>OY763905.1:11379666-12759333 GCA_963667235.1 Nomada lathburiana | reverse complement strand
CGGCCCGTCCCCTCCGGCCGAATCCGCAACGATTTCGGCCGATTTCGAACAACCGGTACACCTGTTCGATTGTTCACGGCCCCGCCGTTCGCACGGAGGACACGCGGCACGCAGGACACGCGTGCAACTTTAATTCAAGCGAGTGAAATTGCCGCGTTATATCGATTAAACTTCAGCCACCGTGTGCAGCTGAGACCCGCGCGGATTAGAAGACTACCAGGGAACGCTTCCCCGCGAACGGAAAGTGGCGTGAGCTTTTAAGGCCTCCGGATTCCGCGAAGACGCTCCGAATTTTCCGCACACCGCCGCGCGGCACTATCTTTCGACGATCGTTACGAACGATTCGGAAGATTCATGGATCACAGGCGGCGAACTTTCGCTCGGACGAAGTCTCGTAACGAGCCCCGATCGGAAGGTTCCAAGGTTGGAACGAGGCTCTAATTGATATTTATGAGGACGATTCTCGAGGCCCGGTTGCGCGAATAAAATTCGCCCAAACGGCCGGCTGCGATCACCGGGGAGGAAACGCTTCGACGTGTGTTCCCGCGCTTCTAAAATTAAATTACACGACTCGGGGCAAATTAGACGCGGCAACTCTTTGAGTCGCGTCAAGAATCGCCTCGATCGGTATTTCGAAGGGGGAATGAAAAAATGTTTGGGGAAAATGTTCGTACAAATTGTTCGCGGTTGACCCCTTCGTTACCCCATGGACGAGACATTTAAATAGCACTTCTTGCATTTATTAGATACAGCAATCTATAACTCCCTCGTCGTTATGGACATGCCTGCACGAAGGAAACAAGAGTTATTTCCAAATGAAAGAAGGCGTTCTTGGTTTCTCAGAAGAGCATTGCACACCCCGTAAAGATCGAGAAAGGTAAAGTGTTGTAAAAAACATCCCCTTCGTCTGAATCGGCGAGATATCTCGTCCATGGGTACGAAGGGGTTAATACCTAATAAGACAAACGAACACAACCTGTAGCAGCCTGTAAACGGACCATGTCCAAATCCGTTCCCGATAAAAAGAAATATATATGAGAAAAATTCAGGCCGAGCAAAGCGTGGCACACGCACGTGGAGGAGCTCGTGGCACCCGAGGGGAGCACCCAGGTGACGGCCAGCCTGCGCCCGGGGCATTCTGCTGCCGCGGCCACGTTACAAATGACCATCGGGACGATAACTCGGCCCGTTTCATCGCGTGAACGTCTTCTTTCCGTGCACGATCGTTATTTATAGGTCGGCGTTGCCGGCAGAATCGAGTTGTAAAAGCGAAGTTCCGTGCCCCCGCGAATGTCTCATTAGGACGAGGGAAACGGCCGTGCGAGGTCAGCAGACGATGAAATTCCTGAACCGCGTGTTGCATAGTTCTGCATGCCTATTTTCGTCCTGCGCCGCCTGCTATTATTAGGGGCTGCCGCGACAAGGGCGGAAGAGGGAGGAGCAGAGAGCAAATGTAACGAGGACCAACAGAGAAAGCCGTGATGTAAATAGGTGTGTTACATTGCTGGCTTACAAACGAGCCGTCCGCGTTCAAGGGGACCGACGACGTGTGACAAAGAAACAACAGAAGCAATCGAACGATCGACGTGGACATGGTTAATTGTTTTACCCGCGGCAATTAGGTGAACGTGGTTCTCGTGGGAATTCCGAGACGATTCGGGGAAGAATGCTGTTTCGAATCTAGTGTCAATGAAATTATTAATATCAATGGAAAGGGTTGGCATGATTACACTACACAGAGGAATACGAATAAAAAAAATGTTGCAGGTGCGCCGAAGAAACATTATCTACTCGAAGATTACAATTCTTAGAAGATCCTAGCAGTTTACCCGATCAAGTACAGGTAAGCCCTTAAAACGAACACAGAGCGAACTCCTTATCAATATTCTACCCAGTGTTAACGATGGAAGATGCAACGATTTCGTTGCGTAGACCAAATTTCATTTAAAAAAATTCGACAATCGTGTCGAAGGTAGTCCCCCGAAATACAATATATTCCCAGACGTATCGCAGAGAACCGATATCCTCTCGAATGTAACAATCTCCCAGGGACCTTTTACCCGTCGCCCCGGTTGCGCGCGTAATCCCTTAAAACGTGAGTGCATTCACGCGCGGGGACGAATTTATCCGGCGATCGCGAAAACGTGGCCACCCCGGCACCAGGAGCTCCCGTCCAGATCGAATATCACGTTCTAGCCGTATATTTCGAGTTCCACACGGCCGAAGACTGACACACCGCGATGGATCCCCCTAAAAATAGTACGGGACTCGGAATATTTCCGGATCTGCTGGGCCTCCGCTATTGTGACAGAGAGAAAGGGAGAGAAAGGCCGGGGGGCGGGGGGTGGGGGACAGAGAGTCGAAATTAAGCAACAGTTTATTTTCCGATTGCGACGGCTATCGATTGCGAGAGTCTGACTAGCGAGATAAGCCGCAATGCGTCAATTATGCAACGAACATTAGGCGCTCTGGTTACCCTCGGTTTGTGTAATTTCGCCGGAATATGGGACGCGAGTAATTGTTTGATGCACAGTTATGGTTCCCGCGCCGCCGTTGAATCGGGGCTACGGAGAAATTGCCCTGACGATTATTAATTTCGCGTTTGGAGGGGGATTTGGCGGGGGGGGGGGGGGGGGGGGCGGCGAAAATTGTTTGGGAATTGGCCGGGGCGAAGGAAAGGATAAACCGTGCGCGACGGTTGCGACCATTGGCGTTGTTTCGTGACACCTGTGCGGACGCGGTGAGCTCCGATCTGCGAGCTGAACTGCGATTCAATTTAAGTCGCGTTGCCCATCGTGGCTTGCGATATCGAATGCGGACGATAAATATTATTGCCGCCACGGTACGCCGTTTCGCTGTGCACGCTGGTGCACGGGGCCAGGTAGAGAAATTTCGAACGAGGCAATTGTTATCAACGGCAGGCTGCACGGAGACGCGCGATTGGGATCGATGTTTATGAACATCTCGTTAAATCTGTCGATCGAGGAAAGAAAGAGAAGAGCATCGATACAAATACGTATACCGAACCGCAATGTCCTCTCGAATTGCAAATAAGCAACAGAAAGATTAATAACCATCGCCATAAAGACGTTCAGCAGCTCCAATCGATCCGCGTCGCGAGAAAAAAAAATGGAAACGCATTCAATGGAAACAAAAGGGGAAGGAAAATGACTGATATCACCAGCCTGCATTATCGTAATAAAGAAATACAACCTATCGGGCAGGCACGTGCAACACGAACGTGTACGTGTGGCACGGCAATCAATGCCTTCGTATCTTACGCAACCGCGTTTTAATAATACCTATCCGGTGTAGAAACACGCGACAATTCCACGGTACCGGGTCGCATGTATAAGTAAGTACACCCGCGAGTACGAAAAGCGAGTCGGTACATCGATCGACTGGTCGCCTCGGAGAATACCGTCAGGGAAAAATCCAGAGGACACGTGAGTTATCCGCGTGGGCACACGAATGGACACGGGGAATTCCGTAACGGAGATTTCGCTAACGAGCCACGAGGAAAATGTCACGTCCGTCGCGAAAATCGGAAAATCGACCAAGGTTGACAAAGAAAATCGAACGCAACTGGGACACAACTTCGAAATTCGAATTTGCGGAGGGTGACACGTGGGCCGAATAATAAGGGTTGAATAATTCGATCAAGGAAAACTGGATACAGAAATATCGAGAGTACAATGAATAAATAAACAGTGCCGGATAATTTTGCCAGCTTGCTTTAATTGAAATTAAAACGCAACCCTCCCCGCAGACCTAGAACCGTCCCCGGCTAAAAAATAAACTGATACAGTCTCCACCCCCTTTCGCGGGGTAAATCCCAGCGGGGCCAAACCTGTTGGCAGTTTTCCATCGACTGGATCGATCCACGGTAAGAAGAAGCAGTCGCGAAAATGCCAGCGCACGATTGGCAAATATTTGCCGAAACTTCGACGCGGCATTCGTAGCCATTTTGTCCCCCCCCCCTGCTGTTAGAGAGCTCGAACGATTCCCATGGATTTTCAAGTGGGCACGATTGCAGTGGGCGGTTGCGAAAGGGTGGTTGAATGGGATTCGGAAAACAGGGGACGGTGTACGGAGAATGAAGGGGCGTCCATGGTGGGCGTCGAATAATCCGCGATATCAATCCGATCGACTGAAATAGCACGGGTAAGTATGTGCCCCGGTGCATAATGATTAGCAGGTATTAACGAGCGCGTTAATTAATCGTGCGAAGCACGGTCAAAGACCGGCCCGGCAAAATCTCATTAAACGCACAGGACCCGTTCGGTCGAATCGAAACCCCTAACACACTCGTGGAACTCGTTCCTATCGAATTCTATCGCCACCCCCTTTTCATCCCTGCTCGGTCACTTTATCCAGGTATCCATCTCTGGCCCTCGCTGGCGCCCGTGGATATTACGGACGAATCGAAGTTTCAATGCTGCGAGATGAATTCTCCAGGCATTTTCCGGAAACATCCTAATGTTCGACCGCTCGACCGAACGATGGTATCGATCGATTTTATTGGCGGCCCGCTTATCGAGACCGTTCGACTGATAAGATTTTATGGCGAATGAATGATTTCATATGCTGGAGATGGAATCTGGTGGTAATTGTGCGTAATTCGTACGCAATACGAAGAAATTCGTAAGTTTACTAAACGAACGAGAAAGCTTGAAATTATCAATCAAAACTCGGAGAATATTTTCACCAATTCTATGTAAACTTGCAAGCGATTCATCATTTTAATCGGACTTGTATGGTACTGATACACAATTAAGCATAAGTACCATTAAGTAAGGAATTTCGTGTACCTTCAAATTGCATCGCAATCGTGCAATTGAAACTAATTTCCGCATTCGAATTATCCAACTCTGGTCGAACCAGCCGCCGTCCAAATTATTTCGCTACTACTATCATTCCGCTAATTACTGTCGTCCAATCGCAACCCCCCCCTAACAAGACTCTTCTCCCCTGAAATAAATAAACGAGCCGACACGCACGCTATTTTCCACCCCTTTCTCCCACTATCGCCGTGCACGCTATTGCGGAACGTGGCAGGATAAATCGATATCGAGAAGAAGTTATCGCGGCACAGGGTTTACGCTGTTTTTATTACCACCGACGTACCCCAACTTCCGAGATAAAACGCGGAGGGAAGTGAGCTCGTCCGGCCACCGATCGATCGTCCTCGTTTCAAACCGGAAACGCTCCCGTATCCACCGTATCGCGAGACCCGTGGAAAATCGTCCAATCAATTTACGACGTTGCCCCCATAATGTATCCCCCGCGAATTTTACGCTCGCGAAGCGACGACAAATTCGGCCCTTCCGTTCGATCCGCGGTATCGAGACATCTTTCGAAGCTGGATTATCATCGATGCCGGAACCGATGGAAATCGTCCGCGGACGGAGCCTCGAGGCGAACGACATCGAGACGTTCAAACGGCAGGCTTCTAAACCGAACCTGTTGAACGATAAATTGCTGGATTTCGGTGGATTATCGTCGCTAACGGTTCGTCAACCAACCCTCCGAACCCGAGGTCTTTGCTGCCCCGCTGTTTGTTCGACAACTATTTCTTCCCCTTTTGTCCGAACACGGAATTTGCACGTTTGAGTATGTTTCGCCGTTCCAGGAAGTTACTTCGTTTCGCGGAGGCCTGACAATACCGATGGAAGATTTCGTTTTGTCGAAGATCAGGGAATCCTGTAAGCGTGACAGAACAAGTTCTTTATTCGAAGGTGCACCTGGGTAAGGACCTTTTTTTCCCTTGGAAACGAAATATAAAAAATATATCCAACGATAACAACGAATCGTCGCGTATACGCCTAACACGCTTTATGTCTTGTCTGCAATTTCGCAAGAATTTTCGCGATTTTCCGGAATACGCTTCAATCGTCTAGTTCGAGGCGAGATTAACCAAGCCCTTCTCGTCTCTCCTTCCTACGGATAGATCGCAATCGAGGGAATTACGAGGCTTTCCTCGCTTTTTACGATCCTTAAAGGCGACATTTTTGCCAGCCGTTGCTCAGCCCGTGCTACCTCGCTTTACGGCGTAATTTCGTCGCTCGTTGAACATGCACACGCTGACAAAGTGAAGGGCCGACCGTATGGTAATGTCCAGAATGAAGAAAAATGAAAATTCAGAAAGCCGGCGTCCCGACTAACTGCTGGAACAAAAGGATCCTCGTTTCCCGAAGAAAAGCGCGGAAGAAAATCTTTCTTAAAATAAAACTCGGAATCTGACGGAAATTCGAGAAATGATTCGAACCGAGACACTAATCAAAAGGACCCTTTGTAGTTTCCAATCAAGTTCTATTGCATCTCAGTGCATTCGAGATCGTCGGAATAATAAATCTTGAATAATATAGAAACTAGTATACGTATATTGAGTGCGTGGAAGTCGCGGAAGTATTATTTGTTATGCCCCCCCTGTTTTCTTGCACCCTTAATTTTCCACGAGAGTGAATGCCACGGTGGTGGCCACGTACGTAGAAATCTCTGTCTCGCGTACCAAGGAAATTCTTGAACGGAAATCGTAAATACGCAAAGGACGGCGCAAGATTGGTGTAAACGGAAGGGCAGGATTCGTGGAATCCGCTATACCGTATGCGAGAATTGGCATTTCCCAGGTGGTTCTCGATAGAGCCAATATTTGCCCTCGGCCCTAATGTCAGCGTAGGCCTTTGCCAAAACTAACATACGAATCGGTTTGCCCGTAAGCGCCGAATATCGTCCAGAGAACTCGACGATCGGATCGAATGAATACGAATATAGATCGAAACGATTGCGGATCCCGTCGACGATAAACGAGTGTCGAGATGCCACTGGTGTACATCCCTGAGCGCGTTTCCAAGGCCCAAGTAGAGGTGCAAATATAAATTTCAACGGTAATATCGTTTCTCAGCCGACGTTCGATAAATATCGACATTTTATTCGTTGAACGCGTATTTGTACGCGAATGTACCAAACTCGAGCAGAGCATTATTTTCTTGATTGCGATGTGAAAAGAACGGCGTCCCTTATTCAACCCTTGTTCGATTAAAGGCGAGTCCAATGAACTTATACGTTTATTCTCGCAGAGAATATCATCAAAAATAGTTATCAAAAAATTATGAATACTAATTTAGTAATTAGCATTTTCCATTAGGTCTCCAGCCGCTAGTCCACGTTACGCAGAAAGATTGCTCGGACGATATTTGGGTGCAGATATTTGAAGCACCAGACTATGGCCGAGATATTTTCTACATTTTAGAAATGTACCAGCCAACCCAGTAATTATAATACACGTAGAATTCTGGAGAAAGCCAAGGTACTAAAATCGTTATCAGAACGAAGTATAAATCCAGTGATTGTCTTCTATATTAAGGAGCCAACGAGAAATATGAAAAGTGTATTACACGAAGGAACGACGGATACTTGAACCATATAATTTCATTTAAATGCATCTTAACACACTCTCCTCCCGTAAAACCTGATATCCGCCAATCAATTCCAGCCCGTAATACTTATTACGGATACTTATTCCATGTAATAAGTTTCATTGAACTTTCGTCGAAAATCGAGCAGCCATCCATCGGCATAAATGTCAAACACGTTTCCATCCCCCAACACGTTTCTCCCCCTGTTCGTGTTTCTCTTCGCTTCGTGATTCGTTAAACGGGAACGAGAGAAAGTATCCTGCACAAAGAGCGACTGATGATCGATGAACCCCCGAGACGAACGATTCGCGTCGAGGAAGTCGGAAAGTTTCGCAACTCACGGGGAAAAACCTTCCGGCTTAATTGGAATCGCCCAAGGAACGACGTTTATGGGTGGATGAATACACGCATTCGAATGGTCGGATATTATTTTAAGATTAAAATAAGCACAGAGGCGACAACAAGTTAGTGTACGATGTAAGTAGTTTGATGAGCGGAGTTCGGAGGAACGTTTCAAGTAGAATAGGTCGGAAGGATGCTGAGGATTTAGAAAACGCGAGAAGCAGGACTATCCAGAGAGCTTTGCCACGATAGTGTACAGAGGGGATCTGTTCCATTTCTGTTCACTTTATTACTATCGCGCGCGTTCAATCCGTTCCACGGAAATCCACCTAAATTTGTTCGGCAACCTAATTCGAGTCGCACACTCCTTTGTCGCGTGTTGATCAAATTCATCTTAGAACGAACAATTCTATTCCATCTCAGTATTATTAAAATCAAGCTGTCCAACCTATTCCCCCGCAATGTCGTTAATTTTCGTTCACGGTACACTCGCGTCGTCTAAGCATCGTCGCCTCCAACCCGGAATAAACGTATCGATATCGTCTAATCGCGCGAAAGGCGATCAATTGATAAAGCAATCAAATTAACCATCGAAATAACTGATTCGAAGTGACAGTCGCAAGCGATTAAATCACAGCAGAAAAGTGCCCCCGACTCTGTTATTCCGATCGGTGGTTAACTGGTGATAGACTTAATGAGTTTTCCGTCGAACAGAACGCGTTCCGCAACGTGACCGTGCACGATTATGCTCGATGCACCGGCAGAAGCGCACTTGCTCGCGGTGCCCGTAATAACATCGATCGTGGACGCAACGAGATTTTACCGCGGCTCGATGCAGCTTCACCGCGAAACGCCAGTGGACAGTTAATGAAATACAGATATTGCGCGAGCGGCGAACGACGACGAATCAATTAAAACCAACCGAGTTTATCATTCCAGGCTAATAAGAAACAACGAAATGAGAAAAAAACGTTCCTTGCACGCGCGTCTCGTCCAAGTCTCCTCGCCTCTGTTCCCTTTGCGCGATAAATTCTTTGCCGCGTGACACTTTATCACGCGTCGAAGCCACTTATGCATGTATATACGCCGGAGTCGTAGCGTGACGCACAGAGAAACGCTTCTGCACCCTTCGCGATAAATCAGCGGACGCACGGACAGAAGGAGGGAAAAAAGGAAGAGGGAAAGAACTTCATCGCAAATTCTCAAATCTCTTCGGCTTTTAAACGTCGCAGAAAAATCAAACAAATTGCTGCCTTCCGTAACCACTCCGAGTTTCTATTTGCCGCCGAATCACTCTGTCGTAGCTGCCCTTAAACTCGTTTCACCCTCGTGACCGATACTGGTGACCGACGATCAGGCGACGCGTGTTATTATCGTAATTCGATTCAATAGTTTTCTGTTTTTCAATAGAATACGGTATAATGCAATTAAGAAAGCCATTTGAAAGAGGGAGCAGTAGCCAAGTGTGATTCTCCGTTCGTAAATTCCGCATCTGCTATACCAATCCATTGCAGCAGCAATTTCACATCAATATCCATTACACCGCCCCACTAGAGGCTGCCCTGATCCATAGAACGTCGTGCAATATCCCCAAAGTTCAATCCAATCCCAAAGACGAGATACCACTGCAGAACGACACGCACCCATTATGTATTATGGTGGGGTGTGATGAAACGAACGATGGAAACGGTCAGCTGTTGCCTGTGAAAATTCCTGGCCAGGAAGCATTGCGTAATGATCGTTAATCGAGACAACCCTGCAACGAGCAACGCGTCACGCGATCGCCAAGGAACTTAAGTTACATTCTACAAAGCTTTCGCGATACCGAGAACATGCTAGGTTTGAGAATAGATTGCTGCTGACGCAAGTGCTTTTGCGAAGCGAAGTTCAAAGCGAAAAGAAGAAAACAAATGCAACAAATGAAGATTGGAATTATTTAACGTTCCATCGGGCGAAACATTTTCACACGCTGGAAGACAAACAGAAAATTAGCTGGGCGTGTTTACACGGACCGGCAATATTCTGGGTCGACCCGGTTCTAATTGCTAATCCGTGGTGTTGCTGTTCAAGTGAAATTCGCTGGGTTTTCATGGCGGAAAGAGTTGCCGAAAACGGTCGGGGTTTTATTCAACGAAACGACCCGGCAATTTCTACAGATAAATGAAGCATTTATTGCGTTCTGACGCGACTGATTTTACGGAAAGCAAACGCAATTAGACAAACGATGGAACGATCCCTCGAATCCTCGCGGTACTTCGACAATTTCATTACCAATAAAACGGGACTCTGTACATATTGCATAGCGCAAAACCAACGCCCTGCAAACTGGCTAAAATTAATATTCAAGGAAGTTCGGTTAATTGACCAGGTTAATCGAATCCACGGAGTTTCAATAAATTGCCGGAAAATAACCAGAACACTGGACAATCAAACTTGTCTGTAAAATGATTGAAATTAATCTTCAAGTCTCTGAGCGGATCAAGTAGAAGCCTCTTTCCACACAGACAATATATTGCTTCCGATTGCTAGGGCGAAACAATTATTTAAAATATAATTTATCTTAATGAGACAGTTTAAAGGGGAGAACCGGAAGTATCGCAGCGAAGTCGGGCAGGTGACACTGTGTAACGCATGCTGTACGCGTGCTCTACGCTCCGTGTTTATCGACCGTACCACAAACTCTCCCAAAAAGACGCGGGGTGTGGTCAGAAATTTTCCTTCTTCCCTGTGTGCAGGGTTCGAGGCCAAAGAAATTCCTCGGCTGCGAGTCGAGGTCACTCGGGGTCACGGGTGGCACGAGACCAATACCCATACCCTCCTAAGACCACCTACAGAACGGTGAAACACCGCCTAACCTAAAGGAAACCGCGTGACAATCAGAAACGTTTCGCGGTCGACAGCCCCGCTATCTGAAGACGACCAGAATACCCTTTACAAACGATACAATTCGCGATTCTTCCAATAACAGTCGGCGAACGGTCAGATGGTTAAAATCTGAGATACTAAAAATCGCAAAATGTTAATAAAATATGCAAATAACACGATCGTGAAAACGATGAAAGAAATAGAAGTAAATAGAGCGATCTAATAGTAGGAAAACAAAGTACGTGTGACGTACTGGCGAGATCTAGTGACTTTTAGGGACAACGTCATGCAAGACTGCAACCACCTGCCGTCGACTGATACGGACAAGGCAGAACGATGCGAAACGAGGAAAAGGAACACGTCGAGATCGAGTGAAGAGTACTTACGTTTGGAGAAACGAAAAGACGATTAGACAGAATTGAGGGAGAGATAGCGGGCAAGATAGAATAAGAAAGGGAGACACAGAGCGTGCGGGAAAGAGGTCGCCGGAGGGGGATGAAAGTAAAAAGCGGCGCGACGACATCGTATTGATTTGGTGACAGATCCGCGTACGATGCGGATGCCTCGTTTTCTTCAGTGAAAAACCACCACGACGGCACAAGGCACGATAGCAAGGCGCCCTGACGCTTTATATATAGAGGCTGAGCCACGAGCAGACAGGCCGTGGTGCTTAAATATAGACGAAATGCAACGGGGTGTCTCCCGCGTGCGAGCAAGAGACACGGACAGCGTATACGGGACGAGATGACGAG
Organism: Nomada lathburiana; assembly: GCA_963667235.1. NCBI lineage: Eukaryota > Metazoa > Arthropoda > Insecta > Hymenoptera > Apidae > Nomada > Nomada lathburiana. The sequence continues at coordinate 12,747,956 of OY763905.1, read as the reverse complement.
ATACAGGGCGAGATGATTCGCGACCGAGAAAATCAGAGAGAAAGATAACGATAAACGACTCTGTACAGTTGAGAGTGGGGAAAAGGTAGTAGAGTAGAGAGAAAGAGAGAAGGACCCAGTGCAGGTAGAGAATAATCATGGCTGACGACACGGCACGGCGTCGTTTGCTAGAAGACTCGCGGTGAACAAACCGCACGCATACCGTCACTCGCGGGCCCCGATGTGCGACAGCCACGAATAATAGAACGTATGGGCAACGAGCCGACCGTTGACACTTGAATACACCTTCGCCATAGGTAAACGGCAATGACACGAGTTCGCGTGTAATAAACACACCACGGTCAATAATAGCCAGCAAAGGAAATAGAAATACACGAGCGAGCTGAGAGAAAGACGGATAGAGTCCCAGAGAAACGGAGCAGCGGAACGTGTGTATAAACACAGAGAGAGAGAAGAATCGTCGCGAATGTCGTGACACGCGGCAGGTTAAATCACAACCTCTATACCTCTATCCTTCTTTCCCCGCTGCCATACACTGTTCCTTGTTTACGAGTGCGAAAAATGTATGAATGTATTTTCTCTTTTATATTACTTACTTGCCCAATTCCTCCTTGAGGTCGTAGTTATCACTAAACCGCGTGCAAGTGGTCGGAGTAGCCATGCCGAGGTATCGCGATTATTTACCGCACTAACCAAGGAACGTAAGCGCGAGAGCCACTGCCGGCCACCACTACTGCACACGCTAGGGGAAACTTCGCAGGTCAAATTCGATCAATAGAGGGGAACCGCCGCGGCGCTGGTAGAACACCGGGTAACTGTCGGGTGGTAGGGTCGTCGGGCCGAGCAGAGGGGAGGTCGTTCTGTCCGCGGGAGCCGTGCGTTACCGTGGCACTGACGGTGGGGCAAATCGCGGTCGTGCCAGCAAATATTTGCGGGCAACGACAACCGAATAAGAATCCTTGCACGACGAGTCCGCACTGCACGCCGGCAGACCGTCTACTGACTCGCGTAGTGGTGGTTGCCTGCGATGGCGCAGAAGGCGGTAGGTATTTCATAGCGCCGCGCTAGCGCCGGCAATGGCCTCCGACAACCACCTATATGCCTGATAAAGAAGGTCGGTCAACAGCGATACCACTGACGATCGAGAGCTTCGTTTGCCAGCCGTACGGGCGCAGCCAACCTATGCAAAATAACCCAAGGGGACGAGGCAACACATTTAAATTTAGCACCTGGAATTATGCTCGATCATGCGGCTAACTTTTTTCAGGAACACGCTTCACGGTACAACCGCTTTCTATTCTATTATTTTCTTTCTTTTTTACCCTTCCCGTCAGCAAAACGACTAATATCGCCCCGACGAAATTAATACGCTCGCGTGCCCGTTTTGTGTTTTATCGTCGACGCGAAGAAGCGACGATCCGAGCAGTTTCTGTTTTTATTTATTTTTTTGAGAAAGATAAACGCGAATGCGTGAACGGAAGTGGAATTATTGACGATTGATGCGACTGTTCGTCTTTCTTTTCTTTTCGTGTATTAGGAATATTGAACGAAAGAAAATCACCGTCGTTTTACCACAGACGAGATATATGAATAGACAAATCACCTTATGGACTTTCGTGGCACAACGTGACTTCCATACCGACTAAGAAATCCGACACCGATTTGAGCGTCCTCTGCTCATGAACAGTGATAAGTTAAAGCACTGCTATTTATTAAGTAGCATTGGGGACAGGAGTCATGCAACTGTGGCAATATATGTGAACGCTATGGGGGGAATCAGGAAAACAATTTCCGAAAACGAGATATATGAATTTTTATATCTCGTTACTGTCTGTGTCAACAGCACAGACGAGCCATAGCAATAGACGAATCAGCCAATCTCCTTTATCGGCCCGAATTCCCGGGCCACAGACAAATTAGCCGATTTGTCTATTCCTAAAATCGCAGCCTATTAGCTCGACGCTTTTCATGTATTTAGCAATTGTATCGCAGAAGAATAAGTGATAGAATTGGTAAATTTATGACGAATAACATCGATTGCCCAGGTCTCACCACGAGGAGGTTGCTGCGAACGGAGACCCGCGCGGCCCCAGCCGCGCCCCATCCACCATCTATTTACAAATATTATTATTTACAAATTTACGAAGGAAGTATTAAGATAAATGCATTTAACGAAAGCTGAACATAAAAATTCTATTACACATCAATCAATTAAAAAATCAAGATTATAATATAAATTAGAATATGCATTGTTTAAGTAAGTAAAATGTAATAAAATAAATAATTGGAATGAAAGCTGAAAATAAAAATTCTGTTGCACCTTTTGAAGTAAAATATAAAGATTATAATGCACATTAGCTCATAGTTTAAGTAAATAGAATGCATTAAGATGATTAGTTATGGCGAAAGCTGAAAATAAAAATTCTGTTAGACCTGACTTAAAGTAAAGAATAAGGATTACAATATAATTAACGACGCACGTAGTTCAAATAAATCCACATATACTTGAGGTAAATTACATCTTAACTTAAAACATCCTACCTGACTGAAAAGCTAATTTTATTTGGAAATTGCCAACCTATTTAAAAAATGATTTAATTTAGAAATATGACGAATCATGATGAATCTTGAAGTTCTTTCGAGGAAGTTTTGATCATGCACCTGAAACACACGAAAACACCAGCCTGACTAAAAATTTATCTTAACTTGAACATTGCCTGCCTAATTGAAAACCTAATTTAATTGAAGAATTGCCTCCTTGACCGAAAACCTAAAGGGATATAAAGAAAGGGCAGAGGTACATTTTATAATGAATCTTCTTTCACTAGAATCGTAATCCTGCAACCTGAAACACATCAAAAATTATATGAATTTAGTGATATTTGTTAGGTATGATAGCGCGATTGTTTCTATCATTTCCCTTCAATCATATGATTTTCTTCGATTTATTTGATCCATACAACATCACTTTTGAGCCTCTGATTACTTACATATTGCAATGTACTTGAGATAGTATTCTATTATATTGACATCTTCCCTAACTTAGTAATTCTGTAACAAACTTATTTATGAGATTAGTAATTGTGAAAAAATAGTACAGTAGTACAAAGGGAGCATGCTCTTCCAAAGTGCAAATATGCTCAATAATAATTATGAATTACAAATATAAATATTTACATGAATACTAAGATGAAACAACTCGTTTTTAGTGTTAATAAAAAGGTGAGAGGCAAAAGAGAATAATAAATAGCCAGAGAGGCATTGTACTATTAATTATCGTCCACTTGTTATAAGCCCGATTGAAAACCGTAAGTGGATTATCTCTTTTTCCCGCAACACTAATTTACTGCATTACTTACAAACTCATTCGCGTATGGTGCTTCATTATATTTAATATAGTATTTCGTATATATTAAAAAAAATAGTAATTGACTGCACCATCATTTTTAATTCGCAACACTAATAACGGTAGTCGCATCCAAGACTACCATCGAAGCAATCACCTTCTGCAGCTTTTAGCTGCCTTTGGTGACTCAGGAACCTATTTGGGCATTTCATTGTGGTCGCAACGCTACTCAAAAATCGCGGTCATTTATCATCGCAACACTATATGAAAATCTAAGAAAAATATTCGCGATGGAAACATATTGCAGCACTGTAAATGGTAATTAAAACCTGTGGAGAAACGGAACGCGAAAATTATTATCGCAACGCTAAAAGCTAATACATATGGCAAATATAATTTAATATAAAAGCAACTCTAATTCAAACCGGAATCTGTATTAATGCGCAACTCTAATGCAAACCGTATTCAATCGTACGCGACGCTAATAAAAATCGCGATTTGCCCAATACGATGACGGTGGGCCAGGCAATAGTGCTGGCCAAACAATAAACTACAACTACAGCATACAAAAGCGAGCATAGTGACAAAATAGTAACAAAGAATGGCCCTCCATCCAAAGGATGCAGAGCCATTGGTAGTTGCCCTCTTGAGAGACAATTTGTCGGGCCTCTTCGGCATTTAGCTTCTTCTTTTCTTCGAGCGCAATGCCCGCTGAAACTTAGCCTAGGCTCGAGACTCTATTCGCCAGCAAAAAGAAAATAAAATAAAAATCTAAACCGCGTAGCTAAATGGAACACACGTGGACGAATCACGACCAAATACACTCGTAAAAATTGCGATTATGGAAAATCGTAAAGATTACGATTAAAATTGTAATCGATCCTCGCCTACACGCGCAGCCTCGAGCATAATGTAGCACGTTCGTTTCGAAGCCAAATCGCGATCGCGACCGCGAAAAATTCGAAAAATCGATAGGCAAAGCCAGAGGCGAACGCATTTTCGATCGCGCCACAGCTTCACCGTCGACTTTTCAAATCAAATTTCCTGAAACAGGTTGAACACGCGAAATATTGCCTACCCGACCAGAGACTGTGTCAACCTGCCCGGCCCTACCTACTTATGTCTATCAATCACACCAGAAAGTATGCTACCTATCCTACCTAGACCTATATTTAAAAAATGGCAAAGCATTCACACAAACACACATCATTCCACATTTCTCACTCAAACACCCGGGTGCAAGGGCCTACACTAGAGAGACGTCCCGGGACGCCTCCGACACCCGAGCTTAGCATACAATCATTCACACTCTAAGGGTACGTACCAATTCCTGAAATCGGCTGACAAAGGCTAGCGACCATTGCGTAAATATGCGTAAAAGTATATGCTTGTGCATTTCTTTCGTATAAAATATTGTACATCCTTAAAATATATTGTACATTTTCTTTCAACTAAGTATTCTTGGTTCGTATAGTGCTCTATTATTTGTCATATTTCCATAATTCGTTATGGTATTCACTGTATTTTTGCAATTGTTTATAATTTGTTATCAAGTTCCCGAGCCGACGCAATTCCACGGCCTAACCACACACACACAACGTGGAAAATACGTCGTGCACGGTACACTAGCAAATGTCAGCCGCCAAACATTGTTATAAATTTAAAACCAATATAATCATCGTGCCCATTGTCTTTCACTCACCCAAGTAGCACCTGGGCACGTGAGTGAGTTCCTGACAATGAACACGGAAGGGGTTCAACCTGAAAATCCTGATCTAAAAAGATGATTAGTATACGTAAAATTACAATAGCGAATAGAATATTTTATTTTCAATCTCTTTAAACATGACTCGACTTTGTAATTTATTAAATATCAATAAAAACTCGAAACTTACTGATAAAGAATTTATTTATTAAGTAAAATGACTCTAATTGAAGTTGAATTTCCTTGAATAAGTAATGCAATCAAAAAATATATCCAACAGAATATTTACTTGAAAAATTGACAAGGTATTAAATAAGCCTCAGGTGATTTCTTAATCGAAGTAAATTGTTCAAGATAGCTACTCCGATTTGAAAATCTACCCGTATACAAAGCGCCTTCTTGTACATAATGTGGAATAAATTGCATACGAAAAGGACTCGACTATAGCATATGAAAATTAATATTAAATTCTATCATTGGCTACGCATATTTAATGCTGATTTTAATATACATATCGTTATATTTATTTATTTCAATGCATGATTACTATAATCATAAAACACTTGCAGTAACGAAGTCGGAGGGTATCCGACTTCTGCACTGCTCAACAGTGAAAACAAATTTTAGGTGATTATAAGTGCAATTATAAATTCAGTACACAAGGTCCTCAGTATGTATACATTTGTTCAACGTATTTATTACTGTCGTAATATATTTTTTTGAAAATAGAGGAACCTACGTGAACAGTGCTTATTTGACCAAATATTTATTTGAGTAAGAAATATTTCTATGGATCTTAATTTTGTTATATGAAAAAGCGCGGTGTACAAGAAGGCAGATCTAACCTGATCTAAGAAATAATACATAAGAAAATAATGGCGGTCACTATGCTCGCAAAACTACAAAAAAATACAACCAGTCACCCGTGCCGTTTTGGACCAATCGTCCTGCGGCATGATTTGGGACCGGAGGAACCAAAAAGCATGCGACTCACCAACTCGTTGATTGTAAAAATAGAGGAAGGACTGGTGGAAGACATCAGTAACGTCACAGAGGCATCTCAATTGAACTCAATCGTCAGCAAGTATGCAAACTGTAACTAAACAGGAAAGCGAAGAACATTAAAATCTACCGTTAAATCTACAGAATTTAATTCTTCGCGGAAAATTGAGAATTGTTTAAAAGATACTTACATTTCTCATTTCATCAGTGTCGCATAAAACATCCCCTTCAGTGATGCACTGACTCTACTTCCGATAGCGAATATAAGAAAAAAATAAAAATAAAGGACTATGTACGCGACCGCAAATTATATCGGCGAACAAATGAAGATTCTACTTTCGCGAATGAAATAATTGAAAAGGTGCTCTGATAATAGTATAAATAACTAGTGCGCGAAAAACACTGACTTTACAATCGCGTGTAGCTAAAGTGTAAAAGAAAATTTAAGCAGAGCCACTTGCTCTGAAAAAGCTAGAAAACTTCGCAGCAAATATTGACTCTACCGACCGCATTGCGCGCGGTCACAACTATTTCTGAAATAAAACATGTTCATCCTATCGGATGTTTATTATCAGTGATATTTATGAAAAATAAATATGTACATATGCATTCGAAATATGTAAATACACAAGATTAACAATGTAATAACAAATGCAATAAGTTATTGCATATGTTATTAAATACAAAACATAATATTTGTGCCTATTCCAATTGCAATTAGTTAATTGTAATTGGTATAGAAAATCCAATAGTATTTTATAAGTATTTTCACTGTGCTTGTTTCATCTTAGTATCAGTGTCAGATTATACATAACCAATATGGAAAAATGATTAAAATGCTTACGTAAAAACGCCTTAGTTGCAATGAATTATTTCGCATTATTGTTGCTATTGGCTTACTCTATTCCGTCTTATCAACTCTCTCCATACTCCTGAAACAAAGAGTAACAAAGAAATGAAACAAGTGCACGAACGTAATGATAATCACTGAGATGTCTTCCGTATGTTTCGTCAGCTCGGCGTCAAGTGGTAGAATGACCACCCCCCCAACCGTCCTTTGCCGTTCGGCTATTTTCAACACCCGACTAAAGCCCATGACGACTTTTGTTTACGATCGCCTGCGTTTCCGAGAAATATTTCGACGTATACGTTACTTCATAAGTATATTTTTTTGTTTCGCGATAAAATTGCCGAGATTTCCGAGAAAAAGCAAGCTTCCTGGCCACGGGCAGAAACAGTAAACGAATAGTCGCAAACAACTGCTTGCGTTATGTTATTACTTATCGACAACGCGACTCTACATTATACAAGCTTTATACGTGGTCTGAATTATAATGTAATAGGGATATATTGCTAAAATTCTACTTATTTCTACAAGAAATTTGAGAAACGCTTACCTGTCAACCAGATCGTTTGACACTTCGACATGGATCGCCGCCATTACGCTGCGCATTCCCGCTTGTCAACGTCACATTCCCGCCAATTCTGATTCGAATTTTCAAGCAAGCAAATGAGACGCCATTGAACAGAATCCAACTGCAATTGGAGATTGTGTTAAGAATCACCAATGTTATAATAATATTGCTACAAACTGCTGAATATATTGCAAGATAATGGAATTCAGAGCTGAAATACGTATACGCATACGTAAAAGATGATACGTATGTATATGCATATTCGAATCGAATTGAAAATGCACGCCGCGTGGTGTGATTCCGTTCACTGCACAATATTTTCTTAATTTCTTGCAAAATATTCATTAATATTAACAAAGAAACCACAGAAACTTGGAAGACAGGGAAATGAAAACAATGTGGGTATATAATTTCCTCTTTTGAAAAATATATTAGATTATGTGACATACCTTAATTCGACGGACACTTCTGAGCACGTCTATTCACTACGAGATCCGTTGGGCGAAAGAGGGAGATGTTTGAAATGGATCGCGCTCATTGGCGGGTGGCTGGCTCGGTGGTGGGGTAACGTTCTTTCTTTAAGCCCGGGGTTTTTTGAATATTGTGTCGAATTGAATATTTTTTACTGCAAGTGTTACAGTATGGATATTAGTCGAATAGTGGGATATGAATTTATTAATTAGTAATAATAAATACTTCTGTGTAACAACAAGTTTGTAATGTTTGTTACACTATAGAGTAAGTAAACTATTTCGATATTAATATATTTTCTTTAATAACTTACTCGATACATTTACAATCCAATTATAGTCGTTCTTTATTTCGCCTCTTCTTTTTCTTGTTGAACGCATATCGTAGAAACTTAACATGTATAACATACAAATATAAATATTTACTCATATTTATATTTATAGATTCTGAGTGTTTATTCGTCGCTCGGTGTATCGCACGGAAATAGTACATGTAATTTTGTAAACAAAATTCTCGGTTTAATAGAAAACTGTATTTATTCGTCGATTACGTTCACTTCGACACACATCACAAGAGAAACTGTTTCTAAATCTAAAACATGACATACAATGTTCTATTATGTGAATCTTAAAAATTGCTTCATGGGTAAAGATCTAGCTACGATTAATTCCTTTTCAAACATTTGTCTCGTTACCCAGTACACCTTGCTGGTAAACAACATTCGCATGCAACTCATCAATATACCTTTCATAGCGATAATCAAAGGGAAATCAATATCAAATTTCACGTCTGTTCCACTCTTAAATACTGTACAAAATACAAATTTCTGGAAACGCACCACATATGCCAGTTTCTACTTCAAGTAAAAACCATAGAGCTTGTCTTGCCCATCACTTCTCCTTTCTGGCAATTATGTAATTCCCTGCGTCCATTACGATTGCTATTTCCTTCTGAATTGAGATTTGCGAGATACATACTATCACATGCGCACCCGCACGAACACTCTTCAGAGTAACCGAATGCAAAACTTTGTAGAGTATAATTTCGCGATGCAACGACATCCATATCGTTGTTCTGTCTTCTTTTTATCGCAGTCTCTGTTTACCGGGTTACATTGAATCGCAATTAACTTGAAATCTGTAAAACGTTACATCCTCGTTCTCTCCATTCCGTTTCTTGTCGATTAATACGAATGTAAACGACTGTTAAATGCACTGGAATCATTTGCTAGCAACTCTGACAACGTAATCGCCATATTTGAGAAACGTCTTCGTTGGTCTTTAGTTGTTCAACAGGTGTCTCATATTGCCTAAGATTACATATCAATGCTAAGGGTGGTCCGATTAATTAACCCTAAATACATCTAAACGCGAGCACAAGAAATACACTCGCCTCTAATAATTGTGCTCGTACCCTAAGTACGAACCTAGAATCGCTAAGTTATTACTTAGAATCGGATCAAATGTAAACAGTGAGAAAGTTCCACGTATATCACGAGAATATCACGGCGTATTTCGAATGTTGTTCTCTATGTCTTGTCCTCGTCCATCGCAGTGGACAAACACTGTCAGGATTGATGGGTGTTCATTGAATTATTGCCAATTCGCAATTGGCAATAATTGGCAACGAGCATTGTACGATGCATTCCAAAACAAGTCCCCGACCATTGCAGTCGATTACTTTACTCGACAGTTACCGATTTCGCCAGATTCCTCGGGCAATCAACGTTACAACCGCGAAGAACCGCGATGTGGAAGGATAAAAGTTGCATTGGAATGACTGTCAGAACCCCTTGAAGACAATCCACCGTTTTAGGCACTTGGAGAACTCTGTCTGCGAACGTTTTCGTTTCGTCGTCACCTTCCTCGCAGATAACGATTGGCTTGCCGTCTCTCGCTGTAACTTGCTGCAAGGCGTTCATGCATTTCTGTAAAAAAGAACAATCAATATATGGGAAAAGGTATAATTAATCAACGTGATCCCTCAATGAGCAAGGGATAAAATTTATTCCTGTTTACCACGTAAACTGGGTCCCTCATGACGATCATTATCACCGGCATAGAATCGTCGACCAGGGCTAGAGGTCCATGTTTCAATTCACCCGCCATGATACCCTCGCTGTGCATATACGTCAATTCTTTCACTTTCTATAATCAAGCAGAAAGCAAAAATAATATTAATAAGTGTGATAACAGAGACAGTAAAGGACTATTGTCCAGTTCGAATAACTCACCAGGGCTCCCTCCATACACGTGGCGAAATTGTATCCCCTGCCCATAATTAACAAAGATTTATGTTGGAACAGAGACTTGGCCAATTCTTTAACTTTGTCGTCGAGCTGCAAGACTTGTCGAATCAGAATATCCAAATTCTTCAATCCTTCGATGATCTATTGGACAACGAAATTGTAAACATGTTCTATGCCGTTCCCGTCGAATATTGCAAATAGAAATTCGTCAAGGGACCAATACGCACCTCTTGACGCCTGCCACCGAGGGAAATTCTGTCCTCGCTCATGACCAAAGCGAACATTACCAGAGAAATAAACTGTGAGGTGTAAGCTTTTGTGCTGGCAACGCCAATCTCAGGACCGGCGTTTATGTGAACACCGCAATGCGATTCACGACAAATGCTACTACCCACGGTGTTGGTAATTCCAACGATCAAAGCACCGCGTGCTTTGCAGTAACGCAAAGCCATCAAAGTATCGGCAGTTTCTCCTATGAAAAGAAAAAGTTGAATAAATAAGAAACAATTCTTTGATTTATTCATTGAAAAGAAAAGAAAAGAACAACGATTTACCCGACTGTGAGATGAAGAAACAAACATCGTCCCTAAACACCGGCGTGTTTCTATCCAAGAAATCGGAAGCCAGTTCGACCATAACCGGCAGCTCGGTTAATTCCTCCAGAAGTTGTCTGGTAGCAATGGCGGAATGGTAGCTGGTTCCACAGCCGATGAGCATCAAACGTCTGCACCTCTTTATCTCAGGAATGTAGTCCTAAGAAGAAGAACGTTGAAAAATGTATGTTCGCTGAAATACCATGAAATAACGCGAGAATAAATAATTTGAAACTCACCTTAATGCCTCCCAATGTAACAGAGTTGTCCTGGAAATTCAAACGTCCTCTCATAGTGTTCACCACCGATTCCGGTTGCTCGAAGATCTCCTTCTGCATGAAGTACTCGTAGTTGCCCTTCATAATTTGCTGGATCTCCATCTTTAGAGTAGTGATCTCTCTTGCATGCGGATCGTCCATGCAGCGACGTAGCCGATGAATACTAAGAGCACCCTCTTTGACAGCAGCAACGTCGTCGTCCTGATAAATAACAGAGGAGAAAGAAAAAACGTGGACGTAATTATTTGTACGAAAGCGATTGAAACGAATCTTTCGCGGTGATTAAGAAAAAAAGGAGCACAGTGCATTTACCTCTAAGAATATCACACGATTCGTGTGCTCGATAACAGCACTGGCGTCGGATGCAAAGAAATATTCCACTTCCTTGTCCTCCAAGGGTTGAAACTCGGATGTGCTCTCGCTGCGCGGCATCACCGGAAGTTCGGTATTGCGACCATGAGGACGGTGATCTATTGAGAAAGTACGAATTAATGCTCCCGCGTCGATAAAACAAACAAAAATCGTAGCGCTCATCGGCAAAGTATATACACATCACGATTTCTCGAATTCAATATGATACACGCGTATGATGTTCGATTGGATGATCAATTGTTATCGTACGTATCATACGGAATTCAAGTTATTTTATGCAACTTCCAAATTATGTACAGCGCATTAGATTCCTTGGATAAGAGGCACGGGTGATACACAGGGGAAGAAATGACACGATGCAATAAAGTATCAGTAAGAAAGGAGGCGATCCTCTGCATTGTGCCATTTTCCTGTTCTTACAAGCCCCCCCCACCGAATTAGTTGGGCAATCGAATCACGTTAACAGGAACCTGATCAATCGCCAAGTTTATCCCGAATTAACGAGCGACTTAGATTAAATGAAGTAAACGTTCATTAAACGACAGGTGCCCGTGTTATGGTCGCGACAGATTGTATTAACAAAGCGATTAGAAGATCCAAAATACGGTTGTTAACGATGTGTGTGTGTTAACAGAATTGCTTAAAATGGCAACTGGCATTAAACGACTCCCAGTGACGATGGCTTGGTAAACAATTGAGAAGAAAAAAAAGAAAGCCGAAGAACCTCCTGGAATGAATGGAAGTACCTGTTTGAACAGTTTTGTTAAAGAGATTGGTGAGTGGAAGAGTGAGAAGAAGAGAAGAAAAAGTCGTGCCCATTTTCTATTACTATTTAGCGTTTGGTTTATTTTGTCCTCCTGCCAACCTGCGTGTCCGACAATACTGAAAGAAGAACATAACTGCATTCTTAAAGCCGCACAAATACCCTTTACCTTTAAACGCCGCAATAATGCGTTTCGCGATCCGGTCCAAGCGATTCGTGGTTCAACAAACATGATGACTGCGTGTTTAAGCGTGACAACGGATGAATATCATCGCAAGCAGAAGAATAGAGAGACATACATATATGAATGTAAAGTATTACCTTGCGTGTGCGCTTCGCCTTCTGCTCAAATTTCGATGCGGGGGGAGAGGGGGGAGACGAGAAAGAAAACAAAATAATTAGCAAACACGTGACGCAGTGACAACAGCAATGCAAAAATATAAGGATGAACGGGTAGGAATCGGCTCTATGATCTAATTGCGTACAAGATTCTAGCTTGTATGAGAAATTTGTGAAAAGATGAAGAGATTATTGCGCGGAGGGATCATTCCATTTTGTGCGGGCATCTCTTCACATATTTCCCGTTACACAATCGCGAAGCTGCGAACTCGTAAGCTTCGGCAGAGGGTTCGTAAAAAAAAAAACAACAACAACAACAAATAAATCAAATAAATTCCATTCGTTTCTTGATATATACTTCTTTAATAATAATGATCACTCGATTTCGCTGTTTCTTGCCGTGTATGCGAAGCAATTCAATGTGCTCTCCTGCAATCGGACAATGATCTGGATAGATCGAATTGAATGATTAAGACGAGGCAAGTATTATTTTGTTAAGAAGTAGAGACAAAGAGACAGAATTGAAGAATGGCAGACAACTCGACTTTGTTAAATACACAATTATATATTCGGAAGTATCGTAGCGTATTGGATAATATTGTGGGATGAAAATTTTACGAAACACATACAGATGAGAAATGAGAAAAAAAAAAGAAGCGAAATTAGTTTGCATGCGTTTCTCGAACACTGGATCTTTCGCTGGGAACAACGGCGTTTTATGTGAAACATTATTTCGATTAATCGCGCGCGATCAGACGTTTGTATGCAAACGAAATTAAAGATCCAATGTTGAGGGGAAAGTGGGGTAAGTGTTGACTAGTGTAGAGTAGTGTATATACCTTTGTTTACACGTGGAGAATCATCTGTTGAGACGAAAAGTTGAAGAATATAACCATTGGTGTTCATGCAAAAGAAACATCATATAGTATCCGTACAAAACTTAGTCACCGAGAAGGGTTTACATGCAGCGACTCTTCGTCGACGTTCAGGGGAACAAATAACAAACATAACTTAAAGAAACAAGTACAAACAGCACTACCTTACAAAACAACATGCTAAAGTTATCACAAAGTTAGATGCAGTAGAACTCCAACTATTTGCACTTTTCTTATTAGAAAGGTCGATCGCGAGAATTCATCACAAGTGGCTATATTGTCGTCCGGAACCTTGTATAATATTTTATCAGTACAAAAGTGTCCAAGAATTTATTGTACACGTAAATCGTTCAATTTCATATCTACCGAATACTGATAACATTTTACGTTTTCTCGGGAAAAAAAGATCTAAATCGTTGCATCAACTATTGTCTCTAAATTATGTAAAAACCAAACGTACTTGTCTCTCTATTAATTTCGATGATCAGCGTTCTACAGTATTATTTCACAAGTAAAACGTCGGCTTCTCGATTCAAGCGGATACAAGACGAAAATTATAATATTAATATTATAATGAAATTATAATATTAATTACAAAAATGCTCCGGCATTAGTATTCTCTGTTTGTTAATCACGATGGTTAAGTAAGTTTCTATCATTCAACATAGATCTACGTCGCAATTGGAAAAGAATGCGAAGGGAAACATAGAAGAAAAATGACGATGCAACGGATGCGACTTTTAGGGTGTTGCTTCGAGAATACACGCTAATTACTCTAAAGAATAGACAAGCTGTATAAGTCTGTATTACAGATATCGAAGGGTTACGTGCTATTCGGATACCTTGCGTACATATATCCATACAGCTGACGCATAGAGGGGCCATAATTATTATCGGAACATTTCCACTATGGTGTTATCATATACCAACCTCACTGCGATAAGAAGAAACGAGACATTGCACGTGTATACTATTATCGATTGGAATGAAAAAGTGTCTAAACGCTATTTCGCCTGTCTCCTTTAAATAATAATAATGAAACAAATGCAAGAAGCAATATCTTTATAATTCGTACCAATGCTGTCGATTACGTTTTAAATTGCAATTCACTCGGCACTCGAGCAAAAATGGCCTCGCGAACTGTCCTCAGGTGCAGCAAATTTCTGTACCTTGCTCCTTCGACACTACTTCTATCGAAACGCCTGCACTAACAGAATCGTCGACTTACCTTTTCCGTACAAAATGGGCACATGATCCGTGGCCAGTCTTGTCTTCGTTTTAATGCCAACAAGCAGAGGCGATCCTCTCCTAGTCGCCACGCATTCGCCTTGGAAGTATTTGCTCTTGAAGCACAAAGCGAAAGCCCCTTCCTGAAATAATGGATCTTCAATTAGCGCAGGAATATTACGTCGCCTTTCTTGCGAATACTCGAAGCCCGAGTACATTTTTCACCTCGATTTCAAGTTTAACAATAGCTTCATCAACAGGTATATACGTGTATCGTTCGTTCAAGCATAAATCAATGTATGAAACATATTCAGTTGTTCAAAGTAAAAACTGACAGGACACCCTGACATTTCCCTTGAATTTTTTCTATATTGAACACGTAAAACAGAAGATTTATACCAAGGTAAAAACCAGTTTGGCTATATTATTATTGAGAACAGTGCTCACCAATTGTTGAACAACCTGTTCGACCAGCTCGCGAAACGAGTAACCCGGATGCTGTACCCAGAGATGGTGGATGAGCTTCGCGATCACTTCCGTGTCGGTTTCACTCTCGAAGCTGTATCCCCTTTGTTGAAGCAACGTCTTCACTTCCTTGTAATTTGTCACGATACCTGCGAGGGGAAACGTGAGCTTACAGAACGGAGAATAGATGTCGTCGGTGAATCGTCACGACTATTTGTCTAATTTTTACCATTGTGCACTACGACGAAACTATGGTCAATGTCCGACCTCTGGGGGTGCGAATTCACTTCGGATGGGACACCATGAGTAGCCCAACGAGTATGAGCGATACCAACGTGGCTGTAGGTCTTCGATTCAAAATCGATTTGGGTGTCTGTAGAAATTAATTCATTTATTATAATTCGTTCTTTTTTTTCGATTTTTGTTGTCACGCCGGGCAAATTATCGTAATACGCACGATGAAAGATTTCTTCCTCGAGGGCCTTAACTTTTCCTTGCTTCTTAATAATCGAGATATCCTTGCCGTCGACGCTGTCAAGGGCGACACCTGGAATAAAGGAAAAATTGCATACCTTTATTTGCTTTCTATTCCCAGAAGACGAGAAGGTCGATTTTGTAAAACCGCGACCTCCTTGGTCGCCTTCCTTCGAATCGCACTCAGAAAGCATACGAGACGAAAGATAAAAAGATTTTCGATAATGCAATCGATGATTCATTCTTACCAGCCGAATCATATCCGCGATACTCCAATCGTTTTAATCCGCCAACCAGCAGCTCGAGTATTTCCTTCCTGGTTTTCGGCGTCAGGTAATTAAGATACGCAAAGATTCCTGGGCAAAAGAGTAGTTGTATTTTAATTTTTTGATTCAGAACGAAATGGAATGAAGAAAGTATCACGCGTGAATCATTCCTTCGATTCAATGCTATCATTTCTGACCACTTGAATAATCTATTTTCCATTGCAGGCATTCTGCGATCAATTGGTGCCGCACTCGATTCAGCAACTATGTAACGCTTTAAATGAACAAGTAATCACCCTCTCCAGCCTAACCAGTTGCATTCCAAGGCGGAGAAAAAGATAAACCTCTGATACATTAACCGATACGGTATTTTTCTATTCCTCTCTATCTTTTTCATCGGGCATTCATCGCACGAAGGTCGCCGTATCGATAAAATGCGGAAACGAGTCGATTTACTGCCCCGACGTTCCCTTCAAACCCTGGTCGACGATTCGTTTTGTACCTCCACGAATTGCCACGCCAATAGATGACTCCGTGAGATCTATTGATTTGACTCGCGTCGATCCTACCTGCGCCCTCCTAATTACAAATTTTCCCCAAGTAGTACCTTTCCTTTTCAAACGATATTTACTTGCCTCGTTTGGAAATTTCTGCATCGTTATGAATGAAATTTCCATTCCGAATCGAATTTCCACCGTAAACTTTCCCGAGTTCTCCGGAGAGAAAACGAAATTTATCCTACGATAAGTTTAACTTAAATACTTCCTAATGTGTACTTACGTTCCACTCCAATCTTTCCGAAACTTGTTACTTCGGTTATTGTCATACGGATCAATCGCGTGGATTTACATAATTTTTCTTTCATTCAACCGATCCCAATCTTTAAACTTCCCTTCGTTTCATGAAGGCCTTATTCCATTATCTAAAAAGCCAATCCCCCAACAATGTCATAAAGCAATACATCTACTCCATTCGAAAGTCCCTCGAAACCGAAACATTTCACTTGTCTGAAAATTCCGATCGCCCTGCCTCGAAGGTGTATCCGTATCGATACAAGGGGGTCCACCGTTCGAGGTCCCTCGAGGCATTGCAAAAATGCAAAAAGTCGTCGCCCGTGAAGGAACGAACACAGTGAAAGAGGCCTGCACGTGGAAACAGGTATAATTCGCGTTACACTCGCATAGGTGAAAGGGAAAGCTCCCGTGCACGAGGCTGGACGAAATGCTCGTTAGATTCTTACTGTTCTTGCTGCCAACGTGTGCCAGACCCATCTCGTGCTTTTGTTCGCGGTACAAAAGAATCCGTCCGGCACAACGTGCATGCAAGAAGTGTGCACCGACATCGGATCGATTCTCGCCGATAACCGTAACAACATTGTGTAATGTTACGTTCACAGATACATAATCCGCGATTCGATCGTTCAACATGCAATTCTATCGTCGTGTAATTAACGGTGGAATTAAATTGTATCGAGTTTTATGAGCGAACGACGTCGTCCTCGATTTAGAAAGTTGTGCACAATTATGCAAGGTTGTTAAACAAACGTTAAATTACTGGGTCGTACGAAGGTAAATGAAGAAAACACGCGTGGACAGGATTTGTATCGAGTGAAAACGCTCTTCAAGTACAGTATTGGCACCCTGGAATATTAATTGTTCCCTGAGAATTCATTGTCTAAAATAATCCGGGTTAATCGCGAGCGTTTTATCGGGCCGCATCGAGCGTGTAACTGTAAATTGTCATTATCTAAAATTGATACAAACCGACGCGTGCGATTTTACAACCTGCGACGTAAATTATCGTGAAAGAAACCAGGCTGAAATATATATATACATATACGTATATAGTTGCTGTGATAAAGTTTACAGCGGCGATTAAACGTCCAATTTTACGACCACTCCGCGCCTTTGTCTAATTTCTGATATGCAATCGAAAACGACATCGATCACGTTTCCCGTGCATTCTCTATGTTTCCTCCCGAACGTACGGTAGTCGAGAGAATGAATTTCCATTCATAATCTTGCCCAACGTAACGTTTCATTGATCAACATCGTTCTCGTCCCGTCCACACGATCGAGATAAACACCAAATCGTTTCGAATGCACAAACTTTCAGATAGAAACCGGAAATATGTCACGAGGGTTGAAGCACCACGATTAGGATAGCCCCGATGGCAGAACCTACCGCCCATCGTCGGTCACGAGCAACAAATGTGCGGTGCGGTATGTGTACGGAAAATCGAACCGTTCGAGCACCTGAGAAAAGCGATATACTCTGGTGCCTGTGATGCATTGACACGTAAGTGTAATTCGATTTCCGTTCGACCCGTCAATAAAAGTATAGAACAATCGTGTGACGATTAGATTGTAAAAGAAGGGGGAAAAAAGACGAAAAATACCAACTTGCTTGATCCCTGGGTTGTCAGGGAAGGGAGAGAAGAAAAATCGCGACGGGAGAAGGGAGAAAAGTTCCCCCCGTGGAAAATGATAGAAGAATCGCGAGACATTTTTCATCGCAACTTCGATAACCTTAATCTCACTTATCTCGCGAGGTTCTCGTTCAATTTATCGAGCATCTCATCCCTGTTTCCACGAAGCTTCGCTCGAGGGGACGACGAAAGCTTCGTTGATAACAGATAGCGCATCACACGAATCTCTATCTCGAATCGTGTTCGATCTTTCTTCTTCCTTTTTTTTTTTTTCTTCGAAAAACACGCGGGCACTGTGCCCGCGATATCGCGACGAAACGAAATCATTGAATAACTTCGTCGACGAACGGAAGTTACCTTTCAATTTTTTTGACGCGCAACCGCGCGATGGACCTACGATAAGTAGAGAGATAACGTCGCTGGAATTGTTAATTTAGAACGCAATCGTGATTCAATGGAAATCACGATAAAATATATTTACGAACGCTTCCAGGTACGATTGTGTCCAGTTCTATTATTGCGAGCGCTAAACAATTCTAGCGATCGAGCGTTCTCGGATTCTTTTCCGAAAGTTAGAACGGTATATTCACTTTCATTTTTCCGCGAGGAGAAATTAATTTCGGGTTTACGCATGGTGTTCACGGAATGGAATTCGCCGGCCTACTGACACAAAATTGGACAATCGTCCCAGGATATCGACGGGAGAACGTACAGACGTCGAGACAACGGTACGTGGGCAGTAATTGTAATGCGAACATCTCGATTTCCATAGACCTCGAACCGCCGTGCGATCCCTCGACACGAGATACGCTTCATTTTTTCCCTTTCGAAATTTCACGTTCACCCATGGCCGCAATTAGAACGTGCTAGAACTTGGACAATCATTGAAACGACTATGGCAAAAAAGGCAACTCTTGACGAAGACTAACCGAGCAAGGAGTAATAAACAATTATTTCCGCCGCATCGACATTCTACAACATCCCCGTAAAAAAAACAGCCCCCCCCCCAAAAAAAAGGGAACCCTCGCATTTTCGAGCAAAATCATCGTAGAAAATCACCGGGGTATAAAAGCTAAAAAGCAATTACACGCCTCTTCGGGCAGCCCGTTCCCCGGCGGGATCGAGAAGAAAGAAAAAGGAAAAGAAAGGTGGAACGAGAAAAAAAAAACAGAGGAAAAGGTAAGATAACAAGTGAAAGGGAAACCAACGGTTCTAAGGTAGAAGTAGGAGGCTCGGGCATGGAATTCGTGCGCGGGCCAACCGAGTTATTTTCGTCTTCACCTGGACAAATTCTGCTCTTGGAATTCGTGCGAAGTAAACAACAATCAGGTTTCGCTTCTTGGCGGCGAGGCCGTGCGTTTGAATTTCGTGAGGAAGGTAAAGGTAAACTGGTGCCACTGGGAGAAAGGATTTGTCGATGCGAGTTTCGTTGCGTGCACGCGTGTGTTCCACGTGTGCACATACACAGAGACGCGTCTAAATGTCACGTGTAACTGTCCTGTAAAACGCTGCACCCTCTCGGGTCGGCGTCAGGTTCGCCACGAGGAAACTTTCACTCGTACCTCGCTGATCGCGGGTACGTCGACACTCGAATCGCGGTGCTCGATGGTCGATTAGAGTAAAAAACCATCGCGAGAGCATAGGTGTCGACCAAGGTAGAAATAGAGAGCCAGAGCTAATCGTGAACCATGCACGCATTTCCTTTCGATAAACTTTTGATGAACTTTCAGAAACGTATCGCGTTTGGTATCAGCGGCTACGGCTTGTGTCACGTTGCTGTTGCAACGGCCTGTAGAAATTCTATTACCCGCCTGATTGTAACGCGCACATTATCCTTCCGTGATTTAATGGAATGCAGTTTTGAAACGTGCGGCAGAATGAAATTGGTGATTGAGATATTGATTCGTGATAAATCGGTACGGAACATTATCTTTCTGACAATGAGTGTGTACGTGGAGTGTGCATAGAGGGACTGAATAAGGTATCTTTGGTTTTATTTATATGTAACTACGGGTACCGTTAAATACATTCACCGACAGCGGTGCCCCGTTTTTAATGAGAATGAAATAAATGTGTTGGGTTTACGTAAAATTTGTTTACTGAAAGCTACAGTACCGGATATTCTATACCGGGATAAATTACCGAATCCAATTGGCAACATCTTCCATATAAACCTGGTTCAAAGTATTCTAAACGGTAATGAAATCTGGGGAACCATAAACCCAAGATGCAACAGTTAACAAATGGTTTCGTAACAAATATCTCACGTCGCTCCAATGTGCGCAGCAGCACGTCCGAAAGAAAAAAAGAAAACAGTTTGTAAACTTTTTGCCGGCCGTGTATACCTACATAATGTGCCTGCCTACAAAGTGACGATGGCAATCGGAGTCCAAACGATTTCGTAATTTCGTAACTGAGAAGAGTCTTTCTCCTTTCCCTTCTGCGGTCAGCAGAAACGACCCATACTAATCGCGGCCTGAAGAAACCTACCGTCCGCATCATCCGGCTTCCACTAATTTTCTAAAGCGTTACCAAACGTGTTTAACCTTTTGAGAATATCAACAGGTAGCCATCGAACTATGAGGCGAAATCTCTGCCAGCCGACTTTTAACCGTATCCCCGCGCTACGTGCATCTACGTACACGTGTCCGCGTGCAAACGTGTACGCAAATGTTTCTTGCTTTTCGCTGTTTCACCGCGACATGTTTCGCATCAGGACGTAAACACGGAGGTCGATGGCCGATACCGTCTCACCTCCGTCGTTCGAGAGGAATATGGAAATGGTGAAACGTGTCTGGAAATCGCGTACGTGCCTAGACAACAATAATAGGCGTATCGTGCACGAAACCGCGCGACCCGATTAAAGGTGGAGGAAGCTATCGGTTTGGAACGGTCGTTGTTGAACAACTTGTTGCAAGTCTTCCGCGAAACGATGAAAGCTAACTATGAGTACAATATTTTTACTCGAATCGATGCTCTCTATTTTTACTGCTGCGTAATCTGTGATCTATAATTTGCTAGTGAAATATATGCTCATTCGTTTTATTCGTTTTAGCGTGCCGTATTGTTTTTGCCTTGTGAACCTTGCGAAGTGTTCTGCGATTTCGAAAGGATTGAGAGCAGCTGGACTGGAAACTACGAACAGAGTTTGCGTTACTTTCGCGACAGATGGGCTAATTGAACTGAACCTGTGCAATTAGTTCGATTTACGGAGCATTAAGAAGAACAGGAAAGACAGTGTACCGAAACGTTTTATTGAGAACTCACGCTGATACTGTATTATTATATTGTACAGCCATGTGCGCCATTATTGTTCGATAATTATAGCACTGTATCGAATTAGCGGACTATGAAGGTTCTGTTGATCATTTACGAACGACGATTTGCAAAAGGAAATGGTCATTTATTTGTAGACGAAACGCGATGTAGATTCTTTTAATTGGACCCAAGTAGGTGCAACTGTCTCATTTGCCTCTTAATTATAGAAAAGCGCGACGTGTATGCCGAATTCCCTTTCCTCGGATCGTGTAATAAAGACAGGCATTAAGACTTTCGCCGCGGCGAGAACGATAAAAAACGGCTTATTACACGGTGGAATAGTGATGTAAAAATCTTTCGTAATATCGCCCCGTGACTTTCTGTACCTCCACAATGTAGAACCCGTGACGAATTTTCGATAGGGCGCCTTTCATATTACCTGGGAAATCAATTCCGATGTCGTAACTGATCTACGTATCAGGTGAAACGTTTCTAAGAGAAAATATCTCTGATCAACGCGTAACACGGCCAACAATCGCGAAAAAAAGAACAATAAGTGAGTTAATACGACAAAAACAGCCTACGAGTTGCCGATGTATCCTGTCTGTATGTTCCAAGAAAATGTAAATTTCTCATTTCGGTTCAGCTAGATTCCGTCGTGAAAATTACGCTCGTTCTCAGAGGAATCTGAAGAACTGTTTTGTTCTTGCAATACGTATATTACCATTGCGCTCACTTGTTGGATGGGAGGAACTAAAACATTGATATTCGCAAGGTTACCGTTAATTTCTCCAGTCGAGGTGAATGCCAATGCAACGCACGCTCTGGAAACGCTTATCAGAAAGCCTATCGAAATTCGTGTACGTATATCCTTTAGTTAAGATAATTTAATCGTCTATGTCTGTATTATTTTATTATAACTTATAATTCTTCTTACCCACTGGATGTATATTATTTAATACGATAAACATTGTCGCGAAATATCGAATAGAACTTTTTGACTAATTTTTACATGGTTCACATCGTTAGACTATTTTCGTCTATTTAATTCGACGTTCTCGAAAGAATGACGTTATCGGACGTCCCACTTCCACCTTATCAGAAATAAAATTTTTAAATCGACCTTGGTATCGATATTAATGCAAATACATTAATGTATATTAGATATCGATTGAATTATCCTAATGTATCGTGCAAATATTGCTCCTGATTCATTACGCAGATCTTAATCAAATTGGCGATTTATTTGCTAGTAATACTAATACACGTATGGTATGTATATGCGGCCTGTTTCGCATCATAGGATAATATATAACAGTGAAGTATCGGGTATTGTGGGTACATTTTCTTTCATTAACAAAGATTAGTGTTAATCATTTTATGTTGTGCACGAGTAACAATCAAGTATTAGGCTATAGACTGCTGATTTATTCTCGATCAAAATTCCATATCTTTCAGGGCGGAAGGATCAGTGTAACTTGAGAATTTAAAAGAATGATTTACCCTGCGTAGAAGTTTATTTAAATAACGATGTATGAATCGCGGAACGAGGATTGCGCTCCGTTTGTCGTATTCCCTTGTTACCGAAACGGCAGCGTCAAAACGCGCGAAATATTTCATACTAATCAAAACTTCGCCGATTCACCGTGCGCGTGGCACAATCGTGTGAACGAGTACGAAAATTATGGGCACGTACAACCGATGAACTTCTTAAATTACGAATCGTCCGCCTCTAACGAGTCTTTACATTGGCAAATGTGAAACATCAAAACGTGCCAGATGTTGGATCGACCGACCCGAATAATCGTGCCGGTAGAGGCGTTTACCGCACAATGGAACGTTACTCCAAGCATAAATGAACTGTCAACTGAACGTTTCTTTTTCTTTTCTTCTTTTTAACGCGGTCACAGAGACGTACACCTTCGTACGTCCATTGAAATATACCGATCGTGTGTATCAAGAGGTGGACGACAGGCCGTATGGAAAAACGGAGTAAAACATTGTCACGATAGAAAGTATCCATTTACTCACCACACATGTTGTTTAAGCCGTCAAGTACGCGCCACGTAAGTTAGTAAGATTGGCTGAAAAATGGAAAGCAGCCACAATATCACTGGTCAGCTCCGTGTAAACGTTATTTGCTACTCCGTTCGAAGCACGGTCTGATGTGAGCCACACAGCAGCGTGCTCGTGCCTCTTATGATACGAGATTTCGCATGGGTGTGGGTACGATGGCATCTGTAGCCGGTACGTACGTGTGCGTAACGCTGTCGAGGCAAAGCATTGACAGTGGGCGCATCGTCTCTGCACGTTGAGACGTATATACAGTGCCACACCGATGTTTCGACACGTTCACAATGCGATTGAAAAATCGTGCTTTTTCTTTCTCCTAGCACCGCCGCGCAACAAACACTCGTTAGAACGTTCAAGGCTCGAGTATCGGGGAACGTGAGTTAAGGATAAGATATAATTCACTGGAGAAACATTGGTGTATTACAAAACGCGTTGCTCGACTCGCCTAGTGTCACTTGCGATTCATGAATGCACGAATTATTGAGGTCGTAATTGTTTTTGGTTTTTCTTCTACTGATTGCTGGATTGAAGAGCTTGCGATTCTACGAATGTTAAACGTGTTCGATAAACGTTGGAAACGTGAAGGGAGCACTGAATTGTTTGGAATCGGCCCTTGTTGACTTTAATTCTAATTCACACTGTCGACGTGGGAGGTAGAGCGCGCTAGCTGTCGGTAGAGTTATCTGTCGATAATTTAGTCAGCACGCTTCTAATGCTATTGAGATTTTTTAAATTTTATCATCGCGCGTTATAAATATTTTGTAGTACGCGATAAAATGTAGGAAATAGTTGATTATGAGACCGAAAAGTATTTTTAACTACGTAAACGGATGTTCACAAGTATATATTCGGATGATACTTGATCGTGACATTTGATTGGGCATCTCTGTTCGCGCCTTACAATTTAACAGCTCGAAAATAGTACGCAATAATTTAGTATTGTGCCAAATTATGCAAACAGTAATAATTGTTTATAGAAAGCGTGCTTATATATACAACGGTTGACACAGTTTTTGGCAAATAGTGTTTTAATCATGCGAAAAGTGGTTTGTTTCTTGAATTAACTAAATTGTCGACCAGTGTACCTTTCTACCGTTCTTTAATTTATCATTTTACATCTATCCCCGATAATTTTGTTTTTCCTTTTAACTTAGGTATATATATAACATTAAAAAAAATATTTAAAAAAAAGAAACGAGGTTACATAACACACAATGAGACTATAGGTTTGAGTTTCCCACTGTAGAGTGACATTTTCTGAAAGTTAAACGAATGCCTGTATTAATTTTAAATGTGCTTTCACAGAAAAAAGAAGATAAGAACCTTATTCATATATCCCATTGAATTCGCCGTGAAGTGTTAAAAAACAATTGAGAAACAGTGACATCAATCGATCTGTCAGAGTTAGTGGTTGACCAGTTCTATGGGAAAGCTACGATGAAGTCGTAAACATGTTTGCATTAGATATAAGAATTGTATTGATGGAAATATCGCATGAATGTAACATACTACCGCACGTCATTTGAATGAGTGTAAATGTGAAAAGGCGTTTATCTCGATTTTAAGGTGCATACATTATTTCGTAATATACTTAAAGGGCGAACTGGAAATCGTGACGATTTCGAGCTAGCTGTCAAACATGTACTTTTTAATATGAAAGTAACGCCACCGCCAAGGAAAATTGCCCTTAATATTAGAGAAAGTGAGGAATTGTGCAATACAACATTTTCTATACTTTTTTCGAACAACCATGAGTTCGCACATGAACGCGTAAAACATTTCATACAAGTATTTTACAGACGACCGTATAACCTTTTTGACACATTATGGCAAATCAGGGCGACATTACATGCGGAGGTTTTACATTTTACAACAATTTCGACTCCGCGAATTTGGCCAGGGTTGAGCTGGTAAAAGTACACGATACGTCTGACAAAGGTGAATCTACTTTTACATTGACCTACATTTCTTTTTCTTTTTCGTGACGTATGCACATTTATAGATAATTAGAAGTTATTTATTTTTGAATGATCTTTTTAGATGGAAGCGACGCGGAGAATAAATCATGCCGGAGCTCAAATTCAGAGGACACAGCGGATTATGAATTTAATCTTTGGACAAAGCACGATTGCCATGGCACACAGTACGAAAACAATAACAGAACATGGTTTTATTTTGGCATTAAAGGAAGCACGCCAGGGGTCTGCATTAAATTTAATATAGTAAACTTGAACAAGCAAGTTAAAATGTTTAGCCAAGGGATGTGTCCAGTTTTTAAAATTATACCCGGCCATATGCATTGGGAGAGGATTCGTGATAAACCAACTTATACTGTAAATATTTTCTATTTAAATGGTAATGATTATTATTCCTTATATTAACGAACATCTATGCGAACTTACTATATTACAGTTGGATCAGAAGGGAAATGATTTTACGTTATCGTTTACTTTTACAATGCCCGAGAATCTCAAAGCTCTAACATACTTTGCGTTCACTTATCCTTTCTCTTACATTGACCTTCAAAATTATTTGAAGAGAACCGAAGCGAGACTGGCAAAACGAACTATAACATCTGTAGATGATGTTTATTATCATAGGGAGTGTGCGATAAAATCCTTGGAAGGACGACGAATGGATTTAATAACAATAAGTTCATTTCATAACATATCAACAGAGAGAGAAGATAGACTGAATAATATGTTTCCCGAGAAAACTGAGGACAGACCTTTCAAGTTCTGGGATAAAAAGGTGCATAATTTGTTTTAAATTTCGTTTAAAAGACTAAAGTACCGCTCGTATGGCTGTAACCAAAAATTCACCCTGGCAAATGTTTAGGTGATTTATGTTAGTGCAAGGGTCCATCCAGGGGAAACACCGTCAAGTTTTGTTTTCAATGGTTTCCTTAACTTTCTTACAAATCGGGAGGATCAAATTTCAATTCATCTGCGCCGTTTATACGTGTTCAAATTGATACCGATGCTCAATCCTGATGGCGTTGCTAGAGGACATTATCGAATGGATACCAGAGGAATAAATCTCAATAGGGTCTATCTCAACCCATCTTTGAAGGATCACCCAACAATATATGCTGCAAGAAATTTGATAAGGTAAGAGAGAATTGTTACTGGAACATCATAAATTGTTACGATAAAAATGATTTGTCATTAAGGTATTATCATCACTCGTATCAGTTACCGAAAGAAGACGAGACTCCAAGAGTATGTTTAGGAAACGGTGAAAACACTTTAACTGTTATTGCACCTACTTGCCCGATTACAAATGTAGTGCGCGACACAACGACCCGATTACTGCAGCAGGTAATTGAACAAACGATTTTTTATCATTTTATTAACGCTCGTCCATAGAAGAACTAACACACAGTAACACCCGCCTAGTCGAAAAATAATAGTTTAAGAGAAAACCAGCACTAACCGTGTATTTTAACAATAGGTAACACTTATGAGCTTAGATGAAAAAGGTATAGATGAACCGGAAATGTTTCAGGGATGCGTATCGCCAAACACGAATTTGGATGGCATGCCTCAGGGTATGATATTTAGAATTGAATTATGCAACGTGATCGGCAACATTGTTTTACTTATTTATTCACGTTATGCAAAGGTGGTGGAGAAGGCCTGTGTAATTCAGAAGAAGAATGTAATAATACTGTTGAACTTAAATCAGAGAAAAAAACTTACACAGCTGTCGGCATAGGACAATTGCCAAAAGAGGATTCTGGATTACACTTGTACATTGATCTTCATGGTCATGCATCAAAGAAGGGTGTTTTTATGTATGGGAATTATTTCGACAATGTAGACGATACCATGACGTGTATGCTTCTACCGAAATTGATGTCGATCAACAATCCCAATTTTCATTTTGCCTCGTGCAATTTTACAGAAAGAAATATGTATATTATGTACGTCTTACGCGTTGATTGTTGAAGACCAAACAATCTTAATTCTTCTCGTATTATTTAATGAATTTAATATCTTAGAGATAAAAGGGATGGTATGTCGAGGGAAGGATCTGGCCGTGTGGCCGTATACAAACTGACTGGACTCATACGTAGTTATACGCTTGAGTGTAACTATAATTCTGGACGTTTGGTAAATACATTACCTGCAAGAGTTCGCGACGGTGTGAACAAAACTATGACACACATGTTTATTCCACCGAAATATACCCCAGGAGTTTTCGAAGCGGTGATATATTTTCCTATATATTATTCGAGGCATTTTGTTCGTTAAATGAACAAGAAACAATTGTGTCTTATATGAATATATTTACAGGTCGGAGCAGCTTTAGGTCCTTCAATTCTTGACCTTACAAATAACAATCCCAACAGTCGACTGCCAAATAGCCAATATCGTTCTTTAAGAGGTGTAAAGTCTTATTTAAAATTAACATACATGAACAATCTGTCTTCGCCAAACGGCAAATCTCTGCATAAGGTAAATTTTGATGTAAATAATGAGAGTGAGTTTTCGGCCGTTAATATAAGGCAGTGTGTACTCTCTTAATTCATAATGCCCATTAACTTGGTATGTTTTCGTACATTAATACCAAGACATATTAGTGCCTATATAAACAGGGCATTATGTTGTTGGTTAAAACTGTGGGAGAGAGATTTTGTATGCACATAAATCGTATATTATTTTAACGAAGTGGCATGAAATTATCGATTCATTCTTATGCGAAAAGCAACTTTTCTTGTTTTGTAGAGTTCTTATATTGTACATGACAAATTTTGATCACAATTTACTGTTTACGACGATGTACTAAATATCCAGGACTTTTGATATATGTGACTAATAGAAATCTTGTAATATTTATATTATTTTGAACTAATGGGTCTTCCATCTAATATATATGTATGCACGACAATAATATTTGGTACAGATTTTATATAAAGGTTTATAAAAAAACTGTTTGTGTATTATTCTTTTATAGATTTATTCTATAATTTTAATCGTGATCACAGTGTGTGTATAAAATGCAATTTTTCAAACCACAAAGGTTGCGTTTATTATATTAACTAAAACGTAATGTGTATATACCAGCTTTACATTGCTTAAGTGTTTCTTTATAACGCATAGGAAAATTTCAAGACTGTACAATGCTTTTATTCTTTCTTGTCGAAACCAATTAATTAGAGTGAATCTACTCGATGCTAATGCTTCTCGTTTTATCAGAAAATACATTATTTTTTATTTTCTTTAGATAATTTTTGACGCACTATGCTTCTGATGACAATAGACCATATGCACCTATTTCACGGTTGCGACTGATAGTAAAAAAACTACTACACACATGTGTAATTAATGATGTCTATTTCTTTAGCGAAATGAAAAACAGCGGTATTGACGATTGAACCGTAAATCTCCGGCTGACGAAGTCTTATTATGAAAGATATGCAGATTTTCGTACGATCTTAAAATTAACAAATAGGAATTTATTTCACTTTGTAATTAACCCAATGAATGACAATAATTGTAGATTTCTTAGGCCGTTAGTTTATTATTCCGTGCAATTCAAAGTGGTAGGATTGACCATCTTATACAGATTTTAACAATTTAAAAAGAATATGAAGTTCGTGTGTCTATTAAAAACAACAAAATTAAGTATAAATGTGTGTTGTACTATTATATCAGACTGCTGTTAAAGAGGGCTATAAATACATACTCCAGTTTTACATAGGAAGCATAAAGGAACTTACACAAACTCATAGAATATTTATTGTCATGCTTTCCGTTATTTAAATATAAATGTTGTTGATAATTGAAAAGAGTGTTGTTACGTAGATAATTCGTGTATGCAAGTTTCATGATGTATCCGATTTTACACTTACCGTATATGTACACACACATGAATACACATATATGTCCCATTGTATTAATAAATCTTCAGTATTTTTAGCGATAATTTATTTACCTTATTTTTATTTTATTCCTGCTAATCCTCAGTTCCAGTAGTGTACCAATTGTCGTATAATTTATTTGTTTCTAACACACTGTATATTTCGTTCGAAGTGCGATATGTTCATTAGGTTTACAACCATAAGTCGAAGAAAAATGTTGAATGAACTCTGTCTGTATTTTGTCAAAATGACGTACTTATTTATCTGTGATCTGAAACCCATTTGTGTACCACTGCTTATTCTAATCTATATGTTGGGGACACAAGATATTGTAGAAAAGTAAGGAAAATATCAATCTCTCTCTCACAAAATGTCTACATGTATAACATATAATATATGGTATTTATTTTCTTACTTGCGTTTTTATTCGCAGGACGATAATAACGTTATACCCTCAGATTCAGATAATTTAAAAGAAATTGAATCTCAGATAAGCAACTCTTCGGTTGGGTCAAAGGACTCGTTGAAGAGCGATACGAATCTTGTGAAAAAACCATGCATTATCCGACGTACCACATCTCTTTATACAGGAGTAAAACGAATAAAAAGTAATAAAAAGACTTGGCAAGCTATAAATCGTAGATCCCTAAAGAATCATAATAATACCATCGAAAACAATTTGAAAACTCCAGTGGTTGCGTCAAAAAATGTTATCAAATCATTTTTAAAAACTTCACGGAATCGTTTAAAAAATTCTCGTCCTGGATCTGTCAACAATTCTTCCGAATTGCAATGCGCAAATAAAAGACTAACAACGGCGTCGAGTAAGTTTTGCAAAACGGCATTGTCTTCCGAGGAAACAGCAATCGTAAAGCATGGTGCGAAAAGATTGAAAATTCTTTCCATGAACATTTACAAGGGGCAACCCGAAATTGGAGAATCATCCAAACAAGTACCAGAAGGTACAAAATCATCCTCGAAGGTGATGCTTAAGAAGCAAAACGTGAGAGGAGCTTCGAAGGCATTTACAAAACATTGCCATAGATTGGAACAAAATAAATCGAAGTCTTCCAAATCGAAAAAGTCAGTAGAAGTAGAACAATAATCGTGCACTAATTTGAATAACGAGGGTGCAAAAAAAGAAGAAGAAGAAATTCTAAATTAGCTATTAAATTTTATCGTTGTAAAACAGTAATCGCAATTAGTGATCAGTTGCTGCTTGGTAATTCTTTTAGATGAATATTTTAATTATATTATAATATTATGTACGCTGGTCGTGAAAATTACGTAAGATATTTAATTAGGACGTATAACGAAAAATGTTAGTATTTGCTGTGACGTATACAATTGTTTCTCGAAAGTTGTTCGACGTTTTTTTGAAAACAGAAAATTTAGTAACGTTATACATAAATCATTTTATATGAACATTGTACGCAATCTACGTAAAATGACAATGTTCATTTAGATTGAAAAAGAACCCCCATAATATTGAAACATTTCATTTGAATTAATGTTGAATGAATTATTTAAATCACAGTACGTATTACCCCCTTACTATCAACAGGAGTATGTATCCTACATGTATAAATATTGGCATCTGTTATAAATGTAAGGATGGCTCGGCTCAATAAATGTTATGCTCTCTATGGTTTCTTTTGAAAGACTCTCCCCATCGTGGGAGCCTTCCCTTTTATTCGACTAAGATTATTAATACATTTATCAAAAAGAAATATTAGTATGCAGTATTGCATTATCCTGAAAAACAATTGTCTTTGAATTTCATGTTGAATACGTGATCGCACACGTGCATCGATTATAGATCATATCGAACACTTCGATTGTTTCCGACTCGAATCGGGACAGCTCCCCATACGTACGGCCCCCACCCTCTTAACTCGTCAGTCGCTCTCGCGTTGTCGTACGTTACGGATTGTATTATTTGCGTGTGTCTCAATAACGTTATATTGTGTACGGTTCTGATTACTGATTACGAATTTTTCTGTAAATTATAGAACTTTCGAAATGCGCGGCATTAGCAGCTATGTAATTTTGGCGGCAGTCCTGCTTTTCATCGAAAGTGGTAAGGATAATGCAAATAACTACAGTAAATATGAACATCGTGGCGTCGTTTGGGCGTGGCGTCGTTTACGCGTGGCATTTGTAATTTTATACACTCGATATAGTATTTCAACGTGCAACATGGTTAAAATCTAATACCGGAATAGCAATGATCTTCGATATCTAAGAATCAAGGACAAAAAATCGATTCTGTAATAATTAATCGCTGAGTGACAGATAGAGCTTGTGAGATTATTACAGTGGTAAACAAATGTTTCGTATCTACTGTTCGACTACTTTATATTAGTTATTTGTCATCGAAGGCACGTACACGTTTTATGTGTGACAAATTGTACAAATCGCGTTGCTCCACTTCGGATGTATCGTACTTGTTTTGAGATTTCCACTCATTTTTCTTCTACATATATAGCTGTCTCGTGACACAAGATTTTACCATTCCCATTTCCTATTTGATATTAATCAGCCGAAGTTTAATTATGTTCTATGAAATATATTTTTACATGCTACAGTAAAGTTTAAAAACTCTACTCCAATTGCAGAATTACAATTAACAGGTTATAACATATTCCAACTACGAAAGCATCGTTTTACTTAAGTTCGATGAGATCCATCGATAACGTTTCGCCGTTTTTTTTCTTTTCCTTTAGTATGCAGTTTACGATGCCATCAGTGCATTAGCACAAACAACTCGCATCCATTCCAATGCAACGAATTTCTATCGAACGATGTCGATATCGAACCACAGCCTTGCGATGCTGTTTTCGGGGCACAGTACTGCGTGAAGCATACGGGCCGATTTGAGGGTAAAATAATTTCGGTAGTTGCATATCGTGCGAAAGGGAATTGCTTGCGAAATTGAACGCTTTCGAACGAAAGCTAACCTTAAATCACGTGACGGCATCTTCGTATCGATGTATCGAAGCATGCGGGAGCAATGATGCACGTTCGATAATTATGTTTTAATCGGGGTTTTTAGGTGACTAACAAATTTAAAGATATGCTTGCACATGGAGATGGTTATTAGTATTTAACCATGCACCGACAACTTACTATCCTTTTTATTATTGAGTTAATATAAAAAGAAAATCTGAATCTAATTTGTCGTTGCATATTAACAAATGCGCTGGACATATCTGCGTTCATTTAGAAAGATCCAACGCTAATTGAATCCACGAATTTTGCGCACTATATGATAACAAATGCTTTAATCGCTGCTTTTTTAATCGATCAAGCGACTAGTCTGGATTGCTACCAGTGCACATCAGCAGAGGAGCTGGGCTGCGGAGACAGCAATATGGTTTTAAGTGCACTGCAACCGGCAAACTGCAGTCATGTATACGATGCAAAATATTGCATTAAATCGATCGGAAGATTCGGAGGTTTATACATTGTGTTTTGGGTGTTCTCAATATCGAGTGTGCACCACTGGCTTATTTTTTTCTATCACACGAGGATTCTACCTCCTCCAAAGTCGTAACGGAAATATTAAAAAAATAAAAGACAACTACAAAACGAATGTTCTATCTACGTTATATTTTTCGGTTTCCGAATTAATCAAAATAATTGTATTAAACACTCAAACGATACATGCAATACCGCACATGCTGCTTCTGTTGTTCACTTGCCCTTTTTTTAGACCCCGCTCATTCATCATACTAATGCATGTTACTAATATTTTCGCGTGTGCAATAACAAATTGCCGTTGTCTCGAGCAAAAGGAAGGAAATAAAATAAGTTTCTGCATATGTTGAAACAGGTGGAATAGGTACCAAGAGATTTTGTTCAGCGCTGGATCTTGGGAATTACTGCGATTACGTGAATCAACAGGGTGACAAGCTGACATACCGTACCTGCGTCTTCACGTGTAGCGGTGACGGTTGCAATCCGGCAAACGTCTTGAAACCCAGTATCGCATGGGTGATACCCTTATTCTTTTCACTTTTACTGAACAATTTTCTACCATATATTATACACTGTAACTGGGCCCATAACCTGTTGGAAAACTAGATTATTAGGAAGTGTGATAATATATAATACACAGTTCAGTTTAATAAAAGTACTTTATTTTATATAAGAAAAAGAAGGCACGTCCTTATTCAAAGGAGAAACTCTAACGAATGAAAGAAGGCAAGAAGCATGGAGCATTCGGACCCTATCGGTCCCTCTTAGTATAAACACTTTTGTCTAAGCATTCGAATTCTATACCCCAATATACTCTCAGAACTATAAGAGATAATTTTTGTTGAACTGTGTTTTATACTGTCGAACGACTCGCCCATCCTGTCTCCCACGCATCGACTTATCACCCTTTTAAATTCTAAAACAGACGCTCACCCAGGTAGATTTCCCGGAATATGTACGTGACTCCTGAACCCAAAATTCCCTCCCAGGTTGTCTCCCACTCCCGATTTTCCATCACTTTTCAGTTCAAGTTCAGTTCAGTAGAAAAATTAAGACGAGTTAGTTAGTAGGAGCCGTAACACTGCGACGTAAACTAAAAGTACATTAAGATCTGTAAACTATTGTAACAAGAGGCTAACTTTGAATAAACGGTTATCAACAACATCCAGTCACAACCGATTCGACGACAATACAAAGCATAAAACCAACAGTATTATCAATAGCGCTCAACAAATTCTTCTCCGAAAGCTAGATTTATTTTGATCAGATAAATGCTTTAGAATACACTTCGCTCATTCAGAGATCAATGAGAGAACTTCGTTTTTTAACAGGAATTCGTCAGAGTTTATTTTTTTATCAGAGGTCGCGCCGGTTGAAATCGGCAGCGGCAGGACTCGAACTCGATCCATTTTGTAAAACAACACCAGTGTGCCTTTTTATTTGTAAATATGATGCTAAATACATGGCACCACTTAATAGTTACGGAAAAGATGATTATGGTGTTGACACAATTTATAGAACGTATACAAATTTCGTTCTAAAATTCAATGTAGGATTTCCATTTAGTTATAAGTTCGCGCCCCTATTTGTAGGTTTTATATGTTTCTCGACTGTCAGGAGAAGATTTGTTGCTATAAGTTTTAGTTAATTCACACATTTCTAATACAGAAACGAGGTCCAATAATTTTAAGTCTCCGTCTGTACACGCTTATCAAACTTGCGTACTTACGTCCAATTATTTTTATATCTGCTTCACTATAATTAACTAGATTTATATTGCATATTTATGTACAAAGTACGAATCTCTT
This sequence comes from Nomada lathburiana, assembly GCA_963667235.1. Classification (NCBI taxonomy): domain Eukaryota; kingdom Metazoa; phylum Arthropoda; class Insecta; order Hymenoptera; family Apidae; genus Nomada; species Nomada lathburiana. The sequence continues at coordinate 12,713,204 of OY763905.1, read as the reverse complement.
TATACATTCCCAACAATGTAGATACATGTTCGCCTGATTTTTAATTTTTTTTAATTTTTTTTTTATTGTAATTATCTCCAAAAAATGAAGACACGTACAAACGATTGTGTAAATAAACGTGAAATAAATTTAAGGGTTACTCTATACGAATGAAAATACAATGCAAATGCGATCGAATGCTCTGCCCTTTATTCACGAAGGAGATCCCCGTTTATCTTTTACAGAAACGTACTCGTTTCTCTGGCGTATATAAATATAATATGATTAGCCGATCAACTGTTGATAACGAGATCGTTTCACGGCTATCGGCCAATAAGGTACTTGCATCGTTCTTTGGTATACACGCGTTCATTATAGCGAACAATACATAGGATTAGCACTCTTTGATATATATTGGCATTAACTAAACTGGTCAAGCAAAACAAAAAAAAAACGTCTTTCTATCGAGCAATATAACGTTACAGTATCGCGGAATCTGATCGCTTGTGAAGCCGACATTCATGATGGAAATTTTGGAAATATTGCACATTTTACGCAAGCCTTGTCATATAGAAGTTTTATGATCGCGAAAAGAAAGGGATGCGCACATAAGCTAATCACGAGCACAATATCGAGAGTATGACGATGTCCGATTATTTAATAATATACAAATACATAGTCTACTTATTATGCTCTGGTAACATAAACATCATTGATGTCTAGCTGTACGTATGGCTGTGTTAAATATTCAAATGAAAAAGATAAACATTCCATTGAGATGTTTTTGATCACCCTACTAAGCAATAGCGATCAATTCTCACGGATCGAAATCGGTTTTCCTTTTGTAATAATAATCGATGCGCAATGAGTCGCAAGCATATTATAAATTATCGTTAGAATGTTTTCACTCAAGAGTTTTGTTTCCTTTTTTTTCTTCATTTCTTCTTTTTATATTCCTTGTCGCTCGAAATTACAACTATATATCGTATGAAAAATACATATATGTATATGTATAAACAGTGTATATAAACGATTAATTAATTTGATCGCTATCAAGCAGTAATAGAATCTTTTTGTGGCTAACAATTTCTTTCCCCAGTTTTGTTGGTCCTAGAAATGTATAATTTGACACACACACACACACATATATATATATGTATGTATTAGCGTTACGCTGTATATATAATAATATACATAGAAGTAAAATCAAAATTGCTACCGCATTTCTTTCCGCCTCCAAAACGATTGCTATACGGTAATCCATCTTTAATCGCTTTTAATTAATATGCCCAGGATCATTATTCGTTTTTTCTCTCTATCAATTGGAATTTCCACTATGCGCGCGTGTATTACGTTCTATATCCTTAAGGTTACGAAAAAAAGTGTCAGCCTAATGTTCGAAACTAATTATTATCAATTATAGTATACAATAAATATCGTCACTGCCATGTGTATCTGCTAAAAAAACAATGATATTGCCACTGGTATAATGGCAATGCAAGTATGGCAGTGACCAATGCACTCGACGATAAAAAAATTGCTTAAACATTAATAAACTAAATACACCGTCGTTATGCTTATCTTACATACAAAGAAAAGAAATAATCAGGATGTATACGGAACCCCATGATACACAATAATATAAATAATAATAATTAAAAATTAATGGACAAATTAATGTACAGCCATTGTTACGGAATTCATAAACATAATGATGGACTATCAACGTCGAGAAGTAAATTAAACAAATAAATACGATGATAAATGGCGATAAGATATTAATAAATTCGTTATAAACAAAAGATATTTAAAAAAATTCGTCAAAGGACTTCGCGTGCCCAGTAAAACTTATTTTTAATTATTAATCTTTCTTTTCTTTCTTTTTAATTCTTGTATAACGTGCTATTCTCGAGTCTCTGAACGATGTTCGTTTTATCGCATCCATAATATCCCCTCCGCGACACTTAAATAAATCTGCATTTATCTATCACTCTATTTTTCACGACAATCCTATACAGATATAGAACGAGTTGCATACGATAAACGTGCTCACGCACAATACAGGTACGATTCTTCATGTACTCAACATTTAATACTTCGTCCAAGTCTTACGTCTTTATATCAAGTTGATCTCTCTCCTTCCTTACTGGATGGAAAATTAATTCACCGTAGTGGAGAAGGTGTTAAAAATGTGCATGCTTTCATCTTAGAACAGATAATACGTTGCATAAAAGAAAGAAAAAAACATATTTCAAAACTAGAATGTCGTACGAATGTACAAAGTCGAGGACTATATCTCGGAGAAGTATCAACATTTTATATAGACAAAAACTCGTCTGTATAGTGAAGGCAATAGTGTAAATCACAATTATTTTGTTCATCGCTTGTTCAGTTTCACTACGGTAGAACATTTCCCGAGCTACGCCCTAAAGAAATTGACTAAATTATTATTATTGTTGTTGCTTCATTGCTGCGTTTCCTTTTTTTTCTTTCCTTCTTTCGCAACGGTACAAGATCGTCGGGTGGAAAAATTACACAGTAGAGAAGATAACGCATAGAGAGACGAGAAATGCTATAAAAATGCATTCTATATCGTTCGCAGGATACGCTAAATACAGTATGTGTAAACCGCGTTAATTATATCAATATACAATCAGCATGAGTTACTGGTTCATCGAGTATTTCAACACCTTCAGAGATTCAGCTCGTCTGAATCGTGTCTGTTCTTTTTCTTGCTTTTCCTTTTGTGCTAAATTCTTGTCGAAAACCATAGACATATTTATATTGCCGTTAACAATATATACGCGTTACTTGTTCGTTAAGTACCATGTTTCTCGTACAACTAGCAACAAAGCTACAAAGAATTTGTTCGCGGCGTTAATGTTAATGGATTCACGGGGAGGTTTTATTGGCGTTGAAGCTTGCGAACTTGTTCCTCCAGCTCTTTCACGCGTAATTGACTGTTCGCCAGTTGTCGCCTTGCGAGTCTTAATTCGTCGGTCTGGCGAGCAAATGCCAATCTCAGATCTGCCTCGTTGTTGGGCATGTCCACGGTTTCTATAACTTTGTTGTCATTCTGCGGCGGAGTGATGATATTCTTCTGCAAATTACATGGCAATTAAATGAACAACTTCCAGTCATCGCGCAAATAGTAAAATCGTTCGTTCGCTTAGCGTGAATCCGATGGAGAGGTAATAAAAATGGCAAAGAAAAATACCAGTTTTACCTGTAGCACAGCATTCCCGAATTTTTGTTGCAACTGTTGGAACTTTGTGCTCTGATTGCTCGACGTTTTCTGACTTTTCTCCGACATATCGTGGAACTCGATGGGCCTGTAATCTGGCACAGTTTCCGTGGACAGGAACGCGAATTTCTTTTTATTATTCACGTCGGTAGAAGGTGGTAATTGAGGCGGTTTGTAAACGCGCGGCTTGTGCGTGGTAATGCTGCCACCTGTTAACATTTAATGCCGGGGAAAATGAAAATAACAGGTAACGGAGAAAAATATTAAATACAGCGAAAAGTTCAACGGTTGTACCGGTTTTCAGGGAAATTAAAATTGGCGGACTGTTCATGCCACTGATCCAATCTCTGCCCGATAATCCTGGACAGGTACCAACCGTGTCTGGATACAGGTCCTCTTGGAATTGGTCACTCTGAAAAGTGAAAGTAACCGATAATTGAATCGTGTCTGATAATTACGATCGTTCGAATCAACGTTACCTTTCGGGGCACTATCATGGCTATTGGTTCACACATTCCACGAGTCGCGTGTAACTTGTAAAATCTGAAAACCTCGCACAAGGCGGTGCTGACGCCTCTCTTCGGCATCACGCCCAGTCCTCTCTGAGGATTTCCAGAGATGAACTGACTGAGATAGTGCATCCAGGGTGCCTCGTTCACTACCTCATAGTATCGAATATTACCATCGCCCTGAAATACGGGAAATGTAACATACAAAACATCCGTCATTAACAAATTGAAAGATTAGGATATAAAATGGTATTTTACAGTATAGAGCAAACCATTCTCTATAGTAGGAGTATTCTATACCGTATCGCACGATTCTCTTTCGTTTATTAATTGGAAAATATAAAATCATGTCCCATACTATTTTCTTCATTCCTTTACCTTGCCTGCCAGGTACACCATATTGGTGTCATTATCGTAGTAAGGAAAAACGACCCCGCTAGAGGAATCAATCGTTTCGCAAGTTAATGGAGCAGTTAAATCGTGTTGACTCCAAATGGCGTACTGTCTATCGGAGTGTCTACTGAACCCTGTTGTCAGTAAACGTCCGGAGCCGCCAAGAAAAACTACTTTGCTAGCTTTTGTCCCTGCGTGGCAGACCCCTTCCTATTTGATGAACAGACAAAAGATTGATGTCACTTCGAATCAATTCCAGATGAAATTGTGAGAAAGCCGGACGATGTCAAATCAAATTAATCAGATCGCACGTACAGACACTACGATACCAGATCTCGGCTCGAACACCCTCAACTTTTTATCCTTGCACGTTGTCGCTAACAGGCTACCGTCGCGATTCAACGATATACTATAGATCACATCAGGATGCCTATCGATCACGCTGACGGCCTCTCCTCTATTTATATCCCATACGATAACGAGGTGATCGAAACCAGCGCTGAAAAGCACATTTTCTGCGACAGGATGCCATTCTATGTAAGCGACGCGTCTTTTGTGTCCCTGCAACTCCACCAACCAGTCGGTCAGATTTCGCGACAGTCCGCCGTCGGGGATGTGCCACAGTTTTATCTATAACATTACGAATAATTGTCTTGACAATAGTAGGCGCAATACAACGGGGATGATCAAGATTGTACGTTGCTCAGAATAATGATCAGAAAAGACTAAGTACATGGTTGAAAAGTAAACGAAACGACTGAATAAATGAAAGAATGTAGGAATGCGAAGTAATCAATTTAAAACGTGCAGCATGTTAGACCACATCTGCAGCAAATAAAAAAAAACTCCATTAGATAACTTGAACACCATAGAAACAATCTGTGCTCCGACTTGGTCGCCGTCGTCTACGGTATAAAATTCGCTCATGGTAGTAATCAGCCATGGCGATAGGCCATCTATATCCCCCTCGAAGAAATGCCTTTCTTTTTGCCAAGCTCTACTTCTTCCATTGATAATGACATATCGTAACAAAAAGACGAAACAATTGCAACAAGAAAACAGCATTTTCTCCCCGCCTATCTACCCAAAGAACTTTGACTATCCAACTCTGGGACTATTCAACCTTCCAATAAGATGTCCGTAATACTCGCTCGTATAATTCACGTTAGTTAGATTGCCCGCGCTACACCAAGCAACGTACGCATTTTGTGTCTACGGCGAATTTTAGAAATGCGATCGTACAGTGCAGTCGTCTGAACAGGAAGCGATGATGTTATCGTTAAACGGATTCCACTTGATGTCCAAAACCGGTCCAGTGTGTCCAGTTACTCTGCTGGCATTAAAATCGAGCCTGCCGGTCTGAAACGTGACGGTACAATGAACCATTAATTATTAAATTCGTACAATGACGACACGATAACACGTACTCCTTATCTCCAGCGTGCATTTCATCGTGCATACATACTCGAGTACTCTAACAATGATTTACTCCACGGGCTTCGGTACTATTCTCGTCGTTGCAAGAATTTAACAGCCGGCCGATTAAAAGGCCGATATATTATCGGGTATAAACGTTGATATGCAACGCGCTGCGAAGAACAGCGTATCGATAACTCGATAAGCTGGATTAACTCACGCGATCCAGGGGCAAAACTAGGAAAGCACCGCCGCCGGCCACTTCTGTCACGATGGCCAGGAACTTCGGATTCACCGCGCAGAATTGCGAATCGTGCGCGTTCTTCGTGATCTTGATGTTGTCGTAGCATCTCTCCCTTTTCGCTGGCACGCCGTACACGTGGCGAAACTTGCTGCTACGCACGCCACGGAACCAGGACTGAAAATTCATTGGAATTCATGTTTCAATCATTTCTACAATATTTGCCGAAGGAATAAATTCTCTCGTAATCGATCCGAAGGAATGTCGAACGTCTTCGACGATAAAGCGCAAATCGATCGTCACATTCGTTCCATCGCAAACGATGGTTTAATGGCTCTTCTTGGAAGACGTTTCCAATGTACATTCCTAATTGACTCGGTAATTCTACGTTACTCGAACTGCAGCTCTGACGCAGAAACGGATGATACAACGTGCAACGTCACACTTTGCGATGAAGTTGAGTGATGGGTCGACGAACCGCGGTGAGGAATAGCAGATCTTTGAGTTAACCTTGAGTTTTCTCAGTAAATCCACCTGTAGGTCGGATCCCTTCTAATCTTCGCGATTCTCCGTTTAAAATTTCTTTCGCGTCGTTATCAATTATCGTTACCTTGTATTACTTGCGATATCTGCATAATGCGATTAAGAAGAGCATGTTTCTGTGGTGTTACTCTTTTCAAACAACTGATCGAACATACCTAAATGAAACAATTTAGCCACTTTTGCCCGAGATTGAACGCAAAGCGTCGCTCATTAACCGCACGATGCATGATGCGATTACAACCATCGTTGTTAAACGTACGCCCCTCTAATTACTTTGCAACGATGTCTGCCGCGTTAAATAGAGATCGACGCGGCCACTGTGATCTCTCGAGTTCGTCGTTTAAACGTCGTTCCGACGAACGATTTGCCCGCGGCAGGGTCAATAGCACGATCGGGAGAACGTATTTATGCGATCCCGAGACTCTCTCCGGCTCAGAAACCGTGAAGAAGAAAGTCCCGTGCAACGAAGAGGGTTGAACGTGTTATCATCGTTATCGTATTTTCCAATTCCTATGTAGTGCTTAATTGTTGAAATCTTTTCCTCTTGAAATTCTTTTAGCAATTTAGTTCAAGATTCGTTAGTTCTGGCGATTTTTTCAAACAATTAATGCTTTTTTGAAAAGAACAATTAGACAATTCGCGGGCTTAGCTTACAATTATAAATGCTTGCAGCAGAAACCAGAAATAACTTCGACGCAAATTCTTCATTTTCAACCAGCTCCGGAATTGTTACTATATCCCGGATGAAAAATAAAAAAATAAAATAAATTTCTACAATTTCACCGCTTCGATTCACGATCAATGTCAAATATTTAACCGTCGTACCGGGCAACATTTCCAAGTCCTTAAATCTTACTTTTGCGCGTGTAAAATCACGGTGATGTGAAATCTTTCGAGTTAGTCGCGCGTGTGGCGCAACGTAGCGCGGCGAGACAGAGCGAATTATGCGACTTTTTCTTGCAATAACGAACAAAATACCCGTCGAACGGACCCTCGTTCCGGCCCCTGCAAAATTCTAACCGTAAGCACCGATCGCGAACATGGACACGATCAACGGTACAGAAACCACGTCGCTTTTCGTCATTATAATGCACTTCGCATACGTGGTACGTATGATCGTTCTATATCGAGGACAATGAAGAGCAAAGTATGCAGGTGTTGAAAGTATCGTATACGCGATCGGTGCTTCTGATGTATCACCGGATATTTTTACCTGTACGCCTGGCTCTCTCACTTTTATGCCCTACAATTCATCAAATTGCCGGTACTTTCCGCGTAAGCTGGTTATTACCAGGATTACGGTTTATCGTTCGTTCGCCAAGATCCATCTGAATCATGATTGTCGAACGTGGCCTTAAACGAGTAAAATGATGGGATAACGATCTGCGGGATCTTCGAGTTCGAATTTCGTAAATGATATAAGCAAAACGATTAGTTAACTGAGATAAACTTGGCGAATACTTACGATGTCGAGTTAAAAAAACAATTCAAATATGTACCGAATGTTGCTAGGTAATTGTTACAAACGAGAGTGACGCGTTCGAATGATTCGATGGAAACGAGAAAATGGTTACCGTGCGAGTTATCGGATAATTGAAATGAATCGATCGTGTTTCCCGTGTAATAATCGCCGCTGCGCGCTATAATAATTAGAGTCACACGAGAACCGTGCATGGGCGCAATATTATTCGCGTACGCTGGTTACAGTGGCACAGAAGCATATTCGAACTATTCTGAAGGGTAGAGAATTCAATTAAATTAGAAAATGTGTATCCGTTAAATTATATAAAAAAGATTACATGTACACACTGTCGACTAATCGACTTAATCGTCCAAACAGCTTTGTAACGACACATCGAGACTGATAGTAAAGGCTTGGACATGTATACAAGTTTTTCACTGAAAAATGATTACATAGTCAGTTATCAACTTTCTACGTGCTTTGAGATACCTGGTGGTCCCAGACTTTTTTATCCACCAGCGTACGTCTTTGTACATCGTCTTACAAACTTTCAACTATGTACAGTAGAATCTCGATTATCCAATGTGTTCAATCCACTAACAAATTTGACAAAAATTGTCTCACAAATCATTTCTTCAAATATTAGTTTCCTCGGGCTTGCACGCTTCTCAATTGACCCAGCTAATCGAGGTCCCGCTGTACTTCGCGTGCAAGTGACGTTTCCCTTTGCACGAAACAGAAGAACATTGTACAAGAATTAACACGAATATATACATGCGTAGTGCATCGTGCGGATAGACTAAGAGTACGAAAATATCTCGATTCGTTGCGCCATTTCTTCTACAACCTTTCCCTCGCGACAAGCACCGGGGGAGACTACGGTACAAAATAGAGACGATCCGTGTACGCTTGTTCACCATTGTCAGCAGGCAGAAAAAATATCGTCGGACAATAAACTCTGTAGGCTTGCGAACGAACGAAATAATATTCTCGGCTGTCCGATGCCACGGCAAATCTAAATTTATTAAATTGCGGTCAGTTTAATGCGAGGCAAGATCACTATTATTATGTCTCATCTTCGACTTACGAGGAAGCAAATGGTTCGCCATTGCTTCGTTGCCAATGAAAGAAAAATGATGATACTGGCAAACGGCGGATAAAATGGAGCTGTAACGCGACACTCGTTGCATCGATTTCGCATTTAATATTACAGAATGGAAAAGAAACGCGAGGACATTTCTAAGTCTGTAAGAATTTATTCCTTTTCGTGCGCTCTAGATTCGACCGAAGTGGTATCGACCCGCGAACAAGAGTCTCAGACACCTGGCACCTCTACGTTCAGAGCTTCGACGCAGGTAATGCGAAAGTAAAGATGCCACCGTATGCGGCACATGCTCATAAAAGTTTGCCGACCCATATTAATTGGCACGGCGAACGCTCGTAGGGGTTCGGTCCGGGGGCCACCATAAGCAGAGAAGCTACGAACTTCCCGTGCACGGGTATGCGAAGTTAATTTTGAAAGGAAGTTTCAGAATTTTAATCGTCCAAACCGAGGACTCGTTAACTCGTTCGTGGTCGTGAATGCTATAGCATTCGTTGGAATTGTGATGCAAAATGACATGAATGCTACAACATTCAACTTTATAAGCTATAACAACTATAACAATTTATAAATTACAAAAAAAATGGTACACTCGAGGCTAACGAATTAATTATCCGTACGGCTCGAAGGAATAATCTGCTCCATCAAAATACTCCGCGTAAAACCAACTAAAAAAATTTCGTTTTAAAGCTATCGATAACGGCGAAAAAAGGACCATTCGCCTCGTCGAAAGAAGAGAAACAAATTACTTGTAATATTTAACAGCTGTTAACACCGAGCTACCGAGAACATTGCCGTTCAGGCCAAGAGGGGAGAAATGTTGCTCGTGAAACATCGAAAGCACTCACCTGTTTATCGTTGGTCATGTCTGATACTAATCGAGCTCAGGCGGTCGGTACACGTGCACGGTGAGACGGTGGTCGTTGACAGTGCACAACAGGAACGTAGTATGTAATTGAACAAGCCAGGACCCATGCATATGAAGAAGGAGAGGGAATTCAACTATGTACTTCGAATACTCGCGGTCGTAGGCGAGCCGCGGCTCGTGCGGCGTCAAGCTTTTCCGCTTTACTGCAAGAAACAAAGGGGGTACCAAACGAGACCCGTCTAATTACGACATCGACGAATAAAACGCGCGTGTCGTTAAGGTCAGCAAACCACGACAGAACATATTCATTCTCTGTATCGTTCTCTGTATCGATTCCCTCGTCTTTTTCTATTTCACTTGGAAGCGTAAATGGGACACGCTCGACGCGAATTGATTAACATTTTCCGACGTATCGGGGAGAATCTATTGGAACACGAAACTTATGCGATGGCAATAAAGTTCTTTGCATTATGCGTACAGTGTGTAACTTCTGGCTTGCGATTGGGTAATCGTTTGTTTTGCTGTATCGTAAGTAGCGTGAGTGGGATTCCAAGGTAAAAAAAGAAGAAGAGGAAGAGGATGTAAGAATGGCTCCTTCTGGTTGACGAAGATACAGGCTGATGTTGCGACGGACATTGCGCGTAAGATGAATATTCGATTTCGTCACGGGAATAAATTTTTTTTGTTTGCATCTACACCTTTGCTTACGTCACGCCTTGGAATCAATCTCTCGTCTGATGCGGACGAGGAAATGGAAGGATGAGGTAATGCGTTACTGGCAAGGGCGACTTTATGTTCATTTTATGTTTCGGATTGGTGGAAAAATAATGATCTTTACAAAAAAACACTCTACTACAGTTCAATTTAAAAAAAAAAAGAAAAATGGAAACAAACTACATAATAAATCTTGCGTCCAAAGAGAACGAAAGTGTCGGCGAAAAGAATGATCAAAGTTAATGAGTCTATAATACAATAGGTGTAAAAATTTATTCCGCAGACTTCAATTTGGATAAAATTGCAATTTGTGTACTATTACGAAACAAAGGAACGGTCGTTATTTCTGTACCAACCTAATACTTCGGCGGTCGTGAGCAACAGCCTATTCTTTCCCGTGCGTCTCGGCCACGGGAAAAGAAAGAAGTAGAGGAGAGGAAAAAGCACGGAGTTCATAGCGTTACTTGGTCGCGGTTAATGCGCACTTCTGGTTATCGCGATTTTCAAACAGGTTCGATAAGAAGTGCGATTCGTCTGTCCCTGGTCGATCGATAATGTTCAGATACTCGTGAACATCGAACGCGCGTACGTTTCTTTTTATGCTTCTTTATCGTCGCGATTCTCAGTGTCCCTCTAATTTCCTTCATCCGGCTTACAATTAGTCGCCTTGTAAGAAACATAGAGCACGACTGCTCCCGCGGTGTAATTTCTATCGCCCGCATGTGTTTAATCGTATTTAAAAAAGGAACAACCCGCGAGCATGTACATGTGAAACAAAGAGTGTATCAAAGAAAAGGGAACTGCATGCATTGCGTGACTCCTGCGATGTTTTAGTTCCTTCGTATGTGTACACCGGTTATTTCGTGAATTTCTTTACGCAACGCCGTAAACTCCATCTATTTTTCTATATAAAAATTATTGCACACCGATTCGCTTGAATCGAAGTGTTTATCAAAGAAAAATAGAGCACAGCGCAGCAGATGTACAGATAGATCACTCCGATACTCCGCTCGCGCTTCCAAATGTTAACGATAACAGATTGAAATGTTCTTATAAGAACTTTTTCGCCCATTCAATTAACCGATTTTCAGAAACGACGCCACACAATGTAATTTCCCCATCGAAACCAATTTTAAATAACAACCCGTCGATGGATCTGCAAAGCGGAGTCAAGACGGACACAAACTGAAAAAAATTTTGTAGCCCCTGTGATACGAGGGGGAAAAAAGTAGAAAGAAAGAAAACGCCAGACAAACGGAGTAACGCAGTCACGCAATGCACATTCATTGAGACGCGGCACGGCGCGAAAGAAACGGCGCGTGTATACGTACTGTTATTGTATCGTATCGTGCGGAGTTCCAGGCGCACGCGTTAGATCGCGAAAGTCGCCGAGACAGCACTGACTTCTGCCCGCGATTTTATAGCCGTCTTCTTGCCCAGTATATATCACGTGGCACACGTTTGTCGGTCCGCCGTGACGTTTTACGCAAACGAATGTGTCGCACGCCTTGTCACTGGCACGTATAGTCGTATTTATGTAGTAACAGGCAACTAAACCGCCTGGTGGGACTGGGGTGGGTGGTCGTGGATAGTCACAGGGCGCACGCAGAATCGCGAGATTAATCTGGCAACGACTACGGATCCGTGGGTACACGTGCAATTAGCGTGCGGGTGCATCGGCGACAGGGAAAAAGAGTTGCAAGCTGGTCGAGAGTCTGATGGGATATATACGTTTATGGGACGAGATAAAATCGTGGAAATTATGTGGGCTACGGATTAACGGGGATTAATGAGACGATGCGGTAGATGGGAACGTTTGATTACTTGAATTAAATATGTATTTGGTTGGAGTAGTCTACTGTTGGAATAATTATTGAAATTGAGATTAATTATAGATAAATTCGATAACATACTTGTTGAGTTGAAGAGAAAGTCGAGCAATGATAGACTGTGTTAGAAGTTTGAATTTGAAAAATCTCGATCTCGATTAATTGCGAGATATCGAACAATCGAGTCGCTCGACTAATCGCGTATCGTATTATGTCATTCGATTCGACATTCGACGCCGGTCTCGAGTACAGACAACCTGTTCATTTTTATTAAGAAAAGTTAATGCACGAATCTGTCGAGTTATGGTTAAGTCATATTAATTATAGCTTTCGTAGAAGTTCCTTTGTGCTTTAGCTCAGCCAATGAATTGAATTTATTTGTTATTATAAGGTAATGAATAGCTTCCTTAAAAAAATGGAGCTGCCTCTTATCCCCCATTGTGAACGTCAATCAATAGCAATTTCCTTAAATCAAGTCGAACGGTAAAGTAGAACGCTTTAAATGCTCCTCAATTTGCAAACAAAAGGTTTACGGCATGCTTTAGTAATTACACGACCGGTACACGGTGCCCGTTAATTTCAGTGAAATAGGATCGATAACACTGGCATCGTTACTAATGAAGCGGAATCATTTAATTCTGCGATACCTTTCCATTTTCATCTCTATTTCCAATTATCAAAGACGATATTACGAAGAAAACAAATGAAACATTTCGTTGCTACTGTACAAATCGGTCAAGCCATTAAGCAAAATCCAAGCACAAGTGCGGTAATCGTATTCAATACAGTACTACCAGCATGCATCGATTTAAACTGGCACAAGAGAAGAAATAAGTCTGACATTGAAAATCTTACTTTTCCGCTAGGTTTGTAGCACGCTCTGACGTCTACCATATTGTTCAACAAAGTGTGAGTGTCATCCACGCCGTCCAGGCCCAATTTCTCCACGAATTCCTCCCTCGTGCGTATCATTTCCCAGTTTGCGATATTATATCCCATAGAAACGTCCAATCTATCCAAATCGTTCACCTCCTTACCAACAACCCCTGCAAGCGACGATTATCTTCCCTTCTATATATTTCGCAATATATATATTTACTCATCAACTTGCTCCGTCGATATTGCCAAAGTATACCCTATCGCAAGGCCTTCGTATACCTAAACGTCAAACCAGAAGAACGATCACACAAAACGATGGACAATTAACGAGCCACGTGCGAACCCTTTCCGTCGTCCTACCGATTTCGTAATCCACTCACTGAACCCGGTGGCACATGCACACGACGACGTATCGATTTGACGTGCACGCAACATGTAAACACGAGAGCACGCCACACGAGCGCTCCGTCGCCGCGACGCCACGAATCGAATGAATTTCGCACGTTTCCATTAAAACGGGTTCGCTTTAAATAAGATCTAGCGTTAGTCGTGCATATACAAATACGTTGGTATATATACACGAGCACGCTTAAACGACGCCGGCTAACTTATTTCCCCGTGAGTAGAAAGCGCAACCTTTTTATTCGCGGACCAACCGCTTCGTCTCGAGTCCTTCCTCGCCTGTCTACGGTTCCAGGGGAAGGGAGACGACGAGCAGACGCTCTACCAGGCTATTCAAAACCAAAGTCAAACACCGGCATTAATATTTATTTCGTAGCCAGCGGGAACGAATGGAAATGAGTTAATGAAAGAAAAAAGAAAAAGAGACAATCGAACGGTCTCGAGAATCTGTTTTACTTTCGAGATACTCCAATTTCGATTCAAGTTTTCTTTGGAATAATGGAAAGATTTCTTGGTGATTGACTGAGTTGTGTTTCGTGAAAATGAATTTTCTCCCCGAATACAAAAGGGGAGCGCGGCACGGAACGATTTTAAAGTTCGCGGACAGTTTGCACACGCTCGTGTCGAGACGCAAGCAATTCTAATCTGATATAATACTGCCAGGCGTCACTCACCGTTTCATCCGTGCAACGCCGATTTTACATATCGATTTTTAGAACCTGCCGCGAGTACACCGTGATGGAAGGCGGATCGTTCGAGGAACGGTGTTGGAATGATAGAGCCCACTGAATTGGAACAAACGGAAAATTATGAATGAAGATTAAATGCCCCAATGAATACTTCGGAGTACATGCACGTGCCAGGTGCACAGAACATCGAATATTTCAGATTCCGTAAACAGCGATGAATTTTTTCTACATTTTCCAATTGAACTTACTTAGATTAACAATTTTACTAACAGAAATGACTGTTGATTGACGTAGATCTATATAATCGGCAGAACTGCTTTCGAAAAAGATGATCTTTAAAGAAAAGAAGGAAAAAAGATCGCAGGCTACTCCGAAAACTATCTACTGCTGCTTCATATTGACGTATACTACTGTTGCGTCGCTATTCTCCTACCAGAAATGGCAGTTTGGCGTCGCTGCTGTTATTCCACGCCAGTCCTAGATGTCCCGAGCGTCATAACAGATTAACCATTGTATTGAACGAATAGGTTATAAAGTGTAAAGAAAAATGTTCGATTGAGACGTTAATGTTTGGTAATTGTAACTGAAAAATTGTCTTCTGAGCAACATTATCGTAATATTTTAACAATGGGGTCCGATCACACGCACAGACGGTGGAGTAATTTGCGAAAAGTGTTAGAAAGGTCGGGGCCCTTTTGCAGGCCGGATTTCGAACCATCGCCCGAAACCTTACAATTTTTATTAGACAGTTGTAAGATTGTTGTTATTGGTGCCGGTGGTTTGGGTTGCGAATTACTTAAAGACTTAGCGTTGATGGGATTTAGACAAATTCACGTGATCGATATGGATACGATTGAATTGTCTAATCTTAATAGGTACGAAAAATAAACAAGTGCCACACAGAAAGAATTTTCGACGTATTCGTTTAAGAAAGAGAACAATGGCAAACATTTATTGAAAATATTCCAGGCAGTTCCTCTTTCGTCATAAAGATATCGGTGCGTCAAAGGCAGAGGTAGCCGCAAGATTTGTCAACAGTAGAATTCCAGGGTGTAACGTTATACCTCATTGCTGTAAAATTCAAGATAAAGACGAGGAGTTTTACAGGCAATTTCATATAGTGGTTTGCGGCTTGGATTCGATAGTTGCTAGAAGATGGATCAACGGAATGCTATTGTCTTTGTTGGTCTACGAGGATGGGGAACTGGATCGATCCTCTGTGATACCAATGATTGACGGAGGGACGGAAGGTTTCAAAGGCAATGCGAGAGTAATATTACCTGGCCTGACGGCTTGTATCGAATGTACTTTAGATTTATATCCGCCTCAGGTGAACGCTCAGAATATATACATACATTTCTGTAATTAATCGATGCACCATTGTTGTTCTCATCTAAGGTTCAATTATTTTGGGTCACAGGTCACGTATCCATTATGCACAATAGCAAACACTCCACGCCTGCCCGAGCATTGTATAGAGTACGTGAAAGTAATTCAATGGCCAAAGGAGAATCCCTTTGATTGCCCCATAGATGGAGACGACCCGCAACACATCAATTGGATTTATGAAAAGTCCAATGAAAGGGCAGCGCAATTTGGAATACAGGGTTTAACATACAGATTGGTACAGGGAGTGGTTAAAAATATTATTCCCGCTGTAGCATCTACCAATGCTGTTATCGCTGCTGCATGTGCCACAGAGGCATTTAAACTTGCTAGCAGTTGCAGCGCCTCGTTGAATAATTACATGGTATTGTTTATTGAAATTTAATCTTCGAGTGTATCTTAAAAGGTGTTGTATATTATGAGTAAATGTTTTCTTTCAAGGTACTCAACGACATCGACGGTATTTATACTTACACTTATGAGGCCGAAAGAAAAGAAGACTGCGTGGCGTGTAGTCAGATTCCAAAGGAAATTGAGATTAGTAAAGATAATTTTAAGCTAAAGGATTTAATAGAACTTTTATGTGATAGATCCGATTTGCAAATGAAAAACCCTGGCCTCACTGCGTGTATTGATGGCAAAAATAAAACGCTGTACATGCAAACTGTAGCAAGTATCGAGGAACGAACTCGTGAGAATCTAACGAAAACTTTAACTGAGCTTGGACTCGGTGACGGCAGCGAGATAAATGTTGCCGACGTTACCACTCCTAATGCAATTGTATTAAAATTAAAATTTACATATTGCGATGTAGATATGTGATAATCAGAAAAATCCTTCATTTTGTTCATAGATTTATGACTACAAATCATTGTATATTTACAGTACTTATATTGCTTCCTCGTGTTGGTTTAAAAAATAATGTCGAGATCAAATTTCGTCAACATTATCCTTACCCAAACGATAAAAACGAAAAAACGTCTTCGCTGTGGTGTCGTTATTAACGAGTCTATAAATTCATATCACACGGTGATACTACGTTGAACATTATTTTAATATCAATTCACTCTAATTTTGTGTAATAAACTGGTATTGCTATTTTTTTTTTCTTTTTTTTTTTCTTTTTTATATTCCTAATTCTTTCTGACTATCCTTAAGTATAACAGAAGCGAGTGTTTAAAATTAGATTACGTTATACGACATACCTGTTATATTAACAATAAACACACGGTTTGCTAATAAGATTCTATGCTTCTGATGCTTTGTTTCTCATTTTCATGAGATATCGTGTATCATAGAAAGGTTCCCTACAAAATTCTATGCTGTTCAATCGACGCGTAACGCTTTACAAGTAGATAGTATTTTACAGATTATGGATTAACGTGACTATTTGCAAAGAGAAAAAAGGAGCAGTATAATGATTCGCGAAATATGCACGTGTCAAAACCTATACTTATTAGCTTGTCATTAATTTTACTTTTTTTTTAATAACAATTTCATATCACCATGTTAAATGTTATGTATGAAGTTTGTGCACAGTCCTCATTTGCGTTCTACACACTCTTTATTGATGACCTTCTGTGCAACAAAGATAATCTTCATTTATTGTATTTTCAATGATAAAGGTAATATTTCTTTGCTAAAAATTTCGTTAAGAAAGATACCACGGACGTGATCCTTCCATATTCAGCAAATACTTTGAAGTACAGTACCAAATAGAACGGAAAGATACTCCGAATAGGGCAAACGAAGGACAGTGCACGATGACCTAAGAAATCGTTTGTTTTACAAGCACACTCGGTAACATTCGACATATGCACAACTTGAGTAGAAAAAATATCTATAACAGATACATTATCTATCCTCCTTATACAAAACTATTATTACATTGTATTAATATATCAATAATTTTCGCCTTTCACCTCGATAAGGCGATTACTTCCCAAGAATCCTTCGTTCTTGGAAAGATTTTTGTTCTTTTCCTTCTTTTTTCACTCAAATGTGAATAACACGAAATACAACCTGTGATCAGTTTCAATAAATGTTTACTCTGAATACGCAATAAAATTTGCGCAGAACCGAAATGAATAATAATAAACTTTCTTTTTTTTTTGACGGTCGGGGAATACTTGCAACGAAATACTCCGAGGTTCATTGGCATTTTTTTTGTTTATGCGAAATCCCAACATGGACATCCATTCCAATTGTACAATTAAAAATTATATACTTCTTGTTAAGGTATTAGTCATGATTCTAGACACAAGATGCAAAAGTCAGCTAGCGTAAAACTAGCGTCCGTGTCAAAGTGAATCATGTTAACGTTCGGCAGTGCATTCAGAAACGTAGAACGTATTAACCGTGATTTTTTGCTAAATGGCTTTTCATCAATTTGTGGAATTAAGTAGACATTGTTCAACGTTAGTAAGTATTCTTTGACAATTCGAGAATGTTTACAAAATCAAAATCGTATTTTATTCGTTTCTTCCATGCAAGAAACACATTATGAATGCACATGCGATTCACTTTCTGGCTCGGCCAAATTAATTCGCATAAAGACGGTCATATACCTCAGCCAGTATTTGTGAAACAAGTTTCACAATGTTCGAAATGTAATAATACATCAGTTTGAAAATGTCTTATAGGAATAATCATTAATCAATGTATAATACCGTGGTCCATTAAAAAGATACTCTGGTATAAAAACGCAAGTTTCGATAAGCGGTGGCATAAGTGTGATAAAGTCCGATTCTTTCAGGGCAGAAATTGACACTTTCTTTCTTCTTTTGTACAGTTACGGACATTTTCTGAATTCATACAAATATTCATTTCTCATATATTAGACGGACAACAATTCTAAAGACACGGGCGATACGAAGAATCAGAATTTATCTTTGGCGTTCTAACTAAAGAACAAGTGTTTAAGTTGATACGGTGACGTTGAAAAGTGACAATTTCTGTTCTGAAGCTGTTCAATAAAGGATAACGCAAAGTGCACGATGTTAATACGTCATGATGAAGACTGAAACGGTTGTGTTAGGCCTTGGCGTCAACTTCCATCGCCACTTCACCTACAGCTTTTTCAGCCTTCTTTTTCTTCTTCTTTGCAGACTTCGGATTTGCCGACGTATACAAGAGAGTCTGCAAACGAAACAAGTAATTAAACGAAATGAAGAAAAATCGATGAAATATTATTAAATCAAAATAATATTACAATCCGTACCTTTAATTCAGGATCATCAACGACGCAATCAGATTGGTAAATGTCAAGATCGCAGGGAATTCCTGTAATTTTGTGTGGTCCATTGGGCATTAATAGGACTGTGAATTTGAATTGTGCGGCAAATTCACTGGGCTTTTCGTATAATACCTAGAAATAGAAATACGTGTAAATACAATATCCCATTTAGTGAATATCAGTGAAACATACAAGTATTACAAATATAGGAACATACTTGGAATGGTTCAATCAACCTGTGATTTACACATTCCACGACTGCCATTTTTGCCTTCTTCTCGTCCTCGAAAGTACGTAAATTAAATGGCATAAGACCATGTTTATGGGTGACTTCAGAGTAAAACATGCGAGAAGCTTTTAATTTTAGCTGATATGTTTCCTCTGTTTTTTTAAATATAGTAACCCGAGTATCTTGCTCGCGGCCTACCCCTTCACCGGTACTAACCAGTACATCCATGGCGTATACCTGTGCAACAACAATCGTACGTATATCTTATTAAATATTTCTTTCTATCATTACACTTATTATTTATATGTTGTTACATTACGTTAAATGTTTACCTCGTGCGTTTCAAGAGTGTACTTTTCATGTTCTTTTTTCTGTGCATCATTCGGATTTTGTATTATGGTTTTTTCCCCATCTATTTTAAATTGTTTCAATTGATGACTCAACATTCCCTCGATTGGTTTACACTTGTAGGCATCGCAAATCTTTTCCACTGTTCCTGTTATTGTGTAAGTCTGTCAGATCGAAAGAAAAATTAATAATACAAGGATTATAAAAAGTGCGGTAGAAATATTAAAATGTGTCCAGAAATGTATAACCCACCTCTGTACCTGGCTTCAAAAGCCTAAGTGCAGCTTGAGACGCGTAATGAGCAGCTAACACTACATCAGCTTTCCTACCAGCAACTTTTTTTGTTGACGAAGAACCTATAACAATAGTGTGTGCTACAACTGCAATGAAGCCATCGATGTGTGCCCCAAGATCTCTATAAACAAATATAAAACGGTATTTAAATAAAAAAATCGGATAGTTCAAATAATAATTAAATAAGACATAGATTGCATTACACATCGAGAACTTACACTTTTACCATATCATCATCTTTGAGTAGAAGATCGGGTTCGCTTGCAATTGGTGAAAAGTGACAAATGCAATTATTCACCGATATGCATGTAGGGAATGCTATTCCCTTCTTCAGCTCCTTTTCCTTTTTAAAAACTTTACTGGTTTCCTCTAATAACAATTTATCTCCATATTCACAGATATCTCTTACTGATGCTCCAACAACACATTTATCTAAAACTTGCCTCAGTACTCCTGGAATATTTAAAAAAAACGACTTGTTATTTCTAACAGAGATATCCGGTGTTTCAATTACCCCGAAAATATTCAAATACATAATCATTAAAGAACTACGATACATATAAAAGAAAAAAAATTCTTAAGTTTCATTCATCACATAAACGAGAATCAAGCGTATTCGATAAAATAAAAATAAAAACTAATACCAAAAGGAGTTGCTCATAAGACATAAATCTTCCCTGAATATTTGCCGAATAGTCTTTCTTTTTTCATTTCTTTTTTTTTTTTGCGGAAATGGAAACACGCTTATATGAGAATAGAGCGGATTATGGTTCCTGGCAAAAATATTACGTTGCGATAACAAACTGAAATGGACAGCGTGAAAGCCAGAGAGCAGAAAATTCGTAATTCTTCGCCAATGAATCATTTGGAAAGCATAAAGCGTTAAAAATATCGACTAGTTATTGAAATTTTAATAGTCTATGCTGGCTGTCCCACATGGTAAGGGGCCCGGCGATAGCGCGCCACATTCCATATGGCCAGGCGGAGAATATAAAATTAAGAGGCCCGTGTATGTGCGAGACAATTCACTTTTGTTTGCTGGGCTTCAGTAGAGAACGTTATGTCGTTTTCTTACGATTTACGATCTCGCCGGCCATTTTATACTTGGTGACAACCAAGTCTTCGGCGATGGTCTTCTCATTCTCTTCTTTGTCCGCCATGTCTTCAGCACACTATGTTACGATCACGTGACACAGAGCTTCGTTCCAGTCCTTCCTGTTAACAGTAGCGCTACGCACAGTCCCTTCCTAACTGTGCGTTCTGAAATTTTCTATCAATGGTCTCTATTGGTTTCCTTTGATCGAGGAGGGCAGGAGGAGGAAAACGATACGAATAATAGTATCTTCGTTTTTATAGATATGAATGGTTTTTACTTTTGCAGGAACATGCAACGAATTTCGGCGAACGTTGTAAAATTTACTGCTTTCTCATGTTTTATCAGCGAATTATTTTATTCTCTTTTTTTTTTTTTGAACATTAATGACGTTAATGTGAAACAAAATTCGTAATATTCTATACGATTTATTTAAATATTAATATTTAAACGACAAGTGTACGAGTTTTCTATTCCCTTTTACCTGGTGGCATCATCACGCCACTGCCAAATAATGTTGGCCGACATGCATCTTTTTGAAACGTGTTTCATGCCTTATGGATCCTGAGGTTGGTCGTGTGGTTCATCGGAACGCTGATTTGATTTGCATTGCTTTAAATTTGAGCCGTAACCATGTCTGCAGGTAATATTTCCTCTGGAATAAAATGAAACAATTAATCATTCGTTTGTTCGTGGATATATTCAACATCGGAAACATAGATATTGTTACATTTTTACTATTTTTTTCGTGACATAACCAAACATTCCGCGAAACGCAGCATGCTTTCAATATTGTACGGCTGTGTATTAAATATGCCTGTAAATATTGTTCGTTCTAATTCGTTTATATCTCCGCCCAGGCAAAAAAGGAAAGAAGAAGAAGTGCAAAACCGTAGATTTAATGTCATTCCTGGCTGATGGGGGTACAACACCCACTGTGCCAGTAAAACCATTGAGTAACTGGATTGATGATATGGAAGAGGAACATGGTAAACGAATTTAATGCATTTTCTAATTTATCAAGTTTTATTCGTCAAATTTTGAAATCTACAATATTATTTTCATACATAATATATACATACAAGTACAATATATATGTACAAGTATCAGTATAAACAATTTATGCGTAACAGTTTGTTTAGGTTACACCATTATTATTAAAAAATCACGGAGTAATTGTGTAAATAGATTTCACTGTTTATATCGTAAAATGCATACAAAAATACATC
The DNA here is from genome assembly GCA_963667235.1 of Nomada lathburiana. Classification (NCBI taxonomy): domain Eukaryota; kingdom Metazoa; phylum Arthropoda; class Insecta; order Hymenoptera; family Apidae; genus Nomada; species Nomada lathburiana. Next base: position 12,691,120 of record OY763905.1, on the reverse strand, counting down.
AGCTTTTGTTATGATACAGGAGGATTTACATCAAGAAGCAGTAAAGAACCAGTGGTTTTACCCACCGCCCCAAGAGCTGCCCGTGGTCCTCGTGTCGCCGATGAAGATATTCCTACTAATCCACCTTATGTAGCATATCTATCTAATCTTCCCTATGAAGTAGACGAGTCGTATCTGATTGAATTTTTTGCAGATATGAAGGTTTATATCCTAAAATACATAGTGTACAGATCGATGTGTTTATATTTTGTATTAACACGAATTTTTACTGCCCATAGGTTTCGAATATACGTTTGCCAAAAGAATCCAATAAACTTAAGGGATACGGATATGTCGAGTTCGAAGACAGACAAAGTTTAGTCGATGCTCTTTGTTTATCTAATACGGTAAGTTCGAACATATGTACCAAAATATGGGAGATTTAATTAACATCCAACGAAATATAATGATATAAAGCAATATTGTATGACCATACGATTTGCATCCGTAGCCCATGAAGACGAGAAGAGTACGAATCGATATTTCAAATAGCGTCAATGATGACCGCCGTGGAGGGCGTATGGGTCGCGACAATCGTAGAGATAATTACGATGATCCTGAACGTACATCGGGCGATTGGAGAAGTGGTCCACGGGATGAAACTCTATCATCGGAAGGAGATTCATTTCGTAGTCGATACGACAATAGAGATCGAAGAGATGAGCGAGAAAGTATGCCTGCACTACACCTATGAACACTGTACAATGCTAAAAGAATTTGTTACGATTAATACTATTTATCGATCAGGTTCTGATTATGATAACAAGCCAGGTGCCTGGCGTGACAGTAGCGACAGAGGAAGACCAACATTTAGAGACAGAGGTGGCTTTAGAGATGATGACAGAGAGAGAGAATGGTCGCGCTACGACAAAGATAGTAAAGATCGGGAAGGTGGAGAGAGAGGAAGTAGTTTTGGACCGCGTCGTAATTATGGGGATTCCGATTGGGAGCGCGATGGTGCTCGTCGACAAGCAACAAGGCCTCCTATGGACTGTAAGCATCGTTGATGATATAATAATTAATTAAATGTACTCCTTATTCAAGCAGAAAATGTTAAATGTTACAGCTGAACCGAGAACTAGGCCGAAATTGCAGTTGCAACCTCGAACAAAACCTATCGAGCCTCTTGTTGTAAAAGAAGAAGAAGAAGCTGAAACTCTGCCTGCTCCTGCTCCTGCTCCTGTCCCTGTTCCCTCTCATGCTCCTGCTGCACCTGCTCATGCTCCTGCCCTTTCTCCTACCCCCGCTCCTGCCCCTGCTCCTGCTTCAGCTCCTGCTCCTCCTCCCCCAGCAAACGTATCATCGGCGAATATATTTGGTGCAGCAAAACCAGTAGACACCACTGCTAGGGAAAGAGAAATAGAAGAACGTCTGGCAAAATCGTACTCGGAATCAAAATCCAAAGAGGAAGGGTATAATAAACAAAAATATTCTTGGAATCTTAGAGACTCACAAGACCTGAGGTGTTTAATAATCTTTTTTTTTTATTGTTTTTAGAGATTCAGAGAAACGTAGTACCAAGGAAGGTGCCTGGGGTAAGCGTAATGGGGTAAGTTTATAATTTTGTAATTAATCATGTTTCACGATATGTCACTGTAATAATTCTTCGTAATAGGAGGGTCGCGAAGAAAAAGAAAGGGGTCGACCAACTTGGCGATCGGAGGACGACAGAAGCGGTCGGAATGAAACATCGGCACCACGAAGTCAACCCGGTAAATTTTGTGCAGCTTATTTTTGAATAAACTAATTAAAGTAAGTATTTATATGATAGAATTCCTTTTTGCTGCGTAGATCAATATGGAGAATCTAAAGGACAGCCTTCCACACGTGGAGGACGGCCATCGTCAAGAGGACCTCCACGATCAAGTGATACTCGTGGTGTAGAGAGGTAATAAGTTTATCATTTTATTATTGTCATTGCTTATTATCGTCACTGTGTGGTAAGTAAATATACACGTATGTTATTTTTAGGGAACGAAGAGATAGAGAAAAGGACGATGTCAGCAGGATGCCAAAGGCAAAGGATGAACAAACCCCTGTAAGTGGAAGGAGGATTTACTAAATTACTTTGAATAATATTAATTACAGATCATTTTTATTTTTGTTCCAGAACTTTGTAGCTTCTAACAAGTATTCCATGCTACCTGATGATATGGATCCCGATAATATCGATGATTAGTTTTAATCATTATAAAATTACCAATTAAATTGTGCCACATGCATCATAAATTGGTCTATATATGCATATTATTAATTTGTTTTACCTCTATTAAATACTTATCGAATTGATTGAAGAAATCAAATACTAAGCTCTTGGTATTACTTTACAGGAATTATTGTTGATTTGTATTTAATCTATTTTATTACTCGTAATATAATTATCTATCTGCATATGTATTTACTTTATATTTCGATATGAATGTTCAGCATCATTAAATCGATGTGATGATCCGGATGACTTTAACGTAACAAATTATTCAATTTTTTTTTTAATATTTAATTCTGAAGATAATTACATTTGTAAGACTTAGGAATTGGGACTTTATACGTCATACTTTATCCACTGTACAGTTATTGTACGATATGTAACTCATTTTCATGTAAAATAACAATACCAATTTAGGGGGAGAGCAATTAAAATAATAAGTGTAATGGGAGCCTAAGTGATGTATTATATTCTACTGCCTGGAATTCGGTATTTCGTGAAATCGTTGGCAATTAAAGCAAAAAATATGTTTGCAGATATAATTGAAAATCAAACATTCATTTACCATATTAACACGAAAACTCTAACAAAGGTGCAAAAGCCATGACACGGCAGGAGATCGCTAATTTGATCAGTAATCGTATCATGACAGTATGAGGATGTTGAAACATAACTAATCAATCACAAATTTTGTTACAGTCTTTTTATTACAATAATATATGCTTCTAAATAATTATGCTCGAAGCATATTTATATATTAAAAATTATGTATTTACAATCTCCTTTTTGAGGTATGTACATACTTGATTTTATTTTTATTTACTGCTGAGTAGTTTGTGCTAATTGACGTAGTTGTTTCAATACGGTTTCTAAAAGTTTCTTCTTATCTCGCTCACTTTTCTTTAATACAGAAAATACTGTCTTTTTGTCGGATTCTTTTAACCTGCAAGTATAAACAGAAAAAAAATGTAGATATCGATGCGATAACACAGTATTATTATATAAAATTGAAAAGGCATGGTACATACTTCTCTAACAAAAGTACAGCCATATTTGGAGTTACCAGATTGTATTTACTTGATTCATGGCCATAATCGTGAAAATACGTAGGCCAGTCCCAACTCATAAATAAGTCTAGTAATTGTCTTAATTGTGCGAAGTGTTGAAGCAATGTACCTTCCGGTAAACCGCCAACAGGTTCCGAGGCAGCAAATTCTGAAAGGTTCAAAGATTTTTTTCAATTTGTCTTCGAATTATTTGAAATTTTGTGAGGAAAATATTTTGTAACTGTGTATTGTATATCTTATTTAAAAATAAATGGAGGAAACAAATACGTTCGCATTGGATGGTATCTAAATTGACTTGTTGGAGAGCACCCATAGATATTTGTTTCACGTCTTCGCTAATTAATATTCCTAATATAGATTTAGCTATATGAGAACAAGCAGATTTGCAAGCAACTTGCGCAACCTCATCCTGAAATAAAAACATTTGTATTACTTAGTTATTTCAACCTTGCTCGGTATTAGAAAAATTTCTTAATAAATATAAGAGAAATGTATACCGGTAAATTAGTAAAGCACGTAAAAGTGCTGTGCAAAAAAGCTATGAGATCGGTAATAAAACCGGATGCGTGCCCTTGCGGTTCTGCCAAATTCCACTCATAATTTTCCAATTCCAAAAATTCGTCGAGCTTGTTTTTTAATTTTTCGCAGATTTGTTTTTCCGCGTCGTCTCTTGCGACTGTAAACATAGCTGATTCAACACCCATGCTACTCAATTGTCCTTCATGCGGTGTCCTGTTGAATTATTATACGATGTTACGATGATTTAAATATTCATTGCTTAATGATAACTCACCCTGTAATATTCGATACAAATTCTTCCAAATACTTCGTTGACTTTTCGAGGTAGCCAGTATTTATTATAATTTGTACGACTTGTAAAAGTGCTAATGACGGTTTCCGAAATAATGACGATAAGCATCCACTAAATGTTCTCGTCAATAATAAATTCGTCGATTTGCAAATCATTTCATCGATCTCTGTTTGAGTAAAATTTAGATCTTCCGAAAATTTGAAACAGGCGTAAATAAATTCTTTGACTTGTTGGTAAACTTTTGGCACCATAACAGAAAATGGAAATTTTTTAGGAAATTCTGCTTTCTGTAACTCTTCATCGTGATAAGGAAATAAATCCAGAATATTGTTGTATTCTTCTTGCGCTGTGACCTGCAAAATGTAATAATGGGCACGATGTAAAAATCATTAAAATGAACGTAATACAAAAGTATACCTGAATTGGCAAAAAGCTATCTTCGTCTAAGATATCTCTAAACACTTGTACCCAGTGTTGCATCAGGACTTCGTTGTAATGTACTCGAATTTCTTGCAACAAATCCCAAAGTTGCTCTACAGAATAGCCATAGTTCTGTTAAAAAAAAAAATCAATAAGAAAAAACATGTCACACGGTAACAAATTTCTGGATACATTTAACTACTTACGCTTAATGTTGTGTTGAACAGCATTATAAGATTTTTAATTTTTAGAATAAGCATTGCATCAGTACAGTATGCCTAAAAGAAACTTGATTTTGATATTTCATTTATTCCGTACCGTACTCGTGCATAATTTTGTCGATACTCACGGAATGAGTGCGTAATGCATTCACAATTATAAATAGTGCCATTTGCCATAATTCATCTAAATAAGCACGCGTAGCTAGACCATTGCCAGTGTTTAAAATATGATCTTCCACTACGAAAAACCCAACAATACCTTGCAGGTATGTTTGGTATCCACTTATGCTCTCGTGCTAAAGAATATAAAGGGGCCAGTTAATTGAAAATATAAAAATGGTATCGTAGCGATATTTACGAAGATTTACCATGTTAATAGGCGATTGTAAGACTAATCTAGCTTGTTGTTTTCTTTGTTGTCTATAGTATGCTTTAAATGTTTCTCCTTCTCGAAGTACGGTGTAAATATGCATACAACGATACACCGGGCTAAAATCCATTAAGTCTTGGGCACTTAGTTCTTCTTCAGCCTCGTTTGACATAGAATTTGTTGTATGAGACCTTCTCTTCTTTCTACCAGTAATCTCAGCTTCAATAGATAACTGCTCTTGTGTCTAACGTAGAAACAACTTAATTGTACTACATGTAAAGAAAATTGATTATTCAAGTTTATAGACATCACTTACATGCCTCATCGCAACGTCGCCAATTTTTGGCGAGTATTTCCTAATATTTTCTAAAAAGTCTCTTAAATCAGACATAGAAGCATCCTTTATATTTTCCCGTAGTCTAAAATCATTGTAATTTATCAGTCACTTGATGCACTCTTAATATGTACCGTGCAAATTACACTTTACTACATTCCGCTGTAAACATAAGTACTTCGTTTACTTCACAACATTACTCACTGTGGAATTTGCTGTGTAATTTGCGAGGAAAACCTGTAATTTGTTACTTTTGGTAAATCATGATGTTCCAGCTGTTCCAATGTCTTTAATGCCGGATAATAACGTTTATCTTTCAGTTGTTTCTGTAATTTTGCATACGCTGCCAATACAGGAAGACACATAGTAAGACTGTCTACTGCAGCAGCCATATTACTCTCCACTTTGCGCGCTTTAACAAGCTCCTCTCCTTTTTCTATTACTTTGCTCGCAGTAGCAGTAATACGTTTATCAAGCTCCAATATGTCAGTCTGGGAATACAATTATACTTCATTACAAACAATACACCTTCGCTAACAGATCTACAAGAAAATGTTAACTAACATTAAGTTGCTGCGCTTGAGAACGAACTTGAAGAAGTTCTCGGATCGAATCGATGAAACCTTGATAATGGTGATTGCACATTCTTTCGATGTCTTTGTCGTGCGCTTTGATACGCTCATCAAGTTTATCCATAAATTTCTGATGTTCGTGGCCATCGTAGATTGCTCTAAAAAGAAATACAAAATATAATAATGTTCACGTGGTTCTTTAATCTGTGGCATTCGACTGTTTCCTTCCGCACAAAATGATTAACAGTGGCAATACCTGAAAACAAGCCCTATACTATTTGTATCGGTGGATTCTATTTCATACAACAAGTATTCATGTTTCGGTACCATGGTTGATAGTAGATTGTCAACTTGGTTAGTTGACAACCTTGACATAATACAACCCTAATTAAATTTTTGTCTTATTCTATTACAGGGGTGGCTACCCCCGCGTTCCACCCTTCTAGTGCGCATATGCACGGTAAATGTTGCATCTGCGTGAAAGGGTTGTTTTTAGGGGAGAGAGCGCGTCTTTCAACGAAATTGACGGCAAAACGGAAGCATTTTATAATAATCACGTACCTAAATGTCGGGCCCAAGTAATCGTCTATACCCTCTATTTCTTGAATAAGAATATCGTATCGTTGCATTTTGTTTGATAAATCGAGGCGGTAACTCGAATAGAAAAATGTACAGAATTTTAATAAATATATTATTCGGGCGCCCTTATAAACGAAAGGTCAGGTAATTTCCATTTGCTGTGCAACAGAAAATCATCTTAATGCGCGAAAAGGAAATGCAATGACTTAATTATAACATTTCCGTCATTAAAACCAACGTTATCCAAGTGACATTGTTCCTGTCGTTTAAACTGCCATCTTTGTAAAACTTCATTACACTACCATATTTGATATATCGTGCATCCTCGTCGCTAAAACGCAATCGATGAACAATCGGATTTAACGGTATGAAATATTTGCATTTCGTTACAGAATATAAATCATAGCAAAGCATTATTTAAATTATCAATTCATTGAAACATCAATCTATTTCTCATATTTAATTGTGTATATATTGCATACATTTTACTGATAATCGAAGAAGTGTGTATTATGGAATTCTTTTTGTTGAAACGGTTCATAATTGTTTAACCAACGAAGTGGTGCATTAAGTCAACAATTAGTCGTGGAGAATTATTAATGATATATACATTACTATAAAACGCAGCATTTATTTTGGAGTCGCGATCTTTTAAAGATTTCTCAAGTTTGTTAGAATTAACGGCAACTTAGTTTTATCTGTTATATAAATTCGTATTCTCAGTAAGATTATTCGTTTGGGGGTAAAAAAAATACGTGTACGGTTTGCATGAATAAAATTTATTCCCTTCGAGTAAAATATTATGTGCGAAAGATTTCTCCTATTCGAATGTATATAGAAGTTGTTTAGTCTGTTCAGAAATAGTTACACGATTCATCGGGGAACATTTTAACCAAGGGACATCTAGTTTTCGTGCAGTAGGAACATTTCGTTTGAGCAGACCGTACGTGCATTTGGCGTCTGGGTTGGAGACGCCAAGGCATCGGATGCAGTTTCTGTGCACTGTGAACCCCGGTTGATTCTCGCCTATTGATTGTATCATAGTAACAGCGTACTGGATATCCTTTTTCTACACAATTTTTCAAGAGATTCAATCAAGAAACGCAAGTTACAGGGAAGATTATAATACAAGTAAGTACGGCTTCGTGAAATTAATAACTGTTTTTGGAAGTGATCGTGGCGCGCATAGCATTTGATATGCTGCACCGAGATGTGTGTTCAGAATTTCTAACGATTCCATTGCGAAAATCTATTATCTTGATATAATTGTAATTGCTAGTTCTACAAATTATATTTCGAATAACATCGATTAAGACATTGGATAATATCGAAACACCACACTTACGTATTACTTTTTTTTTTTGTACACGTTCTATATTACTCATATTAAAGAATTTTCAACAAATATGTAAAAAGCGTTTTGTGTACCTCTGAATTTTTAGGTAGAAAAATGACACCTGAAGGGTATACACGCGTTTATGTCGGCGGATTAAACGAAAGTATTAAAAAGGAAGATCTCCAGACAGAATTCGAAAAGTATGGCAAGCTAAACAAAGTGTGGGTTGCGTTCAACCCACCAGGTTTTGCATTTATTGAATTTTTAAACATGAACGAAGCAGAGCTTGCTTGCAGCAGTATGAATGGCACAGAGATAATGGGTGCCAAGTTGAGGGTTGAAATTTCACGGGGTAGGGGTCGCGGTGGAGGCAGAGGTGGTATGGGAGGATTCCGAGGAAGTCGAGGCGGCTCTGCTAGGGGCTACGGATCCGCTGCCTCCATTGCGTTCAATTACAGAGGAAATAATATGTATACAGATTATGGAGGTTATTATGCAGGCAAGGGTGGTGGAAGTAGAGGTAGAGACTACTACGGAGAAGATTATATGACCAATCGTACCGGTGGGTATGTTACTCGAGACGGATATACACAAGATGTCTATAATAGCGGAGATCCCAACGCTGATTATTATACCAACAAAGGCACTGGCACATCAAGGTATCGAAGTCGTTCCCCAGCTGGTCGTGGAAGGTACTACTAATACCCAGTCATTGTAAAATGATTTTAAGTTACATATTACAGTTGCACGAGTTTAATGAAATTAATTAGGTGGATGAATTGTTCAGAGATATACAGAGACAATTGATACGTTCGTATAGTTAGTGAACGAAGAACGTCTAATCATGTTTTAAACACTAAAGAATATTTAGGCCAGATGTAACATATATGTATATATGTATACATTGTTAGGATGCCCAATGTTATTGGGAGATAAAAAGCAAATTATATAGATCAATTTTTGATCAGTAAATAACAGATTTAAGTTGCAACTTAAGAAGAGAAGAATAAAATAGATTTGCATATAAATCTGGAACAAAAAATTGTTTGCATGATAATTAAAACAATTGGCACTGAATAAATTTATTGCATGAGCAGATATATTGTTCAATTAAGAGTAATGCTCTCAGCTAATGGGAGTTACCTGCCAGATGAAGGCGAAAATTGTATGACAATCTATTTTGCACTTCCATGTTCACAGTCATCGTCATCTTCGTGAATGCACATAAAAGATCTACACTGCATTGCCAATCTGAACTGCGGGCCAATCAGCCGCCCACCCTGATGACTACATTTCTATCCAATCTACGCAGCGACCTGTATATAGACAAGAACTACCATTGCAGATCAAGTTGTGCAATACCATTTGTATAGTATACTTTAGTTCTACAATTTGTAATCGTTTTCAGAAACATTACTCATTACTCATAAACAAAAGCGTTATTGCAAACTTTATATAACATGAAAATGAATCGTGAACGGAATTTGAATCGCACTATACGATCGTAGTCTGAAGTATTTATGTACGCAACTTCTATCTTATTTAAATCTGGGGTATTACATGTATTTTATACTTTTTTTTATAAGTTTTTTTACGTATATATTTTTTTTTTGTGTACTTTTTTAAGTTTCTTGCTATAGAGAAACTAGAAAAAGATATAACTGAAAGAACTTTAACATAAATTATAAAAAATAAGATTTTTCGTAATTAATTTTTCCGCTTTTTTTTCTTGTTTTTTTTTTAATTAACATTCAATATCAATTCTCTATAATTTTATATCATCCATTACAGACGTATATATTATTTAATGAATAGTCATACTATTATTTAAAAGTCGACAAAAAAAAACAAGGGAAATGCCAATTTTAGCCAAATGCACACTACTGCTCGTATATATTGGACTGTGCAACTTTGCCTTAAGAATTTTTATATGTCATGCAAAAATCGAGGTTCAAAAAGCTGCAAAATTGATTCATTACACATCATTTAAATCATCATGGCCTTGAAGTATATGTGCAGAAATAGTATTGCATTTGGAAACTTTGGAGTATTTATTTCTGTGGATACTCAAGTGAAAAATAAGGAAAACTATGGTAATAATGTGTTGCCATTGCTGTAAATGATATGGAATTGGATATCTATTAAATGATTTGCTCTCACTACTCTCTGCCACCCTGCCTGCCCGCCTGCCTGCCTACTTTCTTAGAATTTTCAACTTCTAGTGATTCTTCGTTCGAATTGTCAGAAAATAATTGTTTCGCAATGATTACGACAGTTTATTAATTGTATTCGTATTTTCATGGATACACGAAAAATGTTTAATTCAGTATCTTTACGCCTATTTAGTCATGTTTGAGAATACGTGGAACAGTACCGTAAGTATTACAGTACAAGTGCAAAAGGTAAAGGTTGCAAATGACAAGCAGTTTAATATTAACAGTATAATTAAATATTATTTCGATGAAAATTTCTATGATCTTCCTCTTAAACCAATTGCACTGTTAATATTAATAACAACGATTCGTTATAAGAATTAATAAATGCACGAGATTTATTCCTTATATACATACATTTAAAACTTAACATTATTTAATAGAAGCTAACAAATTGGACCTCCGTTCAGTGTTTTGAAATAGCGCTCTGATTAATTGTTTCACTTGAGACGCTGTAAATTCTCGTGCTAGTGGTCCTTTTCCACTGCCCCATCTAACTTCGATTTCTTTCAACGATGCACCTAATATTTCAATCAACTCCAAAAATTTATCCCATTTCTTAACGTGTTGATGGATCTTCTGAGGATCCTGGAAGCACATCAAACTTTAGATGAACTTGTAAACGGGACAAATTCTTTAATAAATGATCATTAATTGTAATGTCTTAGATATATAAATCGACTTTTAATAAAACTTCAAAGATACGTTACTTTGTTATAAATATCCGACATTAACTTACTGGAAGTGTTTGCGGTGCACGTTTAACTATCATGCTAAATAATGTTACCAATTCGGTTGCAACATCAGCGGGAATGTCTTCAACAGATATCACTCTGATTATTAAGTCTTCGACCATGGAATTCATAATGCAGCCTAAAATTTAATTTCGATTGCATTTAATTAAGTATCGACAAATAATAATGCACATAGAAAGAATATGAAACGGACCTACAGCTCGGCAATAAATATTTATAGGTAATACATCTATCCAAACTGTTTTCAGCAATTCCATTTGCCTAATGCACTGTCTCATTGCACGTTCAGTGCTCGGATGCAATTCTGGAGTTTGGCCCAATGCCGACAAACCTTATTTCGAAGCAAACAATATTTTATGTATATTTTTTTACTATTTTTACTACCTTGGAAAGACGTACACCAAATAACTAACCAGATTCTTTAAGAATGTCAAAAATAATATTTCGTTGATACTTCATATGCTCCAAGAAACACGATGAACCAACGTCTCGTAATACTAATACTTGATCAGCAAATGTTAAATTAAGTTTCCTCAAGGATTCAGGTAGCTTATCCCTATACTCGTATCCCAATGTAAGAAGATGATGCGCAAGGTACATACAATTATTATGAAATACAGCTAAATAAATAAATATAAATAATTAATATTAAAGAAACAGAAGTATCAATCTCAGTTATTTGTTTTGCTAGGATACGAGCGATTTCTTACCAACTTGTTGCGGTATAGTTTCTAAAAATTTCCTGTGGTGCTCGGGTACCAATCCGGCGTACATTTCAAAAACATTTCTACATGTATAAAACAATTGTACTGCACAAGAGTCCGAGCTATTACATGCTTCGTCCAAGATGTTTCTCGCGAGATCTAACGTTTCTCTCGCATTCTTACTGGAATAGGTAAAATTATAAATTTGGTTTTTCTTTTCGAAAATTAACTAGAATTTAATTTCAGCAATGTGAATACCTTATCTGGCATTTAGGAAGTTGAAACGTGTTCTCGCTTATTTTTCGATCTATCTTTAGTTCGTTAAAATCGTATGTTCCTTCCTGAAATTCAAGCGGCTCCTAAAACATTAAGATAGTATCCGTCAGCACACCTATATACCGTTGCAATGCAATATTTTAAAACACAATGACCTGTGACTCATATACAATGCAGTCGTGTAAATCTTTTTTCATTATTGTCCTCGCTCTTACTAACAAATCCTGACAAATCTTTTTAATAAAAACTTTATCGATATTTTTCGTGTACTCCGACAGAAAGAGCTGATCGTTCGCGATGAATCCTGTAACATTAACTATTACAATGATAATCGTAGAAATGATTAAATACATCTATACAAAAGTCTTTACCGATTTTGACCAAGAAATATTGAAAATCATTAATCGCCTGAACGATCGGTGTGAAATTCTTTAAATCAGCAGTCGAAGTCGGCGTAATTCGCGAAATGCAGTCGGTCGTCAATGAAGTTGATAATCGTTCCAGTAAATGGGGCTGTGTTGCTTTTAGAAACGTTTCGTCATCGTATATTGTGAAATTGAAATGCTGATGAAGAAATTTAAATAGCAATTCCAAATTGTAGAGCACACTCTTGTAGCCGTGCGATTTCCCTTTGGTCAATATTTCAACGGTGAAGATCTTTTCATCGACAACATAGACAGAACAATCGTCATTAATGATGGGACTAATTATACTGTTCATAAGCGTTGTCGAGAATTTGTGCAAGTGAGTCGAGAGATTATCGATATAATGCAAACTCTGAATTAAATTTTGCATATCGTCGAATTCATTTTTCACGCTCAACGTGAAGGTTTTACCATCTTTATCTTCGACCCCAGTCCAACAAATTCGTTCGTGTAACAACAAGGATGTGTCGGATAGGAAAGTGGTATAAAGACTCAAATATTCTTCCTCGATCGCTGTATAAATATCCAGATCACGCAAATCGGTTTGGGAATTGTACAAAATGGTTTGCATTCTGCATAATATTTTAGCCACATCTACGTATTGTCTCTCTTCTTGGTAATTTTTTATGGACTTCATGCATTCGTGGAGGGTTAAGAGCTGATTCGAAAGTTGCAACATCATATTTGATTCTTTTAGAGCTTGAGATAGAGTTTTTAATTCCTTTGTGGAACCGGACAATTCGATTTTGACCTGGAATAAATAAATTGTAATAACTCAATTATGTTTTGGATAAAAATATTTTTAGCTCAAAGTTTTAGAGCATACCTGATTGTCTATTCTCCTTTGTAAGGCGTTCATTTCTTCCAGTAATTTTTCTCCCTTTGATACCAAGTGTTGATCCCTCGTGAGTTTCGATGTAAATTCAACATAATTATCATCCATAAAATCTTTTACATCGTATTTTAATTTTGTTATTTCTTTCTGTATTTCGGCTATCTTTTCGTGCAAATTAACCTTCTCCAATTTTCCTGTTTCCAATTAATAAGTAGTAAACAATTTTCGAATCCATGAAAGCAGTTTTTTATTTATACGATACCAATAAAATAAAAATCAAAATACTTAACAAAACTGTGATTGGCTTGCAATATATAATACCTCGTTTACATTTATTCGTGGTCTATTTTGTATATCATTTGCAGGCATTAATTTGTGCCTGTTAATTTGTATACATACCTGCTGTGATCAGTACGTCAGTTAAAAATGATGACATTTTTCACCCAAATTTCTCTTATTTTTCGTGTAATTAGGAAGTAATTGATTATTTCACTATTACCTTAATCACTATACGTAATCATTTCATATTTATATATTGATATTTTTTTAATAATTAATGGTAAAACATAAAATAACCTTTAATTCACCGGTCTATACTGTACCACAGGCAGTGTACATATTTGCTGACAGGCCGCTACCTTTGTCAAAGCGACATTTGTCACTGTGAAGTGGCGCCACTGGCAGAACAGTATATTCTTTCCATTAGTTTGTTTCCTTCCCTTTATGTCAAATTTATTCCTGTTTGACTTTTTAATTCTTTTTCCTCTAAAGATCCTGTCATAATTTTCCTCTTCCCTGGTATGTACTTACTAATATATTTTTCGTGTGTGCAAGTTTTATGGGGAAAGAAATGAAGACCAGTGAGCTGCATTTCACATTGTGCATAAAAGCAAGAAAGAAGATTGTAACTATTAGCGCATAAGATTAATTCAGAACAATTGTGTAATTAAATGTTATGTATACCTGCTATATATTTTATTTTATATTCAATTCATTCGCGGATCTTATATAAGTCTTAATATTATTTATATTACTATTACAAGTTCTACCAAATGCCCCGAATCAGCAATCATTAAGTAGGCATTATTGCCCACTGTAGAACTCTCGTTTCTTTTTTCGTATCTATTTGTAGTTATAAATATTATGTATTATTTATTATCCTGCTTCTAATGTAGATTCTTCTGTTCTCTGAAACTCTAGAGATAATTCTTCAGTAAGATAATATTTGTTTCGCCTTGAGAAATACATTTTCTTATTCCTCAAGAAGCCGTCTTATTTTATCAATGAAATACCCCCGTATACATATATTTTAATTCATAAATAAGGTAATATCTGTAAAGATGTGCTTGAAACTACGCGGGTCTCTACCATATCTATAGTGCCAGCGATGGTTTCGCCATCTATACAGAACTCCCTGAAACTACTTACGCCTGCAATGTATCGCCATCTATACAGAACTTCCTGAAACTACTCGCGCCTGCAATGTATCGCCATCTATACAGAACTCCCTGAAACTACTCGCGCCTCTTGCTTACTTTAAGTGTAGATATGGCAGAGGACCGGTAGATGCATTTACATCTGTATAGATGGCAATACTAATGTCTCTAGATAAAGCAAACAAACATGTAGTTTCGAGCAGTTTTTTATAGATGGCGAAACTGAAGCCACTTTGGTTGTAGATAAGACAGGGATACGACTAGTACGTATATCAAGCACTTCTTTATAGATCGTGGTGGTACGACAAACTTAATAAAATAGTTATTTATGTCTTCGTTTATAAAATTAAGTTAATAATGCTCGAAAATCCTTTCGTACTCTCATTTATATCTAAATAAAGTGTTAGCAAACACAGTCTTTCAATCTACATTAAAATTAATGCATTGTACGTTCCATTGTTTATTTTCTTCTACAATAATCAAGCTCTTTAGCAAAGGTAAATACATTTGTGAATATTTTTTTTCGTTAAATGAATTTCCCACATGTCATAAATACATACTAATAGTAGTGTTATTCTTTATTTCGTTCTAACAGCAATGAAAGTTGGGCTTAGTCTACATATAACCTATCTTTACAATACTTATCTTAACTCTTGCACTCTCATCTTCCGTTTCGCTGTTCCTTTTCATACCTTCCCTGCCTTACGTATTACATTCTTTTGTACATCTTTAATGCATATTTATTATAAATCTTTCCTTTTCCTTCCGATCTCATTAAAGTCTCTCATACGAGACTCATTCCATTTCTTTTTAAGTAATCTTCTCCTTCTCTGATGCATCTGGTTTGGCCCTCCCTTCTTTCTTCTGTCTCCTGTTGCATACTTACTAATATATTTTTTGTGTGTGCAGGTTTTGCAGGCAAAGAATAACAAACATTGTCTGGCACTTCTGATCGTGCATAAGAGCAAGAAAGACGATAGGAGAACTTTTGCCACATACCACATACTGTGGTGCGTCCGTGTAGCTTATTCTTGTTCCTTTTATTCTTATTCCATGTTCGAATGCTTCCAGGCCTTACCTGCGCTATTAATTGCTCACAGTTTCTTGTTTCCCGTTTACTTTGGTACTATGGCAATGTTGCAACATTAATATTTCTAAACCTTTCATTGTATCTTGCCCCTTTTATTTCTTTGATCTGCTCCTGCTGTTGCATTTCATAGTATCTTCTTTTAAAGCTTCTCATCACTTCCTTTCCTTCCCTTCATGTCAAATTTATCCCTGCTCGATTCATTCCATTCCTTTTTAAATAATCCTATCTTTTTCTTATGCTTCTAGTGTTGCCCTCCGCTATTTCTTTTTCCTCTAAACATCCCTTAACAATTTTACTCTCTCCTGTTGCATACGTACTAATATATCTTTTGTGTGTGCAGGTTTTGCAGGCAAAGAGTAACGAGCATTGGCAGGCACTTCTCATCATGTATAACAGCAAGGAGGAAGACATAAGAACTTTTGCCACATACTTTAGTCATCCTTCAGTTATAGTGAATTGATTTATAAAAATAGTCTGTAACTATTAGCGTATAAGCTTAGTTTAGAACAATTGTGTAATTAACTGTTATGTATATCTATTATATATTTTATTTTATATTCAGCTTATTCGGTAGATCTTATATAAACTTTAATATTACTTTTACTACAAGTTCTACTGAATATGCTAAATATAAAATAAAAGATCGAATAAATACTTTACATATGCACAAGTTACACAATTGTTGTAATGTGAAATAAGCTTCAGCGTATAAAGTACGTATACTTTAATATAAGTTTTATCTGTAAGATATATTGTAAATTAACTTCAAAGAATAGTTTATAAGTATTAGCTTGTAAATTTGAATTAAAACATGTTTTGTAACTTGTATCTTCATTGATTAGTTTAAATAAATCTTTAATGAAAGGAATTCTACTGCTCTTCTTATTTTCAATCCTTAACAATCCTTGAAAAGACCTAATTCCAACTCCTTAAACAAGAAGTACCGTGGACGAACTTTAAATGCAATGTCCTGAAGCGAGAAACTTGTCAAAATTGCCCTATACGTTATTAAACTTAGCAGCACGAAATACTCCATCATTTTCAAAGTCTTCACTTGTTGCAAAATTTGTTGGGAGAATCTAGAAATTTAAGCGTTCGGAAATTCTTGGAACGTGACGTCATTTCTTAGAATTACTGAGATCGAATACCTCCTCGCATATCATATTCTCCTGATACAAATCCACGATTTTCAGCAGATATTTTTGCCAAAAACTCGGAAACTTCAGCGCTCAGAAATTCCTGGAAAGTGCCGTCATTTCTGAGAACGATTACCTCCTTGCATATCATATTCTCCTGATACAAATCCACGATTTTCAGCGAGATATTTTTGCCAGAAACTCAGAAATTTTGCGCACGGAAATTCCTGGAAGGTGACGTCATTTCTGAGAACGAATACCTCCTTGCATATCATATTCTCCTGATACAAATCCACGATTTTCAGCGAGATATTTTTGCCAGAAACTCAGAAATTTTGCGCTCGGAAATTCTTGGAAAGTGACGTCATTTCTTAGAACGAATACCTCCTCGCATATCATATTCTCCTAATACAAATCGACGATTTTCAGCAGATATTTTTGCCAGAAACTCAGAAATTTAAGTGCTGAAAATCGTGGATTTGTATTAGGAGAATATGATAAGCGAAGAGGTATCCGACACCGGCAGTTCTTGGAAATGACGTCACGTTCCAGGAATTTCCGAGCGCAAAATTTCTGAGTTTCTGGCACAAATATCTCGCTGAGAATCGTGGATTTGTATTAGGAGAATATGATGTGTGAGGAGGTATTCTATTTCACAAATTCTTGGAAATGACGTCACGTTCCAGGAATTCCGAGCCCTTAAATTTCTGGAGCTCTCATCAAGGCGTTACTTAATTTCTGGTATTTAGCGCAATGTTTAATAACGTTCAGGTCTATTTTTACAAGTTCTCCGCTTATGAACTTTGCATTTAAAGTTCGAGCACGGTAGTACTTGTTTAAGGAGTTGGAATTAGGTCTTTTCAAGGATTGTCAAGGATTGAAAATAACAAGAGCAGTAGAATTCCTTTCATTAAAGATTTATTTAAATTAATTAATGAAGATACAAGTTACAGAAACATTGTAGTTCAAATTTACATGCTAATACTTAGGAACTATTCTTTTATGTCTATTGACAATATAGCGTACAACTAAATCTTGTATCAATTACAACAACTGTGTAACTTGTGCATACGTAAAGTATTTATTATATCTTGCATTGTATACTTAGCGCATTCAGTAGAACTTGTAGTAAAAGTAATTAAAATATATGCAAGTTCTACTGAATATGCTGAATATAAAATAAAATATATACTAGGTATGCCATAACAGTTAATTACACAATTGTTCTAAATTAAACTAACGGGCTAATAGTTACAAGCTATTTTTATAAACTAATTGACTATAACTAAAGTCTGTGGCGAGAGTTATTCTTTCTTCTTTCTTGCTTTTATGCACGATGAGAAATTGCGGTCAATGTTCCTCACTCTGCCTGCGCACACAAAAAAGTATATTAGTAAGTATGTAGCAGGAGCGAGACGAAATGTTATGGGATATATAGAGGAAAAAGAAAGAAGGGAGCGCCAAGAAGCATAAGAGGAAAAGAGGATTATTTGAAAAGGAGTGGCTCGAGGGGTGGAGGGTCGTTCTACAATAGGAACAGATCGTTCCTCGAATCGAGACCTTTAACTTAAGTCGTCGTATATTAAAATTGGCCCAGTAGAACACGAGATAATTGAATATGTTTAACGAAATTATAAACAAATGCGATTAATTCGGCTTGGAGGCGAGCTACATCAATGATCAGAGGACATAAATTAAAGCTAACAGCATCAGCTACCATCTGCAATAGGTGTCACAGTTATTCCATATGCAGTTCATTTGTTATAAGCAATAAAACAATTAAAATTGTTATTACTGGTACCTGCATATAGTTACAGCAACGGGATATTTTTATCGTGTAGGTTATTCGTTTCCCTTTCATTTGAGACATCGTTGATTTCAATCGGCTCAGCAGAAGCCAAGATAATAATTTTTTTAAATTTTGTCGGTAACGATATGTCGATAACCGGACAAGTGGCGCCGTCTCGCGTTTGCGGCCTTTTTCGCACTTCTCCGCACCGCCAAAACCGAATTCCTCGATTACATCGTTTATTTAAACAAGTGCGTTTTTCTCGGCTTCTACTGCGTATTTCTTAACCGGACTTGTCTTAAATTAGAGCTACGGGCCATAGCTATATCCTCCAACAGGTGCAACAATATGGCATTTGTGGTTTAAAAGTTATTAACAATTAAAGGATCGGCAAAAACGCAGTTCGGGTCACTGCAATTATCTCGACTTCTGGAGGCGCTACAGTAATCAACGAGTGCTCAAAATCAAGGTAAAGGATGCCGCTACACTCCAATAAACGACTTACAAATGCTCCATGCGCTGTTCATTTGTTATAAACAATTGAAATCTTTGTTTGAAAATTACACGGTAACTATACATGGGAGCTATTCTAAGCTTGAAAGAGATTGTTCCTTGAATCAAGAGCTTCAATTTGAGACGTGGTTGATTAAAATCGGCCCAGTAGAAGCCGAGATAATTGAATTTGTTCAAAGAAATTATAAACAAATGCCATTATATCGATTTGCAGGCCAGCTACATCCATCATCAGTGGACATAAATTAAAGCTAGAAGCCCAAGCTACAATCTCCAATAGGTGTTAAGAATATTCCACAAGCCGTTCATTTGTTATAAACAATATAAATCTTTGTTTGAAAATTACACGGTAACTATACATGGGAGCTATTCGAACCTTGAAAGAGATTGTTCCTTGAATCAAGAGCTTCAATTTGAGACGTGGTTGATTAAAATCGGCCCAGTAGAAGCCGAGATAATTGAATTTGTTCAAAGAAATTATAAACAAATGCCATTATATCGATTTGCAGGCCAGCTACATCCATCATCAGTGGACATAAATTAAAGCTAGAAGCCCAAGCTACAATCTCCAATAGGTGTTAAGAATATTCCATAAGCCGTTCATTTGTTATGTTATGTTAATATAAATCTTTGTTTGAAAATTAAACGGTAACTATACACGGGAGCTATTCTAAGCTGGAAAGAGATTGTTCTTTGAATTAAGAGCTTCAATTAGAGACGTGCTGAAGCTTATTTTACATTACAACAATTGTGTAACTTGTGCATATGTAAATTATTTATTATATCTTTCATTTTACATTTGGCCCATACGGTACAACTTGTAATAGTAATATAAGTAATATTACAGTCTATATAAGATCTACCAAATACACTGAATATAGAATAAACTATGTAATAGATATACAGAACAGTTAATTACACAATTGTTCTAAATTAAGCTTATGTGCTAACAGTTACAAACTATTTTTATAAACCAATTTACTATAACGAAACGATAACTAAAGTATGTGGTAAAAGTTCTTCTATCTTCTTTCTTATTCTTATGCGTGTTGAGAAGGCGCCGGTGAATGCTCGTTACTCTTTGCCTGCGAAACCTGCAGACAGAAAAAATATACATTAATAAGTATGTAAGAGGAGAGAGAAAAAATCTTAAGGGATGTTTAGAGGAAAAAGAAATAGGGAAGGACCACACTAGAAACATAAGAAAAAGGGAGGATTATTTAAAAAGGAATGGAATGAATCGAGCAGGATAAACTTGACATGTAAGGAAGGAAAGGAAGTGATGGGAAGCTTAAAAGAAGATACTATGAAATACAACAGCAAGAGCAGAACAGATAAATACCATTCAAGTAACTTATGAGATACATACTACAGATAGTTTGCCTACAATTCAGATTTGTGGCACTAATCTGTTCTACCAGGTTTTGTTACATGATTGCAGACGGTTTGCTGCGTGTAACAGATTATGCACTGAACTGTGGGTATTCTGCTTACAAAGCCTGGCAACAGGCATACGCAATGATCTGTTGTAACAGGTTTGGCTGACTGGGAAGCATAAGAAAAAGGGAGGATTATTTCAGAAGGAATGAAACAGGTCCAGCAAGAATAAATTCGACATAAAGGGAAGGAAACGAAGTGAAAAATAAAAGGAGGCAGATATAATGAAAGGTTTAAAAATATTAAATCTGCAATATTACAAACCTGGTTTGCATCTTCGCCGATTCTTTAATTGTTTATAACTTTTGAACAACAAATGCCATATTGTTGAAACTGTTGGCGAAGATAGCTATGGTCCGTAGCTTTAATTTGAGACCAGCTCAATTAAAAAATACCCACTGGAAGCCGAGAAAAACGCAATTGTGTACATATAACCTAACTTTGGGTACTGTCTAAGCTCACGTATTCTTCTCTTCCACTCCTTCTTTCATACATTCTGTACGTTCACCAATTATCCTATTTTTTTGTCGCCATTTCTTATTTGTTTATTACATATTTATTATACTTCTTTCGGTTTCTTTTCGCACATTCATCATACTTCCATTTTTCGATTATTCTTAATCCATAGAATTCATCCGCACCATTCAAACGTCTTTAAATTGTTATAAATGTACAATATAAAACAATACATATTAAAATACCACAGCTATTAACGCTACCACTATTTTAAAATCGATAGGCGCCATCAGGTAGACAGGTTTCCCGGAGACACTCACCTGTTTCACAACCTGCGTGACGTATTATAGCGCACCGTGTCACGTGACAAGGCTTACCTTTCAACGTTTGTAGGTATAGTAGTAGTAGTAGTAGTAACAATACTATAGTGTTTTATGGTAGGGACGGTAGTGAGCCTGCTGGACGAAGCGAGGTAAGGCGCGTTCACTGGAAAGACCACTGGAATATAACGAGTCGACAGAGAACCAGTCAAACCGCGCCCAACGTGACGCCAGGTGGCCATCGTGCTACAAAATTACGTCCTACGGTCTATACGTGTGTTTTTTCTTTACGAATATCCTATAGATCGGTGAAGATCGTTTGGTACCACCATCGAACTCTTTTTCCAAAGCCTATACCTGCTTCGTTCCTCAGATTTATCGACAAAATCTAGCGTGGTACTGTTGGTATACAGGGTGGCAAGACATAACGTGAATGTGGTAAACAGAATTTTTTCGTTGCGCGTCGACGTTGGAACGTGTAAAAATGAACGGCGTCTTTCGAATCGTGATTGGCAAAGGGTTCCGTAATGGGAGAGTAACGGCAGCGGTGCAACCGAGTCGCTACAGTCGAGCTGCGATCTCTCGCGCGTAAAGGATACGTATCTCTGTGAGAGAAAAGGTTAACGCTCGAATTTAAAAAACAGTGCATCTCCGCGTTTGCGTAGTTGTTGTTCCAGTGTTGTCCATACGAGAGAGCCGATTTCGAGCCGTGATTTATAGGGGCTCGTTGGGAATTTCAAGGAAGTTTGTGATTCGAACGATTTTTTATCTTTCTTTGCACCGAATATAAATTAATGATGGTAATGGAAAGATTGTTTGGCCAGCTGAAGGATATATTAAAAATATGATCTATTTTTAGATACTGCTGCAAATTCTTTGCTACATGAGATCTTGTGTACTCGAATAATTAGAGGCCACTGCATGCATATTGAGAGTGACATATTGGTAATAATCGTCGGCGCATCCGCGCAAATGATACGTTCAGTGAAAGTATAGATTCGATTACGCATTAGGGATCGAATCATCGCGTGACGCATCCCGGTAACGCGATAAAGAACGAATATTGTATTCGTGTTTAAACAGGAACCGTACTTCCCTGTATGCTACACATTTTTCGGTACAATTCTTTCCATTATCTCTATACAAATATCGCTATCACATAAAGAGACCGGCGCGCATGTCGATCTATCGAAATGTCGCAACAAGTGTCATCGAGGTGTAGTGAAGTTCCCGTACAAAATATTCCGGCCTATACGAAAGAAACTAACGTTACCACCATCATTGGATATTGTGATTGATGATCCACGCAGAATTCTGCTTCATGAATGTGAATTCGATCGATAAGTAAACGAAAAAAAAGCAAAGAAAATCAAAGTTTAAAAGTGGATGCAACAAAATGCGAGTTCTATGGCTGTTTCTTCTTTTCGCTGTTCACGGACAGTCGGAAGAAGGTTTCGACCAATCATCCATATATTACACCGAGCCAACTTTCATCGATACCGGTAATAGTATTTCAAATGGAGGACTCACGGAATTGCACGGTGGTCGCATCGTCAGGGGCCAACGATTATTGGAACGATCGAAGAGCCCTTATCTGGTGCGGGAAGATTTGTTCGTGGAACGCGAAGGCGAGCTCGTGATAGAGCCAGGGGTAGAGATCCGGTTTGGTCCCATGATTGGAATCACAGTTCGTGGTATCATAACTGCGAAGGTAATACTTAAAAACAATGATAAAACTAACTCTATTTCTTGAGTAATATTGCAGGGAATATAACTGGTAAAGGGATACACCAACATTTACTAATTGAGCAATGTTCGCGTAAAAATTACTGAGGGAGTAGGAAGACCAATTTCTCGGAAATAATGAGACACTAAATGCAAGACACATCATTTGGATTAGCAAATGATAATGATTAAAGAAGGAGGATTTAATTAATTGAGGGACGAAAAGAGGGGTTCTTTTACGTATACGCGTATACATGCATGCAGACAGCTACATTTTTATTATTACATTTTATTCAAAATAATTAACTGATTAATAAAAAGACGAATTAATAACCGATCGATGGGACAATTTGTTTTAGATAGAGCCGGATTGGAAAAATGGTAGTTACGGAATCAATCGCGGTATTTTTCTGTATGCATGTATATTAGATACCGTTTCTGTATGAACATGTTATCATCCACGTTGAATGAACATGACTCATCTAGCCGTACGATTGTGCACGTGTTACTACGAACATGCCCAGAACTGACGGCCGGTAATAATTCAACTTCTCAGAAAATTTTACGATTGCGGTTTCAATTGTCTTTCGCCATTGCGCGCAAGAGCAAACGATTTTACGATTCTTGGTGCCGTGCTATTTAACGATTTTCCCCAGAAATGCAATATTTTATAACGGAACCGGAAAAAGAACCGCGTCGTTCCCAGGAATCGATATGGTCACAGCACCGATAATAAGCGATAAAGAGTTTTCACCCACATTGCACGATGCAGCGATGTTTAGATATAAATTAGAATTACGGTAGAATGTTAACGAATAATTCACGGACTTACTCAACTAATTAATGCCGGTGTTACGAAATCTCCCGTCGAGTTTTTAAATGCCGACTGTTTAAATCGGTAATGCGGAGTGAATCAAAAAGTATTTGCCCACGCAGCCTTTTCGTAATAACTTTATAATGCAGGCCTTTTATTAACTTACAATACGAAAACGATGCAGTGATTGAAGAGCTGCAACAATTCGTCATTCGAAAATCATGAACACTTATTCACGTGAATTACTCGTTCACCCAGACAATCAGATATAATTACAGTTCCAAAGAATTCGATATCGTTTCAGAAACTGTACCAGTTCTCTATTTAAAAGTACTTTGTCCCAGCCCTACGTGGACGCAATTCAATCCCGTAGAAATTACGTTCCAGCGGTAACCCTATACATATTCGCTTTAAATCTTTCCGGTACAATTAGAATCAGCCCGCCACTCAAATACCCTCAGCTTCGTTTCGCCTCTCGTTACGCGCTACTTAGCCCCGCTTCGTTTCGAGCATGCTCCTTTTTAAACTCCCTTCCGGAAGAGCGGCGTTTGTTCGAAGAACGTTTCACGGATTTACGAACGACGAGGAATAATTAACGGGCCGAACGTATTGCGTTCCGTGTAATGAGCTCGAAAGTAAAGCCAGCATGGCGAAAAGCAATATGCGAATTACAAAGGTTGCTGCGCAGGTAAACATTTATCGTTGGCGCGGTGAAAAGAAAATAAAAAAAGAGAAGGGTCTGGGGATGAAGTCTCCATTGCTTTGTCAAAGGACGCTGAATGACCGGAAATTCCAGAAACACGCGAGCCGAGCTGATTGTTACTTTATTCGCATCACGTAGCGACAACGTACGATCTATAGCTGGCCGCTGGATGCGTTTCGATGTGTACATCTAAACGCACTGCTGCACAGAGTGTGCACTGCTGTTATTCACGTTTCTACCAAGATGAAAGAATGCCTGTCTAAACGGGAGGGATTAATTTTCAGTCATATATTTCGTATTTCTTTGGGAGATTTATTTGCAGAGGCGAGGACGGACAAGGATCGAGATGATCTATATGATTTTCACTGCGGGGGACTGTGTGAAAGATAGAATTGCAAGGATTAGGTGTTTGGACAAACGTTTTGTTTTTTTATATGGAACAGTTCTATGTGAGACAGGTATGTCAGGCTTAAACGTCGAAGAAAACTAATCTACTCCTGTTATCGTTACAACCTTATCAGGGCGCGTTCCAAATCCGGGACTTAAACAGACTAATATTGCTCGTTGATAGAAAACGAAGGGAAATTTTAAGTCCACCCTTGTTCCATTGCAATTCTAAATTTCCTTCCCCGTAACTTAGCATCGTGCGTTGAAAATCGTTTCCCTTGGTTCTTAACGATAATACGCCCGCCTAGCGATTATATCTGATAGGTATTTAAAGGCTCAAAGGTGGAATTGTTCGGTAACGATGTTAGAAGGAGGGATGGGTCTAAGCCGGGTTAGAGGAAAACGTGTGGAAGTAATCCATTTACTTGAGGGATTTCTAATCGCTGTCTTTCTGCGAAAGACTGCTAGAAAGAAACACGACTAATGGCTCGATTAAAGAACGGGATACAAGGAGCGTGCAGAGTGTAAATGCCATGAATGAGTGAATCAGCTCTCATATTGCACCGCCTGAGTCCCGGGTCACGGATCAAACAGCGGTTCTTGGCCTGAACTGTTAACCTTCGACCTCGCTAATCCCCTTACGCTCGAGTTCAGGCCAGACCTTCCCTCCACCTTCTGCGCGTGCACGAATCATTGCGACCATGTAGCTCTGTAATTAATTCTGGAGTGGACAAGTCTTTATTTACGGCCCTCGAAAGTCGCGAACGTTGCTCGACGAATGGAAAAGTTTATATCACGACCTGTGTACCGTATTTAAATTTAACAAAAAATATAGAGACCAAAATCCACATAGCTCGGTCAATTTCTGTTTCAAGGGAGAATCGCAAGCACCGATTTTATTAACAGCAGCCGAGGAGAGGAGTCAAGTTTACCCGGTGGAAACACCACCTTCGATACGACTGGTCGACGGACCGACCACATTCGAAGGACGATTAGAGCTTTTCCATCGCGGACAATGGCGAGCTGTTTGCACAAATTCGAGAAAGTAAGATCCTCCTCTTCCAATGTTGCAAACGCTTGATATATTTCTTTTTGTAAGAATACGTCCAGTAAAATAATGTTACGTTCACAGTTGGACCCGAGCCGATCTGGAAACAGCATGCAGACAGCTTGGCTTTCAAGGCGGAAGATGGTGGTCTTGGATCGACAGACAGTGGCCGGCTAAGCCGCGTTTGCTTTACGAGCAACCGGGTTGCAGGGGTACAGAGGCGACTCTGACGAGCTGCGAGAAATGGCCAGAGAGACAGCTCGGCGGTGGTGTTTGTGGTAAAATTTTCATTGAAACACCTTCCATGGAATAACACATTTCTTCTTTTGGATGTAACGCAAACGTACGACTTCAGATTATCATCCTGATCTTGGGATATCGTGTTTGGCTCGCCACGACGGCGCCACAAAGGCGATCAAGCATTGGCGAGGCATACGTTTCGAGAATGCACTGTACAATCGTCCGCTGGTCCAAGAAAATACACTTTACATACGAAAGTCGAACTCCATTTTACAAAACGTTGTAATAGAGTAAGCATCTCTGTTAATGGAGGGCTCAGAAGCCAATCAGTGCATGTACCACTTTCCTGAACACGGGTTTCGTGGTTCAGGAACTTCATTGTTGTTAACACTTTACGTAAGCAATGGATGACGGTACGAACATTATCATTGCTTTACTAGGAATTTGTAAAGACCTTATTTATCTCGGTTTGAAGGCTAATGGACTTGCACTGATTGGCTTCTGAACCCTCCATAACGTAGTCGAATTTTCTTCGAGAATCGTAACAACTGGTCAGTTGTTCCTCATTTCTTCTTTGCTAACATTGCGTTTGTTTAAAAGGCATGCGGGAACAGGCCGGGAATATAATGTTACCGCCGCGATCGATGTGGAAGGTGTTCCACCGCAAATGGAGACAATTTCGGTTCTTCACGCCGCCTATACAGGTGTTAATGTCACCACACCGAATGCTCCCGTTGTAATTAACAATTGCACCATTCAGAACAACAGGGGTAATTTTTCATTCGATAAATTTGTGTCTATTTTGCTTTTTTTTATATTTCTAATGCATTGATAACTTTGCAGGATATGGAATTTACGTGAACAGTTCATCCGGCATGGCACATATAAACGACTGTTCGGTATTAGATAACGGAGCTGATGGAATTAAATACGTTCATCACGACGAGCGACCCGATGACAAACTGGATCGCACAGAAGTGTTCGACTTATGTACGTTCCCAACCACTGCCAGCCAGACTTTCCCAGTTATCATTTCCATGGAGCAGAGCAAATACGCCGCGAACATGAAACGTTGTCCACAAGTAGATAGTTGTTTTTTTTTAAATAATTTTACTAATGTTTATGCAGATTTAGGTTGAATTTAACGTCTGGCGAATTGCGATATTTTAGCATATTTTCACGAGACCGGGACACGTGTTGACCATGCATTTCTTACAAATGAAGACTGACAGAAACAACAGTGCAATGATCGAGGTGTACGATGGCATAGGCGAGGCAGAAAAATTGCTGGCCAGAGTGAGAGTAAAGAATGGCACGTTGCCACAAAGCGTTACGACCACTCGACACAATTTGTACGTGAAATTCATCGCCGAACCGCGCACGAGCACCATTGTTTTCGTGCGACTTTCTTCCGGATACAGTGAGTCCGTCAATACTGTATTAAATTATTGATGAAGGAAACGAAAGAGGAATTCTTAAAAAAAAAAATTGTTTAGAACTCAGTCTTTAGTAGCACTGCGATATTCTTCTCTATATCTGTAGAATGTTACTCCTGGCAAATATTGGGAGTCTAATGCAAACGTTTCACGCTCTGTTCCAGAGAAAACTTACGATCTAAACGTCACGGGCAGCGTGATAGCAGGGAACAATGGAAGAGGAATCGCAGTAGAGAAATTACGTTCAGCTCTGCATGTGCACGAAACATCGGTGTCTAACAATAAGCACGTAGCCGGTGTACACGTGTTGGGCGGTGCTGCGGACGTTAATATTACAGGCAGTCGAATATCTTTTAACACAGGAGACGGAGTGAATGTCACTGTTACCGGTGGAAATCGCAATGTGTCCCGAACAAGCATATCCTCTAACCAGGGATACGGTTTCGCAGTATGGTTGAACGACAGTTCGAACACCGAATATGTGTACTTCAATCAGACCACAGTAGTCGAATACTCGCAGATATTTCGAAACAAGGACATTGGCGTCCTAGTCAGTATCCATTTCGTTCTTTTCTTCATTTTACAGTTGCTCCATTACTCTTGCCTTTTGACACATAAATTATTGCGATACAGGTTGGCAATGCGACGGGAAATTCGTACGTGAACGTGACGGGCAGTTGGTTCAATAGCAGCGCTGAAACAGCGTTGCAAGTAGAGTCCAGTTGGAGACAGAACGAAGGATTGTTGAGATTACAGATTGGCCACAATTCCTTCGTACAGAATGCAAAGTTTGGTATTAAATTGAGCCCGGCCCTCAATTTGATCGGTGCAATCGAGCACAATCACTTCAGGGAACAGTCCGGCGGTGGTATATTGATAAAGAATCCACTGTACGAGGAATTCAATATTCTGCCAGCGGACATTGTTGTCAGGCACAATGAATTTTATTATAATCGTGGCGCCTTCGTAGTTAGCATCGGCCTTTCTCCGTACAGCGACGTGCAACGACTGCTCTTCACCAGAAACTTCTTGCGAGATAATCGTGTACGGGAATTGTTCGATAATGGCAACAATATGAAATCGAAATTGATACCGCGTTCGAGGGTCGCCGCTGTCGTTGTCGTTTCGTCCAGTAACGTGGAAGTCTTCCGGAATATCTTGCAAAATCCTGAATCGCCATACGAGATCGGTTCTCACTTGGAAGATCAGAGCAAAACGATTAATTGCACATACAACTGGATTGGTTTCGCCGAAGAGAATAAAATATTCGAAAGGCTGTTCCACAGGTGTGCCCTTGATCTGTGTACTTGTGTCGTGCAATTTGTAACGCACAGTTTTCTAAAATTCAATTCTTTTTTAGGAAGGATCGATACAATCTTGCGAAGATCGAATATCTGCCATACTTGTTGCACAACAGTAATCCAGGTGCTAATACGATTATCTCGAATCCGACATTTGTTCCACGATTTCTCGCACCTGGGACGAATTTAATCGGTGGCGAGGTCGACGGTCTTGAGGTACTAAATTCCGGCGAATATATCGTGGAACGTGATATCAATGTACGTCCTGGTGGAAAATTGATTCTTCATCCCGGAGTTACGTTACGTTTTCCACCGGCTGTTGGAATGATGGTCGCTGGCAGATTGGATGCTCGTGGAAAAAGGCCCAGCGATATCTTGTTCACGTTAAAAGAGGAGCTGCTTATGGACGCGGATAATGAGACAATCATGAACGAAGGGCTTGGTGAAATGAACGAAATGGGCTCAGTGCCGGTGAGGCTTCTCGGAGGGAAGACCAATCTCGAAGGAAGGCTGCAGGTAAAATAAAAAATGAAACGTAATTAGAAGTTCGGGTTTGTAAAAATAAAATAAAATACCAAAATTTGACTAACAGGTGAAAGTAGGAGAAAAATGGGGAACCGTTTGCAATTACGGATGGACAATTCGAGACGCTGCTCTAGTGTGTCATCAATTGGGTCTCACTTTAGATCCCGATAATTGGCTAATGGAGCGTTCACAAATTCCAAATGCGGGTATCAACGAAGACATTATCCTCGGCAATATTAGATGCACCGAGGATGACAATGATGTATCGAAGTGCCAGGCGGAAACAGAGCAGAACTTCGAGAATTCGTGCACTCACGAGAACGACGTGGGTGTTAGGTGTTCAGAAGCGGCGTGGGCGGGTCTTCGATTGGGGCCACTGGCTCTGAGAAGCGACCTCCAATTTGTTACAATAGAAAAAGCGGGGTTGCTTGATTACGCTACTAATTCGTTCAAGCCTGGTAATACTTTAAAGTACATTTCATCGGACAAATTGTCTGCATAAACAGATGCTATAAGAGTTGCCTCGATTTATTGCAGCCTTGCAAATCGATTTTGCAAGACACTCTCTGGACAGTGTGAGAGTAATCGACAATTTGCAGGACGGTCTAGGAGTACTTTACTCGGACATATACTCTGTGGATGCCGTAAATACAGTCAGGAACAGCGACTTCTCGCAGAACGGCGGCAGCGGTATAAGTTTTAAGCAGCTGGGAATGGAAATCATGAATTCCCGAATCGAGAACAATAAAGTTGCTGGGATAAGGCACAATCCGGCTCTTTCTGCTGTGCAGCAAAGAGAGCTCGCGGGATGGTTCTTGCGTGCGTCAGACACAATCGATTCGTCTTACAATCCAGTGGTGATACCATATTACACGAGTAACATCGAGCTGGATAATGAAGAAACCAAGTATTTAATTACGGCCAAAGTTACTGGTGATCCCGTTCAACGCCGCACCGTTATCAAAGTAAGTGTAAGTTTTTTCACTTCAAATGATTGATTTAATCGAACAATTTTCTTAGTGCAAGCCAGGCTACGTTATCGGTATACAGCTTTTGAATCCCATCGAAAATCGCAGCACGGAACAAATCGTTATACACGATTCACAGTACGTGGATTCTGATCGAGATGTTTGGTACTTGAAACGAGATTTGGCTGTCTTCCCTGTGACGTCAAGTTCCTTTGCTGTGACTCTAGATTATGACAGTGGAACACACGCACTTGGTGGTGCTGTTCTTGTGATTTCAGCCCTGGGAGCTCCGCTACAGGTATGAATGGAAGTACCGATGATATAATTATTAAATAAAGAAGGCAATCACTAAACACTTTATTTGCAGGATATAAAAAGTAAAATTGTAAGGGGACCCATACCAACTTTACTGGTGACCAAGTCGAAGATCAAGAACAATAAAAAGGGTATACTTGCGTCGTATTACAATCGATATCTCGACGAAATTGGTGACCATTTTCTTCGAAAGGCTAACGAAACGATGCAGTTAATCGCCTGTGAAATATCACACAATCAAGAGGAGGCGATATACATTCATTCGCCACACTGGAACATTTATCAAACCTCTATGTCGGAAATTGCCATTCATATCAACGATAGTTTAATTACCGACAACGGCCAAGGGATATATCAGTTCAGTCGCGATGCCAGACACTCGAATAATTTGTTCCATTGGATAATGCAAGACAGTACTATCGAAAGGAACAGACGAGGCGGTTTCGAGGTGCTGTTGCCCGATGTGTGGCAATATAACGAAAATTTCACGCACACGTTATACTTTGGTAACAACACATGGCGAAACAACGAACAGTTTGGCTTCATAGTAGACGGTCACTATGCCAGCTTGAATATTTCTCACAATCGATTCGAAGGAAATCGTTGCAAAACTGGCTTGATATCCATCAGAGGAATGGAGAAGAAGATGCAAA
Source organism: Nomada lathburiana (assembly GCA_963667235.1). NCBI lineage: Eukaryota > Metazoa > Arthropoda > Insecta > Hymenoptera > Apidae > Nomada > Nomada lathburiana. The sequence goes on along the minus strand of OY763905.1, from coordinate 12,659,665 downwards.
TTAATAACAACAACATCGAGAGTAATGCCGGGGTGTACATGGTGGAATTCAAGGCAGACAGTCAATCAGAAATTCTGGGGAACGTCGATGCTCGTTTCTACTACAACGAGATCAAGCGAAATAGTTATGACCTGGCCGAAATGGGACCACGTCGAACCGACGACAGTCCAAGCTATGTTGTTGGTTTCCACGGTATACAAAAGGTACAAATAAATAAAAACCTATTCGGCGACAATTCGTTGGACTACGAATTATTGGCTGGTATCAGAACCGCCAAGATTAATAACGACGTTGATGTGACAGAGAATTGGTGGGGAACTGATAATGACACCGAAATAAGGTAACGAGTGCAATTTATAAAGTCACAAGTCAATTCTGTATTCCTTTGTTACAAATCTTCTATACCGTTATGTATTTCCAGGCAAAGGATTTTCGACTTCGACGATTGGAACGATCACGCAGTGGCTAATTACAGACCCTTCTTGATCGCTGATATTTTTGACTCCTCTATATCTGCATCCTGGCAAATTGGAAGAGAGATCGACTTGGACAACTTAGGTGGACGCATAGTTGAGAATCTATCTATCCACGCTAGAGACAAACCTTATGTCGTACGATCGGATATCACAATTATGCCGGAGGCCACTTTGCACATTTATCCGGGCGTTGTTATGGAATTCGCGCCAAACGTTGGAATACTTGTCCTGGGCACACTGAAAGCTGTGGGCTCTCCTGGACACGAGATCGTAATGAAGCCTAAGGAACGTGAAATCGTGAATGACTCTGCGAACGCGAAATTAAGAAGGAATGGAAACATCGTGTCTGTGTCAGAGGAGACTATTCGTCTTTGTAAAGATGGGCGGTGCTCTTCCTTGTACAACGAAGGCAAGATTCTCCTTCATTCGTACAAACACAAGATGTATAATGTCAGCATATTTATCGTGCTATACTTTCACAGGTTTTTTGGAATTCTTCAACAAGACAACCCTACAATGGATACCCCTATGCGACGCAAGGTTCACAGAAAGAAATGCACAAGTAGCATGCAGACAATTGGGTCACGACTCGCTCAACGTCTATGTATCCTATGGTCGCAGATACGAACTTCACCCTGGTTCTCTGATACGTGTTTGGTCCTGGCCAGAACCGTTACAGGTACAAACGAAGCTCCAAATACCTTGAGCGCTATTGTTTCAATGCCCACAATCGTTGTACGATATTTATCATTTTTCCAGTGCACCGGAAAAGAGGGAACATTGGAGGACTGTCAAATCAGATTAAACGGCCAATTGTACGGCCACCGACACGACTGTTCATGGGACAGCCAGTTTGTGTTTGTAAATTGTGGCAAAAGAAATCTCAACGATGCACACGATTATTGGGGTGGAATACGGATCGCCAACAGTGAATTCGAACATCATTTATACGAACATCGTATTCATGACGTTGTCACGCATGAAACAGTGAGACGCGTTGAGTCGATTTTAAAGTACATCAACATCACCGGTGCCGGAATTCTGCATTTCGAAAAATCAGCAGCTGTGCAAACGATCATGAAATCGCCGACGATAATGCACGTTAATATAAGTCGCAGTGCTTATCACGGTATTAACGTGGTATCGCCCATTCACACGGTTGGTATCGGATTAAAAATTTCTTTGTATAATTCATTCGATGTTTTGTCCTTTTTTACAACACGTCTGAATTTTTTTTTAGGTCGACTTGTTATTTAATGGTATCCATAATGTTCTTGGAAACGGCGTGAATATACTCTCAATAACGGGGGAAGGCCGCGAGGCGGACGAGAGTTCATTTACTCCAATTAAAGATCTCAGCATCCCTTATCATCTGTTCAGTATGATCGATATATGCGACACGACGAAGGAAATAACTTTGGAAGAACGAGTTATCGTTTACTACAAATACGACAATCATCCTGTGAATTGCGTGAAGATTTTCCGCAGCGCATTCAGGGCGAAACCTTTTGGATTTAGGTTTGCATCATTTTCGGTAAAAGATAAATCCATTTGTAACGCAACGCCCGTACTAAAATTGATTGATATTTTTAGACTTTTACAATTTAATTTGTTCAACTCGACTGGCAAACCTGGACGCGTTGACAGTATAACTTTATACGACGGAGACGTTTACAATATCACTGCCAAAAGTATTGGTCACTTGGAAGCCAATAGTCTCGATGAGAAAAAGTTGTTCAGGACTCAGGGGGCCAGTCTTAGCGTAAGACTGTTTGCCAATGGTGCAAGCAATGTGCATGGATTTATCGCAGAAGTTGTAACTTTGCCGATGTCTGCTATAGGATTCAGTAAGCAATACCATTACAATATTAACACATGGGAAGCTAATGCTACATGTAAATACAGATTCTCTATATTTTCCTTATACTTTTAGATCGCGATGTGCAACACAATATTTCCTATTCTGTGATATCTAACTGCCGCGAAGGAGCAATTAAATACGCCAGTGCTGGCGAGGTGAACGCAATAATGACACTGGAGCGTAATCAATTCACGAATAATTGCGAGAAACTTTATGGTAATTTCACGACTTGCAAATCAGCCGTATGGCTGGATGTTCAAAACACTCAATCTTTATATTTTAGAGTAAGTTGTCTTAATAGTTGCTGCGTATATTTTAATTCTTTTAAAGTAATTTGTCTCTTGATTAAATTGTTTGAAACATTTTAGAACAATGTAGTTCGCAAAAATCAAGGTGGCCTCTCGATTCGCGCCGATTCTAGAGGTTCGGCTACTTCTTTAGAAGGATGGATACACAATAATTTGTTTGCAGAAAATTATAACAAGCCTGCTCTGTACGTAAAAATAAACGCACTCGCCATTTTTTCAATTCAGTTCGAATATAAAATTGACTGAAACATATTGTAGATACGTGGAGGGACGACAAAGCAGCCCGTACCAAGAAGTTACCATATTCAGAAACTATTTTACAAAGAATCACGCCCCTTATGATAATAATATTGTCTTGAAACAAGTAGTTAGCAATATGACTCTCAATTATCTATACGCTAATCTAGGTGCTCATCTATTGGAAATATCTGGATTCGATGGAGTTCGTCTTCCAATCTATCAAAGTACATCCCACAATGGTTTCTATAAGTATGCATCTCTCAATTATCTAGCAGTCAATCGAGAAGAAAAAGTCGCCAATTAAACGAAAATCGAATGTTTCAGAAATTATGCATTGGATCGCGATGGACGAAGTACGGTGGTTGCTGGAACACCTGGTCAACAATACGTGGACAACGTTTTCTTTAATCCAGACAACGATTACGAAATGCTTACCACAAACAGATCGCAGTAAATGTTAATTTATAAACTGTTTAACAATGCTCAATTTACAATGTGCTAATAACATCATGCATTTTAATTACATAGGCAATTAGAAATGTGGAGATCTCACATAGATGCACGACACAACTGGTGGGGATACAACGAAACATTAGCAGTTGCTGGAAGAATTAGAGACAGAGGGGACTCTCCAGAATTGTTGCAGGTCGATTATCAACCGTTCCACATGAGCAACCAGTCAGTTTTAAATGGAAAATGTCCACCAGGATGGGATCTGGTGGGCGACACGTGTTACATATACATTGGCGCTCCAATGGACTTTTATAGCGCTCGAGACTTCTGTCGGGTGAGTCATTGATCGTTGTATTATTTGTTCAATTTATGATCTCGTAAAATAAAATTGATGCCCCTGTCGTTAGTCCGTGAACGCGTCCATGCCGTTCATTATGGGAGATTATCTGGAGCTTTGGCAATTTTTGAGGAAGCAACAAATGCGTTACGATTATTCTGATCGTGCCTGGGTGCAGCAATTGGATCGAGTAGATCAGTGTACTACCTTCACGTATCAGACTATTGAGATCGATCACTGTGCTCAGCCCAGCCCCTTCATTTGCGAGATCGGTATGCATTTTGATAATCGTTCTAATCACAAGAAGCTACCGCATAAGAACAAAGATGAAGTCAATATTCTTTTTTTTATATAGATCCTAAAGTCAATATTGATCCACTATCATGGAGAAAGGATATTGTAGCAGTGGCTGTATTGGGTGCAGCAGGAATAGCCCTTGCGCTTTTAACAGCTGCAATTGCGCTTTGGGTTTCCAAGTCAAAGAGAAGGAACATCGAAAGACTGGAAAGGCGTAATTCAATCAGACAATCCTTGCACTCCTTACGATCTGTCGGCTCCACCTCTGGATTCACTGAACTGGCTTATCGACGCAAACCTATTGCAGTAAATATTCTCATGCCCCAACTATTCGAAATTCTTTATCGGTATACCAATAATACTGAATTCCATGGAATAACACCGCGAAAAATTCTCGTTCCAGACAAAACACTCGACGGACACTTTAAATTCCAAATCGTTGGACTACAAACGAATGCTCAACGGGGGTAGTATAGACTCAATGGACAAGTCGCAATTGAATTCGTCAATGGAGGACAATCAAAGCTACGACGTGTACGAGGCGCACAATCCAAGATACTCGCCGAGCACCAGCGATTTCAAGAGCACTGTACAGAAGTACGCCGCCCCGCACAGCGGAGACAACCCTGTGTTCGATTTAACGTATCGCAACGAAGGATTCAAGAATCACTCCACGTTCACATCAAGGGGGACCAACGACTGGCCTCTGGAGTCTACTAGAGAAACCATTGCTGACGAAACACCAGCCGTTGACGCGACCACTGAAAGTTATCTCAATAACGCGTCCACTCTTCCACTGAATTCGAGTCTGGCCTTAACCGACTCCATCAGTGAATTGAAACGTGATATCGAAGCATCGGCCTCGTATAGTCCAATGGACTATGACCCCAGACGTAGTTACGACAATGCAACGCTGACCCCGAGTCAGGCGTCAGAACCTGTGCCAGAGTATGCCGCAGATTTTAATCCTCCGATACCGCCTCATCCCTATCATTACCACGAGGACAGACCTAGAAGCGAAGCGCTGCTGGAAACGAATCTGGACACTGGAGAGGAGAAGCCTCTGCGTTCTAAGAGCGAGGCTTTGTTGGAAACTAATCTAGATGTATATTTGGCGAACGAACCCACGGAGTTGACGCAACTCTCGGCTGCAGCGAGAAGCAAGAGTCAGCCATTGGAGACGGCAATGTGAATTTGCCCAGAAAGGAATCATTCTATTCGTTAAACTGTGCAGTTCTTTTCGTCTTCATAAATGCAAAAGGAAACTAACCGGCAGCTGGCGAGGAAAGGATATTTAATTGACTTTAATTTATTGTTCAGCCCACCGAATTTTATATAACACTTACGCTACTGAACGTCAGCAATCGAAGACTAATTGTAAGTGTAAAAGGTGGGGGATGGGATTCTGCACCGAATTTTTAAGTCGATTGAAGTCGAGATCTCAATGTTCGGTTGGCACTTAATTTATAGGAATGGACGAAACTAGGTCGTAAAGTGTTCCACCGATGTGGAATTTCAGTAACTAGGATTGACAGAGCTTTTTTTTCTTACGTTTTTTACAAGATGTACTTGAGCACGATTCCAAGTTGTACCTAATTATATAGTATGTAGTTACGCGTATATTAATGTATTCAATTAGAGTAGAAAAATCATTTCTATGATGCATCGTGTACAGAGAGCGTACTATACAAGGATACGAAGGATATCGGTTCGCAATTTGAGATATTCCCAAGAGTCATTTATATTTACGTCTACAAATAATTTGCATAATTTGTTCTTTTTTTTTACTACGATTAGGATGTAACGATTTAAAAAATTGCGACGCATCGATGATAAATTGGAAAACGTGTCACAAATGCATGGTAATTATACTGCCAAACATGTTGAAGAGTATGCTATTGTTATATTAGACGTTATTATATTATAAGACGTACTCATGTGTCGACGTTGTGATAGATAACTCATCAGAGTATAAATTGCATTTTAGTCTCATTAACGTACATAATGGTTCCCATTGCGCGAACAATTTCTATTCATTAAGGAATCTATATACATATATTGACAATATTCGGCTTAGCATGCGAATTATTTAATATTATCGATATATTGTTTTCCTTGCAGCAGGCGATCTCACCAAGCGCCTTCGTAAAAATATTATGAACATATGCATCGCAACAAATTATCCGTCCGTAAATATAAGTCTATTAGAATACATGACGTGTATTTATATGTATAAATACAGGAAACAAAGGGTGTCTTTCGATTATATCGACTTAAGGCATTTCGTTCATATTTTTTGATATTGTTATTAATAAGAGAATTGTAGAGGAAACCTGTAAGAATTCGAGGCGAACGGTAGCTCAACAAACAAAGGTGTTCTATATATGTAAATGTATTCTTCCAAAGAGGAAAACATTGCGAAACGATATTTTTAAATTAAAAATCAATCGCCTGATTGAATAACGCAAAGTATTTTCGACGCATTGCCAGGGCACAATTGTGTGCTCATTCGAACGATCAAAATATATGTAATTTAATATTTGTACATTGATAACTATTTTGCGACGAAACAAATAAAGAATATTAATTTTAAATTCGAGGCAAATATATTTGTGTTGGAATGTCATTTACCACGCGGCAATTTGAATAAATAAAACCGAGCCGTCTTATTTCTATATTTTCTATAATTAAATAGATATTTTAAAGTGTGTATACAATATATTACACGATATAATGAAGGGATTGACGAATAAATTATGGAAGACTATTTTAAAACAATATCGAATATATTAATATTAATATCGTTAATAACATTATTAAATATCGGGATCAGATTACTACTCGTCGTAGCCGTTTTCTTAAGACCGCAGAACCGATCAACCACGATAACGGAAATTCGTCCATATACTCACAGTAGACGAAAATTATTATCATTTATTATCTTTTCCTCTTTTCTTTGATCATAAAGCTTTCTGTGCGCCGATACAACGTAGCACACGCAAAAACAAAACAAAAACGGCTCCACGTGTTGCGCGCCTTCTAGACGCGACTCTTTCTCATTTAAATATGCTGAATCTTATTATAAGATTATAGGCATAGAAATGTATGTATGTACAATTCTTTTATTAAGTTAACATGATAGGAGAGTCACGTCGAGATCGAACGATTAAAAACTTCCGTCTGCTATCATAGAATGACTCCAATAAATATTCAAAGATTGCTTAAATCGTTTGCTCTATAATTTTCGTTTTATACGAGACAATTAGAAACATTATTGGAAAATATTATTTTTTGCGAAATCGACGCGGAAAATGCATGCCCGTGAACAGGAGAACATGTTTCAATAGGAACTATCCGTACAGGATGTGCAACCAGAAATTCTATTTAATAAACCGGATGTTCGCGGTAACATTTCTTTATTCTATAGAAGGAACTAACCGTTGATCGAAATTTCGTTTGAATCCATCTTAAAAATAGAATTGTCCTCTAAAGAAAAACAAATTATTCGGAGCAATACCATTTAAATAATCGATGCTGAAGCCCGCTTCCGGAAACATCGATATATCGAAACATCGATATATATCGTTCGAAATAATTAACTTACGATTAGTAGAGATAACAAGGTTAATGTATCATCTCACATTTCGCAGTAGAGGAAGCTCGTTCTTTCGATGTCCTATTATTCATGTTACAGCCAAAAAGAAGTAAACGGGGAAATTATTGCACCAATATCATGCGACATTACGGTAACGAGAAACAAGTACCAACGAATGCAATTTTGTTCGTGGTGCTCGTTAACATGTAGCACTGTTTGTATCTCTTAAACTCGTAACTTAAATCCTTAAATACTTAACACGAACGGGCTCGTTCATTAACGAACCGTCAAACATTAATTCGGAGCACTCGTATCTATCGAATCACCTTGTGATTTTTCATTGCACTTTTCACCGCGACTAACGTCGCTGAACAAAATACAACAAATAGTAACAGTTTTGGCGCGTACGTTCGATCAGACAACTTCAGGTACCTTTGAATCGAGAGTTCCGGATATGATGTCGACATCTCGATAATCTCGACATTATCGATCTATGTATTTGAATATTAATCTGTATCTCCCATCTTCGATCTTAATTTTGTTCCCAACTAGTATATACTTGCATTTATTGTAAAGTATATTATTATTAATAGCTCGATATACGTATTAAATAGTTGAACGTCTTTCCTATAAGTTGAAACGCACGGTGGTGTTTTTTTGGCAATGATAAGTATACGACGATTATCTACATATCGAAAGCTCATTTGAAAATCCAGTTGCTGTAATATTTACTATAAGTATATAATATATATAGCTTTTATATTATGTATATAATTAATAAAATATCTTTTCGAATATTTAATTTCTGTAGAAAAAATGACCCTGGCTTTTCGAACGTCACTTGTTATATCTAAAATTTGCACCATTGTAGACGAGCGCTGCTTGCAGGAACAAGAACCGAGTGGGACACTTTCGAAAATAGAGAAACGTGTCCTCAACTCAATTGTTTTAATTCAAAAAATATATATATATGTATATAAAAATAATCCCCCTCCGCCATGAACAGAAGCTAATACATTTATCATCTTCATCTTTGCTTCACAATCCGCATACTTAGATTTAGTTACAAAGTACGACTCTTTTGTTTCTCAAGGAATAGCCTTTGTAAGGTATAATTAAAGAGACTAAAAATTAACTACGACAAGTGATAATCAATTGCAACGGAGGAGGGGGATATAGAGACTAAAAGAGTACTACTTGACTGGGGAAAAATAAGGCTGAAAAATGATGTAAACTAATTACATGATTGAGCGATCAGTTAATCTCAGGCGTCTGTACTCTTAACCTGATGGTTTACCAATCGTAAACGACTACATGTTCTATTAATATACACAATCGTGTGGTCGTCACTGTGAAAGAACCATAATTAGATGTATGTATGCCACTACATACCGAAAGAAGTTGATCATAAGTACGAATCGACGTAAAGAATTGGCTCAAGGCAGTGACAATTTTATAATGGAAGTCTTTTAACAAAAATATTTGCAGCATTCCATAAATTCGACAGCGATCCAGACAAGTCGATCATCCGGGGGCTAGCATGGAACTACACATTGGAGTCGAATAACTTAACTCAATAATAATAAAACTTGTAACGTTCAGCGTATTTTCACGACAACGTATCTCGTTCGTTTAACGATGAGCGGTACAATTAAATTTCATATTAAAACTTTCAATTAAATTAAGTAAAATTCTAAAAACTAGAAGCGCCGCCGCGCTATTAATTTGCTTCCTTTTCTTCTCTTTTTTTCATTTTTTTAATTATCTTTTACTAGTTTCGACAACAGCCATCTACCATGCTAAGTAAGGAAAGAGCGAAACATGGTGAACGCGCGTTCAATGTCACAGAGCTAGAGCTCGGTACTCGGAGCTCGTTCTTACGAAACAGCAATTTAACACAAATTAAATGCTACCTTGAACTCCAAACACGGGCCCTGCGTAGTGAAATGATTATTCTTTCAATGGACCTACTTAAAAACCGTCCACGTCAGACTGTCCGTCTGGTCGCAAATCATTGTCCCCGGGAGTGCAACGTCCCGATGCTCGTTTGTGGAGCATCGAATAGGATGAAGAACAAAGTGAAACGATGTCTAAAACGGGTCACAGAGCAGAGACCCAAGAAAAACGAGGAATCAGGGCAATAGAAAACGTGCTGTGTGCGTTTCACTCGTGAAGAACGGAAAAGCAAAACGACGAGATAGAAACGACGTCACCGTGCTATGCTACGACGACTTGCATCTGTCTCTAGACTAGAAAGAAACATGCCACCCTGTGACACGTCAGATATACGGGGTGGGTGTCTTGCGGGATGTGCTTCCTTCGAAACAAGACAAAATAGAAAATTGTGAATTCTGTCGTGTTCGATATCTCTCGGAGAGGCTTTGTTCGTACATTTCTTTTCTTTCACGGCCGACAAGGAACGAGACTGTTTGACGAGAGAACTCTTTAACGTACGCCGCGACGTACGTAGAACACATGGGCCTTCTTTGCAAGCGGCAAGAAAAACGTGACCGTTCGGCTCCTGTCGTGCGAGGCTAACAAGGTTGAGTCGAACTCTGAGCGAGGAACAGTGTGGCGTGAATCTCGATCAGACGATCATCATCAGACCATGAAAACTTCGACGAACGGATTGCATTCCGCTTGCGGCGGTGCTGGAACAGGCAAACGTTTCTCCAGCTCCATTCGCGGGAGAAAAGCTTCGATACGCGGTGGTTCTGCCGTTGGTGTGGTTGCCGTGGGCACTGTCGCTCCTGGGGCCAATTGGAGACACTCGGCAGGTGTCAACTGGAAATACAAACGTGATACAATTAGAAGTAATAATAGAAAGTAATGTATATTAATCGTGCAAGGTCTGGATTATATTACCGTTAATTTTCTATCGTAATTTTTATTTTAGGTACCTGAAGAGTGATCAAGTAAGAGATACTCCAACTATTATATTTTCAACATTTGGCCACAAATTGTGTGCACGTCGAAATACTTATACATAAGTTTCTGTCAGGTTCTATATTCGTGGCAGAATTTTACTATGGCTGTACTGTAGAGCAGCCTTAGGCAATGGAGGTGTTAAATAAATTTGTTAATGAACGAAATTCTTACCAGAGCTGCTTGTTGCGGAATCGCGGCTATACCACCAACGTTCGCCGGATTATAATAATTAGTTGGACTAACTGGCGGCGAGGGATATGGCCAATAAAATATTGGAGGTGGATACGGTGCCGCAAACTGCGGTGGTCCACGCGGTAGCATCGCAGCTGCAGGTGGGAAAATTGCGACCGGTGGCGGTGGCAACATTGTGCCTCCTAAATCGGAAAAGAAAGAAGGAAGACAATCAACGTTCAAATCGAGTAATTCATCTGATTATACGGCATGTTAATAAGTAAATCATAAATTATCGTCGCTGTAACATTAACGATCTGAAAGTTCGTCTCTTTACGATGGGAGAGAAACTTTGAGATTCGCCTGGAGATGAAGGAAAATAATTTAAAAAAAAAATGATCTTGTACCAGTTAAATCAAATTGTTCTACTTTTTACTAATCACGTTCCGCTAATTGATAACATGAGCCTGAAGTATACTTCGCCGATATGGTTGTTCCCAGATTAAAACGTCCTCAACAAAAAAAAAACGAAAAAAATCAAATCAAAGTAAAAATAAAATGAAAATAATAAAACAAAAATAAAAGAAAGATTCGATAACACCCATAGATTCTATGTATGTACAAACGTAAGAAGAGTGCCCAAACTATGTAACCACACCACGATTTGTGGCCGATGACATCGTGCAGAATAATATCGTTCGCTTCGCTATTCATGATTCCTTGAAGCTTGTAATTACGTTTGATATTTGCTTTCTTTCTTTTTTTTTTTTTTTTTAATTATGCGTTCCCGCAACCTGCACGATTTCACGATTAATCTGACGATTTTCTACGGTCCGTGCGAAACTTTCCCACTCGTCGTCATATTAATTCCTGTTCAAAGAGAAGAACAAAAAACAAAGCCCGGAACCAGTTTTAGTCAGTGTATAAACAAGTAACAACACTCCTTTTCGTTAAATATCTTTCGTGGATTCACGTTTTAACTTTTCATGCACGCTCGGACCGTATAAAGGGACGTCATCCAAAGGAATAATGATTTTGGACTTGGCCTACCTGGAAGCACAGAAGTTAGTATTTGTAGATCCCGCTACCAAACAGCAATCGACACTGCACCATTGTAACACGATATATACGTATGTTTATGTATACATATATATGTATATATGTATATATATATATGTAGCACCAACTTGCGATTCCGCCCCTCTGCCAAATCACCAAAATTCACTCAAACTTTCCCTTTCTCTCTCTCTCTCTCACTCTCTCTCTTCCTCTCTGTCTGCCCGCTTCCCACTTTCAAGCCTTCCTACCTTTCTCTCTCCCTCTTCCTTTCCCTCCCTTTCCTCCTCACCAATTTATTAAAAAAAAAGAAAAGCCTTTTTGCGTACGACCCTCGTATGAGATGAAAGAATGGGTTTTTTCTTCTTCTTACGATTTAGCGATTTCTAATTCACAACTCTCGCAACTATTAACTAATTTAGATCATTGACTGTATTCATATTTCTTATTGGATCCGCTAATACGTGGATTCGTATCGCATCCAGGCATTTATACAATCTTTGGGGAACCACAAGGTGTCGAAAGACAATTCGCAAGGAAGTTCCTCGCTCTGGGGAGGAATGGAGGAAAAATCGGGACGAGTCACGTTTAAATTAAATGTGAAAAGAGAACCAGGTAGAACGAGTAAACAAAAAAAGAGGACGCAGGAATGTAATCGCAGGTCCACTGTAAATTATTCACGGTCGGGAAAAAAGTAATGTTAGATCTAATCGCAGGCCCTTCGACGGCATGTTAATGTTAACACAAAAATTGTTACGCCCTTTAAGGGCCGTGACCGTCCCTTGGAAGAGGGGTTCGTATGGGGGGAAGATTGATTTACCCAAAGATTAGGGAAAATAAAACACAAAGAGAATAAAGGCGAGGAGAGTGGGAGAGACAGCAACGGAGCAACGAAGAAAGATAGATTAGGCTAGAAAGTATGAAAGAGAGAGAACCTGTATTTGTGAGTAAGAGGAAGAAGATACAAAGAGAGAGAGAGAGAGAGAAAGAGAGCCAGACAGAGAGGTAGGTAAGAGTTACGACACAGAAATCTCCAACTTCATCTGTAGACACCAAAGATACCTGCGAGCCCAGTGAAAAAAAATGTATAGAACGTAACAGGGTAACGGTGGTCGTAATTTTCACAGACTACCATGAGAACACGGTGGATCTCACGATCTCTAAACTCACGTCAAACGTCAGATTTCCACGAAAGTCTTGATCCTCGTAGTCACTAGCAAACTTCTAAAAACCTTCGACAAATCCTTGTAATTACATCGAGCATATTCAACTAATTTCACATTGTCGAGAAGAAATGGAAAATTACAAATGAACCGCAAATGTCTACGAAAATTACCACCACCAGGCAAGGTAAATATAATCAGGGTAAGAGTCCACCAACCCGGCAAGCAAAAAGATATGTATGTCCACAAGGCACATTTATTAAACATGATCGATTCACCATCGATAAAATCGTTGATATACAGAAAAAAAAGTGTATACAGGGGGTAAAAAAAAAAGATCGGTATATAATCTTGTGGTGTTTCTTGTCTGTGTGCCTGGTATGTGTGCGTGTGTGACTATGTGCGTGTATTGTCCGATACCCCACAATAGATAAATACGCAATCGGAAAAAAAACTGTTCATTCGTAACTCGGAAGGGGTGTGTGGAAATAAAAAAAAAAGAGAAGTGTCGCACAGTACCGTCCCGTTTTCATTACATCGCGGAACAACGTTAATTAATTAACTTTCGCCAGGACAATCACGATTAGCCGTGGAAGATCATGTAAGCTGTAATAATAGAGTATAGTCTATTGTTCGTTGGTGATTCTTTAAATCCTTGCGCTTCTCTTAAACCTTTTTCATTTTCCAGTCGTTTCAAAATGTTCTATTTGCGGAATGAATGAATTAATGAATCTTACAATTAGCACCATATACCTCTTGACAAAAAAAAAAGAAAAAAGATTCTCGAGCAGAACAAGAATTTGTTCGACGTTCCACCTGAATGTCCCCTAGACAGATCTAAATGTATCGTTAACATGAACAGCGCGCCGCTCTCTACCTTTGTTTTAGTCAGCGTTCGAGTAATAGCGACAAACGTATATGTACGTATGTACTTTGACAATAATAGTGACTGTTCATGACGATTAGTCAAAATTGTGAACTTGCAAAAAAGAAAAAAAAAAAGGTGAATAGGGAGACGACACATTGTCAGTCACCAGGTTAGCGAATCACAAAATACCAGAGACGACACAGTCAACGCATAATGAGAGGGGAAAAAAAAATTATGCCACGACCTTTTAATGGTGACGAGAGCTTTCAAGTTAGTACGGACGATAATAATAGTCTAAAATAAAAATGCTACGTATCGTTTCATTCTTTTTTTTTCGCACTCGTTCTTGCTCCTTTCGCTCCATCCTCTCTCTCTCTCTCTCTCTCTCTCTCTCTCTCTCTCTCTCTCCCACCCTCTATCAACCCTTTCTCAACCCCGCGGATACGTGTATAATACGGCTCGTGTGAGTGCCCAGCGAAAGCTAATGGCAAGGTAATACACATTCGGACGACATTATGCATCAATAATAATTAAGCGGCTCTATGATATGAGGAATGATTTGCTTTGTTGCGGTATGCACTCAATAAAATGAAGCTTTTCAATGCATTTTAGTAATGCCGAGGGACCGCTGTATTGGACTTGAATGTTGTAACTGGTTTGTGTTAAACATCAATAGACCATGGTTAACTGTGTCCGTTGTGCATACAGCGTACCCTTATCCTCCAGTCGCCTATGGCCCATTGATGCATAACGATGTCCATTCAATGCACGCATATCTCGTTCTTACGAGAAGGCGCATCTTACGTATACCGTTACAGGCCGCAATTATTGATAGTCGTAAGTAAGTAACTAGTTATATCAAATAGAGGAATCTGGACGAGGGTCGAGTGCGTCGAGGAGTTCATGTACGACGATCAAGTATAGTACGTAGCAAGGCACTTTGGGTGATTGTATATTGTCCGAAAGACGAACGAAACGCTTCATTCTAATTTTACCTACAGTTTAAAAAAAAAAAAAAAAAAAAACTTCTCGACACTCCTGACCGATACATCATTTCTTTGTTATTCCATGAAAACACACCAAGATGCGCCCCCAACAAAGACGACGCGAAACGGTGATACAAGAAAGTGTTAAGTACACACGCGATAAAGGCATAGACGATCCCAAGAATTAGAACAGCCATGGTTCTGATCCGTTTCGTGTCGTCCAGGCGATGTCTAGTCACTAGAATGTTCTATTAATGCTATGTAAAAGCCGGATCAGGAAGCGTAATCCCGATGTAAAATAATATCGGCAGGCAATATACCGATTCTCGAGTTACATCAGTAAGACTGGAATGCAAAGTATGCACGACTCGAATACCAATGTACGTACATTCGTATGTATTCTAATTTGCAGTTTCAGCAGATCAAGACTGAATGTGCCATTGACGAAATTCTGCAATGACGTACCGTACGAACCCGGTTTCGTTGTTTGACATATGCGTTGGATCGCACCGATGGTATGCATGATATGTATACGTGTATACCTACACACGACTCGTGCATACTTCGCACACCACTATATTGTGACGACAAAATAGGACTAGGTGTATACCAAAGGTACTCTACTGCTCGATTCTAATTAATACGCCACCGTATCCTGTCAAACAGGGAGAGGCGTTGTGCGAGAATTATAGGATTGCTGGTAAATGGTACGAGTGAAAAGTACTGTTGCTAGATGTATTATTGACCGGTTCAGGAAGGAATGCAAAAATGTTTTCAAAAAGGAGGGGAAACAACGTCGTGGAAGGAAGAAGGGGTAAACCCGACTGATATATATATATATGTGTATAATGAATGTAGCTGTACCAGTAGACAAGTAGAGAGAAAAAAAAAGAAAAAAAAAATAACTCGACTCGTTGCATAATCTTCTCGTCTCGCGAACGATAGGTAACGAAGAAGGATATTACAGGTACTTGTATGCACGTCCCCCCACTTAAACCACGACATGCAAACCAGTCATTTCTATGCCCGTGGACTTTATACTTTGGAGCAATAATAACGATTACTGTGCGTTCCGTGCCGTTTCCGTGGTTCATAGAATTTTTCCCGTTCAATCGTGCTCTCTATATGTATATGTGTACACGTATACGTATGCATAAGTGTATGCAAGGGAAGAAAAAAAAATATAGAGGAATCGTGGCAAGAAGAAATTGTGTAATCACTGGACAGCACTTCACGCTGCTCCGCTGTAACACCGAGATCGACCGTACAGAAAAACCACACAGAGAATAGTGAAGGACTAAAGGCTAAACGAGTTTCGGTAAGCCACGTGGATACCTTGAAGAAAATTTTTCTTAAGCGACGGTGGCAAGAATATCGATACCCGTCAGAAACGAGCTTTCCACGTGTACTACTCACTCGGCACGCCTTTCTTCCAGTAGTTCCACCAACTACGTATATACGTTATCACAAATATATTAGAGACCGTGGAAGAGCATCGAGAAGGTGAACACCGCCGACACCGAGTTAAAAACATCACAAGTTACATGGGGTCAACCGTAACGATACAGCACGAAATTTAATTTATTCTCTGTTTAATATATATATATAAAAATAAGTGAATTCATTAAATTGCTGTGTTTAAATTAAATGAATTCTGGAAAACAACACGATAGATATCAGACAAATATTCCCTTTGGTCCCATTTACATTTTATAGGTAACACCTGTTGAGCAATAACAACACTGTTTATGCCATGTTCTGTGTCGAAATATATATAACAAGAATTTGAAAAGACAAGACTGTAGAAAGAAGAAATGTATATATATATTTTGCAATGAAAAGGAATATTTATCGTGCCGCGATGTAGCTGCCTCCCAATATAAACTATCATTATAAAAATGTGTCTTTTTTTTGTGCTTTATATATCGTTTGCTAAACCCTCATAACATACACACAACTAACCAATCAATGAACGTACTTGCACTACTAAGGAACGTTCACGTAAAAACGCGACGTTCTGAACGTAATGTCCCTCGATTAGCTTTCCCTTATCCTAGCTCAAAAGTATCCTCTTTGATTTTCTACGCAGCAGAAAATATTTAGACAAATCTCCGCGGGAATGTGGCGACGGCTAGATATGAATTTGTGAATCTCATCGCTGGAATTCTTATCGATGTCGCCGGATTTGGTTGGCTCAGGCAATTCAGGTAAGTACATTACAATTGCAAATCGAAATGTTTGCGCGTAGTTTCGACGTGAAACTGCAATGCGATCCTAAGCATTTCTTTTCTAATTTTATCTTGGACGTGCGTAAAGTAGTTGCCGTGTAAGGAAGGAGCTATACCCCGTAAAAATTAGAGCATACAAAAAAATTGATAACATTGAATGGAATGTCCATTGACTTATCTTAATAAAAATATTTCTAGCAAAATATATAAATCATTCTTATATATATATATATGTGTGTGTATGTATATATATATATATATATATATATATATATATATATATGTTTGCGTCGGTACTTAGATTTTTGTGTGTATATATATATATATATATATATATTAAATGCTATATGTATATATTTACAAGCGCTTATAAATCACGAAATAATCAAGGGAAACAAACAGTCCTCAATTCGCGTTCACATTCAAGGCACTTTGCTGTTCATCATGATTTGAAGATACGAGAGAACGCGCTACTGTTCGAGCTCCTGAGGCCCATACAATAGATAGAGAAAAAAAAGAGAAGAAATAGTCACGATCACGCAATAACGATATATACTTCGAGTAACAATGTGGCCGTCGAAAAAACCTGCACGTTACGTAAAAAAAAGTAACATATAAAGAAAAACACTCTAAGTACTGTTGCTCAATGTAAGTATCAAAACAAAAAGAAAAACAACTCGGAAATGATTACACATATACACATATATGTACGTCTATACTTTAGTTCAAGAAAAAGGATTCAAAGGTGAAATACCTATAAAACAACGCGCACCGTATAACACAGTGATTAAACAAAGAAGAAAAAAAATAATGAAGTTTGCACAGAATATCATGCGGAATGTTGTTCGTATAATAACTAACCATGGACAAAAAGGCACGTACGGTATACAATCTTAGAAAAATGAATCGTCCGTTGCTATAATAACACAACATTCTTTTCACATAGTGACGATACAACTAACAATAAATTCGTTCGCTTCCTCGCGCGATAAATAAACCGTCTCAAACCATCACGCCGCAACGACGCGTTGCTAGAATTACGAGAAAGACACAAGGGAACGAATTCCAATATCTTGGTCAACCATAACATAATCTTGCCATTCGATTGATCGCAAAATATTCAACCGACGTGGCCTACGATAGTACATAAATAAAACAAGGTCTATCGTCTGCGCTTGAAGCCACCGCGATCAGCACTGACAGTTCGACTTATCAAATCTGAGGATAAAATTGAGCAGGATAAGGCAAGCCTGGTGCTGCAGCCGGAGCTTGCGCGTGAAATGCGGCCGCCGGTGTGTGCCACGCGGCGCGCTTCGCGACGCTATTCGTAGCATCGGGTGGGAAAGCGGATTCCCATGTTCTCTTTATTCCCATTAACGCAGCCGGATTGATAGGTGCAGCCTGAACGATGGGCGTTAGGAGGCCGTGATGCGGTGGCGCGCGTAAAATAGGAATTCGGGATGGAACATTGAAGAGTAAGAAAGGTTGGGCAGGTTGGGCGTGAAGCGCCGCAGCAGCCGCGGCGGCTGCAGCTGCCCCTGGTGGTGCCATGGCATAGGCGGGTATTTGGTGTTGATGATTCGGGCCAGGTAGAGCGAGGGTTTTAGTCGTAGCCGAGGTCGGGGAAGCAGGAGTGGTAGAGGTAGGCGGTGGATTCGAGGCAAGAGCCATCAGCCAAAAGTCTTGATTTCGTATTGCCTGCGCTTGTGCCTGAGCTTGAGCTTGCGCTTGAACCTGCGCCTGTGCTTGAGCTTGAGCCTGTACTAACGCGTGTATGTCCCATAGGGGAGGCTGCGCCGTCGGTACCGGTACCGGTACCGGTGACGGCGGTGGCGGATGTGTCAAAGTTGCGGGAGTTTGTGAGGTCAACGTACCCGGTGATAGTAGAGCCTTGGTGGATGGTGGAGTTACCGCACCTGTCAATACCAGATTCATGTCGTCCCCGCTGCACTGGAACACTTCGATATACCGTTGCTTCTTGCCGTATATCATGTACCGATGATGTCGTTGCGACGCACACGCGTACGCCGAACTTTCACTGTCCATTTGGATAAATGCTTCGCCGGAAGGTTGACCCTGAACCGGCAAGAGAGAGGGAGGGACAGATAATTATTATATGCACTAATTCGCGGAGAACTAAGCACAATTGCAATGTAGAAAGGGGACGTCTATATACCTGAGCGTTGTAAACCATGTGAACACCTTGGTAGACGATATTCTTCGAATGCTCGCCCATGAATTCGAGAATATGTTCAACGAGAGCTTCGTAAGGAAGACCGCGTAATCTAACGCAATCCTTACGCGTACCGGACGTGATAATATGTTGAGGAAGTATCGGGGGAAGCTGTGGAATAGGCGGTGTAGGGAGTACGACTTGCTTCGGGTCGATTGCCCTGTTCAACACCTGTTCAAATCACAAAATCAATACGCGCGTTAAATATCGTCTATTTTTATTTCGTACGTTGCGTCGCCACGTTTCTGCCCGCATGACACGCGCGTGTACCCACCTGTTGCACCTCGGCGATCGTACTTCGAAAGAGTTCAATGTATCGGCTACCTATGCTATCTCTGTGTTTGCTTAAAGCTTTGACAGCATCCTCCTCTTTCGCAAAGAGAACGAACGCGTCACCGGTCGCTCTGCCATCAGGTTTCTTCACGAATAAAACCCCATCTTCGCCGTCTAGTACGTGGCATGGCTTTTGACCCGACAGAAAGAAGTCCAACTGTGAAATGTAACGTGCGCAGAAAATGAGAAGAGAAATTACGTGGAAACATATGGGAATAAATACTTATTTTTGTATTCTATGCACATAGATACACACCACTTGTTTTGCAACACAGTCATATGGCAGGCCTCTCATTCGAACAATAACTTGAGCTCCTCTTGACAAAAATGCATGAGCTTCACCGCTTGTTCCACCGGCAACACCTACAAAGTCCTCACCAGATGCTTTGTACACCTCTATATACCTTCCTCCCATATGGTGTTTGTGTCTTTTTAATGCCATGTCTCTGTGTTCTTTATTAACAAACCGTACTAATGCTTCTCCGTTACGTCTTCCCATAGGACTTAAACACAGAGCTACGCCACCCCTACGAAACAACGATATTTTTATACCAACAACCGTCACACTGTTCTCCCATTGGTAAATTATTGCACATCAAAGAGCGGAGAGGAATTATAATTGCACGCATTACGAGTGCGATCTTCAGAATGATTGGTATAATTTAGCTAGCAGCACAGGATTTGTGACCCCAGATAAAGTTTATCATTGCAAAGGAACGAAACATCAACAGGCAGGGAATGTTTTGAAATGTTTACTACCTCTTTTAAAAAAAAAGTTAAACATTACTTGAGGAAGCTTACATATTCCTCTGGTAGAACTTTAAACATCTTTACCTTTTTTAAATGGATCCAAGTGGCTTGTGTACAAATACCAGAACAGTTATTATAGAGTAAATTTATGCAATTAACAAAGCTTATACCTGGAATTCGCAAGCTTTTACTTACTTGGCAACATTTAGACCACGAAAAAATTTTGCTATATCCTGATCGGACGATTGCCAGGGTAGACCTCTAGCTCTTACTACGCAACCATTGTCGACTTCCTCATCTTTTGAGCTGGAGAGAAGGTTATAACAATATTAACGATACCAATTCTGCAAGTGTCATACTGTATACAAAACAAACAGTTATCAACTCACCATATACCAGGTTCTAAAACAATATTAACTACTTCTGGAGACTGAAACACGTGACCTGTAATAAAAATTACGAAAACGATATAAAAACATTCGAGCACACACCGAAGTAAATAACAGAAAGCATTTCGATATTATTTTTAACGATATAACTGCGATTAACCTCGGGGGTCGATGTCGTCTCTGCTTCGATTACAACTATGACTCATATCGATTCAGAAAGCGATTACAAAGCAACTTATGATGAACTGAATATTTCATAATTTCCCACTATGTGCTACAAGTACATAGTACGATAACTTTTCAACAAATATCATTTCTCATCGCGGACATTCTCTAGAATCAATTCTCCCGCGAAAAATACATATAATCGTAGTTCCGGTCCCCCCGAGCACCGTCGCACACGCGTTTCTTTGGTAATCATACACTAGCGAGTTTGTCTCCGATTTCCCGTGCACGAGCAAAATTCTTGTCTTCGATTTGCCTACTCAGTGCAACGTACCGTCAGCACGATTTTTAAAGAATTGATGTGGCCTGCAAACCGAAACATTCCTTCCATCATCATTTTCTTCAGTCATAAAATATTCTTCTAAATGGCATAGCCAGTAAACTGGAATATCCTTTCAAACTACACTAGTGAACGTATGTATGTAATACGGAAGTTCTGCTGACCAGGCGCAGAAAAGTGTTAAATTGCAGCTATATTTTATGATAAAGTTGCGTTTAAAACAGGTAACAGTATTACGTGCTTGTTATTAACGCCGCGATCACTTGTCACGGTGGCACGTGAACATGTAGAAGATTAAAAATTAAAATTTCCTCAAGTTGGCCACCACTGTGATAAGGAGTACTATATGGATTATGGTCACTGCTTATGAGCATTGTACAGTTTGACCCGACTTATAAACTATGAACACACATTAAAAGACCAATGCACGGACCTCAGGCATATATTCTAACCCCGTATCCCTTTTTGCTCGGTTCTCTCATTTCCTCTCTTTGTTCGTGTCGCCGTTTATGTACTCATTGCTAACCTTTCTTTATTTAACGCGTCCATAGCTCGGCGAAATTTGAAACAATACTATGTATTTCGAATGATGGATATTACAAGCAGCGCCATGTTTGAAATATCAGTATATGATATCGATAGAAGTTATTCTTTTAAAGGCACATTATTTATAAGCTCATTCGATATTTTTTACCATAATTCTGTACTTTGTGCAACGGTTAATACGTAAATATTTTTCGATAAAGGGAAGCAGCGAGAAATTATAAAATGGTGCATCAATGATAATCGAATACTAATGGATTCCAAATTTATATCGATTGCTATGCAACGTTGCAAATATTATTCGTATTCTAGTAGCTTACGCATAACCATAATCATCAGTGGAAAATAACTGTGCTTTCCTTGAGGTCAAGATGCGCAAAATACTGTTTTTTTCGCAGTATGACATATTCTAAAAAGAACTCTTGGTTCTTCGAAAAAAGTTCCCTTGATCAATTCATAGCCGTGCTTATTAAGGATATATAAAACGGGGGGAAATTCGTGATCTAGCCACGTGCCAGTTAAATCGATGTTTGTATCTCTGCTGTGTAATCGAATTTGGGAATAATCTCGATTAAATGGCGAACTACGTTCACTGATTGTGAATAATACGGCATATGTTATTTATTATAATATAGTAATAAGAGTACGTATCGGACGTAAACCTTAATCTCTGTTGAGAAACAATTAAAGGCCGCCTTTTTGGTCTTATCTGCAAGACTACCTCCTTAATTAAAAAAAAACGGAGAAAATTAACGCTATCAGTCGTAACAGTAGATTAGATATCATTTTCTTCCGATTACCAGTTTCACCGTTGCATACGAACTTTAAAAATTCATAAAAATTCGCCGGTCCAACTTACCATCCTTGATCATTCTTTGTATCACACAAATCATATCTTCTATCTCCTTCACATGGTAATCGTTCTCGGTGTCCGACGATAGACCAAAATCTAATTTTTCATTAGTCAAGGATAAATCTCTGTTCGACTTAATCCGTGCATCGTATAAATGATAACACGGTATAAGACATAGATTTCAATGATCGACAATTTTATGTAACAGCGCTTCGTGTATTGATATATCGGACGAGTCCAAACATATTGTATTATCGGGCAAATTATCACGGAAATTATAAAATAACCGCGGACCGCCTTTAATTTTGATCTGTTTTCTTAAAATGATACGGAATGGATAAAAATAATATACATTCGTAATCGGGTTTTTAATCGATTATAGCGAATATCAAGAGGAAGAATCATGAGCACAGATGGAGAAAGAGTAGCTGAAATATCGAGAAATCGAACGAACTTGTTGCGCGCATATTATCCATACAAATATATATATCTCGTCTGGTCGTCAGGCTTGTTACCAATATCTCCACTAGCATGACCTTTAAACCGTGTTCCGCACGTGATAAGACCGCGTTAGTTACTCCGTGGGACTTTCTTAAGTCACTCGATTGATTATGCTAGAACTTTTCGATTTTTCTCCTTTTTCCAATGCTTCTTATTCTACTACGTGAAAAGAATAAGTGCAAACAAATGCAGACGCCTAATGCGCGCCTAATAATGTTGATAAAATCCTTCCCGATGAATAGAAAAATATTTTCCAATTTGTTTACTACGACGAAGAACTTTCATGTGGATCAATTCTCGATGAATGTAAGGTAATGATAACCATCGATGGTAATTTTAAATCACCCAATCATACATCTATTTTTAATATAATTATAAAAAAAAGCTTATCTCAATAAATAAGGGTAAATCGAAATGTCGAACTGTCTCGCCACGGTACTAGCACCGATCGATATTTGTGTATATTGCATCCGCGAGCCACAGGTGGTTTTGTTTTATTAGCGTCGGAACACCACACGTACTATACGGCCAGTATAAAGTGGAACGATTATAATATTGTAGTCCCGACTGATCCTAATATCGAGGTTGGATTAGATTAATATTTGCATTATGGAAGAGCGTTTCCCCTTTTGGATTAAATCAAACCTACAGATTTACGCGACTTCTACACCTTTCATGCAAATGCAAGAACGCATAGGAAGGAAAAGGACAGAGTCGATGTAGACACAGCTGTGAAGCCGATCTTTTTTTTCTCTTTAATTCTAAGAGAAGAAAAATACGTAATGAGAAGGCTAACACGTATGCACATATAAAAAACACTGGACTATAGATCAATCAGGAAATGGTTGAAAAGTATTTTCCATACGAGTTTCATAAGGTTGTATAAGCTATCATTTCTTCCTATGCAAGAAGTCGCCTTCTAAAGTACGTTCTATAGTGAAGAAAAAATGTGGCATGCAACGAAGAGACACATCCGCGAATAGATACTTCAGCGAATATGCATTTAAGAATAAGGAAAACATACCTCGAGTATACTTTGTAGTTTATGTTTTAGGAAATTGCTGGGACCACGAAAGTTTCCTGTTAGTTTTGAAATACGCGTAAAACAACTCAGCGTATAATTAAACACTCCACATATTATTAAAGGCTAATGTGCAAATTGAACACGGTCGAGAATAAAATTTATAATTAACGGCCCCCTCAAAATATAGAATATATATTATTCCGCAAGAGCGCATTTATGCGATACGCACACCCTCCACTCGCATACAGACTGACTTTGCACCAGCCAGCGGCCAGTTCGTCGTCAGGTTCGTCGAATATGTTGGATTCGACTTCTGTCGCGCCGCCTAACGGCCGCACGCCTTGGAATTCTCGTTTCGACCATAGTCGCCGCCTTGAGGCAATCGTACGGTATCGAAAACTAAACTTTCAACTTTGAACGACGAATGCTGCACGCGTGACGACCAAACGAATATCAAAAAAAGCTGACTATGCAATTCCAGCGAAATTATTCAAAACATTTCCTTCTTAATATACGTCTCTGCTTTTTTCTTTGAACGGTACATTTTTGGAATCTAGAAATTTATTGCAATCTTTTCGTGTCCCGACTCCTCGGGAGTGGGAGTAGCTTGAAACTTCAGCCGTCCCGACATCTGTTTCTTGCAGGACACGCCGAACCGAGATACTATTGACCGATAATCCGGCAATAGTGTGTAACATAGAGCGAAATGCAGTATAATAAAAAAAAAAGAAATCGCACGATATCTCTTTGAATATTGTTTAGAAAAGGATACATTCTAGCATCTCCTGTATTCCAAACGTCGAGAGTTCTCCATGGGTGGAATAACAGGCCACGAATTCCTTACGAAGATCGTGAAAGAGGGTATAATGTTCTGGCAGGTCGATATCTTTGTTGCAGGCTTCTGGATGTAAGCATTGCCTCATCGGCGCCTGGCCATCTACGACGAAATGTGGCGCGGAACCGGATGTCATACACGTCTTGGAAGACCACCATGCTTCGAACTTTGATTGAGAAAATGAAACGTTTTTTTTACTGTTCCATACAAAATTGCAAAAGTGTGCATTCATATCTTACAGTTTCTTTCATCCTTTATCAATCACACATACAACGAATCGTATACCTTTTGTTCGCGTATACCAACGAGCCTGTAAACATCTGCCAAGCTTCTGGGTAAAAACATAATTACCTGTTTGATAGCTTGCTCCAAAGGAATTCCATGTTCTCGAACCGTTCGTTCAGTTAACGCCGGTGCGTGAGCCAGTGCTGCTTCGCTGATGACTCCACTACTTCCGGCAACTGCCGGATTGTCGCTACCGGTTCCAGGTGTACAGTTTTCATCCATTACCATCGGTCGTACAATATATTGTTGACTGCCTAGCACCTGAAACCATATTGTGATCCTTACATTATCTTTTTCAATTATTAAATCTTCTTTATGACTAGTTATAGACGCAATGAAAAAGTTAATTTAAAAAGCAAGCCATGGATAGAACATCGTATGTTTCTCCTATATATTGCTTACGTCTAAAAAGAACACGCAATACTTGTTATATCATCCAAACGAAAACAGATAGTCAATTACATATATCGATAATAGGAGATAATCTCGCTACTTGGCGCAGGCTCCTCTGAGTATGCAACGCGCCACGTTCAACCCACGAGTCCGGCGGGTTGCCTACATACAGGGAGCGTAGAGTGAATCGAGTGTTCGAAGTTAGTTAACATCGTTCATTTACATATACACGTATATTTTCACTTTTGAAACAAATCAAGAATATTTTATAGAACTACATCTCTGATGTAACCATCGCAAATTATAGCCTCAGTAGAAATTGCCCTGCTCTTTTCGTCCTTTCTTACAGAAGTATCAGCCGAAACTTTAAATCTCCTTTATATCAAGGCACATAATGATCATGTGTCACGTGAATATTCGTCAAGTAGACATATATATAAAATGCCACATACATCCAAATCATGGAGAACTTTCTCCCGTTACAACACTAGCATTATACCCAAGCAATTTGTATCTTTGTCTGTTGAAAGAAGTTAATCGTACTATAATCTTCAGGTGTGGACTCTATACTATTGTTCTGTGTACCGTACAATTGATAATTAGTGGCATAAATAATCGATCATCAAACCCATTTGCAGCGACTCGTCGCGCGATAGAAATCTCTTTTTTAAACAAACCAATACTGTCCGGCTTTGACCGCTTATGTAAAAGCCACGCCACGCTGCAAGATTATCTAAATGAGTTTAAAAATGGTATACTACGCGCCTCCATAACTGCGCCGCTAATCATTAATTATGTCTAGGAATTCAGAGTAATTACTTATAGCACGCAAAAAAAAAGAAGAAGAACGCGGACAATAAAAAGGGAATAATATATCGCGAACAATCGACTTCAACAATCGTTGCGACTTGTGTACGTACATACTTTTGCGGATAGAAAGTAACATCCTGCTATAAATTTAAAAAAAGGAAATAAAAATTTGTTCGGGTGAAAGAAAAAACCTGTTCTAAATCTTCCCGTGGGAAAAGTACAACAATTAAAAGAAAATCAGCAAAATGATAATACTTTTATAAAACTTTTATAAAACAACGGTACTTTATATTGAAACTAAAGAAGTTTCGCACCCGAACGTTCAAGCATTTTCTCTGAAACTGTTTTCATTGAAAAGAAGCAAAAAAAATATATTTTCTTTACGTAACCTTACACTGGCGTTCTTTCGTTTGAGAACACCAAGCACTTGAAGGCATTAAAATGTATCGCAAGTTCAGACGCATCGAGGTGCATGCATACGTTTATCGGTAACTATCCTACATACATGTGCAAATACATGCTCGCGGATGTGACACGGCAGCGCACGTTGATGCCAGCGTAGTGCCGCGCAAGAAACTTAATAGGCAGGTTCTTTAACGTGGGGTTAACGGATCAAGGTAGTTCGGTCCCGAGCGTGCCACCGACTTGAATTATCTTGGTCGACGTGTGGATAAAGCCCTGTGGCGTAACTCGTAGCATAAGCGAACCAGTATCGCATTACGTAAATCTTAATTATTGGTCGCTAATTATTCAACTATACGAAGCTCCCATTTCATGGATTAAAAGTGTCGCAGTCGATCCAATCCGACATTTTCTCATGTAAATTAGAGATTCTTTTATTACGATAAGCCGAACCATTAAGCTGATAATACCATGGATTTGGATAGTCCGTTGTACAAAAGAATCAAAGAACGGTATATGTATATATGTATGTACTTATGTTTGATTTATGTGCCTTGGAATTAGGGTTTAACCCCTGCTCCTGGAACAAAACGATTTACGATGCTGGAATAATACCTAACTAAATATTCTCCGGAAGTAGTGGACGAACCCTCGTAATTACCCGGGCCTCACCTGTATACGTGAACGTTTACGGACAGTAGGTCGAAATTTCATTAAAATGAAAGGGCCGAGTGGTTTACAACCGATGAGTACCTATACACGCAAATGTCGCGCCACTTATTCAATGCGTAATGTGCAGAGTAAGTGCAGGGATTTACGGGCGATTCGGTACAGGTTCTGATAACGAGATTCAACGTCTTCGGAATGAGATTAAGAAAGCAACGATAACGTTCTAAGATTAGAAGCTGTCTTCCAGGCATATCCTCAAACGTGTGGAACGAATAGACAGTCATATTGAAGGCATTAGTAACAACTTATACGTATACAATATTCATGATAGATGTTTCTTCGTCAATTTTATTTGCGTTAGTCTTAAACGTGTGCCAGTCCCACAGGTACCTTAAAATTAAGGTAAGATTGAAGACGGTAATGGAGTCGGCGGTAATATAATATGTATGAAGGAAAAACATCAAACTCTAATCGACTGTTACCAAATAGAACTAAATTAAAAGTTTCAATATTTTACTAGTCAAAATTTCGAAAATTTCGTAGATTCATGTACACTAAAATTAACGACTGCTGTAATAATTTCAATTTAAAAAAAAACGTAGAAAGCGGTCGAAAGTGTGTCGAGGGAAGTATAAAACGGACAAATGCAGTCCTGTATTGAAGTATCGCAACCCTGAATATATGCCACGTATGAAGTAACAAGGGCGAGTCGAACATAAAACGCGATTCAAGACGAACTCATAAATTGCAAATCCGACAAGTCGGTGCGCAAATACGAGACAACCAATGACCAGAAGAACGATATCGGGGGGGGGGGGTGTGTCAAAGGTCGCGAGTTGCGTCGCATACAGGAACTGGCTTGCCCTCGTCGAGGACAACGACGAACAAAGCTGTGAAAACATCGTAAATTCCTCTCCGGAGACCTTCTAAAACTATAAGAAAAAGGACGTGTCGTGAAAAACAAAGTGGTCCCCCCAAATAATCGTGAATTCCATCGTTTTAAACGATCAAAAAGAAAAGGATGAATTAGTTGTCCTAATACTCCTAATTGTCCTAGAGACAATAAATACGATAATTCTACTATTCACGGACGCTCATAAAAATTGATTTGAATTCCACCGTATAGGTTTATGGAGACAATTATCTCAGTTTCATCCTTGAGGTAGCGACGACGATGGATCAAAGTTTATTTCAACGTCCACCACAGTCCTCTGCAACCTTTTTCCCACAGAGCCCACTCCGACAAGTAAGTGCTAGCGGTATTCGTGAGACTGCAAGGCGAGGATGTCGATACACATAGGATAGAGGCAGACAGCAGGCAGGGAAGGGAAAAGATTCAGAATGGAGGACCGGAATGGGGCGGACGGACGCGAATAATAGGCTGCACGCGTAATATCTAAGGCCAGGAAACCAAAGAAAGTAGAAAAAGAACCGCATAATTGGACTGCGGTTCATGTTATTTACAATACCAACTAAATATCCTGTATTTGCCAAACGGCTAGATACAATCGCATCTGGACTTCACGCGTAGCAAGGTCGAAGAAGTTTAATTAATTAATACGAAGGTGTGTGACAGTACTCGCGGTACTGGAATGGAATCGGTCGAAGAGGTATACGGAAGTACATGGTGAAGGGTCAAGCCCATAAATCGGCGTCGTTCATTGTAGTTCGACTTGGACGATCGAAATTAAACACCGGAAACGAATCACAATGGTCGAGTTGTGCATGTATTCTCCAAACGAATTACGAAGCGGTAGCAATTGGTCAAAGGTTGTACAATATTTCTTAGAAGATTTGTAAAAGATGCGCGGATCAGGGAATGCCGCGAAAACGGCAACGTTTCGACAGGATCGCGGAATGTACAGTCTGTTTCATATCCCGGGCAATTTTCAGCCGCATGAAACCATGGTAAGGCTGAAAGGATTACAAGTGTATTTCACTTCTGCGGCGCAGCTCTTGAACGAGCCGCGTGACGTTCAGTCCTTTAAAATTACAGGTATTACAGACTACTCCGGCGTTTTTGTTTGCC
Source organism: Nomada lathburiana (assembly GCA_963667235.1). NCBI lineage: Eukaryota > Metazoa > Arthropoda > Insecta > Hymenoptera > Apidae > Nomada > Nomada lathburiana. The sequence continues at coordinate 12,630,144 of OY763905.1, read as the reverse complement.
GAAGTAAAACCACGCGCTCCTCGTTTCGCGTCCCGACTCTAAGCGAACCGTAATCTTGCTTTCCAAACCTAAGTCAATGTCCTCTATTTTCACACGGGTAGAAACGTTTCGTGGATCCCTGGCGAAATAAGAACAGCTTAGAAAAAGTCCGCGACAGAAAACTGTAAGCTGTAAGCAGTCAACGGCTACGAGTCTCAAGAAGGCACAGAGACGCGAACGCAATATTTATAATGGTATATCGTAAACTGGTTTCTGAATATTTCTGAGTATTCAACAGGTATCCAACGTATTGTGAACTTGTAGCTGTTTTCATCGGTGTACAAGTAGCAAAGTTTCCATTACTCGATTATTTCGTTAACCGGAAACATTCGTTTTAACGTGCTTTCCCCATCCCACCCATATCTTCCGATATACTTTCTCCACACAAAAAAAAGCAATCCATTTAAATGACCAAATGCTGTGCTCAATTAAATCACTTAAAAAATGTATTCAAAGTTCTGAACAATATCTTCGTACTTGGAAAATATCTATGAATATACAAAGCTGATAATAGGTCGGCAATATCGGCTGCCGCCGCTATATTTGCATCGAATAATATGAAAAACGCTTGCTCATCGGGCTCGCGACTCAAGAGACAATCTTGAAAGCAGGACAACTCGTCCTACAGATAGATCGTTTCGATCTATCGGCGAACAATATCAAACGATAGAAGCGATAATACACGCTTACAATTAGATACGCATACACAGGTACAAGGTGTATCGTTGTCAGATTTTCCCGAGGCTCTTGCAAAGCGAGAGGAGCTCACCGACGGCCATTGTCCTCGATCGAGCTCGATCCGAGATAGTCAGGTATATGTGACTCGAGGGGAAAAAGGAAACGACCGTCCAGGTGGAACTCGGGCGCACTCGTGCAAGGCGATTCACAACAAAGAGCAAAGAAAACTAGGCGCACCTGTTGCCGCGCCGGATGCTCCTCGATTTCTCGAATTTGCCACGGGAGAATTTAGCAGTCAATCAGAATCGGAAGGAAGTGGAATGATTCGCGGAAATGCCAATGCAAGATCGGATGATCGTAGGAAATAAATTATACGCATACAAATAAATATTGGCCGATCCTTCTTCCGGGATAATCGATCTTGGAAAAACTTGATGAACATTTTACGAAGCAGATGTATATAATATTTACACAACGTTTACAGTGAAATAAATAATACGAATTTATAATATGTATTTGCATTCCATGTAGGAAACTTGTAATATTAATATTGCGATCATTTTATTCACTTATACACGTTATCTACTCCAATTTCAATTTTATTGACTATTATCGTACACTGCCGACAATTAAATGGAAATATGTATGGAAATCAATTTGTGAACAATATTTACGACACAGACGGTCACTGTTTCTATTCGGGCGACTTTATTATCCCTAAATAAAAGCGACCAACAGGAAAACATTCTGCTGACCGTGGTTTCTTCTGTTTTATGTAATTCTGCATCGTAAAACATCAATGTAAATATTACTTGGACGTCTAAAAAAATGTCTCGAAAAGGGAAATATCAGTTTTCGGCATCATAATACGAAGGAACTAATGAAACACAGAGTTCATGGCGCCAGATAATTTCGATCGCAAAGCTGGAGGTAATGGACGACCTTTCGAGGGCGCGACGCTCCGCCCCCACCGGATAATTCGAGAAACAATGGCAGCCGTAGACATGCAGAAGTATTGTGGTGCGATGGCAGTGCAACTTGCGACAAGATTGACAGTAGTAAGGATATTTTGGTGAAAGTTGAATGATATTATTGTTTCCGTCGTCAGGGATACCATGATACGACAGATCGAAACTTCAATTGAAGTGATTGAGAACAAACTTCGATACCAACGAACCGAAAACGAAGAGGAATACGTATCCAATGATAATAACTCAAGTGCTATCTTCTATACAGGAATATTATTCAGGGAATATCGAAGCTTATGTGATTCACTTTGCATAAAAGTCACAATGTCACGTAAAGAACACTAAACGGCTAAGCAATTTCACTGTAGTATATAGCGCGAGGAAACCGCGCACAGGAAATGAATGACACGAACCCGTGAATCATTTAAGATGATTTTACATTTCTTTCGTTTTCTAGTTAAGAAATTTGTCGTGCTACACGCATATCATTTGAAGCGAGACATACCTTGTTCTGTAGCACATCGATGAGCACATAGACGAGCAATGTTATTTCCTCCTCGTCGGAGCCAAGAGCATTACCCTGGAGACCGGCCGTCGCCACATAAAGGGCAACCAGGTGAGTCGGCCCCCTTGTAGCGGCCGTAGTCTGCATCGTGTCAAGGAATTACCTTTCGTTCCTTCTCGCTTCGTATCGGAGCACTACTCACTGCTTTGGACCAACGTGCACCCGAAGAACCCTTTCAAAGTAGCGCACTTACGGACACGGACCGGCTACACGTAACCGTGTCCTTTAACGACGAGGCAAACTATATAATCCGGCCCCTGCTTGCCCACCTGAGATCCTCACGCTCCACAAAACCGATCGACACGTTTCACAGGCTATCGATATCCGTCAACAACATGTTGCATTATTTATCGTTTCGTTTGAGGTTAAGGATCGACGAACGTTGATCCAAATCGCGATGATCCGCGCGCCACGTTTGCGCAGATATCGAACGATAACTCCGCGACCGGCCCAAACAGCCGCGAGTATTAACGTTTACGCTGTTCTCTGTTGACGGACCGCCGTCGCGACTGGCAAGCTTTCGTGCAGCACTGGCCAACCCCAACCGTTGCGCGCACACGTCGTCGTTGCCTCACCTGGCGACTGCGCATCGAACCCGTCGCCCGTTGGCTAGACCCTCTTGCTCGTACCCGTGTTCGTTTCCCGCACGATGAACTCACACATCGGTGAAACAAGGACGCATAATATGACAAACTGGATGTATACGACAAGGATGGAACGGGTCGCGTTAAAAAACGCGGAAACTCCGCGATAACGGCGCACGGAATGTTTAAATTCGAGAAACTTCTTGCTCGTTCCGCGACGATTCGTTACACGAACGGGCACGGTCTTTCCTTCGCGTTGAAACGATGAAAACGCAACACAGCCAGGTTAAAGAGGCGAAGGGAAAGGCAGGTCAAAGCAGCGACGCACTGGCCAGGTGCGCAGACATTCCACTCGCCTTGCGGTACGCTCACCCCGCTCCCTCGACCGCGATTATTTTCCACCTGGAGCGCCACGTTTACTTCTTCATGGCGGACCGGTTCGAACGATTCTTCGATACATCGAACGACTGGCGAACGATAATGCCCTGCGTATGAATGACTTTCGATGAGGTGGTGAACATTACACTCGCACATCGTCCATTCTGTTTGATTAGGAAACCATGCGGCTGTACCGTTTCAAGGAGGTATACCATGTTATAAGTGTTGAAGGAACAAAAATGGCGGCCACCTCGCCACACGCTTCCTAGTATAAGGAGTCTCTAACAGATCGCAGGTAGTTACTTACACACCGCTGCCTGTGCCCTCGATTCGATGCTCCCTCCATAACATGATCACGGCCTTGATAACGTGCGTACACGAACACAGTTTTACTCCGTTCTTGGAGTATATTTTTCTGTTTCTCTTTTTCGAGGTTCCGTGCAATTTTGAATATAACCCGCGAATACACCACGTATGGATAATGCATATTGTTATTATAACATAGACAGACGTCTATCCTGATTGGATCACATTTACCTGCGGAAACAATGGTTATGTATAAGTTGGCCTGTAACGTGCTGCAGTTAAGTTACAAAACTCTTGTTTTTTCTTGGTTTTTTTTTAATGAAATTACCATATACAAACAATTTCCGCCTATCCATCACGTGTACTGCTTTGAATAAGAAGCTTCGAAGAAAAAGTCAGATGCTCCAAAATGAATGCATATACATGTGTGTAACGCTTTCGTGTTCAAACCTTAAACATAAGCGCTTTACAAATACGTATAATATATTATGTATGTAGTTTACGTTTAAACGACCTAGGAAGGTGAGCGAAGGAAAGCTAACGAGCAACAGGTTGGCAAGATCGCCGTCGGGTGGGGAAACAGGAGAACGAGAAGAACTATGTATAGACAGAGAAGCTGAAAACGGGAAAGCAATCGTCGTTGGATTTGGTAGGAATATCCGTGAAGCGAAATGCTTAGCGCACGTACGAGCGTAAGAGCGACGATGCTGTGATAGAGACCGGATTGGTCGGTCACCTGTTGCTTACCAACTGTCATTGGTCAGAATCGACGGCAAGTTAATGACGGCAGGAGGAGGACAAGTGCATCACCGGCTGGTCTACGATGGACCAAGATCAAAAATAGGCATTATACAGATGCCAAGTTCGTGTATTTATTATTATTCTTATGTCTATACAATATATTATTCTTTCGACCGAATCAACCACCTTGCGATCACGATACATGTATCTATGTTTACCATTTTTTTTTATAGGTCCGTCAATGGTTGCATTATGAAATATTCAACCGCAGAACAGCGACTGTTACACCGCGTTATTTTTCGGCAGCTTTTACCTACATTTTATATTGAACATTTCACGACGGGAATATTTCTCAGCGTTGACGAATATATAATTTGCGTTCCCATACTAAATAAATGCAGGCATGTTTAGCGTGAAATAGCGTTTCTTTTTTAAAGGTATAATTAACCTGGTATGCATTTCGCGAATTATACGGTACAGCGCGGTCTAAATAATGAAAGAACGCTGTAAGGACGAAATCCTTGGACAGACGTACGATTCTTGCGTACAGCCAGTGAGAATCAAGCGGGACCAAAGTCTAAGCTCGAGGAGCAAAGTCCTGTGTTGATGATGGAAGGAAAGCCGGTTTACGATATCGGACTCTGAACCTTTCGTGTCATATCGATTCTAAGCCAGCAAACGTCATACTACTTTAAAGTGGGCAAAGATCCTTAATGCCCTGTGCATAGAGTGTGGCGTTTTATTGTGGTTATCGCTAATCTTTTAGCCTGGAAATAACAAAAACCGAAGGTAAGGTATTTCATACGCGAAATCGGGCGTACTATCTAAAGCAGAACAAGCGAATAACAAATTTTCTTTTTCTTCATTATTGGAAAATTTAGGGTTCGTTTCGCTACCTATTAAAATCGATCATTTCTATGGATATATAAGAAACATAGTAGCTCGTTAATAGGTATACACAGGTACAATACTTCAATGTAACAGAAACGAAGGCGGAAGAGGACGACACAAAGGGAGAAGCTCCATGACTTAGGAACACCTGCCAAACACCTGCTCCTTAGGGTATCCCAAAGCTCATTTTCGGTCGGGTCTAAAGTTAAAATCATTCTCCAGTAATATTTCAAGAATCGATGTTTCTTCTCGACAGAATCTATATATAAAATGGAAGCATATTTCCTGCAAATGAAAAAAATTATACAGAAGTCGTGGTAGAAATTAACCTACTATGAATACCATTAAAGAGCTCGATATTAATGTCTTATCTCAATGCACATAATATCTCTATTTGAAGAATACCATTAAAGTCCTTCGCTTATTTTTGTTTTTTCCTTTTTACGGATTTAATCAAATTAGTTAGTACAGGAATATCGGATTTGGAGTAAGAGTTTATTTGTACCAAAGAGCGTGCACGCATTCGAGATCTACCGTTGCGAATAATTCGATCTTCCTGTACCATCTTGAAATATTTTAACGTAACAGCTAGGCTGTCAGTGCCTCGTGACGAACAATCCGTTTTTGATGCTCTTTCACGATGGACGGAAGGGGGGCAGATTCACCGTTCCGCAGAACTTTCTCTCGGACCAGAATTGTATATTCGTGCCTTTCGTACACGTACTTACGTATATGTATAGTCGTTCGTACTTTCAAAACCATCACAAGTCACGATGCCCCTTCCGCAATTAATGGTCGATAGTATTATATTTTAAGTCGTGACAGAGTTGGACATCGACCAAAAATTGTGGAAGGGGCCAAACTATTAATATTACCTGTCTGTTTATTTAAGAAGATCAAGCTCGATCGATAAATGAAAAAAACACAAGAATGAAATTCTAATACGAAACGAGAGCCATCAAGGAAGAGCATCGGAATAGAAGAAGCGCCCACGAGAAGAAGGCAAGAGGGAAGACAGTCTGGTCGCTGACCCGCCCGGAACGTTGACTCCATGTAGTCAGTCCCCTCTTTATATTTCTTCCATCCCACTTGCACCACCTTGCCGTACCTTTGATTATAGCCACGAGTTACCTTACTTTACTTCGCGTTACTTTACCACGTCCTGCCTTTCTTTATTCGCGGTTACGACCAATATATATACTTAGACTTAGAATATCTGATGGATAAGTCTCTTCTTGTAGTCTATGTCTTTGTGCTTTCGTGTTTCATACATTTCGTGCATTATATCTTCTCTTCTTAATACATGTATATACTTGTCTTCTTATTATATCTCTTTGAAAAATTGAAATTTCTGTATTATTATGTATAGATGTAAAAATGTAATAGTCAATACATGTTGTAGTGTTATGTCATTAACGTTTAATGTTAGATAGATACGATTATCGTAGAGAAGGTACCGCCAGAGATATCGCTCCAATATATTTCATTGCTGAGATTTAAGCCTTGTTTGGTAACGGTATACGTTCGTTTAACAGGTAGTTGATATTTCCACTAGCAAAAATTGAATAACGATCGTAATTGTCGAAGCTCTTTATGACGGTCACCGCTCGGCAAAAACTACCCCAATAACGTTTTCCTCACCATTGTTGTTTACAACTCCTATGCATGCCCTTTGTTTCACACATTACTAAACATGTAACTGAGAAATCATTTACGATAGTATAGTGAACTTAATAGAACGCGTGGAATAAATTTACACGTTTGTTTACTAGTATATCAACTTAATATTTACTTTTGCGTTTGTATACATTAATGTATTTCCCATAATTCGACATCGGAAAGTGTGCATAAAAAATTTCCGATACGAGTTGATAGCGCTTTAAAAATGGAACTATCTTTGGTACAATATTATCAAACAGTATTATATAGCTGGGAAATGTATTAACTTTGTCATTACTATAATTGTTGTTAAGCCATTCCATTGGAGTTTCAGAGAACATATCTGCCTCGTCTACATAATTTGTATTGTTGCTGAAATTCGGTTCGCAGGTCAATATTTTAACAGGTACGTTTAGATGTAGGTGACTATATAGAGGTGTAGCATGACACGGTGTTAGAAATAATACATTTGTTACATTGTCAGTGTTAACAACTCTCTCCCGAAGAATATGCATTACATCTAATGATCCACGTTGGTGTATTAAGCTAAAGTAAAGACCAGGAAAAACATTGGTTAGTATTAACAGTGCTAAGAATATTTTTCTCGTCAATTTTGCGAACTTAATATTATAAGGGAATTTACAAGAAGTACATATGTATATGCACATTGGTAAAAGTGGCAATAAAAATCGAAATTCCTTGTGAGATAGCAAAGAATAAGTACCAATAGTCCAACCTATAACAATTAACATAATTGCTTGATGATGAAAGCTGGATGGATGTTTCATTATTTGCCAAATGCATAACAAAAACATGAAATAATAACATCCTAGTAGTACTGGCAGTCCACAGAATATGTACCACAACAAATGTTGGGTTCCATATAAATCTCCAACTCTGTACAGCACGTTAACTCTAAAGAATTCCCAGGGAGAAATTACTAACGTACCGTAGCAATAACTGTCTAACAGTATTGAACTTAAACAACAGATAATACATATCATACAATATTGACAGAGTAATGTAAACTTATTTTGCGAACTTGTACATAAATGATAGAAACATAAAGGTAACCATATAATAGCTGCAGTAGGTCTTATCATACATAGGAATCCTACAATCCATAAATATCTTACGCTTCTAACATTGCTGTCACGCCATGGAAATATTGATAAAGCTATCATGGTGAATGCAGTTTCTGTGGTATTTATTAATGTGCGTGAAGCACAATAGTACCAGTACCAATTTATGCACAAGCTGTACAATGTCCATTTGTTTTTGGTCCATTCGTAGAATCTGTACTCTCCGTAAGCACTGATAATTGCTTGTAGAATTCGTGGTAACATTGTTAGAACTAATACATAGTCTAAGGACATCGACGACAATATTCTATACACAATGGATATAAAAAATGGGTACATATAACTGCGAACTTTTGCGATCCATTCCCATGTGAGATACCCATATCCGAACGCTAGACGGTGAGCAACTTCTAATGATTGCCAATATTCGTCTGGTACGTGCACAGTTTGCACAACAAAAACAGAGATTAATCTCCATAGTATTAAACAAAATAATACTTTTTTCTTCTTGGGCAAGTACATGTTATATGTCCCTGTGTAATTCGCGAAAAATAAATATCCTCCGGAAGCAAATCGACCGTATATCTAGAACAGTATCGTACAATAACAAAGAAGGCAGCAATCCTATTGGTTTAATTTTCAGGTTAATTTGACCGGATACGATTTTGGGTTACATTGGAAGGCACCATTTTATATCCCCTGGTCTTTTTCTGTTTGGGAAGACTTCGTCTGTACTTATCGATATTGTAATTAACAATTATATAAAGTAAGTTTATAATAAATCTACCGCAAACATTGCATACAATGGAGGAGACAATTAGTACCTGACTTTACGTTTCATTGTAAAGATATGTCTAATATGTTACTAGTTATAAAAACTTTTGCGGATACCGTCCAATTTTCAATGAGATATTGAATTAATAATATAGAAAATCGTTGACGTTCTTTTCTAACAAATGCGATCTGCAAATCTTATTTTGAAAAACAAAATACACACAATAGTGTCGAGCAATTGACACAGATGGAGCATCCATCGAGACTGCTCCATTTTGTGAAATCGATTAGTTGATAGGTCTACGTAGCGATACTTCTTTTGAACAAGTGAACTAAAGTCGATAGCATCGTTACGAGAGGTGGTCGATAACCGATCGCGCATCGTTCTTTTCGAAACGAGAAATTGAAGTTCGATATCTGTAAAATAATTCGTCAAACTCTGCATTGAGATATCGCGGTAAATTTGTTATTCCTTTATAACCATAGAAAAGGGTGCGTGATTAAAAAGGATTATGGACATCGGAAAACATTTCTATTTTGAATTATGCAACGGAAATCCTCCATTTTGACGAGAAGCGAACGCTATGAGGTATTATAATTGCAAGAAATAGTCTGTATTTGTATTTTAATATCTTGGAAGATATTAGACGAGCCGGTACACTTATATTATATTTCGATTTATAATGATGGAAAGTAAATCACTACCTTTATCCAATAGCGGAAAATCAGCCGCAACAGATGATAGTAAAAACGAAATGCAAATGGTACTTGCCAAAATGATGGAAGAGAAGCACACTTATACATACAAGAAATTGGTAGTACCGATGTCAATGAGAAGCATTTATTGGAAATTCTTTGGATTTCCAGCTACAGATGAAGGAGATATTCTTACTAAAGTCAAAATTGTTTGCATATTATGTAAAACGCAAATAGCGTATAACCGTAACACTAGCAATTTGCGTATGCATCTGCAAAACAAACACGCTCAGGAACTTCTAGAACTTGAAGCCACGAATCCCCCTCGTAAGCAAGTAATTTCACAGGAAACGAAAGACAGAAGGGCACAAAAGAAATTGTTAAAGACTGGCTTAGCTTCTGGCCAACATATTTATACAACCAATGCAGATGGTACGGTTCAAATAGACGGGGATATACAATTTGTGACTGATCCGAATATAAGTTTATCGAATATCGAGGATGACATTGCAATTGGTCAACCGTTAAGAGTTATGATTAAGAGTGGCTCGAATATTGGGAATCCTAATCAAAATGTAGCATTTCTTATGCCAGAAGATAATCCTATTAATCAATCAAGTATCGACGGCAAGACAGTATCGGATGCTATCGCCGAGTTTATTATAATGGATTTACAACTGCCTGAGGTTGTGGAAGGACGTGGTTTTCAAAGACTAGTTGCAACGTTACGTTCACCATGCGAGATACCTAGTAAAAATAAATTAGAGGAAGAAATAATACCAAAGATTTATGATACTTTCCGTGAATCGGTAGCAACAACACTGTCTTGTATTACAAGCGACGTAGGTTTAACCGTGGAGGAATGGAGATCAAATTCTGACGAACGATTTGTTACAATTTCTGTATATTATCAGAACTCAGGTGAACCAGTTTTAGAATGTAAGGTATTAAGTACAATTCATGCTCCATCCGATTGGGAGGAATCACAATGGGGAAACATAATGGACTCCCTGTTGCTTGACTGGGATTTAAAAATAGAAAGGGTAACGGCAGTGGTAGTAGCCACATCTAGAACAGAATTATTGGCTGCTTTAACGAATCGAGGATTAACATTGGTTCCATGTTTACTTTATACTTTACAAGTGTGCGCTCAAAATTGTTTTGAGAGTCCAGAAGTTGCGACTATATTGGCAAAATGTAGAGCAGCTATTGGAGCTATTATAAGCCATCCAACAGCGTCTGCGGCGCTAGCCATGCAAGAACAACTGTTAGAAGTTAGTAATAAATATTGTAATGCATAGTTTATTTAATAATTGTATTGATTATATTCATTAAAATACATTTGATATTACAGCTGGAAGAAAATACTATGTTAATGGACTATCCGCTTGTGTGGACATCAACGTACAATATGCTTGAACAAATGGTCCTACGTCGTAATATTGTAACATCAATATTAGAGAGTATGGAAGGCGTCGATCAAGACGCGGTTGATCTCACAAATGATCAGTGGAAGATTGTAGAGGATCTTGTAAACGTACTCGAACCGTTTAAAGTTACGATTATGACGCTCAGCGAGGAGAAAATGCCACTGATATCTTTATTGAAACCATTACTTTGGCAACTTGTATCTTCTCACCTCAAAATAAAAGACTCCGATAGTGAGAAAGCAAAGTCTTTTAAAGAATCTTTATCGGACATGCTTTGCGATAGATACGCGGATTATAATGTTACACTTCTACTTCAAATCGCAACTACTTTAGATCCTAGGTGATTATAATTAGTTTGGAAATTAAGTAGGTGGTTCTGCCGAAACTAACTAAATTATAATTAATATCATACATCAGGTTTAAGCAGTTACCATACGCTACTGAAGAGGATAAAAATTCAGTTGCAACCGATATAAAGGAAATGTTGACAAAACTAATACATGAAGAATCCGGTGATAGTACAATTATCAAGACTGAGGACGAACCACCAAGTAAAAAGAGTCGTCTGTCGGGTAAGTACTTACAACGCTAGAATGATGTTATATTTTGTATTAAAACCTTGATTATAAGTTGTGCATGATATTCATATACTTTAACTATATACAGGCATGGAACTTTTACTTGGAGGTTTATGTTCAATAAAAAGTGGCATGCCCGCAGAGGAAAAGGCTGATCTCGAACTTGTTCAGTATCATTCTGAATCGACAGCGCCACTTGACTATTGTCCTCTTCAATGGTGGGCTAAAACTTCTGCAAAATGTCCAAATTTGGGCAAATTGGCTTGTAAATATAATTGTGTGCCTGCATGTTGCGCACCACCATCTAGGATTCCAGCAGAAGTACAAGTTTTGTATGACACAAGACGGGCGGCCTTACCCCCGCATTTGATAGACAAATTGCTTTTCCTTCACGGTAATCACACTGTTTGAAGAGAATATTCTGACTTAGTGGTACCATTCTTACGTGTGTGAAAAATCCCTTAAAATATTTATAGTTTTTGTACAGCTTAAGTGTAAAATGAGGCTTACATCAAAACTTAAATTATATCATAAGCTTTCCCAATCTCTGATTTAAAGTAAGTTTTAATACAAGTTTGTGTCCCGTAGCTTCGGGAAATCGCTTCGACGATAGGTTGGAAACGTTTTCACTATTGACTGTTATTCCTCGAACATGTATTGTTCGGATATTCTGAGGGTTTTGTACGGTCCTCTCGCGAAATGTTTCAACATAGTCGATGATTTCTATTGTTTTTAAACGTAGAACCCACCGCCAAAGTGGTTTCCGGATGCTACGGAATACTTTCGTATAATGTATTCCAATTTTATATTATAATTAATTTAGTCCATCGGTATATTAAGCTTATATTTGCCTTTTCTCTTTTTATTTACCTTTCAGCATTTTAGGCATCCTAAATGCAAAAATTAAAGTTGAAAAGTGTGTTAGTTCATTTGTTAAACGTTCTGTACACGTTCGTTTATTTTCATTACAATTTCTTTCAACATTGTGCACATTGCAAATTCTTGCACAGACATTTGAAACAGCTAAAATCTAAGTTTCAATTAAATGAAAAATGTTCTTTGGTAAGATGGATAAAGAATAATACTTTTCTATTTTCGATTCATATAGTGCAAGACAAATCTTGAAAAATCTCTAACTGTTTACAAAGCATTGAAATTCCTCAATGCAGTAAATATTGTATAGAAGTGTGAACTAACAGTTAAAATGGATACACGAAGTACATTATAAGTAAAATATAATACATTTAACTTTGTACATTATAGTTTTAAATCAAGTAACAAATGAATTTTATATTAGCCTATGAAAATTCTGTTAGTAATTCCTTCCCGTTAAAACTGATAATTATATAAATAATCATCGTAGTTAATAAATCTTTCAATTATTTTCCATTTCTACTTTATCATTGGTATACATTGATAAGTGTACTCATATGATTATTAATTCATAATTTCGCATGGCTCCAACATTTTGTAACTACGAGAAATAGAATTTATATTGTAAATAATATGTATACTTCTGATATATTTTGTCTGTTTATTTGTTTAGTGAATTACAAATTAGTTCTTAGGTGTAAAATGTATTTACTGTACATAATATGTGTTTAACGCGCATGTATTTCATATTAATTTAAATACTGAGACCGGTATTTATAAAAATTGTACAAAAATTTTACATTTTATTTTTATAAAACGTGGGTGCAACTGTAAAAAAAAATGCTTCACAATAATACCTTTTGTATACTGTACATAAAACGGATTATTCTTAAAAGTTTTAACAAATTTATTACTATTGTGTATAATATCTGCAACATATATTCGAATATGATTATTTTTCAGGAAAGACTTAGATTATGGTAAAATAAGCGATATAATTACAGCACACGAACTGTTTACTGTTATGTAACTGTTCTCTTGTCATGAAAGGAGTAAAATTATTTACACAAATTATAAAACATACGTCGGTTCATTTTACATTCCCTCTACTTTCTACTATTGGACTTTCAATTGGATTCCCACATTTGTCCCATCGAATCATAAGTATCGATTATGAAAGACTGAATTGATTATGAATCCACGCTGAACTTTCATAGAACCTTGGATCTGCGATTCGAAGAGATGCCCTCTTGTAAAAGTAGTAATATAATACTGAAACTTTAACATAGGTCAATATGAAAAGAACTTAAAAATATTGTATATATATATATAAATAGTATATTACCTCCTCTATGTAACGAGTAAAGAACATGAAAATCTTTAGTCCAATGGTACTTAGCAGGCGTAGACCAATGCATTTTAATGTCCCATATATGTAAACTGACGCTTAATATCATATAAGTGATACATAGTATTAATGTAACACGGAACTTTGTGTACAACAATTGTATCAATCCTATCTAAATAAAAACGATAGATTTGTTTCATAGTAATATTTAAAACATAATTTCATACTTTTTCTATCTTCGTTTAAAGTAGTTACCTGAAAAACGTAAGTAGAAAAGAAGTTAACTAGAAGAACAGTGATAGTCATGACAAGGCAAACATCTTGAGCCCTAAAAAAAACAAACATTGATTAGAATAAAATGGAAATGTACATAACATATTTAAGAAATTCAATTAAAAGCACCACGTACACATAGAGAACCAATAAATTAATTGGATTCTGGCGCAAGAAACTAGCAAACGAATTAACAAAGATATCAAACAATATTATTAAATATTGAATAATGATAGTAACCAAATATTTCTTAGCGTTTAACGTACTCATTTATTACGAAAGTAACAATTCACTGATAAATAACAATTTCTAAAAGTCTTATTCTGCATAGGAACGTATAGTTGTATCCAATGGTTGCTATGGAAACGTTATTACATTTATGTTGGATATGCACTTTTGCATCTTTATTGTAGATACTAATTAATATTTTTCTGCCAAAGCAAAACAATTGAAACTGCAATTTATCTTGAATATCTTATTATATTCTATTTTCTCTTATGTATTTAAGGAACTGTCAAATAATAGCGCGGTTCCATGTTAGTAAAATTCACAAGTTAAAAATATTCCACGACCTAAGATCTAGAAAAACTATCCCAGAATATTGTTACATTTTGCGTAAATGATGACTACAAACAATGCCATTGTTTCAATAAATACAATTCAATATTATATGTATTATATATCAGCTATATTTGAAACAGTGACGTATGATTGTGTTGAAAGTGCCACTTTGCACTGATTGTCAAAATGTATCGTATCACTTTTTTGCACCAAACGTAATCCAATAAAATAAATGTGTATATGTTTTGTATTAGAAGTAGCTAGTAAATAGAACAAAAAATCAACACTTAATACGTGTCCAGTCTTAAAGGAAGACAATGGAAACGTATCTCTGTAAACAGGTTATGTTTACTGTTAAAATATGTTGTTATGAGAAATTGAAATCTTAATCGTTGAATGCGGCGGAAGAGTTTGAATGATGATATTCAGAATTATTTGACAACTGTCGAATATGGAAATTGAAACTGATAAACATCTACACGCGAGGCAAATTATTGGTATTTTTCCCGTATTAGAATTAGATACCGACGATGTAGATGTTCCATTGAGAAATCCAAGTATCTCATACTTGGATATCTTTTTCCTCACATTTTCTATACTAATGCACATAGTGGACATGGCAATCGATATCAGTCTTGCTATAAGATATTTATTAAACGATAACATAATATACTTTGCGTGGACAACCACATTTATATTTATACCCTCGCTCATAAATGTTCTAATCAGTCGAAGAATGCAATATCAAGATAACAAGGTAAAAAAGAATAAAAGATTGTAATGTATAATAACATACTCGAAAGCTTAAATTCCAGTTTAAATATGATTGGTATTTCTTTTCAGAAAAGTACAGTCAGCCAATCCAAATCTAAATGTGTACACACAATGCTGACGAATAAGTTATGTTGCGTCATAGTTGTTGCATTCCAATTGGCGCCTGTTTTACGATATTACCAGACATTGAAATATGCTCTCAAGGCGTACAAATTTGAGAAGCAAGGTGATCGTAATACCCAAAGAAGATACTATTTAAAGATGCTCAAGGAAGATCAAGATGTTGCGCTACTAAGAGTATTCGAATGCTTTCTGGAAGCTGCGCCGCAACAGATTTTACAATTGACAATATTATTGAAGCGCTATCATAGTCAAGTTAACTTTGAATGTACATATATATTTTTATTGTATCTTATTTTGATATCGATAAATGGAGTAAAAGTTCATACGTATATCTATTATAGTTATTCATCAAGTAGCTAGTGTCCTTAGTTCGCTTGGAAGTATGGGATGGGCTATGGCCAGCTACCATCGTAGTATTAGATTGGTGCAACAAGATAAGCTAAACATTGGTATTATGGGAACGTGTCTGCAATTTTTATGGCACTTTTGTACAACAGGTATGTTAATTATTATTTCAAGTCCAAATTTAAAGTTTATACCGGCAAATATACTTTCAGTTTCAAGAATCTTATCCCTAAGCGTAATTGCAAGCGTATGGCCAATATATACTGCTGTTGGATGCCTTGTTCATTGGATAAGTATGACTGTATGGATTATTATCGATTCTCGTGGTATATTAGAATTCTGCAGGGATTTCAATCATTCCCCGCATTGTTCCCCAAAAATTAAGGAACGTATTTATTCTGTGTTATTTTCTACTATAATTGGCGTCGTGCATGTCTTTATATTTCTGAATACCGTTGACGGTAGCACATTCCTGAAACATGTACTTTTTTATATAATTTGTTTCCTTGAAAATATAACAGCAACTGTGCTTTGGATATATACATCATCGAATGAAGTTAAGACTTCTTGGTACTTTAACGGACTCATTGTTCTTTGTATTGTACCTTTTTTATTAGGCGTAACAGCTATGATCGTTTATTATAGCGTTTTTCATCCTTCTATAAAGCACCAAAATCGTGTAAATAAATAACATTAGATTAAGCTTACTCCTAAATTCTATGGAGCAAATTATATTTCATTCGTATAGATAAGAAGCTACCTTTTGTATTTTTATATTATACAGATCTTTTTAAACTTTGTACCTGTCACGAGTTTTAATACTGAAGAAATTCATCAATATCTTCAAATATTACGTGTATAAAAATATATGTAAAGCTGAGCAATATAAGCTCAACAATTGTAAAAAAATTACAATCTAGTTTTAGGTAATGTATATTTATACTCTTTGCCATATGTAGACTTATTGTATTTTGTATAGTTTTGTAATAAGGAAAACCAATCATTTCCATAATATTTAAAAGAGCATGCAAAATCAGGTCTTATTGAACATATTAAATATAGTTAAAATTGATGTAAAACAATAATTTGAGGCATTTATTATTCAATATATGTACGTATATAAGTATGGTTTAAGAGAATTTTCTGATATATGTTAAAATTATAATTCTAAAGGTTTCACTTGTGTGCACAATTTTATAATGTTTTGCTTTATTAATTTGCAATGCCATATATATATTTTAATATCTGCTGGTGTTTTAATAAAGCACATTCACTCGAATCAAAATATATAATGAAACCAAATATCATGTTTGTAACACTCTTAGAATTCGTCGTTTATATTAAGATGGAATGTGCTATATGAAAGAATTCAGCAACCAGAAAAGCGTATATTCTCTTATGTAGTATTTATCATTTCGTGTATTAATCTACTGGATTTTGTATTACTATAAGTATAAATTCTTTGTCCGGGGCAACCATAATTTCATGTTTCTTACTGCGAATACGTAAGAAAGTGAGATCGTTCGTTGGATCCAAATCTCTTACTACGGATCGTGCTTTATCCGACAATTGACTTATCAGCCCGGCGTATTGAACTGTTGTAGTGTTATCCAATGTAGACTTGATTGGTATACCTGTGCAAAAGTTTATTAGATAGTTTCATACATACTTCTATGAAGAATATATGGCAGAATGAGTTATACCTTCTGCATTCACTACAATCGTTCCAACCACTCCCCTATGCGATTGGATACGTTTCATAGTTTCTTCCACTTCTTGTGCCTTACAAATGATATCATATTAATCTAAAATATCTGTAATAGTTTATGCAATTCATTATAAGCCTACCATTTTTTTTTATTCTCGAACTTATCAGTATTGTGTACAATACGATTGTAGTTACAAAATACTTAAATGTAACTTTATGAAGAATTTAATGTCAACGAAACGTCACTTGAATCTCGCCGGCAATTAATCATTCGCATATTTCACAATAAACATCGAGAATATGTAGCAGAATGGACGTCAGTTTGTTAGGCTGCAAACGCCACCTAGAAACGCGTGAATAATATTACAAACGAGATATTGAACAAACCAATCACCACCGACGATATATGTATATGAATAGACAAATCGCCTTATGGACTTTCGTGGCCCATCGTGACTGCCATACCGACTTAGAAATTCGACACTGATTTTAGCGTCCTCACTCATAAACGGCGGCCACTTGAGAAAGGCTTGTTTAACTGTTTATAACAAATGTGCCGCTCGTGGTATATTCTTAACACCTATTGGAGACTGTAACATGGGCTTCTAGCTTTAATTTATGTCCGCTGGTCGTTGCTGTAGCTCGCCGGCAAGTCGAAATGACCCATTTATTTACGATTTTTCTTTAAACAAATTCAATTATCTCGCGGTTATTCAACGATGTCTTAAATTAAAGCTCTTGATTCAAGGAACAATCTGTTTCACTATTGGGGCGGTTCTCGTTCTAGTTACACTGCAATTCTCAAACGAATTATTAAATTGCTTATAACAAATGAAACGCTCATGGAGCATTTGCAAATCGTTTATCGTCGTGTAGCAGCATCATGCACCTTCATTTTAAGCACTCGATCATTAATCTGGCGCCTCCAGAAGTCGAGATAATCGAAACGACCCAGAGTGCATTATAACTTTTTATAACTTTTTAACTTTTAAACCACAAATGCCATATTGTTGAAACTGTTGGAGAAGATAGCTAAGGTCTTCAACTTTAATTTTAGACCAGTCCGGTTGAAAAATAGGCACTACCTGCCGAGTAAACCGCCATTGTTTAAATAAACGATGTAATCAAGAAATTTGGGTTTGACCTTTTGAAAAAGGCCGACAACACGAGATGGCGCCACATGTCTGGTTATCGACTGTCTATAGGGCACTGGAGCTCTAGTCATCTCCTTGTCACACACAACGTTTCCGATAAAAAAAAAATTTTGATCTCAGTTCCTGGTGGTTGTTTTTTAATAAATGGGATGTCAAGTGAAAGGGAAACGATTAAGCTATTCACCTGTAATAGTCTTGTTGCTGTAACTTTATTCACTTGCCCGTAATAATTAATTTAATTGTGTGAATATTTATAACCAACCACTGACGCGTGAAATACTTCCGACAAGCGTCTTAACAAAGGTATTTACACTCCTGAATATTTTTATCTTTCAATACATTTTCCTGTGTGTAATAAATACATACTAACAATAGTATTCTTCTTTATTTCTGCCTGGCAGCCATAAAATTTTGACTTATTGTACATATAACCTAACTTTAGATTACCATCTTAACTTGCGCATTCTTTTCTTACCCCCTATCTTTCATATCTTCTCTAGCTTACATATTGCCCTATTTCTGGCATGCTGTCCCTTTATTGCACATCTATTATATGTATATTTTTCTGTTTCGAATTCTAAAGCCTCTTATTCCATGCATCAGATCCTCTATCGTTACCCCCCTAACTGTTTCCCTACATTCTCTTACTAGATGTTCTAACATTATAAATTTGTCTCCACACATGTCACATCTTTCATTCTCTTCTTTGTCTCAATATTTATTCAACTTTTGAGTGCTTTCAAATCTTACCTGCGTTATTAATTGTTGATGCTTTCGTGTTGCCCCTTTACTTTGGTACTATGGTAATATTGCAGCTTTAATATTTCTAAACTGTTATATCTTGCTTCTTTTATTTTACAATTCGTTTCCTTCCCTTTATGTCGAATTTATTCTTGCTTGTCTTGTTTCATTACTTTTGAATTAATCCTTCCTTTTTCTTATGCTTATGCCCTCCCCTATTTCTTTTTCCTCGAAACATCCCTTAACAATTTTACTCTCTCCTGTTGCATATTTACTAATATATCTTTTGTGTGTGCAGGTTTTGCAGGCGAAGAGTAATGAGCATTGGCAGTAACTTCTCAACATGCATAAGAGCAAGGAGGAAGACATAAGAACTTTTGCCACATACTTTAGTTATCCTTCAGTTATAGTAAATTGATTTATAAAAATAGACTGTAACTATTAGCGCATAAGCTTAGTTTAGAACAATTGTGTAATTAACTGTTATGTATATCTATTATATATTTTATTTTATATTCAGCTTATTCGGTAGATCTTATATAAACTTTAATATTACTTTTACTACAAGTTCTGCTGAATATGCTAAATATAAAATAAAAGATAGAATAAATACTTTACGTATGCACAAGTTACACAATTGTTGTAATGTAAAATAAGCTTCAGCGTATAAAGTACGTATACTTTAATATAAGTTTTATCTGTAAGATATATTGTAAATTAACTTCAAAGAATAGTTTATAAGTATTAGCTTGTAAATTTGAATTAAAACATGTTTGGAACTTGTACCTTTATTGATTAGTTTAAATAAATCTTCAATGAAAAGAATTGCACTGCTCTTTTTATTTTCATACCTTACCAATCCTTGAAAGAACCTAATTCCAATTCCTTATACAAGAAGTACCGTGGACCAACTTTAAATGCAAAGTCCTGAAGCGAGAAACTTGTCAAAATTGCCCTATACGTTATTAAACTTAGCAGCAGGAAATTCTCCATCATTCTCAGTCTTCTTTCTTGCAAAATTTGTTGGGAGAATCTGGAAATTTAAGCGTTCGGAAATTCTTGGAACGTGACGTCATTTCTTAGAATTGCTGAGATCGAATACCTCCTCGCATATCATATTCTCCTGATACAAATCCACGATTTTCAGCGAGATATTTTTGCCAGAAACTCAGAAATTTTGCGCTTGGAAATTCCTGGAAGGTGACGTCATTTCTGAGAACGAATACCTCCTTGCATATCATATTCTCCTGATACATTTTACAGGCAGCAAAATTAGAATAACAAGACTGTTAGTCTTGTACAAGTCACAAACCAAGGTGTAAGGTAACGTGCCGAGGGTTGAATGGCCGCAGTGACTTAAAACATGCGGTCACGAACGTTCCCTGCAGGGCACCTGGGGCCACCACTGCAGTATTCCAGTCCCCTTGCCCGGATACGAGGCTCTGTTCGGGTGGACCTCATAATTCCTCACACCACATTATTGGGAACTAACAGGACAGGATTCTTTATACGACCAAGGCTACGACACGGACAACGAGACATCCCAGATATAATATGTAATGTCGGAACGACAAGATATAGTTTACGGTGCAGGGGAGGGATACCCCAGTACCGGTCCGAGGGGTGGTGGGCAAGCGGGCCCCCCCGGATCGTCAACTGACGACCGTAACACAAAAAAAGAAAGAGAAAGCAGCTTGGCGACTTCCACCGTACTGCAAGACATGCAGTACGACAGAGTGCGCCAAACAGAGGAAGACGAGAGGGGAAAAGGGGGGCATTCAGGGGAGCGACGGAGCACCACACATGCAACCCACCCCCTCCCATACACTATAAAGGATCCCGACTCTGAATCGGATGAGAGATCGACGACCCAATCAGTTGTCTCTCTCTCCACTAGAAAGGAAGGGACATCATCCGTGTCGGACTCCGACACGGAGGAGGAAACCACCCGCCGGCGTCGGGAGAAGGCCCACCTTCCAGGGGAGGGGAAGGTCGTGCAAGAAACCTTCCACACCCCGGTTGGGAAATACCCAATGGGACTTATCACGGCCCATCTTAGGGGAACCTCAGGAGGGTCGATGAAGTTGGGTTCGAGTGAAACCCAACTTCCATCCCCGCCTATAGGACACCCATGGGGGGTGAATACCCCACAGATCCTCCCCATACGAATGGGGGATGTTGGAACCCCAAACCCGTTTCAACCACGAACAAAGCTGAACAGGAGTCCACCTCGCCCGATGATGACACCTCCTGTACAGCTATCGTACAGAAGGGACAAGGAAGGGTTGGAGGGAACAGTAACAAAACTGGCTCCCTCCCCTCCACGTACAGCTCGAAGGGGCTCCCCAAAAGAGATGAGCCCCAAGGAGTTAAAACTACATCCGGGCGAACCAATGGTGTCCCAGCGACACCTTTGGGCCCTACTGGCCGAACTGGAGGCGCTGAGGGCACAGGCAGAGTCCTCCGCAACGACATTTATGGAGTACGCAAACTCCACAAAAAACGTTAAAGCGTCTATGAGGGAGAAGTCCATACAGACGGTGGCCACCCTCCAAAAGATGAGGAGGAAAATCCTGGAGGGCAGGAAAGCCCCCAGCAGGACCATCTCCCCCCCTGCCAAACCCCCCGTCAAACCCCCCGTGAAACCCTCCACCCCATCTAATGGGGGAAGCGAGGTTAAAACGAGGGTCCATATTGGTACACAGACGGCACCTCAGGACGGGAGAAAAGGGAGGCCCAAAACGGGCCAGAAGAACCCATTCCCACCCCCCTCTTCTGTAGCAGAACAAAACATAAAGGAGAATTCTGCACTCCACAAGAGGAAGGTGAGATCTCCCCCAGAGGAGGGTGCCTCAAAGAAACCCCGCTCGGGAGCGACACCCACCTATGCTGCGGTGGCAGGCAACCCCCCTCCGACTGAAACTGCGACGGACTCGGACTTCCAAGAAGTCCGGCTCAAAAGGAGGAACAGACGAAGAAGAGGGAAAACACCCCTGCCGTCGGCGGAAACCATTCCCCAACCACGGAAAGGACGGCAAAAGCCCAGTCATCCCGTGGAACCCAAATTGGGAACGACGAAGCGTTCAATCCCGCTACGGAGGAAACCCCCGAAGGTTAAGCCGGAGGCCCTCCTGATTAAGGTTAAAGAGGGGTCCACATACCTGGAAACGGTAAAGGACGTCCTCAAAAAGGGGAAAACCTGCCTCGCAGAAACAAGCGCGGTAAGGAAAACGCGAGAGGGACACGTTCTGATAGAACTGTCCAAAACTGCCAAGGCACATGGTGTAGCCGAAACACTGAGCAAAATGCTCGGGGAAGCAACACCGGTTGCCACACTACAGGCGAGGTCGACAATGGAGATAAAGAATGTCGACCCCACGGCAGAGGCAGGTGATATCGTGGAAGGGATAGCCCAGACTTTAGGGCTAGACCCAAACATGATACACCTGAGAACAACGAGGATGACCCCATCGGGAACTCAGACGGCGATTCTTGACATACCATCCGGGGCCATCCCGAAGGATCTTGAATCGCGCAAGTTCAGGATCGGGTTCACCCTGGTGTCGGCGAGGATACTACCGAAGGTCATGAGATGCTTCAGGTGCCACGCCTTAGGCCACACAAGCCTGACCTGCAAAGCGCTCCCTCAGGGAAAAGAAAAATGCAGGAAGTGCGGCTCCATGGAACACTCCATAAAGGAGTGCACCAACGAGCCAAGATGTACCCTCTGCGAGGCCCAAGGCCTGGAGGGGAAAAAACTGCATCATGTGGCTGCATCACTGGGATGCCCACAATACCAGAAGGTTGCTCAGGGCCGACGGGGACTAGCTACCCGAAATGGCTAAACCTATGGTGATCTTACAGATTAACCTGAACAGATCCCGCCTCGCGCAAGAACTCCTGGTGCAACAAGCATCAGAGATGAATGCCGACGCGGTGATCATTTCTGAACCTTATAGACAAAGACGTGAGTGGTGCAATGACACAACTGGGGACGCGGCCGTATGGATAACGGGTTTCAACGGACGTATGGCACACCCCATCAGCATCGCACCACTACCCGGAATAGCAGTTGCAATGCTTGAGGAAACAACCCTTATAAGCGGCTACTGCTCTCCGAACATCACGCAACCGGAAGTAGAGATGTATCTAGATGACCTCCAGGAGGTGCTGAGAAACGCCACCTCGATAGGTAGACGGGTGATTCTTGCAGGCGACTTCAACGCCAAATCCCCGGCCTGGGGTGGACGCAAGACCGAACGGAGAGGTGCGCTGCTCCTTGCCATGACCATGGCAGCGCACCTTGTTCCCATTCGACCGCAGGGGATGTTCACCTTCTTCAGGAACGGCGGGACATCCTTCCCGGATATTATGTCTGTGGACAGGCTAACCCTGGAAAACCTACAAAGAAGCGAGGTGCTGGAAACCTACTCCGCCTCGGACCACCGATACATCTTACATACCTTCAAGGAAGGTAGATGCAGTCGACCACACACGGCGTGGAGACCATTCTCACTCAAGAACTTGAAGCCAGAGGAGATACTCGACTCATACGACATCCTGAGCAGAGAATCCACGCCACGACGTGCAAGGAACCATTCGTCACAGGCCCCCACGCCCGACAGAGACCTGGACTGCTCCCCGGAGGCGATGCAGTCCAGGCTCGAAAGGGTATGTGAGAGAGCCATGCGAAGGAAGATACTTCCGAAAGGCACAAGAAAACCGAACTTTTGGTGGAACGATAAAATTGCCAATCTTAGAACGGCAACGTTCCAAGCCAGAAGAAGGTATCAAAGAGCCAAGAAAAAGGACTCTCCAGAAACCCCAAACCTCCTTGATCACTACAGATCAACAAGGAAGAGCTTACAGGTGGAAATCTGGAAGAGTAAAGAAAAATCGTGGTCTGACTTCTGTGCGATTCTCGATCAGAATCCATGGGCACGACCGTACAGGGCAGTGATGTCCAGATTGAGGAAAGCGAGAGGTGTGACAACCTCCCTCCCGGCGGAAAAGGTGCAAGAGGTGCTCAACGCCCTCTTCACCACCACAAAACCCTCACAGGAAGTGACCTCATGGTCAGCTACCACCCCAACGCCCGACCCCCTGTGCACAACCACAATCACACAGGAAACTGTGGTGAAAGCGGCAAAAGCGCTTAAGGTCGGGAAAGCACAAGGGATAGATTCGGTACCGGCGGAAGTGGTCAAGATAATTGCCGAGAAATGGCCAGCTGACCTCACGACGATGTGCCGTCTTACGCTATTCAAGGGAACTATACCACGTACATGGAAGACGGCTCGAGTGATTCTACTCCCGAAACCAGGAAAGGACCTGTCAACTCCATCGGCATACAGGCCCATCAGCATACTCCCGGCGCTATCCAAGCTATGGGAGTACGTGATGAAAGACGCCATAGAAGCGCAGATTGGACGCGACCCCTTTCACGGCCGCCAATACGGATTTAGAAAAGGCGTAGGCACCGTGGAAGCAATTAAGGAGGTAACGCGGTTCGCGGATATGTGCCAAAGCAGGGGCGCACTGTGCGCCCTTGTGACAACGGACATAAAGAACGCATTTAACCGCCTAGAATGGAAACACACCCTGGCTGAACTTGCTCGGAGAGGAGTTTCCGAAGACCTGATAAGGGTCATACGGAACTACTCCGAGGATAGGCGAGTGGTGGTACATACCCCGGAAAGTACAGTGAGCCTACCGATTTACGCAGGAGTTCCACAAGGCGCAGTACTAGCACCGATGCTGTGGAACCTCGTATACGATGGTGTTCTGTCACTCGCGAATGGACTCAGGAATACTGCAGCCTTCGCGTACGCGGACGACCTGGCGCTTACGATCTCGGCAAGGAACTTGGAAGAACTCCAGTTCCTGATAGATATCGGCCTGAGGCAGATCCAAGAATGGTTCACACGCATGAACCTTGAGATCGCCCCCGAAAAAACCGAGATCCTGATACTGACGGGGAAAAGAATCCATAAAATAATCGACCTTGAATGGGGCGAGACCTCCGTGAGGACGCAGAACACTGCGAAATACCTCGGAGTAGAACTCGACAACAAGCGTAACTACAGACACCACATCACTAAAACCTGCGCGAGAGCGGAGAAGATGATGGGTGCCCTGGCGGGACTCCTACCAAATACCAAGGGACCAGCCAGGAAATGTAGAAACTTGTACTACAAGGTATGGGAGTCGGTGGTCCTGTATGCGTCTCCAATCTGGGCGCAGGCAGCGAACACCTGGCGCTTCAATAATACTATCCTACGCAGAAGCCAGAGAGCGGCATTGATTCATACCACGACGGCATATCGTACAGTGGCATATGATGCACTATGTGTGTTGGCGGGAAAAATGCCAATACACATCAAAGCCGATGCCCTCTGGAAAATTTACACGGAGAAGTCCAATCACCAACACACCGAAAGAGAATGGGAAGATGCCGCAGGAGAGCCTACCCACCTCCAAATAATGAAAAAGAGAATATGGGAAGAGGCCATCGACCAGTGGCAGGGCAGATGGGACAGTTTTGACCCTAATAACTGGACCCGGAAGCTGGTCGGCTCGGTCAGGACCTTCGAGCATAAGTCCCCCGACCTCTTCCTGGACTTCCATGTGATGCAGCTCCTAACGGGGCATGGCTCATTTGGCAGCTTCAGGAAGAGAATAGGCAGGACGACCAGCGAGGACTGCTGGGACTGCGGACACCCAGTGGACAACGCAGACCACGTCATCTTCTACTGTGATCGCTGGGCGGAGGAGAGACTCCACCTGGAAGCATCCTTAGGAGGAAGACTGGCGATCACGAACCTGATCCCAAAGATCACCGCGTCGCTGGAGAACTGGAAAATATTCCAACGGTTCGCGGCGAAGGTGATGAAGGACAGGGCGAACCAGGAGAGAGAAAAAGAGAAAATGGGCGACCCCTCTTTCCCTCCCAGAAGAAAGAGGCGACGCCCATTTACCAGACTCTTGATGGACCCCTGAGAGCTAGCAGGCTTCGCGCTGCAACCACGGAGTCCATCTAGTCATTCTCCGATTCGATGCCGGCAACCCTCGTTGGTTGGAATCTCCAACAAACAAGGGGCCACTGCAGTAATGAGGATACTCCGGTGAGGAGCCCCCCCCTCGTAGTATTACATAGTATAGGGCCGAGGGGCGTGGGTGCGTATCCTATGCGATGGTGCGATAGAGGAGGGGTTTTTAGTGGGTAGTTGCCGCATGACACCTTAGGCAGCAGAGTCCCACATAACCCGGCATAGGCCGGGTATGCATAAACGCATTTTCCCCTCCTCGAACACAAAAAAAAAAAAAAAAAAAAAAAAAAAAAATATTCTCCTGATACAAATCCACGATTTTCAGCGAGATATTTTTGCCAGAAACTCCGAAATTTTGCGCTCGGAAATTCTTGGAATGTGACGTCATTTCTGAGAACGAATACCTCCTCGCATATCATATTCTCCTGATACAAATCCACGATTTTCAGCGAGATATTTTTGCCAGAAACTCCAAAATTTTGCGCTCGGAAATTCTTGGAATGTGACGTCATTTCTGAGAACGAATACCTCCTCGCATATCATATTCTCCTAATACAAATCGACGATTTTCAGCAGATATTTTTGCCAGAAACTCAGAAATTTAAGTGCTTTAAATCGTGGATTTGTATTAGGAGAATATGATAAGCGAGGAGGTATCCGACACCGGCAGTTCTTGGAAATGACGTCACGTTCCAGGAATTTCCGAGCGCATAAATTTCTGGAGCTCTCATCAAGACGTTACTTAATTTCTGGTATTTAGCGCAATGTTTAATAACGTTCAGGTCTATTTTTACAAGTTCTCCGCTTATGAACTTTGCATTTAAAGTTCCTGCACGGTAATACTTGTTTAAGGAGTTAGAATTAGGTCTTTTCAAGGATTGTTAAGGATTGAAAATAAGAAGAGCAGTAGAATTCCTTTCATTAAAGATTTATTTAAATTAATTCATGAAGACACAAGTTACAAACATGTTTTAATTCAAATTTACAAGCTAATACTTACAAACTATTCTTAAAAGTTAATTTACAATATATCTTACAGATAAAACTTATATTAAAGTATACGTACTTTATACGCTGAAGATTATTTTACATTACAACAATTGTGTAACTTGTGCATATGTAAATTATTTATTATATGTTTCATTTTATATTTAGCACAGTCAGTAGAACTTGTAGTAAAAGTAATTAAAGTATATATAAGTTCTACTGAATATGCTGAATATAAAATAAAATATATACTAAGTATGCCATAACAGTTAATTACACAATTGTTCTAAATTAAACTAACGGGCTAATAGTTACAAGCTATTTTTATAAACTAATTGACTATAACTAAAGTCTGTGGCAAGAGTTATTCTTTCTTCTTTCTTGCTTTTATGCACGATGAGAAATTGCGGTCAATGTTCCTTACTCTGCCTGTGCACACAAAAAAGTATATTAGTAAGTATGTAGCAGGAGCGAGAAGAAATGTTATGCGATATATAGAGGAAAAAGAAAGAAGGGAGGGCCAGGAAGCATAAGAGGAAAAGAGGTTTATTTGAAAAGGAGGGGATCGAGGGGTGAAGGGTCGTTGTACAATAGGAACAGATCGTACCTCGAATCGAGACCTTTAATTTAAGTCGTCGTAAATTAAAATTGGCCCAGCCGAACTGGTATGTGGTATGTGGCAAAAGTTCTCCTATCGTCTTTCTTGCTCTTATGCACGATCAGAAGTGCCAGTCAATGGTTGTTATTCTTTGCCTGCAAAACCTGCACACACAAAAAATATATTAGTAAGTATGCAACAGGAGACAGAAGAAAGAAGGGAGGGCCAAACCAGAAGCATCAGAGAAGGAGAGGATTACATAAAAAGAAATGGAATGAGTCTTATATGAAAGAATTTAATGAGATCGGAGGTAAAGGAATTGTCGCAGAGTCTTAAAAGAGAGACTATGAAATGCAACAGCGGGAACAAAACATACAAATTAAGTAAGTAAGATATAATGGAAGGTTTAAATATATTATAACAGCAACACTACTAGAATACCTAAGTAACAACGGAACTTGTTAATTAAACAAGAAGGAATGGGTACATATAACCTAAAGATAGGTTATATGTACACTAACGAAAGCCCAACTTCATTGCTGTTAGACCGAAATAAAGAAAGAAACAAAATATTCACAAATGTATTTACCTTTGCTAAAGAGCTTGATTATTGTCGAAGAAAATAAACAATGGAACGTTCAATGCATTAATTTTAATGTAGATTGAAAGACTGTTTGCTAACACTTTATTTATATATAAATGAGAGTACGAAAGTATTTTCGAGCATTATTAACTTAAGTTTATAAACGAAAACATAAATAACTATTTTATTAAGTTTGTCGTACCACTATCTATAAAGAAGTGCGTGATATACGTACTAGTCGTATCCCTGCCTTATCTACAACCAAAGTGGCTTCAGTTTCGCCATCTATAAAGAACTGCTCGAAACTACATGTTTGTTTGCTTTATCTAGAGACATTAGTATCGCCATCTATACAGATGTAAATGCATCTACCGGTCCTCTGCCATATCTACACTTAGGGTAAGCAAGAGGCGCGAGTAGTTTCAGGGAGTTCTGTATAGATGGCGATACATTGCAGGCGCGAGGAGTTTCAGGAAGTTCTGTATAGATGGCGATACATTGCAGGCTTAAGTAGTTTCAGGGAGTTCTGTATAGATGGCGAAACCATCGCTGGCACTATAGATATGGTAGAGACCCGCGTAGTTTCAAGCACATCTTTACAGATATTACCTTATTTATGAATTAAAATATATGTATACGGGGCTATTTCATTGATAAAATAAGACGGCTTCTTGAGGAATAAGAAAATGTATTTCTCAAGGCGAAACAAATATTATCTTACTGAAGAATTATCTCTAGAGTTTCAGAGAACAGAAGAGTCTACATTAGAAGCAGGTTAATAAATAATACATAATATTTATAACTACAAATAAACACGAAAAAAGAATGGAGAATTCAAAAGCAATTGCAAGAAGAACTTTAGATTATGTCCACGTAAATAACTACAGTGGGCAGTAATGCCTTTTATATTTTGCTGATTCGGGCATTTGGTAGAACTTGTAATAGTAGTATAAATAATATTAAGATTTATATAAGATTTGTCGAATGAATTGAATATAAAATAAAATATATAACAGGCATACATAAAAATTAATTACACAATTGTTCTGAATTAATCTTATGCGCTAATAGTTACAAACTATTTTTATGAACCAATTTAAATTGGTGATAGTAATTACTATCACTAAAGGATAACTAAAGTATATACTTTAGTTATGCCACATATATATGTGGCAAAAGTACTTCTATCTTCTGTCTTGCTTTTATGCATGATGAGAAGTGCTAGTCAATGCTCCTTACTCTTTGCCTGGGAAACCAGCATGCAGGTTTATATTAGGATATTTTTATATCTCAACTGTGATAAAATACATGTTACACATAGCGGTAGATTCAAATTGTTTCATCGAAGTGGTGTGCAATTAATTTTGATGAATGTTTATGCCTTACTACAGTATTAATGTCATAATGTAAGGAATAAATTGTTATGAATCCAATTTATTTGCTTACAACATTAACGTGTAACAAATATTCCTAATTGTATATCTATAATGATACATAAATGCAGGATATTTTAATATGGTTTGAGATATTTGTTTATTGTAATCGGTGTACACAATATACATTTGTATATAATATAAAAAAAAACCAATTAACATCCAGGAAAATCTAGCTCAAAGGTACAATTAAATCAGTACCTGGATATTCAGGTAAATTAAGATTATAATCCAGCTCCAGTTTCTTGGGTACAAAACGACCGCCCAAGTAATGATACTTTCCTTGAAATTTGTGTGCACATAATTTCGGCGCTGTTAATGACACAAGCATTTCAGGTTCTATGCCACCCTCTTCTGGTGGTCCGGTTTCAACATTCCAACCCGATGGTATATCAATGCTACAAATTGGTATAGTTGCTTGTTCTAGTATACAAATGATAGGACGAAATGATTCTCTTACAGGTGGCTTAAAACTAAATCCAAATAATGCATCTACTATGAAATCAAACTGTTCCAGTTTACCAGCATGATACACTATATCATTTTCCAATAAAGGAATATCATTTTCGGTGCACTGATGCAACAAATTTGTGTACAGGATATTATTTGTTCTCTTGGGATAATAAATCTCGGGTGTGCACCCAAAGTGTTTTAAATGCCTGGCACAGACAAGTCCGTCGCCACCATTGTTTCCAGGACCGCAGCAAACCAAAATCTTGTGGTCAGAGTTTTTCAAGGATGGGTATGCGTGAGCAATGGCAACGGCACAACTTTGACCAGCAAGCTCCATCAGTTGGTCCACACTGAATTTATATTTTTCGAATAAATTTCTATCTATATTAATACTTTCCTCTTGATTCAAGTATTTCATGATAGTGGCGTGCGATGCTCTCTCAAACGATACATAAACTCTATTGGTCGACAGAAAGGGTTTTATGCAACCCCTAATATATGATATCATTTATTAGTTTTGTTATACGTAAATATGTATACAATAAGTCATAATATTATAACCTCTTACAGTATGCTGGTTTCCCTTAATTATTTAAGGCAAATGATAATATCGATAAAAGTTACTCTTTAATTTGCGATGAAAAACAATTTTGAATTACATCATTTAAAACCACATACATATATCGAATTAATTTGTTTGTATACGCCAAGAAAACTTAGTGATTTATGATTCGATAAACGCTAAACTAACGCGTAATGAACTCAATATACGCAATTGCGTATTTCATATTAGAGAACAACATGAATGTACATATGTACATATACATTTTTTTAAACGGTCACACTGAATGCAAAAAACAATACGCATGCATATATGTACAAAAAACTTTATTATTGTTTCATTTGTTATAGGCGCATTATTACATGAATATCAACCAACTCTTCCATTACAATCCTATAGAACTGTCAATCTAATATTATCAATATTACCTATCAATAAATTTATTTTAAAAACAAATGACATACAGAAAAACGAATTTCATTATCATTAAAAGCAATTACAGTAAATTCAGAGCGTACTTTGAGAGGAGTACTTTAGTTAAATTTTTCAATGGATTTTTTTTTTAATCTCCTAATGTGTTGTCGAACAAAATCAAGTAACTTTGTGCACATGTTATATGCTGTCCAAGAAGAACTATAAGGATAATTTTCTAATTCTTCACAGTATATTTCATTCGGTGATACCATATGGTATATAGAATTGAAAGACAATTTAGGTGCTTCCTTTGGAAAACCTAACAGAATGTATATATGGAGTACAACACGAAAGTCAGCTTCAGACAGCAGAAGAACAATATAAGTGTAATTTTCTGCATCATATTCTAAGATGGACGTACCTACAAGACTCATCATGGCTGATATGTAATTCCTCCTGTGTGTTAAGCGCTCGACAACGGAATTTACCTAGAATAAATTGTATTCGTTATTACCAAGTATGTCTTTCAACTAAATATAAAAATTAATAAAAGACAAAATGGTTTTTACATTGTTCTGTAAACGTTTCTTTGTTTCTTGCACATATTCCATTAGACATATGTGAGACAGAAAAGGTGGTAGAGTAAATGTGTCCTTTCCGCCGATGGCCTCTTCTAGAAACTTTGAAAAATGGAGTTTTGGTGTAATTCGTGCCCAGCCTGCCCCCGAATAACTTATAACAAGCATCGCTCCCTTCCTTTTCGCCCCACAATCCAGCCCTGAAATGTCTACTGATAATCCAATTAAAAATCTGGCCTCCGTTGGTTTATGACTAGACGGCAACAATATCATTTCGACATCTTCCGGGTCAACCATTTCTGATTTCATTAACAAATCGTATTCTACAGATACCCCAATTTGATCCTGAAGTAATTGTACCTAATTTAAAAAGAAACCATGTCAATCTTAATATAAGCGTGAGCGTTGAATAGCTTTTAATAGAAAAACTACAAACCTGATGCTGCTTATAGGAAGCTATAAGTTCTAAAAGGACATTTAGTAATGCATCTTCGTCATTCGGATTCCATTTCGCAAGGCTAGGTACTTTGGTGGAAAGGGTATCTACGTCCATATCCGCTAAGAAACTGTTATCGTTAAATATGAAATCGGGTCCCATCTCAGGACTGTGCGAATCGAAGAGAACATTCCAAGTTACATTGTATTTAGCGTATGGAATAGTCAACTTGAAACAATCCCCCTTCACTTGGCCGCAACTGGATGATACAGAATCTGCAGCAAATCTTTCCCAAGAGATTCCTTGAAAGAAATCGAGGTAACGTAAGATCATATAAGTGTAAGCAAACCATGTGCCACGCAAGTATAGGACTATGCACTAATGCAACTTACCAAGTTTATTAAACAACAGAACGCGAAATAAGAGTGGCTTAAGGTAGGAATCTACAGAAGACAGAATATCATACCGTGGATCTAACATCGTAGTAATTCGGTCTTAAGTAACTGAATTTTTATGGGCTTCAGTAATAAGTCTAGTCGTTGTTATAGTCCTATGTTGGAGACAATGTATCGTTACAGTTTTGAATGTTTTCTTTATGTTTCATTTGTTTACGAATACAACGTGATAATCTGACGTTAAGAATGTTCAAACGGCAGCACAGTACAGTCTGATTGGTAATTTGCTGTTGCGTAACTATTCATTGTGGAACAATTAATTATTGGATCGTACGTTCATTTTGTTATATTAGATATAGCAAAATAAAATTGATAAATGTTATTAATTTCATATATACATGTATAACTTACACAACTTGAAGTCACCAAATTTAATTCTAGGAATATAATTGCTAGCATATTGGCATTCATTACTTTTCGAATTCAAAATAAGTTTAATCTCAATTTTATATCAATAAAGGACGAGCGGAGTTCAGCATTAAACACTACATTTTCTTTGCTTCATCATAATATGCAGTAAGTCGCAACGAATCTTGAAAATATTCTTGCAATGTTAATTCGGGAGTTAAACGAAGCGAAGCGTGTATCAATTTGGCGAGATCTCCCCGTGTTATGCTGTATTACTTTTATTTATTACATCTTGCAAATAAAACGTATTTAAACAATACATGTCTGATACATATTTGACCCAGTTAAAATTAATACTCCTCCTCCCCTTCAATATTAGCAGCGTCTTCTTGCACTTCACGATAATCCAATTCTAAGGCTGCCAAATCTTCTCTCGCTTCTGCAAATTCACCTTCCTCCATTCCTTCGCCGACAAACCTGCAATGAAAAAATATGTTCCCTTTGCAAGTGTACCTCCGAATAACGTCTATCATAAATTAAAATCGGTAACAAAAGGTAAGCCAAATCACCAGTGGACGAACGCTCTCTTAGCGTACATAAGATCGAATTTGTGATCGATCCTAGCCCATGCTTCGACTATTGCTGTAGTATTAGAGAGGCAGCATACAGCTCTTTCTACCTTTGCAAGGTCACCATCCGGTACCACGGTGGGTGGTTGATAATTTATTCCTACCTGCAACAAACACAAGTAGTAACACCACTTTCGAATTATCATTTGAACAATGCTTGCCTTAGCGAGAAATTATTGTACGAGCCTTGAAACCTGTTGGACACCATTCAACGAATTGAACGTGCCTCTGCCTTTTAATTGTTGCGATTGCCGCATTTACATCTTTAGGAACAACGTCTCCTCTGTACAACATGCATACTGCCATATATTTGCCCCTGCGCGGATCACAATTCACCATTTGATGACTTGGTTCGAAACAGGAATTCGTTATGTCTGCCACTGAAATCCTTTCGTGACCTGCCCTCGATGCTGACATAACAGGGGCGTAGGTCGCCTACAATATAAATCGCTTGATCATGTTTTTTTCTTTTACATTGCGATGTTACAAACATCTATTGTGCCTTCAATATAATAAAATCTTGTAATTGTATATCGC
Organism: Nomada lathburiana; assembly: GCA_963667235.1. NCBI lineage: Eukaryota > Metazoa > Arthropoda > Insecta > Hymenoptera > Apidae > Nomada > Nomada lathburiana. The sequence goes on along the minus strand of OY763905.1, from coordinate 12,595,813 downwards.
AGACGCAATTTTATATGCTGCTACGAAGCGTACTTTCACGGACTTACGAGTGGAAAATGTATACGCGGATAGGGTACTAAATTTGTCTGAAATTCGGTGAGATCAACGTTTAGGGCTCCATCAAATCGCAGGCTTGCGGTTATCGAGGAAACAATTTGTCCGATCAAGCGATTCAAGCTTGTGTACGTAGGTCTATCGATGTTCAAGTTCTTTTGGCACAATTCATAAATGGCCTATGTTAAACACAATTATTCATTTCTATTTATTCCGCTTTAAACGTTAATTATTTATTAATTACTCATTGGAGAGAAAATGTGGTATATCGCTCATACCTGATTATCAACAATAAAAGCCACTTCGCAGTGTTCAAGTGTCGGATGCGTATAGAGAATCGCGTTATACGGTTCTACAACCGCGGTCGACACCTGGGCAACAATAAATTATTCATGTTACGATTCCTTGTTAACAAATTATTGCTGCCTATAGTTCATATACATATGTGTATACCTGCGGTGCCGGGTAAATACTGAAGGTCAATTTACTTTTCTTAGGATATTCGACGGATAATCGTTCCATTAGTAAACTCGAAAATCCTGATCCTGTACCGCCACCGAATGAATGGAAAATTAGGAAACCCTGCAAGCCTCTGCATTGCTCCGTAAGCCTTTGAATTCGATCTAAAGTGAGATCCACGATTTCTTTCCCTGGAAAAGTAAACTTATAACAATAAAAAATCTTGATCACATTTTGATGTAATATATATGCATGCAAGTTATGCGAATCGTTTTCATACCTATCGTATAATGGCCTCGCGCATAATTATTCGCTGCATCCTCTTTTCCGGTGATCAGTTGCGCCGGATGGAACAGTTGTCTATACGTACCTGTACGAACTTCGTCTGATGTTTCAAGCATCGTTGAAACAATGAAATAAGTACAAATTAATCGATTAACGATCTAGAGAATCATCTTTTTTTTCACTTGCCTATTACTGTCGGTTCGAGATCAACAAAAACAGCCCTCGGTACGTGTTTCCCCGAGCCCGTTTCGGAAAAGAAAGTGTTGAAAGAATCCTCCGCGTGTCCAACTGTGGTATCGCTGGGCATTTGCCCGTCTGGTTGAATACCATGTTCCAAGCAATACAGTTCCCAGCAAGCGTTTCCCATTTGAACACCCGCTTGTCCTATGTGAATGGATATGCATTCCCGCTGCAATGATTTACGAATTAAGGATATAGTTAATTCGAACTTAATGCTGCTGTAAAATTAATAGAGGAATGAGAGAACGAGGGATACGCGGGGGATTTTTTATTAAATGCGATATTATTAATATTGTACTATATTATAATATAATAGCATTCTAATTGCATTGTAGTAATATTAAATGCAAACGCAAGTTTATGGTCGGCAATAACAGAAACGTCATACCTTTTTTGCCATTCTCATTTCATTTAACGAGCTTTTTAAACAGTTGCACGAAAGTTGCGGTTTAATAGGAATAATATAAAGCATGAAGGGAAAACGGTTGATTTACTTGATTATGTTAATAAAAACGAGGAAACCGATGAAACATTATTTTTCATTGCTACAATAACCACTAGAGACAAGAATGAAGACAATTTTTCTTTTATCCTGCGGAGCGAATTAAACGGTACCGGAAGTACGAAACTGGAGAACCCCTAGTAATTAACTGGTTTCGAACTAGATAAGCTTAGATCACTCAACACAGTATGATTTATAAACTGACATGTCCCAATTCGATTGACATAATGCGATCTTATACCTGTCAGCAAGTTGCAAACCTTTTTAGCCTTGACCGACCATATTTTCATTAAATAATTCACTCCGTTCTAAATCAGAATGGCACGTGAAGAACTATAGGAGAGTCATAGATTCCTCCAGTACTCTATATTCCATGGGAACATGATGCTAAAAAATCGATTTTTACTGGTTGACATATTGTAACCATGGCAGCTTGATCGAATATCGTTTCTTGCGTGACAATTTTCCGATTCACCAAATAGATGATCCTCAATGTTTCATTTTTTTATATTTACTAATGTGGAGCGATATAATCATTTAAAATTATTATTAAGGCATTAGGATATCCTATTTGACTGAATTGTTGCATTTCTTTTGTTATTTCAGAATTATGTTCATTTATTGATATATGAATTCATATATCATTAATTTAAATAGATCAAAGTATTTGCAGATACAGTAGCCACTATATTTTATTATGCCTTAATTAATGAACGTATGTACAGTACGTCGGAATAATGTTGATGCATTTAATCGATAAAAATCATCAAAATTATTTGGAGACAAAACAATGGATAGAGTAAAAAATAGAAAAATTGATGTAAATTCGAAGAAACAATGACGATCGTGATGGAGGCTCGCTAACCGTGACCCTTTATTGTATGTTTAAATAATAAGATCCTCGTGTACGATAATATAGTTGCCAAATGGCCATACGAAACTATGCAACGTTAATATTGTGTATAGACAGTATCCTATAATTACTGACATGCTGCTCTTCCTTCTACTTTAATTGACCGATTACAAAACTGTCGATAGTAAATATGCAAGACACTCTATGTTTCACAAGCATCTTACAAAATTTAAAACCTTAACTTTTTTTTAAGTTCCGTAGCAGAAGTTAAATAACAGGCAAGATTGTCGCATGCTAAAAAAACCTAACATTCAATTTGAATTTGAATTCGAAACTTTGCATGAATCTATATGTATACGGTATAATTTGAATTACAACAATATTGTAGTAGGCTTTTTAATTGTAATTTACTAATTAGATTATTGTTAAAGCGAAGATATGAACAAGATGGTCGATATAAATAAAATACTCACCATTGTTGGTGGTATTAATTCTCGAGGGTAAAACTCGTGTCAGGGTGTACCACGATTTGACTACTGTCTGCCTAGGCGTATAGTCTGATCACTGTCACACGCCATATAATCACTTATATGTAGGTATAAATTTGTTCTAAGTTTCGTAGGTGACAATGCTGCTATTATAGTATTAGTGACGAACGTTGAAATACATAAATGTACATATAGCTATAAGTGTATTGATAGTCCAGATATACGTATTTTAATAGTATTTGACGCTTTTTTATGTAGATATACAAAATGAATATAGGAATGCTATACTGATTACATATCGTAGTTGAATTATTTATTCGCTGGTACTGTACGACAAATTAAAATTGCGCTCTTATAAAATAAATGAATCGGTAGTATATACTATGTACATATATAACATAAATATTTGTTATAATAATAATAATATATAATATACAAAACGGAGTGTTATAAAAATATGTATATATATATTTTATAATTCCTCGTCACATTACACACATAACATTATTTTTTAAGTCTCTTTGGACTAGAAAGTGTAATTAATTGTACTCTTCGCGGTGTTTTATTGGCAATTATTGATGGTATTTCTGCTTTTTTAGGCGTAGTTCTTGCATTTGTCTTTACGACTTCGTTAGTATTCTCGTCGCTATAAACTAATTGAATATCTTCAGTCTCTTCAGCATCCGCTTTATTTAACTCCTTTTTATGTCCAATATCATCTTCTATTGTTTTGTTACTTTGATTTAGCATATTATCTGAATTCTTCGTGATTATGTCCTTTATTTGGTGCTTTACAATATCGATATCCATTGCACTATTATCTATGTCATTAGTTGGTAAAGTTTCTCTGGTAACATTTTTTATACTGGGACTTGATATTAGGGATTCCTTGTAACCAGCTTTAATAGTATTTGTTACCGTTGACGAACTATTTTTGTATTCTATACCCAGCTCGTTTTCTTCAAAATGTATTATAGAACAGTAACCATCCGTTGAGGAGGTAATTAAAATTCGACCATTACTCGACCTTAGAAATGTTAATACAATTAATATTTTTTGTATATTACCTTTAGAAATATAATCGAGCGAACATTACTTACCATGCTATATCGGTTAATCTAGTATAATGAATGTTTGATATCGTTGCAACTGGCGTAATTTGTTGAGTGTCATATATAATTACCGAGTGCTGTGTTGCAACAGCGAATACCATTCTGTAAGGCAACTTTATCACAGGGTTTGACCCATCTTTTCGCAGTTCAAAATAAATTGGACAACATCTAACAGCGATTGTACATTCGTTGAAGGATGGTAATAACATAAGCGGCCTGAAAGTGAAATTGTATATTGTATTTGTTGTATGAATGTTATTATTAAATAAAACTTACTCCTTCAAATTATGTCTTGAAAATACTAAAGTCCCGTTAGATATGCTTTCTGTGGTATCAGAAGGTTCAATTATACCAGAAGGTACAATGATCAGTAACCCATCTATGGAAAACGTTAGCCTTCTAAAGAATGATTTAAATGTATCATCATAGAACAAACGAACAGCCTTATCTTTTAATGGATGGTTCACCGGTGTGGGTATCTTGGCTTTGTAAACTTTTTGCACCGTCTTCTTAGTATTTATATCTATCAGACGGCATATCCTATGAATGTGTTGTTAGTTGAATATAGTACAAATCTTTGGAAGAATAATATTCAGATTTTGCTTTTCTATACCTGTCCGTACTTATTGTGGATACATATTGATTGGAAGGATCCCACGAAACTCCTTGTACAAAGCCTTTATGATCGGACAATATAGCTGTGGAACGTCCTTTGTGAATGTCCCATAAAATAGCTGTGTTATCCACAGAACCAGAAACTAACATATTAGAGTTCGGAGACCAACTAATATCGTACACATCTTCCAGATGTCCCCTTAATACTTTCCAAGAAATCCATTGCTCTTTGTCCTTCAGTTCGTCGGAGGCAACAAAAAATTCGCAATCTTCCTTCTGTTTCCATAAAATGATGGTCGATTCTAAAATTTATAGTTTGATGAACGTCTGCGCGGATTAAAAATTGCATGGGTTATATTGTAAGAATTGTTGTGTACTGTAGTATTGTTTTCTTCATTAATAGCAGAATAATGTTAGTCTATTTTATTTCCACTGCAGGTAACGATTAAGTATTAAGTTCTAGGTTAGGAATTGGTTTTCAATCAAATTCCTTATTTTATAATTGTACAGAATCGATCATTCTTACGATACAACGTGTACAATGTTTTACCTATGTGACTTTAAAGTCACACCATTTACTAACCATCATCCCCTGATGCCAGAATATGTTTCGAAGGTGAAAACCGTACTACATTCACAGCTCTTTGATGTCGTTCTAAATCGCCCACGCATTTTACAGTGGCACCCCCACTTTTGTTTGTTGTTAAATGCCATATCTATCGGTAAATCGTTTATTACATTACTTGTATTTTACATAACATAAGGACTATTTAAAACGATATTACCAATACGTGGGAATCGGAACCGCCGCTGGCAAGACGCCAAAACGTTTCACCTTTTGACGTTTCGCAAACACCGGCTTGTATATCGATGCTTAGAACTGGATCCCGATTATGCCACGAAATTTCGGGTGTCGTGCACCACATATTCTTAATCCTGAAGGGCCCGGCGATTTACAAGAAATATTATCAAGGATCAATTGATGATCACGTTACGACGTCTAACCTTCTCCAATCTGACACATTATTCCCGCCAAAAGGTACATCCTTTTTCTGGTTCTAAATCTCAGTCAGATAGACGGCACTTCTAGTCACATATCACTAGTTACTAGAAGACAATTTTGAATTGGATTATTTTCAACTGAAATTCGAAATATATTGGTATCTTTATTTTCCTGTTGTTTTTTAAACAATTTTCAAACGTTGACAACGTAGTTACAATTAATTCATTTCTATAGAAAAGATTACTTAAAGAATGTGAAATATTGTGTGATTGTAACGAAAATTGATTTTTAATACGAACGATCGAAAATACATGTGTCTATAATAAAATTCGCGTTTCTTATGTTATTTGATTAGGTATGAGCCAACTCAAGTTCAGTGTCATGAAGCACGTGATTCAAGAGATGCATATATCGTACATCCGGTATATGTAACTCCCTCTCTCTTGAAATGCAAAGGGAATACATACATACATGCGAAGGAAACAATCCGAACACAAAAATGGAGGGTGCTGAAAATGATAATCACGATCATGAAGAAGTAGTTGTCAAAGAAAATATGGATAACAATCATCAAAACGGGGAACTAGTTCCTGCGGGGAATAACGAGGAAAGAGACGTACGTTAATTATATGGTCTTTTATTTTCTTAATTGTAATTCATTTTCCCATTGAAATCATTCATCCTACATTATCTAATACCAACGAATTGGATTTCATTGCCACGTATTTCATGTGTTAAGTTTACCCGAAAAATTGTTGAAAATAACATTTTACCACCGTATATAATAATATACTTTTGGAATAATGTTGAAAGAAAGATTTAACGACACGACAAATTCGATGTAAATAACCGCAGCAACCTGTTCTGCTCAGGCATTTTACTTACGAATTTGTTTGATAAAAATTTAGTTTTTCTATTTCTGTTACAGGTCAATGCGGAAATCGACGAACAAAGGATAAAATATCAACCTTCGCGTTTGGAATCGTTTTTGGCAATAACCAAGTCATTAATTATTCGTGCCCTTATTATTTATTTTATCAGTTACCTATTCGGACGACCTGCGGCTGATAGTAATACTCAATCGCCTGGAAATGTCAATCCGATGCGCCTGCAAGCTGCTAATATATTTGAAAATGGGACGGTGTTCGATTTGCATATTTATTTATCAGAATCCGAGAATTTTAAACAGTTCGATGACCCAAGAACGTTAGTATGGTTGGAACAAGGATTAATATACGGCGATTGGTACAGTGGATCTGATAAAGATGGTTCGAGGATTAAATCTTACAAGTTCATGCCATCCGATCAATTGAAAAATGATGGACTGATATATCTTCATGTATATATTACAAAGAGTGGGAAATCGCCAAATCCGAAAGCAGGAAAAGGTGTTTACGCGGGCGATTATATGTCTTATTCTAGAAAAATGTTGAACAAGTTTAAAAAAATTAGATACCAAAAGAAGCACAATTTGTTGACTGGTGAAACTACAGCAAGTAAAGAAGAAATCCAGGTGTATATATATATATATATATATATATATATATATGTTATAATTGATTATTAATATACAATTGGTGAATATAAATGTAAATGCTGTTTATTTGCAGAAAGCTGAATTAATGAATCAGGAATATGTATCTCATTGGCATCCAAACTTGACTATTAATTTGGTAACAGATTATACTAATTGGGTGTACGGTCAGGTACCGCCACCCTTAGATGCATGTGAGTTTTTCTTTTTAGTCAAAATTTTGTTCTCATTTTTATTGGTGTATATGTAATGAATCAAATTATTTTTTAACAGATATTAATTTTTTGCCTGGCGACAAGCACTACAAGCCTGTAATATATATGAATGATTTTTGGAATATGCAAAGAGACTATCAACCATTAAATGACACTGTCGAAGAGCTTGAACTTATATTAACTTATCAACCACTTTCATTGTTCAAATGGCAGATTTATGCTGCTCAAACTATGAAAAATAAATGGGCATCTTCGCTTATGGGTAAGTTACTTTATTTTGGGCATGCGAAAGTCTAAACAGAAATTGAATCATTTTGTTATGTAGGTGAATCAGCTGATGAAGATGACAATGATCAAGACACTTTAAAGGAAACACTATTAGACACAAATCCTTATTTATTGGGACTAACCATAATTGTATCAATATTGCACAGTGTATTGGAATTTTTAGCATTTAAAAATGGTAAGGCACACATTTTTTTCGAGAAGCGTGACTATTAATTTCAAAAACATGTTTAACCATTCCTTTATTAATTTTTGCAGATATTCAATTCTGGAACAACCGTAATTCATTGGAGGGTCTGTCTGTCCGATCTGTATTTTTCAATGTTTTCCAGTCGCTCGTTGTTTTATTGTATGTTCTTGACAATGAAACAAATACTATCGTCCGAATTAGTTGTGCGTTAGGTTTATGCATAGAAGTATGGAAAATTAATAAGGTCGTGGACATTCATATTAACAGAAGTTCAAAGGTACTTGGCATCTTTCCGAAAATAAGTTTCCACGATAAAGGATCATATGTAGAATCTTCCACAAAGGAATATGATAGGCTTGCTTTTAAATATTTATCTTGGGCCCTTTATCCACTTGCAGTGGGATATGCAATTTATTCATTGATGTATCTAGAGCATAAAGGATGGTATTCCTGGGTGCTAACTATGCTTTACGGATTTTTATTAACATTCGGATTTATTATGATGACGCCGCAATTATTTATCAATTACAAACTGAAAAGTGTTGCACATCTTCCATGGCGCATGATGTCTTATAAGTTTTTGAATACGTTTATCGACGACATCTTTGCGTTTGTTATAAAAATGCCAACGCTCTATAGACTTAGTTGCTTCCGCGATGACATCGTTTTCTTTGTATTTTTATACCAAAGATGGATATACAAAACTGATCATAGTAGAGTAAATGAATTTGGGTTTTCTGGGGAAATGGAAACTAATACAAGTAACGATAACAAACAAAAATCTATAAAAGATCGTCCCGATGATGAAGCAGATAAAAAGAATCAGTAACGCCTGGTACATAATATTAGCGATGAGTGTATTATTCGAACTTTATATCTTAAATTCATAAATTTATTAGTACCAAAGGATATATCTACACGCATTAATATGTACCTTTGTGTGTTTGATATAACTACATATGTATGTATATATTCTTTTTGTTTCAAATTTAGCCAAATGACAAAGCCTCGTAATAAAGACATTGACGCGTTTGTATATCGAATGTCACGATGTCTATTGTACAAGGCAAATATTAAGAAATAATTTTAGTATGATTATAAATAACACGATTACATACTTTTTTTTAAGGAACAATTGTTAACGTATCTTGATTTAAACTTGTATTTACCTTTCCTGTATGTTTCTCAGTTGCAGAGAATGATTGTTATCATTTTGTACAATATTAAGCAAATATAAAGTTTATTTCAATGTTTAGAAAACATTTTCAATAGCGGTTTATTCTATAATATATGTACAAGTAAAATGAAACGATTCGAACTATACATATACGTGTTACTTAAATATTTTGGTGAATAAGTTAAATTAAAAATAGTATTATATTTTGTACATGTACATGATATTTACATACAGTAAATTTTGAATAACATAATTCGTGTGTCAAACATGTTTTGTTTACATTTTCTTATGTACGTATGAGTAAATATATTCTCACAAAAAAAAAAGAAAAAAAAACAGATTTCCAAAATAAACTTGCACAATGCAAGTATTACAGATTAAATTGCGCTCGTCGTTAGATAAAGTTATAATTATTGTTTGTAATAATGTAATGTCGTCAATTGATGTTCATTTTTGTCATAATTACCAACAATAACGATATAATATCTTTACAAAACATATTTGGGAAAACGGACGAAAAGGAATAAAACGAACAATGTGAAAACTATTTAATTTTTATGCAATTTACTGCATTTGAAGTTTGGTATAATAAACTTTGATATTAATTTTCGTTTTAATTTATTTTCTTAACGAATGTTCGCGTTAGCAAATTCAATTATGCTTTACCGAAAAACTTTTCCTTGTAATAACAAAGGAACGAAAATAATCTTACGTAATTCCAGCACCTAAGTTTTTGTAGAAATATGCTATGCCTGACTACATACTACGTATACATATATAAATAATTTAAAGTACAAATTGCTAAATACAGTATCCCCATAATATGGTAAAAAATACAATTGTTTCAAGAGAAAATATATTCTTAAGTCCTATTAATTGTTGTTGTCTTCATATAAATATTTATTGAAAGTAGTTAAACATGATGAAATATAAATAGTGATAGGATTAAAAATACTACTGGTATCATCACGTACATTGCTTTGAAATAATTTTCATTAAAATCTTAAAAATTCACGGATAAAAAGTAATTTAAATATTTAATTATATAAGTATACATTCTAACTTTCTTTTATACTTTGTAAATACCGAAAGGAAGTATTTACACAGCATGAAGATCCATTATCTGTGACATATATATAGTACAGATTAGAATAACAATTTCCGCAATGGTTAAGCGATAACAAAGTAAGTAATGCTATTCGTGCATGATCCTTTTTGCAATAGAAAGTAAAAAAGTATAGTCGTGTGAGAATAATAAAGTTTAATATGAAATAAAAGTAACTAAACAATACTGTTGTATTTTGTACGCTGGATAACGTTTCATACATATGTGCAAGCCTGAGATACAGCGAGTTTTCGAAATGATTAAAACAATTTGTATACGTTTAAAAATTTATGCTACTTAGCACAAGATGTGCTGCTAAAATGGCAGTACTTTAAGTAACGGACATCCGTACTACTTTACAGGTGGGATATACAGCATATTCGATTTAAATATATACCAGCTGTTATTTCTTTAGCTTTCCAAAATCGCGACAAAATTTGTATACGAAAGTTCAATTTAATGGGACAAATCTAATAGAATATTTTAATGCTTTTTAAATCGTTATTAACAGAGATTTCAATAGCAACAATGTTATTTTTAAATGGGTCTATATTTTTCTTATGGACAGTTTCTTCTGCATTTCAAGATTCGTTCAACAATATTTGTTAAAACAGATATTTTTATATTCTATTAAATTTGTCCCAAATAGACAAATAACTTTCGTATGAAATATTTTTTCTCATTTTTAAAAGATGAAGAAATAGCAGCGGGTATACACTTAATGCGGACATACTACATATTGAGAATGTTCAAATTTAATGTAAAATTTGACTGAAAAATTGTTGTTCTATGAAAATTGTTGTTCTATGAAATTTGTTGAGAATTTAAAGTTTAAGCATATTTTACATCTCTCTATATAAATTGAATTGCTATATTTCTTTTTTTGTCTTCTTATAATTTGTTGTAGTATATTCTATTATTGATTAAAAATTATCATCATTTTTATCATTGCTTGTATAGTATCTATGATATGTACTTTATTTAAATTGCAAGGCCTGCATCTTTAGCTATACTGTTAAACAAACTAGATGTATCACGTAATAACGTATCTGGAGAATCATATTCCATTATTTGTCCGTTATCCAAGACGATGACCCTATTAAAGATGTTTGATTTAGAATTAATTTACACTACTGTAAGTATATTCATCATTTTACGAAACGTACCTGTCTGAATCAAGAATCGTGTTAAGTCTATGAGCTATTGTCAATATCGTGCACTCTTTAAATTCTTGCTTAATTGTTGTTTGAATTAAATCGTCTGTCTCCAAGTCGACCGAGGCTGTTGCTTCATCAAGAATAAGTACTTTAGTTTTTCGAAGTAACGCTCTTGCCAAGCATATTAATTGTCGTTGGCCTATACTTAAATTCTCACCACCTTCCGATACTTCATGTAAAAGACCGGATGGCAAGCCTAAAATATAATGAGGTATACAGCGTATATTCTAAATATTTAGTTAAATTATTTTCAATGGAAATCATAAAATCATGTTTACTTTTAATAAAAGATTTAAGATGTGCATGTTCCAAGGCTGTCCAAATTTCGTCATCAGTATGTCGATTAAACGGATCCAAATTCATTCTCAAAGTTCCTGAGAATAATACAGGATCCTGAGGAATGATAGTGAGCCTAGATCTTAGATCGTGAAGTCCCAGTTTAGCGACATCAATACCGTCAATAAATATTTGCCCATTAGCTGATTCTATTATTCTGAATAGGGCTAATGTTAAAGAAGACTTTCCAGCGCCAGTTCTACCGACAATACCAACTTTCTCTCCTCCTTTAACAGAAAATGATATTCCACGAAGTACAAGATCCAGACCCTCCCTATAACGAACTTTGTAATCTTTGAACTCGACTTTCCCATCCACGGGCCATTTAGCAGGTGGTGAGTAATCAGGATTTTTCCATGCTGCTTCTTGAGGTGTTTCACTGTATTCTTTTATTCGTTCTACAGCAACTATGTTGGTTTCAACATCAGAAGTCATCCGTACCAGCCAGTTTAATGTTTGAGTAACCTTGGTAGATCATTTTTATTACGCATTAAATTAGAATTTCATTAATTTATGTTTGTTATATTACTGTATATTTCGACTTACTTGTAAAGCGTAGCTGACAGATAAACCAACTATACCAGATTCGATAGTGCCTTTATTTAATACAGCAAACAATGCAGCAAAAAATATAATTAAATTTCCAACCATCTCCAAACGCACTGCCAACCATCTAGAATAAAGCCACAAATTATATTCTGCTAAATCTTGTCTCGTCCGAATTTAATTTAACAATTTTCTTTGCAGAAGCACATACCTGTTCGCAATTATACTAGGATAGTAGCACACTTGATTAAAATCTACCTTATTTTCAGACTCATTTATAAATCTATCTTGCACGCCGAATGCTCTAATCACTTGTGCACCTAAGGAATAACAACACGTTGGAATTGATTAAAAAAAGTTTTCAGTACTTCTGAAATGTATGTGAGAAATGTGTAATAGAATCTTTCTTATGTACCAGAAACTGTCTCACTAAAATGTGAGTATATGGGGGATCTTGAAACAGACTCCAAACGTTTTAATTGGCGCGAAGACGCAACATACAGACGTTGAACAAAATAATAAATTGCACCTATCGGTACTATCACTGCAACAAATTCTGGTGTGCTAAAGCTTATAACCACTAAGGTAGATATGACCTGTAATATAAATATAATATTTAGTAAACAGAACGCATTCCAACAAATATTTCAGGGGCCTTATTAGTGGTACTAAAATCAAGTAAATACACGTTTCATATAGTATGAGAAACATAGGAAAAGAAAATCTAATGTACATAATAAATACACATGAGTACATAAATGCAATTATAAGATGGTCAAAAAGGAGAGCTTAGAGCAACAAAAAAAATTCATGGATTAATGACCATGCAAGTTACCGAGTGGGATGCCCACATCTATACACCAATACACAATTGAATACTAAACTATATTCATTTAAATTGATAGACAGTTACGCCACTATTTTTTTTTACCATTAATTGCAGGCACATATATATATATTTTTTATGTTCATATCTGACAATTGTAATACAGTATATTACAATTGTACCTTATTGGAACGGACACAATTATACTTTATCCTAGCTTGTACAATATTTTTACACTATACGGATAATAAATTGTACACCTTCACCAACCATTATTAGAGTTCACTAAAAGCAATAATGAAAGCAAAGAAACTGTGACACATTGAATATAATGTTAGATGTTTCCAAGAGTATACTTATACCCCTGTGTTGTACTTATACAAGATATATGAACCCCTTGAAGAAATGGAGATTTGTGAAGATCCAATGACGTATGATTGAAGGGATTTGTAGAAAAAGAAAATAATACAAATTGATCAGCTTAATCTGGTTCAGTCATGTCCAAAAATTACCTCAAACAAACAATAGATGCTATCGGAAATTTGCTGAGGAAGAGATGTGTCCAGTACGTCCACGTCTTTAGCAAACCTGGAGATAATACGACCAGTAGGAGTCGTATCAAAGAAGGTCAACGGAGCACGCATCACAGCACGCAGCATCACTATGTGCATCTGGCGAGCAGCCAGCCAGCAGCCCAGCTGCGGTGCCAAATCGCAGAAAAAACTCGCCACCGCTACAACATCAGACATGGTTTACTTTCATTGTAACCACTTGGAAAAAAATTTTCAATTGTTTCAAAATGGTACAAATGTTGCAAAACTTTTAAAGTCTAAGGCATTTTGTAAGATTCTCTGTTTTATATGTCTAAAACAAGGTTTTCTTTACTACGGTGTGAATTTATACACCAAACATATAAATAAAATATAATTGAATATTAATGTAATATAAAATCTTGGAAGCACTATATAAACCTCTAGTATACATAAATACGTCAAAGTTCATTTTATCTATGTATTTTTTTGTTTGTTTAACAAAGTATAGGTTTACAATACCGAAAGACTAAAGTACTATCCTGTCTCATGTTATGCGAGGGGGTGAAGTTTGCTGTGGAGGGCCATGCAAGGCATAAATAATGGAACACATTAAGTACATCAAACATTTACATACATACGTACATAAAAAAGAAAGAATACACTATACTATAAGATATTACTTTCAAGCACAAGCAATATTACTTTTCCTATAGAAACACTGATTGTATAATTGTGTCCATTACCTTATTGTTTATGATGTTACTATTGTGCTGTAGCCTTTTATACTATAGATTGTAGGTGACTGTATGGAAAAATTGTTATAGATGAATTAAATGTTACGGATGAAACTTTATATAACAAGTTTTAGTAATTACTGAAGTTCTACGATTGTCATGCAGCAGATATTAACAAAATACAGTTACACACTAATTTATTCCATACATATATTGTTAAAAAACAAAAAGAAGTTTTTCCTCTACCACGAACTATAAATACAAATTACTATGCGCTACTAACGTTATGCATATTATGAATATCTTTCTTCTTTTTTTTTTTATGAATACGATAACTGTGAGCTAACTATTCCAATAATGTTAACAAACAGAAATACCTTTGTATTAATCGTTACATGAAAGCGTTTAACTCTTTACGCATGCAAGTTAGTCGTTCATATCATCTTTTCTACAAAAATTCAAAGCTCAATTGTTAAAGACGAAGTTGCAAAAAAAAAAAATATGAACAGAATTACGAATAAGCGATTGCAATTGTCGTTAAATGTAGCCACTGCACGAGTTGATATAAACTTTATTCATAATCCTTAATGAGAGTCAATATTTGTTAAGCGCAGTATTTACAACGTGAAAATATCATACCCCAAAGAGGCAAGCAATCCAAGAACGTAGTATGGATGGTAGAGTATTATCAATGACATCAGTGTCTTTACCAAGTCGACTAAGAATTCGACCAGTCGGAGTTTTGTCAAAGAACGACATTGGATTTCGAAGAACACGCTGTAATGTACTGGCAAAGAGATGGACAGAAGCGAGTACTGCCCCTTTTGCCAAGAGTAACGGCCCTGCCAGGACTGTCAAGCCTACAACGATTGGTCATAACTTTGATATATCATTAATTCTAACAATTACATATCGGAAATTACATCAGGTTTTGCAATATTTGCATTTTATACATATTATATGTGAAAGAAAACATTTGTTTAGCGACACTATTGACCTTCGCCATTGCTCACCATTTACATAACATCATGTGCAAGTTCCTTACTGCAGTCACACATGTATTGAGATATACTTATAATTAGAAAATAAGACGTATTACAATATCTGTTTTCAGTAGAAGAAAGGCAAATAATAATATTGAACTTGCCTAACTGTATATGTTTTAGTAATTTTATATAGGTAACATAAATTAATCAGAAAACATGCATATTATTATTAGTATTATTATTATTACTATTCCCTCTTGCCACATTATTAATATGTATCTACACAAGGTTTTTTTACCTCTTTGAAATACTGTTAGTGAACTTGAAATGTTGGATGATAAAGTATTATTTATTACGTTAGTGTCTTCTCTATGATTTACCACTTTATTAAAGTTTGTCGTGTCAGATAGTATTTAAATGTGTTTAAAATATAAAAATTAACAATACTGGTTACAGCAACTTCACTCTTCTTTTTTTTCAATATAAACAACAAACGTTATAGTATCATATTAAGACTTTTGCTAATGACTTGATTTCGTTGGATGAGGGTATCAACAGATGTTTTATAATGAATAGATAATAAAAAGCTTTGTTATGTTCACTACATCATGCTAC
This sequence comes from Nomada lathburiana, assembly GCA_963667235.1. Classification (NCBI taxonomy): domain Eukaryota; kingdom Metazoa; phylum Arthropoda; class Insecta; order Hymenoptera; family Apidae; genus Nomada; species Nomada lathburiana. The sequence continues at coordinate 12,579,903 of OY763905.1, read as the reverse complement.
AATGGTATACAGAAATATTGCATGGGCAATTATGCATACATGTGGATTAGTAAGAATAAAAATAAAATAAGAAAGTACATGCGAAATAGAAATTAGTTTTGAACAAGTAAAAGTAAATTGAAATAATTGCATTTAAACATATATCTCTACAAAGCTTTATCTCGTTTATAAATATTCTATAGACACAGCAAACCGCACTCGCACTAGCATCTTAAAATACCAGTGATGTTCTGTTAGTTTTTGAAATTTTAAACACCTTTTTAGAAGAAGAATTATTTTACATTATTAATGTAAAGTAGTAACAGTCTTGTAAAAATTTGAAAATTTGGTTTATAATTTAAACACCCCAAAAGTTGTGTAATCTGTGAAGGAACATGCTTTCGGCACAAAAATTGTTGAAGTTATTTATATATAAATAGTGGCTGTATTTTGGATAATAATATAGTTCTATTTTTAATAGGCTTACCTTATGTGTTTGTTCTTTATAAAACTCTAATACTAAGACATACTGTTACTGTGAATACGATATTTCCGAAACTATTTATACACCATTAAGAACATACCTTGTCCAAGACCAAGTGCACCATAAACTCCAAGATACATATCTTGTTTAGCTCTATCAACGGTATCATTCTCAGTTGTTAAATTAGTATTCGCCCATACACTGAGCCAAGTATTTGATCCGATACTAAGCCCTTGATATATTATATTCATTATTATTGTTGCTATCGATAAAAACCAACCAATGGATTTGAAGTAGTGAGAATAAACGCGCCATTTAACCTGATACGTGAAATAAATATATCGTATTAAAAATGTTTCAGAGAATTAATTCTCAAAATACTAGAATAGTTACTTACACTTCCAGTTTCAATTTTTTCCGTTTCAATTAACTTTTCTGCTGATTTTCGATGTATTAATTTTGCTTCTTTGGCGTTCATGTTATTACTATTTTTATAAGTACCAGATTGCTGGCTCTCTGTAGAATACTGCCTAAAAAAATGTAATTAAATATTTTCATATAAAAATGTTGCCCTGCAGATATTAAAAGTAACATTACAAAGAATTTACCTTTTTAGTGAACCATTTAATGATTTCCAATCAGCTATGGAACCAGATTCACTTTGACTTTCTGACATTCTCGACCTGCCTTGTGCTAATTTCTGTTGCAGTTCGTTCGTTCCTATTGTAGATTCTAATTGTTGTTTAATTTCATGTAAGTCCGCCTCCGATTCATCATCAGCGTGGACTGTATCAAATCGGTACAAAAAATAAAGAACGATGTAATACATTAATACATTAATTGTGATAAAATTTGGAAATAATGGGATACACATCTGCATTCAAGTAACGAAAGTTTTTAATGCATCTATCAAATTGTGACTGTTAATCTTAATGTACTTGAGAAATAGATTACAGGAAAGATTATACTACGAGTTACTTTATTTAAAAAAATCTTTCAAGTCGTCATGCGTTATCAAAAAAAAATTCCACATGCGTCTCTTCTTTTTAATGTTGAAAGATTGTATTTATACTAATAATTTAAAAAAAAATAAAGGATGTAATAAATATTACTACTATAATATTAAATAGCAATATTAAAATATTACTAAATCATACTATAGACTGACTGATAAGTGTTTACAATAGCAAATCGCAGAAAATACTAACATCCTTGATACTCTAATATCACAAGCCAAATGCAATATAAATAATTTTCTGAACAATCACACAAATACGAAGTAGGAAAAGGAATCGTAATTACTTTTTCACTGACTTACGATTTCCAACTTAGATCCATGAAAAACATAATTAAAAATTAATACTAAGCCCGAATAAAGATACGAAAGGGATCGATAGAAATGATTTATACCTTCTTGAAGATGTTGTACTAGAAACTCAGAAAAGGCTCCCCTTTTCTCTAAAAGTTGTTTATACGTTCCAACTTCTGTTATCTCGCCGTCTTTAAGTACAATGATGTTATCAACTTCAGGTAAGTATGTAATGCCATGGGTAACGAGCACTCTTGTTTTTTTCTTAAGCAGACCACTGGGGCCAATTACGTTTTCAAATATATGCTTTCCAACATGCGAATCCACCGCGCTAAGTGGATCATCCAGGAAATAAATATCCGATTCGTTGTATACAGCTCTCGCCAATGCTACTCTCTGCTTTTGTCCGCCAGATAAATTTATCCCCTTTTCACCAATTTCAGTTTGATCACCTGCAGGTAGCACTTTTAAGTCTGGATTTAATGCGCATGCTTCAATTATGCGATTATATGAATTTTTGTGTAATAGCTTCCCAAACAAGACATTATCTTGTAATGATGCATTTTGAATCCATGCTTGTTGAGATACATACGCGATAGAACCCTGTCGCAAAAACAAAGAGTTATAACAAAATTATCTCGTACTTGAAAAAAAAAGTCGAATATATTGAAGAAATTAAATGTTTACTTTCGTGTTAACTCTGCCACTTATTTTGTCCATTTCCCCAAGCAGCGCTGATATAAGAGAACTTTTGCCCGATCCTACGGTACCAACAACTGCTACTAAGTGACCTTGTTCTACTTGAACATTAATATTCCGTAATGTTGGCTTCTCAATGTTTTCGATGTCCCAAGCGAAGGTGCCGTTCTCAATTAACAATGCAGAAGCTGTATCATATTAATATATTATGTAATTGTACCGAGTATATCAAATATATAAAGATTCCTTAAAATACTTACGTTCAGATTGATCATGCTGAACATTATTTGAGTCCAATTCTTCTGTATTCATAAATTTATTGATTCGTTTTACGGATACGTAAGCCTAGATATCATACTCATTATTAGATGGTGAAATTGTGTGCGTCTATTGTTATTGAATATAATAAGATGACCATTTACCTGAACAATGTTACTAATCATCATAGGTAATATAGAAAGTGGAAACCTTAGGATATTAAAAAGACTGAGCGAAACAAAAGCCACTGTGCTATCTAAACGATTATTATCGTCTATAAATATATATGTTGCAAAGGATGCCAGGGATACCTAAAAAAAACGAAAAAAAAGGAAACGAAAAACGTAAAGAGCAATGAAAGAAAATTCTCATCATTTCAAGTGTTATTTGATTCAAAGAAACTTACTAAAAATGGTGCAAAGGACCATATAAAACTTGATTCAGAATTAAGATACGCTGCCTCCTTAAGTACTTTGATTTCCTTCTTACGTATCTTCAATATTTGCTCTTCAAACGAAGATTCCCATGCGTACAATTTTAATACCTTTATCCCATTAAGTACTTCATTCATTAATTTCACCCTCTCGTCTTTGTGCTTCATTTGCCTGATTTGCAGAGTTTTAACTCTATTCGTGATCAATATATTTATTGGGATAAGTATCAATAAAACAGCCAAACCGGCAAGTACAGCCGGTCCTAATATATCCCACAAGAAATATAATGCTAAAACTATTTGCAATGGCGCGGACCAAATTACATTTATGTATGCCGTTAAGTCCATAAATCTTTGTGCATCAACGGACATTAAATTCACTATCTCGCCGACTGTTGATTCTTTCCTGGCGGAATTGGACATTCGTAATGCCTTCCGATAAATTGCGGCAATTAATGCAGTGCGTATTCGCAATCCAACTATGAACATACGATGAAAATACTGTGATAAAATTAACGTTTGAAATGTGGCTGTTACTAGAAGTAAAACTGCATAAAAATAGCCCTTCCATATTGGTTCATCTTCTTCGGTGAAACCAATAAGCAACCTAAATTTAAAAATATCATCATTACCACTTTTACAAGTTGAAATCAATTCAATTGACTACATATTCCAAATATTATATTAGTAACACAAACTTTACAAAGAGTTAACCATGGAAATTCATTTACTTACTTTAAGATTTGTGGACTAACAAATGTTATAATATCTTGTACAAATTTCAGAGCAGCTCCTATTAGAAAAGGAGTACCGAAGGCTTTGCAAATAGGAGGCAATACTGATGTCACTTTTCTTTTCTGCCCGCTATTAAAATCAACTTGACCAGACGACTTTCTAAATGATGCCTTGCTATTTTGCACGCTAAAAGCAGACAAAAAACCATACTTGTATTTATATATATTCTGTAACACGAGCAACATAATAAACTTACCTAAAATAAGTCCAAATTACTCTTGTTAGCGAAAGTAGGATTGATATTTTATTACTAATGTAATATATTATCAAATTTGCTTACTTTGATTTTCTTATTTCTATAATAATAAATATTCATGAAGAATCACCACTCACTTGTTATTTTTTTGCGAATTTTTGTTCCAATATTTATCGAATTTTGGCACAATTTCTTTAGCTGTATCTTCTGGATTCATGTGCCATAAGTCTTCAGCCTCCAAAGGTTTTCTAAAACCTTTCCACGCCATTGGATCGAACCACGTAAAAAATACTTTCGCTGGAAATGAAGATTTTTGTTCTGGGCATGGCTTCTCCACCTATTAATATAACGCACAACATTAAGTTCTACTGTTTCACCTCAAATATTACCATAATTTACCGCAAATATAATGTATATTTATTTACCCTGGGATATTCAGAATATTTAGGCTCGGCATCAACCAAGAAATTTAATAAGAATAAAAGTATCACTATTGGATAATATATCATGTACGATACAAATGAGTATGTTGCTGCCCCCTAAAACATGTAGACGTCAAACAAATGAAAGCAAATGTTGGCCAATTATTAATCTTACACAAATTACTTTGGATTTGGGAATATACCTCTTTCATATATAACCTTAATAAACTTCTGCATTGGATGACTCCACATAAGGCAAGAAAGAACCAAAATGAAAATAGTACTCCAGAAGTACGTAACCCATATTTTCTATTGTACATGACTAAAATGATTGCAACGGCCTATAAAGAAAATATAAAAGCATTATACATAATCGTAATACATCCTCCTTTATCCTTTTCCTCGACAGTATGTCAAAACGAATTACAGACGATACTTACAAAGGTAACAATTCTAATCAACGGAGTATAATAATCAACATCATGAACTTTGTCGTAAGTACTTTTATGTATAGCCATCCCTATATCAACAATATTAAGTAATATCAGCGCTACTATAAGTACTTGTTTCAAGATAAACAGCCATGTGTATGGTATATTTTTTCTTTTGCTGCTTAAAAAGTAATAAACTTCTGTGACAGAGAACAACCATAGAAATGCACACGGTACCCATACTAAGACAGTTTTCTGAAAACATTCTGTCATATCAGGATCATCCGTATTCCATGTTAAATCACTATCCTGGAATATGAAATATTACAAACATTACAATATTTCACGTTTCAATTAAAATAGAATGAGGCTATGTCACTTGTCTTCTTTTCTCGAGTATTCTTGAAATGTGAAGAATTTGCATAGTTACGACTTTAATTACTTCGTATTAAATAAATATATATACGTATTCTAGCTTAAATACAACAAGAATATAAGAAATATTAGTAATACAAATGTTCTTACCCAAAACTTGGTGCCACAAAATTGATCCATTGTTTAATATTTTATTGTAACACATTTACTGGATTGACAACTTTTTTCATTCGAATAGATATTTGGATTACACTTGTCGTTAACCTTTTGTAGGTTCCCTGAGCAAAAGTAAAATGCGGTACACTTCAGTTTGAATTTAAATTAATTATTATATCGCACCACCGGGCATTAAATTATGGAAATGCAAGAATTACACACTGTAGTCATAAACTCTAAACTGGTAGTTCACAAGAATCCAACAACTTTCCCAAGTAAACGTAAACTACATCTGAATCACTGAATACCATACGATTCATATTATAACACTCTGTCGGTTTATTTGTCCAATCAAGTTTCATTACGTCACGTTCTTTAATACTACATATGGACAATTCTAAAATAACGGCTCCACCTTCAAAAGATAGTCAGGCCAATTGAATGACAAGTTTAAGAAAATAATACTTCTTTTGTATCATTAATTATTAACAATGTACACGCCATTTAATAAAGGAAATCGTTTGATATACAAAGGAATTATTGTAATTTTGTATTGCCATTTAAAGATCTTTTCCATTATCATGTAGATCCTCTTCCTAAAATAGAAAACTAATTTTTTTCTCATTTTTCTTTGTCACGACTTATGCACCTTTTGGTCTTGAAAGTATAATTACTGTGTTGTTTGCGGTATAACATAAGGATATAGGGTATTCATTTTCTGCTCCGTCATGATAAAATTAATCAATTTGTTTTTCATTGTTACCCTCCTTAATAAAATTATATTATACATATATATATATAAGATTATATTTGCATAAAATAGTGTTACGAAACGTATTATCTTAAACAGAAGTATTTTGCACGGAATATACCGACAATTACCTTGATTTCCATGTATTATATTGTTATATAATGTTTAGCGGTTGGATTCTAAGGAAATTCGTATGATGATACAATTGCATTTATACATATAAAGCATGCACTTTATTGTTAAGGAAATAATCAAATAAAAATTTGCAACTAGGCGTTGATAACGTGAAGGCACTAAAGATATGTGATATCCGAGAAGTTGCTTATGGTATATATGTAATAAATAATAGAGAATGTTGTATTACTGCTGTTTAACAATGCCTGTTCCAATCGTAGTCAGTAGTACATGCCTGAGATTATCAATCCAGATAGTAATAATATATCGCTCGATTGTCAAATTTCGTAATATATAGTACTATAAAGTTGTACAAGTAGTTAACGCACAGACAATGACATTGCGATATTTTGATGGCAATGGAACGGGTGATAACACAATGCGTGAAATCATATATAATGTATTTAATGGCACAAGATTTAATAAAATGATGTAATCCATTGTCATGCATGCAATCCACGCAATGATAATGCTTTTATCATTATTGAAATGCTTCAGAATTCATTTCTGAATGCACTATAGTGCAAATATATTTGCTGACTTTTTTTTCGACAAATTTTAGTCTCTGCGTATTTGAATTTGCAAATACATTTCTGGAGCAATAATATACTATATACGTTCATATATTATTATACTTTCTTAGAGAAAGAAAGAAAATACAGCACAATTTTTCTTACTTCTTTTGCTTATTTCAATTTATGATTTCATTGAAATATCAAGAGTTAATATTACGTGCAGATTGCATAATAAAAATAAAGTAGCCATTATAAATGTATATGTAAATTATCATTGAAATAGTAAATAAAGTGGATTAGATAAAAATGCTCGACGAGACTTTGAACACAACGAGAAGAAATATTTTAATGAATCAATTTGACCCCTATTTTAGTTGTCAGCGAACGTGTTATATAAATACGCCAATAGAGATAAAGAGGAGGCTAAAACAGAAAAGCAATCCGATTGTACAGAATGGGTCATGCAGCGTTGCACGCTGCGAATAGCTATGAATCGAATAAAAAAAATGTACGTATTTTTTCCTATAAGTGGAACTATATGCCTTTTAATGGAATGTTATATTTTTTAATGTCGACATGCAAATCCGTAATACCCTTAAATATAATAATTAACGAGATATATTCTACACTGTACACAATGAGAGAGTACCATGGATCGAAATAGTCCTTCTACATACATATGTATATCGTAATTAAACGTTATGTAAAGAAAATTATCGGAAAATATGCGAAATATACTAAAACCTCTTATGATTAATACATTTACTGTGCAATTTTATGTTCTATTTAAAACTTCTTCTTTGAATTTCTGTAATTACAACTTTAGTAAAAAAAAGTATATACACGACATTGTATGCGGATGTGGAGACGTGCATCTTTTTATGTAACAATTTTCCATATAATGTACAGTGTACAGTAATGTTGAGAATGTGAATTTATCTGCTTATTCTTTGTGGGCATTGTTATCTATTTTCACAGTTACAGACAATAGTACTATTTACTATTAACATATTATAAAAATAATGATTGTTTTTGTAAGTTATTATAACGATAAATTAGCATCAATATTATATGTATACAATGATGAATTACATTGAATTACAATCTACGGTAAAAATAAATACCTTACTATGCTTACATATCTATATTTGTTAGTCAGAAATATATTTCTGTCATATGTATGTGCATTTGAATTTAATCTTTTGTTTGCCTTAAATTAAACTTGATAAGTCTGAGTGCTACTAAATAAAAGTGTTAATAATTCGGGATCTGTTAAATTCTTTCTATACTTTTGTACTATTTCTTGAATTTTCAAGCGTCTGCGTACATGTGGCGGGTGATAACTGCAAAATGTAAAAAAGTATTAAACATATTAATATTCTAAGCGTATATTTACCATTATACATACCTGTCATTGTCAAGCCTTTTTCTACGTCCCATATTTAATGCTGTTTGCCTAACAAGTGTTCCCAGTACCCTCCTAGACACAACCATTCCATCAATTAATGGAGTGGCTATATTAATTCTGGAAACTGGACCTTGCAATCTAACTCGCATTAGTCCACTACCGAGAGCTTGAAGAAAAATCACTTGTACATCCGACACTTGGGTTACTCTGAATTGTTCAAGGCCAGTATAAGTACAAGGAAGAAGATCACCTGTATGCAAAATACAATTCATTAAATGTTTTCTACATCAATAATATCTTTAAATTAATAACTGTACTACAGGAATAGTACCAATTGGAAATTGAGCATAATCCTCTAAGCTTTCTAGCCAGACAACCATAATTTTGATATCAGTTTGTACGGGCAATACTTGTTTTGTTGTTCTTCTAGGTTTAACTAGATCTACACTAGAAGGTGTAGATCCTGTTAAACTGGATGGTTGCTTTTCTAAATCGAGCGACATTGTTCGCGAATTTTGTATTGCGTTCTGTCCTGTACCACTACTTCGAGAGGAAGTGTTTTCACTAGCGCTTCTTTCGAACCAAACTGCAAATTATCAATCATATTCAAATATATATTAGACCTTTTAATATATCATCACGCATTCCCTTTTCAATTTTTACCTTGATTGCCGCTGATATCGCTACCGTAACTTGTTTCTTCTGAGTCCGAATTTACCATGCTGTTTAGTTGTGTGGGTACAATAAAAGCAACTTCTGAACTAACATCTGCCCAATAGAGTACATGAGTATCGCCATTGTAAAGAGCTCCACCGTGGTCACTATGAGCTGGTTGCGGTACATTTAATTGCGGCGTTACCCTCCATGAAGTGGAAACGTGACCAGTCCAGCCGGCATGTGCTGATATAGAAACTGGCCAGCCAAGAGAACTTAGAAATTCCAAGAAATTGGATGAAACATTCGACTCATGTAACTATATAAACATAGAGATGTAAATAAGAATAGAAACTATATATAAATAATAATGAAATATTTTGAGAAAATTGGATAATCACCACGTTTGATAATATTTCTGTGGCAATCTTTTGACCAGCTTTTACATAAAAGATATATACAGTATCGCATGTTCTTGGACTAGTGTTATCCAGAGTTTCTAAATCTAAACAAAATCCTGGAATCGTTGGATCTAACGCAGTAAGGCCGCTGCTGTGAGATTCGTCGTTCTCTTTAGGTTCCATATTTAAGAAACCAAAGTGACTCAAAAAAAGGCGTGCAGTTTGAAATTCATGACAAATTTGAGGCGGTGCACACTCTTCCGGTTTCTCGTCCGAAACTTTATCATTTCCATCGCAATATTTCGCTTCAATACCCATTTGACGTTCTAATAATTGTAACAAAATCTGATGCTCATTTCTCACTACGTCATTATCATTCATGACAGCTTCAAGGCTTGGTATAGATTCGTCTCTGAAAAATTTCAAACGCCTCGATATCACTTTTACAAATCCCTCAGAGCGAATAAAAATATTGTGTGTGAAATTTCAACGTACACTTTGCAATGTGGGATTCGGTCGACATTATCTGGAAAGAATCTTGGTCTGTAATCTGTTCGTGGTGCAGCTTCTGCTAGCGGCAGTGGACGACCTGGGTTTGTATTTACGCTTCTAATACTAGATCTGTGTCTCGGCAAGTGTCGTAGCTGCATTGTCCACGCGTGTCTACCAAATGGCCCGCGTATTAATACAGTTACCGTTGGTTGCGGGTCTTGATCATTTCCAAGAGGTTCCTCTAATAAAGCTATTATCGTAGCATTCTCAGCAACGAAATATCGAAATCTCTCGACTGCTGCTTGACGTGGAACTCTGCCACCGGTCCAACTGTTGCAATGCCGAAGAAGCGATACTTCATCCAATAAAGACGACAAGGATTGTGCTCCACAGGCACTAGGGAAATAGCCAACCTATTAACAGCATAATTTTTGTAAAGTATTATCACGAAACACAGCATCCTGAGATTATAAGAACTTCGATGCACCTGTTCCAAAATGACTGTAAGCAGTGCATCAGCAGAATCTCTAACACGCATAGATGCTGGTTTCAATTCCTTCTCGTCTTTCATTTTAATAGGCTCGCCAGGCTTTCCTACACTTTTCGTCCCAGACACGCCAAGTTCAACTACTTCCAAAACCGTTGTTAAACAATCTTTGTCCTGTGAAAATCATTCCAATTTCACTTTTATTACGCAAGATATTTGCAGTCGATGATAAGCAAAATATTAACTTGTAGTAGTTGAGGATGAGCCGTTAACCAAGTTGTTAAGCAACTAAAGGCAGCAACAATTGAAGAATGAAGATCTTTTGAATGGGCTGGTGGTGGCCGCCAACATTGATATGCAATATAATCACAGAGCCACTTAACTGCACGCTTACATTCCAACGCATCTGTAATATTTAAGGGATAGCGGTATATTAGAAATTAATTTTAATCCATGAATTATGTTAAAGACTATAATTTCAACCTGTAAGTTTCCTCGCTGCATGCAATAAAAGTTTAACGTGTTATAAGTTAAACCGTTTTCTTAAACTATAATGTATTGTCACATTTCGATATACGCAACGTAACTTACCCGTTTCACGAATTCGCGTTCTCGCTAATCCTGATAATATTTCCAATGCTGCTAGAGAAATGTTTAAGTCTGTCTTCCAAGATGATATTAATCTGTGGCAAACTAAATACGTTGCTCTTACGAAAAGAGCATGAGCCGAATCTGTAACAATAATTTATATTTATAATCATTAGAGCTGCACAAAAAAGTCAAGGTATGTTATGTGTATACTACATATCTCTTGAAATGCAAGCTTTTGCACAATGTTACCCAAGAAAGCTTGAATGAGTAACAGAAATACGGAAATAAAATTGATGGTATTCCGCAATATTCCTTATAACGTAAATACAGTAAATCAAAAACAAAATTAATATAAAAAATACTTGTATTTACCAAATGCAATACATTCCTCTTGAAGAGTTGTAATATCAGAGGTTTCGCCGAGCGAGCGTTGATCACTGGATATACTTATTTGACTGGCAGAGTCGCTGGTGACTATTAAGCAATGATGAAACGGTACAATGGTGAATACATAACAAAACACAACTTATAACGAAGTGACATTTCACAGAAGCGCGGATGAAGCGAAAATAATAAAAAGTAATGTTAAGCGTTATGATTTTACATTGCATATCAAGCTAAATTATTGAACTTCGATTTACAAGCAACTAATATAAATATTTTAACAAGTTGCAACCTTGAATAATGTAAGATTAACTCCAGCTATTGTTACTGGAATGATGTAATTGCTTTTCAAATCTCAAGACATGGATAATATTTTCACAATTCAGAACGGTGCATTCGATATTTCTAGATACAACTTAATATCATGGAAGTAATACGCGAAATAACAAACCTGACGATAATAAATTCACGGCAGAATCATGTGCTATAGTGTCAGGTTGTGTTACTTGCTCAACTTCCTCGGCTGCAGCTGAATCTTGCACGCTTAACAAAAGGGCGCCTAAAAATAAGAAAAAAAGGAAAATGTTTTACGAAAATCACTTTACATTTAATATTTCGCTTACCTAACAGCATATGAGTATTTTGCGGATCAGTTTCAACTTGCAACGCATTTATAAGCAAGTTCATAAGCCTTGATTTTAATTGTGCGAATGTTACGTAATTCTTATCCTTTATTATAGGACTTGTAAATGTTGGAAGTTCCTTGATCGTAAGATTCTATAAAATGGATGTTGTATAAATTGTGTAAACTTGCGTACTATCTTCATTATGCTAATATAAAACGAAACGACTGTTTATAAATGTTAATTACTTGAAAGTGAAGAGGTAGTGCCAGCATTGATATTAACAAGTGTATCGAGGCCCTTCGTAATTCCGGTTTTGATACCACGTTAGATTTAAGTTTCAAATCCTTCTCTGGGAGTACTGTTTCCAATGCTGATATGACTGCTGGTACTAAAACTTGTACTCCATTTAAATCGAGGCGAAATAGGTCGGCAGAATTCAAAAGAATACTCGCCAACGTTTCACCACATTCTCGAGACTGTAAAAGATTTAAACGAATCATAAATATTCTTCTAAGCGCTGTATTGGCAAGATTTATAGTGATTAATATAATACCTCATCCACTTTAAGACCATGATTCATCGCTTGATAAAATCTAGCTAAATAGATCGGTAAAATTTCTTCGCCAGTTTTTTTAGCACAAAATATTCTACATAGCGCTCCCAGAGCTTCTGCCCTCCCAGATTCATAGCGATCTATGCATAGTGCCGGTGGAACATCATTAGCAGCTTCTTGCAAAGAACTAGGTCCCTCAACAAGCACAGAAGATGGACGTTTTGTTGCACCTGATGGTTCTATTTATTATGCATATCAATGGATTGTTTCGTTCACACAAATTTAGTTTCATATTCGGTAATACTTGCGTGGCAAATTTTGCGACCACCCGTCTGTGCCTATAAACGCAGCTTCAAATAACCATTCGCCAAAAAGATGCAATATACTATTGCATTTTGGACGTCCTGGAGCTAATGGAGGCCTAATATCTTGGACCAAAGAAGTTATAGCTAAAAGTATAACAATTTTGTGGTGATTTAAATATGCTAAATTATTAAATAAATACAATGAGCAAAGATCTTACATGTTGTACTTGAAGTAGATGATGGTCCTGAATTGGAAATCAACATAGGTGGAGTACTTGAAACACGACTTGTTGTCAAACCAATTAAAGATGCTTTTGGTATTCCTATAATAGAAAACAGTTTACAAAATATAGTACCATCGTTTAATATACATTTCTCGTTTTACTGTCAGAATATAACGCTTCTTTAGGATAAGAAAATGAAGGGTTTATGATAATTATTAAAAAAATATATACAAATCGATGAACGTAATCGGAAAACTGCTAGATAGCAAGTGCTCAATACCCTTAGTCACTGCGGAAGGTGTGACACTGAAACTTTTGGCAAGTCTGCGTTGTGTTGGAGGTGTAGGAGAAGGTTGTGTCATATCCTTGCTATTTGATTTATCCCACCCCATACCTCCACCTCCAGTGCTAACAGATCCAGCTGTGACGGTAGATACACAACATTCTTCCCAGCAACATGCCTGTGAAACTCCTAAAACATTTGTGACTGCGTGCAACCATCACCAGCAAAGCAATTGGAAAGGCTATATCTTATTATAAGTATGTAATTGAAAGTAGAAACTGTATAGACAAAGATAACCCTTCAGTTTTGAGAAATTATTATACAGATAAACCCAATATTGCTTATATTTCGATAAAAAAAATTCGTGTACACTTAATCACACACTTACCAAGAAAAGCATCAACTTGTCCAGCTATACCTTTTATGGCCTTTAAAAATATTTGCGGCAGACTTTGCAAGCATGGATGTTGACACGGATCTATTACATTTGTACTAGCAATAGCGTACTGTAAAAATGCCTGCGTTTGCGAAATAACAGCGGGTCTGCATAAGTCAACAGGATCACCTATAGTTCGTAAAAGTCGATACCATGCTTGTGCTACTGCTTCGTCTGACATAGTATGAGGCACAAGTTGAGCGTCTTCTTCACCTGTACACGTTTTATATAAATACTTTTTCATATAGGAAATAGCCAAATTATGCACATATACAGAGACAATGTAAATATAAATTTACTAACTTATTTTTAGTTCTGGAAACATTGGACCATACATAATTTGCAAGAGTCTAGCTGTAAGGGCAAGACAAACCCGATTCCATTGTTCGACCAATGCTAATCTGTGTCGCCAACGAAGACACGACTCCCTTAGTGTACGCCATAACGGCGGTGAAGGGAAATTACGTTCGCAAGCCACTAACCATACCTGCAATGTTTACAAAACTTTACATAGTCAATAATTTATTAAATTCCTCATTTGCCGGCAAGTCATTCCTTACAGCAGCACAATACCTCTAATAGTACACCTAGAACTCTTTCACACAATTGTTCACCAACATCTTCCCTTGTTGCTGGTGGAGCTAAAAGTGCATCATTAATACCAATAAGAAACAATAACAAGCTTTCCCATGTTTCCCTTTCTATAGTAGCAAGCCCCCTTGCAATTTGTTGTAATGTTCTAAGCACTCTATGACATAAAACAGCTTGTCGATTAATTGTGTCTGTCCCTGTAAATAATATTTAATGTTTCACAATGTTATTAAACACTTAACCACTAATGTGAAAAATTCTCTGTACACATAAATGTAGCTATATTGTAGTATCGAATTACCTAAATCCTGATACAAAAATGGCCAGACTACAATAGAAAGGATAATAAAAGATTGTTAGGCGAAGAATATTTGATACAAGGCCGTTCATAAATTATAACAAAACTAAATTCACTAATAATTAGTACATTAATCACTTGCATTACCAGTTATGAAAACAATAATGTAAATAAGAAGGGACAAATAAGTAGTATTTTTATTACCTTCTCCTTTTCGTGGAACAAATAAATTATGAAAGTGACTAATCATTTTTCTCGCATAGAAATTGGGATCGTCGACGATCGGTCTTGGTACACATATCTTTGGCGTTGAATATAATGCAGACAACCATTCGCAATACACATTAACGCAATCTCTAACAGTGTCATGTTCGGCCAAAGGTAATGATAACCCAAAACATATTACTTCCATGCACCATTGCACTTCCTTATCTGTACACAACGGGCTAGGCTCTGCTGCTTGTGTAATACCAAGATTTGCAGCCAATTGACGTACAACGGACAGAGCGACTTCTTTTCCTGCTCCAGGCGAAAATTTCTCTAAAACGCTTTGACTTTCCTCTGAACCTTGTTGAATTAAAACACTTAGAGAAGCCCATTCTGAATACATTCCTCCTTGGGAATCCTGAATATACATATTAATGAACATATTGCGTTATTAATTTTTGACGAAACGATATACATTATTATGTTGTATTATATATTACCTTAAGATTAACTCTATTAAACACGCCTAAATTCATAGATTACTTTACAGTTAAAAATGTCTTGTAATTGAGAATTACTAAAGGGGATATCAAATATCGAGTATATTTAACTGTAGTCAAGAAAAATGTTTAGTTCCATATAGTACATGAAAAACATGCACAATTAAGTGCGAAATTATGTATAATTTTTGAAGCAACAAGCATCGTAATATATGTATAAACGTGCATAAAACTTGA
Organism: Nomada lathburiana; assembly: GCA_963667235.1. NCBI lineage: Eukaryota > Metazoa > Arthropoda > Insecta > Hymenoptera > Apidae > Nomada > Nomada lathburiana. The sequence goes on along the minus strand of OY763905.1, from coordinate 12,564,249 downwards.
CAGTTCGAAATGTTATTTGACAGATTGTCACCGCCATATACACATAGTAAGTTTTCCTTATAGGATTTTTATTGAACGTCACATTGTTACGTTGCACACATTGTAATAGCACTATGTTTCACAGTAAAATATCAGTGCTGTGAACATTTTAATCGTTAAAAAATATACGAACTTTGTTTCAGTGTCGAACAGCAAAATTCTGTAAAAAAATGATATTCTATAATCTCTAAACATTAACTACAAATAATTTTTGTGTATTATAAAAAAGTTTTTATAAAAGCAATGATTACGCATCATAAGTAATTATTTTTTTTAAGATAGAATACAATCTATAAATATATTTTTAAATAAGAAATACGAAAATAAATATTAGTAAAAGAGGGAGAAATTTACGATGCACATATGTATATAAATACGCAATGAAATTAATGTACAAAACATTAAGGTTCTTACATTTGAAAACTAAATAAAGAATAAATAGAATTTATTCATTACGTACATAAAATAAATTTTGATTGGACGACTTCCTATCGGTAAAGTAGATAAAAGGTAGGAGACAGCTCTTTAGCTCTACCTACTGGGTAGGACGATAAGTATTACAATCTTTGTATTGTAGTACTCGTTTTTTTTTGTGTATGGTATGTATCTAAATCTTGAAACGAAAAACATCGACAGATGGCTCAAGATCATGTTATGACTAATATTTCCAGTTGAACTTAATGGAAAAATATAAAAATCATACTATTTAAAGCTAAGTGAGAACACAGGATTGAGAATAATTAACAATAAGGACAATGTTTTAGAATATGCAACTGAATTTGAAGTCACAGTTTCGTATATTTGTGCATCGGGGTAAATAGCAAATGAAATATGGCGTTTGTTTCTTTCATATGTTCGGAAGTTATCACTTCTTGATTTTTTTTTTCTGTCGAGTTTTCAATTATTGACGAGAAGAACGTTCCAATGCATTGAAGCTTCTATTCCTCGTAACACTTCACCGCAAGTGTGCAAACAATCGATGCTTATTCCCTATATACTTAAGTTTCAAAAAATGAAGAGAGATATTATTTGTGTCTTTTGAGATGTGGAACACTTTTGAAATACCGAAGAATACAATATGACGTCCCGTAGTTACACAAAATCTTACAGCCGTAAGGTCAATAGTGTGACACCTGGCAGTATTCAATTTGATAAGCTTTTTAGGGAAAATAGTAATCGACCTTCCGCTGCTAAATCGGCAGGCACTGTTGGAAAATGGGGTATAACATCCTTCACGTCTATCAGAAGCACGAATATCAATGGTATGCATAATCTTTTTAATAGATACAAGGTATATATTTGATTTATTGCGTGTAACCATTTATATTATATTAACAAATCTCGTGCATATTCTTACATTCGCTGATAAGCATACTCTCAATAATTTTGCTTCGAGTTTGTTTTTAAGAAGAGCTATTGCTTTGATCTGTATATGTATATATTCTATAAATTGTAACAACAGTTCAATATTAAATTAATCGTGGGACGTTGTGTTTTATTTTTGACACTAATGGAATAAGAGTAACATGTTTTCATTTGTAGGGAGGAGAGATGATATTCATAATACATTCGGAGCAAAACGAATAAAACTTGATTATGGGAATCAGAATGCTCGTGTAAATTCTGGAAAAGATCCGTTTTCCTTTGAAACTGATCCCGACAATAAACCAGAAGTTGCACCGCCAGTTGTTAAACCTAAGAAATTTTTTAAGAGTAGAAATGTTCCACCTGCGGTAGAAGAATCTCACCAGGATGTGGCAATTTACAGACAAGTACCTGATTCACATTATGGTAGAGCACGCGCTCAGAAAGCCAGTCCGCAATCCCCACCAAAACAATCATTAACAAAAGTATCGAATGCTCCAGCTAAAAAGGTAGCCGATACTTTCGAAGGAACGAATAATGATGCTCCCAGCAGAGAAGAAGGAAAGCCTCCGATTGTATTGAGAATATGCAAAGGAACAGCCCGATTAGTCTGCGGAAATGTGCAAAATGCCCCACAAACCGAACCTGAAACTTATAGAATTTCTACACCTCTTATGAGCCCCACAAAAGTAGATGCGGAACGCAAAAGCTTTAATATAGATACGGTAAAAGCTGACCATAAAACAGTTCGTCCACACGAACCTGTTATCTCTACTGTATCAATACCTTTGGATAATTCTGAGATGCGTAGGACTACTCGTAGTCGGGCAAAAAATCTGCATTTAGACTTAACGACATCGTCGTCTGTCGTGACACCGGCACCGGTAACACCTAACTCTCATAGTTCTGGCCTCTCCCTCACTCTCAGAAAATCTGTTACTGACTCCAATAATACGCTAATATCTCACTATGACATTGTTAAGACTGATTGTGGTTCAACATATTCTTGCAAGCCTGCAATTGAACCATTAATTGGACGTGATCAACCATTGCCAACTACGACTCAAGAACTAATCGATATATTGTCCAGTGATTCTGATCCTCTGCAGACAAGACCAATGATAATTAAAGCTCCCGAGACTGAAGAAAATGCGGATGGTGTTCCAGATGAGGTTCAACATTGTTCAATAGATATACCAACGAACGAGGTAGTTTCTGGCACCACTTCAGAATGTAAACCAGAATCAGAAGCAAAGTCCGAACCGGAATCCGAATCGGGACAAGGATCGGGTTCGGAATCGGTATCTAGGCCAGAACTAGGTTCAGTATGCGGTACACAAGCAGAAGCAGAACTTGAAGTTGTACCAGAAGCAGAGCCTGAACCTGAACCAGATCCAGAACCAGAACCAGAACCAGACCCTGATCCTGAAATAGAAACAGAACAAACAGCTCGTGCTGCTGATAACGATACAGCTACAGCTAAAACATTAGTTGATCAGGATTGGTTTTCAGGAAGCGATGATAGCGAAGGTGTAAGCGGTAATACGGACAATGATATAGCACTACATGTAACAAGTACAGTAACAGAATTGCAGCCATTAAATGCTCCTTGTACAACCACGCAAAAGCCGGCTACTAAGAAGGGTAGCATTTTCAAAAGCCGTTCAACCGGCGCAACAAACGGAAATAAAAGGAGAGCATTGTACAAACACAAGTGGTGTGATAGCGATAAAGAATCTAGTACTACAGATACTTCTAACGTTGGAAATAGCACGCCTAATGTTGCTTCAGGATCTCATAGTGGGACAGATCCTTTGGCATACGAAGAAGAATTCGATCCCTCGCCACTGACAAGAGTTGTAACATATCCTGAAGCTGATACAGGTTTTGAAGATGAAATTGATGCTATAACGAGCATTCGTTGCGGCAAGAAAGTTAAGGGTGTATGTACACTGTTTAATTCATTATTAGAATTAAGAGAATTGTCCTATATAATCTATTAACTGTATATGTTAAAAACAATGATACTAAGTAACACTTTGTTTCCAGTTTTATACTGTAGTAAAGAACGTAAAGAAAGCTCATCAAATTCAAGAAAGTGGAGAGTTTCAAGAGTTTAATGATGATGTTGAGTATATATTAGACACTTTAAGAGAAAATAATCCAAATGCTACTCGTTGCCTTTCAGCTATAAGATTGGCAAGTAAATGTATGGCACCAGCGTTTCGCATGCATGTACGCGCTCATGGTACTGTTGCTAAATTTTTCAAAGCTCTTCATGACGCCACTAAAGATCAGGTATTAATGTTTATTTCTTTGTATAAAGAAATGCTCATAAATTGTACTAATTTTACCGATGTATAGAAAATTGATACTTAAATTGTATGTTTTTCTACAGAGTCTTGCTCTATGTACAGCAACAGTAATGTTTGTATTAAGTCAAGATCGTTTAGCTATGGATTTAGATCGTGATTGTTTAGAGTTAATGTTAAGTTTGTTAGAATCTGATGCCAGTCACAAAGATGCACTTGACGATTGTGGCCTTAGTCGGGCAGAACTTTTAAAAAATAAAGAAAAAGTACGACAATTATGCGCTGATATTCAAGCTCAAGGACATGCAAAACACTTAAATCTTGATAATATTACTGTAAGTATCCCCCCCCCCCCTCTAATCATTTCGTAAGTAAATCAAAAATAACTTAACACACATATATGGCAAATTGTCTTTATTTAGGTGGGGCAACTTGCTATGGAGACTTTGCTAAGCCTTACATCAAAACGTGCTGGAGAATGGTTCAAAGAGGAACTTAGAGAATTGGGAGGCTTAGAACATATTGTAAAAACGATCAGAGATTGCCATCGCCATATTAATACCCAAGATATAACTAAATGTGGTTGGTCAGACCCATTATTAGACAAATTACGTAAAGTTGATAGATGTCTACGTGTATTAGAAAATGTAAGATATATCTTTCGTTTATGATATTGCGCGTACGTAATATTTATAATAATGCGACTCGGTATTTACTTGAAATATACTGTTTTAGGTTACTCATATGAATGAAGAAAATCAAGTATATTTATTAAAGTATGAAAACGGAATTTTAGTCAGTACATTAGCCAATTTGTATCACCTTTGTGGACAAGAAATTCCAATTTACCCAACTATAGATCCAAGTGATAAAACTTCCACCGGTGCTGTTATTAGAGAGTGTTTGTTTGCGATTATAAAAGTTCTTATTAATCTTACACATCGTTTTAATAGACAATGTAAGATATAAATTTATCATATCTCAAATAAGTACAACTTGTTTTTACACTGCATTAATGCAAGATTTCTTTATTTTTTTCAGCTTTTGGAAGTAAATCACTTGGTTCACAGCCTGGTGTTTTAGATTGCAGCCTACATCTTTTATTACGTGTCCCCGAATCGCTTCCCGAAGAAAAGCGTTTTGATATGATGATGTTGGCTTTGATTTTATTAATCAATTTGGTAGAACAATGTAACGATAATAAACAACTTCTTATCGAATCTAAAGCTACCCCATCGACGGAAAATATTTTTGATGGTAGGTATTTCGCATGTTACGGCAATACGTGAAATTATTTCAACAATTTGTTTAATGCGTTACCTTTTTTCTTCTTTTATCTAATGCAGCTGAGGAAAGCGGAGTAGAATGTTTAATCGATCTCTTTTATAAACAAGAAGAATTGGCTCGTGCTGAGGAACAAAAGACAGATGCTATTTTAGATGGTAAAAAAGACTCTGAGCAAACAGAGACTGTGTCGACAACAACTAAATCTCAAGAAGAATTCATTGAGGAAACTGTTACAAAATGTTTGTATTCTTTTTTTCTTCCATATACTAGAACGTTTTGGTCAAGTATAATTTCAAACTAACTTTCCTTTTTACAGTATTACAAAAAGCAGGACGTCATATGGAACATACTTTAATAGGAGCATATGTTGTACTTTTACTTGGATACTTAATAATGGATAACAAGGTAATAAATTTTATTGACCTTATAATTGGTAAAATGAAAAGCGCATGAGTAAATGATACGATACATATATACGTATACGTGTATTTCCAGGATTATGAATCGTTGGTGCGCAGTAGACTTCCAGATAACAATTTTACAACCATGGTATCTGTACTTCAGAAATTCTTCAATTTTATGAATTTAACTGCGTCGGTAAGCATCTTTATTCTTGTTCTCCTATCAATATAACTATATATAATATAATTTCTAAATGTACCAACATATCATTGATTTTAGAACGAAGTAAGCAGCTGTGGAATTGCTGCTACTGAAAAGGTGATTAAGTTCCTAAAAATGTCGGATGCTCGAAACGAAGACGAAAAAACTGAATTACCATTATCAGCATTAGAAGATCCAAACATGATGCTCCGTTTATCTTCGTCTTGATTGATATCACATTTGCATATTTGATATTTTTTATTACCCCTGGCATGCAAAAAGAGCCAAAGTTCTATGTGTCCAACGAAGCAAATTCTTTCTATCGCAGTACGAATGGACTTGTTTCATATTGACCATATATTTTGATATATATTTATTCACTTACGTAATTTATTGCTGTACCTTTCATTAAATTTACTTATTTTCCCGATCGCAGTAACATGTTAGATATTAAGCATAAGTTAATTAATTATTCAGAATTTAATAAGATAACGAACGCGCCTTGTAATTACGCGTATGGCTCACGTAAATTCTTTACTGGTATGTATTTAATATTATCAACATATTTGCTTCGCCAATCGATTACTTTTATTTTTTCTTTTCTTTTAAGATTTTCTGTCTGTCAAGAAGAGCGACAATATGTAAACTTCTTGGCAGATTATAATTCGTTTGCTGTATAATAATGCAAGTACTTGCATTTCTACCATTAATTTTGGTATTTCAGTTTATTTACTTCTTAATGTTTATCACATGATTGGCAGTGTTAGGGTCTGTTGCAGCCCGTATAAATTTAAGATAGCATTATTCTGTAAGTTTATTTTAATATTAAAGATTAAACTATAAGCCTTGTAAATGTAAATTTATAAATTATAATTGTATCTTCAATTTACAGTTTCAGATCATTGGAACCCAATTAAAAAGTATAGAATTTCATGAACCATGAATATTTTGTCCGACAATTTAAAAAGGATATAAAAGATATATTACATTGTTATGAATAAACTAGTTTAAGAAATTATTAGTTGTAAAATAAACCATTTTTTTAAATAAAACTAAAATATATACTAGAGGATATAATCTTATTTTATATGAATAATTAATTATATTGTTCCCTTAGTCGAGATAGATCCAGTTTAAAATAAATTTGTTTCGTTTTATTCCGAATTAAATAACTTAAGATTTCTGGTTTTTGAAAAGTTGTAAATTGGACTTAAAAGTTTCGCCACGTTCCCCTATACATCTATATGCATATATATTGTATATGTATATTACATGATATAACCATAGATCTAAATATTTACATATTAAGCGGCCAGTGGAGCTTTTTTTTTAAATGTGCATTTGAACAAATGTTATTTTTATCGATAAGTATGTTAGGTGTATTATAATTCTTGCATTAAAAGATTATACAAAAAATTTTATTTGCAAAACCGGTAACGAATATTTTACACTAGTATAATATAACATGTGATTTTACTAGCTAATTAATTACTATAAAATAAATAATAAGAATATAACAAGGATAATAAAAAAAAACGGGAATAACAATATAACCGAAATGTTAGTTGCACATCTACTTTCGAAGTGAGTATTTATTTACATTTTCCTAATGATTTTTCATAACCTATGAATATCAATATAAAACCAATTTTATACATAGTCACTTAAAAGATCAATTATTACGTCATTAACGATTTTCAGGAACATTCTTAAGACTCAAATAACATTACCATTTCAATGGTTAAATGTAACACTTAAAGCAATAAGACTTAGGTCATGGTCGTCTAGTTCATCTAGTTCATCTTCTGACTCAGATACAGATTCTGAATCTTCTACAAAAAATGCAGGTGCACAGAAAGGCATTGCAAGGAACAATGATGTTAAGCGAACTACTTTCGCGAACAGTGTAACAAATGTAAATGTTTTATTTATCTATTTACATTAAATCTAATAACCATAATTTTCATCAATGTATGTATTAATCGGATCTGCATTTTTGTTTGAAGAAAAAGCGTGTAGACTATTTGTACACTATCAAGGAAGTACAAAAAAAGAGACAAATAGGTAAGTCTGCAGTGCACTTTCAATTGGTATAAGTATATAATCAAAAAACGAAATATTCCTTGTCACAGAGAAGCAAATAACCAAAGCGGCTGAAGAGCTAACTGGAAAAAGTGGAGAGAATAAAGAGAAGCTTCTTGCAGCATTATTAGATACTATATCTAATATTCAACATGAAAAGAGTTCTACTGTAATCAGTAAAATGTTTGTATATAATTTTTTCTTTTTAATCAAGTAGTTTCTATTATATGTAAATTATGCTAGACATTATAATAAGTGCAGATTATTTTTAGCAGTAAATCTAACGAGGAGATTAAATATAAATACAAAACGGAACAAGATAACCAGAAATATGGACAATGGAACACTGAAAGGGGAATTCCAATGGAAGGCAATGTAAAAGGGGAACCATCTACAATCAGAATGCTGCAAAGGCAATCAGAAGTGACGAGATATATTAACAACAAGTTTGTCGCCAGAGAAAGATACGACACAAACCCATCCAAAATTCAAACATTGCAAGACCAGAAATGGAAAACAAACTATGACACAGAACCATCGACAATTAGAATGTTGCAAAACGAGAAATCAAAAACAAAATATGACACAGAACCATCGACAAATAGAACGTTGCAAAACCAGAAATGGAAAACAAACTATGGCACAGAACCATCGACAATTAGAATGTTGCAAAACGAGAAATGGAAAACAAAATATGACACAGAACCATCGACAATTAGAATGTTGCAAAACGAGAAATCAAAAACAAAATATGACACAGAACCATCGACAATTAGAATGTTGCAAAACGAGAAATGGAAAACACGTATGGATAAAACCAAACTCGAAGAGGACAAAAAATTATCTATATCTAACATGCTAGTAAACCAGAAAATAAATGTAGAAAAGATTTCTGGTAAGCATGAATGGAAATCGGACGCGCAAGGCTCGTCCATTGTAAGGACACGAAAAGAGGAACAAACGAAGGCAAACGCTGGCTATAAGTACATCGGAAAAAAATATGAAGTGGAAAAAGATTTTGATCATAATATGACATCGAAAAATAAAAGAGAAGCAGAACCATCAATAATTAGATCACTTAATAGGTTTCAAGCTAAACGTGGAATACAGGAAATTAATCAGTTAATTAATAACAGGTTGTATATTCTATTAAGAAAAAATGAAAATATTTGTACTTTGATTAATTCGAACTAAATGTTTAATTTTTAGACAAGAGGCACCTATTAATTACCAGCAAATTTTTGTTAAACCTTTCGAATCAACCGTATTTCCCGAACTTAAAGTGTGGAACACATGCGAAGAAACGGAATTACAATCCTTTGTAACAAAGTATCCTACTAATGCATTTGAAGAAATGATTCAATGGACCGAAGAGGGTAAATTGTGGAAATTTCCCATAGATAATGAGCAAGGTAATAAAATAAAGATTAAAATAAGTCGATATTGCTGCTACTATACTATACTGTATAATTCTACCTTTGTCAATACATAAATACATTTCTTCTATAATACAGGAATGGAAAAAGAGCACAATGTCCATTTCTCGGAGCATGTGTTTTTGGATCGCCATTTGACCGGATGGTGTCCTAATAAAGGCCCGATACGACATTTTATGGAATTAGTATGCATTGGATTGTCGAAAAATCCGTATATGACAATTGAAGAAAAATATGATCATATAATGTGGTATAAAGATTATTTTCAAGATAAAACAGATTTATTGCAAAAATTGGGATTAGTTGATTAGAAATTGTACATATTGTAACAAAACTCAACGTAAAATATATTTAACTGTCTTAAAAAAAAGAAAAGTTAATAAAACCAATACAATTCTATACTAGTTAATATATGCATACATGTATACTTAATTAAAAACTACGAATATTTTGCTAATAAATTATACGCGTGTATTTTCATTTCTTTGTATCTTATTTAATAGTTTGCAAGAAAAGAGAAGTGACGTTCTTTTTGCGAAAATACATTTAGTACCTTAAAAGAGAGAACGATACAAATATTATGTATGTAATTGCTTGAAACTCCAGACGCCAAATTGCGCCATAAAGTGTGATCGGTTTAAGATTATAGGTTAGTTGGTGGGTGAAGCTTTGAGTATTTTTGAAGCAAAATGATCGAAGCGGAAGGTATTGAAGAGCAAGATGGATTACGCTCAGATGGTAGACGAGCGTTAGAATTAAGACAAATTCGTGTAAGAATGGGTATTTTCGGTCAGGCTGATGGAAGTGCATATATCGAGCAAGGAAATACTAAAATTTTGGTGACCGTATATGGACCCCATCAGGTTAATGATTTATCGAAAATTATATTTCTGACATATATTACAATAGACATTTAATATAGCAGCATACTAACATTACACTTATTTAGCCACGAGGTTCTACAGGAAGAAGTTCAAGTAAGGTAACGAAAGGTATAGTAAATTGTCAATACAGCATGGCAGTGTTTAGCTTGTCATCTGGAGAACGCAAACGGAAACCACGTGGCGATAGAAAGTCACAAGAAAGATCGTTCCAATTGAAACACGCCATGGAGGCGATAATACATGTAGAATTATATCCACGTTCGCAAATAGATATTTTTGTAGAGACATTGCAAGTCGATGGAAGCGAATATTGTGCCTCTGTGAATGCTGCAACGCTTGCAATAATTGATGCTGGAATTCCTATCAAGGTGAGGCATAGCAGACCGAACCCAATGTTTAATAAGATTAATTACAGACAAATGTGTGTAATAAAATTTAATTATTATCGCCCTTTGCTTCCTTTTTAGAATTATGCCATAGGCTGCACTGTAACATTGATCAACACACCGTCCTTAAAAGATGAAGATAATACATTAGAAAGAGGTGTCTTAGATGCAAATTACGTAGAGGAATGTGCACCTGGTGTTACTTTATCTGTTGTTGCATTGCCAAATAGTGATGGCGTGTCGAAAGATGGTCTAATAGTGGTGGCGCAAGGAGCAGGTCAAAGGTTGCATTTATCGCAATTCGAGTCCCTAAAAACAAGAGTATTATGCGGTTGTCAAGATATAAAAGCTATTTTGGATCGTGCAGTTAGGGACTATTTAACAGAACAATCTCTCCCTGCGCTGTTCCATGTTGCGAGAGGCTAGGAATAATGATAAGAAATTTTAAGATATTGTACACAAAAGTACCTTATAAATACACAATTTTTTTGTTTAAATTACGTACAAAATTATTCCAATATATTTTTCTTAAAAAATAATATTAATATATCTCTTTGATTATAATCATAATCACATTTTTAACAAAGTTTTTGGGTTTCCTTTTTGTTTTCCTGTGTATTTTCTGTCTCAAACTTTGGCACCAGGATATCTTTCCATAAGCATTCCTACACCCTGTGAAGAAATATGACATATTTGTGAAACTTAAATATAAAAATAATTACCGAAAATTATTTTTATAATAGCTTTACTTGTCCTCCAGCTGCACAAGCTGCAATTAATCCAAATTGTTGATCCTCTTTAATCAGTCGATTGGCAGTGTGTGTCGCTAAGCGAACTCCAGTTGCTGCAAAGGGATGTCCAATTGATAATGATCCACCCCATGCATTCCATTTATTAAGATCAGGTATTCCAACTTTTGAAGATCTTCCTAAGTAAGTTTGCGCGAACCAGTCGGAATCTAATGCTTTTATATTGGCTAAAATTTGCCCAGCGAAAGCCTCATGTATTTCCCATACTCCAATATCTTTTACGCTTAACTTTGCTTTTTGCAACACCTACAATTTGTTTAGAACATATCATAAATGTGTTAACATTTCGAATGTGAATATGAAGCATAGAAATGTTTTAACCTGTGGTACAGCATAAGATGGTCCTAACAGTAATTGATCAACAGGGTCCTGGGAAACGTAAGTGAAATTTCTTAAATATGCTTTTGGCATAAGACCAAGTTGGAGAGCTTTCTCTTCTGACATTATTAAAGCCGCTGAAGCTCCATCAGTTAAAAAAGATGCATTAGCAGCTGTAACAGTTCCATATGGTTTAACAAATGCAGGTTTCAACTTTTGCAATTGTTCCGGCGATGAAACTCGAATTCCATTGTCCTTGTTCACTACTTCATTTACATTTGGAACTACAAAAGAAATGAGAAAGAATTACTGTATCCTGGGCATTACATTTTACGTGATATTACCTTTGTAAGGAGCAACATCGGAGAGATATCCTTGTTGCTGCGCTCTCGCGGCTAAAGTATGCGAACGTAAAGCATAATCATCCTGCTCTTTGCGTGATATTCCAAATGCAGCTGCTAGCCGATCACCACTGTGCCCCATTGTTTCGTTACTAGAAAATTCTGCTACGGCAGGCAACTGTAATTGTACACGTATGGTCAAATATTATGATTACATTTAAATCAGTCCTCTAATAAAGGGGCAACGTACATCTGGCACGAAATGTGTTGGCCTGATACTAGCAAGAAGCGATAATTTTTGCCCAATTGTTTTTGCTTTATTAGCTTGCAACATCAACGACCGCATACGTCTATTATGCCTAATTGGTATATCAGACATAAGTTCTACTCCACCTGCAATGACCGTATCGTACACACCACAAGCGATCAAGCCCATACCAGTTGTAATAGCTTGGTTGCTACTGATGCATGCCATTGTTACAGTGTGCGCAGGAGTATGGTCACTGTATCCCGCTGCTAAGGCTGCTTCTCTACCAATATTTGAAGTTCTTACTTCTTGCATCACTGTACCATATACAATGTAATCAACAATTTCCTTTGGAAATTTAACTTTTCTTTCTAAAGCCCTTATAAAGAAAGTACAATACATTAAATTGCTTGCTAAATTGATTAATAAAAAGGATAAAATGTGCTTTAACTTACACCAATGATTGCCTGGCAAGATCGTACGCCATCAAATTTTTATAACTTGTTCCTGACTGCAAAAATGGTGTTCTGACCCCATCAATAAATACAATATTTTTGGAAGCATTATGACTTTTGGTTGTATATGATTTATTCGCCTTGACATAATTCCTTACAGAGCCTGGTATACAAAATATATTATACAGTTGCGATACATGGGGAAAAGGTATTATAATTTAATATCGAAATAATTATATCTACTCGGCTAAAATTTACGAGAAAAAGGTAACATTAAAAGTGCTAAATAAATTTACTACTTGCTATTTAATAACGGATAATCATTATATCGTATGCAAACGATTTTTAATACGAATTTAATACATTTATTGAAAACCATATACGTATTGTATTGACATTACTTTTAACGTTTGACAAATTTTTATACGATAAAGTAATTCAGCATACCATAATTAGTAACTCCATTCCTTATTAAAAAAGTATTTCTTACAGAAAAAATCATTTTTAAAAAATCGTTATTTAAAAATTTCGCTTTTTTTATCCGTATATTATTATTCTCTTTCACTGGTGCACACTGGCAAGTGTCGAATACGATATGTACCTTGAACCTTTCTTCAGACGTGTTTCTAATTTAATTCGAACCGAATTTCTATGTATAGCTCATCGTAAATCGTAATTAGTTATCGTTGTATAGAAACAGCCTTAACATAGAAGTGCGGGAAACTGACAGATTTTTCCCGCGTACGATCTTGCGTCTATGAATAATTTACACTAACTGTGTAATAAATATTGGTTTCATGCAGTTTCAGAATGAATTTAGTGCACTCTATTGTGGAACGTGAAAAAGGACACGGTAAGTCCCTTTTAATATATCTGCATCATGATAGATGCATTGGTATTATCATTATATAGGATCAGGTTACATGTAACCCAACATAGCGTTCACTTTTGACTGGACGTTAAATAATATTATGCATGCGTTTCATGTAAAAATTCATTTTGAACGATAAAACGCAAACATACAAAGAGTAAATATTTCTTTGCAGCATCGATACGCGATTACGATATTGCTCTGTACCGTTTGAAATGTTACCAAGATGACGTCTATCGTGGTATAACACCAAACACGAATGCACTCGATTTTAATCCAGAACCACCTGTTTTTGCGTGTCGATTTTGTCCGAAGGAAGGATATGAACAAATTGTCGCATTAGCAAACGAGGATGGAAAAATTGCATTGCAGGACGCGAGTCTAAAAAATGTATCGAATCAACCGTTGGAAGGAACACAGGTATTGTTATTATTTGTTATTAAATTATTCAGAATATCGAGATCGTAATACAATCGCTGGAAAACAAAAAATAATACAAATATATTGATTTCTTTATATTCTTTAGGCACATTGTAATGCAATATTCGATGTTGCTTGGATGCCAGGTGAATTAAAACTTGTTACAGCATCTGGAGATCATACTGCTAGATTGTGGGATGTATCTGGATCTGAAGTAAAACAAATTGATTATTTTCATGCTCACACAAGAAGCGTTAAGACTGCAGTATTTCGTTACCAGGATCAAGGCACGCTCTTAAATATTTTGATGCTTTCTAATACTCTTTAGCGTTTTGTTTAAAACAATATACTAATCGGAAAAAATATATTTTAGCCGTGTTTGCAACTGGAGCTAGAGATGGTTCTATAATGGTATGGGATATTAGGGCTAATCATTACGAACGTCCTAAACCAGATAATTGTATTGCTAATGCTCATAACGTTGGTGCCATAAATAATGTAAGGCAACGTAGGACAATCACTCTAGCATCTAGAGCGCAGAGCATTACTGGCTTGACGTTTCAAGATGATTTCACTTTACTCTCGTGCGCAGCTGGGGATGGGTACGTTTATGAATATATGTATAAATACCTGCTGCATAAAGAAAGGGACGAATGAATTATTAAATATTATTGGTATAGTTTAATAAAAGTCTGGGACTTGCGGAAAAATTACACTGTTCATAAAAAGGAACCATTGGCCAAACATACAATGAATTATACAGGACATAGTACAAGAAATGGATTTTCATCGTTATTAATATGTCCTTCGAGAATTACGCTCTATGCAAGTTGTATGGATAATATAATATATGCATATAACATATCATCTTACAATCCTAAACCGAGTAAGACAACATGGATAATTATTGATGTTAAACGGTAAAATAATATTGGCATTATTCAAAATATTTTCTTGGAATTAGTTGCAGAGTTTTATGGACATCAGAATCGTACGTATTACGTTAAAACTTGTTTGAGTCCCGACGGTCGCTATATTGCGAGTGGTTCCAGCGATGAACTTGCATATATTTGGCGTACAAATAAGCCAGGTGCACCAGTTGTGCAACTCTCTGGACATACGGAAGAAGTTACATGCATTGCTTGGTGTAATGTTGGAGAAACTAAAGTATTAACATACACATTTTTTTTCGTCTCAGTGTTATGTTTCTTATACCTAATATCGTTGCCTTCAAAATTGTTTACAGATAGTAACATGTTCTGATGATTCGTGTCATCGAATTTGGAGAATAGGCAACGAGTATGAAATAGATAATGAAGAAATACAAATACGTGGTCGCGCAGAGGCTATTGTCAATAAGAATCCGTTAGAGAAGCTAAAACTAGAAACTACACCGACTGTTACGCGTCGTTGGGTTGCATCGCACGAACACACACCAGGATCTGATACCACGCCTAGTACGTATCTTAAATTGACAGAAATTTCATATGAAATGTATCATTAATAATGATATTTCGTATTTGCATTAGACGTTACGCCCGGACCCAGCTCGTCAGATGCTTGCAATCAAACTGGAGATAATCAAAATCAATGTAGCACCAGTAGTTCATTGAAAAGAAGTTATTCCCGAATGATGATGGGCGGATCATGGTCTGATGGGAAGTTTAAATCAGTTTTATCTCCCATACGAGAGAATCTCACATCTGTTACAAAACGAATTCACTTGGAAAATCGCGGCGCACGCAGATTGTTTAGTCCAAGTAATGATAATAATTTATTAGTGAATAGAGGATACGAATCTGATGAACCAAGCACAAGTTCAGCTAGCAAAGAAAGTACAAATAACGAGATTCTGCTCTCGCCTACCTTGAATCTGCCAAATTTTGTAATTGATGGGACAGCGCCACATTTACTTCAACTATCTCCAGAAAAGTACAAGGAAAACGTCGATTGGTTAACAAGAATACGAAGAGAAAAATATGAGCAAAAAGTAGGAAAAGCAGTAACAGAAAAGTCCCATAGCCCCGTTTCTCATACAACGCCAGGTAGAAGAAGCAGTAGGTCACGATCGACGGAGCCCCAGAAAGTATCTAAAATACCGAAAAGTCCAGCCCTTTCTTTATTAAACTATTTTAAAGTTACTGGAAAGGACTGTGAAACAAATGTGTGTTGTGAAGACGCAAATATCGTACCATCTACAAATTCTTGAAAACACTCCTAGATTTAGAAATTAGATCGTATTTTATCTGTGTTAAGTTTCGTCTAAAGCTTTTTATTATAGTTATTATTTTATTACACAATACAATATTACATTCGATACCTCGATCCATGAATGTGATAAAAACTTCAGCGCGCTTTCAATTGTTTACGACGTGGTACCTTATAAACAATTTATAGAAGTTAAAACAATACATGTCATTATGTAAGATAAGTAATGTGACATAACATACAAGTATTATAAAGTATGTAAAAATTGATTATATACTCAAGTGTCATGTATTGATAATAATATAAGATACATTTTTTATGCAATGATAAATTATTTTTATAATATATATATGAATAAAATAAAAAGTTTTGTTAATTCTTTTTACCAAAATATTGTACTTCTTTTCAATATTCGGAAGGATGATGGATTAAAATGCATGAACTAAACAATGTACAATAAATAGTTCTCGAATTTTATTTATATTATACATATGTTTCGTTAACTAATCAATTGTGGGCTAAACACTTTCACTGCTCGCGAAAGTAATTTTATTTCAACTGCTTTCAGTTCGTATTCTTCGTTGTCAATATATAATGTACATTCTTTCTCAGCCTATAAACCAGAATACGTAATAATTAACGTTGATGTTTACAATTAAATAATTAAAAGCTTACCTTCTGTGGAGTTAGTTCAATATTTTTTGCTTCCGCGACTTGTTCGCATAATGATTTTTCACTGGTTTCTTGCTTCCAGCCTTCAGCAACGAAAGAAATATAATTGACATTCGTTGGACCTATATAATAGAAACATTCGCTTATGATCACGATCATTCTTTTTACCAACGTTATGTACAACTGTATGAAATCTTGGTTTAAATTACCCATTTTCACTTTCAAAGACGAGGGTGGAGATACAAATTCTGGCTTATCGATGTTAGACGTTTCTATATGTAATTCACTTGTTGAGATGGGCAGTTCGTGAAGGACATCACATTTTTCGTTTATTATTTTACTGTAATCTACATTATCTAGAGAATAAAGTATAATGTAGCAACTTTTCTTTTATGCTGATATCTTTGAATGAATTTCGTTATACCTATAGGAGCAGTCACTCTTGGTACAAATACATGCCACCACCTTGTATTTAAATTGGAAGAACCAGCCAGTAAATAGTTCTTTTGATTGCAACGAGAACAACCTTCGCAAGGAAGTGTATATCTTAATACTGCATTGCAATATTCATTTAGGTTTCCTTTGTGACCATTAAAAATATAAGTTGCATATCTGTATAGTACGTACACCACATTAGATAATATCAGTTTGGTTTCAATAATAAATACATTTAAAGATATTCAAAGGAAGTTACACGGACTTTCTCAAGGGTCCCCAGTACCAATATTTTTTAGCCAAAGTATTTGCATCTTTCCATGCTCCCCACTCAATGGTTCCCATAGCATAGATTGGCTTTACTGGTTCTTCTGGATTTTCCTTAAATTATGGTACAATAAGTCAGATGTTGTAATTCCATTGAAGTATCGAAGAGTTACTAAACAGAATGAAAATGTACCTCGATAGGTTTTACTTCAATCATGTCCATCAATTTAGACTGCTCACTTATAATAGCCATTGTTGCCTCTATTATTTGTTTAACATTGGTCAATTTATCATAGTTGTGATATATGGATTTTGCGACTTTGTTCGTTTGTCCTAGTGGTAAGATGCCAATAGGGCATTGCCTTACCGAATTAAGATTACAATCGTATTTCCTTACTAATCCGGTTAAGACATCGGACAAAGTGCCATCTCCTCCAGCGACTATGATGGCATCGGTAGGAGTGTCTAAATTCATTATAATTTTCCTAGCATCGTTTTGCGATTCAGTCTGTATTACAGTTACAGCGATTCCAGCCAAGTGTAACAGTGGCTCGCAATACTTTTGAAACAGTTTCTTAGCTTTCCTATGAATAATAGTAACAGTTAGGATACTACAAAAAGTATGATTGAAATGTTATTTGAATAATTGAACATAATCGGACCCTTTCTTGGCAGCTGGATTTAAAATGATAGTCACATGACGCGGTTTTGTTTTCGTTGATAGAGGAGCATCGCCGTGCTGTGCTACATTTTTGCAATATTGTCTCATTAACTGGTTGGTGCTACAAATAATAATATTTTACTTTTAAAGTGAAGAACAATAATAAGTTTTAAAATTAAACTTAGTCAAAAAGTTGTATCTTACTCGTAGACTTCTTTACCATATGAAGCTCCATATGACAGAGCTGCAACTCCTACGGCGGATTTTTTCCAATTATTTCTTATAGTTCGAAAGAAGTTTAATATCTTAGCCATTTTTTGTTTAAATAGTTTTATTTCTTCTATATAAAATAACCTTTATAAATGCGTAATTGACATATTGTATTACTGCTAGAATTTCACTTGAAAATCCCTGAAAATCATACAAATATTACATATGTTTAATGTCGATAACGTTCACGTTCCCTTTATCATAAGGTTTTCACATAAAATATTAAGTCAGCCAAATAAATATGATTTCAACATTGGATATATTTATTAAAGACTTCTGCGACATGTTTTAACACACGAATTAAAAATGTTTCGAATTTAATCAAAATTCAATCTTTTTCAGATGTTTTCTTCTCATTATTACCGGTATTTATTGTTAGCGTAAACACATAACACTGTACAAACTGATTGCAGATCCAACTATTGTGGTATTGCACGTGTTTTAGACTGCTTGCTATTACATTCAAACCTCAATTTAATACAAACATTAATAAATATTACCCATTTAATTGGAATGGTGCATTACAAAAATTAAGTTTCAATGAATTGTTTATAAATAATACGATAATTAAATGCTACTTAATCGATGGTTACATGGAGTTTCATATCATCATATAATATACGGGGCGAGAAATCATGTACAAAATATTTTATGCCGCAGTCACTCCATCTACCTTTTTTAAATCACGAAAATCGGTTTGTTATTAGATTAGTCAATTACTTTCGATCATCACGTTGATCATTTTTTCGTGGGCAAAGTGTAAAGCTGAAAATAAGACAGTTTCATAAGTATCAGCCATTTTATCAGGTAATTTCGTTCAAAGAAAAGCAAACGGACAATAAATTTATGTAACATATAAATGTACGGATGTTTTACTTGTATATCTGAATATTCATAAAAATAATGTTTTTGCGGATGACAGGTCAGTATAATTGTTATTTTCATTCTGTCACTTGTCAACGGTTATGTATAGTGGCAGTATTTCGTAAAACGCATTAAATCCGTACGATTACATTTACGTTGATATTTCGTAAATGTAACACATTTCCTATATTGTACATTATATTACAAGAGAATACACCATAGAATGTACTTTTTGCAGCCGCGTTAATCTGTTCATTTTGAAACAGCTTTTGATCGTGTGAGTTAAAATTTGTTGGTTATATTTTTTTACTACATTATTCAGAAGGCGCAATATTGTGCATATACTTGATTCTAAAAACAATTCAAATAACTTCTCGATGTTTTTATAACTTTAATGATCCCTCGACAAAAAAATTGTACACATTCGTTCCTACAAAAAAATTCACCTCTTTGATTGTTTTAAACCCTATCCTTTTTACCTCGAATTTGGTTTCAAGCTTCTACGTAAAAACAAACGTTAATAAACGTGATATTCATGTTAACTTTGTGTTTCACAGAAAATCGAGTTGTAATGTAGCTACCCATAAACAAAAACTATGAGCAAAATATTTATTATAAGAAAGATTCCATTTTGGTGAGAGTAAAGGATGGATCCTAAAGATTATCATAAAGTGTGCGAGGAAGTAGACAATGTTGTAGCATCTACACGCACGAGCCCAGATACTGTACATAATTTGGAGGGTATGGAATTGGATGAGGCTAATAATTCTGTGAAGGTCAATGAAATTGATATAAACGAAGTAAAAAGGGAGGCAAATACAATAAAGGCAATGGATGAAATTCAGACGGTGAACGAAGTAATAAAGCTTGCCAATCCTGTAATCGATAGCGCTGATGATCTGGTCAATGAAAAGAATATTTTCGATGAAAATGACGAGAATAACATTTTGAGGGATGCTTCATTTTCTATCGATAATTCTATATTGCCGGAAGCTACTACCTCCCAAGACATTACACCAACTACATTTAACGATATTGAATCGAGTTCTCCTTCCAGTGATCAAAATAAAAGTAAAAGAAGTATATCGAAAGGTAATCTATCGATGTTGGAAGTCTGTTTTACTGAAATGTCTAATCCAACACTTCTTGTACATCAATTTTAATTTATAGATCAATCAAGCGGTGATAGCAATATTTCAATAGATAAAGTTGGTAACAGCTCGGACGAAGATTCTAGTAAACGGCAAAAATTAAACGAAAGCATGTCTAATAAGTTGAAATCTGACGACGAAAATGTAGATAATGCATCAAAGTTTCATAAATTGAAGTCTAAAGGAAAGAAACGTAATTATCGTAATAAAAGACCAGCAGGAGATAACGAAGAGAGTTGTAACGAAGAAACAAATGAAAATTCTGAAATGAAACCAGGTAATTAGTAAAAAAAAAAGAAAAATATGTAACTTCTAACGAATTTCAGTATCACGTTATACTTAAATACAGAAAGTGAAGAAGGTGCGGTATCTAGGCGAACGGAAAGTTTCGAACAAGGGCTAGAAGTCAGTAGTGATGGTCCAGACATTGAAGATGCTGGTATGTATAATTGATTATATTATTTGGTAACTTTACTTTATATTTCCTATTGTCTTTAAAGATGAGAATGATTCCAATGAATGGACAACAGCCAGTGAAGAAGAATTAGAGGAAGCGGAGGATGTACAACAAACTCCAGCTTGTTTGCGAAAAGAAAAACCAATGCCGAAATGGTTCGTAATACCGGAACTGGTCCGCCGCGAAATGGGTATTAGTCCATTATTTCAACGGAAATATTACGGTTCTTTACATGTTGCAGAACATTTTGAACTTATGTACAAGCTTAAAGAACACGAGGTATATATATTGTATTCGAAGTCTTACATTTAGGAGATGAGACATGTAATTTTTTACATTATTTCGATAGGGTTGTGTTAATGCTTTGAACTTCAATCAAAAAGGAAATTTACTTGCCAGTGGTTCTGACGATTTAGCTGTAGTACTGTGGAATTGGGCAATAGGAAAGAAACATCATTTAATAGTTAACAGTGGCCATCGAAGTAACATATTTCAAGTATGTAAAAAAGATACATTTATGTTCACCGTTTCACGTATATCATCATGCATATGTCTTTTTTCTTTTTAGGTGAAATGGTTACCATGTGACGAGGAGAATTTAATTGCCACGTGCGGTCGCGATGGATTCGTACGTCTATTAAATATCAAAGGTGGTGTATCACGAAGGCTTGCCACACACTATGCAGCGACACATAAACTCGCAGTTCATCCAGACACACCACATATTATTATTTCCGTTGGTGAAGATTCAAAAGTGTTGTCTATAGACATTAGAGAACAAAAGCCAACGAAGTATGCTTACAAAGATGATCCTTATTTATATCAATATCTTTTCGTGATAGATGAAAATGATTTTGTTACACAGGTTGCTAGTGGTAAAAGATGGTTCTTCCTATGTACAGTTGTACAGTGTTCATTCTAATCCTCTGAAGAGTTACGAGTTTTGTGTTGGTGGTCGGTCACCGGCAGTTAGAATACATGACCGACGGAAAGTATCGGAACCATTATACAAATTATATCCTGAACATTTAGTATGTCTTTTTTTATGTTCCTCCAATAATGAAGATGAACTTTTGATTGTTTATAATTAACATTTATATGTTATGCATTACAGACTGGAAATAAGTATGTACAAGTAACTTGTGCTTTATATAATTATAATGGAACCGAAGTTGTTGCAACTTATAATGACGAAGACATATATTTATTTGATACAGTGTCTCCTCAACCTGGTGATTTTGCGCATAGATATCAAGGTCATAGAAATAATGCTACTGGTATGCTCTGTATTACGTGCTCTCTATGAGGATTAAAAGCATTCCCTTTTATATCCCTACTATATTATAATATTTTATAGTGAAAGGGATAAATTTCTTTGGACCTAAGAGTGAGTTTATCGTCTCTGGTTCGGATTGTGGAAATATATTTATCTGGGATAAGAATACCGAAGCAATCGTGAATTGGATGCTTGGGGATGAACAAGGAGTGGTATGTAATTAAATGAAATTATTTAAGAATCTTACTAATCTTGATATTGTGTAACATTGGACAACGTTTTGTCGTACAGGTAAATTGTTTAGAACCTCATCCAGAATTCCCTGTTCTTGCTACTAGTGGTCTCGATTTCGATGTAAAAATATGGGTGCCTTCTTGCGAATACCCTCCAAATATCGCGGGTTTAGCAGACGTATGTATCTTTGCAGTATTCGAATTTATGTTACAAATGAACGATAATTTATACATGCCCTTGTTTTTTCCTTTTTCTTTCGTTTAGTGTGTTAAATGCAATGCATTAGTTAGAAGGCAAGAGGCTGTTACTGGAATCCACGGAATTGACAGTCCGATGAATTGGATACTTGTACGAACTATTGGCCGTAGACACAGAAGAAGAGTATGTATAGTTGATCTAAAAATATAGCGTGGTCGTAAAAGCAGCTAAATAATAGATATAGGTGTTGTAATGTATTAAATTTTTTTTTTTATTTTATACAATTAAAAGATGTCGGTTGATTTACAACCACGCTATATTTCTAAATTGACTATACTAAATATAAATTGATTAATATGCGCGCATCGTTTTGTACAAATTTACATAATTCTTTTACATTATGATGCAGGCTTTGAACGCGTTCAGAGGTTCTGGTAGTCATTACCTAGACGATGACGAGGATGATGACACTTCGGATGGTGACTCTTCTGCTCATAGCGATAGCCAATCCGATGATTCAAACAGATCAATGACAATTACAAACAGAACATTACAATGTCGTCAATCATAGAGGTATTAACACGGATAATTTTACGTTCGGTACATTAATACTTCGCACGATTTCTTTAAGGATGCTATTAAACACGAATAATTATGATGAAAAAACGAATCTGAAAGTTCAATAACCCTTCACAACTTATCTTTTTCTATCCATTTAGTAGTTTGTGTTTATTAATAATACAAGTTATATATATATATAATTTACTATAATCGTAAGAAATAGTACGCATTAAAGTATGTATAGAGATTCACTAAAGATATGTATTTACCACCATATTGAACCAAACTAAATCGCAATTTATTTTTTGCTTCATTAGTACTTCAGGAGCTATTTTAATGTCATAACACTGTGAAAATTGATGTGAGTTTTATGTAATATTTTGTTGCAAAGGATGTGTACTATTATAAAAGTTTAATGCTTCAAGTATATTTGAAATATTGTGGCAATATCCTATATTATCCATGATGTTGTAAATACATTTAAAATATACTAATTAGGTATACTGTTCATAAACATATTTTGCGTCATAGATAATGTAATACACAAAATTGATAATTTAAAAATCTCTATATTTGTTTTCTCTTTTTTTTTAGTATTATTTATAAATATCTGATAATTATAATGAAAAACATGATGACACCTATAATATGAAAAAATAATATATTAAAATATGCATCATACCTATATTAATAGAACATGTTAATTAGATTATAAAATGGATACATAATCTTATAATAGCAGTGAATGTGATTTCACCCTAAAGAAACGCAAACTTTATATACTACAAGTTGTAACATGTAAATTAATAAAGGATTGTTTTTATTCAATAACTTTCTTATGGAGACATTAAATCTTTTCCCTGTATCGTGTATAAAAAAAAATGTATTGAAACAGTAAATATAATTTATTGGTAGGCTGAAATTTATTTAACATGTATGGATGAAGAGATATGATTGCGAAATTTGTGCACATTGCTTCTCAAAATATACCGATAGAATGGGCCAGACCAGCGTATATGTACAATGTTGTAATCCCCATAATAAAAGTAGTAATAGCTTTAACAATAAGGGTTGACCATGGGCCAGTTAAAAAGAGTACTATTAAAAAATCTAAAATAAGCGGCCTATACACTGTAAGTATAAGCATACCGACCACAACGGGAACTAAACCACGTTTTAAATCGTGCCTTGACCACAGCCATACAAGTGTTGCCGTGGTTATGTGTTGTACCTGTTTATATTAAAAAGAAAATCAGATAACTGTAATATTTCCCTTGCAGCTGTATATATTGTTAAATTACTTACTAAGTTAATATTAGATTCAAGACTCTTTTGAATGTATTTCCAATCGAATTCTGCGCCTCTTGCTCCTACCCATAGCAGAAGGAACCTAGTGAGCAATACCTCTGCACCTGCCCATCCGACACCTGCGGTTAACACCTTTGCATGCCCTTTACCAGGTATACTATTTAACACTAATAATATTCCAAATAAGTCGGCTAGATCTATTGACGATTTTAAAAATTCCTGCAAGATTTATTTAACATTAAACATAAAAAAATAGGTCGTATAACTATATTGAAAAAAAAGATTAATAAATACATACACCAATTACATCGAACCCTTCATCGGCTACGTTGTCTGCGGTAGGAAAAAATGTTGCAAGTGCTAACATTTTTACTAATTGCGCAAATATATAAGTACCCCCTGCTTGTATACATTTCCAAAATGCACCGTACTCCGATCTAAAAAGAAAAAATTCAGATAAGTTGTTCCAATACTTCCGTAGCGAAAACATTAATAATAAATTGGTAATAAATACAATTGCAGGTAGGTTAGAAAGTATTCCAATAAACTTACAAGCCTGAATATTTATAGGTGAGGTAGTACGGTACATATACTAAAGCTAAACAATTTCCGAAGTGATATAATGTCATTTTTATCTGGTAAGTTTCTGTACATTTAATTTACATATGACTAATCATTGAGCTGTGAAATATAACAGCAGACAATTGTTCTTCCGATTATTCGTATGAAGGATGGCGAGCATTAAACAGAAATAATGTAGAAGCAATATCTTATAGCATTCGCTGTTACGCATTCTAAAATACCGACCCTGCAAAACCATAAATACAAATCTCTTATATTAAATAAGTTGCAGGTAAGCACATTTTGGTACTATGTTTAATTATACATATCTTAGTATCCAACAATTTCGTAATCGATATTATTAAATTTTACGTACGGGTGAAATTTCTTTAATTATATTTAGTTTCAATTTATACCGCTATTAGTGTCGCAATCTTATTCTCTTACTGACTTGGCATGCAACAAAGAAACCATTGAATTACAAGTATCATGTATGTACTTTATCTGTGGTAATTATAATTAATGACAATAGTAACGCATATATGAACGTACTACATGTGTTAAACAAATAGAGAAACACGTTGAAAAAATTCAGTGTACAGAATATTATGCGAGGTGCGATGCAAAGTATTTCTCTTTCAAGCGGCTATATTATGCCTCTTATTGGATGTAAGCTTATTAGAAAAATTAAAAAACATATTTTTCAATCCCCGTAATTGACTGCTACTTTATGCAATCAAAAAAAAAAGTAATTGCAAGAGAAACATGCCACATCGTATTATTTGTCGAAAATTTCTAACACTAAATTATTTCCATTTTAGTAGGCACATATAAAATTCAAGGAAGAAATGTAATTTATGAGGTAATAGATGAAAGCTTGAAAGCAGGTTTTCGATCTATCGGTATGTATATTACAGAACTCTTAATATTATTCTTTTGTTGCTTGCTCATAGATTATTATGTTGCAAACTTATCTTTTCTTGATATTTTGCTGTATTTAGATACAGCAGCAGTATATAGAAATGAAGAGGATATTGGCTATGCCTTAACAAATTTATTACCAAAACATAATCTTCAGAGAAGCGATATTTTTATTACTACTAAACTTTGTAAGTATTCATTGTCAATCTAATTAAACTAATACATTGTATGTTGACACCTTATGTTTACAACAGCACCAAGCGAAAATGGTAATGCACAAGGAATAGAAGAATCTGTGAAGAGATCTCTGAAAGCACTTAATATTTCTTACATTGATTTGTATTTAATTCATTGGCCTGGTGCAACACGTATACCAGAAACTTCTACAGGCAATTTAGGCTTGAGAACAAAGACTTGGGAAAAATTAGTAGATTTAAAGAACCAAGGATACATAAGATCTATAGGTGTATCCAATTATACAATAAATCATTTGGAACAATTACTGAATGATTGTAAAGGTGTCCCGCCGACGGTTAATCAAGTAATATAATTGGACATGCATTTGAAGGAGGCATTTGTGTTTTTACTGTCATTCTTAAGCCTTTTTTTGGGGAATTTTTTCTTTCAAATCCTTTGAAAGATGCCTTTGCATGTATGGTTGTTAATACTCTTTTTTTCGACATTCAAAACACAAATACCCCCATAATTTATATTTTAATCAAGGTTGATGTAAAATTAAAAGAATTTTTGTACATTCTAGGTTGAATTGCATCCGCATTATCGCCAGGAAAAATTAGTTAAGTACTGCAACGAAAAAGGAATTCATGTGCAAGCGTATTCTTCTTTAGGAACTAGTAGCGATACTAGCCTTTTGAGGGACCCAGTTGTGGTAAAAACAGCTATAAAACTTGATGTATCATCCGCGCGATTACTATTAAGATGGGCAATGCAACAAGGAATTGGTAAATACTATTCATTCTAAAATAAATTTTTGTAACTGTGCACAATATACGGAAAAAAATATTGCAGGTATTATTCCGAAAGCTGTGAAGAAAGAACACATAAGGGATAATATACAGTTAGATTTTGTCATCGACAAAGAGGACATGAATGTTTTATCTACTTTACCGCAGCAAAAGTATGCTTGGGATCCGTCGAATGTTTATTAGATAAATTGTAACTGTGGGAATTAAAACCTTTAAAAAACCCCTGAAAAAATGGAAGATTTTGCAGATCAGGTTGCACAACTCTGTTTGTTGAAGTACGCGCAGTTTGGAAAAAATGGTAAACCATCCGAAAAAGAATGGACTGTGTTGTCGGGAATAGTATTGAAGAAAAATGATGGTTCCCTATCTTTAGTAGCACTCGCCACTGGAACGAAATGTTTAGGAGAAATAGATTTAATAAATAATGAACAATATGGAGAAGGATGTAGACTAAACGACTCTCATGCAGAGGTTCTTGCTAGACGTGCCTTTCTAAGATATTTATACGAACAAACTGATGTATCGTTGAGCGGTGGAAGAAGTGATATTTTTCAATTAGACGATAAACAAAATATTAAGTTGTTTGACGATATATCGTTTCATTTCTTCACAAGTCAAACTCCTTGTGGGGATTGTTCTATATTCTTGAAAGACGAATCCTGTGAAACCTATATACCTCCAGCGAAGATTAAGAAGTGTGATTACAATAACGAAACGGAAGTAATTAATGAAACAACAACTTATAAACAAGGGATCCAAGTTCTTATTAAGGATATATATAGAACAGGTGCGAAATGTGTTAAAACTGAAAAACACCAAGATCCTCATTTACCAGGAATAAATTATCATGTTATTGGACCGCTACGCACCAAGCCGGGAAGAGGCAATCCAACTCTCAGCTTATCTTGTTCAGATAAATTGGCAAAGTAAATAAAATTATTCGAAGCTGGAATTCGTTTTGAACGTGCATCATTTTTGTATGTTATATTGCAACTCAACTTTGTGTAACAATTACAGATGGAATATCCTTGGAGTGCAAGGATCATTTTTATCAATGCTGATACCTCGAATAAAATTGGAAAGTATTATAGTTGGAGGTAATACGCCCTTCTCTTTAGATGCGATGGAACGTGGATTGTACAAACGATTCCATGAAAATTTATGTAAAGTAAAAATTGCGCAAAGTAGACATTCTTTTAAGCAACAAAAGGACTCTGAGAGGATACACCCATGCCCCTCGAGTATAATATGGTGTGCCGCACGAAAGCGGTAACGACCAAATTTTACATTGTTTTCAAGTTCCAATTACTACAAGCAGAACTAACATATGTTTGAATAATTTGTCTTTTATAGTGATACAGAGATAGCTGTTGAGGGTAGAAAACAAGGAGCAACGAAGAAGAAGAAAGGAAAAAATTTACTCGTAACGAGACGGGCCCTTTTTGAAATGTTTTTACGAATTTGTGATAAGTATCAAAATTTCAATTGCAATATACGACACCCTAAAAAAATTACTTATTTGGATTGCAAGAAATGGTCCAAGGATTATCAAAGATTATGGAACGCATTAAAATCTGGATCTTTCGATGCCTGGCCTTCAAAGCCAATTCGATTGCAAACGTTCGTTTTATAACAGTTTTTACACGTTTGAAGCATAGAAACAAAGAAAAGCAATCGCACGAGATTTTGAAAAAATTTAATTTAGATTGCAAACGCACATATACTTTATTTTTAATTATTAATTTCACTTATAAAATTGATATATATATAAAAATATTTTACAATGTTCGCTTACTGACATTAGTATACCCTACGCCGATACAAGTTAAAACGACCTGATCTAATATTTCGTCCTCTTCTCTAACTGGCTCCAGTTTAAAGACAACCCCGAAGAAGTCCTTTAAATCCCGCAAGAATTGTATCCTGTAGTAGTAATGTTTTTCAGCATTATTATCCAGATTGTTTAAATATTTTAATGTAAATATGCGAGTAAAATTATTGTTACGTACATCGATGGTGTTAACGGGCCTGTTACAATCTTGGAAACATCTTTCTTACCCAGTGCCATGAACATTGCAGTCATGGATTGAAATGGTGAATCCACACAGCCATTTCTGAAATTTTATACACTTTTTATAACACTTTCATTATGTTATGTACTCTCACGTCTCGTTCATCTTACCTGTATATTTCATCGACTAATTTCATAGCCGCTTCTTTACCAATATCTTCTGGTACACAAGGCAATGAACCTGTTGTCATAAGTGGTGAAAATGCTTCTGCGCCAAAAATAACTTCAGTTGTGGTTTCAGCGGACAAAGTTACACCAAAACCTATAACATGTATAAACATCTTAAATAGTGAACGTATGCAAGTCAAAGTAATTCGAATGCCACGAAATATATACCTGGTGATTTTCCGCTGGCTGCACCTTTACAGTGATCTGTATGAATATATACATCTGGCAAGAACTTCAGTAACACGCCTTTAGCGGATTCTACAATTCGATTGGCTATAGCAGGTGATACACGTATACTGCATGCTGTACCTCTTATTCTCTTTACCATTCCACTATTTTGAAGCTACAAGAATGTTGTTATTAGGAATGGTGTGCACTGTTGAGTCTCTTTTTATATGGTAGCTATGTTCCATGTACAAGGGGATGGCCACAATTTTGAAAATTGGTCGTGAAATATACGTCGCACAAGAGACCAGAAAGTAAAGTGTCGAAGAAGAAATATATAAGTTCTGCTTACTTGAGCACTTCTAAGGCTTCGACTAGCAGGACACTTGAAATTAATTTCTCCACCGCCCAGGGGCGATGCTCCTCTTTTTGTAATATTAAATATAACTTCATTGTCGCCCAATAGAAATCTTTTTAATATTGGTATTGCAGCCGTCTTGATTCTATCCACAGATGGATCTTGGGACCACAGTTTTGTAAATTAATTAATTAGTTTTGCGCAATAATGAAGTTTGTGAAACTCTCTTATAAATTCTTTACCTAATGTATTATTAGTAACTCCACGAAGCTTTATATTGATTGCCTTTTTACAAAATGGTGCCAATATCATAATTCCCTCTAAATAATAACCGATACCACGTTGTAAACTGCAATCATGCTCCAAATCACCTCCGGTCAATAAGCCAGGGCTGTAATATAATGTTGTACCAGTTTCGTTCAATTCAATCCTCGATCCGTTCGTAATTTTATCTAATAAACGAATGAAACTGACCTCATACTCTGAAACGAAAACAGGTGTAATAAATGGATTAAATAAGTTGTTTTACATTAACGCCATGAATATTCAAACATTTTCACGTGTTTGCTATAAGACAAGTATATTTAAACTAACCTTTAAGACCTGGATCATCGTCTTTTATTCTGATATTTATAATTCGTACAGGCTTTCCTGATAATGTTGCTAACAACAAACGATATCGTAAATAATTGCAGCCCTCGTACGTCAAAATATTATTTGTTGATTTGGCTGGCATGTTTTATTTAAATTCGCGGCAATAAACAGAACAACGTGATGGAAGCATGAGACTGTGTGAGGTCATAATACTGTTCTGTTTATGCACAGTCGTATGTTTTAATTCAACAGTGAAATTGGAACGATTGACAATTCAAGTAGAAAGTAATAAAATTATTTGATATCCTTAAAAAATTGATCGCAAATAGTACAAATGGTTTTTTATAATAGTATAATTTATTTGTTTTATAATTATCGTCAAGGTTTATCATACATAACAACGCACTCGATATGACTCTAATAAAAAGGAAAATATTTGTTACTGTCGGCACCACCAAGTTTGACGAATTAATCAAGACGGTCCTTACTTCCGAAGTTCTAAAGGTAAAAGTATAATTCTTCTTTTAACTTTTATTTTCAACGTAAGTGCTATAGTATTTTAACGATTATTTCAGGCATTATCATCGAAAGGATACAACGAGTTAATTTTACAAATCGGCAGAACAACATTTATACCAGATTGTACACCACGCTGTGGCTTCAACACTATAAAATATTTCCATCTGCTTCCAAATATAATCTATTATATAGAAGCTGTTGATCTTATAATAAGTCACGCAGGTGCTGGAAGTATTCTGGATGCATTGGAAAATAAGAAGGATTTGATTGTAGTTGCGAATCAAAGTTTGATGAACAATCATCAATTAGAATTAGCTGAGCAACTTTACCACGATAATCATTTGTATTACTGTACTCGTGAAACTCTGTTAGATACTATCGAAACCATGGATTTCACTGAATTAAGGCCTTTTATTAACGAGAGAAGTAAATACATTGCTGACCTCATAAATCAAATAATGGGATTTGTAGCATAATAAAAAGGAGGCACTTCAAGGATAATGAAGAAATTTGCTCGAGTCAAATTTTGTTTATTTTTAATTTATACTTAATGAGGAATTTTCAAGGGTTAATTGATATATATATAATTTGATACAATTTCGTTTTTGTAACACGTTTTACAATACGAGTGTACAACAGCTTTAATTATTCTGTTATAACAGATATAGCTTTCGTATAATTTACAACAAGATAGTAAGAATTACTTAAATAACTTTAAACCTTAAAATTATGTTATTAGAGCATAGAAATATTTATCATTTCTAGCTAAAAAAATGATGACCAAGAGTGGCGGCAGTTATTGTTACACGTTTCCTATGCCATCTTTGGATAGCTGCTAACTGTTCAAATAAAAGCTAATATCCATGAAAATATATTCCAAACACTGTAACACCTACAGTGTTGAAATAAAATTTAGTCAGACAAAATAATTCTCCACGTTTCATTGCAAGTCTTGCCCATAGGTATAAAGCAGGCAAGGAAACCTCATAGGACGATGAATATAATCATTGCGTTGCCGATAATTCAATGGACCTGCACGTTTTCGGTGCACAATATTTGTATTGTTCCGCGGACGACGTCAGCATTGTTTATATTTTCAATTTATTGTACGAAGATACATCCACATGAGGCAAACTACATACGTATATTTATAGCGGCATGTGTTTTGCTTTAATTGCAAACCAAGCCGAGACGTGTCATTTCTTTTAAGAGTTCATTTCCGATTTGCGCGGGACTCCTTGTTACTATTACACCAGCCTAAACAATCAAACATCATAATAGAAATAAAATAGCGAAATTTATTTTTATGGTAAAGTAGCAATTGAATCGCAAACCTTTTCAAGTGCATTAATTTTGTCTTGCGCGCCTCCTTTTCCACCAGAAATGATCGCCCCAGCGTGTCCCATTCTTCGACCAGGTGGAGCAGTGATACCGGCAATAAATGACACCACCGGTTTAGCTTTTCCACCCTAAAATCATACGCGTTATTCTTTAAATCGATTCGCATTTATAACGATATGATATATCTTTCTTAGTTTATGGAACATCGGAATTACAGGTTTAAGGATGATTATAAAGTAGGATTGGATAGGATTTGGGTACCAATAGATTAGAACAGCAACCAACAGTGTTGTTTTCAATGAGATATTCCGCTGCCGACTCTTCTGCGCTACCGCCAATTTCACCGATCATTATAATACCATCGCAATCTGGATCCCTGAGGAATACATCTAAACAATCGATGAAGTCTGTTCCATTGAATGGATCACCGCCAATTCCGACACAAAGCGTTTGCCCAAGACCAGCCTTAAAGATAAAGAAGTTTATATTATATGATTCCATGAAAGTTTGTGCAATTTTTAGAAATAAGGTATTATTCACTTACAAGGGTCGTTTGATTTACAGCTTCGTACGTTAATGTTCCCGATCTCGACACAATGCCAACTTTTCCTTTTTGATGTATATGTCCTGGCATAATACCTATTTTACACTGCAATAACGATATATTACAGAACAATGTATTACAAAATGCATGTACATATACAGGATATAGTTATATAATTCGTGAGGTAAGTCTGGATGAAGGAATTTATAATTTAAACGATTCACACCTGTTCTGGGGCTATTATTCCTGGACAATTTGGTCCAATCAGACGAGACTTATTTTGTTCCAAAAGTCGTCTCTTAACTTTAACCATATCGTGCTGCGGAATACCTTCTGTAATACATACAATTAATGGCATTTCAGCATCTATTGCTTCCATGATAGCCGCAGCAGCAGCCGGAGGAGGAACATAAATAACGGTAGCAGTAGCACCAGTGGCTGATTTTGCCTGCAATTGAAAATTCATATAATTTTGTTAAATGAGTAGGCCATTCACAAAGTCCTTGACATACAATTAATGAGGAACCTATTTACGTACCTCCTTTACAGTTTTATAAACCGGTTTACCAAGATGTTCCGTGCCAGCCTTTTTAGGACTAACACCACCTACCACTTTGGTACCATACTCGATGGCTTGTTTGCAATGAAATGTCCCTTGCTTACCAGTGAAGCCTTGACATATAACTTTGGTATTGCTATCAATTATTAAATTTTTTCTAGTCTCTGTATAATTGAACCTTACTTGGGTTCGCAGTAAGTTTCCACAATTCCTAACTGAAACAGTTACAAGTTAATGAGTTACAGTTTTATGGAAAGAAAGTTTAAGGGAGAATATATTCCAATAATTATTTAGCTTATGTTAATAATAAATATTGCAAGGATAATAAATTTTCCTTATTGTTTTATCTTGGTATTATTTATAGAGACAATATCAAATTTCTCAACTTTTGGGTCAAGGTTCATTCATTCAATATCGTCCAATGAGCAAGTGATTAATATGACATTTACTAAAACAGAACATTGTTGACTGATGCATTAAAATATATGGATTAATTATCTTTATCGAAGGATGTATCGCACAGTATTGATATGAGAATTATAGTAGGGCAAAGTTAGTTGAAATCAAAGACAATAAATATGACAGGTATGATGAAATTTTTACTACAGTACATATACATAAGGGGAGCAGTAAATTTAATATAGCATTACATAATGTGGCATCAATAGCTTAGCTTGAACGAAGCCGATATAATATATGTAACGGATAATGATAATTTTCTTTCGGACTATTGAATTATAACAAAATTATACATGTCCTTATATAATGGGAGGATTAACATAAAGGCGGGATGTCAGGGATATTTTTAGTTACAGAAATATTAGCACAATCTATGAGAAACACGGCAAACAGATGTGAAATTTTACGATACTTAACAGATATATTTCAAGTACTATTCTGCATTTCGAAATATGGAAAGGTTTTCTTTTGAAAAATGTAAAATAAACAATAATTATCGCAATCCTACCTGAGAATTTCGAAAACGTTCTAGCAGCCACAGCCATTTTTTAATTAATGTTTCTCTTAAGATCGTCAATGAATGAAACTGAATTATTAGAGAATCACCATCAAGAGGACTGTCTTCGGTGGACTGGCGAGGTCAAGTTCGAAAGAAAATACACGAACAAAGTGCGCTTATCGCATGTACCTAAAAGTTCAGATTCGTTACGAACTTGTCAAATGACAGGAACAGGGAACATCGAACTGATTGGCCACGCAGTTCAGAGTTTTATTTAAACCTAATTTTCACTGAAGATAATTTATTTGTTGCGGACGTGGTTTTCTGCGAGTTTGTATAAAATATCAGAAAACGCTTGTCATGACGTGGAAATCATATTTAGCATTGACTATTGCAATAATTGTATGATTCTCGGAATTTCGGAGCACCGAAAAAGAGAAATTTTCTTTTTATAGCTGCATTTATAAATTTGAACGAGTCAAATTGAAAAACAAGGGTCTCTAATTTTAAGAACCCATCGTTTAAACAGTTACGAATATGTAGAAATTAGTGATTTGGCGTACTTTATTTAATTATTTGGTCATTTACAACTTAGCCAGCACTCATATTTTTTTAAATTACATTAAACAGAAAATATATCTATGTGTTAAAGTGCGTTTACAATTTTTGTTTTTTTTTGTTACGTTATTGGATGCACTGAATGAATTCCGGTTTCTAGTTAATGGAAACTGAACTTTAGTAACGTATTACACACTGAAAGATCGTGTGAAACGGTAGGCGTCGTACAACGTTTCCAAAGTGTATGTAACAATGATCAATGAAAAGTATCGTGTATAATCTTTCAAAATTAAGTGAAAAGAAAAATAGTGAGCAATATGCCTGCACAAGAAGTTGCAGTTGTGCAACCACCAGCGGTGGAGAATGAAGAAAATACTGCACCTTCGTCTCAACCGATCGTGGGCATTATTTACCCTCCCCCGGAGGTTAGGAGTATCCTTTGACAATATGTACTTCGTTAATTATTTGATCAATTTTATTCACTAGTTTTAAGTATACATTTTCCTGCAATTTTTTTTTTTTATACTAGAATTAAAGTTTAATTCACGCACATTTAAATCTACAGAATTGTTACAAAATGAAAGTTACAAACGAATTAATCGTAACGTTACGAAAGATCTGCAGGATGTACTTCATATATTTTTAGTATTTACTACATTAGAAATGTCAAAATATTTAGTTTTTTCAATTCACCGAAATACTTCTATGCTTTCAATCGGAGAATGTATATGTTCCACGAAATAGATTTTCGTTTATTCATTGCTATCTATGTAATTTTCCTTATATTGAAATTTAGATATCGTTGATAAGACGGCCAGCTTCGTAGCCAGGAATGGGCCCGAATTTGAGTCCAGAATCAGACAGAATGAACTGGGAAATCCGAAATTTAATTTCTTAAATTTCGGTGACCCGTATCATGCATACTATCAGCATAAAGTAAAAGAATTTAAAGAAGGAAAGGGCCAGGAACCCAGTGCTGGATTAGGGCCAGGGAAAACCGTTAATCTTGCTGCTCATCAGAAGCAACAAGAAATTTTAAAACAAGTTGAACAGCCCTTTGTTCCAAAAGATCCACCCATAGAATTTGAATTTATCGCGGATCCACCTTCCATTTCTGCTCTAGACCTGTGAGTACTTCGTCTAAACATTTTTCGTCCTGATGCAACGAAAACATCAATGCTCGTTAACAATATTGAACGTGACTCTATTTGTACTTTAGGGATATCGTAAAGCTGACGGCGCAATTCGTAGCTCGTAACGGACGGCAATTTTTAACCAACTTGATGAATCGTGAACAGAGGAACTTTCAGTTCGATTTCCTACGTCCGCAACATTCACTGTTTCAATATTTTACAAAACTTTTGGAACAGTACACCAAGGTAGGAACACTGCATTTATTTTCCCCGCTTTCATCGGTTGATATTTAATTGTTTAAATCAATTATTCTCGTAGGTATTGATTCCACCTAAAGATCTATTACCGCGTCTCCGCGACGAAGGGTTCAATATGGATCAAATTTTAGAGCAAGTTAAATATCGCGCTGAATGGTTAAAATACCAGGAAGCGCAAAGACGCAAGGAAGAAGAAGAATTGGAACGTGAAAGAGTCGCCTATGCGCAAATCGATTGGCACGATTTTGTCGTGGTAGAGACTGTTGATTACCAGCAATTTGAAGTCGGTAATTTCCCGGCGCCAACAACTCCGGACGAAGTCGGTGCCAGAGTGCTTATGCAGGTACTAAAAAATTTGTTTAAATAATAAATTCAGTGGTTCAGGAGTATGGGCAACAAATCACTGTATTCTAACAACCTTCGAAATACGTTATAGGAGAGAATAGAAGACGGCGAAGACGTGGAAATGCAGATCGATAGCGATGGAGATGACGAAATGCAAAGTCGTGCAGACGGAGAGAAAGATCGTGCGAAGGATAACAACCAAGTAAGCGTACTATACGTTTCTTCCAACGAAAGGAATTACTTTATCTGCCACGCTCTTAACGGTATACTATTTCTATTTTTAAGGTACAAGATATGGAAGAAGATTCAAGCGACGAGGACGATGTATCACCTCCGGGCGATAGCCATAAATCGAAGGAATCGAAACCACGCGACAGTAATAGTATGCAACCTCCGCCGTTGCCTCCTACACCAGGAAATGTTGTAGTGAAGAAGGGATACGATCCCAAACAGCACGGTAAGTAAAGACATAGGGAGAACCATCGCACATAATTAAAACAAACTGATCTTCTAATACATTTCACATTGATAGGAAACAAAATAACACGCCCTGTTGCTCCCGACGAATACTTGATCTCTCCGATCACCGGAGAACGTATACCAGCAAGCAAAGTTCAAGAACATATGCGTATTGGATTGTTGGATCCACGCTGGGTGGAACAGAGGGACAAGCATCTCGATAAACTGGCTCAAGAAACTGTATTCGCGCCAGGTACAGCCATCGAAGCTAGCTTGAAACAGCTTGCAGAGAGGCGTACCGATATCTTCGGTGTTGGCGACGAAGAAACAGCGATCGGTAAGAAGATCGGGGAAGAGGACAAAAAGAAGGATGACAAAGTCACATGGGACGGACACACGTCCAGCGTGGAGGCAGCTACCAGAGCTGCCAGAGCTAATATTACTCTGGAGGAGCAAATTCATCAGATACATAAAGTCAAGGGACTTCTTCCCGATGAAGAGAAAGAGAAAATTGGACCGAAGCCCGCGAATCGTGCGGTTGAATTGTCGCATATGGCTGCGGCTGCATCGAAACCTCAGGCTACATTAAAGGCACCACCTAAGCCACCAGCACCGAAACCGGTACCAGTTCCAACCCAGCCACCGCCCCCGCCTGCTATGAGTATGCCCACTATGGGGATGCCTCAACCAATGATGCCACAACCGCCGATGATGATGATGGCTCCTATGCCACCGATTCGACCACCACCGCTTATGAGTGAGTCCGTTTAATATGTATTTCATTTCGAATAGTATTGTACAGTATTCTATAGTAAACGCATTTATTTTTTTTTCTTTTCCAGCGCCATCAATGTCACCATTTATGCCAACTCCACCACCTATGCAACCACCAATGGGTTCCGGCGTAAGCATTCACGAAATAGAGTATTACTTGGAAAATATATTACCCATTGATCAATTTAAACGATTGATGTTCACTGTATTATTTTGTCTAGATTGGTATGAAGCACACTGCCGAACCTATGGAAGAGGAACCGCAAACCAAGAAATTGAGAACTGAAGATTCGCTGATACCGGAACAACAATTCTTGGCTAGAAACAAGGTATTGTTTAAAATACCGAGAATCGAACCAGTAATACGTTGAATTAAAATATACAATTTATTTTTATTTTTTTAGGGACCTGTACAATTGAATATCGCTGTACCAATGATGACAGAAAAGGCCGAATGGAAGTTGAACGGGCAAACATTGAATATTACTTTGCAATTAAGCGATAGTGTAGGGACAATGAAAGCTCTTATTCACGAACAAACTGGCATGGCCCCCGGCAAGCAAAAGTTACAATACGAGGTATGAGATTAAGCTTCATATAATTATTTCTTTTCAAATGTACGCTAACTATTTCTTGTTTGCCTCTGTTTAGGGTATGTTCTTCAAAGACAGCAACAGTCTTGCGTATTATAACTTGACCTCTGGCAATGTAATTAATCTTCTACCAAAGGAGAGAGGTGGTCGGAAGAAGTAAAGCAAAAGGATATGGTACGGTAATTACTTGAATTTCGTACGATTAATATTGCCTTCGTGTAATACATCGTATTAAAATATTAAGCAGAAATTTTATTATACGAACAAATCAGTGTCACGATTACTTCGAGAAAATAAAACGCATCTTTTAAATGAACCAAAATTTTCCTTGGTTTTTTTTTTTATTATATTTTTTCCATATTTGCAATAAGTTAGCATTCAATAAATTAATAATATATAGTATAATAAAATTTATAAATATATAAATATAACATTATTTTATTTATAAGCTTTATTTCCAGTTTAAAAATTGCACTTGGGCTACCTTATACGTTTATCAGTAAGGCACTAGCGACTTCTAATTATCTAGATTATGTATCAAATATTTTATACTATGCTAATGGACTTTAATCATTTTTTTTTAAAACTACTGCCTTTCTATCTTGCGCAAGAGATTCGAGGGAATATTCCATTTAACTATTCCTTATCTGTTTCATCAGTTCATTAAAATCAGAGGTCTAAAAACTTACTCATTGATATTGTATAAAAATCTGTCAGAATATAGAATTCTGTGAATATCATATAGTTATAAAATGCTCTAAATGCAACGATGCTTTCCTATCGTTACCTAATATACATTGTTGAAGGTCTCTTGGTTCAAATTTAAATGCTCCTGCATCATGCACGTATTACATCTACGTACTTCACTTTGTACTTGCTTGGTTTTTTATTTGATCTACGATTTTTCGGTAACGAGCAACCATAGACTTGTATATCTAAAAATACAAATACAAAACGCGAAATTAAAACGTGTTGTCTGAAAGTATGAAGATGTATTACCTCATATTACTTACCGAGTCCGCGTCGTCATAAGGGCGACACACAAGTTTCGGTTCCGGCAAACAGCGAGTTATTTCATTAAAATCACATTCGTTTCTTAACAAAGCGTGCTTCGCTTGATAGGCTGCACCCATCATAGCCGAGTTGGTCATATCCTATTAGAAAGAATGATAGAAAAGCCGTAGAAAAATATTCCTTTGCAAATTTCGTTACGATTATTTTTGTTTGCACAAGATAATACTAATAGGAAAAAATGTACAAGATTTTTCACATTATTCGTACAGAAGAGTATAGTAATTACCGAAACGTACACCGGCGAATTGAAAACATCAGAGATTACTTGCAGTATAGCTTTATTTGTCGATGCACCTCCCGTCGCAATTATGCGTGTATTGGGTCCTAGAAAAAAAATGATTCTTTGTTTCTGAACTCTTATTTTGATCAATTATCGTTATCATACATTTCTGCGATTAAGAGGTAGAATTAATATTGCAAAACTGTCGAATTCCTTGTTGTAATTCGCTTACCAATAACGAAACCAAAATCTTCAGCGTGTGCCCTTTTTGCGACGAATTGCCCCTCAATGAGCGCTCTAACTTCAACTTCCTTCGAACTGTAACGCGATATTTCGTCGTTCGCTTTATTAAATCGATGATCTCCGATGACAAATGGTAAAATTTCTTGTGCGTCAAAGTACAGGCCTAAATTTCCAAAATTACCCCGAGGAGTGCTTTCCAATAATTCATTAAAGATCTGCCAAGAGCCCTGTGCTGCGCTGTCTCGTATTCTTTCACGAGTCAAAGATCCATTCTTGAAGCTGAAAATTTCCTACATTTATCTCTTTTTATGATTCATAATTATTTTAGAAAGTGCAGTGTGAAAGGAAAAGAAAATTTTTCGAATACACTGAAAATATAATGAAAAAGATTCTGGCTCACCATAGCAATGCCATATAAGCATTATCATCAAGAGGGTTGCAAAAAATATGTCCCTCCACAGCAGTTTTCGGTTTGTTCAACCATAAAAAGAGTGTGTCACTTGTTCCCAAGCTGCAGGCGATGTCTCCCTCCTTCAATCTCATTCCTACATATCAACAGACAGATATCTAGTTAGGCTTCTTATTAATATTATTATTGAGTTGGCATACAAGTTATTTACCATGACGTGGAACAACTTTATTTATTATTTCCGAGTAAAATAATAAATTTTACGAGCAATTCTTCGGCGTATAGTTTATATGCAGTCTTGCCTAAATTGAATTGCAGCATATTTTACACTCCATTATATTTGTTCCAATTTGTTATAATATTTTATTCCACTACGTGCCAACTACATACCGTCGGCGATAGGAAAATTATTCGTAGTTGAACCATAAGATTAGAGACCGGTCCGCTTACCTATTAAAGAACCTGAATTGTCGCCCGTGAACGCAATTACACGGCATGCCTCGTCGAAGCCGAATCTTTCGACGAAATAGGACGAAATTGAGCCGATATTACTGCACGAGGAAACTGGTTTTCCGAGTTTTTCTCGTAAATCGGGACCGCAGGCCTGCACAAACAGCGATCCAATGACAAATATCAGAAAAGAACAGCAATCAGGGTGGTACACTTATTTAAAAAAAAAAAGTTGTTTCTTAGCTTATTCGCATTTCGTGGTGTTCATACTAATGTTTTTAATTCAGCGGAATTTCGATGAGTTGCAAATCATTTTTAGAGAATTTTTTCATTTATTTCGATTATTGAAAATGGTAAAAAATTATGCAAATTTCTTATGTTATTTTTAATCCCCCGATTTTTGTAATTTCTCGATTTTCAATTTGCTAATTCGAACCATTAGCAAACAAAACTATAAAGAATACAAATGTATTCCTGAATAAAATTTCAAGTTTCTAAATTTAAGTCAGTTAATTGGAAAATATATTCACGCGAATATTCTATCATATTTTATCGAATTTGAAGGAAATCTAACATTCATCTACAATATTTTACCTCTAATAGGACATCATCCCAGTCTTTCGTATGAATATTGAACAAGTTCGTTCCAGACCCATCGGACCAATCGATCGGCGCGAAATCGCCCAAAAACAGGGAAGCCAAAAAGCTGCTAATCAATGATATTCTCTGAAATAAATATCACCTGTACATTAATATATAAAACGTATCACATTTCTATAGAATCGTTTCGCAAGACAGGATGCGTATTAGTAAAGAACTCATTCACGCAAACAATCAACTAATTAGTGTCAACTGATACTGGTCACGTCGAATATCTCCGTAAATATTAAATACACGAAGAAACACATTATCCGCGAAAGAGAAATAACAATTGAAGCAGGAAAATCGTCACGTTTATCAATCACATCAATACACGCGTGCAACTTAAAATATCCTAAAACACCGATCGTCGTAAGCCCATACAAAACAGTCGAAAGCATTAAGACACCTTCGAATCACTGTTAAACCACACCTATCGAATACCTCGATCGATTTCCGTTCCGAATATTTGCAACGAAGCCAACAGGGTAGTTTTTAGTGGATATACCTCAGTGTTGCTGTAAGCTTCCGGTTTGTTGCGGGCTATCTTCGCTATCTGAGGTCCTGAGAATCTTTCGTACGCCCTAGAACCCGTCACCTCCGACAATTTCTGCAACAAACGTTATCGCAACACATCGCACCGGCGTAATTGATCAGTTTATTGATCATCGGGCAGATTAATTATGAATCAGTCTGACGATTTTCACCGTCGTATGGCGGGGACGTCACTCTTCTCGATGGTATAATTTAAAAAGCGATGGCAACATTCAACGGCGCTCATCGACGGTTCCCGGTCAATTTCACCGTCAATGAGGGCCGATAAAATCAATAAAATATTTAATTAGCCGCGGCAAAAGGTCGACGTCGAATGTTCATGGTTCTAAAAATATCGTGTGTACAACGTAACGATCACCGCGTGTCCTTTTCTTATTTCATCCTCTTTCCCGTTCTCGACCTCGGGCCAGACGTCTAGGACGGATGATTGAATAAAAAAAAAAAAGAGAAAAAGTGAAAGAAAGAGAAGACGGCAAAAATATCCGGCGCAGATACGATCGATAAGTCCCGATAAATATTGTATTTGTGTGACTTGCAGTGTATGCAAATTGCGAATTAATTCTTCGACACGGATGAATATTCATTGCGATACGCTATTGGGGATTTCTAAAGTTGGTGGCATTATTCGTGTGTTCCGTTAAGGTATTTGATCGAATCTACGTGGAATTTTTCGCCGATGATAAATAACGTTGATTCTCGGCGATTCTTGTGCAGAAAGTTAAAAATAGAGGGGACAAGACGAGACGTGCGATTGTGTGCCGCAGGGAGCGTATAAAAGTTACGAAAGAAGGAAAGAGATATCGGTGTTATTTATAGACGAAGAAGGAAATGCGTACTTCAGGGCCACCCAGGATCTCCTCCAAAATGTGACATTCTTTGCTGGTGCTAGAATCCATCCACACAGGTGACGGTGTCACCGAAAATGAGGTGACCAGCTGCCCGTGCAAGAATTTTGCAGGATCCAGTCGATGCAAGTGATTTCGACTCCCCTTGCCCCAGTAAACTGTGCCATGTTGCTATATGTAATAATGAACAAAGGTAACATTATCGTCCACGTTTTTCTTTATAATTGTTTTTCAAGTAAAATTCTTCAATATTAATAAATCACACGCATTTAGAATGTTTCATCGCGTTCGTCTTCCAGTGTTCCGATATTTAAAACATTTTGTTCTTTTCCTCATTTTACCTGTGCGCATCCGGAAATAGCAGCCACTTTGCTAAAATCAACGCCGCACACGCGTAATTTATCAAGGATCATGTCCACAGCCTTAACCCACATCAAAGTAGGTGCCACCACCACGTGTGGCTCGCCCTTCTTTTGTATGACACCGCCGTAAGTTCTAAAATAGTCGTATGCTTTAATGAAACACAGGTGAAGCAAATATTTGTGCAAATAATTGCTGAAAGGTGTTGATCGAAACGATAAACATTTAGGGTGAGAAATAGAATAGTGTATTTATTGGAACTTTTTCATTTATTTATGCAATAATAAAGTACATGTATCAATATAATTATTGGACATACCTAAATTCTGGCAGATCATTGTCGAATTGCACACTGGTTTCATGGAGGACGGCAAGATTGTTATCAACGACTACCGCCTTCAACTAGAAACCATCAGAAGATATTTGTTAAACACCGCCTCCTCCATCCTGTGTGTTCTCGTGTTAAATTCGCATGTAATTCCAAACGGTTCTTCGATTTATTATCTGCGCGATTGAATAAATTACGCGCGCAAAGACTTCTGCACGGAAACAGAAAACTTGCTACTCGGTTAATTAGTTGCGCTACCCTACAACGCGATTCGAAATTTAATGCGCAATCTGAATTTCAAAGTGGCATACTCGAGACTTGTATATGAATATGTAAACAATTTTGTCGCGGTGACAAATATACAATTTTATACGTGCGGGATTTCGCACGTAATTGTTTACGTTTAATAAAATAAGAAACGATTCGACAGATGTACTCTATCAAACAGGAATTTAATCGTGAGAAGAACGTAAATGCGTAAACAAGAAATCGTTACTAGTATTTTATGCGCCGATAGCGTTCAGAAAATATGCTTGTATTTTTTTGTATTGCACAATCAGGCATGTGACATTGATCATTTCAATAAGTTATATTACGAAGTCTATACATTTTACACCCAACAACTGCCATGCAATATTATTATTTCATTAATGTATTCCCACTACTAATACACACTACTTGCGAAACATTATTCTGATTCGCGTTTGTAGCGATTAAATTTTTCAACGATAGTGTATTAGTCGTTTATGTTAGAATATTATTCGTTTTTAAGCAACGAGTAACATTTGGCTAAACAAGATTGACATAGCAGATACGCATCATGATTAATTAAAATGGACATAACGTGTATGATTAATTTCTTCTTTCGTTCTTTGAAGCATGAATAACATCCAACCAAACGTGGTTAATGAGCAGATCAAACTTGAATTTGATGATAATTGATCACGTTGACACGACGTTTACAACTAATTTCTATTCGTTTTAGAAATGTAGCCGTTCGTTTCGTGATTCTAATGATTTTGTTATTTATGCCACGCTGGAAAGGCGCTCGCGGTCGTTTCGCAATTTCAATTATCATTTCATTCGCTTCCAGTGTTCCGAATTTTTTCGTTGCAAACGAGATAC
Organism: Nomada lathburiana; assembly: GCA_963667235.1. Taxonomy (NCBI): domain Eukaryota; kingdom Metazoa; phylum Arthropoda; class Insecta; order Hymenoptera; family Apidae; genus Nomada; species Nomada lathburiana. Next base: position 12,519,719 of record OY763905.1, on the reverse strand, counting down.
ACTTTACTTTCGTCTCTATCGTTCGCTGCTTAATGTTATCGCTGCATTAGATAATTGTGACCTATTGCGCGTACATCAAGCACTGTGAGATAGTCATATCAATCAAGCAAGATGAGTTTTTGCGTCATTTCAATAACTGTTTAACTACACCTTTTTTTAAAAGTTAAAGCACATAGCAGTGAATGTATCGTTACGCGTTAAATAATTGTCAAACCAATTTATACGTCAATATTCAACTTGTTCAACAATAGCAATACAAATTTAGTTACGCTAAATTTTGTAGCGGGAAGGGATGGAAGGAATTAGTTATTTAAACACGTTATATAATTAGAAGCAATGTTCCTATTTAAAATATTCCTATTTACAGAAATTGTTTACAGGTTCGAAAGAGACCGCGCATCATTGTGAGCATGCGCATTAGATGATGCGCACTGAGGTCAACAATAGCGTACCGTTAATCACTTGCGAGTTTGGGAGTAATACTTTTGGGGACAGTAAATGTTCATTTCTTGTAACTTGCTAGCATGCAGTTACGAAAATTACTTTCTTCCTAGTAAGTAAGATAAAAAGCAAAGAAATTAGATAATAAACATAACTCAATGGGAGGAAGAGAAAGGTGTCAGAAAATGAACCTTGAATGGAGGACACACTGTCATCTTTATCTCACGTCGAGGAATAGTATTTTTGTATACGGAGAAAATACACATGTCGACCGTCGATGGTTATTCGTTCGAAACATGCTCGACTCGAAATAGAAAGCAGATCGCAATGATATACAATTTTTTTTTAAAGGTTTACCTGCTGTGTGCTGAGATCAAGCCCTAAGTATGTCGCGTTCGATGCAGCGCCCATATTTCAATCGCAGACTGACACGCGAAGCGACGGAATGGTGAAACGAAATACAGTTTAAAGAATGTACAACGTTATGGACAGATTAAAGTAACGCGTACACTTGCCCTGGTTCTGTGCGCCTCTTTGATATACAAGAAACTAAAGTACAAACGGTCTCGTCTGTATGTAGGCGTCGTTCGTTCTCAGCAAAAGCCGAGGCATCGTTACGCGCTGTTTGGCGTACATTATACGACGCAATGCGAGTGAACGGGAGTAATCTTATCGTAATAAATAATAATAAAACGCCGTTCATTGTGCAACGTAGATTAATTCACGACAAAAGTTGCTTAAGTTAGGGCTATTTGTTCATTATAACATTTCCATGATATATCGCGTACGATTGGATGGTCGTAGCATGATTAAAAGAGGTTAAGTATCCGTCGATACTTGTGTATTTCTTTCCGCCTGGATTATTGAATTTCTTTACCGGCGGATCTGTTGCGTAGGTGTTCACACCAGCGTATGCATTTGCCACAGACGAGATGTATAAATAGACAAATCACGTTATGGACTTTCGTGACCCAACGTGACTGCCATACCGACACAGAAATTCGAAACTGATTCGAGCGTCCTCTGCTCATGAACGGTGATCAGTTGCAGCACTATTATTTACCGAAGTAGTGTTGGGGACTGGAGTCATGCAATTGTGTGAATGTATGTGAATGCTATGACGGGAATCAGGGAAGCAATTTCCACAGACGAAATATTTCAAATCTTATGCCTCGTCGGTGTCTGTCAAAAGATTCAAGAAAACGATCTGAACGCTCATTAAGGTAGGAATCGTAATTTAAATAAAGTTAAGGCAAGACAAATATTTGTTTGACGAAAATAGTTTACTTATTCTATTACAAACATTTTATTACTCCGATGCGTTTATTATTACTAATAAATATATTTGTATTCCACTATTCGACTAATATCCATTCTGTCACACTTGTAATAGAAACTATGCAGTTCGATACGATATTCAAAAAACAACCGCCTTAAAGAAAGAACAATACCCCCCCACCACCCACCCAGTTACCGGCCAATCAGCGCAATCTATTTCAAAAATCTGCATCTTTCGCGCAACCGATCTCGTAGTGAATAGACGTGCTCAGAGTGTTCGTCGAATTAAGGTATGTCACATTGTCTAATATATTCTCGAAAAAAGGAAATGATATACGCATTGCTTTCATTTCCCTGTCTTCCAAGTTTTCTGTAGTTTCTTTGTTAATATTAATGAATATTTTGCAAGATATGATGAAAGTATTGTGCAGTCACACCGCGTGGCGTGCATTTTCAAATCGACTCGAGTATGCATATACGTATTATCTTTCACGTATGCGTATATGTATCTCAGCTCAGAATTCCATTGTCTTGCAGCATATTCTGCAGTTTCTAGCAATATTACTGTAATATTGGCGATTCTTAATACATTTATATGTAATTTCAGTTGGATTCTGTTCCATGGCGGCCAATTTCGCTTGCCTTGAATCAGAAATGGCGCGAACGGGGACATTTTCGAACGGGAATGCGCAGGAGCAGAGTGACACGGCGCCATATTGTTAAATCAACTTCTCGCTGACAGGTAAGCGTTCTTCAAATTTCTTGTTGAAATAAGTAGAATTCTAGCAATTTATCTCTATTAAATTATAATTCATACCACGTATAATACTTGTACGATATAGAGTCGTGTTTTAAACAAGTAGTAATATAATACAAGCAATTATTTCCGAGTATTTCTTTGTTGTTTCTGCCTGTGGTCGGGAAGCTTGTTTTTCCCGGAAAATATCGACAATTTATCGCGAAACAAAAAAATACCCGTATGAAATAACGTATGCGTTGAAATATTTCTAGGAAACGGAAGCCATCGTAAACAAGTTTAGTCAGGCACTGAACATAGCCGAGCGGCAAAGGACGATGGCGAAGGTTGTCATTCTACTACTTGACTTCGTACTGACAAAACATTTGGAAGACATCTCAGTGAGGTGCGTTCATAATAGGTATACCACATTTATTTGCACTCTAATACCGCTGTTGTTTATTTAATACGATTCTAATTACGACTTCGCATAATATTACTGGATTAGATTAAAGAATATTCGACATCTGTTGCTTCCATACTAAATCTTTTGTTATCGTGTGCCTATACAATTGCAAATCGAATATTCATATTTACTACAGAATTCGCGTGTTAATTATTGCTTTAGTATATCATAATTATCATTACTTTCCTGCACTTGTTTTATTTCTTTGTTACTCTTTGTTTCAGGAGTATGGAGAGAGTTGATTAGACGAAATAGAGTAAGCCAATAGCTACAATAATGCGAAATAATTCATTGCAACTAAGGCGTTTGTACGTAAGCATTTTAATCATTTTTCCATATTGGTTATGTATGATCTGAGACTAATACTAAGATGAAACAACCACAGTGAAAATACTTATAAAATACAATTAGATTTTCTATACCAATTACAATTAACTAATTGCAATTGGAATAGGCACAAATATTATGTTTTATATTTAAAAACATATGCAATAACTTATTGCATTTGTTATTATCATTGTCAATCTTGTGTATTTACATATTTCCAATGCATATGTACATATTTATTTTCCATAAATATCACTGATAACAAACATCCGATAGGATGAACATGTTTTCCTTCAGGAAATTTTGTGACCGCGTGCAATGCGGTTGGTAGAGTCAGTGTTTGCTCCGAAGTTTTATAGCTTTTCAGAGCAAGTGGCTCTGCTTAAATTTTCATTTATGCTATAGCTACGCGCGATTATACAGTCTGTGTTTTTGCGTACTAGTTATTAATACTATTATCAGAGCACCGGTGCTCCTTTGCAATTATTTCAATCGCGAAAGTAGAATCTTAATTTGATCGCCGATATCATTTGCGGTCGCGCACATAGTCCCTTATTTTCATTCTTTTCTTATATTCGCCATCGGAGTAAAGTCAGTGCATCACTGAAGGGGATGTTTTAGGAGTCACTGCCAAAGTGAGAAATGTAAGTATCTTTTAAACAATTCTTAGCTTTCTATGAAGAATTAAATTATGTAGATTTAACAGTAGATTTTAATGTTCTTTGCGTTCTTGTTTATTACAGTTTGCACACTTCTTGACGATCGAGTTCAATTAAGCTGCCTCGGTGATGCTCCTGATGTCTTCCACGAGTACCTCGACTATTTTGGCAATCAACGAGTTGGTGAGTCGCATGTGTTTTGGTTCCTCCGGTCCCCAATCATGCCGCAGGACGATTGGTCCAAAACGGCACGGGTGACTGGTTGTATTTTTTTGTAGTTTTGCGAGCATAGTGACCGCCATTATTTTCTTATGTATTATTTCTTAGATCAGGTTAGATCTGCCTTCTTGTACACCGCGCTTTTTCATATAACAAAATTAAGATCCATAGAAATATTTCTTACTCAAATAAATATTTGGCCAAATAAGCACTGTCCACGTAGGTTCCTCTATTTTCATAAAAATATATTACGACATTAATAAATACGTCGAACAAATGTATACATACTGAGGACCTTGTGTACTAAATTTATAATTGCACTTATAATCACCTAAAATTTGTTTTCACTGTTGAGCAGTGCAGAAGTCGGATACCCTCCGACTTCGTTACTGCAAGTGTTTTATGATTATAGTAATCATGCATTGAAATAAATAAATATAACGATATGTATATTAAAATCAGCATTAAATATGCGTAGCCAATGTTAGAATTTAATATTAATTTTTATATGCTATAGTCGAGTCCTTTTCGTATGAAATTTATTGCACATTATGTACAAGAAGGCGCTTTGTATACGGGTAGATTTTCAAATCGGAGTAGCTATGTTGAACAATTTACTTCGATTAAGAAATCACCTGAGGCTTATTTAATACCTTGTCAATTTTTCAAGTAAATATTCTGTTGGATATATTTTTTGATTGCATTACTTATTCAAGGAAATTCAACTTCAATTAGAGTCATTTTACTTAATAAATAAATTCTTTATCAGTAAGTTTCGAGTTTTTATTGATATTTAATAAATTACAAAGTCGAGTCATGTTTAAAGAGATTGAAAATAAAATATTCTATTCGCTATTGTAATTTTACGTATACTAATCATCTTTTTAGATCAGGATTTTCAGGTTGAACCCCTTCCGTGTTCATTGTCAGGAACTCACTCACGTGCCCAGGTGCTACTTGGGTGAGTGAAAGACAATGGGCACGATGATTATATTGGTTTTAAATTTATAACAATGTTTGGCGGCTGACATTTGCTAGTGTACCGTGCACGACGTATTTTCCACGTTGTGTGTGTGTGGTTAGGCCGTGGAATTGCGTCGGCTCGGGAACTTGATAACAAATTATAAACAATTGCAAAAATACAGTGAATACCATAACGAATTATGGAAATATGACAAATAATAGAGTACTATACGAACCAAGAATACTTAGTTGAAAGAAAATGTACAATATATTTTAAGGATGTACAATATTTTATACGAAAGAAATGCACAAGCATATAGTTTTACGCATATTTACGCAATGGTCGCTAGCCTTTGTCAGCCGATTTCAGGAATTGGTACGTACCCTTAGAGTGTGAATGATTGTATGCTAAGCTCGGGTGTCGGAGGCGTCCCGGGACGTCTCTCTAGTGTAGGCCCTTGCACCCGGGTGTTTGAGTGAGAAATGTGGAATGATGTGTGTTTGTGTGAATGCTTTGCCATTTTTTAAATATAGGTCTAGGTAGGATAGGTAGCATACTTTCTGGTGTGATTGATAGACATAAGTAGGTAGGGCCGGGCAGGTTGACACAGTCTCTGGTCGGGTAGGCAATATTTCGCGTGTTCAACCTGTTTCAGGAAATTTGATTTGAAAAGTCGACGGTGAAGCTGTGGCGCGATCGAAAATGCGTTCGCCTCTGGCTTTGCCTATCGATTTTTCGAATTTTTCGCGGTCGCGATCGCGATTTGGCTTCGAAACGAACGTGCTACATTATGCTCGAGGCTGCGCGTGTAGGCGAAGATCGATTACAATTTTAATCGCAATCTTTACGATTTTCCGTAATCGCAATTTTTACGATTGTATTTGGTCGTGATTCGTCCACGTGTGTTCCATTTAGCTACGCGAGTTAGACTTTTATTTGTTTTTTTTTGTTGCGAATAGAGTCTCGAGCCTAGACTAAGTTTCAGCGGGCATTGCGCTCGAAGAAAAGAAGAGGCTAAAAGCCGAAGAGGCCCGACAAACTGTCACTCAAGAGGGCAACTACCAATGGCTCTGCATCCTTTGGATGTAGGGCCATTCTTTGTTACAATTTTGTCACTATGCTCGCTTTTGTATGCTGTAGTTGTAGTTTATTGTTTGGCCAGCACTAGTGCCTGGCCCACCGTCATCGTATTGGGCAAATCGCGATTTTTATTAGCGTCGCTTACGATTGAATACGGTTTGCATTAGAGTTGCGAATTAATACAGATTCCGGTTTGAATTAGAGTTGCTTTTATATTAAATTATATTTGCCATATGTATTAGCTTTTAGCGTTGCGATAATAATTTTCGCGTTCCGTTTCTCCACAGGTTTTAATTACCATTTACAGTGCTGCAATATGTTTCCATCGCGAATATTTTTCTTAGATTTTCATATAGTGTTGCGATGATAAATGACCGCGATTTTTGAGTAGCGTTGCGACCACAATGAAATGCCCAAATAGGTTCCTGAGTCACCAAAGGCAGCTAAAAGCTGCAGAAGGTGATTGCTTCGATGGTAGTCTTGGATGCGACTACCGTTATTAGTGTTGCGAATTAAAAATGATGGTGCAGTCAATTACTATTTTTTTTAATATATACGAAATACTATATTAAATATAATGAAGCACCATACGCGAATGAGTTTGTAAGTAATGCAGTAAATTAGTGTTGCGGGAAAAAGAGATAATCCACTTACGGTTTTCAATCGGGCTTATAACAAGTGGACGATAATTAATAGTACAATGCCTCTCTGGCTATTTATTATTCTCTTTTGCCTCTCGCCTTTTTATTAACACTAAAAACGAGTTGTTTCATCTTAGTATTCATGTAAATATTTATATTTGTAATTCATAATTATTATTGAGCATATTTGCACTTTGGAAGAGCATGCTCCCTTTGTACTACTGTACTATTTTTTCGCAATTACTAATCTCATAAATAAGTTTGTTACAGAATTACTAAGTTAGGGAAGATGTCAATATAATAGAATACTATCTCAAGTACATTGCAATATGTAAGTAATCAGAGGCTCAAAAGTGATGTTGTACGGATCAAATAAATCGAAGGAAATCATATGATTGAAAGGAAATGATAGAGACAATCGCGCTATCATACCTAAGAAATATCACTAAATTCTTATGAACTTTGATCTGTTTCAGGTTGCACGATCACGATTTTAGCGAGAGAAGATTCATTATAAAATATACCTTTCCCTTTCCGTATATCTCTTTAGGTTTACAATTAGGCAGGATATTTCTACATTAAAACATTTGGAAATAGGCTGGCAATATCCAAATTAAATTAGCTTTTTAGTCAGGTAGGATGTTTTATGTTAAGATTTAATTTACCTTAAGTATGGGTGGACTCATTTCAACTACGTGCATGCTAATTTATATTATATTCTGTAGTTTAAGTCAGGTCTAACAGAATTTTTGTTTTCAGCTTTTGCCATAACTAATCATTATTTACTTAATGATTTATTTACTTAAACTATTTACTTAAACTAACTATGTGATAATGTGCATTATAATCTTTATCTTTTACTTCAAAACGTTTAACAGAATTTTTATTTTCAGCTTTCGTCCCAATTATTTATTTTAATACATTTTACTTACTTAAACTATGTGTATGCTAATTTATATTATAATCTTGATTTTTTAATGGATTTAGGTTTAACAGAATTTTTATTTTCAGCTTTCGTTGACATCATTTATTTTAATGCTCCCTCCCATTGTCTTTGGAAGGCAGATTGCTGCAAATATACATCAGAAGGAAGTAGCGTTTATTTTGTATATAATCATTTTTGTAAATAGATGGTGGTTGGAGCGCAGTTAGGGCCGCGCGGGTCTCCATTCGCAGCAACCTCCTCGTGGTGAGACCTGGGCAATCGATGCTATTCGTCATACATTTACCAATTCTATCACTTATTCTTTTGCGATACAATTGTTAAAAACATGATAATAGCGTCGAGCTAATAGGCTGCGATTATTAGGGATAGAGAAATTGGCTGACTTTTCGATGGTCTAGTGTTCTGGGAGCCCGGCAATTCGGGCCGAAAAAATACATTGGCCGATTTGTCTATTCCTATATCTTATCGATATTTTTTCGAAATATCGAAATAGAAGTAAAATTCTTCACATTAATAGCATTCACGATACTGGTTTTTAAACCGGTTTGACTCGTAACCGCGCAAACTGCATAGACGCGTCTACAACATTCTACTAGCATGAAAATTAAAAACAAAAGCAAAACACGCGTCGAATGTGCCCACTCGGATTCGACTACTGTATTCGACTGCATTTCCTTTTAATTTTTTCCCACGAGGTAGTAACGTCGAACTAACAAGGGACTGCATTCACTGGTTACATCCTTCGTGTAATGAACTTTTACAGGATGGCACATACTGCCCCACTGAAGTTATTAACAGAAATTTTGGGAGTGTTACGGGAACGGGAAGCCAGCGTTGCACGACCGCAAGAATCGTAAAATGCGGTCGAGACAACCCTTGGGTCGTCTGAGACCAGCCTGGTCTCGTAAAATCGCGAGAATCCTCACACTAGAGTGGTAGACCGTGGAAAATCGCTGGGCAGATTCGTCAAATTACCAAAATTCAGAATTGAACGTAAACTGTTCTAATGGATAACTTCATTTGTACAAAGAAATTTCTAAGTCTCCGGCGGATATCAGTTTTCACTGGCGATGTACACTCGACTACGAAATACTTTTTCCACTAATAAAAGAGATTCATTGCAACACCTCACACACGGCGAGCGCAAGTAGCCTAAAAATGAAATTCTCCGCTCGCAGCCGTGGATCATTACGTGTACGAACCGAGGGTATGATGTCCGGCCGAGAAACAATTATCAAAAGCCACGGGAACCATAATAAGTTGCGAGAGGTATCGTCGTCCGTGCAAGATAATGCGTGGCATCGTTTTCTCCGAAAGACGAGAACGAGCAGCCCGAAGGCGAACGTTCAGCGACGCTGTCCGATACTGGGTGGCAGTACGTGGTGCATCGCGGTGCAATCAGTTGCAGCAACAACCTCGGCTGCTCACTGGTGTTGGTGCACCGCGGAGGGGTGATTGTATGAAGAGACAGAGCGCGGCAGCGAATGGAGAAAGGGAGAAGGAGGAATGTTAAGTTATGTTAGTCGATGCACGGGTTTGTTTGCGTAGTCGGTGACGGTGTGGCCGCGCGTGGTAACCGGGAGAGGAAAACGACAGATGAAAAGGGAAGAAAAAGAGGAGGAATGAGAGGAAGAAAAGAAAGAGAGAGGTAGACGTGGTCGCGACCAGGGTGCCAGGGGGTCTGGTCCAAGCCTGTTTGTCGGTCCCGTTGCCCTATAATCGTGGTATACGGATAATGGTTTGGGTTAAGGGACGTTGGAATGGATCGAGCGTGAGGGGAACGCGAGGAAGCAGATCAGAGGGAAGTATAGTGGAGCCGGCTGCAGCGGCGTCGAGACAGGGCAGTTTCGGACGCTTTGCTACTCGGAAAGGAGAAGGACTGGCCGACATACGACCAATCGAGCGAAACTTTCGCTGGCTCGGCTCGCTCGTCGTTTGGCAGAGCTTTTCTTTCGATCTTGCTGTGCTCGTGGAGGCGAGTGATGATTTCTGACCCCGCGATGCGGCCTGGGAAATGTAATTACCGAGAAAGCCCACCGGAGAACGATCCACTGACTGTGGAACAGGGAGACGGGTAGACATGGAATGGATGTTAAATCTTCTGTACATTAAGTTGGGTGATTTTAATACATTTTTTTTACGTTAGATAGCAATTCTTTTTTCTCGTGGATATTGGACATTGGTTGCTACCGGAGTATGGTACAAGCGTAAGGAATAAATTGAGGCAAAAGAAACAAAAAAGTATCGCTCCGTCGTCCACCTGCAACAGTGAGTTGAATGCGTGTTTAACGCGCGCGCGAAAGAACGCACCGCCGTGTGTTATCGCGATTAAGGGATGGCAGAATTCGATGTTTTCTGCATTGACGAGCACCGTCGCCCGACGATGGAAGAGGACCGGTCGTGTTCGATTCGACCGGGAGATTTTTTGGAAGAGCAGAGTTTCATTATCTAAACACATCGTCGTCGAATATATCGACAGGGTGGCGGTGGGGAAAAAAAAAGGCAGCGGGATGATAGGGGTGGCGCAGAAGCGGCGGATGGCGTCGGCGACAGCCGGCAGAGCCACGTCGTCGCCGTCGCGCGGACGACGACGAAACGACGGCCGACTCTCTCTCGTGCAGACGGACGAAACACGGAGCGAGACGGAAAGGGAGAAAAGAGACAGCCGGGCGCCGATTCCAGCGACCGGCCGGCGCTAACCTCGACGCCAAACTGTGGAGCGTCGGCGACGTCGCCGACACCGTCGCCGCCGCTGGCCAACCCGCGACACCACGACGAAGAAGAAGACGACGACGACGACGACGATGTCGACGACGACCACGACGACCGCGACGTCCACCAATGCAAGAATACTTCTTCTTCTGTTGGCATCGTGGCATCGTCACGACGGGGGTGGGACGTTGCTCATCGGTCGCCAAGCCGAAGGGTGCCCTTTCCTCTTCCACCGGCGTCGCTCTCCCCTTTACACGCGCACACCGACACGAGGTTTGCTTTGGTATTGTCAGCTGGAATCTTCGATGCCGGGACACGTCGATAGCATGATGTTTTGTTCAGGAATAATTATGAATCTGAAGTCCCACGGCGAATGGAGTCGGCGTGTCTTTACTATCGGCGCGCTGTCGTTCGTCTCCTCTTTGGAAAAACGTAAACGGCTCCCGGTTGCTCGATCGTAAAGACGTTTGTTCCTGGGGTGCGCGTTCGGTTTTATGCTTCTTACGGAATTCATGTAATATCGATCAAGCCCAAAAGAAATGTTTTCGAAAACTGTTTACCACGGGCGAAACTTTTCCCCCGACTTACCCGTTCGCGTAGATCGATCGGATGTAACGGCGAACAGACCGACGATTGAAATTAAAATACGCCCGGTCGTTGCAGAGGTTATTGTTCTCGTCTTTATTTTCCGTAACTTTTATGGTAGCGGGCCACAGTCATAAAAGAATCACTATTCGCTACTCTACTTTGTTCGAAAAACTGGGCCTACCGTGGACGTTCTTAATAATGAACGAACGGCATTTGTCAGTATCGTAGAAATCGTTCAACCGCTGCAAATTAATTCTCGGAAAGGGCAATTAGACATGATTAACTAAATCATGCTTGTACCATCATACAGACCTACATACAATTTCAGTCGTATAAATGTTTATTGAACGGCGATAGAAATGATCGAAACGCTGTGCCACCAGATCCAGAACGATAACTCATTTTTTCGTCGGATAGAGACGGCGCCTGTGTGTACAGTGGATGCTCCCTCCCGGTAACCATGTTTTAACCCATGCCAGCGCCTACCCCCGTATATCCACGAAAAGTAGAAGCGACCATTGGGGCGGAAGATGACTACGACGGCTCCAGCGTGGGGCGCCAAGTGTTTTGATGCTTGTTATGCGAAGGGGAGCTTGATAAACAACGAGTTGGAGAACGAAGCCGGACCTGGACCGTCACCATCACCTTCCACCCACACTGAAAACCGGCATCCGACTGACTGGCTACGATTGTGTCATTACAAGAGAATTGATATCACGATGCTGTAACGTCCCTTTTTTTTGCTTCTATCCGTGTGGCACACACTGTTGGACGGAGGGTGCTCGTAAAATGGAATCGCTAACGCGCGTTGATTGCTTGGCAACAAATTGAAATCGCCGGTATCGTTACGGATGTGCAATAATCCGTGGAATTAAAAGGTACTCGACGTGGTCCCGATGCTCCTTAAATAATATCGACACAGTTGGCGCAAAGTAATGCGGAGGGTAATTCAGAAGCTGTTCCACTTTTGGATGCTTGGGATTTTCGAATTTGGTAATATTTGATGCAATAACAATGGACCGTTCAACTTGAGAAGCGAAAGATCCATCCCGTTTTAATGCATATATAATCCCAAAAATGTTGCATCCTTTAAGACACGTTGGAGAATTTGTAATGTTGCGTTCCAACGCTACGAAATTAGATGCACTAACGATCCTGCCCATTCCGTTTCACCCCATCGCTATCATTATCCGCGTTCCGTTCTTGCGGCCTATCCAAAACGAAAACATTTAAATGCATGCGCACGACAGAAATAGTATTTGACTTTTAACGGAACAAGCAAACATACGTTTAGCATTTATCTACGTACTTAGCACCAGGAAAAACACGAATACCCAGAGGATTGCAGATCGGTTAACGTGTAATGCTATCCAGGAATAGAATAGTTCGCCTTTCGTGCTAATAATATGAAGAAATGCGCCGCATAGAGGATAAACGATTTCAGAAGCATTTTGAACCTACCTTCGTCGTATATTAACATGCTTAGAATTTCATCTGCACGGGGACTCACTGCGGCATAAAAAAAAAACCAATTTAACCCCAGCATCCCAACAAATCGCCGATACCCAGTACCAGTTCGACCTCGTTCACGGCTCCCAAATACGTGGCCCCCGATGCCGTAAAAATTGTCCATCAGCTAAATAGCATAAACAATTTAAGAGGGGAAGCCGGTCGTGTTTACGGCAACGGGGTGACTGTCGATTTAACCGTGTTACGTCCACGGAGAAAGAACCATCCCCGATTCCGTGCAGGCAGGGCAACGGGGAGGGATGCCAGCACAAATGACATTGTTTATCTCCAGCTCGGGGTGGAGGGTTGGGGGGGCAAGAAAAGTCTCCGTATATACGGTTAGTCGTTCGACTTCACTCGGTCAAGCACCTTCGTGTACACGATTGCCAGCGTGTGTTCTCCCCTCGTTGGCCATGCATGCACGTACTTTCCTCTGTCTCTGTTCGTCCCCGTCCCTGGTCACCGCCAACCCTCCAATGCCCGCGATGGTATGGAGCCAGCGTGCAAGCGAGTCGAGAGGGTAGCACACGTACAGGGGCGCATACGTGTCCGCGGAATGGCGTCAAGATCCGCGTCGCCACGTTACTGGCGCGCCGATGCTGTGTGTCGCCGCGAATTCGCGCCGGATGAGGCCGCCCTTAGGCAACAGACAGCTACAGGGGTGAGCAGACAGGCTCCAGTCGTCCTCTCTACACAACGCTACATATTGCGCGGTCGCGGGGCTCGCGGCCAGTCGACGCTCGACGATCGACGTGGTCGGTCTTCGATTATTTATTCCATGCTGGCCTTGCGATCGGGTGCTTGTCTACGAGACGGGCCTGGATTTCGTGGACCGCGTACTCGCGTCGCGGGGAAATGAATCGCGGTGAAGCGAGGATGCGGCGTCAAATCGATCGGCGTCATCGACGGCGCAACGCTCGAATCTCCCGCGCTACGCAGAACGCGGCGTGGTAAATTGAGGTGTCGGTGCGTGTGGTTACTGTAGCTAGCCGGGAGCGGGACACGGAGAAATTCACGCGGCGATTTCTTGGATAACTGTGTCCATCGGTAACGACGCTTGTAGTAGAGGGTTTCAATGTTATGTGCAGCTTTTTATTTGGAGTTATCGACGCGGCCGACGATCGCTTCGTTGAATTTTGTGAAGCGATTCGGATGGTTTTGGTTTACGTTACTTTCGTGCGCAGTTTCTTTCGGGTAATGTAATTGGTTATTTTGACATGGAAACAATTATTACGCGATTTTCTTGTTAGGCAATTATGAAAGGTATAAATGTGGCGAATGCCATTGTTAATAGAAAACAACCCACAGTATACAATTTTAAATATAGAGATTTAGCTGTGTAGGATTGATTTGGACTGATTTTATTTGCTGTTCGATTGCACAAGTATTTCCGAATCGATATTATGTTTTCTTGTACTTTATATTTGGTTTATTCAACCCCTAGGTTATGGAAATCGGGGTTGCAAATTCCACTTGGAGTTCTGGCACGGCGCATGTGCTACAGTTAACCAATAGCGGCAGGTCGCGGTTGCAACAGGTAAGAAATGATGAGAGTTCAATGATATCGTGCGTGTAACAACCACGTGGCTATAAGGGAGGAAGGAAGTTTGTCGAGTGCCACCGTGCAAAGTCCACCCATTTTTTCATAATTAAGCTTTAATTTATGAAGCAAAGCCATCGTGATACAAAGCTCTCAAATTAGCAAGTCTTAAAAAAAAATATACACGCGTAATCTGATAATAAGCTTATATCCTTACATTTGTAATTCTACATAGGTTACGAAGTAAAGTAAACCAACATCGTGCCGAGTTTCCAACAAATATTAAACTTGAGAATTCGAACGATTTTATTGCGCTAGTAACTCTGCTTAGATCTATTATTTTTATTACTTACGTGGCCTTTTTTAATAAATTGTTGTCCCTATTTTCTAAGTCACACGATTCGACCGAAAAATCAAATGCGATCAAGTAACGTCACGTTTCGTTTCTTTCGTACCCTTAAGGAATTACATTATTTGCGTTCTGTATTACGTTATTTATATACGTGATCCCGACGCGAATGCGTGTAGATACACATCGGATTCTTCGACATTATCATGACAGTAACATTGACATTGCGTTCCGCTCATCTTGTGCATACAAGGCGCATTCTGATAAATGACGTTGAAGGAAAGCGATTCACTGTACATGTGAACCAATAGCGGCATAGAGTAGAGATGTCGTGCGTTTTCTTAAGATACGTTCACCCGGGGATCTTGATAATGCAAAGCGTCGATTCGACGATATCGAGCAATGCTACTTCGGCCATGGCCGTTCCTTTATTTGATATTTCAATATTTGTGTCGACTTACGCTTCTTTGCTGGCATTAGATACTTCGAGACAGAAATGATTGAGGGGGTAATTTGTGTTTCGAACTTTGAGAAAAAGTCGATTCTATTTTGCACGTTCTTCAAGTATTTACGCGATATCACAAGATGTCTTCCAATGGTAAATCAAGCGAAAGCAACAAAATTGAGGTTTCTCATTTTTCTTTTGCTTGCATATAATTTACTGTTGAGCCGTGCAAGGAAATTCGATGCTCGTCCACGAACGCTATTACGTGTTTTCAAGTTGCTAAATTAAAAGAAAAAAGGATACTCTCAAGCGGCGATGAATCCGACGCAGTAACGATCTAAGTAAGTGACTTCAAACTTACGTCACACGCATAATTGACTTTCATGAAGTGCCACGAATGTGTGTAAAAGTTTCACCGTTACGTAAATCGTACATACTTTGTATCGTTTATTGAACTAATGATTCACAGCTTGCGAATATCCCGTTGCACGAATAACACGTATCGTGTACGCGAATGCAAGATTCGTTTAATAGGAATTAAAGGAGCACAGTTTCCAAGAGGTTCGCGCGTTCGACTCTAATTGTGAGGCAGGAATTTGAAATGCAATTTTTCCGCCGCGACAACACGTCGCACAAAAGGTCTCGATTTATCATTGAATGGAGGTCCGTCGATACAAAAGAATATGCAAATATGACGAGCACCAAGGGAGCGTTACCGTTCGCCGATGTATGCACCTATATACCAACGTATTGCTTTGAAAATCGACGCTTTAAATAATTCCGACGGCATCGCGGCTTCAAATACAGCCGATGAGACCTCCTTTCAAATATTAAATTCCTCGTGTCGATGTGCACGATTTCGTATGCATGCACCTCGGTCATACGTGTTTTCCACGGCATCTCGCCTCCCGTCAACTACCCAGTGTGCATGAATAAAGATGGTGCAGGTTTAGCTAGCAACATCGTATGCTCGTATGAGAAGCGACGAGGACGCGTAAGAAGAGTGGAATATAGCGATGGGGCCAATCCTATGCATACATACTTGGAGCATTCAAACAATTCTATTAGGATACAGGCGCGTGCGAATAATTTCGCGAAAAGTCGGAGCTCCTTTGGAATGCGGGATTTACATTTTGCCGCAGTTGTCTCGCAAGGCATACGAAATGCTACAATAATTAATAGAATTGCCGTTTTATCGAAGTAGCCAAGATTATTATCTCGAGCACAAATTATTCTGTTTTAATTCGCAGTCGTACATTGAACACATTATAGATCATATGGACTCGGTGCAATCACAAAGGGATTTGATCCATAATAACGGCCGTTATAGCAGTAGCAGTTACGGTCTTCGCGCGTTACCTCGCCGCCGTTGTTTCGCGAATCTGTCCCATCGCTAGTCGCGGGCATTCGTACGCGTTATGGCCAAAGAGAAATAATGGGTGTACAGCGGAGCGAGACAGTCGCTGAAGGTGGTGCATGTGCCGCGGAGAAAGGGAGAGGAACGGGACGGACAGGCGCCTACGGCGTGGATCCGAGTGGCGCCACCGCTAACGTAAGCGTCAGCGTTAGCGCCGGTCGCGCGTCCGGACCGGCCGATATTATCCAGGAAGTTACGAGCCGCACCTGTCCCATCATACCTCTCCCACCTATCTGGCCACGTCGTCCTCGTCGTTGCTCTTGCACAGGGCCGTCGCAACGCGCTCGCCCGGCGTGCACCCGCAGGTGCTGCGATCGTAGCCCGAAAATCACGAGTCGCCAGCGGTTTTCTGCGTCCGGTTGAACAAGAATCTTCCGGTCGGGCCGTGACCCCGTGTCTGGCAGAAGAGACGGCGGATATAAGGTCGACGGGGTCGGGCTCGTGGTTCTCCGATCCACGACCAAATAATGGGCCGCACGACGAACCTGACGGAACGGTCGAGCGATCACCGAAATAGCTGTACGGAATAGCGTGTGGATGATTTTATTTCGCGAGGGACCTGCGCTCGTACAGGCCGACCTGGACTAGGGTTTCAGGTGTGCGAATTAATCGACCGGTATGCGTACCGGATGAAGAGGAACAGGGACGACACCTTGTACGCGACTCGAGTTCGTCACGCGAGTATAGGCGCGAAGGTTTCTAAATGCGGCGGCGACCGGAAAAATAAATGTCCCACCTTGTTTTACGACAAAGAATCGAGTAGGGATAGGCGCCAGCGATGTAGACGATTACGTACGGTCCGGTGAGCATGCTACGCGTCTCTCACACGGTGGACAAGCTGTTTTTTCCATTTGCGAACGGATGTCGTTAATGCTTTCGAATTTCCATAAACGCGTGCGAACGTGCCACGGTGACAGGTGGCTTAGGACTCCTGCGCGAGAAAGTAGCCACGGAAATGGGCATTTAACTGTCGACGAATAGGCCGTTGCACAAAATTTTCTCTCACCTTTTCGTCTCAAGACTTACGGTTGATCGTCCAAGCAGACGACCCGGTCATTTTCACGAGGCTTCCGTTAACGATCGCGCGAAAGGTCGAACGTTGAGAACGCAGCTCGAATCGCTTCGATAGGTAAAAAGTGGGAAGAAATTTTGGACGATCGGTTATTTTGACACGCGTTCCATAGCATCGTCCCGGTTCATCGGGGTCCACCGTAAGTTAGCATCCACGGACCAAGACAAGACCAAGAATAGACTGAAACGTGTCCGCGCTTCGCGGAAGATGAATTATAGCGGAATCGTGAGTAGCCGCTTCGAAGAACGACGGCGATCGTTCTCGTCGTCGTGGTTGGAATTTGGAGCGTTGACAGCGGCGCCGTCGGGGGTTGGAGTGCCGTCGTCCAAAGAAAAGTATCGCGTCCTTACTTTGTACGGTATGCTCGAACGAGTCCAATGAGAAGTACAATTTCCGTGCGAGTTCTGCCTTGCTTGCGCGAGTCTGTCACGACGAACGTCCCGCCGCATTGGTCCTTTCGTTTTATTTCCTAGACCTTTGCGGAAAGTCTCTGTGCTGCAACGGTCTTAGCCAGCCTGAAGAGTATCGGTAATGATCGGTTGGCGGGCGACGATAATTAAGCGTCGATTAGCAACCTCGTTTCGTTATGGTCATTAGTTGCGCACACGACGTCTCGTAAATGTTGAGGTTCCTTTATTGGCGCAAAGAATTTTGTAGCCGACCGTGGTATAACCACTGTAAATTACGGACAATAAAAATTCGCTTTGAGGCCATTCGACGAACGGTGTCGCGTTCTTTTGTGGAATAAATAAGTAGGACAGCTACGTTTGTCCTGACGTTCGTGAGCAATAAATATCGCCAATAATTTCATACATCATTATGCTACGCGCTGTATTATAATACTTTAAAACCATGCAATTCTGCAAGATTAATTCAACCCCAGATTCGTTTTTCTCATCGAGCAAATTAGTTCCCGTAGCTTAATTTTGATTAAATTCGCCAAGGCTGTACCTTCAAGAAACTCGACCGTGGATTTAGTTCTTAATGAAAGTTCGGCAGAATAGGAATATGCAGTTCATTTGAATCTCGCGATAAGTCGAACGGGTTGAACGTCTCAGGCGAGGTCGGTCGTCGCGTACAGTATTCCTTCCTGCATTGTTCCGCGGGTAAAGTGTTAATGGTAAAACCGTCGGCCGGCTGTTCTCGCGATTTTACTTGCGCATTTGTGCCGTTCAGACGATTTTCCTGTGCCATCGCGCGGGATATGTCAAGAACGGCGCCGTGGTTCGAGCTGCCGTTACGGGGAACGTGAATAATTTTCGTGTTTGGAAATAGAACGACGCAAAATTGCGATGCGTGTCCGTGCACACGACCTGTTCCACTCCTACGCTAGTGCGGCCGTTACGAAATTGGTATCCGCTGTGGCTTATAATTTTATACCTTAACTACGCGGCGAAGAAGGTATAATCTGGACTGGTCGAAGGGAGGCCGGGACTCGGCGGATGCTCGATGCCGTATTTTGTTTGTTTAGGAATGTTAATAATATCGTGAAACGCGTCGCACACGAAGACCACGGTTTTCGTCGGGCGAAGCGTTCGCGTTTGCTTTTTGCCCTATTCGAGCCCCCGGGATGTTGTTACCTAGCGAAACGCGGTATTCCGTCGACAGAGGAATAAATTATGGAGGGATTGATATTCGTGTCTAACGAGTCGGAAAGGGCTCAATGGAAAAATGGCGCGATTAGTAATGGGAAAGGACGTTGATAATTAGCTCCGAATCGCAATACGAAAATTGTCCTGATAAGATATGGTAATATGTGCTTTCTCAGATGGTTTCGGAATATTTTCTTTCAATTTAATCGCTGTTGCTTTACTTCCAGTCACATTTCCGCGATAAACGATTAACGTCGCGTTTATAATTACAATTATTTTTACAAAGATGCACGGAAGCAGACTACTCTTCAATGTACCTGCCCGGTCGGTTTGCCCATCGAGCAAATAAAATTGTTTTCCGTTCTTTAGTGGATATACCAGTCCCATGGGGTACAAGCTAGAAATGCGCGTTCGTCTCTGACGTGCAAGTTAAACGAAGGGCACCTTGATCAACGCTTTAATTGAACCAAGACACCGAGGCACCGAGAACGTGGACGGCCCTGGAGAATTTACCAGGCTTTACCGAATGAACGAACGATGAAACGAGACAAAATCAGAGCATGAGGGAGGGAAAGGAAGAGGGAGACAGAAAGTGGCGGTGGCGAAAGAAAAAGAGAGAACGAGAGAAGGACAGTTTGCGGAGGCCAGGCGCCTGATTACTAGCCAGCTCAGGACGCCAGACGTACATAACTAAATAACTTCCTAAATTCTATATCATTTCGGAGCGGGTTCCAACGGTGAAATAACGCGTCTAGACGTCGCTGAAGAAAACGAACACGCCGGCGGCAAAAAAAAAAGAGTTCGCTTTAATGCGTTAAGACGCTGATTTATCCTCCAAAGTCATTTTCAATGTGGGCTCCGTGAAATAAATTAATAGCGCACCGTTAGCTCGCAGGGGGACAGCATCGATTCAAATTTTCTTATCTTTTCAGAGTCCGGTGACAAATTGCCAGACGATTCGATGGAACGAAGTCCTTCCATGCATCTTTTGATTTTTCGCCGAATACGCCTGCCATTTGTATACTCGATGAATTAAAAAAATTTAACCCGTAAACATTGAGAGAAGTGGTGGAGATAAAATAGAAAAACTTGATATTAAAACAAGGTATCAGAATAATATTCTACCAGTTCGTCTACTTTACACGCTTTATTTCTTATCGTATTATAATTGGGAATATTAACATTCTTTGCAAATGAATAACTTTCTGAATTAAAAAATGAAAAGAATACGTATAATGAATATTATTCTACACTTCATTTAAAATTTAAACTACTTTCAGCACCCACTACTCTCTGTCTCGAAGCTTGAAACAAATCAATTCTGTTACAGACTCGTCGATGACTCCGCAAGCATTGGTTCCTGTGGATTGAATCTGAAATCGCGTGAGTACCAAAGTATACCGTGTCGGTATTATTTAGAACGGAAAGCAGCATCTAGAAAGCGGCGAGCAATTTCTCTCCCGTCCACGCGCATTGTTCTTTAACATTCTTTTGTCATACGATAACGATGACACGCTGAACGGGCGTCTCGTTTACGAGAGATATCATTACTGAAATTCGTCTTGGAATGTTGACCCTCGGGGTGGAATACTTGTCGGTGACTGGCGCTGGCGCTACGCAGAGGCGCTGGCGTCAGTCTGCTCGGTCGCTCGAGCAACCGCGACCGCCCGGCTGACGCCCCCGTCTCCAGACGAGTCCACCTTGCGCTTTGCCCCCCTTCTTACTTTAGCTAACTTCTCCCGCCCTTGTTCACTTACTTTCCTCATCCCCTGTCATCGCTACCTTCTCCTCTGGCGGCTTATCCTGCTCTAGAGCGTGTGTTCCAGTTGCACGGATAGCGAACCAGAGATTAACGATCGATCGATCCATGCTTAAAAAACCGCATTGAATATTCGTTTACTTATTCGGTACGAGAAAATGTTTATCATTAATATGCGATAATGTTTTTGGATTTTCGATTATGTTCATCGATCGATTTGATGTACATGACTTGTAGATTGGGCGTTCTGTATCAGTTATTTGTATGGAATGTAGGGTTTTTCGTTCTACCCTCAGTAGTGAGGATAAATGAAAAAAGAGTCGAATGAGTAGGATAATTTGGAAAAAAAGATCGAGCGCGATGCATCTGCGGCAACCGGCACCGGACGAGTGTGGTACCACTGGCAGCGCCCCTGCCGACGAACGCTGCAAATAATGGCGCGACGGAGACGGCCATGTTTAACAATCTCCCTTGTGTGTTTAGTATGCTGCGGTCGGCGTATCGGCGCGCCGAGACGAGACGGACGGGACGAGACGAGCGACGGCGGCGTCGAGGAGGTGGAGGAAGAGGCGGTGGAAATCGGTGTGTGCGCTCATGACGGAGACCTCGTGCGTACTAGTCGCGTCGTCGAGCGGAGCCGAGTCGAGTCGTGTTACCGCTGTAATCGCGGTTGTTCTTTGCAACAGTTTGCCCCGTGACGACATGAGTATCTGTGCGCGGATAAAAGAACGTTTATACTGCTAGGAGAATTTGAAACAGTTGATTAACGTAGTGGCAGGCAAGGACTTGAACGCAACAGACTTCCCTGTTACGTACTGACTTTCTTTTTAAACATTGGTTTCGAGTATACGCATCGAAGTTTTTGAACGTTGCAACCGAAGCGCTACTCTCGTTCGACCTCTCTCGCCCTCCGCGAGTTATATATTCGATCTGTAGTGCACTAGTCCTCCCTACTCTCTTTTTCGCAGTTGTGTGTTTTGCTCTCTGTTCTATTCGCCTGTCTTGCTCTTACATTATACCAACCCGTTAGTGGCTCGCTCGTTCTCGCTAGCTCTTCGGGCAGCGATTTCAAGAATGTGACAGTGCGCGTCCTCGCAGTCGCCTCGCACGAATAAGCCCGCAGGCCGGCGACGGCGATGGGTGACGAGCGACAAGTGTGTTACGGTGAACAGTGAGAACAGTGAAGAGGTAGAGAGAGAGAGAGAGAGAGAGAGAGATAGAAAGACGGACGATGCAAGCGGAAAATGTCACTCGGTGATACGCGTATACGGATGACGGGGAGTGATCGACGCGACAATCTCGGATTTGAGGTTAAAGTGTCGTCGTCGTCGTCTTCGTCGTTGTTGTTATGTGGTGCCGGTGCGCCGGCATTGGCGACGGCACGCGCAAAGGAGTACCAAGAACGAAAACGACACTATCGTTTTGTACAAGCTTTAGGCGATGAAGATTCGGGAGACATTGATCAAGCGCTCAGGTATACCGTTACCAGATTGCTCTCGTAACAAGGAACAAAACTAAGATAACAAGAGGAGGAAAGAATTCGCAACTGTATAAGACAATTTTTCGTAAAGCGATCGCGCCGATGTACGTATTTTATAGGCGCGTGTGTGTGTGTTTGTTCTTGTGCGCGGGGTCGCGAGGTTAAGGCACCGCATCGCTGTCGATATACGACGTCGAGGAAAGTCAAGAACCGGTGTCGTCGTCGTGTGTGCGCGCGCTACCGATTCGTGCTGCTACATCCAACGGATAAGAAGTGTATCGTGATACTAATAGTGCGCGTCCGTAACCCCGCAAGCGACCGTTGCACCGTGAAGATCCACGGACTGCCGAAGCTGACGTTCGCGAATCATTCAGTACACACGAAAGGGGACGCAAAGGGGAATCGTGCCTTCTTGTTTCTATATTGCACGTGCGTTACGCATACGTTCGCCTGCGTTCACAAATTGTCGCGCCTTCTTTTGTCTCCCGGCGCTGCGGCGGTAAGAAGTTTTTCGGACAACCGCTTTGCCGACGCAACACGTTTCCTACAAGTGTCGTCGCGTGGTCTCGTCGGTCTCGTGGATAACGTTGCCAACGTTTAATTAAACAAGGGGAGGATCGGGAAGAAAAACCACGACGGGATCGTGTATCACGAGAAACGTGGAGGCGCTTCAAGCTGATCGAGATAGTCCTCGACGAATTGGCGTTGCACTTGCA
Organism: Nomada lathburiana; assembly: GCA_963667235.1. Lineage (NCBI taxonomy): Eukaryota > Metazoa > Arthropoda > Insecta > Hymenoptera > Apidae > Nomada > Nomada lathburiana. The sequence continues at coordinate 12,496,783 of OY763905.1, read as the reverse complement.
TGCATACAAAACGACGCGCGCGCACCCTGCTCCCAGTCAACCAATCAGCCGGTCAATTTGTGTGTACAGTGGCGCATAGGTAAATGAGAGTTCAAGGTCAGCGGACGGTATCCGACCAAACCTCGTTTATCCGTACGAAGAAGATATCGGCACGAGGAGCGCAAGGCTAAAGGTAGTAGTAATTAACTATCCACTTGCCAAGCGTGTCATTGCCGGTTCAATACAGCAACAAAAATCGCATTCTCGCGGAAGAAAGGGAACGAAGCGTACACTGGTACTCCGGTGCAATTGAAGCGCACACAGAGTTCGGTTACGCGTGTAACGCCACCGGATCGGTCAACGGGCATCCACTGCGAAACGAAACGAGAGGCTAACGTTCAGCCACGAGGGACTGTCACACTATTTCGGGACCATGATCCAAAGTGCACGAGATACGCGGAGAGCATAAATAAATATACGCGCGTGTGTGCTGCTGCTGGCCCCGTCAGAAGTCGCTGGGGACCGCCATCCGTCTGTGATTTCCTACGGTCGCATGTGTGCCGGCGTTGGTGTGTTTGTTTCGTTTTCTCTCGACAGTGTATAAACGCCGGTGTGTATAGTACTTCTCGTGTTACGCTTCATTTTTTCCGCCGTAAGTCGTCGCAACGCGGAAAGAAGAGCGCGGCAACGGGTGAAAAGCCTGGCAGCAAGAAAGAAAGAAGGAAAGAAAAGAACGAGGCAGTCAGCGGTGGTGGAAGCTTAGGAGGAAGAGAAGCGGCGAGAAGCGACGGTGTTGGGGGCAGGTGGAGGAGAAAAGTGGCGTCCAGCGTGTAGCGGGGGTGACGTTGGTGTCGCGGCCGGCACCGATTCCAAATATTTCTCATTTTCCGCGTGGCTACGTTGAAAAGTACTGGCCCCCAAATGCGCGTACCGCAAATCCTGTTTCATGTTCATGTTCTGGAGCAAACGGACGGCGCTCACTAGACGTCTCCTAAAGGCCAAGGTCCGTGGAGAGCATGAAACCGAGTGTGAAGCTCAAGAGGATTCGTCACGTATTCATCGCGCAAACAACACGAGCGGCACCGACAACGACACGAGTAACGTGACGGCAACGACGGGCCAAACAACCAGAGGAGCGCGTGGAGCGTCGTCAGGAGGAGCAGCTGGAGGCGGAGGTAGCGGTGGTAGCGCGGGGGTCGGCGGCTGTATCTTGTCGAGTAGACTGCATCAAGGTTGTTGCGGCGGCGATCAGAGCCAGGACGATGACGAGGATCCCGTTCGTTTATTGAGGTGCAAGGAGCTCCTCAAATCGCTCAAGGAAAATCAATTAGAGATGTTGCTCACCGCGGTGGAGAGCTACGGTGCCGATCTCGGCTCGTGCGTCCTGGTGCCTCGCCAGCACCCCGAGGACAGCTACGATACCGAGGAACACCAGCAACAATGTTACTGTCATCATCGTTATTATCATCATCACCATTATTATTATCACCCGCATCATCATCACCACTATCATCACCGGCATCATCGTAGACATCATCGTTCCTCGTCGCTGGAGAACGACAACGATGAACAGAACTCTGGATCGGAGGACTCGTGCGCGTCACCGTTGAGACCGAATCGATGCAGAATACCTGTGCCGGACTCGCTCGACAACGCGCCGATCGATCCTCACCTGCTCTGCTGCCAGATCTGGCGGTGGCCGGATCTCGCACACTCGTCGGAGCTTAAGAGACTTCCTGTCTGTCATTCCGCTAAAGACCCTGTATACATATGCTGCAACCCTTACCACTGGAGCCGGCTCTGCAAACCCGGTGAGTACATAATCTGAATTTTTCTTGTTTTATTTCACTGATTGTCCTTTTTTCATCCGTCTTTTCCACTCGCCGGATTCTCTTGTTCCCCTTGATTGGCAAACGATTGGACTGTCAATGATTAATACGTTGATAAAATGGACTTGTCTGGCCGCGCGTGCAAGCTCGTTCTATCCGTATAAATTGTTACGAGTTTTAATCAAGCGATTATGGATGGGGTTTAGTATAGGAGTAGTTATACTCGTTACGCTTCAGTTTATTACTTTTTTTGCAACTTTTATCGCGCGGTGCAATTTGTAGGTGAATGAATATTCAATTCTAAACTGTAACGATTACCAGTAATTATAGTTTTTATATCATAGTTTGTACATTTAGACGAGTTTGTTAAGGCTATAGTAGTAAACATTTGAAAGCCATTGAACAATATTGGCGAATTTGTATCGCTTATTTTATATAACACGCTGAGCTCAACGGAGAACTGTTGTCGATTTTTGCAAGAATCGGTAAATAAAAATAGAGATGACCTTACAGTTCCGATAAGTTTGGGGCAATTATTATGCTTTGAAAGTTGATAATTTAATTATAGAGATGAAGTAATGCACTTGCTAATAGATTTCATTTGTTTTGATTCGCGCACGCTGATTACAAACTATCGTCATCCTGGCGCTACTGCTCCTCCAATAATTACATTTATTTAACTTTTACGTTAGCGTTGCTTACATTTCCAATTTCACTGTGCTGCCTTTCAAAGGATGCACCAATTGGCACCATAAATACCGAGCAAAATATACAAAGGCGAACGCAAATTAATATCCACGATAAACGTGTAATCCAATCTTTTTACAATTCACCGTACCGCTTACTTTGTACATTTTATTGCACGGGTTAAATTACTGTAAAATTAAATGACGGAGTCTGCTTTCTCGTTTAGCGACTCCAATTAGCTATCAATTGATTTCGGGTAGACGGGGTACGGTCAGGTAGGCCGTGGAATGGAATTCGTGTTCGTTAGAGAAGTTGTAATTTCGAAATGCAAGAACGTATTATAAATAACGGCATTTATAATTTCGTTAAATATCGCTATCGTTAAAATATTCATTTATCGAGTTGAATAGTATTTCTGCGTCCAATTAATTCAATAAACGACAATAAGCATAGCGATTGTCGTTGCTTTTTAACTTAAAAAAAGAGATCTAATTGAATTCACTTATGATTACGGGAGATTGCGAATGCAGCGTAGAGTAAAATTTTGCAGTTAACTAAATTATTCACCCCACTAAATTATTTTCAAGTCCCATTTGAGACGCAAGTAGCCAGGGCTAACGAAAGTTTATTCCGCGTTGAAACCATAGAACACCACGCTATTGTCTTGCTTGACAAACGCACGGTTAACCCTTTAAACATATGTAGATACCCATAGTTAAAGCTGACTTTTAAGCGCCGTTAAGATGACTGGAGAAATCAGGTGTCCCCGCCATAAATTCCACGAATAACAGATTTATGAAGTCATCCGCGTGCGCGTTACCGTCGAACTCGTCGTAAATATGAAATTCCAATAAATTGGCAAAGCTACGAGAAACAATGACGCGTTATTGTCCGCGGCAGCCAGTTCGCAATTATGTCGTAAATAGTCGCCAATGGTGAATAAAACGTTTGTCGCGTCTGTGCGTCGATTCTATGATTCGAACACGACTGGACGATCATCGCGAACTCGTTTCAATAAAATAGAGGTAACGCGTCGAGGGTTAATTATTAATCGTCACCTGTGACCAATTCGCTTATGGGAACCAACAGTCTAGAGTTAATGAAACATCTGTAACTTATTATAATTAGTAGGAAAAACTATCTGATGTTCACCTGGTCAGGTCCATAGGTAAATGTAACATTCTATATTATCCTTTGGATCGAATGGATCGAATAAAATCAATGGTGAATTGCATTTTAATACTTTCTGAGTAAACGCTGTGCATATCTGCGCGACAAAAGGAACAAGAGTAAAATAGTGAATGGTATTTTGTACGTGTAAACCCTGTTTACTGCTCTCGCGGTAGTAGCTCGAGATCAGTGTGAAAGTAATAAATTTGGATGGAAACGGGCGTTTTGCACCGTTATGGGAATTCGCAATGAAGCATGGCTTTATGCTTCTGTATCGGGTCGGGCGTAAATTGGACGGGAACGATCGTGAAAAATCGAACGACGTATATACAATTTGTATTTATGTTATTTCGAACAATCGGGGTGCACCGCATTTTGCGGACTGTTTGGAACGAATCGCAGTGCACGACATGAAACGAATGTTAACGTGCATTTAATTGGTGTAATGGATATTTAAGTTATATGGCGTGTCGAAGGATTGTCGAGTCTCGAGAGAAGTGATAATTGATACACAAATGGAATTCAATGATATTCTAATAGGCGATAACATATGCTGGAATTATTTAGCATTGTCTTTAATTATTGGACGAAATTAATCACAGGCAGTCTAATATATTTTATTTGCAACGCAGTAGCTTTATTCGGAAAGTATTTAGATTTACAGATTTATTAATCCGTGCGCAATTTTACAATATATCTAAAAGGACACAATTTTTTTAAACGAAGAAAGGGTTTTTGGGAAATGAAAATTTCTTGACTGTACGGAGAATGTAATGCGAAGGTTTGCTTTGACGAGTTGGAGAATTACCTAATTGCATTTAGTACATTTCTTCTTCCTATTTCGGAGCAATTTAGAGTTGCAGGTAGAGTAAGATAGATTTGAACGATTGATTTGTCATATTAGGGACGAGAAGTACCAGTCAGGTATCTTGCTTTTGAAATAGAATGGTTCTGTAGCAGGTAGGTAGGGCCTCTTGTCCCATCACGTGGACAACACCTTTTATAGATTTGAATGGTGTTCGATGGTAAACCCGTACCAGGTAGAATTATGTTTCCAATCGATGGTCGCCACTACCTATCACTCCAATCTCAACTACTTTCTTCCGAAGATTTATGACACTTTCCTTTTGGGAATACCTCTTCAGTGACTGCTAATGCTGGTATTGTCGGTCATAAAAATTCCATTACGTTCCTTTAATGAAGACAGATTGCTCTCATATTTATTGAAGCTTCAAATTTCTGACACAATTTCGATCGAATATTTCTATTCCAATAATAAATACACGTATTCCATCGTTTCGTTAACTAAACAAAGATTTTCCATAGAAATGGCATTAGACAGATCCATTGGGAAAAAATCAGAGGAAATATGTACGCCGTTCGTACAATCTATTACGTATCTACACGCTGGACACATAAATGGTTCGCGCAGTACTTGTTGTTAGATAGTAAAATTCGTTCATTTTGCTCTCTTGTGGCACCGTCTGTCTGCCTGTTGACAACACGAATTCAACCGCAAAAAATTGTCGCGGCGTCCTATCGACAGAAAGATAAAGCGCGGGGAAAGGGAGAGTGAATAAGAGGCGCCAGCGAAACGCGACTTTACGTAACACCGACGATCGCTTAATCCGCTGCTGTCCAACTTTTCTCGTGTATAGGTCGTGAAAAATGGAGGCAAACTTAACGGTTCGGGAATGTCATTACAGAGCTGCGAAAAATGGCGACAAAAATGAATTGTCCACTTACGTGACCATAATACGATCAACTCTGTATCTGCATAATTTGATGGATGAGTGGATAATATTTAATTATCGTGGCAATCATTTCAAATTATCGCAATGAAACTTAAGCACGTGAATCGTAAGTAGGTAAATACGAGACTGTCCCGGTAAATATAAGAGTAGAGTCTGTTGACGTAAGAGAAGATGAAAAGCAACGTAGTTATAAAAATATGTACATTTATGACGGGAATTATTTCTGTTTCCTTATTCGAGTTATGAATATGTACATGGTCAACCTTGAGTGAAAAAGTTATTTCTTTTTTGTTGCAATCAATTAACGTAGTCTAGTCTCCGATCGAGACTAAAAAACGCAACTTAGTTAAATATGAAAATTTCCGAGAACAAGATAAATTTTTTTCATAATTAAATATAGGCAGTAAATCAATTCAAGTAAAAAAGTCATAAGAAGTTTTCGCAACAATATATAATGTTTCTACTTATTCTCCAGGAATGCTAAAGTTTTGCAAACTCATTTAATATAAAATATGTTTTAATATGTTCAATTTACACGAAAGTTTTCGGAGATATTCATTCAAGATAAATTCACACTTGCCCAATTGAATCGTTCAAACGTGCGAAAATACGACCAAGCAAAGTACCCACGTACATACACACAGATCGGTCTGTTTATTAATTAAACACGAAATCCACTTCTTCCTTATCGCAATGAAATCGACGTTACGCTGATACACGCGGTATACAACAGCGAGTAAAAAAACCTCGCTCCAAAAAAAAAATTGCCGTGACATTTTAGTGTGAAGCAATAGAAATGATACGGGAACTCAGCGTCAGCATTGATAAATCGTGTCCACGATATTGGACAAATGATCGCAGACGTGTTGCTCTAATCGTTTTTACGAGCCCGCCTTGCCTGTCCGTTGAAACGCGTTACGAGAAAACCCGTAAAATCGATATCAACCGTGTTGCGTTGGGCAACATTAAAGTACAGTAGAGCAAAACGAAAACGGTCGCTGCCCAATCTCGAGACGGCGACGTCGGGTCGTTATATGTATACAGTTCGCCGGCGCCGTATGTGATCTATCGATAATAATCACGGGCGTCGGAAAATCGACGCCCGGGGTAAGCACCGCGGCGCTGGCCGGTTCAACTTCCTATTAATAACCGTGTAATGTCGACGAGACGACGGACGCGAGCAGAAGCACGGCTGCGAATCTCGACGGAGATTCGGCGAAACGAAAATCACCATATAGGAAAATAACGAAATCCTTCGGATTCCACGCTAAGGTTTCCACGTCTAATAATAGCGGCGGGTAGCTCGCGCCAGCGTTCTCTCGTGTACGCGCGTATAGGAGGCCGACGACGCATTTGGGGAAAGAGAATGAGAAACGCGAGAAAGAATGTCATCCGTGGAATGACCGAATAGATGCATCAGAAGAGTGAGGGAGAGAGGGGGAGAGCCAGTTACTGTGACGCCCTCGTGGCGGAACGACTGTGGCGAACGGAGCGCAAGGGATCAGACCCCGTGCAACTGTCAAACTGTACACACATGCATACATACATATCAAAAGCAAAAAAAAGTCGAATAATTCAAGACACGCAATTATGGCCAGAAAGAAATGAATCTAAAAATAAGGCGTATATTGGGCCAGTCGCGGCCTGCCAAGAAAGAAGGAAAGAGAGAGCGACGGACGTAGGAGACGGGGCGAGAAAATGAAGAAGGGGAAGGAGCAACAGGGATATACGAGAGAAAAGAAAGATCAAACCGAACGATCCGTACCGAGGGGTGCGGGGAATGGAAGTGGTCTGCGGATAGGGCGCCGTGGAACATGTGCGGTTTCGGCTGGCCACGCCGCGAGAGGGTGAAGCAGAGGAAAACGAGACGGTTGTGTAGCGCGGAGCGCATTGGCGCGGTGAAACGGGGTAGCCTAGCGTCGCTGGCGGGAGGAGATGCCGTTGGGTGGGGCAGAGAGAGGTAAACTCTGTCGCGGCAGGGGGGAAGGGAGCAGCACGGCGCCGCTGCGTGTCATTGCTGGCGCCAGCTAATTGTCGAGGCCAGTCGGCATTAGCCGACGAGCTGACCGAACCGAGCCGAACGGAGCACCGCGAACTCAACCGTACCGCACCGGCTTCTATCCCTGGCTTCTCCACTGTTGTGCACGCCGCGACCAGCGAAGCGATAAGGTCGAATTGTATCGAAGTATCAACCCTTTCGTTGTTCGATCCGTACGACATAAGGGCGAAAATGTCCACCCCCGGTTGGTCCGTTGGTGCCGAATGACTCGATTCATCTTTTGATCCTTTTTTGGAGGATCCTAAAAGATCTGTAGCAACGGCACGGGAGAATGTCCATCAGGCCAATGATGTTTTGAGTATAGATTGATATATTGTCGCATCATCAGTCGATTAGTAATTAGCTTGTTCTGTACTGCATTTCTTATGATGCCTCATACTTTTGGTGCAATACCTTTTTGACATAAATCTGTCAGTGTACCGCCGGTGGTACACTTTTGGTAAACTGGTAAACTTTACGAATTTATCTCGAGACTTTCTCCAAACGCCGCATCGTTTCGAGGGACTAGGGATGTTTCTCAGAAACGGAGAAAGATTTTTGCGTCCGCTTGGTTGGTCGAGTCCTATCCACAGGTAGTTTTCAGGAAGCGGCACACGAAGAGAGATCGAACCGTGAGATAGTTCCATTGTATAGCGGGTTTTCGAAATCGAGATAACAGGTTTCTTATTCGCTTTGGACGGTGGAACCTGGTAGCTGGACCGTCCTTTAGGAGAACAGGGTTGAGAAGGTTGCATGAATGAATTACGTTGGAGTGCTTGGGACATGTTAAGATGTCATATCTAGGAATGGATAAGAATGCGGTGTTCTGGATGCAGCCGGGAGAATGAATGATTTCAGTTATCGTATTTATTTTATTGCGCTGCTGAGAAATAATGTATGAAAGAGAATTATTGTGTGGAATCTGGAAAATTCAGTACCTGCATCGACAAATGCAAGGAAAATAGTGTCTACGATATTTTATTTGTCAGTAAATATTACAGCCTGCCTATTGAACTTTCCATAGATTTATTCAAACTTTCGTTCCCTCCACGAGTAAATATTTTCTATTTCACTATGTTCACTTTCTCGAAGATGGGGCGCCAAAACAGAATTTGTCCTTTATTTTTTCACACCATGGTTATAGTCCCGCACTTTATATATTTTTCTCTATTATAAAAAAATATAGTCGCGCTTTGAATGCTTGCAATCGGACGAAACTGGTTTGCCAAGGAAATTAAATTATTTATTAATGCCACGTGGATCAGCGCTCGAGTGTCGCAAGTTTTTTACGCTTCTGCTGTATTTAGTGAACATGTTCGTGGTAGCTGAATACGATTTTCTATCGTAAACATTATCATCAAGCATTTTATAGCCGCTGAAACGCGGCTGCAGCGTTCGTCGACATTTATCGAAGGTGAATCGCATTCGCAGTGGCGCCTTGTTTTCGCAACACGGCACAGATGTTGTTGTTGTCTTTATCTGTTTTTTAACGTCCGACAGCGTACCAATATTGCGGCGATGTTAATAATAATTCACTCCGGCAAATCGATTATCATCACAGCCAGACGGTGTCATTACGTAAATTGTCGCACTTGCACCACGGTTCTTATCGTATTTTAGAATAATTTCCTTTCGTTTGCACCGCTTTTGCATTCTTCATTATCGTACCGTGAAGGGGATTTGCATATTTCTTTGTTTTAACCTGCTTGCAAACAGGACGATAGAGTCATTACGCCGAGGGGACGATAATGACAATATCGTTTCGAGCCCAGATTGCGACAACGAGTTTCACTGGTTTTCGTTATCCTAATACAGAAAATACGTTTCCCCGCGAGATACGTACAAGAGGAGTGTCGGACATGTGTTGCATGCGACGAATTTATTAAAACCTAGCAAATTACCATATCAGATGCAACGCCATGAACGAACAGTCGTTTTACTTATTATCCTAGGACATTTCAACCTTACTATACCCATGTCTAGGTCATTTTAATCCCATTCTACTGGTCGAGCAGCAGCCTTATATCACATTACACTTAACTCTCACGACTCCATGCATGATTAACACGATTAACCAATTTAATCATTTCATCTTCCTAAATTCGAGCAAATGTTTGATCCTAGCGTTACCTGTGCACTTGATCTGCCTCGAACTTTGACCATACACTTCACCATCATCTGTAAGTAACGATTCGCCTCGATAATTCAATTCCCCACAAAAGTCTACCACCATTAATCAATTTTCGCATCGGAACATCCCTCATTCAAGATTCATTATCTGAATCTGTGGGGGTAGTCAGCATTTGTATTCGCTAATTCGATATTTTAAAGTCGTCTGGTGCCAAGAGGTGCTCGAAATGAGTTGACACGGAACTGGTTTGTACACACAATGACGATCGAAGAACACGCCGAACCACGGATTTTCTGCACCGTTTGCATTGCCACCTGTACCTCGTGTACACGTAGTGGTCGTCTTCGTACGGCTTAACCAACCATTCATACGTCTCGCGACCGTGCGAAGACGAGGCAATGGCAGGCAAGGTCTACGTGTTTTGGCAAAGCGGAGGAGCAGAAGTGCAGAATTTCAAACGGACCGAGTGAGTCAGAAATTTAATTTTAATTGACAGACCGTCTCGGTCTGGCGCGGCTTACGGAGGGAAAAACGCGAAGGAGGTGGATGGTTTGCTGCGTTTTTTAAGTGTCGGAAACGTTCCCGCGCGGTGCAAATAAATGTTTTCGAATATTTTGCGAAATGCCTCTATAAACTCCGCAATCTGGCATTGCTACCCCGACGCTCAGCTGCGTACACACGTACGTACACGCGAAACCATTCTCTCGCTTCGGTCAATAATAGAGGATGATGCTAACTCTGTTCCCACCTTTGTTCTAAAGGTCGACGCGGCGGCCTGACAGCTTTAACAGATTACCGTTAGAATTATTTCAGATTAATAACGAGACAGACCCCTACGATTCGTGCATCGAAATTGTTCTTTTCTGTGCATTTGTCCGGATCGCTGAATTTATAAATGGAACCGCGAATGTTGATTCGCTGTCAGTGTCCGTTCCGAAGTGAAGATTGAGACAATCGCGACGGAAGATTCGCGTGTAGGCGCCGCTGTTGGCCATTATGCGTCTCCTGCGCGAATATCAGCCGCTATTATTCAGGAATTTTGGCGTAGAACACGTTTCGTCGTTGCATATCGCATCGCACCGACATATGTACTTCGAATCTCTTTACGCATTTTCGAAGAACGCAGAAATTTCGCTACAATTGAACCAAGTAGAAAATTCATTCCAATTTAATGTAGTACGTCGTATAAAATTCGATGAACTGCCATCATTTTTATTCCTCCTCGCAATCAAGCCTTGAACTATTCCTTCTCAAGTTCCATCCATTCGAAACCTCCTTAGACCACTTTCGCCCACTCTATACGTAAATCCATCTTCGTCCGATTGAAATAATGCTCGAAGTACAAACGTATCTACCACCGCCAATTAATAACGGCGAACCCCGTTCCTCGAATAAATGAATAACCATTAATACGAATTCACCGTGGGACAAGATTCTTTCGAAGGGAAAAATCTCGTTGACCCAGTTGCCGGTATCGTCGATTCAGCCTTGCCGTGCCTAATCGTGTTGCAGATTTCGTCTCGCGCCTTGAGAATCGACGCCGCGTGCGGATCGTCGGGGGCGCCGCGACGGCTTCGTTTCACCTCGACGCCACGTCGATATTTAATCGGCGATTGGCCACCGTTCGTCCTTTGTGCTTTATCAGGCCGATACGTAAAAGGACGAAAAACGGGTGTACCGGTTTCGCTCGGGCTGATCCAATAATAGAATCGTCCGCATTTGGAGTATACGGCTTCTAACGGGCGCCAGGCCTGTTTCGTTCAGCCCGCCACGGATTCCCATTAATTCTGCTTAATCGAAGCCTTGGGTCGGTTTCTAGTTTCTCGTGCTCGCTACTCCGTTTTGGATTGCAAAGCGGAATCGGGACGCGAGCGTGACGAGATTCGCCGCGAAAATAGATCGATCTAGCTGGCGCCGTCGATGGACTTCTTGAGCGGTTTTTTTTGTATTTAATTTAATTGACACATTTTTTTTTCTTCTTAATTTTATTTATTCTTTTTTGCAGTTGTTAATCGGTTTCGGATGGTTTCGAGCAGGTTGGTTCTTAGATAATTGGCTGAACGTTCGATTAGGTATTCAGAGGGTTTGCGAATGTGTGAATTTGTTTGGCTAGACGGTGTAACGTCCGCGCATTTTATTTATATTTTCAGTTTATTGCACTTGCTTGAATAATTTCGCTCGCCGTTTAAGCAAGACATCTGGTATTCCGAATACTTTATCCTTGGCTCGTGAAATTATTATTCGTCGTTGTATTAAACATGATATTTCGTATTTTGTCTTTTCGCGCAGGCATTAGTCATTCTTGCTCGACAGTTTTAGGAACGGTGCGGCTTACCTGGTGACCATTCGTTGGTTTCTTGAATATATACTTCGGTGGGAAAACTTGCATATATTTGGAAATGTTTTGCATATTTAGAAAACAAGCGTAACACGGTAACTTATATCTTGCTGTTGTAATCTCGCTATTACATCACCTCCAACTGCATTTCTATGGTATGAACAAAATTACAGACAAACTCGGACAATTTTTGAACTTCTATAAAATCCAGCATGCTATTTCTTCTCATCGATTTTCATACCCAAACACTTGTTAATTCTCAAAACACCATTTCAGTTTCCTAAAAAAAAAAAAAATAATTGGAAACCATTCTATGTATGTACTTTCAATAAATCATTTCACGTATTTAAAATTAATAAGGAAAGTCTGAATCGTAAACTACTCGAAACAGTTGCGCAATACTAATTTATTATCGTCTTTCTTTTCATTTCAGAGTCGCCGCCACCCCCATACTGCCTTATTGCCGACAGACTGAGACCCGAAGGTGAGTGTCTTCCTCTTTCACATTTTAATCGCAGACGCGCGTGTGTTTGCGGGCACATTCCATGCTTGTCGGTACATGAACACATGGAATGTAGCCACGCAATCGCACGAGCGATAACTCATGTTTATTACTCGCGAACGTTTAGCATGCGTCTCGCGGAGATCGTCTTTTAGCGCGTGTCACATCTCACGACCTAGCTCAAAGCAAAAATTCTACGACAAACCGTCCGCCAGAGAGTCGATTTTCATGTTGGTTGAAGTAAAAATGGAAAGAAAAGAGTTGTCGTAAATTTGACCAGTCGCTCGAGCTTGAAGATATTTCTTAATCGAGTTCAAACGTTTCGGAAGATCAATTTGAAAAGGGGGAACACAGTTTTGTAGTAGTCAGGCAACTACCGAAACGTAACAATATCAATTTGAAAATGCAAATTTGTGCAAATGCGACCGCGTGCAAGGCTTCCGCGAACCACAGATAAGATATATTTTAAAAATCAATGAATGAGTATTATAAACAAATGGACATTCGTGGACGTGAATGAGTTCACGGAAAATTTTGGTCACTGGGCTTCGGATCACGCGTTCGAAATCGATCGATAATGATCTTCCGTTGATTATTACATTCATTCATAGTTTTAAATAGATAAATGTTATCGTTTGCAATCTGATAATGCTTCCACTGTCGAAGATATAGCTTACTATGAAACGATTAGTCTTTTCTGGAATGTTACAAACATTCTGTCTCAGCCCGCTTTCGTTTGACATCGCATGCATTTGCTTGCACATCGTATTTATTACGTGAATTTCGTTAAGACAAAAATGGTGATTCTAATCAATAAACGTTTATAAGGACCTAAGAACAATTACCAATTTCGTACTCGATAAATATTAATCAATTCTATGCCAGGTGCGTTCGATGTGAAATTGCCTTCGATTCATAGACACCATCTTTCTGCCACCGTAACTACAGGTGCGTCGAACTAGCAAACTCGCGTCGAGATATCGTTTAATAAACAATTAAATAGAGCAGAATGGAAAGAAAGTCTTACTAGAATTTCGAGCTGAAAACTGTGACCATCGTTTGGCTTCCGCAGCGACAACAAACGATAGTTTCCCATTTTCATTCACAACCAATGCCACGATGCATACGTGAAAAGATCATCTTATAACTCGAACGGACGTGTTGTAAGTCGATCTTATTGATTGCGACGAACCATATGGCTATAGGTTTCAGGGTATCGCTGTTTCCGTGGTCGACGTATACCTGCCAGCAAACATCGATCCACTTGGTGGAAATCGATCGGTCTTATCGCGCTTGTATCACGAAAATCATAAGGCTGTACATTAATTTGCACGTGTAATTCTCGTACCGCACTCGTCAGACGAGAAGTACCATTTCGGTCAATCTCTTTTTCAAATATCCCGAACTTTCGACGAATCGAGCGTTCAACGACGAGGATAATTTGTAATCTTCTGAGATTCGGCGCCGTTCTTTTGGAAACAATTCTTCGGGGGTTTTTTTCCCTTGAAAGGCTGAGCCTGAAATTATATTCCATGCTATTTTTACGGCCACTTTTACAATGCCGGGCTCCGTGGCTGGTTCTGACTGGCTGCTTCTCGGTTCTTCCTTTTCTCTTTTCGTCGCTCGATCCTAAACTGGTTCTCAGGATCGATACGGAGCAGGGCTACGCGCAGATCCCTCGGAGATCGATAGATTCGCCGTTTGCTCGTCGATGAAGTGCTTCTCGTTCGATCTTTCATAGGTCATAGTTGCGTAATAACGTCGGGTACATGTATGCGAAATCATTATCGTCCCTGTCTTCCGGTGATCGATGCCTCGCAGTCCTCGCGACTCTCAATTAAACTGAATATTACGCTGGGGATTATTTCCGTTGACGTTGATCTTGCTCTGCAAATTAATTGGCACGAACAACGCGAAGGTAGAAGGAATTTGTCGCACGATTGCACTCCTGTTAATTGGCAATTATCGAGGTACGCGCAACGGACTGTTGTACTTTCTGGGCAATCGTACTCGTTTCAAATGCAATTCTCATCCGGTGCATGTCGCTATTTTTTTCACTTCAGGAAAGAAAATATGTATTTGGAACGCGCAATAATTTTCGAAACGGATCGATCGAGTTCCTTGAACGTAGCATCGTCAAGTTTGATTTAATTGCAGTAGATTCCAATGGAATATTCGAAACAAAGTCGTTGGAAAACGATGAAAAATTAAGCGATCCATGACTGAATTGAAACAATATAATGACACGAGAACTCTGCACTAAATTAAAACGCGGTCAATCAAAACATGACCCTGAATTATACAATTAAGAGTTCCCTAAGTAGCACGCCAAATCATTGTAGAACGAATTCGTTATTGTATCTATATCTGTTGACGTAATTTACACGATAACTAGTCTCGATCGAGCTAGCTTCCAGCGATAAAAGTATCGAAACCGCGAAATCGTTTCTCGAGGAAAAAACGCGAGGTCTCGCGATAGCAATGTGTATTAGCATGATAAAATCAGATCGGCTACCAGCACTCGTCGTGAGCGTAAACGTGATCGATAGAATAGAGAACTATAGAGAGAGAGAGAGAGAGAGATAGAAAAATCGTAATTCTTGGAAGAGAGAGATTCTTTATGAGAGTTTGCCCGTGACGAGATGGCAGATGTAGCCTCGCGTAGATTTATGCTCCGGGAAGGAAACTGGGCCAACACGATGGAGCAGAGAAGATAAAAGAGCGCGCATCGCCACTTGTTGCATTCACCCGGGAAATAGGAGAAATTTCTTCATTCATGAAACTCGAACCAGCATTCAGTGATACGGCCGCGTGTTAACCAGGAAGCAATTAAACCCGTAGACCAGGGACGGCGAGATGGAGCGGGTAGTTTCTTAAATATTCTTTTCGACGTTTTATTGGACGTTTTATTAACTTTATTTTCGCAAAATCGAAGGAAGAAAACGTGAAGCGTCGCGACGAATTCCTGTGGCGATACGATTCAATTTCCTCACGTGCTTCTTGCACGCTCTCGGCGACAGAGTTCCACCGATGGTTGCGCAAATTTCAACGAATACGACGAAGGACATGGCACAACGCTCCGGTGCAGTCCCTTTCAAAACGCGCGAGGACAAGTCTTGTTCGTATTGCGTTACGTCGGCTGCGTTTTTAAGCTTCCCGCTCTCGATTCCAGACCGTCCTGAAATCACCTTGCTCCGTGCCCGGGGAAACGTCGACAAAGTTGACCGATGAATACCTATTCGGTCGTTCCATCGATCAGATGAAGGACGGGAGCGTGCATTGCTTTAGACTTTAGATGATTTCACTGTGTCGTTGATTGCTCTGGGGGTATCGTTATCGTTGCGTCAGTAGCTTCCACGAAGCTAGATTCGAGATTCGGCGCGCTCTTATACTCTCTTGTATAATATTGGCATCGTTGCAATTTCTCATACACGCGGTCGTGCGTTTAATAACGTCCATCGCGAACACCTTTCTCTGAAATCTTTTTTTTACCTTTGATTATTAACGCATTGATTATTAATCACATATTTATTAACAGTATTGTGATTTTTATTCGACACGACTTTCCTTTCTCGAACTGTATTAATTAAATTAGCAATATTTGCATATGAAGCTTCCCTTTTGTCGGCGACCCGGCAATCTTGGGCAACCTTGAAATAAGGGAAGAACGTGGAAGCTGGAGCAGTTTCTTTTCCAGTCGAGTCTCGGTTAAGGGCAAGTACACACATGTATACAGAACAGGGTATACATTTTAGCGCCAGTCGATGGGAGGGCTTGGTTCCAGTAATACGAAGCTCTTCGGTATATACACACAGGCATCGATGGTGGGCGCCTGTCCTCTCCTGGCTTTTATATATACTTCTCCGCTCGTTTCGTCGTCCTTGATATTCTTCGTTCTTTCTTCGTTACTCCAGTTGCGCGAGTCTCCTCTTTTAGTCCACCTTTCTTTATTCATTCTCCAACTCGCTCCATCACCCGACTTTTTTTCTTCCTTGTCTTCCCTTCGAACGTGTACTCCACCTTCTCTTTTTCTCTCCTACTCTCGAGTACTCCAGCTTCACCAGGTATATATACACACCTCCTCTTTCTGCCTCGTTGCGCGACCACCGTACTCGTTGTCTAGCGATGGGAGTGATCCAATTTTTTTGTTAATTTTCATTTGGAATCAATTTAATCGATCAACGATCGTATGCAGCGAAGCTCACCGCGTTTTTCCATTTTTCACGCCCAACTTGTAATACGAATGCTCCCCGTGGTGTAAGGAAAAAAAGAGTAACCGATTTTCACCCTCGCAACCGTAAGCTGCGCCAAATATATTTCCCTCTGCTCCGAACACTGTTGCAAAACGGGTCGTCGCATCGCTTAACAATCGACAGTGATTGGGAAATATTGCGCCCATCGCTACCGCTGCCCACTTGGAGCAAAGGAACGAGACGAAAAGCACGCACTCTTCGTCCACTCGCGTTCTCCCTCTTCTTCGAGGCGGTCTCCTTTCTCCTCCTCTGTCTTTCGGCCTCTAGGTCCGCCGCTACTCGGCCCCAACCTGTGCCTTCGTCGATAGGCGGGAGTGGCTCTTGCATTCCTCGCCTCCTTGCACCGTCCCGATCGCGTCGCGATCCACCGAAAGCTCTACACGGTTTCCGGATTAACGGAAACCGATATGCCTCTGCTGCCCCCGCGACAGACTCCCGATATTCTGCTCGATATCCGATGATCTCGGGTGCCCGTCGCGGCAGTATCGTTTTTCGTGGTCCCCCCCCCCAAAAGATGAGAACCGGAAGATTGTGATTTCCGTTTGATCCCTCTGGGTATTGCATTGTCTGACCAGTCGCGCGTTTGGTACCGCTTCAGTGGTGGCAGGAATACTTTGTACATTTTGGTGCCCTTTTTTTCGTTTTGTAATTTAGAGAGAGCGCGAGCGTAATAGATATCTCGTGGAACGAATTTTCAATCGAAATTATTGTTTGTTATTATTCGAAAAATAGTGCTTGATTTGATGAATTTGTACAATTGATACGTTTGAGTTGTCTCGCTGTTATTTGATGGCAAGGTTATTTAATGTAATCTGTATGGACTGGGAATTGAGAAAAATGATTATCGTCTTCGTCCATTCGTCTAACGGCTAACGCACACGACAAGAGGGAATAATGAATCGAGATTTACTTATTCTGTTACTCTCGTTCAAATATCTATTGGAAACAAGAGAACGATATTTTCGTCGCTTCATTTAAATAAGACAGGATTACTAGAATTCCGAACTTTCTACTTCCACCGCGATAATTTACAAACTTGTTCGTATACACTCGTCAATCAGCCAGCCACAGTATCCAAGGTGTTTAACCATTTATCAGTGGCAGAATTACCTGTGCCAGGTACCTGACACGTATTCTCAACGTTAAGGAACTAGCTACGTTACAATGCCCATTAACAATCGACGATCGCGAGGGAGTAAACGTAAGACAAGAAAATAATAGTAATGCAACTTTTTGTTCTCCTTGTTGATTATTACCCGACTGTAATCTGTGTCGACTGATCGATGCCGCGTTCTCAGGAATTTTCGCGACGGCACTATCGATTAGCGCCTTAACTACCACGTCGCCCCAATAACTCAGAAAAAAACAGTCGGACTTCTCTCAATCGAATTTCCTTCTCCCTCGTGGCCGCAGCGAAGAAAAACCAGAGAACCCGATCGAATCGTTCTGCAAACACGTACATAAACGTGTTAGCTCGCGACCAACGCGGTTGTAACGGGTCGTCCAGGTTTACGTGTCAATTTGTTCCTTATCGGCGGGCAAATATTTGCACGCTGATTGTCCCCGGTCGCGTCTAGGAAGTTTTGCAATACACACACGGTTCGGCGCGGAGAAATTTCGTACACCTACAAGACCTCGTTGTTTTCGAGCTTTTTCGATTTCCCCGCGACGCACGCGAGGACGTTGTTTTGCGCTCTTAATTGGGTTACGACGATACATGAACTAGATTTCAGCGGAGCCAAGAGATCTTAGACTTGGGAATGTTTGACGATGATAATACCCACGTGTCTGTTAGTGTTCCTGGTGTTTGCGGTAGACGTTTTTGGTAGAAGACTGTTATTGAGTAGTAAAACGTGCTTGAACTCTGGGAGGCTGGGGCTCGTTGAAGGGATTAAACGAGACACATTGCAATGGTTATTGCAATTTTGCAGAAGTTCCGAGGGAAATAAATTATACGTAGAGTTATAACGTCTTCGTGTTTTATATAGTTATTGTAGGCGGCATCGAAAGTATCGTTTAGTTAATATGATTTTGTAAATCGTGTATTTGCACGCCCTATATAAGGAACGTGGAAAGAAAGTGTCAGGTATTCAAGGATGAATTATCGTTTCAAATGTGTTCTTTAATTCGCGTTGATTAAGGTATTTGCGAGGAGCTTGTAAGGAAATATTTGCAGTTGTGTTGATTTTAGAATGCAAACACGATTAGCGTGTTTTATTTCGTATGACACGGAATACAAGTAAATCCCCGCGGAGTCAGTTCCAGCGTTCTCAATATCGCTGTTTACTTAAACTTGCGGAAAATTGAAAAATCCTGTCCCACATTATTCCACGCTTAATATAAATTCTCTGTAATAATCTAAAAAAAAAAAATCCATTCTATCCAACAGACAGTGCACCTCTTCGCGACACCAAGTTTCCATTTAAAAAAAATATTAAAGCAAGCTTTGCTGGCAAATAAAAAAGTTTTTCCACTCACCCACTTAAAAAAAAATCCCTGCGAAATAAATTCGCCGGGGATCACAAGGGATAGAATGAAACTATGAAGCCGGTTCGAGCTAGAGACGAGACGCGGTTCGGGTCCGCGGATATTTCCATGAAATCCCTCCTAAAAATACTTGACGGATGTTGAATCTCGAGGCTACGTTTCTCCTTTTGCCACTGTTACTGCCTTCTAGCGATCTCGGCGGCAGGAAATGCTTCTCCCGTAGGAACGAGCCGCTGGAATTCAAGAAGAATGCGACCGCCCTCTCGTCCGACTTGTTGTCTTCTGACGTCATGTTCTCTTTTAGTCAATGAATCCCCGCCTTCCACGGACAGTCCCCAGGACCATTAAATAGTCCTTCGACGATCCTAAAGACACGGGGCTAGACCTGGCCCGAAGGAATCTTTGCGAGCCGAAAAATGCCTCTCCTGTTTCGTCGACCGCAAAGAAATTCTATTCAGATATTCCATTTTCTGTATATCGAATTCGAACGCGTGTTTCTGAAGTAGTATGAAGATCACAAGTAGCATCTTTAACCAAGCCATGAAGTGGTAAATATGGAATTACACGCAGCAGCTCCGTGTTTCGCACATCGAAGCTTCGAGTTTTTTTTTTTCTTAATGCTATTTGACATTTGCGCTACTATTCCTGTAGCATCAATGAGACCCTATGCAGCGGATATTAATTCAACGCCCGACACTTCTCGCCACTTTGGAAACGCGTCGACTTTATTTCAAGCATTGTGCAACGCGAAACACTTTCTAAAGTCCTATGCAAGGCGGATGATTGAACGTCGAATGGTTGAAGTCAAATTTTATTATTCGGAAATAACAGTATCCGCCATTAACGACACCGAAGAATGGACGATTGATATGTGGATAAAAATCTTGGGTATTTTGTGTCTAGGAAGATAATGGCATTACTCAAGAATACATCCAACATTCCAACTGTTCTGTAATTCTCACACACTTACACAATTTTCAGCGTTGCACAATCCATTCGAGCCTTTTCTGTACACGTTCGCGGCACGTTTACGAGCGTATTGTTAAAACGAAAAACGGCATACTCCGTGTTAAATAAAACGATAGAATTGCATACATATAACACGTTGATCGCAAAAATGAGAAATATCGGAGTTAATTGAAAAAATAACGTACACCGCGTAAATCTAAATTACGAAGCGACGAACGCCCAGTGTAAACGGCTGATTAATTAACAAAACTACCAGGCGGACAGGACGGTCGGGGGCAGAATTTCTGATACGTACAAATGATCGAACAACGTGTCGCACAGGTGAGCACCGGGGCTCAGCAAAGATGGAAGATATAGCATTCTTACAAGCGAATTAGTTGGTCGTTTCGAATGTTAAACGAGAATCACGCCTGTTACGCGGACGATAAATGATATGCCCGCGGCGGTTCATTATTTTAGACGATTCTGTCACCTCCTTTGTGCTTTAACGAACGAATTTCCGTGACAACCATGATTCACCGTGCCACAAATTCATTTAACTCCCTCTGTTCCCGACCGCGATGAAAATCCTCGAGTTAATCTGGTTCAGACATCATCTGCTGCTCCCTGTTCTTGGATTCTTGCAAATTACTCCAGTCATTAATCATATTCAGCTAGTACCTGGTAGTACCTCTGACGTACGCCTGGCATCTATAAATCGTCAAACGATTTTAAGCAGCGACACACGTTTTCTGGTTACGAGTTATAACGTTAAATATATTCCTTGGTATTATAATCCTACGAGGCGGTTAGACCCGTACTAAATTATTTCCTTTTTCATAGATGGACTGTATTTTCATTCTTTTCGTCAAAAGGTACTCTGCAGCTTAGTTGATTTTGAAATAAATAAAATTATCGTCTTGTCAGTGCCTACTGTTGTTGGTCAATATAAATGAATAATTAAATGAAATTTCAATGCGTCGCTTCTGCGCGAATAATCTCTCCATCATCGGGATGCATAAAATTAACTGCAAATAAATTTGCAATCAACTTCGATCAAACTCGATTAAAGAAATATCTTCTCAGGTTGTCCGCTGAATTTTATCCGCGACTGTATCAAGAATTCACCGCATTCTGCAAGACAAAGCAATCAAAATGCCAAACGAGAAAACCTATCGGTGCGTTTAGTCACCATATTTGCATTCCCAGCCACCAATTACTTGCCCATGGCAATTTCGCCGTTTAAATCGTCACGGTTTTATTCGATGGCGTAACGTTTACACGTTTTGCATCACCCGTTTCTAGGAAACTTTCCTCTGTCTTTCCCATCCGTAAATTAAACGCGTATCCTCCCGACCCAATCGAGCACGTATTCGAAAATTGATTCAGAGACATAGGGATACGAAAACGGTCTCTATCTCTGTTGAATTATGTATTTTCTTCATAAATATATAATGCCCTACTCTTTCCCACGTCATATATTCCAGTTTCCAAACTGTAATAAATTTTTAACCCTTCCGCACTCCTCTGGTCGGCCCTCAAGCGTTAAACTATCACCGATCGCACCAACTGAACAAATGTTTTCCCTTCTTGCCAACAATCGAGCGTTAAACTCTAATCACGAATTCGGTCGGAATCTCCGCAAAACAAGCTAATCACCGTTAATTGCTCCTTCGACGCCTGCGTCCGGCATCTGTCCGTCGCGTTAAAAGAAACGACGCGAACCTTCGGCAGAAGTGCCGGGCGTCTCTTATGACGGCGCGGCTGAAAATGAGGGAAAAAGGAACGAGAAGGGCGAGGTCGGAACGGAGCGAACGAGAGCGAAACGAGAATTGATAAATAGAGAAATAAAGTGTTGCGATCCTAGCAAGAGGGAAGAGTCTAAAGGGGTTGCCGTTTATTTTCAGATCGTGCGCCCAGCGAAGGGGATCAACGTCGGTGCAAAAACAGCACACCCCTGCCGCTGCCCGGCTCCCTTACCACCAACGGAGAAGGTAACTATGTCCTCAAGGTTATACGTACCCCTTTCACTCGTCTATCTCCGCCGTCTGAGGCGTGCACGCGAAAGAAAACGCGGGCCGCGTTAGAAAAGGAAACCGTCGAGTGTCCCCGCTTCGTTTTCAACCTCGTCGAGCTTTTAACCCTTTTGGCTCCTTACTGCGGCCGCCTCGCCCGAGGAGGGTCATTCTTAAATATAAATTTCGTCATCGCGGCTATCATCAAGGGAACGCAATTGTTTAATTGCATTTGTGTACTCGCGTCTTCGTTCGATCAATCCGATTGCTGTTGAAGCCTGTTCTATTACATCGCGACGATCTATTTGCTGTTAGATTTATAGCTGATACACAGGCCGCGCCGGCCTGTGTATTCACGTTCTTGCGGGAAGTATTCTGAATTAATGTGCCTCCGACCGAACGAAAGGGTGTACGTACACTACTGCCAGCGCGGTGTGCACGTTTCGTTTTTGTTCCGCGGTCGCCAGTAGGTACACGAGCATCGATCAAATTTTTATGCAACGAAGCCCGGAGAAGGCTTAGCCACAATTTTTTTTTTTTCTTTAGCGTTCGGCTATGATACAACGGCAAAAAATACGACAGATTGTGATTAATAGCTCGCGATGCCTCTTCTTTTTTTTAATTATTCAAATCGCATTAGCAAAAAACGCGATAGCAATTTCGAGGGTGATTTATTAACCCATTAACAAGATAGTTTAATGCAGGGACATTTAAATTCAGCAACACCGAATCAAAGTATCATGAATGAATATAGATACACTTCGGTCATTATGAATGAAACACCCCAAATGAATCTTGTTTTTATACTATCCGTAAACTGACCGACTGACGAAACCAATTTTTGTTTAATAGTAACGCAGTACGTCAGTCGTGCATCACCAAGAATAACGATATTCAAAACAGTGTTATTGGAACAAGAAATAATATACAATCTTTATACAACTTCAACTCCTAAGGGTGTTTCGTCGAAATTTTATTAACACTATTTCACGCGTATAGAAAATTCGTCAAAAAATAAGATCAGTCCGGAGTTCGGTTCGATAGGGTCACCCCGACGACTATTCCCAACCCCATCTCACTTGCATTACTCAAAATATTCCTCAATTGGACACGCGTGGATGTAACATGTAGCCCAAGCCTATATACCATGTGCAATACACAGGTGCACATGCACGCGTCCAATGGCCGATGCGAGCCGTGCGATCGTGGTCCAAATGCTCTCGAATCGTTCAACCAAGGTGCACGAGCTAATAGTTGGCCAGGTAGAAAAATGTACACGGTGTAAATGCCGTTCATTAAGCTTAACGGTTGTTCGACGGGTACATCGATCCTTCGGCTACGCCATTGGTCAGTGGCTACGCCTATATCCACGTGGTTAGCCTTGAACGATGCTAAGAACGATGTCTTCTCTTCGTCTTTCGCCGCGTTTTTCACTTCCGTGTCCAAGGGAACAGAGCATCGGGAAGGTTCCCGGGACTGAACTGGTTTGCAGGTCCGCCAGGACTATCCAAAGCGGGGCCTTTGAAACGGAATCGCCGACCGGGGTTGATCCGGCGAAAATTCAATCGCAGAAACGACCGATGGGTCGCCACGGTTCGCACCCCCCTGTTGTATTGTACATTTCGGAGGGTTGCCTTGTCCGGGGTCGTTCATTTCTCGCAAGAATGGGATAGCCATTTTGACTTGCTTGTTAGTTCCAGTGTTAAACTCTTATTCATTTTAATTCACTTCCGTGATGGACATTGGGGAAGCAAAGTTCATCGATAAGGTATCGATGCGAGATCGTCGACAATTTCACATCGTCGGCTGAATGTCGCCAAATCTCGCATTTTAGATCGCCGGGCGCCGCGGCCGTTTCAGCACGCGCCGATCCAGTGCCGCGATTACGCGGAACGTAGGATTAAGCTTCCATCGCGAGGTTGCCCGCAAGGTCAAAGATCGGTATCCTTGCCGGCGATTTAACGCTCGCGGCGTCTGCATAATTCCGAGCGATATCGTATGCATTCTAAAAATACACCGTCCGTCTCGCGAGGAAGAAAGTCCTCCTCGCCCCGCCGCAAGGTGGACGCGTTTCGTACGCCCCGGTCGCAGAAGCGGAGTGCCGCGGATACGTCGAAGAAATTTCCTTCGGCTGGCGCGTTCCAGCGGGCTGACTCGCGGGCAGATTTTCACGCGTGACGCAGCGTCCGATTTTCTTCGCTTTTCCTTTTTTTTTTTTCTTTATTTTAATTTTTCCCTCCGTTTCGCCTCGCCTCGCCTTCGTTCTGAACGCGGCGCTGCTGTTCGCGGAACGCCCGAAATGCCTTTGGCCTCGACTGGAACGAGGAAAGCCGAGAATTAAACGAGATTCTGCCGCCGCGTACACCGCCCCCGAGATCGTTCCACGAATTTCTATTATCTTCGTCGTGGAAGCCTCTGACGATGGCTGAGGCCTCGGGAGACGAGATCGAGGCTGCTCGAAGTTTTGCTTAGCCGATGTATGTGTACACGATTCGAGTATTCTTGGCTCGACGCGGTTATCTGCGCTGGCTTTTCATTTTCTACGCTTTTTGCCTCGCTCGTCTGTGCACGGGTACGCGTGCTGGTTTGCCGCGTGTCTCGTTGAACGTCGGGTGCAATTTTTCGATTCGATTTTCGTTAATTAAATGATAGATGTTTCTGTGCAACACCAGAGTATATTACACGGAGGAGTGTATCGAGTTTGTGAAAGTCGCGAACTCTATTAATTCCAATAGGCGGTTAATTTTTATATCTTCACATAAATGCAATTATGGGTAACGAAAGTTGGGTAAGAAATTTTCTAAAATTGATCAAGCGAATCCTCGAGTCGAATTGAACTAACCAATTGAAAAATTCCACCGAATATTGTGGAAGGATGCGCGTACGCGAACTTCCTACCGCCCAAACTTACCGTTCACTATGTTGCATTCGCAGAGTTACCATTCCGGCACGACGTGTACCCTAAATTGCTCAATACTCGAGACGCGGTCGGTGAGATAATTTTGAACGCCTCCTTTGATTGTCGTTATCTGACGATGCTGCATACTTTGTTTTTTATCTCCATCGGAGGAGACAAACTCGAGTTTTAAGAACTGCACCGAGTCTCGTAAAAAGTGAGAGCTTGCGCGTCTTGCCGCGGCGCGCTTGCGAAATCGCCTCACCGAGCGAAAAAATTGGGTCGACGCTGGCGTTATCGAGATGCGTTGCAACGAAAATTCTGGAAAATCCGTGCGATCGTCGCGTTTCGCGTGCTTTACTTTCGCTATCTGCCTTTGCCAATACAAAGGCCACTGCTCTGTCGACGTCAGACGATTTCAAGTCGCCGCGTTTACTCTTGACGAACTGAATAGGAGAAACGTGGAGAGATACGAGGGAACGGGTTCGACGTGTGCGAGCTTCTGTATCTTTGCACCGACTTCCATTCTTTTGACACGGGTGAAATTAGTTCGGCGCGTTAAGTATAATCTGACGGTAATAATTTCTTAAACGTGTGTCGCTTGACGATATTTCGTGGTATCATTTACATTAAAATACTGTCGCGAGTTTATCGCAGAATCCGAATATATCTTATTTCGCCTCTCAAGTATCTAGAGTGAAAATTGCGATCGAAATGATGGCGATATCGTTCAGGTCTAGAAGGGTTAGCTTATTAAATAAATTATTACAAACGGTGAAACTTATCGCAGCGATGTATCATGCTGTCGAATTCAACTTGCTCTAATCGCTGTATATTTATCGATCAATTGTGTTTAGAAAATCCAATGATGCGTGTCGACAACGCAGATTACCATGGAGAATTTTAACCGACCAAAGTTTATCGCTTTCGATACTGGCGCAACGAACAATTTAGCAACAAACGAAACAGAAGAAAAGATGAAATCACGCGAAGCATTATAACCATCGCGTGCATCAACGCCTTCAATCGAACCCTACCTCGGCAACAATCTTGTACAACCCTCTTTGCCCACTGAATTGAACAGAATTTTCTTCACTCGCCCCAGTCCAACGGACGCTTTCCTCCAAAAAAAAAAAAAAGAAGCGATTGCACGCGGTTACGCAAGCGAGCAGCAGCCCCGAACTCATTAATTTCGCATAGCCAAAGCAAACAGTGATCGCCTACCTCGCCGAAAGCATCCGTTCAATTCGCTGGCAATCGGTCAAGCAGCATTCCATAAACAAAGAGGCGACGTATCTAACATACCTTCCACATCTACCTCCGGATCAAGTAACTTCCAAGAAAGCGAAAAAACCAATGAAAGCGAAACAGAAATCTCTCCAATTCGAAACGAACTAAATCCATAATACTCTTCCTTTTCAAAATTCCCAAAAATGCGGACAAATCGGACGTCTCGTGTAATGGAAATCGATGCTCCGCCAGGCAAGGCCAAATCAACGTAACGGAAATAGGAGTCGTTTCGAAGCGGCAATCACGGTACAATTGACCGGTGTACAAGCACCGCGTCGGTCAGCAGAAACGAAACCAGATGCACGCCGCGAAACAAAGAGCATTAATAATAAATAATGACGTCAAATCTCTGTCAGCGGCGACCGGTCGGTGGCGAAGAGGAGCGGCCGGCCGCTTGTCCTGTTTCAGGACGAGCAGGTCGCGAGGTGCGCTGGTTAACAGGCAGGAAAGAGCGAGAGAGGGAGAGAGAGAGGGTCGGCTCCCGGGATGCAGGTTTCAGAATGGCACAATAGGTCGGCTAAGGTGGGTGGCATTCGGCGCGACTGTTTGAGGGAACAGGGGGACCCTGGCGCCAGACAGCTGCCGCGTGTCTCGACCTCGCTCGCTCGCTCGCTCTCTCACTCGGCTCTCGTCCCGTCTCTTCTCTCTACCTATCCTTTTCTGTACCGCTCTGTCTCTCCTCGTTTATCTTCTTCTCCTCTGGCCGGCTGGTTAGAGTCGGTTCCCTCTCTGTCTCTTGCGCACCGACTGAGTGTACATGCATGCGGCGCGTACACAGTGTATATGGACTCTCGCGTTGTCCATCGGTTTGGTGCCGAATCGCGAATAGGGACAATGCGGGCAGAGCAGGCGGCATTTCGAATGTCGCTGTCGCTGTTGATAGGTCGCAAACGGGGCAGGATAGAACTGGAGCCGTGGCAGCCGAGCAATTTTAAAGACAGAGCATGCACGACGAGTGTCAGGCCAACTTTCCTCAACGCGAGTCTCGTAGTTCGAAACGTTCAGTCGATAAATCAATCGAGTCACCATTTCCCATAGGCGAGCAATAGATGACGGTACGTATGCATCGTCATTTTCGTCCAAGCGATTTGCAGAAACTTTATTCATGTCGGTTTGAATGCTAAATTGACTTACACTTGTGCAGTTTTATGTTGAACAAATGCAGAAGGAGTTACTTTACCCTCTCACTTTCTGTTTTCTCTGGGTGAAATCTTTTCGAATATATTGACGAGATTCTTGTGGTATACACGTACCACCCTGTATGTGTACAACGTGTACAAGCCCGACACGGGTTCAACTCGCTATTTTATTGATTTATTTCGGCGCTAGGCCTCTCTGTCGCGCTACCTGGCGCGCTCCACGATCGATCGAAACGCGGCCGTCTCCAGTCGAGAATCACGGCACGAGAAATATGCACGTACAACACAGTAGAGCCTCGATTATCCGGCTCAACCGTCAGACAGATGGGCCGATATTGGAAATTCGCGTCCGATCGGAAATAATTGAAAGTACATTTCTCCAAAAGTATTGCAAAATCTTGACGCAAGAAGGAACAGTCTACGATCATTTCAAATATATTATTGAACAAACTCGACCCTCCGGGTAATCGAGATTCCACCGCTGGTCCCTGTCGTCGTCGTGAACCAGATCCTTGTCGATCACGGGGTCGTTTCTCTATCGGGGGAAAGATCATCGCAGAGACCCTTATCGAGGGGAATCGAATTCTTTTCTATGGAATACCTCTCGAATGGAAATGATCCGACCGCTGTTGGAGTTTTCACGGGCGATATCGTGCAGAAAGGTGTTCCGTCTTTGGGATTCCTCGCGTCACGGTCGCGTCACCTTGGAAATCTTGATTAAAGCCGATCAGGAGGCTGGTCACGTTTCGAGAATCTCGGTTGTGCTCGTCCCTTTTCACGATCCCGAATAACGTGCCCGGTGTCCACGGAAATAGCTTCATTTATTTTCCCGCCGGATCGTGGGATATGAATTGAACGTTCTTGAACGCCGCCGCGTGTTCTATGACGGACATAACGTACGCACTCCTCTTCGTCAGACATCTCCAGGCCCTCGGTTGAAAATACTTCGGCGGTTATGCGGATCCGTGGTTACCCGATGGTAGATGGGTCGAGAAACGAATTTATTAAAACCAAGGGATTCGTTCGATCGATGCTAAATATTCGTCGAATATCGTAAATCGCGTCTTTCGTTGAAACAGATATTCATACCTTCTTAAATAATTGAAACCATCGAAGTCAACGCGAACATACCCCGATTAATTAAGCCAGCTCCGAAATAACGTCGATTCTCGAACCCACCGCAAATAATCCGCGAAACATGCAACGTCGGATAATTTTAGACCGCAGAACAGAAGCGCTAAGCGCAAAACGTGAAACAAGTGATCCAACGCAAAAAGGTCCCGAGTCTCGCCACTCGAATAAATTAAAATTATCCCAGCAAACTTCTGTGCCACGACGGTAAATAAAACCAAAAATACCACCGATGTACGCTATATTCGTCGTTTTCCACCCTGTTTACCTCCCCCCTGTCACCCTCGATTATAACATCCACCCAAAAGAAGAAGAAAAAATGCCCCGCGTTTCGCCAACGAAAGCAACATAGTTTCCCAGCCGCGGTAAATCATCGGCGTAATAACATCGTTCGCCGGGAAGTCCGAGAACACCGGTAGTTCTCTGCCATTCTCTCAGATTCGTCGTGCAAATCGTTCGACAGTTTCCGAGGAAGAACCGCGACGTCTTTGCCCGCCAATTAGGCATATTTACAACGCTGTTTACCGCCAAGCACGCGCGGAATTTTCGAATCGCGACGAATCTCTGCCAGCCGTGAGATCGTATCATTCCGACGCGTTGTGCGCGCTGACAAGGTAAGGTAACAGCGATGGCGATCCTTCGTTTCTGCCAGGTCGATAAATTTCAACGGCGATATTTAGTTCGAGTCCCCGGCATTAATATACCCTACATACGCACACACGTACATGCAGCGCTCTGCAAGAGTCTTGGGCCGCTTACATTAGATCCAGCTTTAGTAGTCCCTTCTTTCGCTAAATTTTCCGGTAAAACCGGTGCGGAACAATTTATTACGGCACCGCGAAATATTAGAATCCACAGCATGGTAACAATTGAGCCTCTTGAACATTGATTGATTGATGACAAAAAGAGGGTTACGGGTTGGACTTGGACCTTTGCGCAGTGCTGTTGGTGCGATGTACAGGAATTTTCGTCTTGTTTGTACGCACGGTTTAGGGGTACGCATATTGTATCGCGGTTAAGGGTGTTGCAACGTGTTGCACAGGGTGAAGGTCTTGGATAGAGACAGATGTTCTAGAATTGTGCGGCAACAGGTTGCTCGTGTCTGCTCTTCTCTTTTGCGAGGAGATACGTACCCCGATCTGGGACACCGCCCTCGCCATCCCGTTAGCCGGAAAATCGACGCTTGGCGTTTTTCTCCTTTCCGTTGGATTGTCTGTGCCTTTTCTTTCGGTCGACTTGCTCGTTTCTTCGCCGTCATCCATGTTCATCCTGTTACCCAACCTACCCCTCCGTTTCTGCCTCGCTTTCTTTGCTGCTTTATCGGTCTTCTCCTTGGGATTATTGCCGCTGGGTTGGATGGATTTTATTTGAATTGTTTTTTAATGGTTTTTGATTGCTTTGGATTTTAGTGGGTTGATTCTTGCGGGGTAGCACTTGCATAAATTACATTTTTTTGCTATGTAATATTGGCGTTTTCTTTTCTTAACGATCGACAGTGTTGGGTATGTTTTAATAATGATTAATTTTCCTGCGATTCCGCGCAGATGATATTTTTCGCCAAAAATTCTGGCACCAGAATCTCACGATAGTTTCCATCGACAATAACGTTTTCAGCGATCGCGAGATCGCGTCGAAATGATCCGGCGCCTTTCGTTTTAAATTCAGCAGCGCGTAACGAGTCGGGGACAATTCCTTACTGAGTCTTCTTCGGTACTTATCTCCCCGCGGATCTCGATTTCGTTGCGATGCTCTCTCGGTGGAATATCTTCGGAAGAAGGTCAAGGACACTGCGGTGAACTTGGATCGAACTCCTTAAAGGGGAGAGACTTCTTCCCCGTAGAAGGAAAAACGAAGACGAACGATCTTAAAGTGGAAGCATCGTTTTTCACGCGAATAAGTGTGTACCGATCGTACAGAGCAGTCCCGCGGTCAGAAATTAGGCGAGAAACGAACGGATCGTTGACCACGTAGACAACTGTAATTTAAAAGGTGCCAATCAGTCGAAGCGAGTCACCTAACCAGTTCATCTACGGCCTCCTGTTCGTTTCCAGGCTAATCATCGATTTTCTATCTCCTCTCTTGAAAATTCATTCTCCACAATACTCGTCGATGTTAACGACACCTGCCGATCACGATACCCCTCGCGTCGATCCATCCGAACGAATTTCTGATCGGTATCACGTTTGTCCGCGCGGCTGGAAGCTGAACGGACGGGGAATAAATTCCCGTCTGTTTCCCGATGCGTTGCAATAGGGGGTTTGCACGCCCGAGGCAAGAAGCTGAATGTTACGCCGCTGCAGTTTAATCGCTAGACGTAATTGCGGGGGTTTTGTTTATTTGCGTTTCGCGAGTTGCACTTGGGAGATTTATGACGCGTTCTTTTTTTCTTTTGTACGGGAAGGTATGCGCGCGGTTGTCGGGTCCGGGGGTATCGTAATTGCGAGCATTGCGATCAGTGTGCAGGTATTTTTGTTCGATCGAGTTAATGTTCGAGGAAGACGACGTTTTTCGTTTTCGATTCGCGCCGCGGCGCGGATCATCCGGATTCCTGTGAACCTTTCAATTATTGCTCGACGTCGCTCTTAAGGTTCGAAAGTTGTTTCTGTGTTCGTCGCGCGATTCGGTGTTGAACTGCGGACGTTATTAATGGGGGGTATCGTTCGTGGAAGCGATTAATTGAAAGAGGAAACACATAATTGTAGATGCGCTATTCAAATGGTGAACTTGTACCCCGGAGAGAGCGAAGATATAAATTTTTGTCCAGAGATTAATCCTGCTTGCCGTTTGATTAATCACTTTGCAACCTGTTGGATTCAATTGCGCCGCTTTCGAATCGAATTCAAGAAATCCGTACACAGTGGATTAAAAGCTTGGACAGTCCCAGGAGCGGTCATCGTGGCGAAGTCGCTCTTACCCTTATCTCGAATTATCATCGGACGTCATATTAATAACTCGATAGTAACTACTTCTTTATTTTTGTCGAGCGGTGAAGGAGCTCGCAAGACGAAGACGGAGAAGCAGAGATCGCGAGAGTGAGGGGAAAAGGGAAAAACTGGGAGGATTCCGAAAAAGTTTCCATACTAAAATACGTACAATACGAGGAAATATCGATATCGATAAGGCTTGAAATTAAATCTCTCTCAAATAATGTTAGGGTTTAATCGCGGAATTACACGATCACTTGCGTTTCCACACCAAACCAGTGGTCCATTCCTCGAGAATGGTACATACATGGAATAATCCCAAGAAAAATGCATCTTATCCCGATAAGCTGATGCATTTAACGACGACGGTCCTCTCTGTACACACGCGGTGCTCGTCAACGAAAAAAAGAGCAGCGTGGCAATGGAAAAGGGGCGAGAGGAGCGGGGAAGGGTCATGAAATCGAATTGGATCACTCCACTTCAGCTGGAATGAAATCGCGGGCGAAATAAGCCTCTTAATAAAACGAGGGATTGATTGGTCGTCGTTGTCGACGTCGGTGACGATTCTCTTCTCGCGCGAAACGCTGTTGGTAGATCGGTCGAAATTTCGGGACCACCGGGCATTTTATTTCATTTCGAAGCTGTGCAGAATTTCGACGATTGAAGGGGCTGGTCAATACTTTGATGAACTTCCGAAAAAGAAAAAGATGACAAACAATATGCAGGTACACTCGCCGAACCGATGCATTCGTATTTCAAGATACGCGCTACGCTTCGCTTCTTCAGCTGATCGCTACGTTCTCGCAGCCGATTAATGCCCTCACCTGGATCGAGAAACGCGTTTCGGGGCGATCGTCGCGATCGGGAGCGCGGGATCGGCCGTTTTTTAGCGCGTGTCCGAGAACGAAGGAGCGCGTACCGATGTCGCGGCGATATACAGTTGACGAAGAGCACTTCTGAATCTATTTTCGCTCGATCGAAAGATTCAGGCCGTCGACCCAAACGGATCTCTCGAGCGTGGAGAGCGAGAGAGATGACGCGAGCCAGCCGAGGGCGACTGACCGGGTGAAAGAACGAGACCGACGAACAGAAAAGAGCGAGAGATTCGGAGAACGTAGGCAGAAGACGTTAGAGAGGATCTTGAAGAAGCTGAGGTTGAACGATAGAGGAGAAGGAATGAATAATAACGCCGCCGAGGATGTTATTTGAATGCAAAAATGATAAAGAAATGGAGGAGGGATGGTATTCGTCGATACCAATAGTCAAATAATATCGAATCACGGGCTGTCGCCTATTTCGTGACGCTTCTTTGCGAATTGAATTCGTTTCGCGTGTGACTTGTTTCGAGGAATCGTTCGTCAAAAATGACGGGGCAAAGTGATTGGCTGGAAAGAAAATATGTATACCGAAATTAATTCTTTTCTTACCTGTCTCGACAATATTCCAAGACCGAAAGTGCGGCCTTAATTTTATATACGCGTACGTATATAATTTTTTAGTCTCTTGCTCCGTTATAATATGAACGTCGCGTGTATTCGACGTGGTTGCTTCAGTTCTATTAAACCCAGCCTTGAAATCACTGCGGCAAGTGGTCCAATAAAAAAGAAAGGAGATCGATACCACCGTGAGCTTTCTCTTTCCAAAGCAGGTGACTTTCGCGTGAACAGCTTCCCCCGTGTCTTCCATAGCTCTGTCGCCTATCTTATCTCCAGTATCGACGCAGGAAAAAGATTTTCCAGAAATGGAGCTTCTTTTCTCGCGGTAATTCAATTTCAATTCCATGGTCAAATTGAACTCCGCCCCGCAAACAAAAATTGTACACACCGCGACGAGCAAGATAAAGCAGAATCGTTCGACGTTCCGAGAGTTGTTCGGTGCAGTGTGATGACTGCAGAGGAAAAGATAACGCGACGACACTGCTCTCGATCTGTCCCGTCGTACGAATCGAATCGATACGCATCTCGAATCGCGTACACGCGCACCATCGCGCCGTATCGCGGGCGACAAACCAAAGGAGAAATAGAAAGGAATATTAAGAGGGGAAGAGAGAAGGGAAATAAAAACGTCGGTTCACGTTCCAGTTGCATCGGGGCACGGTTTAACGACGCGTTGTTGCGCGCCGTCTCGATTAGCGGTGAACGGTAATGAAATGAATAATTAAATTCCAATGCGCTCGGTTACAAAATAACCGTTCCCTGAGGCATCAGAAACGAGAGAGATATACGAGGCCATCTGTCAAAGTTCGCATACTCTTCCGAGAAGTTCGCTCTCACGCCTCTTCCGTATCGTGGCGAGCTCTCTTTCCCTCTTTCGCCACTCGAGTGTTTCAATCGACGTCGATAGGAACGGCCGGCGCCAATCGGCTGTGCATAAACGTTGTAAAACGCGAGACTCGTTTCGCCACTGCTCAACGACGATAAAACAGTAGTTGCTCTCGCGGACAGGTCGGTATTTTGTTCAAGAAGAAGTGGGAAAAGAAATTGGGCAACGTACATGCATGACGCAAATAAGCGCTCGTTCAGTTGAACACGGTGTTTCATTTGCGTATCATTTTTGCACTATTCGCAAAGTACTTGGGAGCAAAGTGACATTTGTGATTTTACTTTTTGATCCTGCGCTGACAGCGAACGCGTGCTAATTGGAAGAGCGCGCGAAAGCGTGTACCGGGCAATTCAATTTAAGTAGCGCGAATGAAACGACAACAAATGGTGTTTTAATTCAGGTTAATTTCGTGTTGCGTTACGTGATTAGATTGTGACAAATGAGAAGCACTTAACGCGGTTACGAGTGGAGCAGGTTGGAATTGTTTGCGTTATCCAATTTTATTGAGGAGCGTGAGAAAAATGTTTGGAGGGGCGGACGAAATTTGCCGGAATGCATGCTGCTAAATTAACGCAGGTGCGAAATAGTGCGAACTTTTCTCGGAGTTTTTATATTTCGACACTTTGAGTTCACTTTGCAAATCACCAAATTTGTATTACATCCATGAAATGGAACTTCTTCCACATTCCAAATTGCTTCGAAAAATTAATCAGCGAATTCGTCTTTGACAGACGGATTTAGATCGGTTTGTGCAACGTTGCAGGAATCTCGTTTGAATGGAATAATTTTTTTTTTTCTCGGCACAGCATAATTTATTCCACCATTATCGATAGGAACACATGTAATCGAATTTCCTAGAGTTGTTTACGCTTGTACTCCAGTTCGATAGGGATTAATTGATTCGATAAAACCGTCAATTCACCTCATACGTAACGAAAGAAACAACACTGATCTAAATACAGGCGATTGACTGAACATGAAGAAAAAAAAATCGAACTATTCAACGTACCGCAGACCGCAGGTTGATTGTAGTGTCGCCAATGGAATCGTACGTAGATATCTAATCAATTAATGAGAAATTAACGATAAGAAATGAAGCAGTATGAAGCAGATTGTCTTGTTCCTATAAACAAGTCACTTGCCAGTATCTCGTGTATACGACAGACACGAGTATCAGAAAATAATGAAGATTTAATAGATTTCGTACACTATTGTATATACCTGTCGTTCTCGAGATTGTCGTATCAGCTGCTGCATAAGATAAAAGAATGTTGTCTAGATCTGAAATGCTTTGAAAATACCATTGTGTAATACATATTTAATACACAATAACTTTTATCCAATTTACGAAATTCTCAAAACTTGGACATCAAGCATCTCAGCTATTCATATCAAAGAGTTTAAAATTTAAAAAAAAAAAACGAGGAAAATATATCGTGGAGATGCATAAAAAACTATAACTTGTAGAATCTTCAATTTGTGTAAAGAAAAAAAATCCTGGCAATCAAGTATCGCTTATGCAAATGAAAAGAAATAATTCTTCTTATGCGGCGCCATCGCTTCTGGCTTCCTTCGAGCGGTTCTGATCTAGGTCCAGTCAGGTTCGCTCTTATGAATGGCAAGGGTGGCAGAGAAGGAAGGTAGACCTCTTTCGTTAATCTTGTCGTGGCAAGGTGCGATTGAGTTTCCTTGCTGTCCTCGGTTAGGTATCTCTCGAGGTCCTCGTTCCACCTTGTGTTCCTCCCACGGTGTCTGAAAGCCGTTTCGCGCGTGCAATAATAAGATAGGCCCTCGCATATAACAGAC
Source organism: Nomada lathburiana (assembly GCA_963667235.1). Taxonomy (NCBI): domain Eukaryota; kingdom Metazoa; phylum Arthropoda; class Insecta; order Hymenoptera; family Apidae; genus Nomada; species Nomada lathburiana. Next base: position 12,461,144 of record OY763905.1, on the reverse strand, counting down.
AAACTGTACTTCGCGCGTTTTAGAAGCCCCTTTGTAGAATATTCTGCGCCCGATTGCACGCCGGTTTCCTGTCAGTAGATAGTTGTGATAATAAAACGAACGCAAGAGCATCGTCATCGCGCCAAATAAACGGTTTAACGTTTTTAGCGGAACGATAATGAACGGACGTAAATTTTTCTTCGGTACACTCCCGTTTTATCTTGGCGTTGGCTGTAACAAGAAACTTGGACCTGGTTGTGGCGGCATTGCGATGTAGATGTAACATTCAATGTTACAGAGCTTTTCATAATTGGGGGATAATGTGGTCTTATTTTTGTTTTCTTACGCTTGGAAACGGCGATGGCGGAGCGGAACAAATTCTTTCGTTCCTTTTTTCGTTGGATGTCGCTACTGTTTTGAAGTATACGATTTCGAGGGTGTATTTGCATTTTGGAAATTAAAATTACTCACACTTCTTTTTAAACGTTTCCACAATTTGCACCGGGAACATCTTCGCGCGTTCTTACCTTCATGCGAATAGTCCATCGCGAAACCTGCTTTTCAAGCAAACTAGTGATTAATTGCGTGTCATCGAACGGTGGGAACAAAGCTGCATATTTCATCTATCCTTAGCAAGGTTTCTGTGCCTGCGACTGTCCCCACGCATCTGTAAATCATTTATAACTTATACTGTTGCATTTGTCGCCAGTTTCTTTACCTAATTAATGGATCCTTGTGTTCCGTTAAAAAGTGTAGAAAAATATCTGAATTCCACAGTAGACTGCCTGTCTATCTACAGTATTATTTATGAACCACTGGCAACCAATACTCTGCTGCTCGATTACGATCCATAGATTGCAGCAAAAGTACGACTTAATCTAAAACAAATTCTCCACAATTTCTGCGCAAAGATTTGACCACCACACGGAAAGAACACTGTCACAATAATATCCATGTACATACATAGTCTCCCACGGTCGTACAAAAATATTTATTCATTCCCAGCTTTTCTAAACACCCGAGCATCTCAAAACGTGCGATCTGTGTATAACTCGAAGCCGTTTGAACGAAAAAGTGAAGAAGGAGAAATACAAACCATAGACGTGTCATCAGAGTCAGAGATTAAAGACACAGGCCAACAACAGTTCTACAGTGTCTCGATGAAATGAGATTGCGCTCTTCCTATAAACGGGGCGCCTTTTGCGCGACAAGAATCGCGTGGGAGTCCCGGCCCGCGTATTTGGACTCTGGTAGGCAGACATTGCGTATCGTGTTTATGCTCGGCCGCAGCGTGTGTGGTAGAAGCACGCAGATAGGGGGAACAAGTGGGAGTATTCGAGAGAAGGACTGTAAAAGAAACGACGCCAGTGCGATCGCGTTCAAAGCATGGACAGATGGAGGGGGGCAAATAGATGGGGCGCGCGGGGCAAAAAGTCTTGGGAATTAAGCGGCGCACGCGTGACGACAACCTCGTATGCTTATGCGTGCTAATTGCCGTGGCAGTTTTGCAGCGCATTCCACGTTTTCCACGATCATGCGAGCGACAGGCTGCGGCGAACCATCTTTGCGAATTTCTGAACCGGCCTGTGTTAACCCTTTCTGCGCTCCGTTGCTCCGAAAAATCACGAGGCTGCCGAGGTCTGTTTAATTGCCCGCGGTGGAGCTCGTGCAAATGATTGAAACGGCGATAGATGTCCGTACAGTGATTATATTTTTTGGCGGTTGCGCATTCGTCGGAAGGGTGATCTTTTTGAGTTGATTGGATTCACATTGAATTCACGAGAATTTGCCTAACAATTGCCTAAGGAATAAGCGTCGTTCACATGTTATTGAAAATGAGTTTCCTGATAGAAAAATCATTAATTTCGCGTTTTCCTCGTTTTCGTGCCCCGTGACCAACCCCCCAGAATCGTTCGTCTCGTTGAGCAAACCGGCACGAATGATAAACAAAATCAACCAGCTGCGCTAATTATCGCGAATGAGACAGGGATGGTAACGATAGTATCGCAGCACCATAATGGCAACAGTAGCATAATCGCGCGAATTATGCCAGCTAGATTGGTATCACGATCTATTATTCTCGCCTCTTAATGACCCGTGGAAGTTTGATCATTTTATTATGCGGCCAGACCTTATTAGATATCTATCGCTTATTAATTCTATTAAACGTACGATCTCGATGGTAACGCTATTATCCTCGACGTTCTCCCACCTTTCGCTACGTTTCGCATGGCGCTTCGCGGATTCTGTTAAACTCGTTTCACCGGCAATAATCGGCTACACGTGTTCGCCAACGTGGTGGCGTTGAATTCCTCGCCGAGGGAATGTTGGCTTGATGTGGTCTCCGCTCGTACATACGGTGTTTGCGTCCGATAGAGGGTGGGTTACGGATGACGAGAAGAATTCTCGATGAAGAGCTCTTGCGCTCTGTGCGAAACGCTTCGACAGGTTTCATGGGTGTCTGGGGAATATTTAGATTATTGAATTGTTGCATGCAGTCGCGCCGGATTAATTCTACAAATAATTCGATCCGGTCGAAAGGATCGGCAAGGAGAATCGGCGGTCGTTCGAACGACGAGCAATCGCCAAGATCATTCACGTTGCGGCATCATGAAAGAATGACAATGTGTCCGTAAAAGAAAAATGAAGTTAAAAATGTAAATAAAATCCACTGCAGTATACCCTTTTGCACAAGAGGCATCGCCGTGCAACGAATCAAGACAGAGCACTCCTTGTCCGCCTCGTTCGTACCACCATAAACCACACAGTTAAAGAGGGCGAGGATAGAATTCGCAATCACGTCTGTACGATACGGTTCTTCTTTCGCGTAGCTGAACCGAAATAGTCGAGAATTCCTATCGTGCACGATGCACGCTTGTGACGTGTGCGTGGCTCGCACGGACGCGTGTACACACGACACGCGAGTACACGGTTAAAACGGAAGGGGTATGAGGAGAGAAAAAAAAAAGAAAAAATATGAAGGTCGTTTGCAGGAATTCCAAAGGTGCAATGACACGGTCGCGAGACTGGCCGAGGATCGATAGCTTTGTTTTGAAAGTCGTTATTCACCGCGTACTCCACATCGGATGAACTGGACCGTGTGGACGATCTTTGGCCTGTCTGGTTTGTGTAAGTGAACTTTGTGGTCCGCGCAGAACATTGCCTCCAAAAAAAAAAAAAAAGAAAAAAGAAAAATATTTGCACTCGAGACACATTTCTCCTGCTTCATTTAAATTACGATGAGCAATGAACGGCTCTGTTAATGGTAGTCTGGTATTTGGGATGGCGTCGTTTTGTGGTTCAACGTTGGAACGAAGGATTGAAACGATCGTAAATAGATGATACAGAGCTGGCGACGTCTAAGCCGACAGATATGGAATTTTTTCATTCGCTGATTGAGGGTAGAAAGGGTGGGCAGCTTTAGATAAGGTGGACGCAATTAATTCTTCTTTCTCTGGTTGCGTGTAGCAGCCTGAATCTGGCTTAATAAAAGAAACTCGTGTGTATGTGCAGTCTATTGCGGAAAGAAAGTGTGCCGTTCTGTGCACAGAAAGAGGCGAGGTTGCATTAGTAATTAAACCACCTTTCCACGTTCTTATTCAAACTGTACCGTATTATACTCGGTGCCGGCGAATGAATATTTTGTGTCTCCAATTTTATTACTTTATTACGCGATTGTTGCCAGTATTACGATGTTAAAAACTGTGCCAGAGATTTAACCGGATTTTGCACAGCAAATTAATTACCGTGAAAGTGATTAGTTCGCGCCAGATTGGCTAGCTGAGTAACTCAAGGAAAGTGGCCACTTGGAAGGGCATTATGGATCGGCATTCCTTTCCCAATAAATCCGTAACCCGTTCGGCGTTAATGGTACCAATACACCGTAGTAATGCACCTTGCTCGGAAACGAATTGGTCATGCTGTTTAACGTAATACACGCTACGCGAAATTGTAAAAACAGGAAGATTTACATCTCGTAACTCATTCGCAACGCAGTAAAGCGCAATCGCGTCGAAAACATTTCACCCGAGTGGTCGCTGTGAAGTATTAATAAATATAGAGGGACATTGATTAGCTCGTTTGGTGTTGGAAACGCGCATAAGTTCCCGCGGGTGAGAAAAAAACGAAGAAACTGTTTAATTGAAAAGTGTGAACTCAAATTTCCAATTTCCAGAAATTAGTATTCAAGTTTCACTTCTGTGTTGAACGTTGCAAGACGATCGATTGTTCGCGAGATACTTTATCATTAACACGATTCAATGGAAGTCGACGCGCGATCAATGATAATTTCCCCGAAATGTGAAAATGTACGTAAAATCCGATTGCTCTATAAATCCAGTCGTTCTTCGCACGAACCAGCAAATCGTTTCGCAGTATCCTCCATCGAACGAAAATTTTCCAGCCGCTGATACACGTCCTTATCGCGTTACAAAATTGCATTCCCGCTTAACTGGGGATTAGAGATCGTTTCGCGTTACTACTCTTCCCAGTGCTCTGCATTAATTCACTCTCGCATAAGAATCGCCACGTTCACTTTCCATTCAATCCCATCGAAGCGAAACTTCTATTCTTTCGCTGAAAGTACGCGTGCGCATGTACACACGTGTACTGCATGAATATAATATAATATACCATCGTATTCATGTACTGCATGAACGCAAAACGAGCGGCTCGCAGAAGAATCTCCTTCACGGGCAAGAGACCGGCTCCTCTCCACCCCACGTCATCAAAGGCAAATAACGCAATCGCAGGACTTTCGATAGGCGCAACGTTCGCGTGGATGCCGCGTGTTTGCATAGAGACGCGAAGGTATCGAACAGCGGCGAGTAGGTACACGCGGGAGGTCGTAGAAGGACGTGGAGGTAGAGCACGAAGCACAGCGTCTGGGAGACAAGAGAAAAGGTGGTGGTCCCTTGCAACCGGCGATCGAGCAGCCGTGTGGAGAACGTATATAAAGAGTGACAAAGAAGGCTCTAATCGTCCACTCGCTGCGGAAAGAGAAGCAGCAACGGCGCGGTAGCGATACGCCGGATACACGGGGCTAAGAGGTAAAGGGTAGAAAAGAGATAGGCGATGAAAACACGAGAGAAAGGGAAAGATATGTAGAGTGGCACGGTGCAGAACGAAGAAGGTAAAAGGACAGTGAACGCGGTCGTGCAACAGAGACGGATAGATAGAGTGGTTAGGCGGCGCCTGGTATGTGGCGCCTTCACTGGCGTCGGGCCATCTTTTATTCTGCCATTACAAAGCGTCAACACGTATCTTATATAGGTAAGACATGGTTGGAGAGCCTCAGAAACGTTTCTCTCCCTGTGCATACGTGTGCACGTTTTACACACGACTCCGCGTGCACTCTGCGCGGCTCTGTCCCTCTTTCTTCCACTTGCACGTGTCCACGCGTTGCACACAATAACCGCACGCGCATTTTCGCCGTTCCAGCGTGTACACGCGAGGACTCTTGTTGAAAAGACGCCGTGTATACGGATACACGTGTATCCGGAAGACGGTGATGACGAGTGGTTAAGCCTGCGAGCTTCTTTTTCTGTCGTTCGGCCATTCGTACAGGATGTATACATGTAGAGACATTTTTCTCCACGAATTCGACCGGTCTTTTTTAACGTGGCTCCCGCGTTATCGGGCCGTGATGTTAATTCTTTTTTCTTTTCTTATACTTCTTCCTCTGGTTTTAGGGATTTCAGTATATATGTACGTGTATAGATACCTTTCGTTGAACGTTCTCACTGCAGGCTCTTATCTCACTACCGCGGATGCGTTTTTCTTTCGGCCCCTAGTGCTTTTGTTGCGCCGTCTTAGTTTCGAGATTACCGCCGGCTTTCGGATCGCTTTTAGTCACTGGTTTCGTCGTAAACGATTCTTTAGAACGGTTTGCTCCTCTTGGGTGTATCTTGGTAACGTTTTTGTAATTTTATTTTATGAATATCGCCGCATTTCGCCTTTTACTCTGTCCCATTTTTATTTTGCTTGCGTTCGATATACCTCTCGGTGTATCTCTTGGATTTTATTGAGCTGATTCGGTTGCCCCTTAGTACATTTTTTTTTTTTTTTTTTTTTTGAGGTTCGCTATTCGATTTTCTTCGCTGCATCGAGGAGCTCAGCTTTCACTGATACTTCGGTGAAGGGTTTCGTTTCATTTGATTTTGTTTTCCGTTTCAATTCGTTCGCTGCAGTTCGAGGTGGATTTTGAATGCACCTTAATTTCCGTCACCTGTTGCAAATTCGTCTCGAACGTATTAAATGGAATCCGAGCGGATCGAAAGTAATTTCCGCGGTCGCTTCTTAACGTTTCCCGTTTTCCAGTATAAATTCTGAATGATGCCTGCGAGTTTCACCTGACACCTGGTCACGCGTACGCGTCACCAACTGAATTTTGCCGTTCTGTGAATGAATATTATACGTCGCGCCGTTACGTCAACCTCGTCTTCGTTGAATTCAAGGAATCATCTCGCCCACAGGTCCCGGAATAAAATGGCGAATGATAATTATAGATATCGATACCGCGTCGGATAATTGAAATACGATCGTTTTCCGAATTACTCATGTGCGCGGTGCAAGACGGTTATAGCTTTTTTTAAAATCTAGCGCAAATTAAATTTATCCGGACTGTTCATAGAACTACGTATGACGTACTGTTTCAAATTATGTTCTGGCAACGTCTCGAAGCCATTCCTCTCATCCAAGATTAAATTTTATACATCGTGCTCGCCTCATTATCCTGGTTATATAGGTGGTGTACAAATAGTTCGGGTTAGCTGTAGTTCACTGCGGTTCTTCAGAGAATTGTCCTAACTTTCACTCGAAGCTGCCACCTTTGCAGTGTTTATAAATGTACCATATACGAGTTTATTCTCGTGACGAACTCGAGCGCGATGGATGGCGAGTTTAATGTCCTCTTGGTTTCATTTTTCAATCCCTGCAAAATGCAGGGAATATTTCACTACCATTTAAATAATCTAATTGCATCGAAATATTTCGTTCAATGATCAGTTCCGTAACGGGACATTGAATTTCAATCGCAATCAGGACGGGACTCTGCAGGGGAATTGCGATCGAAGGTAGCCATCGATCAACTATTGAACGAGATGTGGTTACAAAAGCTTCAAAGGCAATTCATCACGCGTTTCGCGAAAACTGCGTACGTTACGTAACACCTACGCAAAAACGGTTTCCTCTTCCGCGTCTATTTCAATACTAATCGTACGAAGCGTTCCCCGCGATAGTACACCGCGTTTCAGTACGCGATCGCCAGCAACGTGAAAGGTAATGACGATTATTATCCCAGTTCGTGGTTCACTAGAACCCACGATCCAGTGGCAGTCCATGTGAAAGAAGCCTTTATGATCGCCAGAAACGTTCGTGTAGCAACGAGAACCAATTAGTTGTCTGAAGCAGTACTGTCCACGAACGAAGCCTCTTGATTTTCTATTTTCTTCTTAATAACGAGCAACAAGCAAATACAGAGATGATAGTAATAAATTCTAGTCATTGGCCTTACATGTCTGATGATTATAACGCGATATCAATTAAAATGGAATGGCAGGGTATCGCGACAATTTCTGCTTAAGATTTAGCTGCTCTCTTCTTAATTAAGAGTGATTATTTATTATATTAAAAACGTATATAGTGAAATAATTTGTTTAGAATTTTTATATTTAATATATCTACATTAATTTTTAATTCGCGGTATAATTATTTTTCTTCCAATTTCTGCAATTCAGCATCGATTATTATTACAGTCGATAACTTCGTCTACGACTCCCCCTAAATTTCTAAACTAGTACCTACAGCTGTTATTACACCCCTAATAGATATACCAAAAATGCTTCAAGCTCCAAATTTTCATGTCAAAGGATTCCGTCGGTCATCACCGATTTCCGCGAAAAAAAAAAAAAAAAGAATAAATATATAAATACAAAGAAACGATCCACTCTGTCCGACCACGTATCGCAATTACAATTACCGCGAAAGTGGCGCGACATTCCTGCTATTCTTTCCCTCGATTCTCGTTTAAGTCTCGCTCGTCCTCGAGCTGGCGACTCGCTGACGCGCTCACCTGTCTACCTGTGTGACGCGCGTGCACGCGATTGTCCCGCGATCGACGTAAACTTTCCTCCTTTTTTTTTATTTCTTTTTTTCACCTTCACAGCTGTTTCCATTCGTTTACGCGAGTTTTCATCGATCATCATGACGACCGCGTGCGACTGAAACATCATTTGTGACTCCTCATCGTGTGCTCCACCTTTTCACGCGACGCTTTTAGCTTTCCTTTCCGTGACGGCGCGACGGAGCGGATTGTTGACTCGCGCTTGTTACACACATTTGGCTCGATACGCTTTTTGTCGCGTGCTCCTGGATCGAATTTGACGCGAGACGAAATTTCGTCACGGGTTTTACGGCTGGCCTTATTTGCCAATGAATTATTAATTACAGTACACAGCGTCGCATGAACGATTTTCTGTCGCAACATATCTCGTCCGAAGCATATCACGAACGAAATCACGCGACGAGATATCTCGTCCTCCGATGCGAAGGGGTCAATATTGCGGCCCGCGTAAAGTAGTAGATTTCAACTGTTGGCCCACTGCGAGCCAAAGGTTGCTCAACACTGTTCTAGAGGGTTGTTAAACAAAGACGCTATTTCAGGCGGGGGTTTTATTTCTCGAGTTCATAAGCAGCAGGCGCTATTTAAAAAAGAAAAAAAAATCGTCGCGTAAATGAGTTCATCCGGTGAGGAATTTTATTGTCTGACCATGGTGGAACGATCTACTTGATTGCTTGGACTATGAGTGCGGGACACCGAAAAATTAAATTATATATTATATTATCCCCGAGCGATAATGAAAATAAAGTCTGCAATTATTGTAAGATTGTATCATTGTGTCACAAATTGTTAGTTTCATCGGTCTTCAGAATTGTTGCACAATAATACTATGAACGATTGAAAGCTTCGTTTTCTGTAGAACATTTCGCGCACGAAAATGAACGAATTTGCGCGAATAAAAATTAAGCGAACGCGTGCCCTGGAAAATAATGTTTCTGTAAAGCAAAAACGCCCCATGGTCAGAGATCTTGGTCCCTTGGGGAGTCGCCTCAAGGCGAGCTACTAGTTTCATATCTTACTCCGCTGTCATCTAGTTTCTCTCAGTTTCCGGTTACACGTAAGATCACGCTGAAAACGATTCTTGGCTTACCTGTCCAGCTAATCCGACTGGCAGAGATTGATTGATTTACGAATTACACGTAAGGAACGCAGCGTTATTACTTAACTTCATGTATCTTGACCAACTCTTATCTCGCAATAGTTGCGCTAGATACGAATTTTTTTTTTGCACACCCTGTTCCAAGTGTCCTTGACGCGTTTTCTTATTTATATCATACAGTCATTGCCCGGAAAGAAATGATTAAAAAGTTCGAACAACGAAGATTACATTTAAATGGGGAAAAAATTCTGTCAGCAGAGAACTTATTGTGGGTTAGGGAATTATTTAAAAACATGCGCTTGCACGCGTTTGGTATACAAGAAATATCAGTATCGTCCTTCCCTATTATTATTAAAAAGATAGGAAATTTTTCTCTCTAATTTAGTTGCGCCAGTGCAAAACAAGTTGAGAACTTCTGCGAATTGTTAACTACCTAGGAAAGTACTTTTACCGTAGCAGACACTGAGAGAATGATAAACAGCTGTCTAATTAATAGTTCAGAGTGGTCACTGCAATTGTAATTAAACGAATGTTTAACGACCAACGCTCTTTTACACGTAACATCGAGAGTTCGATCGAGAAACTATGCTGGCAACTTCGCTGTACCTATATACGTACGTTTAATGCAACTCGATCGTATCATTTCACTAGTTATGAATCATTTCCACACAGGAATCTCAATTACGATATTATCCTACATGTTATTTCTTAAACTAGTCCATCGCGATTAATCGTACGACAAAATATTAAATATCCCGTTCGCTAATTTTCGATCTATGCCAAAATCTTTGGCGTCGGTGAATGACTGTGTTATATAATCGTTGTTAAAAATTCTGCCAACTGGTTGTATGTATTTAATGTTTACAAGGAGGGAGATAGATAGGCGACGCTTGCTGCGAATATATTCGGTGAATTTCTTTTAAATAAAACCATTGCTTGGGAGGCTATTTTAAAGTACGTTCCTTGGAACAATTAACGCGCAGCGTTTCCGAGTAATTTTCGATGGTGAACATCGGAGTACTGACATTGCGCTAAATTCATTTCTAATTACGATACCCACCGTTCTATTCACTTCGGGCGATCTTGTAAAACATTATCGAAATTAATAAGCTCCACCGTAATTTCGACGAATCGATAATTCACTGATCACTACAATTAGATTACTGTATCAAAAATCTGTGTGTTTCTATTATCACAACTTAGAAAGCTATTTAAAGGGAATAATCTTTCTTTACACACTGCACCGTCTATATTAGTTATAAAAAGCTGCAGCCAAATAAATGAAGAACTCTGTTGCGCGGTTGTGTGCCCGCCCCCCCTTTGACCCATCATCGGCTGCAGCATAGGCGCCACTGGCCGCGTGTATATATGTACATCTCTTGTTATCGCAGGCAAACACCGCTTGGCTAAACCCACCCATCGTGGTTCCTATCGCTTGGTCTCGTCTCGGCTGTTCAATTAAACGCATCCACATGCACACACTCGACCGTTACGTACGCTCGCACACGGAGAAAATTCTCCTTGCAAGGTGACCGACTGATTTTCCTGGTAATATCGAGTGTCCGAAGAAGCTGGCCTATTTCATAAGAGCGGAAAATTTCTCGCGCACGCTTCTGGCGTTTTCTCGGCCTCAATGGTTTATTAACGCATGCACGCGTCGCTTTATTTTCCTTGGCCCAACTTTATACACCTCCGAACTGCGTTTTTCGGCCACCCTGAAGGGTTGTCCATCGATTCGCGCAAATGCACACGCGTATATGGAGCTCGATCCATCGAAGCTTTACGCGAAAACGAACCCCTTACTTCCGCGGACTGCCAACAACTATTTCCTTTGAACGACGAAAAGATACATGGAAAATGTGGACGAAGATCGTTCCAAAATATTTCAACCGAGCGCGAATCTTATTTTATCATTATGATCACTTTGATTGCTCGCGGAACGGTTAATCAGATTTTGCCACGGTACACCGGGGTACAAGAGTAATGGCACAACGTCCTGACGCTGCCTGTACAAAGGCGTACTAGGCGACGGCATGCAAGCACGTAGATCGAAAGGCAAACAATCAGAAGTTTACAGTCGGTGGCCGGCTTTCTCGTGCTCTACGCGTGTCGTTAGGTATGCGACACGTATGGTATACCTACACGGAGGCGCATGGTCGTAGAAAGGCCGTTTGAAGGACAAGGGTCATGCTGACGCAGCTATATATACATATACAATATATATATATGTGTGTGTGTGTATGTGTGTATATACATATATACACGTGACACGACCACCGCTTTTACCGCTCACCTTTACCTTCTCTCGCACTCTTGCTCCAACTTGCGGCCGTCGTACGTCACGCTGGAAAGGTTCTGCGAAATCTTTGCGCGGGCATTAAAATCGACCAAAAAGAAAAGCCGCTCTTGATAATTGAGATTTAATGGCGCACTCGTTCGGACGTTTCGACGGCCAGTTATTTTCCTTTGAAGTTTGCCAGCGGCAGTGGCAAGTCATGCTGGAATTATTGTCGCGGGGAAATGCTTGTTTTTGGATTCCTGGAAATATTTGAATCGGGAAAATGGCCGAGAAAAATTGGAGTTCGATGGAGTTTATGGGATATTTTTAGTTCTCGTTCCTTTTCCCGTCTCGTTGCGTTGAATTCAAGCGAAGTCCAGTTTGGTCAATGAGATATTTCAAGTAACACTTAATATGTACATTCGGTTTTTCTCAATTGTTTCATTCTTGTTCTGCAAACTTACTATTTTTACGATACCCTGAATGAAATTTTATTTAACACGCAATTAAAATGCCATTTAATTCGCGACGAATGAAAACTTCTCTCTCTCTCTCTTCGAAAATGCATTCCACGAATACACAGTCTTCACGAATTTCAAGCGGGCGCTCGTGATTCTTTTTTTAAAACCGGACCAAGCGAAATTTAGCAACCGCCAGTATATTTAGGATACGCGTTATCGCGTGAAACAACAGCGCAACTATTAATAACAATTATATATTAGCAGTCCAGTATGCTATTTTCTTCGCATTCCCGTGATTCTTTCCGTCTCGATAGCAGCCCGTGGTGTCCGCTATATATTTCTCGATTAACACGCAACAGTGTGCATTGTGCGCGTGTACACACGTGTGTACCACGGAGGCATCTACGTTACATACTTTGCTTGGCCGTGCCAAGGTTGGGAACCTTATCTAAGCTCTGGGTGTTTGACCCAACTGGGAAAATACATTGGCACTTGGCTCATTGCATCGTCACACGGTTGCATGCTCGATTCACCTGGATAAAGTCTCGTTTGCGATCATTCTTTGCGAGGTGGAAAAAAAAAGAATATAGGAAAATTCATCGGAATCGTTTAGGTTTTTCAATGCTTGGAAACTGGTGGACAGAGTGCTGCTTCTATGCATATTGTCGTGACAGAAATATTATGAATTATTTGATTTTTATTTTCCTTTTTTCTTTTTAATGCTTGCATCATGGAATGTTGGTTAATCGTTCTCGGTGATAACATTGGAATTAATGGCGTACATAGACATGGAGTGGATTAATAATTCGTTGTAGAGCAATTTGATATCGATTTTTGTGAATTACAGAAGGTAGGAAACTTTAATCAGGACAATCAGATGTTTTGGTAATTCAGAACTTTTGATAATGTTGACTGGTTGAACATTCTGATGATGGGCGTAGATTACCTCGATGTGCAGTGCAATTGATATCTCGAGATTGATGTACGTGTTGCTTATTATTAAAATTTTTCTTCCGCGAAGAATTCCCGTTTGACGATAAGAATAAACTTCTAGTACAAGTGGACGGGGTATTTAATTAAAAATCTTCATCGGCAGATCGGACGATTGACCTGCTGAAATTTTAGATGGCAAAAATCAAGCTGCGCGGGATTATTATTTCACTTTATGTCTTTATCAATTATTATCGGCATCTGCCATTTATACGGCAGCTGCAACATGGTATTCTTAAATAACAATCGGGGGAAAGCAAACCGATAGTAATCTTGGAGGAAATTTATCGCTGCTCGACATCAATCCGATGTTAACGCTACCCCTTAATAATTGAAACTATTGCAAACTTGATGTCAACATCGACACTATCGCTTCGACCACGCGAAAACTATTTCGCGGCAACCGCGAAACGCATAATTTGTTTACACCGAGTACGTATCACGTTTAGAATATTTTTAAAAATAACAAAATACAAATCTCGAAGATCCGAAGATCGAATCTGTAATCGATATTGAAGCACGGTGTCTCCAGGCACGCACCTATGTTGTGTGTATTAGTGGGTTCATCGACAAGGCTGTTTCTGTAGGTCGTGAGAATTTCGAAATATTCCACGATAATACAACGATGCACTATCACAGGCGGCAGCGGTTAGCCTTATCGTCTGAAAACATCATCTGAAAATCTGTGATCCCAGAAGGGCGATATGGACACGCCGATCGGTGCAAACAGATAGCCATTAATCGCAGAAAAACCTGAAAATCGAGATTCGAGAACCCTCCGTTTAATTCTCGGATCGGTTTCAGAGACAGATCTCTGAGCAAAACGTGAACAAAACCTTTATATTTCGTAATAGCAGACAAGCATTCAACTTTCCACACCTGGCTAGCCCGACAAAAATGATCGTTCGTATCGAACTTGTCGGAAAAAAGAAAATCCAGTTGCCATTACGAATGTTTCAAAGTGTTTTTCGATTGTCAAATAATATCATCCGTTGCGCACAATTCTCTTCCATTTATATCGTTCTGAGTGCTGCTATAATTTTAACCCTTGAATTAAAATGTCTACGTGTAACGTGTGCACACGTTCAACGAACCACAGAAATGATCGCTAATACGATGCGTTCCCGATCGTCTGAGCGTGCAATAGCTCGACGTTGGACGGCTGCCCGATTTTAGTCGTCGAATTTTCTGTTAAAAGAAGGGAATGGAAGGTTCGATGTCGGCCGTATCGATAAGCAATCGTGTTCAATTTATTGGACGACTTTTCGTCGACTTCTGGCAGGGATATCTGCATGGAACCAGACTAATTCCGCTTGCCGCCACATGCTCTCTCCCCCCATTTTTACCCCGTTGCTCTTTTCTTCGTCGTCTGAGAATTTATTAGCAGTCGTTATTTACCCCCTACGAATCTTCCGCTCGTACAGCAATGATTTATAACCGCTCGTTTCTGCGAATTTTCGCGCGCGTACCGTGCTTTTTATACCATTTCAATTTATCCCCGCGGCACGACACCCTCGAATCGGAAGCTTTTCGACCAGTAGAGGCGGACTATTGAAAATAGTAACGCACCGCGTGGATCACGCTCTTAATTGCGTTAAAAGCCATCCGTCATTGAGGCGTTTTTCATTTTGCTTGTTCCGCGGAACGTGCTGCGTCTCCGCGTTGGAACGCGATACTTGTTTCCTTTTCAATGTTCGACTTGTTGCGAAAAATAATCTCAATTCCGGAGTGTACGCTGAGTGCTGTTTTGCGAACGTTAAATGGGGGGTGGATACTTTAAGAACTGATGCGGTACTGTTTATCGCGTAATCGTGGTCACTTTCCATTTTGCAATTCGATCTGCGTGAAATGTTCTTTTCATCGGAAGTAGAGTAACGTTGGTTGCACAGCGTGACGTGGGTGAAGTAACCGGGGTCGGTCTTCGGAAATATTTGTCGCAAGTTGAACGCGTTCAATTGTCGGTTGTGTCGCTCGGATTGAATGCAATTGGAGCAAACGATACGCGTTGGCGGTAATTAAGCGAGAAAATTAATATGTTTTATCGCGACGATTGGCGTGGATAGTTTTCATTTGACCGACGAAAGTGTTCTTTATTAATATATTCCTATTGTCGGTTGCAAGAGCAAATAGATCCAATTAAAAAAAATTGGCGATTTCAAATAGGAACGTCGAAATAGGTAAGGTATTCAAGCGTCCCTGAAATACATCAACGTCGTTCTAATTTAATGCCTCGTCGCTCGCAATTGTGCGCTTCGCTTTTTAATACAACTTGTTACATATAAATGCACCTTAATACCCTGTCAATTCACGACCGTTCTACTTACATCGACCACTCGTACATCGCGCTTATAACTCTTGTTAGGCCAGTCGGATCAGTTGACTCGTCTATTCAGAATTGTTTTGCTCTGCCAACAATAATTGCGCACGGTGCTATAAAAAGTTTCGATTGTCCTGAATACTATGGTTCGATCGTCAAAATTTACGGGCGCGAAGAAAAAAGAAAATAGAAGGACAGTACGAAAATTCAGGCACTGCACACAGTTTTGACGAGCAGTAGTTTATGGTTAAAGCAAAGGCGTGTTCCCCTCCGAACGAAAGAGAAGGAGGAGGGTCCTTCGAATAAAATCGCTAGACGTATAATCTGCTGAAAGATGTGAAATAATACGGCACGGGTACACAAACGAGGACAGCTAACTGCGAATTCCGCAATTGCTCTTTTATCATGATCTCCAGAGTACCGACCAGAATTGCTTTATTACAGGGCTCAATTTGCTTTCAATTTTCCAGAGTCACTCGCATAAAAGACATGTCTGTGTATCCGTTGCTCGAGCTCATTACCCTGCAAATTCTCAAACTCCGTTGGATAATTGCGAAGGAACGTCGGGATTGTGATGGAAAGTGAAAAGGCAAAAATTATTATCAGAGAAAACCGCGTTTATTCATCGTCGCATTTTTTCGCTACAAATATCTATCTCATAGCAATGGGGCAGAATCAATGATTTCCGTTTCAAAAGATTTGTAATTTATTTGTTCAGCTCGTACGTGAAGTACTGAAATAATAACAGGCTCAAATTTTACCGTAAATTTTCATCGACCGCTCGAAATTACTTTAGAAAATAATTCTAATCGAATGTTCGCGCAATTAACCTACGAAATCGTTGCTAAAAGATATCCATGAATTGTCACGTATAACCAGCGTTCAGTAGCCACATAGTAGGAAGTTGCAACGTTCGTTGGCTGTCTTTTGCTAGGCGCCAGCTTTAAGTGTCCATTCATCACTTAGAAGGATACAGCTTTATTGCAAACGCGACAAGGGAGCTTGAAGAGGTCACAGTAGTTTAATGCCGGGGTTATCTCGTATCGGATCAACACGTAGCCAGGACCATCGTGCGATTATTACAAACGTGCTGAACATTACTTATGTGCAAGGCGCACCGATCCGGAGATACCGATTCCGATCGGCTCTATCGTTTGGTAAAACGTATTCTATATTGCTCGTCTTTTATTTTCACGAAGGCCTATAACGCCGTCGGTGATCAATAAAGCTGGACTGAAACATGCGAGGCTGAATAAGCAACGTTGAACACTCGTTAAATTATTAATACCTGAAGCTGGAATGTGCGGACAGTATTTAATAATGATAGCGATAAAACGGCTCGTCTAGTTGGGACTCATTGAATTTCGTAATATGTATTGTTGGGAATCGATAAATTTCTATTGAACGTGTAGCTGAGTTATATGTATGCAATATATTGCAGAGAGCAATTGCAGTAATAACAATTTGCTTGTGTTTCATAGTTGCCAGGAGGAAGCAGGATATTTTCTGTATTGTTTAGAGTTGTGTAATTTCATTGCTGATCGATAGTTAATAGAAACTGACTGATAATGATATTTGAAGTTGTGATAATATTCGAGCATATCTAATGATAAAACGAGTACATCAAGTAGATTTGGTCTGTGTTAACCAATTAAATTTGTATAATTTGCATATCATGCATGACCGCACCGTACACGCTCGAAAATGGAATTCGTTGTACCAGAATTTTTGCAAATATTAAAACTTCTTGAATGACTCACGCTCATTAATTAAACAGGCAGCCACACATACCAAATCTTTGCAACCTTTATTCAACAGTGTTTGATCTGTTCGAAAGTAATTTGCATCTAGTAAAAATTCCCTACTGAACGGAATCACCTCAAATACCGGATAAAACATGAGAATAGTAAGTTTTTTAAAATCGTATATATTTCTTTTTATTAAATAAATTTATAGATAACAAACATTTTACATCAGTGAAATTGATGCTTGATACATTTCAAGGGTCTGGCACCTTTATTAATTGTTGAAGCATGTATACATGAAGATGCAATTTATTCGAATAGAATATTCCACATAAGCGTAAAAACAAAAGCTGTCAAGAAATTCGAAGTACTTATGATCAGTATAGAATGGTCCCAACCCACGGAACGGCACGTGTGTCTCGGTTACTGAAACGAAGCGCCGCGATTGAAAGGGTTTTGTGGGAAACAGTTAAGAGCTGGCTGCGGACGATCATGGATAGACACGAAAATTCGTGGTTCGCCACGGCGACGGCGACGTCGACGGTACGACGGCGACGGCGGCGGCAGCCGACGCGACAAGCGTCCTTGCTCCAACCACTCGCGCTACTACCGATGACGTAATCGTCGCGATACCCCGCAATCTTGGCGCCGCGGTAAACTCGTAATATCTATTTTTATCTGGTGGTAGCAGGGGCCCCGCCCCGTCTCTCTCCCTCTCTCGTGCAGCCAGACTAGGACGTACTTCGACACACCCGTGTTACCACCGTCTCTCTTCTTCCTGACTCTTAACCTCTAAAACTCAACCTCCGCTCGGAATGACCAGTCTCCCGAACTCGTCATACCTACACCATTCTTCGATATCTCCGTCCTTTGAAGTTTTGCTTGCACAAATTACGTATATATGCATTATTCGTGTCTCTTGCTCGCCGAGCAGTCAGTCGTCGGTAATTCGAGTGTGCTGCTGTTCCGCGATACACCGTCGGTGGATCTGATCGGAATTATGGGGCAACAATCAAACGAGAATAATTATTTACCTACCGCTGCGCAGCCGCTGATAAGTTCGCGGTTCCGTTGAAAGATGGCGTAAACACGTTTCGATTGGGAACAGGTTAGGGTAGGTTCGGGCGCCAACGTTGCGGCGACACGTTAATTATAGCAAAAAAGGTATATACGATCGATTTATTGGCCGTACCCGCCCGTCTTCGACGGTGTTTTGCATATTTGAAAGCATTTTCGATGTTTCTTTTTTAGAACGCTTGATAAAACGGCGCCAATCAGGTCCACCTGTGGTACTTCCTTTTATCTGCCGGCCGATATTCGATGTTCCACGAGTGTCGACCGGTGTGATTAATCATCGGTTAAAACGAAGCGGCTGGACTTTTCTGTCTCCGCGATCGGGTACCCGCACGCGATAATCGAACTTCTCGCGATATCCTTTATCGAGGATCGAGGACTTGCAAATCGCTAAAGTGAGCCTTGCAGAATTAAGTCTGCTTCGCATTTCCATTTGATAACTCTCCAAGGAAATTCTGGTTAAATAGAAAAACAATTATATTATCGAGTCATATTTGAATATCTATTTAAATAATGATTCGATATATATATATTTTCCACGTGAACTCTACTCTCGTAACGTTCGATTATTCCATTTCAATATTTGATACAAATGACACATATCGAAGCGAAACGTTTATAGAGAGAGCTTCGTTGATTTGAAAGTTTTATCGCTTGTTTTATCCTTTCCCATAACTATGCGTAACTTCTGCCTTTCTGCGCCGCGGCGGGTTCTTCTTCCTTTCTCTGGCTACTGTCTTGTCTACTCTCGAATCTGGCTCTCGACTCCTCTCGTTAATGGTAGATCTCATCTCGTTTCGAGCAATGCTTGTATCGCGTTTCATGGAAGTTCTTCATAAAGGCGGCGGATTAAATTCTTTGATGCCCACGCTATCGAGAACTTTCAATTAACAAACTTTTCAGGATACGTTCACGTTACCTTCGAATTCGTGAAAAAGTATTAACGAAGGAGATTATTATTTTCGTTTTCATTACTTATTGTTACAATTGTGCCTCTGTAACATACAGTTTAATATGAGTTCAATACTAACACCAGGTAACACTTTACTTGGCCCATCGCCGTGTGTGTTCAACTGCACAAGACCCTCTGGCTTGTAAAATAAATTGTGTCGATATATAAGTTGCAAACCTTGCGTTGCTAAAAAAGAAAAAAAGAACTGATGGATTAAAAATAAAAGATACGGTTTTGCTAATATAAGCAATATCATGGAGGATGGTTAAGAACCAGTAACATTGAATGGAGCTTTATATAAAATATAAATAAAGTTTCCGAGTTGGGTAGACGCATTTGCATTTTACATAGTAGTCATTAAGTATAATGATAACGATAATGACGGTATATAATTTATAATGATTCCTTTTATCTGTTTCAGGTGAAACGGGACAGAAGGAATGGTGTACATTAGCATATTGGGAATTGGGTGGCCGAGTGGGTCGTCTTTACCCGGTGGAACCTTCAACAGTGAATGTTTTCGATTCTCTCCATGACGGAGATGGCCTCTGCTTAGCAACATTAGCTGAAAATCATGTTGCACCGCCTGCAGTCCAAAGAACAAGAAGCAAAATTGGTCTTGGTAAGTTTTTTTTTCTTCTTCCATCTTCCCCCTTCCTTATTAATAATGCGTTCTGTTCTTAAAACAACCAAGCGATATGAATACGTATTTTCTAAATGTTTAATAAACTAACCAGACATCGTATCCGTTCGTGTGAACTGCAATCAAAGCTCATTTTACGAAAGAAATGATTTATTTCAAACAATTAATCATTAACGCGCGCTAGTTGAATCTTACGAAGAAGAATTGCATCGACAGAAGTCAAAGTAAAATATATACATTCATTATGTTGAAACAAAACTGTAAATCATTATTTAATATATTTTTCCTTCGCAGGTTTGATGCTTAGTCAAGAAGCAGATGGTGTGTGGGCATACAACAGATCGGAGAGCCCGATCTTTGTGAACTCGCCAACTCTGGATGACCCGGAGTCTAGAACGCTACTTGTCTATCGAGTACCTCCAGGCTTCTGTCTGAATATCTTCGATCGAACCAAAATTCTACAGCTTCCATATTGTAGTGGTACCACGAGAACGAGCAATCAGGCCCCAGGCTTCGCCTCCGGCCCCGTTGATATCAACTCCGTCCGCATCAGCTTCGCCAAAGGCTGGGGACCCAAGTACTCAAGACAGGAAGTGACATCTTGTCCGTGCTGGCTCGAAGTACTCCTAGCGCCGTGCAGGTGATCCCTACAACTCATCATGAAGGTATTCAGTCTCGTCCGTTTGCGCCTCCTCTTCCTCGTCGTCCCCGATGGGGACCGATCTGTGAAACTGACGCAGCAACGACGAAGCTCCGTCCCAAAAGGCTGCCAACGGATACTCAAACGACGTGGATCGCCGCAAGCAGTCTTACCAAAGTACCAACGCCGCCATACATCCAGGAACAGCGTCGTTTTTGTTAACAGATAGGAATAAAAGGAAAATAAGAAAAAAATTAAAAAAAAAGAAGAAGAAGAAGAAGAAATGAGAATCATTCGACAAGAGCGTTTTATATTCTTGTGCCTACGAACGGTTGGACATACAGTCTCTACGTGGTATACACGATTATCGTCAGCTTGAATACTTCGACCGTTGTTCTTCTTATCGTCAATATTCGTTTTCGGATTTCTTTGTCGACGATACTGTTGTACTTTCTTGATAATGTTAAATGAGATTTTATAAAAACGTGAAGCGGAGATCTCCGCTAGGTCTAGTCAGTGGTATTTAACGCTTTTAAGCTTGACGTTAATGTGTCTTGCATTAAGAATAACATAAGATAAAACAATATTAACGGATATCATGGAAAGTGCGAGAGTAAAATTGACGTAGCTAAGTAGGGTCGTTCTCTTTTATGCCGTCGAATTTGTGAGCTTAGCAACAGAACTAACTGTCTGGCCATGTCCTCGTTTACGATTAATCATTGCACTGCAAGGAAGCGGAAAATAATGTACTTTTCTTTCTTTTTTTTTCTTGTTTTTTTTTGGTGGGCTTCCGATAAGGTCTAGTCAATGGTGTTGAAAGAGCGCGAAAAAGCTCGCTGGTCCCATGGATTTCTAATCCATTGAAATACATCAAGAAACGAGAACACTGCCAACAGAATCAAAGGAAGTACTTATAGCGTTGTTTTATGTTACCCTCGATTGAGAACGAAAAGAAAAGAAGACTTCTTACTTTAACGATTAAAGTAACGATACTTGTATCATAAAGCTTTCATTTATTTAGGTATTGGATTTAATCACACTCGAGGAAAGATCTGTTTACCTTCGAAACGCGAATCGCGAATCGTCAGATTTTTAGAGATACCTTGAACAGCTTGCTAAAAAAATCTATTCGAAATCCGCTGAAGGTTTCTAACTAGTCAACGAAAGAAATTAGAGAGACGCAACACTGATGAAACAGAGTAACAAATCTTTTCTCGATCTTTCGTTTCTTCCGTCTAATTTTCTGCTACGTTTATAAGTCGGCATATCAAACGTTCAATTAATTGTACAATCTTGCAACGGCTTCTCGTCGATAATCAAACGTCGTGTACCACGTTCACTGTAATTGTCCCCGATCGTCGTTCGGTGCTGTACATACATATATGTACATACACTGTGCCTTCCCAGCTTCCTTCGTGGTGCAATGCATGAATGGTCGAACGAACGCGTGTACGTGTATGCGTGAGTGTGTGTGTCTAAGAAAAGCGAGTGAATGTATGAAACTGCATAAGAGTACATGAACATTTCGCGTGCCAGCTACGTTTCGCACCAAAATCCCCGAGAGCTTCGTACTACAGTAATACGATACTGTGATAAATGTTCGAGCCAGGTCTCTTTATTTTTCCTTCGTTTTTTTTTCTTTTCAACTTGTTTATCAAGCACCGACGATATAAAAGAAAAGCAATCAATCCATTGAAATGTGTATACGTACGCAGAACGGGGGACAAACGTGTGCATGCTTAAGTAAACAGCTGATCCATAGACGCGAATCTGGGGGGGGGGGGGGGGGGGACTGTTGAATTTGTATAAAAAGAGAAAGAAGAAGAATTACTGTTTCCTTAATTTTGTACGGTCTTGGAGAGACGATGACGAAAAAGTTAGCGTAAGTCGAGTGGAGTTTTACAAATTTTATCACGAATGTCTTCGTTACGATCGAACGATTGAGAAATACCTCTGTGTAACGCGGGTGAAGTCTCTGGCAATGGTCGAAGAAATAAATGATTGTTAAAAGAAAAGAAGAAGAAGAAAATAGAATGTGTGCGGTTAATCAGAGAGTTCGGAACGATGATGTTGTAATGTATAGTACGTGCATACGATGTAACATGTACCACCAGTCATACGTATTCATTCATACGCATACGCAAGAACACAAAGCATGTATAAAACACACAATCGACTGATCGAGTAGTTTTCTTTTTTTTTCTTTTTTTTTTGTCCTCGTACAACCGCTTTTATCGGTGTAAAAGCGGCCACGTTGTGGATCGTGATCCATTGCGCTACGATCGCGCGTGACACGTCGAACGATATATTGTGATGCGTATATTGTCGCTTAAATGTTATATATTAATATGTATACGTATCATACGTATACAGAAATGTTTATAGGTAGCTAGCTATATCTACTGCAACGGGATGATTCTAGGGCCTGTACGCGAATGTACAAGGTAGCCAATTATTGTAGACTACATTGATTATCCAAGAAGACACGTTCTTCGCAGGTGACTCGGAGCGAATGATGTTGGAAGAATTATTTTCATTTTCTTTTCGTTTTTTTTCACTTTTCAAACAATCGTGACCGGATGAAACGCATCCTTGGATCGCGCGTGTCCATCGATCGTTACGCATACAGGCCTGAGAATCGACGAATGAAAATTGTAACGACCAGAAGGGATTTCTGTCGAGGAAGTCGTCCGATTCGGACAGCTACGTTGCTTTTTATAGTCCTTTTTCTCACGGCTCTAACCGGCTGTTATAGTCGAGGTTGGCTCGTCGCTGGAATTTGAACCAAACGCGTGCGGTCAGTGCGAGAGCGATTTTTCGACACGATCTTCGGGTAAACGCGGAGCGCAACACGGCGACCCATATAATTTGTACAAATATTTTATTTTCTTTCGTAAAGATTCGATTAAAAAGTAAGTTTACTTATTTTGTGAATTGTATAATCCCCAAATTTCGCAAATCGGACAGCGCGTTAGAATAGTACAGCGCGCTTGAATCCTCGAAGTTTCTTCTTGACTTGATTCGAACAGATTGACGATAGAACGGAGTTAATTCGTTCCTGTTCTTGATTGATCATCGGGTTAGCAATGAACGTCTCGGGGAATTACACCGGAAGGGTTGCACGGGTGAAACCGGTGTACTTAACAATTATGTTATAATTCCACGAGTTTCAATTCTGCCAAGCCCAAACGTGATCGTAGTCTCGTTAAATTATAGGTGACGATTGTTAACAAATATACTTGACGGACGGATATATTTAAATTCGTACTTTTCGTGAAACAAATAAAACGACTAGTTTGTATAATTAATAGGGAAAAGCAGACAGAAAGAACAAGAAGGTAATTTCGTTTGCATCTCGATTTATTGAATACGTAAGGGTGGGGTAAATGACCTGTTTGGCGTAAACGAACTTAGGTATACGAGCACAGTTCTGCGTTGCACGTCGTAGTGGCGAGACGGCTACGATGTGGCTTCGCGATACTCTTCTTCGATTTTTATTTTATTCGGTTTTTTCGATGGAATCGTTAGTTGCGAGTGCTTTGAAAATTGTCTTTGGTCATCTATCATCGGTATCGGTCAACGGGTTGGTGTTCAACTAATTTCGTAAGTACATACATATTCGTATGCAATTTTGAAAGCACATGTTTGCGTCACGTTAGTTTTTAGCATGCAAGTTTTATTCCACTTTTAATAATTAGTTCTGTTGCGTTTAATTTGAACAATGACGACCATTCGGTTTGCCTCTTTCAATGCTCGAGAATATTTTAGAACCTTTATTCAAGATAGTTGTGCGACGTATTTCTTTTTTTTAAACAGTCGTGGAAACGCGTTGTCATTTTACAATTGTTTCTCAATGGTTCCGTCTATTTTCTTTTTTATCGAGCACATTCGAATTCTACTTCGACGTACAGGTGAAACACAGATTTTCCTCACTATTTCTGAAAATTATCGAGCATCTCGGTCGATGTTAAAATTAATATCGTGTTAAGAAATAAATGTGGAATATGCAAATTATTTTTCCTAGTCTGTGGAACAATACTGTAATGGTATTAAGTAAATAGTACTAATGCTTGAGTCATTTACACGAATTTTATGAAATATTCCGCATCAAATGGCATTAATTACTGAACTATAAAATTGTCATCGTTGCCATCAAAGTTTACATGCTTCCCTGCATCTCCATAAAGACTATTTTATAGAGTCTGTTAGCGTAAAATATTTTAATATTAGCTATCATCTCCCTTTGATTGAAGCTATCATATACCTCAATGGAATTTCATTACATTTTGTTCCGTCTTCTACGGAGAAAGTCTTACAAACTATAGGATATTTTCAAATGGAGAATGTTACAACAATCGTTACATACGTTGTTATTCTTTATTTGTTCAGAGGTCCAGTTGAGCAGAGTAGATTCTTATGCAACGTGCGTATAGTTCCTTGTAGCAGAGAAAGCAAAGCAATACCCGAATAATAACGAATATAATGAAAATTTCACATTTATGAATATTAAACGAATAAGGGGGATAATGTATTTTGATGTGAAATATATTAATGTATAAAATTTCAGCATTAACTGCCATGCTACTTGACCACTTTATTTCCTGTTTAAGGAAATTCTACGATTGGCAATAGGAAAGCGTTTTGGTATATAAAATTAATAGTCAATATATTAAAGTACACCGAAACTTGCCTATAGTTCTTCAGGAATCGATGAAGGATCAGAGCAGAAAGAGGACTTTTATTTTCAAGGAACGTAACTTCGATAAATTATTTAACGCAGTATTGTAATTCGAATGGTTACTAAAACAGAAATAGCTAGGGACTCGCAAATTTTTCGGAATTATTATTGAAATTAGTATATTCAAAAAATTATTCCATTTCATGTCGTAGCCAAATTTTCAAATAATGTCTCTTTGAGATTTATGCAAGTCCTTCACGACTCCTGCAGGAATTGTCTGTGAAATATAGTGCCTTTCTAGCCACTTAGAGCCAGAATTATTAACAATATACATAGTACGCATAGTGTAATGATTATTATTAACACGCCTTGCGCCTGGTTACGACATTGCAAAACTTTGATATACGAGGTGCTGTTAATAATTTTTCATCGCGGATAAAACGCGTTTCTTCGTCTCTTCTGTTACAATTATAATTTACGAATCGACGGCGAAAAAGTCTGGGAAAATGATCGTGTCCGGAAAAAATTCGTAGGAAAATAGAAAAGCAATATTATGCAGTTGCCTCATCAAAGACTCTGTCAAAATTTATATAGCTTCTTTTCTTCCCTGTCGAATGAACATTCTCACGAACATGGGGCGTACAAATTGTATTAAAATGTTTATATTTCAAAGGGGTTTCATACGGGTCTTGTGCACTTTTTTCCACGAAAGCGAATCTAATGTACAATAATTCCTAGTGCCTTATCACAACAAACATTTTATTTCGATGAAATAACTGCATACGGACTCCCTTTTTTCTGCTTAGAATTAGAGCAATAGCACAATAATTATTCTTCGTACAATACATGGAGAATTATTTCTATCCGTCAGCCAGAAAATATCATTTTCAATGGAAATTTTTCACGAACTTGCCTATTGCTTGAATAAGATCTACGGTGGTGTTGTGAGAATACAAATAATCAGTTTTAATAAAGTTTCAACTACTTGCATGAAGGTCCGCAATGAAACAAATGTTGCGAATTTGTAATTTACTGTATCTATACATGTACGATAAAGCGTTATGTTTCTAGTCAATGTACGACAGATAGAAAACAGTTCGAACGAAATTGCACGCGAGTGTATTTATAATGTAATTACTACGCGACACTGTTGCAAGGTTTATTAACAAAAATATATCTATATATATATATATGTACAGAACTACGCGCCACAAAGTGCTTTGCGATTTTATATTTAGTGTGAAAGGAAAAAGTATTGGAGTCTAATAAATAATGAGAAAACACCTGCTTTTCATATTAACAGAAAGTAACATTTTCTTACGCACTCGTGTAATACTGTAAAATTCATCGCTATTAACGCTTTATAATAAAAAAGACAAATATTTTATAACAATTAGGAAATTGGACGGATAATGAATAGCGGGGAAAAAAAATTCGCTAATGAAGAACTACAGTGATAGTTCTTACCTTAATATTTATAGACACGACGATTTCTATAAAAAAAAAGAAATTCTATTAAAAAAGTCAAGCGATTTTCTCAAATAATTTTTTCCTTCGATATATCGACAATTAATTTGTTCACGAATCTCATTGCGATAATTGTAGTATAAATAAGATGGGGTGTACCGTCATTATTGTAAATAAAAGAAATAACACCACGCCCTGGTAACGTGATAAGTAGGCTACTATAATACTTTGAATGGTAAATATATTATTTAATTCGAAGTTGATTCAGGTCGATAGAATAGAGAAGTACAGAATTTGTAATTTTTGTGATATAAAATTTTATGATTTTTACTAGTTTAATCGTTTTTTACCTAATGCTCCAGTATGAAGTATATAATGTATATAGTATGCATGTGCTTGATGTTCATAATACGAGATATTAATAAGAACCAGTAAGAATAAAAGATATTAACGGCAACTATGTCATAGTAAATACAATTAAGAATAATAAAAGCATCGACTAAGGGCAATAGTCTAAAAAGAAGCAACGATATTCTTAGACAGCTGCACGATAATTCGTAATATTATTTTCAATAATAATTGTATTCAATAATGGGCAGAATAATGATACTTATGTGCTGAACTGCAAGTTCTCGCCTCTTTGTTTTCGTACGAAAGACAAAAATATATGAAGCTGCAAATTTTCACGTGATTTCGTTACTTACCTTGCCTTTCGATTGCGAGAATATGCACTTTTCGTTTCGTGCACATTTCTAACAGGAAAAAGAGAGACGACACGAATACAATTCGAAATGATTTTCTGCTTGTATAATTTATTATGCCCCAAAAAATGTACCATGTACACTTTCCTCTTTCTCGTAGAATATATTCGCATTTACATACATGGCCATAATTCGCCTCACGTATACTTCAAACATCATTTTTACACACATTTAACATACATACTTAAATATATACAAATATCGTTTTGCACACAGAGTGACCATTAAGAATGTTCGTAGATGTATACTAGACACGTATAACAGAATGTGAGCGTTGAATCTAAAGGTAGAATCAATGAATTCGGATTCAACAATTTCGAAAATTCTAAGCTACCTGTTTCTTAAATTTCTATTTAAAAAATTGTAATAAGCAATGAACAACGGCAATGACGAATCCATAAAATGATCGTAGCTTAGTTATAGAAATCATTAAATATTTATGTAAATAATCTAGATTATTGCATGAACCGTTCATAGAAAAGCAATGATAAACAGTCAGAGAAGGTTCATGTAGTTTAATAGCTACGGTCGTTTAGCTACGTGTATAAATACGAGTAATTCTAACGTAGTTAACATTAAACAGCAAGCAACAAGAACTGTCTTTCATTTCGAAATTAATAGTTGAACTATGTTTGTAGTGTATGGAAAAACGTGGAATGCTCGAACGTCGTACATCGTAATAAGCGTAATTATTCGTTCCTCTTCTCGTCCATTCTTTCGTCCACGTAGTAATCAGCTCTTTTTCCTCGGAAGAACGAGTGCCAGCAATCCACCAACTGCGAATATTTTAACGATCAATCAGAAACATTTAATCTAGCACTTGTCGTACGGTTATTGCAAAAATATACGAATGAGAAGTAGAGTTGATTTTGCAACAGTGCAAATATTTCAATTATCACAAATATAAATAGAAACGTTTATCTGAAAAACTCTTCTGAAAAACATACAAGAAATAAAGAATACATTTTCGTGAAGAATATTTCAGATTATTATCACGAATATTGCAAGCTTCTGAGAAATAAAATGCGATGATTAAATGGCCAGTTTTGTCGAGTGCAAATTATAAAAGCACCCGCCAATCATTGTAAACGGAGCTAATCAATGAAATCAAAGCAAGATCATACACTTACGAATCACTACGCTGCCGACCAAAAAGATCGGAACCTCGCAGCTGATGTCCAGCAGCATTCCAAAAGCTAAATTACTGGCGATAGCGCCAATTCTACCGAAAAAGGTCATCATACAAATCGCGACGGCGCCTACGTGCGTCGGAAATATGTCGACGACAATGCTACCGATGACGAAATTCGCGGTGACTATCGTCAACGAGAACACGCAGCTCACGATCAGAATTTGCAAGGAGGACCTGACGAAGTATATCGCGAAACCGAAGGTTCCAGCTAACAGCATCGTTGTCACTGAAAAATGAACAGATAAAAGTGTTAAAGTTGCCGGCGAATTCCGAACAGTGATATTACATATTATATTTACAAAGAAGCTCGGGTAAAAATATCTATATTTATGACGTTTATGCGCCGCAATTATTTCAGAAGTTTGCATATTTCAATATTAGCAACATTCGCGTATCGAAATTGGTGAGACAATTTCTATACTTTGGATTTTAATCACGTATACGTATACGTACATCGTTCACTATTTTTATATATCTATTAAAATGCTTTCGTTAAGATATTTTCGTTAAGCGTACGAATACAATTTTTATCGGTGCATAGATATTTTTTATATTTACCTGGTATCGTTCGTCGGCCAACACGGTTTGCCAAATAACCGGATACAATGTTACCTAACAAGCAGAATGCATTTATAGTTAACGAATTGATGAAAACCATCTCGTCCATGTCGGGAGAACAATCGTTCACGACGCTCGTCGAATCGACTAAAATATTTTTCAATGGTGGCACGGCTACCTGCAGATCGTTTTCGACCAATTTGCAAACGCTCACGGTTCGATTCGGGTGTGCGTTCTGATAATTCTGGAATCGATTGAACAACTCGGGTAACCATAAACCGAAACCGTAGTATCTGAAATGGATTCAATTTCGATCAATAAATATGTCGAGGTAAATGTTGCAAAATATCACGAATGCTTATCACTCTCGTAATCGCACCGTTAATCCTGTTAAGTGTATCCGCGCGCATATTACAATAATTAGGGAAATTGTGTTTAACAAACTTACCCGAACATATTCGCAAAATAAATGCTCCAACATAGAAACGCGTATTTCAGAAGCGGCGGTGATGCAAGGATACGCATTTGTTGCCAAATATTTTTCAGTAACTCCATTAGTACATCGGACGTAGAGGAAGACGCTTTATTGCTATTAATATTCGTCGTGTCGTCGGGTAACAAGATTTTTATCTAGAACATACGACGAATAATCATCCCGAATTTATTTCCGTCTTCGTTGCATTGTCATGTCCGTTCGTTTCACGGTAAGGGGCGGATTGCAAGTAAAATAATGGAAAATATAATAGGATATTACTGTATTACAACTACATCCATGCGCGATAAGTAAAATTAACAATTTTCCTTCAACATAGAAATTAATGGTACACATTGTCGCGCTCATAACTTGCCAAACGAAAATGGAAATGACATTTCATTAATACTTACGGGATATTCGTCCTCCTGGTGGCCAGTATTTATCGCGTAGATTTTTCGCAAAATCGCCAACGCCTCTTCCATTTTTCCCTGGGAGACCAAAAATTTCGGGCTCTCCGGATATTTGATCGCGATTAGAGTTACAATTAATGTTGGTATTCCAATTACAGCCAGGAAGAGGCGCCAAGAATTGTACAGCATTCCGTTGAATTGAAGAGATATCGGCAGTGGTATAATAATCCAAGCCAAACCTAATAAACAAGAAGATAAAATCTGTTTCCCACTTCCGTAATAGTCTTTGCGTGTAACATTCCCGATTAATATAATATTATTACAAAATTATTAGGAAATGCTTTCGACTTGTACGCGTAGAACGTACAGCCTATAACAATCAATAACAAATTTGGACGCCACAATATATTCTTCCTCTTCCTCTTACCGGGCAGTATTAACCACGAGAGGGTCCAAAAAAATCCAACGTAACATATAGATCTCACTCTTTGTTTCTCCGCGTGAAATTCACCAAGATAAGTGTAAACCAGAGATCCGGGTGCTCCGATGCTAAAAATTGGAAATCGATGTTAAATAGAGGAAAAGGAAGACGATTAACTTTCATTATCATACTCACAAGAATCCATTCAGTGCTCTGAACATTAGCAGCACGTTAAAACTTTGTGCGAAACTTCCTCCAATTGATAAAAGACTGTCGCTCATTAGAGAGAGCAGAAGAATGTATCTTCTGCCGTAAGCATCTGCGAATACTCCCCAGAAAAGGGAGCTCACGACACCCCCTAAACGGGCGAACGCATTATTTAATTACTAATATAATTAAATGCTAGGTGATCGATTAGTCTTCGTAATTGTCATTATTTCATAAGCGCAAGTGCTAATCACAATTAACACTATAGCATCCAAGTTTCGTGCTTCTCAAAAAATGACTGATCGATGCACTTAATTTATAAAGTGACGTTTCCTCGCTTTTGATTTCTTATTCTGTCAACGATAATATTGCTCGTCTACGGTAGATACCATATATATGAGGAGAAAATTAATCGACTTTAATCGCACAAAAGACGAGTGGGATGTTACATAAAAAACTGCTCCTCAACTTTACTAATGAAATAAGTGCTATCGAACGTGTCTAATATATTGCAATCAATGTGCCAAAAGTATTCGCACCTCCCTGCATATTTTCGTTGAAAGATCAACTCTATAAGAAAAGTGTCTCCACTGTTCCCTTACCCAAAAGAAAGGAGACGTTTAGAAGGCCTTTCTGTTCGGACGTCAATTTCAGATCGCATTCCGCGGATGGCAAAATGTATGCGTTTATACCGTTCTGGCATCCAGCGCAAAGGAACATTGCGCCGCAAAGAAGAAGAAAGCCATAGTGGAATTTTCCGTATCCTGAATTGTAGATGAGATAAATGTCAATTTTAACAAATAATTGTAGATTATGTACGGTCGAGACATATTAGATTGCCGGAATATTAAAGACTACTTCTTACATTGATGTAATATTAGAGTAGTGCATGTCAGTGCACGTCTATAATTATTTGGAAAATTATTACAATTATTGCGAATACTTGAGAGTTTTCTTACCGCAAAGTTTAATAGCTCTCTCGAAATCCGCAGCGCCTTCTTTGCCTCCGTTTTCTGGAGAAACATACACAGATACCAATTAGATCGTGTTATTTGAATAAAGGGTTAATAGTTTTCAATCACAGTTCGCACAATTGGCTTGTTGAAATAATATCGCGCGTAAACTATACGTATATTCAATATTTTGATATTGTGTAATTTGTGGAAAAGTACTCTCTTTAATAGCAATGATACGTTGTTCTTCTCATCAGCACGTACAATTGTCACGTTTAAACAGCGCAGCACGTTATCACTATAAATGAGTAGGTACTATGTTTTTAAAATTCACGTTACATTTTTACTGACCCTGACTCTTATCGAGCACACTACTTTCTATCATGTAAAATAATTACTACGAAACGAAGTACTTCGTACAATTTCATATTCAGTTTATCTAGCAATGTTTCTAAATCGTTTGTCGCTGCATTAAATCCAATCTCTGAGATGCACATATTGTTGGGAAAAGTCTGATATACTTGTGCACGCAATTGTTACAAAAATCATTGCATTCATACAAATGTTACATAAACATATGATTTATTATTAAACGAGAGGTTTTTCCAAATTCCCCAAATTCGCGTCACATTTATACATTGTTCTAAATGCGAACCAACTTACAACCACTTAGTATTCGTATTAAACATTGCAATTGTAATTACTCATTTTAAAAGTACGCTAATTCTGTAATAAAAAAAATGTACACGTTGTAAATCGTTTCATACGAAGGATAGAATTCAATGTAGCAGAATTCTTGACGGTCTATCGAGTCGTTTTTAATTATTGTACGATTAGCACGATCAAGATAGTATCACCGGCAATTACCGGGAAATGCACAGTAAGTGTAGTTCATTAATAACTTCATGGTAGGTCCATGTGTCGATAACAGTAGTGAGTGCTATGTAATTCCACCAGTTTGGATGGAATATTTCAGCATATGTTTAATTCAATGTGTCATCTTGAATGGGCAGCTTTCAAATTTATTACGAGGATACAGATTTATGTACAACCCTTGCCAATCCTAAAATAACTTTCACGTGTACAAATTTTCGTCGAAACAAGCATTTGAATTAATGAAATTACGTCACGCACAATGTCGCGTACAATAGTTATATTAAACTACAACAGCAACGCGGCCGGAAATAATTGGGCTATCCTGTGTTAATGGGAGAAGTGCCAAATATCAAATATGAAAGCTAATTCTGCAAATATATCGGACAGTGCAAAGTCTCGCCCAGAAATTTCGACAGGAACATTAATAAATATATTCTTAATATGAAAATTGAATATACGAAAATATAATTCCGGTTCCCTTTATGCGTTGATCATCTACTTAATTGTGACCGTGTATTTTTCTTTTTCTCATGCTAAAGCCACAGAGTCAAAGGTAAATTTGACAATGCCCATTTATCTATTATCCATTCTTGTTTGGCACAATAAAGTTAAAGTGAACTTAATGAGCATCGGAACCATGTGTGCAGGTGACACCAATTACGCGAATGGTACGTATCGATTCGACGATTTATCGTACGACTATCTAATATACGATGATCGAATTGTCTTCGAAATTCGTTAATTTTCCATCGAATAATTCATCTTTGCGTATCTCGCGTCCAATAAATAAGCAGTGAAAAGAAAAATTATTGTGTCGTTTCTCAAAACATTCGTATAAATATTACTTGAGAAGATAATAAATTAAATGCTTTTAATTTAATAGTATCTACTAATGCATATTGCGATGAATTTCTGTGCCACGACGATAGAACAAATAAAATCAGAGGGTGTCAGGTAAAATTATTGTTTCATGACGGACAAATATTTTTGGGTACGCTGGAGGATTAAAAAATCGAATCAATGAGATGACGTGGATCGTCTGATTCCGTGAACGAAGATCGACAGATGAAGAGAGTAATTAACGAAGCAATTGTATTTCAACATTTCGCCAGTGTCTATTGTGCAGCTGTTTGCATTCGAATGTGTGTAGAAAATACATCTGCAGATCGGTTCCGCGTATTTCTTTTCACAAATGCACTGGCAAACGGATCGTTCGAATCGGTGAACGAAATGACGGTAACAACAATAGAAGGAAGTAATTATTGTAACTTTGATAATAATTAGTTCGATGCTGTTTCGTTTCGTCTCCCTTCTATGTAGCAAACGCTGTCAGTGACAGACGTCGTATCTAGTGAAACACGAAAAGATGTTAATTTCATTTGGCAGGGAACTGTGTGTATGGATTGAAAAAAATCGTGTATGTCCGGGTAAAAATTGTAGGTACTGTTAATTCGATAGAATATATAAAAAAAAGTCTACAGTCTAGTTTAATAAGGATTACCATTGTTCTAGAATTGTCTTAGGATTGTTCGATTATGCGATTTTCCAATGCAAATATTATTCGCCCATTGGATGTGTTTTACTTTTGATTGAATTGTCAGTTCAGTTTGTGCACGAATAAAGAATGAAGAAACGATGACGTAAAGAGACAACGCGTTTTCGCATATCTTTCATTAATGACGACTTCGCTGAGTATAACAATTTCCTGCGATTAAGGTGAACTAATTTGGGTCATATCGAAATGCCCCCTTTGTCGATCACAGCGATAAATAAACTTATCGATACACGTATGAATTTGTAATAAAATAAAGAATATGGAAGCTCGATAGTTGCTCATATATAATAGTATTGCAGTACTAAAATTGATAATGTAATACCCCAGAGATTTGTTCTTGAAAATAATATTCATGTCTATTCTGCGTTTTGATTCTAGTACTTCCTACTACGAAAACTTGCTCCAATTAAGAATCGAGAGATGCTATACGACTATTCGAATGCAACCACTATTCCGTAACACTTACTTCCATAGTGATCTTTAAATAACACACACTTTGCCCTTCCAAATGGCTCAAATCACCCCCCAAAAAATAATTGCACGTATAGTACATGAACAGGTAAAGGAAAAGACCAAATTAAAAAATCATTTCGTGTAATTATCAAATAAACTAAACAATATTATTTGAACACTGACCTAGGGAACTGGACAAGGTGGCAATCTGATTGACCATAGCGATTTCGTTCACGATATCTGCGCCTAGATATCCTCTCGTCCTTTCCGTTCAAGTCCGAGCAAAGACTGTCGGTGCAAAGCGGACAGAAACTTGTACTTGTCCTCAACAGCGCTGACAGAAAACGTTCATGCGATCCGCGGTGGCATCGCTTTAAATATTGCCATGCGCTTGCACGATCGGTCAGCTACGAGCCAGCGTTATTATTCGCCAGATCGTGAATCGTCTCCCTACCATTACGTCAAACGAGATGCATATGGAAAAACCGATTTTTCCAGCCACCACGTATGCGTTTTTAAGCGAACCCGAATGGCACACACGCGACTTTTCGAGATTTCGACCGCGAATTTCGGCGATTTCTTCCGGGATCACGCGATACACGATCAACAATCGACATGTGTAAATGCAAAGAGTATCCAATTTCGGGCAATTTCATAGATAACATGCATAAAACTTACAGATATGTTTCATTCGTATAAATAACGTAAAGGATCTCATTATACCGATGAGAATCGAGTAAGAGGTGGACGATGATTAACAGGTGTTCATCACGGTCGAAATTTGTATTTATATTTATTGGACATATCTGTTGTACATATGTATAATAATTCGAGTTTTTGATAATCGAAGTAATCGAACTAAATCCAACTAATTCATTGAGTTGGTACAATAATGCGTGCAATGATGTTTGTTGCAAACGTGAACATTGATAATGATGTTTGTCCTGGGTGTGGCCCTTTGTAATTAGGCTCGTTGACCCGAAGAATTAGGAATGAATCGATATTCTATTCCACTGTCGCGCCTATATTTTTATAACTGCTGATAAAGACAAATAAAATTGGTATTCTTTATTGATATATTGTTACTACAAACGACGAGAAATCCAAACGACAACAAATGTTAGAACAGCGATTTAAACTCATGAATTTAGGGAATATGCTATGATCGATATTGGTGTTAATAATGTTATAATTTATTTTCTAACGCTCTAAAGATAATTCTTCTGTAAGATAATATATGTCTCGCCTTCAGAATTACATTTTCTTATTCCTTAAGAAGCCTCCTTTTTTAATATCTGCAAAGATGTGCTTCAAACTACGCGTTCTCTGCCATATCTACAGTGCCTGATATGGTATCGCCATCTATACAGAACTCCTTGAACCACAGACGAGATATAGGACTAGAGAAGACATCTTATGGACTTTCGTGGCCCAACGTGACTGACATACCGACTCAACAAACGCTGATTCGAGCGTCCACTGCACATGAACAGTGATCACTTTAATGATAAAAATCTTTCTTGAGTCTCCTTTGCTGGACGAATGACCGATCATCCAATTGAGGATGGACGCGTCTTCGTCCGGCATCGAGATTTTTTTAATATGAGATTAACTAGTCGCTTGTTGTAATATCGCGTTAACTAATATATTAGTTTGAACGGTTTTTCGAATCTTTATTATATTTTATTCAGTTACTTACATACTGCTTTTGCGACATCGAATTCGATTCTGATTTTAGAACAGGTCTATCACAGGTCTATTCTTTTGTTGCAGGTATAATGGATGATTGGCTGGCAAAGAATAATATATTGAGGCCGCAGGAATGGAGTATTGAGATACAATTACTGTGTAATTTTCAAACACATACTTGAATTGTTACTAACAAATGAACCGCTCGTGGAATATTCTTAACACCTATTGGAGACTGTAGCTTGGGCTTCTAGCATTCATTTATGTCCACTGGTCATTGATGTAGCTGGCCTGCAAGTCGATATAATCGCATTTGTTTATAATTTCTTTAAACAAATTCAATTATCTCGCGTTCTACTGGGCCGATTTTAATCAACGACGACTTAAATTAAAGTTCTCGATGCGACGAACGATCTGTTCCTATTTTAGAACGACCCTCCGCCCTTCGATCCACTCTTTCTCAGATTAAATTCTTTTCCTCTTATGCTTCTTGGTCCTCCCTTCTTTCTTTTTCCTCTATATATCCCATAACACTTCTTCTCACTCCTGCTACATACTTACTAATATATTTTTTTGTGTGCGCAGGCAAAGAGTAAGGAACACTGACCGGCACTTCTCATAGTGCGTAAAAGCAAGAAAGACGAAGGAATAACTCTTGCCACAGACTTTAGTTATAGTCAATTAGTTTATAAAAATAGCTTGTAACTGTTAGCCCCTTAGTTTAATTTAGAACAATTGTGTAATTAACTGTTATGGCATACCTAGTATATATTTTATTTAATATTCAGCATATTCAGTAGAACTTGCATATATTTTAATTACTTTTACTACAAGTTCTACTGACTGCGCTAAGTATACAATGCCAGATATAATAAATACTTTACGTATGCACAAGTTACACAATTGTTGTAATCGACGATCGACGCCTCCATTTCTTCGACAGCCGGGACTCGCAACTTTTAACTGTCTGCCCGGACTTTGGTGGCTGAGCCACCGACGAGATATAGGAATAGACAATTCATCTTATGGACTTTCGTGGCCGACTCAGAAATCCCACGCTGATTTAAGCGTCCACTGCTCATGACCGACACTTCTCATTGTGCATAAGAGCAAGAAAGAAGATGGAAGAACTTTAGTTATCCTTTAGTTATAGTAAATTAATAAAGCTTCTACATAGAAGCTATGTTAATTTTTAGTATAACATTTATCTTGTTTGTGTCTATTGTACTTTTCATATTACATACATGTTACTTTAAAATTGATTAAGATTTAGTTGTAAGGGATGTTGTAAATAGATATAAAAGAATAGGACGTAAGTATTAGCTTGTAAATTTGAATTGCAACATTTCTGTAACTTGTACCTTCACTGAGTAGTTTCAATAAATGTTAAATGAAAAGAATTCCACTGCTCTTTTTATTTTCATACCTTACCAATCCTTGAAAGAACCTAATTCCAATTCCTTATACAAGAAGTACCGTGGACGAACTTTAAATGCAAAGTCCTAAAGCGAGAAACTTGTAAAAATTGCCCTATACGTTATTAAACTTGGCAGCAGGAAATTCTCCATCATTTTTAAAGTCTTCATCTCTTGCAAAATTTGTTGGGAGAATCTAGAAATTTAAGCGCTCGGAAATTCCTGGAACGTGACGTCATTTCCAAGAATTGCTTCGATCGAATACCTCCTCGCATATCATATTCTCCTGATACAAATCCACGATTTTCAGCGAGATATTTTTGCCAGAAACTCAGAAATTTTGCGCTCGGAAATTCCTGGAACTGTGACGTCATTTCCAAGAATTGCTTCGATCGAATACCTCCTCGCATATCATATTCTCCTGATACAAATCCACGATTTTCAGCCAGATATTTTTGCCAGAAACTCAGAAATTTTGCGCTCGGAAATTCCTGGAACTGTGACGTCATTTCCAAGAATTGCTTCGATCGAATACCTCCTCGCATATCATATTCTCCTGATACAAATCCACGATTTTCAGCGAGATATTTTTGCCAGAAACTCAGAAATTTTGCGCTCGGAAATTCCTGGAACTGTGACGTCATTTCCAAGAATTGCTTCGATCGAATACCTCCTCGCATATCATATTCTCCTGATACAAATCCACGATTTTCAGCCAGATATTTTTGCCAGAAACTCAGAAATTTTGCGCTCGGAAATTCCTGGAACTGTGACGTCATTTCCAAGAATTGCCGGCGTCGGATACCTCCTTGCACATCATATTCTCCTAATACAAATCCACGATTTTCAGCAGACATTTTTGCCTGAAACTCAGAAATTTCAGCGCTCGGAAATCTGGACTTTGTATTAGGAGAATATGATGTGCAAGGAGGTATCCGACGCCGGCAATTCTTGGAAATGACGTCGGATACCTCCTTGCATATCATATTCTCCTAATACAAATCCACGATTTTCAGCAGATATTGTTGCCAGAAACTCCGAAATTTAAGTGCTGAAAATCGTAGATTTGTATCAGGAGAATATGATATGCGAGGAGGTATTCGATCGAAGCAATTCTTGGAAATGACGTCACGGTTCCAGGAATTTCCGAGCGCAAAAACTCAGGGACTCCCATCAAGACATTGTATTAATTCCTGGATAATTAGCGCCGAATTTAATAATAATCAGGTCTATTTTTACAAGTTCTCCGCTTGTGAACTTTGCATTTAAAGTTCCTGCACGGTAGTACTTGTTTAAGGAATTGGAATTAGGTCTTTTCAAGGATAGTTAAGGGGTGAAAATAACAAGAGCGGTAGAATTCCTTTCATTAAAGATTTATTTAAATTAATCAATGAAGTTACAGAAACATTGTAGTTCAAATTAACATGCTAATACTTAGGAACTATTCTTTTATTTGTTCTTAGTTATGCACAAGTTACACGATTGTTGTAATTGATACAAGACACATCAGCACAGTCAGTAGAACTTGTAGTAAAAGTAATTAAAATATATGTAAGTTCCACTGAATATGCTGAATATAAAATAAAATATATAATAGATATACATAACAGTTAGTTACACCATTGTTCTAAATTAATCTTACGCGCTAATAATTACAAACTATTTTTATAAAATAATTGACTACAACTAAAGTCTGTGGCAAGAGTTCTTCTTTCTTCTTTCTTGCTTTTATGCACGATGAGAAGTGCCGGTCAATGTTCCTTACACTGCCTGCGCACACAAAAAAGTATATTAGTAAGTATGTAGCAGGAGCGAGAAGAAATATTATGGGATATATAGAGGAAAAAGAAAGAAGGGAGGGCCAAGAAGCCTAAGAGGAAAAGAGGATTATTTGAAAAGGAGTGGATCGAGAGGTGGAAGGTCGTTCTACAATAGGAACAGATCGTTCCTCGAATCGAGACCTTTAATTTAAGTCGTCGTTGATTAAAATTGATATAGTAGAACACGAGATAATTGCATTTGTTTATAGATATTAAAAGCAAATGCGATAACTTCGACTTGCAGGCGAGCTGTGAAAACGATCAAAGGACATAAATAAAACCTACAAGTATCAGCTACCATGTCCAATACATGTGAACATTATTCCAAGTGAAGTTCATTTGATATAAGCAATTAAACAATTAAAATTGTTATTACGGCCAACTGCATATATGTACAGCAACGGGGTATATTTCATCGTGTAGCTTATTTGTTTCCCTTTCATTTGACACCCTATTAATTAAAAACAACACCCAGGAGCCGAGATAAGAATTTTTTTAAATTTTATCGGTAACAATATGTCGATAACCGGACATGTGGTGCCATCTCGCGTTGACGGCGTTTTTCGCAGTTTGCCGCTCCATCAAAACCGAATGTCTGGATTACATCTTTAATTTAACCAATTGGCAGGCCACCTACATCCATGACCAGTGGACATAAATTAAAGCTAGAAGCCTAAGCTACAATCTGCAATAGGTGTGAAGAATATTCCACGACCGGTTCATTTGTTATAAACAATTTAAATCTTTGTTTGAGAATTCCACGTTAAGTATTCACGGCAGCTATTCTAAGCTTGAAAGAGATTGTTCCTTGAATCAAGAGCTTCAATTTGAGACGTCGTTGATTAAAATCGGCCCAGTAGAAGCCGAGATAATTGAATTTGTTTAAGGAAATGATAAACAAATGCGATTATATCGACTTGCAGGCCAGCTACATCCATGACCAGTGGACATAAATTAAAGCTAGAAGCCTAAGCTACAATCTGCAATAGGTGTGAAGAATATTCCACGACCGGTTCATTTGTTATAAACAATTTAAATCTTTATTTGAGAATTCCACGTTAAGTATTCACGGCAGCTATTCTAAACTTGAAAGAGATTGTTCCTTGAATCAAGAGCTTCAGTTTGAGACGTCGTTGATCAAAATCGGCCCATTAGAAGCCGAGATAATTGAATTTGTTTAAAGAAGTTATAAACAAATGCAATTACAGCGACTTTCGTGCGAGCTACATCAATAATCAGTGGACATAAATTAAAGGTAGAGGTCTAAGTTACAATCTACAAGACGTGTTAATAATATTCCATGCGTGGTTGGTTTGTTATAAACATTTAAACAATTAAATTAATTTTTACGGGCAAGTGGATAATGTTATAGCAATGAGACTATTGCAGGTGAATAGCTTATTTCTTTCCCCTTCATTTGATACCTAATAGATTAAAAAACAACTATCAGGAGCCGAGGTAATTGCTGTGACCCGAAGGTCATTTTCACCGATTCTTTAATTGATTATAGCTTTTAAACCACAACTGCCACATTGTTGAAACTGTTGGATGAGATAGCTATGGTTCGTTGCTTTAATTTAAGATCAGCTCGGATAAAAAATACCCACTGGAAGCCGAGAAAAACGCAATTATTTAAATTAACGATGTCATTCAGAAATTTGGTATTTGCGCCATGTACATTTGTTTGTGCTGTGAGGTTCTACGTTACCGACAGATTGTAAAAGGTGATGTCGATTATAAATTTTATATCCAGGCTCCTGGTGATCAGTTTTTAATCTATTAAGTGTCAAATGAAAGGTAAAAGAATAAGCTACTCGCCCGTAATTATCCCGTTCCTGTAACTTTATCCAGTTTCACGTAGTTATTATCAATCGCGCATGGAACATTGGTAACACGTATTGAAAACCCTAGATTAGACTACTAACTTTAATTTATGTCCTTTGATCGTTGATGTAACTGGCCTGCAAGTCGATATAATTGTATTTGTTTATAATTCCTTTAAACAAATTCAATTACCTCGCGAATCTTAATATTAAATTCTGTAATTGATTGAATTTTTTCGTCCTTGAATACGCGTAAACGGGAACCTTTACTACAAGCAGTCTTTTATCAGTGACTGAGACCATGGTGCTTTGGAACATAACCTTAAGATGGGACTTTTCATGAATTTTACGATTTAAAGAAAGCATAATTTGAGTAACTTTAGGTTTATTTTAATTGTTTGATAATAAATTAAATAGGAAACCAAAGATTCCACCTAAGGTAATTAAAAACATTTAAGTGAAACCGGATAGGTATGTGTTAAACGATGCCGTCAGTACATGATTGTTTTCATTGTTCCCTGTTGTAAAAATTATTATTACAGTATGCTAAAAATGTTGCAATTTAATACGACGATTTATACAATATCAACCAGATTTACTTCTCGGTTGCTGTGGCGCTTAAATGCGTCATTAACCACAAATGCAGCTGCAGTGGCATCTGAATCCGTTATCAATAATCTTAAGGTAAAATTTCACATTTTTGTGAAGAAAAGTTATTGTACTATGTATTTTGCACTTGACATCTTGTAAATATATATAATATAACGTACAATTCATTAACAAGTGAACGTTCGTTTGCTAAAGATCGATCAGCAGTTAAAGGAAGCAGCAGCAAACATTGCAATGAATAATGCACAATCTGTACAGTTTAAGGAACTGAAGAGACAATTGTGTAACGGTTTAAATTTAGAATCTGTGGCCGCTTCTAAAATTCAGTCGGCAAGAAACATGCACGACCTGTTAGAAGTAATAAAAACACCTTTATTGTCTCAAAACAATATCACAAAAGCAATTCAACAAATTACGGTGTGGGTGAATCAAAATAATAAGCATCGTGTATCGAATAAGGAAGATAATAATAACGCAGTAGAAAATCAAACGAAGGTCCAAAATATTCAGGAAAAAGAATACAGCGAGTATGATATTTCTCGATGCATTGATTTATCAACAACAGAAATGATTAAGGTAAT
The DNA here is from genome assembly GCA_963667235.1 of Nomada lathburiana. Classification (NCBI taxonomy): domain Eukaryota; kingdom Metazoa; phylum Arthropoda; class Insecta; order Hymenoptera; family Apidae; genus Nomada; species Nomada lathburiana. The sequence continues at coordinate 12,418,904 of OY763905.1, read as the reverse complement.
AGCACGCAAATAACATATCCTTTAACTTTCACGACAAATATGTTTGTGTCTTATTTATCACAGGAAATAAGCAAATTTTCACAAGAAGGTAACAGAAATGTACAAGCATTGAACTATATGTTTCAAAATATTATCGAATTTAACGAGGAATTACAGCCTGGTGCATGTTCAAGCTTAATGTTCAGTATGAGTAATCTATGTTACTCGGATGAGGTAAAATTACAATAATGATTGCATTAAAAATGAAATCGTTGGCTGGCTTGAAATATAAATATAAATTACAAATTGATTTCAGAGGTTACTTAAAAAAATTTGTCACGATTTAATAAACCATATGAGTAGTACTAATAAGGGGATACCTGATGTAACGATAATATCTATAGTAAAGTCTATGTCGGTTGTAAAGTATAAAAATAATGCTTTCTTAGATCGTGTATGCCATGATATCATTAAATCTACATTTAAATACAAAAGCAAGCAAATAGCAAATATTTTACTGTCCCTCGCATCGCTAGGGTACGAGTCTGATCTTGTAAATGAAATAATTGAGGTATGCATGACAAACCAATTTTAAGATACTAACAATTGTGCATATCAGTTAGAATAGTTTTTAATTTTATTAAGTGTACATTTTAACCAATGGAAATTTAAGTGCTATTAAATATATTTGTATAACTAGATTTATATGCCAGAATTAACAATGACATCATTGGGATACACACATTGGTTGAACTTAGTGTGGTCCTTGATCGTATTGAAGAAGGCAGAAGCGTGGCATATTGCGTCGGTCTTAAATAATAATTTCGTCACAAAATTAATGTTCTTAGGTTTGTATCTTTAAACGAAATTCATTTTCACTATGGTACGATGATATATTAATCTTCGTTTCGTATTCGTAGAAACACGAAGGCAGTTGCCCCACCAATTGAAGCTACTAAATATCAATGGTTATGCGTTACACGCATTACAGAACTATACTGGTAAAGTGGAATATATGTTAAATATGGAAGAAAACGTAATACAGTTTGTATATATATCTTAATTCGTTGCAATTCTTCAGGGCCTTACCTTTCGCACAGCATTGTGCCGCAAGCAGTATGTAAGCGATCGAAACAGAAAGAATTATACGTTGAGACGCTTGAAGTTACGCTAAAAAATATGTTACCATCTACAGCCTACTATAAGATGAACATAGATACTCAGATGGGTTTTCTTTTAGGTGTGTTGTACAATACTGCACTACTACCCTATTTATTATTATAAATACGTTATATTGAAAATAATGTTTTAGATGCGGTATTATGTATGGATGCCGATTGTACCGCAGTCCCTGTAGATGGTACGACAAAAGCAGAGTATAATAAGTAAGAATCGGAAAGAAATATTAGTACAAACATTTTGTTTACAAAGTTCACAGCACGTGTGTATGGAGAAGGAAAATAATCAATGCTCACGAATTGGAAATGTTTCAGAATTGGTATAATCGTAGTCGATTATTACGACATGTGTCTGGGAGATACAGATTACCACGGATTAATTAAACTACATGCTAATTTATTAACATTACAAAATTACGAGGTTTTATGTGTCCCCTATCAACATTTCGGCATAGCGGACAAAACTGAGAAGCGTGTATCATATTTAAGACGTCAGCTATGGAACAAGTTCAAGCAGAGATCGTAGTGATTACTAATGTAAATGTAAATTGATATTCTGTAACATTTGTTAAATAATAAACGTACAGAATGTAATTATAAACATAATTTATATCATTTTTTATTATTATACATTACACGCGTAAGAATTTTTATAGGGCCGATTTCGGCTATGATACGGAATGAGAAAAATCGCCAAATGCAGCTTAAACTTAATCTAACATTCAATTGCAGGATATATTGTAAATAGATGTAAAAGAATAGTTCATAAGTATTACCTTGTAAGTTTAAATTGCAACATGTTTGTAACTTGTATCTTCATTAATGAATTTAAATAAATCTTCCGTAAAAATAATTATACTGTTCTTTTTATTTTCACGCCTCAACAATCCTTGAAAGAACCTAATACCAATTCCTCAAACAAGATGTCCCGCGCAGGAATTTTAAATGCAAAGTTCTGAAGCGGGAAGCTTGTAAAAATAGTCCTGAACATTATTAAATTTGGCGCCAGGAAATTCCATTGAATTCGACATCATTTTCCCGGAAGTCATACAAACTCCGAGCAAAATTATTTAACAGAATTAAATTCTCGGACATGCTTGGAAATGACGTCAAATTTCTGGAATGGCTGAAGTTCGGATACCTTCTCGCATATCATGCTCTCCTGATACAAAAGTCAGATTCTCGGTGGAAATTGTTGGCGCAAGCACAGAAATTTAAGCGTTCGAAAATTCCCGGAACGTGAACGTAAAAGTCCGTAAGGTAGTAGGTCTATTTAATATATCGTCCATGCTTTTATTCGTGTTTATCATTCAACGATAACCACTTACTTTTCTCGACGGTCTATTACGAATAATATTGTTATGCGCTTTTATACGTCAAATATTTACAATGTAATTAATCGACGACCGAACAAAGAAAAGAAATGTACAAGTTAAATATTTTACTGTTCCTTTACAGTGTCACAAATGCCTGTATTTGTGCCGTACGTATTAAGTTCTTATTCGTTACTTATAATGATTATTATCGTTACTCTGCCCTTCTTATTTACAAAAAGAATATTTTCAATTAACTTCGATTTAATTGCAAATTTTTTATCGGGCGTTTCATTATAATATTTTATCAGCTCAGGATTTGTAATTGAGTACAGGCTGACTGAAATGTTGTAATTCTAGAAAAGATTACCAAATATCATTGATCGTCGTTTCTACATATATTAAGTTGTATATTATTATTTATATTCTTCGCAGGATACACAAACAGTGAATGACAATATTTGTATAATTCACGAACCTGTTTTGAAACTTTTTTCATATAATTTCACAAGCTTGTCGAATCCTGCAAAGGATGTTACTTTACATCATGACTACTTGAATGAAACTATACGATTACAATTATGTACACCGCTAAAGGAAAAATGCAATGGGAAAGATGGATACAGTATTTGTTTAACGAGAAACAAACAGGAAAGGGGCATAGGTAACTATTTATTTTAATTTATATAGCTATTCTAGAATGATTTTTCTTTTTTACATTCAAGGATCACATCGTGCTTTGCTTTTACAGGAAAAACGTCCCCAAAAGTGGACACCAAAAATGGAAGAATATTATTTGTATTCACAGGTGATGATTGTACACCAAAAACAAAATATACTGTAAATATTGTTATGAAGTGTGATTACGAAGCTGGGAATAATTCTCATCCTGAATTATTTCATCATGTATGTATTTATTAATTATCCCGGTAACAGAGAATTTTTATACGCAGCTGTTCAAATATTTCAGACATTGGACCAGTGCAGTTTATATATGATATGGACAACGGCACTTGCGTGCGGGCCTCGAATTAAAACAAATTGTACAGTAACAAGTAATGGCTTGCATTATGATTTATCACCCTTGACAAGATATTCACAAAATTATGTTATTCGCATGGGTAATAAACCATCTCTGAAGATCATATTGAATGTCTGCCACTCCGTAATATTTGAATACAATGCTCTGTGTCAAATGTCCTCTGGAGTTTGTTTACACAATTCTTCCAATTCTGAGTATGTATATTTTCCCAATTCGAAAGATATAAATCCTTTTTTGGTCCAAATTGTCTTAACCGAAGCAAAAGATTCTGGGTATGATTAATCAAACTTTATTACAGTTACATAAATTTAGGAGATGTTCCACATTCACCAGTCATAGAAGATGGAAAACTTAAGCTAGAATATCCAAATGGTGATATGTGTAAAGTGAGGGATATAGCAGTGCCACATATCAGGACTACCATCTCTTTTATCTGTGATTTTGAAGCTATGGTAACTTTCTTAACACGTTGAGTGCCACGCCGGTTTTGGCTCGCGTTTTTCGTTTAGGCCACATGCGCGACGGTGCGACACGGCGTAGCTTAACACTCTAAAACACCGGCGCCTGAACGAAGAGTTTAGTGTCAGTCACTGACCACTGACGCGGTCTGATCGGAAAGTTTAGTGTCAGTCACCGATGCCTGACGTGCCACTCAACGTGTTAATAAAAATTTTATCTTCATTTCGTTTATTTTACGATAAAGCGATGCCTCATATTTCACAGGACACAATTCCAGAATATATTGGTGGGAGAGAGGAATGTCATTATCAGATAATATGGAAAACTGCAGCTGCTTGCAGCATAGAATCTTTGCGTAACCGCAGCGCAATAACTGCTGGCAAATGTACAGTGAACAATCCTCTTACAAACTTTACGTAAGAATCGAATTAATAATACACGAATCATGTTTCACAAGAATATTTGCAGTATATGATATGTTATAGGTACGATTTACGTCCTTTAATGAAGATAGAGTATTATAATACAGTCGCAAAGAATGGTTTGATCTATAAATTTGGTGTATGTAAATCACCTACGCATGGACCATGTGGGCCAGAAACAGGTTGCTTAAATTATTACATTTTTTGCTACTACACAATATATACAGACATTTTATAGCGGTCGCGAGCATTTTCTAGTATATAGGAATCCGCTCGACTGAACTAAGCCTCTGGTTCTGTATAGTAACAACGTTTGTTTCACATCTAGGGGTTTGCCTTAACGAATTTAGTACTTCAATGGGAAAGGTAAATACAAATTTAATGTGGGCAGAGGGTGGACCATACTTAAATTATACAGATGGTGATATCTGTGGAAATGGACAACGTCATTATACAATCATTGCTTTTGTGTGCGGCGCAGAAGGATTGCCCGACGAACCGATTGTTATGGAACTAAATCTCTGTCAGTTGGTTATACATTGGAACACTGAGTTGGTTTGCGAAAAAAGGGTAAGATAAGTTTTTGTATGTTGAATATTCGGACTAATTTTGATTTTGGAATGCAATGCAGTTCGGCTAAAATGTTTTCCATTTTTAGAGTACAAGATAGTTTGTATTTTATAGGTGAAGTGTGCAACAGATGACGATGAGATAAACTTAAGTTCGTTAATAAAATCTACAAGCAATTATATTGTGAAGGTGAACAAAACCGAATTTCACATTAATGTATGCAGACCATTGGTTCCAGAGCCAGGTTTAACGTGCGTGCATGGAAGTGCAGTTTGCAAAACTTCATTAGGTCCCTATAACGAATATGTAAACGAAGTCGTAAGTAACAAAAGTCAATTTGTTTTAGTCGTGAAATTAATGCCCGAATTAAACATAATCAATAAAATTTGTTATGTAAATGTTATATAAAATGTTCGTTAATATTTAACACTTTACTTTAGTTTTTATGAACAGGCGAATTTACATTTTGTTATAATCAAAATAACAAATATGAATAGATATATTGCAAAAAATGTTCATTTTATACTCTCACGGATATTAATCAAAATAATTGCAGAAGACAATATTTGTATCTGTTGTCAGAGTTTAGGGTTTCCAAAGGAGAGTCCTATGTTAAATAAAAAGCACGAGACAGTGTTGCGCTACACGGATGGATCCGTATGCCCCGAAGATCCGAATAGATTAATTTCATCTAATTTTACGTTTCCATGCGATTATAACGATAAGGTAATTAATTGATATTTAATTGCAAGATAGTATTGTTAACATGGTGCTGTATTGTTTCATGATTGGTTCCTCCAGGGGTTTCCGGAATTTAAAAGATACGAAGACTGTACTTATATTTTTGAATGGAAAACGAGTATAACGTGTGGGGCTGCGATGGGCAATTGGACATCTCCTTGTATCATAAAAGATCAATTACTTTTACACGAATGTAATCTTTCTTTGCTGCATAAAAGTCAGAAATTATACTCTGTAAGTTTATTAGACGTCTACCAATATTTTTTTTGCAAATGAAATCAAGGATAATGTGAATGTATATATAACTAACGATATTCAAAGTTTGTTGAATTTAATTTTATAGGTAAAGAACAAACAAGGAAAAGAATATAGTATAAGCATATGTGGCAAAGAAAAATTTTGTAATGGTTCCGCTGTATGTCAAGGGAACAATGGTTACGGATCTTTGGCAAACGTAATTTTCGATTATGGCAGAGATGTCATAAAGCTTCAATACTCTAATGGTGGCAAATGTGCAAATAGTAAGCAGTACATGTATAACATATTCTTTTGAGGCAGAACTGAAAGTCGTGAATCAATTTCATTCAATTCTTTTTTTGAATCAGGTTCCTACACATCTGAAGTACGATTTATATGTAACGAGTCTATAGGAATCGGTGAACCAAAGCTGTTATGGGTAAGTAATCTTTGGTTTAATAATAGTATTAGCTTCGTACATTTGTTGATTATGCTGGTGGTATTTAACTATATAAGACTTCAAAAGACTGTGTTACACTTACACAATATTTGCATTGCCAATATATGTATTAGAACTGTTAAGTATGATATTACATGATGATTAATTCATGTATAAAATGGGAACTATATAACTAAACAACTTTTTACAATATTTGAGAAAGATTGTGAATATTTATTTCTCAGGTACTCGTTCGTTAATCTTATAATAAACTTGGTCCTAACATTCATGTACAGTACAATAAAAAATCGTTAATGGCGAAATTAACAATTTTTAATGAGATTCTTTATTCATTTTTCTCTATTCGAAAATTTTATATCATCATTAATATCATTTTGATTCTTTATTTAATCTTAAACAGTTTCTTTTTGGTTTCTAATAACGAGAAACAAGCATTGTAGGGCTCATAAAATTGAGCAATAAGATAACCGATATAAAGGAATATGGCAAATCTATGTTCAACATACATTATGTATGTTAATTCTTAAATTTACATAGATAATTAAACTTCAATAATAACACAAAGTAAATTACACTATGCTAATCAACCAACATGTATGTATACTCTTATATTAAATCTTACGAAAGTCTGCTTTGCTTAACGTTGATTGAAATATTGTTAAAACTAAATATGATTATGTACAGTTATAAAATAAAATTGGTCTTTTAATGCACGCGCAGCTCTATAGCAAACGTTAATGAAAAACTTAAACTACATAATAAAATTAGATAGTATACATACATTAAGTTGATAACGATAATTCTAAAGATATTTAATGCAGTATTGACTCGAGTCTTATGGTAATTGTCTACTTCAATAGTAATAGCGATACATACATTCAAAGTTTCAACTCATACAAAATTACAAAAAATACTTATTTACAACAATTCATCACTTCTTTAAACCTAAGTTTGTCAGTCATCATATGCAATGGTGTCTTTAAATTTATAAACCTACAAATGGAGTTGAGTTTTCCAAGAGAATAAACACAATAAAGTATTCTCAGCATTGCACTACATATCCACAAGTACTAATTAATATTCGCTCAACAAAAAGAATATAGAGTAATGAAAGTTAACGTTTAGTGCAATGCGGGATTTTCGAAACCGATATTATCCGAACAAAATGAACAATTTCAAAGTATCAAAAATTCATAAATATATTTGCATATGCTACCTATATACTTCATCTGCTAAGTATTTATCTTGTTCTAAAAATATTAATCTCTTTCTCCGGAAAAGAACGAGAAGAACCTCAAGCTAAATTCATTTTCTCGTTCACCGGGCATAAGACGAGACAAAAAATAGAAGTTCAATCTCGTATGCCCGAGAATGTATAACAAACCTATCAAACAGTGGTACATTGTACCTTGTTAATCAAATTATGTTTAACCAATTGCTCGGACGAAAGAATAATTTTAACGTTGCTATCCTTTGGACACAACTTTTCTATATGTCCATTTTTGTCCTCGTCTTTCTCGTCGCATATAAATGCCTTAAGAGTGTCAGCCGGTGGAGTGCTTGCTGCTGGCGGTGTCTCAATAGCACCATGCGGATAAATTAGTTCTTTCTTCTCGCCGTTGATCTGTATGCACGGTTGGTGTTTCTGAAAGATCTTCCTTCTAAGAGTGTCCCTCGTCAATTCTGGTGGATGCGGCAATGCGTATCTCAGTTTGTCCCAGAACCATGGATCGCCCCATTTCACGTACGTGTTCGTGCTGAGGTACGCCCTGAGTTCTGGGTCCAATTTGTCGGTGGGGCCAATTTCTCCATACAAAACTAAAATAACTCTTGCCCTACCCTCGCTAAGGGCCTGGCTATGCGCTGCCCTGAACTCCATTCGTCCCCAAACACTTTCCAAGAAATTGGGCGACAAAACGACTATCGTTCTTCTCGAATCTTCAACCGAACGTGCGATCTGCGCCGGTATCCAATCGCCAGCTAGCCAATCGCGAAAATGCAAACAGAGTTTAAACGGTCTGGGACCATTTTCCAACTTCGACACTAACTCGTTCGCGACAAAGTCCTCGTCCTTGTGCGAATAACTTATGAACGCGTCGTACGCCTTGTCTTTGTCCAGTTCGTCCTCTGTTATCAACCATAGGCACCACTGATGCGCGTACAGCCAAACTTTGATCTCTCGTTGGTATCGATAGTACAATGCAGCTAACAAGCCGATTATTAGCCCAGTAATGGCTATTGCTAGGCTGACCCCAACGATCATCATAGTATCTGCGGGGCATAGATCTGTCGCTATCATCTTCAACATTGGCGTGGCTACCCCCTTGCACGTGATCAGCAACGAATTAGGAATCTCCACGACTTTCGTTTGAATGAAATTAAGAAAATCTCTCGCGTCGCAATCGCATCTCCATGGATTGTTGTGCAGCGTCAGAGTTTTCAAAGCGGTGGAATTGTTTATCAATTGTAGAACGTCCGAGTTTAATGTGCTAATATTATTGTTATGCAGCTCTAAAACCTGAAACATAAGAACCAACCCGTTAATCTTAGGGGCTCGTGTCAGGACAATATATCAGATACAGATATCGATTGATATCTGTGAAGCGATTAAGGAATATTTTCAAATATGTTTAAAGACAGAGTGGATCAATTTTACATACATCAATGGTCAGTGGCAACTCGTTCACAGATACGTCGTGGATATTGTTGTTCGACAACAACAATTGCGATATGTGCACGTTGCTCAAACCGATATCTGCCAATGGCGGCATGCCGGTCAATTCGTTGCCCGTGAAATTCAATTCGAGACGATGGTACGGCAGGGTTTTAATATTTCGTGGAACGCTCGTTAACTTTCTGTTCGAACAATCCACCAGGAATGCCCTGTCGTTGCGTTTCACCCAACATACACACTCGTCAGGACAAGGATCCAACACTTGGCATTTCAGTGTCTTCGACTTTAAGTCCGCTACAGCGATATCTGACAACCATTCTGGATTCTTGCACGTCAAACCACCGGGTATTATATGGAAGTAGTTCTGAACGTAAGGGTGCATTCTTCCTTCCAAGTAACGAAGGAAGTCGTACAGATCACAGTCGCAGGCTATAGGATTGTCCTCGACGAGTATTATTACATCGCGAGCAACTTCCTGATACTTTGCTACTTCCTCGACTGTGTTCAGGTAGATGTGTTCTATTTGGTTGTGCCTCAGATCCACTTTGATGTTGTTGGACAAGAATTGCAGGTCCTCGGTCTGAAAATGGGGAACGCCGTGTTGGTACAGTTCGACAAATAATTTAGAGAAGAAGCGATTTATTCGCGAGTATGGATAACTGTTCCAGGATAGTATTTTTCATTCGACTTACCGATATGTATGGTATTTGATTATATTGAAGATCTAATATTCGCAATTTCAAATTGCTTATGATCCAATCGCCAAATATCTCCGAAATATTGTTCCTGACCAGATACAATTCCTCCAGAGAGGTACACCCGTGGAACGGTGATTTTTTTCCGTATTCATCTTGAAAGACGGACAACGAAGTGTTAAATGTAAGCTGGTTATCGGAGAACATAGCTACCCGTAGATTCGTCAAAAAATTGAAACTCGTGTCTTCTATCATTTTTAATTGATTCTCTTGCATGTTCAAAATTTCCAGCGATTTCAAATTGCTGAAGAGGCGTCTGAAACATTTCAAACGAAACACCGAATTAATTACGAACATGCATAATATAAAACAAATACTGGATGAATTATGTCCCTCGGTGGACCAAAATTTGTCAATCATATTTAATACTCGATCCAATCCTAATAAACTTACCTGGATATCGAAGTAAGATGATTCTTCGACAAATCCAACTTAATCAAACTCTTCAAGCTCGAGAAGATCCCATCGGGCAATTTCGTTAATTCGTTGAAACTGAGCTCCAGTATCGACAAGTTGGTCAAATTCTTAAACAGGTCCACGGGCAACGACTCGATGTAGTTTCTCTCCAGACTAACGTTCCTCAACGAAACGGAACCACGAAACAGATCTGGTGGCACACTGATCAGACCGTTGCTCCTCAATTGCACAGCTCGAAGCTCCGTTAAATTCGCGAACAGCCCATTCGGTAAAGTCATGTTTCTCCTGTTACCATACAAATTCACGTTCCTCAATTTGGTGTTGTGCCGCAGTAAGCCCTCTGGCAGGGACGTGAAATTATTCCAAAACAGATTCAACGCCTCCAGATTCTCCAATTTCGCGAACACATCACGTGGTAAACTGGTCAAGTCGTTCGAGTTCAGATCCAGCGAGTGTAATGAAACCAGCTCGTCGAACGTGTGCAATTTGATTTCCGTGAACTTGTTCCTCCACAAGTTCAGAAATCGAAGATTCTTCAAAGGACCGAATATTTCTGGCTCGATGCTATCCATCATGTTGTTGCCCAACTCTAGCACCTCCAAATCGGTAACATTTTCGAAGATGCCAGGTGACAGATTCACGTTGTTCTCACGGAGATCGAGCCATGTCAGGTGCGGCAGATCGGCGAATAAATCTTTGCTGAGATTGGTCAAACCATTGCTGGACAGAATCAAGCGTTGCAGATTTGGGAAATCTTGTAAATGTTTCCTGTTTAGAGTGGAGCTCAGATTTCCAAACGATTGGAATATCAGCTTCTGTATATTCCTTGCTCCGAGATTTTTCGCGATTTCTCCTAGGCTGGTATTCGTCGGCAAATTGCACATCCGGAAGTATATGGACTCTATGTCGCCGATGGGAAGTAGATCGGACAGACTGAAGTCCTTCCATTGTGGAGAATTATGACACTGAGTCTGAGGAAATAGAAATTTATTTGTTGTTTTTTTTTTGTACAGTTTTGTCGTTGAATTGTGTTCGATAGTATTACAAGATTTGTTTCTCTACGTAGGCGGTTACTGTGTTGCGTCACAAGAAAGTGAAAGCCGCGGCTCTTATTGCAGTAGAAATTTAAGATATGGCCTCTACTTTTACTTGAATATTCATCCAACGCTTTTGCACTTACTCCATTTATTGGTTTATCAACGTCGACTATTTTATTCAAGTAGGTTTCAAACGTTTTGGGATAAAAAAGAATGAATAAGAGAGCGAGAGACATATAGCATACGAGTTTCAAACAACCGATAATAAATTCGACCGATTGAAACCGATAATCAATTCATAATTGATTACGCTAATCGAACTACTTTAAAAGCTACGAAAATCCCTTATCTGAAACTGCGAATTTACAATTTATCTGCTCGTCTCGAAGCATTTACACAAAAATACCTTTATGCGATACCAAATACATATACGATATCAGTATCACCTGCATACGTTACGCGTACACGAAAATTGCCAGATGCGACACAAAATCAGCATCGCGATACCATATGTCTGAATGTGTCTATTGGTATACACGGGCATTCTGTATCCATCATACTTCTGTCGCGATACAGGTATCGTCATGTGGAAGGTGTACGTTCTCCGTTAACCCTTCCCCCGGACACCTTCGCGCGACTCTCTTTAAAAAGCATGCAATGAGTCACTCATGCTCACCTGAATATACTCGTACGGTTGCACGTTCACAATGAAGGCCGCGTCGTTCTCCGTGGGACAGTGTAGCTCAACATCTCCATTGTGACTGGGATGGCAAGTACAGATTTTGTCCGATGGGCACGCAATATCGAATGCGTTGCTCGTCGCGACGACGATGCAAAAGATGATCCAACATCGAGAGGATGTTCCGATCATTCTGCAGAGCCTGATGGTGTACGATCGACACACACTACGAATAATAATCGTTCGTTTTCCCATTAAATTCTGTACTGCTTTCTTTTCTTTTATGTACGTATAGAACATTTATTTAAGAAGCTTTCGCGCGATAAAAAAGCGAATCGGAAATAGCGAGGATACCAATCAGATAAACGCGGTGACTTCCTTGTGCGACGATAAAAATGCCGTAATTCACATCGCGAAATATAGTCGAACAGAAAAACAGAAATTTTAACGAAATGAGGACAGGAAGCGTTTGAATTTCAACAATTTCATCTGTGCGTGGGAATTGGTCTTGATAAAGGGTATTTGCCACTGGTATAATTAGATATGCAAGGGGATCTTAATTCATCAAAGGGCAAACAGGCAATAATTAATTATTTATTATCCGACAAGTTGTAGCCTCGTTGTTCGTACGGTTGTCACATCAGTGCGTGTACTTTCTCTGTATTTTCGCTTATCTAATTTTGCACCGTTATTTACTCTTTCTCCGCATACGTATGTTTGCTTACTTCTCCTTGTTTAAGTTTGGGGTACCCCTGTATGTGTATTTTATTCTTGGAAGAAAAACATGGAATCTCACGATCGCTCAACAATCTTCGTGCAGATTTCTGTTTTTTAGATTTCGAGGAAGAGATGCTCCTTTTAGAACTCCCACGCTATCTTGAATATCTGACTCACGCCGTCATACCGTTCATTTAACAATGTTATGCTTCAATTTAGTTTTGCTACAAATTTAATTTAGATAGAACCAAGGGTTGTGCAATTGGAATCTTTTCAGGCATAAATACATAATAAATATAAAACAAACTCGAAAGCTCTCTAAATACTTCACAAATATCCCATTTACGCTAAACAAAATTTGGTTCATTTACATATTTTTATTCTTGAAATGCAAAGCGTTCCACGCACTTCAATTTACATTACTGTCCCGAACTATTAATCTCAAAAATATTGACCAATCTGGAAATCACAATCGCGATAACGATAAATTGTACAAATGCCAATGTCATGTACCTGGCCGCAATTAGATCGTATCGAAACGAGTGTACAATACAATTTTTTTCGTACGATCAAAGGACGACAATCGATCATCGAATGCTTTCACGGCGATCTTGCTACTGCTCGCAGTTCAAACGAAATGAAAGAAAAGTCTCACGATCGTCTGTGTAGAAGGAACGTTGAAACACCATGCGTGTCACGTATCAAATCCCTTTGCAATTCCATTCTGAGCGACGTATAATCCAGGCTAACGACCCGTGTTCGCGCATTGGCTCGATACAAGACACACCTCGTTAGACGAACTCATTGCAAGGTGCGTAAAAATACATACAGGTATGCATGCGAACGAGCTTTCGCGGAGGTCAAACGTGATAAGAAAATGGCGAAAATGGTTCGAATTTGAATAATTCTGAAACTTTGCAATTGCAATGGTTTATGTGCTCGTTTCGAGCACATGCTCGTCGTTTGTCTTGGATTTAACGAGGATACTATGTATACGCGTTTCTTTTTTTTCCTATTATTTGTTCAGTATCGTAATGCAAAAAGTAATCAGAGCAATCGAAGCGTAAATATTTGATGAGGCGTGAGAGGATCTTCGTGAGTAGAGAAATCGAAATGTTTGTAGGAGATAATGGATATTTTAACAGGCAGGTTAACATAGCAGAGTTAATTCACTGGATTCTTAAACGTCGTTTAAGGGATGCAATTTTAATTGCGTCTTGTATCAAAGTCTGTTGATCTTTGCTCTTGAATTTTGCAATCACAGAATTGCGAAACGGATCATACGGAATAAAGCCACAAATAGCACTACTTTATCAATGATTAACTTAAAAGATTTTGATACGTTCGCGAATCCAATGATCCTAACTTCTTACCCTACACTGCCCCCTTCCTCGTATTATATCGCATATTGATTACCGCGCATCATTAAAGTGTTACAAGTGTCGACACATTTGTAAAATTAATTATCCTTTAGGGTCCGTGTAATTCTGTTAATATTTTTCTCCCAATAACTTATATATTTTTTAATGTAGTTATAGTGCCATGCATACATATATTATAATGTGGTTTCAATCTACAAGATTTCTTCATATTTTACGAGTTCCCCGAACTAAAAAGACTAAAAAGATAAATTCGACGAAAAGAGAAAACCGAAGTGTATTATTTTGAAAGGAAACAGAAACGTGTTACATCGCCTATCTTTTAATATTAAAGGTTACAGACAAATATAATAAATAATCGTGATTAGCTCCGACAGAAAAAGCCGCAAAGGTCAGTTCGAATTCATTCAGCGAGATATACATTAGCATAGAGTTTTCTTCTTTTTGTCGCTTCATTCTTTACGCACTACACTCGAAAGCAATGTAAAAGGAATGATAAGAGAAACTTGTGACGTGTTTACTTTACTCTCAGACTATTACGTCCCCTTAGTTATTTAAAGTGTATAAAAAGTTACATAGAATTTTGCCTTGGTAATTGGTGGATGCATACATACATGCATACTGATAGTTCAATTTAGCACATACGAAAATATTCATGCAATAAAAAGAATTCTTGCAGTTTTGCCAAACAGATTTTTATTCTCGATTAAAATCTCGCAATTTGATATGTACTTCCATTAGCTAAGCGTATCCTGGCCAAATTGCGTAGATAACTACCACCACATCTAGCTACTGATCAAGTGTTGGGTTATTTCGCATAGCTCGTGACACGGAATTTGGAAAGTGATGAGAAGTGTATTAATGGAATACGTAACCGATAGACCCCCAAATCCCGTTCATAATCTGCCCTACTCGTGTCTTATATAACCTGATTAGATAGATCAGGTGTACGACGCATGAGCGCCAGTTTCAATCGTGTGCAATATTTGCAAATTAGAAAAGAAAAGCTATCGGTGAAAAAACATGCCAACACACTTTCTTCTTGGAATTATCTAATCGAGCATTCATGATACTCAATATAGAAATAATAATAATGTTTCACCATTATATCCCTGATTTGTATAATACGCAGAAATCAGCTAATACGAATTTTCTGGAGTACAGATAGCTGGCAAGAGCGATAAACTTGTTTGAATAACCACCAAGTGTTCAGTGACTCTAATAGTACACGTTGCATACAAGTAATATTTATTGTGCGGTACAAGTGTTACAACTTTTAATACAAACGATCACCTTCTTGTTCCTCAATTTTAATAAACTATATTGTTATGATTTCGACGAAACGTCACGAGGATAAGCTATACTATTTGTACTCGATTGTACCCCCGTTTCTTTGAATTGATAACTCCCCCATTAGTAACTGAGATAACCGCGGCACGAATCATTCATAACCCTTACAACACTATTAGTTGCAAACGAGTGATTATATGCACAGGTAAATACAATGACGATTTTGCGAGACCAAGGACGCTCGACGTTCTCTTTGCTTTTATAAGCTACTTGGTGAAACCTGTTGCGGTTTGCTTACGTCCACTCATACTGTACGAAAAAAAGAAGAATTTTAACCGGGGACAAGGCGGTTCTTCAGTAGAACGTTTACGTAGGAAAGGACGTAGGAATTAGTGAAATCGCGTGAAATTCTCGATGTACAATTGTAAACGGGGCAATTGTATAAAAATACTATAACAATAATATACTATTCTATTCCCATTGATATCAAAAATACGCATTCGTAGGCAATCATTCTTAGTTTATTAAATAAGTAGCACTTGCGAGAGAGATCTGTTATCTCAGCTATACAGCTGTTTATTTTGAAATATCGCATACGTATGCGTGAAGATTAATTTTTCGGGTGACATGACATGATATTGTGCAATTGAAATTCGTCAATAAAATAAACTGTGTTAATTGCATAATGAAAGGAGGACCATGCGATTTACACGAGTGCAACAATTCAAAAGACTTTTACGAATATATTAACTTCAATTAGACAACCATTTGCTCCAATATCATTATATTTTGTCTGTTGTCAATCACAAATAAGTTGTACAAATGCTCGAATGAACAGTGATATACGACTGTGTTTTGAACGCTTTCCAAAATTTGTTTCAATAATTTATGCGATGCAACTCGTTGGATTAAAATAGATTATTTTCTACCGTTTGTAGGACTTAACTGAAAGAGGAAAATGCTTTCCGTGTTTATGCTACGTTGATATTAAAGTTTCTGCTATCTAAGAAGGTTAACAAAAATTACAATTTATTTACAACTGAGCAATATTGCGCGCTACTTACGTAGTACACATTAAGCTCTTCGATAAGTTCATACGACTTTATTTCATAATGAAATACTTCCATCCAACAATTACTTCTACGTGACGTATTGTATGATATGCAGAATTTACGTTTCTCAAAATCAATGCAAATATTCATTTTTATGTAGAACTATGTTTCATGTAAACAATGTAAAACGACTATAATCGTATATTATATATTAGCAAAAAAATATTTATCTTTCAACCAACATTTTTGTGTACAATTTGGTATTCTCGTAGACAATTGTTCCTACCGGGAAGACTTATTTCTTGGAAATATTTGAAGCCTCTACCCCTTAGCAATTAGTACTAATTGAACCCCGCCCAACAATAGAGCAATAAAGATGCTAATAATTGTGAACTGTGTAAACGCATTGAAATATGCCTACTTACGATTATAGGTGTAATTAAATATTACTTTAAACTGGAATTTATTTAAATAGGATTCTGGTAAATCGAAAACATACATTTGCTAAGTAAATCCCGGAGAGTGTGGATTGAAAAATCGCGTTAATAATTATTCCAAGAAAGTCTGAACTGGAATACTGGTTTTCTTTGGCAGCAGTACCAGTAAACGGGTTTGCTTAGATTCCAAATGGTTAGGTAGGGGTACATTATCATATAAGTTCTGCAATAATTTCTAATCCTTTCTATGAATCGTACGAAAATATTATTCTTTAAGCTAACATTATATAATATCTGTACGAATTACAAACACATTATACCCTTCTTTTTCTGTCGAATTGTCACGTATATAAGTAATTGCTCGATCCATCGTAACCATAATTACACCGGTCGATGTAAGAAATCAATTCCTCGAAAAATTCATATTTGATGAATTCCTCTTAAAGAGGTAGAGGAAAAACAACGGGAAATAAAGATATTGATATTGGGGGGAAAGAAATAAATGGCCCAAACTAAGGATAGGTGATCGTTCTTCATTAATTTCGCGAAATATTTAATTTCACGGGATGTAGTACTTTGTAATATTAAGTTATTATTATCTATTTTTTCCATCTATAATTAGTATAACTATTATAGAAGCAAGTAATGATTAATGTTCAAATAAATTTGAAACCACACCACTTGTTATATGACAATTACATACCCATTAAAAGAACTATGTACATTAGTACAATGCTAAGTGATATGTAATAACCGACTGTTAATCTGCGAAAGTAATTACGGAACATAGTTGAGAGCTGCTAATTTTATTAAATACATTACACAGTTACGCTATTCTAGTATAAACATTTCACGTCGCATGAGTTACACACGTGCTTCTGGCAAATAATAACATTTCAACGGCAGTGGCTACGATCCTATCGTGCTTGTGTTGCGTAAATAATGCTTCCGTACCACACGGACTAATAAGAAAAAGAACGTTTCTATGGAGTTAGATCAAATAATTTCATATTCGCGGTCTAAAAGACTAACATTAAAGATTCAAAATAAATTTCGATCGATAAATTGACACGAGCTTGATGGAGACTATAGCCGCGAGCGTTACAAAATAAAGGTTAACCGTTTCCCGGAAAACACATCATAGGAAACAAACTTCTATAGCGCGTCACACCAAGGATAAGAAAAATCAGTTCGTATCAAAGCGATGTAACCTCAAAATTAATTCAATCGTAATGACCATTAACAATGAATAAAAAAAGACATTCTCTTCTTTGTTCCAAGCAGCAATACTTATAACAACAATTCAAACAAGGCGTACACGTAATTATTTGCGTACTCACACTTTTTACACAAACAATTATCTGTTGTCGCCGTTATTTCTTTTCGCAATTGTAGAAACGATTCCAGCCGTGTTAAAATCGAAACACGACAGTCGTCGATCACGGATGCAATCGTTTACAGGAATTACGAATATATTTATAGCTGTTGAAAATGAGAAATATCACTTACCAGATTTAATGTGAACGACCACTCGTTGCAATCATTCGTTGTCACTGTTTGTTTTGTTTCCGTCCGTATCGTAGAAGATTTGATTAATCAGGTGGACACTGCCACAAGTAAGTTTCACAATTGCGTTCGTTCGGTCGCGACAAAACGCAACACCGCGGAACGAACGAAGAAAGAATTTTGATCAACTCAAACCGAATTGAGATTCATAGGACGAAGCACTCACGATCACTGTCCGACATGAACTGTTGATTCTCCGCGCGCGTCGTGCCTACCGAGCCTGAGCACGGTGTGACGGAGTGGGGTCACGTGACGGTGGTGGGGGGGTCTGGCCCGATAAATGCAAGATTCCCGTTTGACGCAGAGGGGGAAGGCCCGCGGAATTTTATAAAAAGAACGAAATCACCGCAGAGAATTTCTTGTTTATCTGAAAGAATTTGACATAATTATTATTTATTCTATGTGATGCTATACACAAATTTATTTACGGAGCTGGAACATAGTATATAACTATTCACGTATATTGTACATACAAATTGTGAATAATTTGATATGCCTGTTGCGATTAGGCTGATAAGAAATAATGATATTTTTTATTTTTGCGATACTGCGACGAATTTGGATGGAGATTTAAATGGAATGAAAGATTCTATGTTAGTTACAATATTGCAAATATGGGAACAAATGGGTATCCGGAAGGGTGTAATTTTTCGCTAAACATTTCTCCTGTGTAAAACATCAGGATACGAAGCTTTTACGAAAGCCGAAAATAAAAAGGGTTACGCTTCTGGTTACATCGATTTAAATAAATGTAATAAGATAGTACAATATCTTGAAGAGGTACACTGCAACTGAAGCATCATCCCTAACCAGATAACCAGAAACCTAACTCTCTTCAAAGGGCTATCACATATTTTACCGAACACGTGCCCCTTCTGGCACTTTTCATTCTGTAAATATTTATGGGAGAAAGTCGCGTCAAGCTTCCCTTTTTGCTTTTGAACGAGATACATAATTAAAAATCTTCAATTCTATTATATACAACAGAATTCAAAATCGATCGATTCCCGTATACCTTTCACTAATTTGATTTATTGCCAAAATAATTCGTAACTAATATATCTCATTCTCTTAATCCTTTGAATATCTTTTCATTAATTATATTCCCTTATACCTGAAACACTCCACGTACCAATAATTCAATTAATTTCCGTCGCGCAAAAATATTTCACACATTCAATGGAATACATGTTATACCGTACTACAACACCCTGTCTTTACCTGAGAATTCGCAAATGCCAATTACCTGCAATCGCATCTATACATTTTCGCGCCCTATAATTCACAATACAATATCGAATAGAGTAATCATTACTGTCGTTCATACGATCCATGAACACAAAGCGAAATAAGAGGTTCAATTGAATCCGTTCATTGTTGCACGTAAGAAAAGAACGAGGCCGAAAGAAGAAAGGGCCTCGTTCACAATTCATTGAATTTTTTTTCTTCGGTACCTTTTCCCAATCTCGAACCACCCTGATCGCGCGACTTACCCCGGATAAAATACCCGACTGGTATTCGAATGATTATATTGTACACGGTCCGCGAGGCAACCCCCAGATGGAACACAATAAAATCGCGATAGGTCTTCGAGGAAAAGGCTTTCACTGTTTTCCTTTCGGGTGCAACGATTCGTAGGTACGTAGGTATGTATATGTATAGAGACACGAGCATTCAAATATGCACCCAGATGTGACAGGACACTTTTGAACCTGAAATGTTCTGGCCGCCACATGGCCTACAATAATATACTTCCGCACAGTCGGTTTTTTCCAAGACGGCCCTTTACCGTGGAAAGTGGCCCCCATTTAGAATGGCACGCCGCTTGAAAAATCTCATAAGATGGTCTCATAAGGGTGGCAGATGTGTACACCGTGGTGCTTTATTGCTATTTCCGTTTCCGCTTCTTTGGGTGCCACGTGCCGCAAGGTACAAATCTTCCGATGTTCCTCATGCGTGAAGAAAAAATACCAGACTTCCACTAGCCTTGTATGTATTTATATTGTACTTGTCAGTACCTCTTAATAATTTCTTCTTAGTCTGGGGAACATCTTTCTTATTCATTCAAGTATGGAATCAATATTTAATTCTTTCATTATGGGTATTGCTATTTTATTCGACGATTGAATATTAAGCGAGTATTAAGTTTTATTTGCATGCACATCCAGGCCATGATTTCCCAGAAGGATAAGACATTCACGGTTGTAATAATTAGCCGTCGCGGCGACGATCGTTTTAAGATTTATCCTACAGCTTTGTCTTGTTACTTATTTTTCTGCAATGATTCAGTCAGCGATTAACAATAAGTACAAGAGCCTTGGTTTTAGTTGTCATTAGCCGAACGTCGGCATCTCGCGAAACAGGTTGGGGCCTTCGTTTCCCATAGGGAGCATGTGATACCCAGGATTTCCCTTTGCGTTCGGAATTTCCAAGGTGCGATTACTTTCTTTTCCAATTGGTTTCCATCATACCTGAGAACTTATTCGACGGTCAAATTTGGAAGATCTCACCGTGTATGCAGACGTATGATCAATCGATAATTTGGCGTATGCATTTACGTTAATTTATATGCATTCTGGTGTATGTAATTATTCTTTCGGAGAATTATATTGCATGGATTGTTCAATAGCTTTTACAAGCTATACTTGCTTCTTCTTTCAAATGATATATATATATATATATATATATATATTTGAAATAGTTTGAATATTATAGATCTTTCATCTTACTTTTTAATCAGATTCACTTTAACGTATTCAAAATTTCAGAAATGCTTGTGCTATTGTATTGTTCTTCCACTAAGCAATTATATATGTTCAAAGGACATTATTCCTATCCTGATTATTAACACTTCGAAGTAAGAGTAACGAGGCAAGAACTTCATATTGTATCTTTCACGCTATTCGTTTAACTGTCTATTGACAGTAATACCAGATGACCATGTCTCGACCCTAGCGACGACTTTCTAAAACCCTTATTGCTTTTGTTGCTTTTGTTGCTTTCATTTCTGGAACCTTGCATATGGTCAGCAAAGGGCGACGAAACCCTCATTATACGGTTTTAAACCATTGTAAATGTTCCGTTATGCGAACGCCATATGATTTTTTTTTTTTTTTTTTTTGAGAAATCTTAATCAGATAGAAGAAGCTAATTAAATCTGGATATACGCGTCCTGTCTGATATTGTCTATAAGTTGGATAAAGAAAGAGGTGGTCTGCAATCTACGAGATAGCATTATACTTATTGTATCCAATCATTTTAACGCATACCTGCACTACTTCCGAATTTGTTACCCTCTACGTACAAGAATTGCGCAATACAATACGCACGAGGCGAAAAATCAATTTAAATCAGTTTAAATGATAGTAATATAGTTTTTGCAATCGGTTGAATTTTAATTTCTAGCGTCGAACGAATTCAAGATTAATGACAAATATAACAAGAAATGAGTCGTCCTTTTTTTATGATACAATTCTAATTTGACATTACGTACTTTTCGTACCACTTCTTGTTTATCAATCCTGCTTTTCCGATAACAAACAAAGATCAAGTTTATTACACCGTATACTTATCGATACTTGTCTTGTATCCAAGTACCATTATACAATATAGATTAGTATAAGCCACAAATAGACCAACAGATATCTTGCGTATTCATCACACAGAAGTGAAAATATAAATTAAAAATTTATCAAAACCACTTGTAGGCGAATGTAATATCCGTACTCGGGTGTAGACTTCGCCGAGAAAGTTCTACAAGAACATTTACATAACAAGTATAAACCTTACGATTGAAGATTAAGAATATATTTGTCAATTAAAAATTACATATTCCATTGGGCCTCTACGATGAACAAAAGAGGTGTTCTCAATCTCAAAGTGGTTTACACCAATGTAAACTCTCATTAATATTAATTAATTCAAATCTGTTGATGTGTGAAAAATAATTTCATTCTTTGGTTTCGGAATATAGGAGTCTCAATGCAGCGCAGAATTCGAATGGCACACAAATGTTACCTGTACTTGTCAATCGAGTTCCCAGCAGCCCGCTGTGCCCCCAAGCGCATATGAAAACGTCCAAAACTTTTCTCCTAGTCATAGTAAGTACAAAAATAAATTACACACCCCTCGAATGGCGTCGAAAAAATTATTATACGCAATATATTGCAGAGTATCAGGTATAGCATTTTCTCAGTCCCTTTCCTATTTTAATTTGCCTAAGAGACTAATAATTCTGTTTATATCAGAAGAAAATCAAGGGAAACAAGAATGTACATATTTACGACGCAACGGAAAAAGTCGCCTATCTTGATCGAGATAATGTTATACCATTTAATAACTAATCCCTTGGCGCACTGATTTGATCGTGTCCGTTTCATTGCGAGATTAAAAAGAATTCAACAGTCATCCGGTACGTCGATCACAGACCTCAGATAATTGCTCGGTGAAATGACTTATTTAATCTAATTGCGTAAGATAATATACAAATGTATATATCCTTTATTCTTTAAGTAATTATTTAGATTTCCCCTAATATGATTGCATTCTAATTATTCCCGGCTAATTTCACTACATATTTATCACCATAATTTATTATTCATTTAATTATAATTATTTCCAATGTATTCCAAAAACTTTGCCTCTGTTGCCCCTTAAATAATAAGTATTCCGTTAGATCCAGATTTATCAGTACATACATTTGTTTTCGCGCTGATTAACCCTGAAACGTCGATTAAATTGAATTTATATAAAACTGTCATTATCGTATTATTCATTTGTTTCAGCTGGTACGGTGGCAGGCATCGTACTGACTGTTATCGCTCTGGTAGCAGCATTGCTTTATTTTAGGGATCCGGATAAAAGAGCGTGTTTGCGATCATGCTTCAATCCATGTTCATCGAGAAGAGGCAGTGGTCGTGTTCAATACTGCAGGGTATGCTTTCGAATTGTTATTAATCCTTTTCGGATAAAAAACAATTCCTTATTATTGCAAACTTAAAATCTTTTAACTCCTAATACACATATATCGCTCTCAAGTAATTATAGAGTAATATACCTGAATGGAACAGTGCGTCGTTTGTAAAAATATAATTTATGTTTTCTTTACTATAGGTTGACACCACGGAGGAAGCTCGTCTTCTGCTTGACGTTGATCCCACACAGTGTCAAACAGATAGTGATGATGATCTTCTGGCCGCGTAGTCATATCCCGTTATGGAAGCGTTCTTGTTGTTCTTTTCTTTTTCACTTTCCGGTTTATCTAAGTTTAGAACTACATGAAAAATATATATGTATCTATCAAATATGTCAAATTTTGTCTTATTGTTAGTAATAATACTTTCTTTTTTATTTGTTTCTCTTGTTACCATAGGTTGTGATTAGGAGGAACTTTGTTGTAACAATTCCGTGCCATAATATTTAAATATATGTAGGTACAGAAAATTTGTATTCCCTGGAAAGCTGTTTATAGCTTATTCCTTGCACTAGCATTCGAATTTTAGCATAAAAGCCTTACTCTGCATCGCGCAATAATAAATTTCGTCAGAAAATATTTTACATTGCCAGGCATGACACTTATGTGAATTGATAATGATTGTATTCTTCAAGCTTCATTTTATTAATTACTATGGTACGGAAGGTGCATACAAAGTTTACCTTAGACTGGGATTAACGAAAGATTAGTCATAACGCTGTATTTTATAGAGGCTTATCATTTGCTTGTATCTGTTCCCCCGTGAAACTAATACATAGCTTTTATGTTTAAATATAAGCGCATATCTATGTATAAAACATTCCAGTAAATTTTTATTTATTATGTACAAAAAGAAAAATGTTATTTCGTATTTGTCAGTGTACGCGATTTTTCTAGGAGATATTAATTTCCAAAACTGAACGCGTGATGATTTTTCAATACCGTATCGAACAAAAAAATGTACATCAAAGACATTGTTATTTTATAATAAATAGTGTATACCAAATGCAATATAAATCCAGCAATATAAAATTATTATACAATATTAAAACATTCCGCGTAATTAAAAAAATAATTTTGACGCCTCTAATTTCGCTCCCGATAATCAAACATTGAACTGTTACTTATGTGATATTTGCGTTCAAAAATGTATTAACGAAAAGCTGTATTGTAATTTACCATTCTAAAATGTATAGTTTATATGAAGTTTATATGCCTCTGTACGTCTTGTGATATAAGCGAATACGTAATATGTAAAGTAAAATAAATTAATAGTAATTATTTCTCAATATTATTTTTGAGATACAATTACAAGAAGGTACTTCATCTGTATATGAAACAAATAAAGATTTCTAAACTAATGTGTCTATAAAATAATATACGTTTTAATTATTAATGCATCCCACATTTTCCTATAAATAAATTCTCAATATTATTAAACAGAGCATACTATAGTAATAACGAGAAAACGTTATTCTGTAAA
This sequence comes from Nomada lathburiana, assembly GCA_963667235.1. NCBI lineage: Eukaryota > Metazoa > Arthropoda > Insecta > Hymenoptera > Apidae > Nomada > Nomada lathburiana. Next base: position 12,394,045 of record OY763905.1, on the reverse strand, counting down.
ACATAAAAGAATAATTGTCTGTAGACGCCCAAACTCTGTTTAAACGAACATTCCCGCGCGAGCAGCGCTTGCGCAATTTAAGCGGAATACAAATAACTATGAACCTAGGCTAGGCAATTACGTTAGTTTGAAGGAGCATATTTTTTCTCACGGGAAGCATCCGCGAAAAGAAATGCAGAATAATACGGAAATACTTCACAGCTGGCCCAGCTAAACATCTGTATATAATTTTGTGTTCTACCTGAAAGCGCTGAAAGGTCTGCTCATCTGGTCATAGTCTGAAGGCATGACGTGAAGGTTTTCCGGCCAATTTTATGACACGGATGCGCCAAAAAAGATATCTGTCTATTCAAGTAAGAAAGTAGACCGTCCTCGCCATATGATTGCAATAGAGCTAATGCAATAATGCTGGACACAAGATTTAACGTTTCATAAAGAACGAAAATTCTAATCGTAGTACATCGTAGTCGCCATCTTAGCGTCACGGGTTTCCTTGGCAACAAGTGGTCAAGAGTGGGAGAAGACTCGCGAACCCATCTTGGATGCCGCTGATATCGTCGATTGGTGACTATCGATATATCGCAGAATACTATCGAAAAGTTTACATTTTTAAGGAGGACTCTACTAACTGTGTGCCAAGTGATTTCATCACTGCTGTGTGATTGATTAGCTTTTGATTCCATTATTATCGTACTTTCGATTCTGTTTCTACAAGCGAGCGAAGGAAATAAATGTACCCGTCACGAAGTACTGTCCAAGCCGTACTAAGGCTTCCCGAGGTTATGAATATTTAGCATCACGAAGAGACCCGATCGGCGCGATACTAAAAACCACAAAGTGATTTTTCTCACTAACCGCGGCGAAAATGACAGTTATGGATTTTTTTGGTTGCGCCTTTTTGGCTTTCGGCGCGCCGTTGGCCATGTTTACATTCACTGTCGCGGCTGAACCTATCAGGATTATTATACTAATAGCCAGTGCCTTCTTTTGGCTTATTTCTTTATTGCTATCGTCGGTGCTCTGGTACGCTGTGGTGCCTCTACAAAATCATCTTGCATTTGGACTCGTCTTTTCTGTACTATTTCAGGAGGCATTCAGGTAATTCGAACAAAATCGTTAATATACTTCGTTCTTTTTAAATGACCATTTCGTATCTTCGATAGTTTTGTAAATTCTTTTAAAGTTTTTTTATTCACCTTTTTGCTTTTTGCAGGTACCTCTTGTACTGGGTGTTGAGAAAAGCGGAGAAAGGATTGGGCAAAGTGACAACAACAGAGGTCTCAGAGAGCAGACATGTGTTTGCATATGTTTGTGGTTTGGGCTTCGGTGTGATGAGCGGCGCTTTTGCTCTAGTCAATGTCCTAGCAGATGCTGTCGGACCCGGTACAATGGGATTGAGAGATGGCACAGAATATTTTTTTATAATATCTGCAGCTACAACCCTCTGCTTTATTTTGCTGCATACATTTTGGGGAGTTGTATTTTTTGCCGCTCTGGATAGAAAAAATTGGGGACAAGTTATTTGGGTCGTCGCCTCACACTTGTTTGTGTCATGTATGACTTTGTTGAATGGTTACCAGGCTTATGTAGCTACCACTTTATCTGCGTACGTGGTTTTGATGCTAACAACGGCACTCGCGTTCAAAGTTGCGGGCGGCAGAGCTCAAAATCTGGTTCACTGTTTTGGTAGACAGTGAAAGGAGAAGCTTTGATAACAAAGTTGAAACATCGATAGCTGTGTTTTACAGGAATGGACATCCTAGAATGATGAACAGTTCTTTTTTCCCTAGGTAGTAGACTGTCAAGAGATTGTTCACTACTCTAATATACACTATGTGTAAGAAGATATGATGTTAAATTAACAGCGCATATCTTATTCTTTGATATTACTAAACAAGTCCTTAACAAGCAGTAAATATATCTGCAGAGATCTAAAAATGTGTTACAAACTTACGAAATGAACTCCGACACTTGACCAAAATCAATAGGCAAAAAGATAAAGTGTATTAAGTGTAATCAGTATTATTTGACTTCTAACAAAACGAATGTAACAGTTTTCGTATGTTGCAAAGTATATATAGTTCGATCCCGTTTTAAGAACTTCCCATGAAATGTTTGTTGTACTCAACGAAAATACGTTCTAGCGCAGAATTATTTGGTCAAGCTGCTAGTTCCGTCCCTTGCTCCATTGAAATAATTGTATAACCAAAATATGATAACGTTTGGACAAAAAAAAAATCGAATGATCGTACTGTACTGTACAATATTCTGTTGTATTAGAAGTAAAAAAGAAAAGTGAAGTCTAAAATGAGTGTGAATGTACATATGTAAGAATGTATGTATGCGATATATAATGTACATGTTCTATCAAGCAGAGAAGAGTAAATTTGCGCATCAATTCAAGCCTTACACCTGAAAAGCAGAACTATTCAAAACGGTGATGCAGATAATGATAATACGTAAGGAATTGTTCAGTAGTTTTTGTATGTATATAAGATCCATTAACAATTGTAATTTAGGTATTCAATATACATCTGTATATTTGGCATTGTGTTTATCTTACCACTTCAAAACGGTTTATTACTCAATTCATATTACATTTCGTACGCCATTCGAATAAAAACCATTTTTGTATAACTAAAGCTACATTTACTTGCAATCCTTATTCTGAATAACACACCATGGATGAAATAGTTCATTTCGTTTGGGATGAGAAGAATAACAGCGTCGTGACTGAGTTCGAAAACTTGCAAATATCGCGATCGGTTTTCATTGATAAAAAAAGGAGGAATAAACTGAAATGATTCACAGTCATCAGACAACCACTCATCAAACAACCATCTATCAATCACCTATATGAATAAAAAATTCAATCTATCTGATATAAGATCAAATCTGAGAACGCGATCTCGAGATTTTCGCCCTGTGGAACATTGGAATTCCTAACCAGTCATTGATTATATCTAAGAGCTCGTTAAGGAAGCCATCAGTAATTCCATTTTATTTAAGAAGTTCTTTCCCTCCATTTTGTCCCACCGAACTTCTTTAAAAGAACCACCCAAATTTTCCCACTTTCTTTCTCTTACTAATTGACCTGGGAAGAAATCTTTCCTGGGTGAATGAGCTATCGCAACTTGCACTCCAGTTTGTGGCTCACACCTAACAGCAATCATTCTAAAACGCAAAACATTTTAGATCGTTATGCATTTCATTCGAATAAAAATAAATAAATACCTATCGCCTATTGGAGAAGCTAAAATACAACTGCTAGCGTTCCCTAGTGGTTCCACTGCACCCAAACCGAGATGCGAGCTGTTGGCTAAAAATTGCCATCCCATACATTTTGCTAATGCTTGTACTGCTGTTATTTGGTGCTGATAAATCTGTAATAATAAATCAGGAATTCTGTAAATGTCCAATAAAGTGTTTCAATAATACAAAATTACCTGACAAAAGATTAGGTCTCGTAATTCTTGAGGTTCGTAACTCATATGCATTACTCTACCATCTCTGCAGACACACTTGAGCGATTTTTCTCCTATATGAACAACAAGCGACGTTCGACATACAGTGTCGTATCCGTGTGTTAAAATATTAATTTTTACGCACGATTGTGTAGGAGAATTCAGTGCATTCCAATGTGAAACGATCAAAGGATCCTTCACTTCTTTCGCAATCGTGTCCAAAACGTACTCTGTACGTAACCTCATAAAGTAATGTTGAGCCTGTTGGATAATTTGTTCTAAAAGTGTTTGACCTTTCGTCATCTCCAAAAGTTCATATCTATCCGCAGCTGTTGGACCAGCCAAGCATCTTCTTTTACTAGGACCAAGAGGTCCCGATGATGGGTGAGGAAATGGATGATGAGTATTTTTATGATGAACCTCCCGTAACAGTTGGTGCAAAGAGTGTTCTAATACATGATCGTGATCGCTTTTATGAGGAGGTGGAGCTGCCGGCTTTTTATCGTTCCCTGTACTGTGACAAAGTCCTATAATTAATTGAATTCCAGGGAGTACCTAAAATTATAACAATTCGCATAGTACGACGTATATATCATCTATATTTAAACATTTGGACCAAAGAATTACAAAAATTTACCGTTGCCATTATTTGATTACCAACAACCATATGTGGTATCGGAGCCCGTAAATGTACTGCTTCTCTCGCCAACTGACTGAACAATTCCTTACAGAAAAGAACATTCTGCGCAGCCTCCAATTTCTGTTGCCAGTGCATATCTGCATTGGAACTATGCGCACTGTTGTTCAGCAAGCTAATATTCGCGCTGCACAGATCCTCTTGGTCTGAAAGTAAAATTCAATTTTCAATATCATTGTTATGCTGTACAGAAATATACTGAATATATGTATTTACCTTTCTGGCACAATACTTCGATGTAAGCAACACCTTGCAATTCGCTAGGTATAGTAACTCTCAATGCAGATGCTTTGGAATTCGGCGGATGCGTCTGGCCTGTTGCATTATTGGCGGCACTAGGAGAAGCAGGAGGGCTGGTACTGCCTTTTTCCTCCTCTTCTGCCTTTGTAACTTCGAACATGCCGGTTTGAGGAAACTTGGAACCAGCTGTAAATATTTCATGCTCGTCATACAAATGCTATAAATTTGTTAAACTTTAATTACAAGACATATAAACAGTAATTACAAACCTGTCCTGTAACTAAGGTCACCAATGATCGAATTGGAAACTTTCTTCAATCGCCAATTCTGTCTCAGTCTCAATAATTCGATATGGAAATCTGGAGTCGATCTATTCCTAGCTAATTCATTCTGGCAATTCTTCAGTCTATCTGCACCCATCATAATGACTGACGCAGCTCCGGCTAATGCCTTCTTTCTAGCGTAGACTTGTATCATGGGCTTTACTTCCGCTGGCTCTTGTGGCACCGGATCGAGAACCATATAATGTTTCTCTTTTGCGATTGCAAGAACATCCGCTAGCACGCACACTTCTGTTAACGCGTTCCTGTGAATAAACTTAACGTTAAAATGTCTGCAAATTGTAGAGACTACATGATCTATTTCAATTATGTACTTTCACATAACTACGAATTTTGGTGCGCTATATAGACCACGAATGCGTAACATGCTGTAAAATTAACAAATACCAAACGTCACTCAACCTTAATTTATTTCTAACACTGTCCCATGGCCATAATGAGGATTGAAAAGATGCTGGGTCCTTCGTGTCTTCTTCGCTCTTTTCCCCGTTTTCAGATTCCTTTCTAACGTCCTCTCCATTGGTTTTACTGAAGTCGATTTTTTGCGCGATTTTCGCCAAGTTTTCGGACAATGTAAGGGGCCTATGGAATTAGAATCAATTGCAGTTAATTATTCGACGATACGATGTCTTGGGAGACGGTAAATGAAATGTATTCAAACGAAGAGGTTAAGAAAAACATCGGTGATATTCGTTCTATATCGATACTATTTGCTGGCGATATTGTTTAACTGTTTCGTAAACGTTGAGTAAAGAAAAAGTACTTACGCCTGATATATTTCTTGGCCATCGTAAGTAATTTCTTGAATCTGATTTTCGATCGGTGCTTCCACAGATATATTCACCGAATACGCCATAATTGTTTTCCCTTGACAGAGACGACACTACACGCATGCGTGACAGCTGTCCATGCGATAAATTTTCTGGAAACTAGCAATTCCCTAGAAGACTAATGATTTTTAAATATTGAAATCTAACTACGTTTAATGTTTGCATTTGCTTCAATTAATTTGCATAAATGAAAATTGTGTACTTCATATAATCGAAACATTCATGCAATTTAACAGTAACAAAAGTAATTCGAGTTTTATTCTTTCTAAATGTACTCGATTTTCGGAACGTAATATCGCATAATCGATTATTTTAGGAAAGCCAAAATTTTGCCGGGATTTTAATCTGTACATGCTCGAGCGCGCACTCATTGTAAGAGCAGAATTTGGCGAAGTTTTATGACACGATTGTAATTGTTCTTCTGTAAATATCATTATGTCAAAAGTGAATACTTTATATAATTATTTCACTTCGCCTAAAACTCCTAAACAACCGAACAATAAACCGGTACATGACGAAAAACCGGCAACTCCAAAAAGGGCGAGGGAACAAAAGAACAAAGGTATATTGCATGATGATAACAATGGTTGTTTGTATAATAAATATAATCGATCAATGCGATGAGAAACATATTTTATGTAATATTTGGCCGCATATGGTTGCAAAATATAAAATCGAAGAGTTACGATTTCATACAGCTACTCTGTAATAAATTCTTCGAACAGTAAAAATTTGCTGATAGTGAACATCAATTCTGACGTTAATTTAAATACTGCCTTTTATTGGCTATAGCGGGCTTATGTCGCATTTAAATGTAAAAGAAACATTACGCTGTACATATACTTTGTAATATTGTGTACAGGCAAGACTCCAAGTAAGGGGAAAGAAAATAAAAATGTTCCGGAGAAGAAAAGAGTTTATAAAGACGATGATGAAGAGGATGAAGAAGACAGTGAACCAAAACAGCTAAAAAAACGCAGACTAATTATACCCGATGTAGAATCTGGAGATGATTCTGAAGATGAATTTAAGCCAGGTTCATGTTGCACCTATAATTTTTCTACACAGATTTGTAATTTCATAACGAAATATCCAACTAAATTTTCACGCAGATCCCAAGGAGGGCTCAGAAGAATCTGAATCCGTATCCGAGGGAGTTAGCGAAAGCGAACCAGAGACATTAAGCGAAGAAGAAACTCCAGAGGTAAAAGATTGAATATAATTAAATAGAATTGAATATCAATTATATGGTATATGTTATATTTTAGAAGAAGAAGAAATTGTCTAATGGTAATGGGAAGAAACGTCAAGGAGGTCAGAAGAGGAATGCCAAAGATGTAAATTCATTGTTACAAATTAATCTTACTTTATGGAGAATGTATTTAAGTCTTGTTTAATTTATGTTAAATCTGATTAGACTAAAAAGATACCAAAGCCGGTTCAACAACAGAAACCAACTCAAGGTCCGAATAATGTTGCGGAATCTTGGCCGCACTTGAAGTACGATTTTCTGCAGCCGAATAAAATAAAAGATATTAACAGAAAGCCATTAAACGATCCAGATTATGATCCTAAAACTGTTTACGTTCCCCCGGATTTCCTGAATCAACAGACACCGGTAAGATATAAATGTGAATTTATTTCGTATGGATAGAATAACAATTAATTTCGTTCGATACAATTCTTTTTCAGGCAATGAGGCAATGGTGGGATTTAAAAAGCAAGCACTATAATTGTGTCCTTTTCTTTAAAGTGGGCAAATTTTACGAACTGTATCACATGGATGCTGTGATTGGAGTTAATGAATTGAATCTCACATACATGAGAGTAAGAGAGAAAGAAAAGTTATTATTTTTTTGATTTAATAGCGCCGGAATACACGTGGTTAATTTCAGGGAGAATTTGCCCATTCTGGATTTCCTGAAATCGGATATGGCCGTTTTTCAGCAAGTTTGATAGAAAGAGGATATAAAGTAGCTAGAGTAGAACAAACAGAGAATCCAGATATGGTGGCGCAACGATGTAGTGAAAGTATGATATAAAAAGTAGTGCAATAATTTTACGATAACTATGAACGATTATAATTTAATGTCCAACATTACTTCCAGTGGCAAAGCCAACAAAGTTTGACAGAGTGGTGAAAAGAGAAATTTGTCAAGTAAGCTCTAAGGGTACAAGGGTATACACAGCGTTGGATGTCGAAATATCTAGGTCGAATTCGAATTACTTATTGTCGCTCATTGAAAAATGTCCAGCTGGTTCAAATACATCTCATTACGGAGTTTGTTTCTTGGACACTACGATAGGGGATTTCTATCTTGGACAATTCGAGGATGACCGCTCGAATTCTCGAATATTAACTTTGCTTGCTCATTATCCACCGGTCCATGTAAGTGCTTACATAAATTATATGAATTCAAAACAAGTGAACGAATTTCTGTATTCATTTCAGGTTGTATACGAACGTGGCAATTTGTCCCAAAAAACCATGCAAATTTTAAATAACGTTCTAGCGACGTGCATTAAAGAACCACTTCTTCGCGAATCTCAATTTTGGTCATCATCCACTACATTAAGAGTAAGAATAATGAACAGCAATACTTAATGGAACTTTACTAATTTATTTCATTTACGTTCTATTTTGTTGTTGTTGTAATTCAGAATCTTCACGAAGGCGAATACTTTAAAAATTCAGACTCTGAATTCAAATGGCCTCCAGGCTTACACCCGTATCTTAATGAAGGCAAGGTCTCGCTAGTATTTTTCTTGAACGAAAATTTAACATTTATTCGCATTAAAATTTCGTTTCTCCTTTTAGGTGACAGTTTAGGTTTAACTCCGGCCGATGACAAGGAATTAGCAGTGCATGCTTTGGGAGGATGTATATATTTGCTTAAGAATTATCTATTGGAACAACAATTATTAGCGCAAGGACGTTTCAAGTCCTATGTTCCTCCAGATTTTTCGAATGAAGCATCCGCAGCTTCTAAATTTGCCAATAATATGGTATATATAAATATAAAAGTTAAATAAGCATGTAATGTTGTACGAGTCAAGTAATCGAAATATTTTTTTAGGTCCTAGATGCTATCACTATAAATAACTTAAGAATATTCGGCGATGGTTCTCTCATAAAAACTTTAGACCGCTGTTGCACAGCATTTGGAAAGAGATTGTTACGCGAATGGATATGCAGACCGTCTTGTCGCAAGAACGTTATAATTGAACGCCAGGAAGCTATACAAGAATTAATGAATCATTCAGACGTGGTACATACAACTCGCAGTATATTAGCTGGACTTCCCGATCTCGAAAGATTATTAAGCAAGTGGGTTCCAATTATTTATAGCTACGACATTTTTTTACTTGTCTGAGAATGAACGTTTAACGTTCGTACAATTCTACGATGAACAGGATACATGCCCATGGAAATGCGACGAGAATGAACAATCATCCGGATGGCAGAGCTATAATGTTCGAGGGACAGACGTATTCAAAGAGAAAAATCGTAGATTTCATTACAACTTTGAGCAGTTTCGAGGATACGTTAAAAGTAATTGCCTTGTTCGAAGGTAACTGCGAATTCTTTACACTATTAATTATTTTCGACGTATTGAAACTAAAAAAGCCACGACTGTTTTCTAGATTTTAATAGCACCTTAATAACTAGATCTACGAAAGTGGAACCGGATGGTGAATTTCCTTCATTAAGAGAATCTCTAGATTACTTCAAGGTAATTAGTACTGCTTCCTCGTAGCGATTAAACGTGCTAGCTGTTCAACAAGATACAATTTTGTAACACATGTTTCAGACCGCGTTCGATCACGAGGAAGCGAAAAAAGTCGGCTGTATCGTTCCAAAGAAAGGAGTCGATGCCGAATACGATTCTGTTTTAATGGAACTAGAGGACGTAAAGAAAGACGCAGAACGGTATCTTGTGACGCAAAGGCAACACTTTGGCGTGAAAGTCACGTATCACGGATCGGATAAAAAACGGTATCAAATCGAGATTCCTGATTCTCAAGTAAAGAAAGTTGGTTCTGGATACGAGCTCCAGTCTCAAAGAAAAGGATATAAACGTTATTACACTGCAGAAGCGAAGGTTGCTCTCCATAATAACAGCATATATTTTATCTCACTTTTACCATGTAGCGAATAATATATCATCCGACTTGAAACAAAATTTTTGCAGGAACTTCTAAGTCGCCAGATAAACGCAGAAGAACACAGGGATAAAGTATTGAAAGATTTAAACAGACGAATATTTGCACAATTTAGCGAGAAATATGATATGTGGAATACGGCTGTTTATAAATTGTCCGTGATAGACGTTCTTATTTCTTTGTCAGAGTATGCTCTCAGTGGCGATATGTGTGTACCAGAAATTAACGATGGTTCGGATGGAAAGGTAATTTGAACCCCTGCACGATATGAGTCCCCAGTGACCTAGCAATCTTTACGCGAGATTTAATTTATTTTAAATATTGCTTCAAATATTACTAACTTCTTGTTTAACAGGCATTTATCGAGATACGAGATGGTCGACACCCATGCATAATCTCTGATACTTTTATACCGAACGACACTTTATTGGCAACCGAAAATTCTGCTTCGTTCATGATTCTAACTGGACCAAACATGGGTGGTAAATCAACGTTGATGAGACAAGTCGCCCTTCTTACAATAATGGCACAAATTGTATGTTTTATCGAGATTACCTATTTCGCATTATAAACAAGACAATTAATGTCTTTATTTTACAGGGAAGTTACGTTCCGGCAAGTTCATGCCGATTAACATTAGTAGACCGTATCTTCACAAGGTTGGGAGCGAATGACGATATTCTGGCTGGTCAGAGCACATTCCTCGTAGAGCTAAACGAAACTGCTGCAATATTGCAGCATGCTACACCCTACTCGCTCGTATTGTTGGATGAACTAGGTAAACTTTTGTTCACATTTTGCAATCGACAGGATGAAATGAAAATATTAATATAAACATTCTTGCTGTATAATATGAACAGGACGTGGTACGTCGACGTACGATGGTACAGCGATAGCAGCTTCAGTTGTAGCTGCATTAACCAAATTAAATTGTCGCACATTGTTTTCGACGCATTATCATTCTTTGGTGGAAGATTACAAGAGTAACAAGGACGTCACATTATTCCATATGGTATGTACAAATATTCTTTATCTTCTAGCGATTCTACGGATTTTAAAAATATATGTTTACTTCCAGGCGTGTATGGTAGAAACGGAGGAACAAGATGAAGTGTCTCAGGAGACTGTGACATTTTTGTACAGACTAAGTGAAGGGGCTTGCCCTAAATCGTACGGTTTCAATGCGGCTCGATTAGCTGGCGTGCCACCCGCGATTACAAGCCGAGCACATGAAATATCAAAGAGACTCGAGGAGGAGACAAATCGGAAACATCTGTTCTCCAGTTTGTGTAAAGCGAAAGGTACAACCATAAGGGATCTGATAGCTGCGTTATAAAAGCGACAAGGAGAGTAAATGTTACAAATAACCCATGGGGCTTGATACATTTGTCGTCACAGTATTATACGTTTTTATACGATGTTCTATATATTGATTATATTTCGTTGTAGTTACGCCAGTATTTGTTTGATATTGCTATATATATTTTGATAATAAAACAAACATTGCAGAGGCAAGCGAATCGTTGTTAACATCATTCTCATGCACATTGTACTTAATTTTTATGGATCGAAGGATGAACAAGGGGGACGATACGATTGTTGCTTACAAAATTTTATTAATGCCAGAGTACAAAAGGGCTACTTATGAGACGAGAATACGTTGCGATACAAACAATACCAATTCTTTTTTTTTTTTTTTACTCACACCAAAATATCGAAGAAATATTCATTTCCTATTTTTTTTTCCTTTCCATTCGAGAAACGTAAGAAAAATCGTGTGCACGAAAGTCTTACTGTGAAACAATAAATACAATTCCTTATGCGTTATCGTGAAACAAGGAAGAAGCAGATAGTGAACGACTATAAAAAGAATGATTACTCTTATTCCATTCGATAGGATTACGTTGTGTCTCTGTCTAAACAGAATCGTAAGTGATGCAACGATAAATAGGCTCAACAAATCGTAATCGTATATATTTTTTTTATACGTTGAGATTACGACACGATTAGTATATGATTGCAATTTTCTCCTCATTTATAAATATGAATATTACGCATGAATATTAAGCCGGCATCGTCGTTTTTTTTCTCTTTTTTCTCTTCTTTCTTTTAAATGGAATAAACGAAAGGAAATTTAAACGAACCGAACGAAAGGAACCGTGCTTACTAGAAAAGTTCCACGAATTCATGCAAGAAGAAAATACTAGATAATAATATGATTATTAAAAAGGCACAGAAATTAAGAAAGCACTTGACCTTGTTTTGTAATGGGTTACATACGATGTACTTTTATTATTATCATTATTATTAATATTATCATTATTAATATTTATTACTTCTTTTTTTTTGTTTCCTTCAAATACCATATGCCTACTTCTAATATACAATTCCGAGGTTTTCGTCGAACGTTTTCTAGTATTATAATTATCATTATTATTATTATATCGCGTGAGTAGAGCGCCCTGTCTCATTCTATCTCGCTGGACGTTCGCATTACTCTTCCTTTTCAATTTTCCACTATCATCGATTACGTGTCTAATTATTCCTTACATGAAGAAAAGAAAAATCAACCGATAGCAGTCTATTAAAGAAAATTCATAGAAGCGTTTTATTACGATTCCTGGCGTGCCTCTGATTTTACGCTTTTCAGAATTCTGCCAGGATTCTTCATTTCCGTTCGAACGATCTCTCAACAATTTCTATTTCTCTTTTCGCAACTTTTCTTTCCCCTATTCTCAACAAATTCATCCACCCTCAAAAAAAAGACAAGAAAAGAAAAAAGCATCACTTTGTTTCCGTCTTTTATTTCTTTCTCTCTCCTCTTGTTAATTCCAACTTTTGTCTTTTCCTTCTTCGTTATTTTCTTTTTTTCTCTCGCTCCGCTCCTTCGATCGTCGTCCCTTATCAACGTAGGATTAACGGTTTAATGAGTATCGATACCGTACAGAGTAACACGATCTCAAGAATATTTATATAGATAGGTGCGGCTCAAATGTGAACGGCCGGGCTCAAAGGGGTAATAATAAAAATTCTCTCGAAAATAGGACTCGTCGTTCGAGAAAACTTTTTTTTCTTTTATATATCTTACACCCTCCTTTTTTTCTACTCTTTTTTTCTCCTTCGTCGACATACCTCCATGATTCAGAAAATTGCGAGCAGCTCTATTATATAGTTCGTATAAAGTTATGCGCTTACAAAAAAAATCGTGGAAATCAGGATATTCCACGTACGGGTACGAGGGAGGGGAATGACGATTTTATACCGTGTGAGAACTTAAACGAAAATCTTTTTATCCGCTTCGGCAATCGGGACTTGAGGATCGCCAATTGGGGGATGACGATCGCCCCTTTTTCCTCTTCGATTCATTTACGTGTCTCTTCTTTCTGCATCGTCAACCCTTCTAGTGCGATACCAATTCGACAGAGTAGTACTAATTACTACGAAATAAATTACTTCCAATCGCATAAGAAGATAAATAGAGTAGATAGATATAGAAATAAATAAACGGGTAGGAAACATCGTTATGCAAATATCCAATTGGTCGATACATCGAGTAATAAATTCAAAGTGCTAAGACGAGATACAAATACGATGGAAACGTAGAACACATTCGAGATTCAATTTTTCAATTGAAAAAGAGACCAATTAAAAAAAAGAGATAGGATTTGGAATTTTCCCATTTGAGTTCGCCCTCAAAGTTGTTAAAAAGAACCCCCGGTAATCATCCCGTGCAACAAATGAATAGGACAAATACGAAGAAACAAACACCATCGAGCAATGTCAACGTTAAAAAACAATTCGATTCTACAATTTGCTAGAACTTTCTGCGTGTAAAGCAGAGACGAATTTCTGTACAGACCCTCCCCTCCTGAGAAACTGATCGTGGTCAGTTTGCCTTTGTCAATAATCAAATTAGAAGGAAAAGCGAAACAAAAGGACAGAACGGAGCGACCGTTCTGGAAAAGGGTGCTTCTACTACAAAGAAAGAAAAGAGGAAAGAATAAGGAGAAATGACCAGATTTGATCTCTGGTTTTCCTTCGAATTGTTAGACACTAAAAGGGTTGAACGCCAACCAAAAAGGAGGATGCCGATCAGCGGTTGTCCCAGGGTACGTTTTACCACAGTCCGGATGAGTATCCACCGGGTGGTACACGCGTACGAGGAGCCTGTACCTTCGCCGCTGGCGATGTGTCGTTCGATTTCTCGCTGGAATTCGAGCTGGATATTCCATTTTGCACCGCAGGCCCGTTGTTCTGTACCTCTGCGTAGCCAGTTCCAGTCACCGGGTTACCATCTACGAAGAACAGTTTCATTTATCAGTTAACAGCCCTTTCGGTGGATTCTTACTTTATGCACGCCGGAATTGTGGTAATCCGGCGGCAGGGAACAATTCAATGCCTCGACGTGGAAAGTTCGTATAGCATTTCGGGAAGAGGTCACGACTAATTCGGCTCACTCTATGTATATTTCTCTGTGACACCGTTACGATAGAAATGTGAGAAATTATTCGTGTCAGGATTCGATGTAATTCGATTTCATTCATTTTCGGTGGTGTTCGAATTTAGTCCGAGTAGAGATTTTCAAGCGGGAGTTCGGGTACTTCTGGAAGGAGCTTCCAAGTTTGATGCCTGCAGTGCGGCTATAGGCTGAGTAAAATCAATTGCCAGCTAAGGTCAGTTCTCCCACTCTCAGAAATTGGCGAAACTTTGGGCGTACTCCGTTAATAAATATTTGAAATCGTCGAAAACAGAGAGCAAGTTCCTTGGCTGCAGAATTCTATCAAATTTAGATTCTATCAAATCTCTCACGATTGGAAAGCTTGAAACATTCACCAGTTAGAATTGTTGGAAACTCTAGAAATTCTGCTGATCTAAATTTATTACACCCCTGTAAAATCGCCGCGGTCCAAAGGGACACAATTCACGTTTGAAAATCTCCAATATTTTCCGCTACAACGATTCAGCTGCGCTGTGAAACCTTTTCCTTTCCTTTTACACTTTCTTCCCGTTGCTATGATTTCTCTAATTTCATCGATAGAGCATCGATTTCGAACCGGTGGCACGCGATCTCTTTATCGATCACTGTTAACATTTAATTCGAACACCACAAACATACCAACTAATCTAAATGGCAAGGTGTACGATCATGGTCGCGTTTTTACACGCCTGATATTATTCGTCGACGTAACACTGTCACAGAGATATCGATATATTCAGGCTGGCTCAGAAAACTGCTTGGGCTATAATGTTCGTGAGAGGTACGCTGTTGGAGAACTTGGTCTGATACATACGCAGGAAATGAACTTACCGTTCTCTATTCGAGAATATATTTTTACGTTCGTATGTGTTGACCTATGTATGAAAACTTCAAACTGTATGAAGAATTCAAACAAATCTGAGACTTGGGGTGGTTCATTATCAGAGGTAATCATTAATGAAGATACGGTGAAAATGTTATTTTACACATTGGTTACCACAAAGCATACAAATTTTCGTTTCTTAAAATCTCCGATTGCCCTTCATTTGAATGAAATATAATTAGGAAAATAAGTTTGTAGGGAATAGAAATTACAAGTAAAGTAACTACAAAAAAAAAAACACACTGAATGAAAACCAATCCTCTTCGTCGATGAAGGCTATAAACCAGGAGGAGAAACGATAAATTAAAACAGAGAAAACTGAAATCAATTTATGCCTCTTATCCGATACCATTCAAAAACACGAAACAATAAGTCACACAAACCTGTTGCAAAATTACACAAACAAAATGCATCGTATCAACATTCCGCTAAAAATATACGAAAATCATATTCAAGAAACTTCCGTCAATCTTTACCATCAATGACATAATTTATTTAACACTGACTGAGTCACAATATTTCTGACTCACCCACCCCAGCAGCTCAAACTACAATCAGATATCCCGTACAATCCCTCCCATTATTCAATCGAAATAAAATCAACCCTACTCTTCTCAACCAACAACAGCCCTCATACATATATATATATCACCCCATAGAATCGATAGTTGGAATTCCACCCTTAAGCAAAATTTCAACGTCACGTGTGACACTCCATTCCCCCATTTACTATAAACCAAGTGTACGTACAATCTTGATACGTTGTACAAAAATACCTGTTAAAAAATAATCAAACAAAACAAAATTCAATTCATTTCCAGAAAGATAATGGAATTACGTAAGAGGGGAGGGGGGATGGTCGGATGACAGAATAAAATAAAACATTAAACGAAGATCGTGGTACACGAATGGCTGACTGACGGTGGTTGTCGATGTTTTTCTGTGAAAAAAAAAAATTTGTAGATTCGGAAAACGTTACCTCGACACCTTCGTGCGCTGCGCCTCACAGGCGTCACGTCAACTCCGTCTCCGGTGACCGGGTTGCGCGTTAAGCAGGATGATCCACCTGCCAAGGTTTCGAGCGGGTAGGAAGGCACAGAGGACGACAGTTCACAGCCGGTGCACGCAAAGCGACACGCGCCAGAATATCACCACACGACCATCATCGCCAACCCCATGCACCGATACACGGGTAGCAAAACCCACAACACCATCACCCGACCGTATATTTGTGTTAGTGCACGCGATATTTTTGCACGGACGAACGAAAGACATTTTCTTTTCACGTTGGCTAGTTTCGTACGCTAGTCAATATTTTCGATGGATGGGAGGGTGAAAAGAAGCGGGGCGATGCGGGGAGATGAGTCAGGGGAACAACATTTTTTCAGGATAATCAAGCATACGATTGTTTAATTAATACGTTTGTTAATCCAGGCGAAGTACCTGGATTGCCTCGAGCTATTGACGATCGACATTTTCGACGGTCTAGATAGATTTTTGTATTCTTGAATTCGTCCGTGCAAAGGAAGATGAGCACAAAGGTAATAGGAAACCAAAATAGTGTACCAATCTACGGTTGTGTGAAGTAAAGCAAACAATAGTGGAAGCAAAAGTACCGAGAGTAAGGAGAGAATTAACGTACCAACATATTAAACATAAAAGTAAGAAAATTATCTGATACAATTGTCGAATTGTTGAGAAAAAAATAAAATATTTTCCACAAAATTCGGACAACCGTGATCGAAAATCATAGAAACAAAATTCAAAGTTCGTCTATCACGCGTTGTTCATCTTTAAAAAATGAAGCAACCAAATATACTTGCAATCATTCGAAAAATATTTTCCATAAAATTCATATATAATCGTCAATGTCATATCAATTGCTACGTAATAAAATAAAAGGGACAGAAAGAGGGTGACAAAATGCGTTTCATTTGCAAAGTCTGTGCTCACGAACGGATCGCGTGAAAAATCAACGCGAAACGAATTATTTGCCGCAAGCAGGGAATGTGTTAAGGTAACTTAATAACTAAAGGGTTGAAGAGAATGCTGTGACTAACTCAAAATATGTGTTTCCAGTTTCGTGGCAGGCTCTGTGGTTCGTTCAAAAAAATTCGTAGATGCCAAAAATTTCGTGGTTTATACACTTCGACCAATAGAATCGATTAAGGAACGGCCGCAAAATTTCTATGGATCTACGCACAGAAAGAAACAAAAGAAGAAGGGAAATTATGGGATGCTAAACGAGATTTGAAAAAAGACTAGCCGATACGTTTGTGTCGCGAATTCAGAACCTGATTTGCATTAGTAATCTTATCGTTGCACGATCAAGGTACAAGATTTGTTAAAAAATGATTAAATATATGAATTGGAAAATTAATTACGTTAAGATGAATGTAAATAAAATAAGAACCATAATGTATATTATATGCATAACAATTGTACAAATAATAAATAATTTAATTTGCACTCTCATAGTATTTTTTTCTTTATCGACCAACACTTTGTGAATAGTTTTACATTATAACCATAGTATGATCAATGATCGTGAGCGAATTGTAAATCGACTGACAATGTAAATCAAGCTAAAGATGGTAAAATTTTTGGAATGGAACGCGAGCACTTGTAGTAATAAAAAAAAAAAGTATTGTGTAGGATCAGTGTCGTGTCATCTACTTGAATGTGTCTTTTTTACAAACTTACGAAATCGTTTGATTCTCCTAAAAGCTGCTTGCGAACAATTCAAGAGGATGACTTGGTAAAAGCCATGGATTAGTCACAAAAACAAAAAGATATAATGTTCGTTCGTGTCTCGCTAGCTCCACAATAAAATGGTAACATTGAATTGGTTTTGCGTAAATCTTTTGTTTAATCGGTAGACAGAAACCAACCACGATATTAGCCGAGAAACAGGGCGTGAAACACGACAACAGTATCCTAATTCGAAACAGTATTATTCAAACACGAAAAGAGCCTGCGACACACAGACACATATTTCAAGGTAGCTCGAATACAGTGCGAGAAAATTGTAGATCGAGCGACTGCACGGTTATTGTCAGAGCAGCAATCGAACGAAAAATAAACAACAGAAACAAGAAACGAGCAAGAGAAATAAACGACAGGCCACGAAACGTATCGATCGAAGGAAAGACGAGAAAAATTGGAAAACTGTAATTGATCTTGAAACAGAACTGCGATATAAGCATGAAAAAAAAAAGACAAGTATAAAATAACAAAATCTCCGAACAAAGCTGCCTGAAAAAAGAAAGTTCTCGATTGGCTCGCGTTTACCATGTTCTATACGTACAGCCATTCTATAGCTCGTCCAAAATAAATTAACTGCTCAGTGCAGCCCATTGAACTCAACCCCCGAGGAGCATCATTAAAATTGCATTAAACAACTGCATGTCTCCGTATACCCCTTGTCGTAATTCGACGAGTTTGACTCGTGATACCAATTCCGGACCAAACACGAGCATCACGAGTCAGGCTCGTGGAATCAAATTCGGGCCACATTACATAGATTATCTTCTGCAAATCTCGCGTGAATGTGACGGAGGACAGGTCTCCTACCCGGTTGGGCCCGAATTTCGTCCAGCTAAATGGCACGGCAAGGGGTCAATCCGAACAACCACTTACAGTCTAAAGTGGTCTAAAGGAGAATCTCCAGCATCGAACGGTCAATTAATTTTGGACAAGCCCCGCGTTACGCGAGTGGCTCGTGCCCGACTCATAAACGACCCGGCCCTATTCCCGCTCGCACCGTACACCAGTTCACCTGACCAGAGACAGTAAATATCCTTCTCGGAGATACAAGGGAGGAAGGAAGTGGGCGGTGTTGCGTCTCGGGGACGGAGAAAGTTACACCCTTACCTGTGACATCGTTGGTAAAATTGTTGCCATTGCTGGCAGCATAACCGTTGATTACGCCCGCGATCGAGTTCGAGCTGGCAGTGCTCTTCGCGGGCGACGCCGCGACGCCAGACGACACCGATGAGGACGTCGATTCCCCGCTGAGGGATATATTGCTGCGCATATGATTTTTCGCGTTTGGGGTGGTGGGTGGGGCATCGGGAGGGCCAAACAGGCGTTTGTATGAATCATTACCGGGCTTGCTGCGCGGGGACTCGCTGTTGCTGTTCGAAGTGTCGCCGAACAACGCCGAGCCCAGCTGGGACTGGTTGTGGTTCTTCACCCGACGTGGGCTAGTCTCTTCTGGCCCCGCGCCAAAAATGTCGCTGCTTCCGCCACCAGGTGGTTTCAATACCCTGGAACAATTCAATAATACGGTAACGTTAGTGTCAGTGGTCCGAGATCAGTTTCTCAGAGATCGCCGCTGGTATGGGCGTTTAGAACTTGGGGATTATTGTACGCGTCAGTGGTATTCGATGGCTGAGCACCTTGAGGACTGTGCACCTTGAGGACTATGCACCTTGAGGGTGTTTTACACTTTTGTGCTACAGATTTATATTAATATGACGACTTTCTTCGCGCGACATACTCGCAGCGTGAATATTTCAATGCCGAACCCTGCATGAGCTGCACCGTGTGTGCATTGTATGCGCGTTTCACGAAACTCCTTAGTCATACACTCAGCCGAGTCAGCCACTTCGCCGTCAAAGGGTTTGAGAACCATTGTTCTCGGACGACGGCCGCCGACATGGGAGGAACAACTCGGTCCCCACGACGGAAGGACTCGATCCAATTTGCCCGATAAATCTGCGCTGATTTCTCCGTAACGAGGGTCGCGCTTCTCTCTGCTTGATGCGTGGCACGCGCTTTGTCGCGTGCTCGCAGCGTGGCAGAGCTGACAGGGTTAGAGGAGAAAGGAAGAGCCGGCGACGAAAAGAAGAAAGGAGGGTGGAGAAGCAGGACGAGCAATTAAAAGTATGGAATGCGTTCTTTCTCCTGTGGACCAACCAGCCATTGGGGGAGAATAGTTTTAAAGACCAGGCTTCATTAGCAGAACAGTTCAATTGAAGGAACCGTTCGTGCGTGACGATTTGTTTGTTTTTTTCTTTATTCAGTCTCACCGAGGGAGAGGATTTGTTTTTTAATACCGGAGCTACCAAGCCAGACTGTCCAGACAACCAAATGACTGTTTTTAGAGGACATGCTTTAAAATTATTAACATAGAAGTATTGCTGCAGCAATGTATGACGACTTTCAATAAGACAGAATGGCAATTATATATATCTTTATTTAATGTCCATTCAACCACTTTCGTGTTCATGATCTGTCTAATGTATACTGCCTAAATAGTACCGAAACCTATCGGTAGTTCTCGATAGGATATACAACGTAGTTGCAATATTAGTGACCATATGTGCAGAATGCTAACAGCATAGCAGTGTTCTGATTTAAAAAGAAGTCCCGACAAGGCCCAGAATATAATGTACAAATTCGAGGACACCGTTTCCCCTCGTCCCTTTACCCTGCCCCGTCTATCGTTGTAATAGATTTTCTAATTACGTTTAATTAACATTCTTCTGGAATGCATTACGTCGCTCTATCGACCGTGTCGCATCCTTCATCCGTAGCCCAGCAGAGTCGTTAACTCGCGATCGATCGAATAATCGTTCCACTCTAATTAATGAATCCGCGGCGTCGTTTCTGCCGAACGTTCCTTAAACGCGTATGTATCATAGCGTACATTTCATCGACTCGGCAATAAATCAACGCTTCCTCGTTACGGTGTCTCGGATAATTGAATGGCCGACGCGGTTTGATGGAAACGTTCGTTCCTTCTACGAGGAAGCTCTCTCGAATCTGGTTCACGCTCCGTTTAACGCTGGCAATTCTTCAAGAGGGGTGCATGATTCGATCAATTATTAAAGGATTACGTACCCTCGAGCGGGGTCAAGAAACCGATTATCACGAACAATGTTTCCATTCAAACGTATATTTATGGAGTACAGCTGGAATATATCACGTCCGAAATTGTTGCTAAACCGTAAACGCGTAGATCGCTATTCGTCCAGGTGAACAGAAAATACTAAAATAATATTCGAGGGGATAGTCGGATAGCATCGAGGTACCTATTAACGCTGAATAATTTAATCAATTTCTATTTAAAAAAAAAAGACTTCACAGACGCGTGTCTGTGAACATCTTCAACAATTAATCTACCCCCGTGGCTAAGAGCCTTCGAACGTCCAGTCGTTTAATACAGGGCCCAGACACTGTCTGCACAAAACGGAGCCCACACGTCCAACAAAATCTGAGAAGAGACGGTAGAGTAAATAACGAGGATAATCAATCGACTGTAGGAAGCAAGGAATCCTGGAGGGGACAGGATGGGTGCGCCGAGAAATATGCTGGATGACGTACAGCGACGCCTCTGCGTGTTCTTCTCGACGCCGCGGTAAGTCGAGATCGCATCAACTTAATAAGACCGTCAACCTGTTTTACGCGTCGTCTGACGCGTCTTCAATTATCATGAGAACGGACGGGGCTTGTGTGTCTGTCGATGCTGAAGACGCAGGGGGCGTGTTCTTCGGCCATTAAATAAGTAAATACGTAAATACGGCGTGTCGTCGGAAGCGTGAACGCATTTAAAAAAGGGATAAATGCTTGGCTTACAAACGCGGATGATTTGCGTGAAAAGTGACAGTAACTATTTAGCTTGGCCACTTTTTGGAACGTTTCTTGCGGGTCGATTTACTCCAGTGTCCCTAGGCACTTCCGGTACCACATTAGATCCTCGCAGCGTGGATTTTTCTCGGCTTTCCGTTTGCACCGTGTGGGCTGTTGCTGACCCCACGGTTGCTGAACTCACTGTGCAGACTGACTAGGTGCAACGCCTCGTGTTCAGACCACCATAACAAATACAATCTTTTTATTTTATCGGATATATACAGAGACAAATTATGTATACGTCTCAGGCCTCTCCGACCAAGGGTGCCAGAATTCTCGGAGCAGTTTCGAATTGAAAAATACACGGAGAACGGTGCTATGAGACGGAGGAAACGACCGGGGCAAGAATTCTTCTCGCCGTAACGATTTCTAGAAAAGTATTCAACCGCGCGTACATTTTTCCTCCATTCTATCATAAAATTTCTTTCGTTGGATTACGGCGCAACGGGACGATAATGAAGATCCTGAAGATACTGGGTGAGCGAAAAGTGGACCAGGACGCTTTCGAAAATAATAATCATCTGTTACAATGACTCGTCGGGCCGCGGAGCGAACTATGTTAACGCAGTCGTTAAATAGGAAAATTGAAAATCCAACAGCATGATCGAGCCGTGAAAATTTTATTCGCGATAAAGTGAAATGAAAATTTTCAGAATAAATTAATCGAACGACCATCGCCGCATCATCATAAAATGATTAAGGCAATCTTTATTCATTTTTTTATTTCTTTTTCTTGCAACCTTACCCAGTGGTGGGATAACGAACGATCAAAATACCAAATCGAACGAAGCAAACGCTGTGCAAACGTTTACAATGCTCGCTAATGATCCTACTAAACGTCTCGCGTGCAATCTAATCAGGAGAGTCTAGAAAAGAGGACGCAAGGGCAGTCGTAAAGTCGGATGAACGATATTAAAGTCTGCGAGAATATGTATGTAACATTCGACGCGGCACGAAACAGTGCTGCGTGGGTGACAGTTCTTTGTCCTAGAAATATTCTTGTTAACACCCCATGCTGAGAAATTAATGACAGAGACGATTGATCCTGACATTAATACATAGATTTACAATGGAGATTTTTAATTGCCCTGTATTGTCCGCAATTTATCCCTCTTTCTAGAAGAGTCCCGTACCACCAGTAACAAATATTCAAATAAATGTTGCGTTTGCATATTCACTGTCAACGTAACAGGGACAACAATAATTATAACAATGCTGCAAGTAAATACAGCGGGCCCTGCCTATTTTAAGAACAGTATCAAACCGCCCCAAATATTTTCCCATCTTACCAGTGACTGGCACGGGATTTGTTCGTCGAATTATAAAGAAAAGGAGAAACGAAATCGGTGCCATCTTCCGCGACGTCACCCCTTGCCGGTCGACGTTCTCTTGTCACGGTATATCCGTCAGAGAGATCACCGAATAAAAGGATCTAATCACGATTGATCGATCCACACTATCACGCAACGTTATTTCTCCTCGAATGGAGCATCGAATTTGTCAACGAAATAATAAGGATGAAAAGTGCTGCTTTTAATCTAAGCAACGTATGCTCGTGGGAATGTTACGTTGCTCCGCTTCCCTAGATCGAAAATTATGCGGGGAAAAATATCGAACCTACCATGGTTCTCCATTTAACGCCACGATATTATCACGAGACATTACTCCGGTTTGCATGGTGAACACAGATCCTCGATTCCTCCCATTACTCGCGACATCATCCCTTATCATCGAATACAAGGTTCAGCCTCTGCGTCAGTGATAGCAACAGAATTTCGCTCTATCGTTCCGCAGAGTAGAATTGGATGCATTGGTACGGCAAGTAGATCAGGTGGAATTTAATGCACCGGTGAACACTTTTCTTTTTGCAATGTGGGATACCGTAGTGCAATACTGAATTTCAACACCACCGCACGGATTAATATTCCGATACTATTAATCGAAAGAATTTCACCTTGAGAATCGTCAAAAATATATGGAAGTTTCTGTATCGAATTCCAATAATCTGCAAATTAACTTCTCGCTTATTATCCCCCACATCATCGATCCCTATTAGAAGACAATGCCGCTATTAATCTTACAGCCTCCTCTATTCCTCCGCGGCATTCAGATTTTCCTACCCTCGGAATTGCTGCGACAATTACAAGGCGGCCGCGATTTTTTCTCGGCGCGTGAACGCAATCGACCAGGGGCAACCTTCGCCGAACAAATTCGCCAAATGAAACGCGGAAGATAAAGCGTTCGGCGGAGGAGAGAGGTCGGTTACCAACGCGCAAATGGGATCGTTTCTGTGGGTGCAGCAGCAATAAGGAGTCACGCTCGAGTACTTGCTCGTCTTGGCTGCTGGCAACTCCGTGTGAGGTCCAGAATATCGAGGATGTCGATAACAAGGAGCGGCATTGTGGCCAATCTTTATCGCATTTCGGACAATGGTCATTGTTCCATCGTTTAATTACCCCCGGCTTATAAGAACGCTAATACTTCCTAGATTTCACGATTCGCTAAATATTTGCCACGTTGAAACTTCGCCCTGCATTATCGCTACATCTTTATCGGTTCCCCGTCTTCGCGGGCTTCGGAAATTAATACCTACGGGCATAGCAGCCGGCAGGTAACCGTGATGATCACACGACCCATTATGCTTCCTTCTGCAGGAGTTTATTAAGCATTCATACACCCCTCGTCCGGATAGTTCCTGCGGTGGATCGGCTTGATTGCACGATTAAATCGAGCGTCGAGTCCTTTCTGTTGATTAGATCGATTGACGGCTAGTCGAACCGAACTTCAGCTCAAGCTAGATGCACATACATATATTTCAACTTTTCTACTACTATTGCAAAGTCCATTTTCGAGTTAATAAGATATCTCGAACGATCGCCAATACTACTTCTCCCTTAAATAAAAAGAAGGGACCACGAGACCACTGCCGAAATGTTTCCCTTTCAAAGAAGAATAATATCGCTCCGTCTCGATCGAGGCTCCAATCGACGCTTTAAACCAAGAATACTACAGAGAGAACCACATGTTCAAATCAGGGGCAATTTAGACCGAAGTCTCGAGACTCTGTCCGATCAGACAGAACATCCTTCTTCTTCTTCTTCTTCTTCTTCTACGCCTTTCAACCATATCCAGCCATACATCACTCAGCCAGACATGGCAGCAACGCTGAACTCGACGAAGTTCGACGAACAGTGCGCACACCATCGATGCTTACCCACGTCCTGTTCGATTCGTTTCAATTAGAAGAGCCGCGGTTTTTTCTGTTCGATTCAGGAAGTTCCATCAACCGCGGCGCGATTAGACGAACACGCAGGCCAGGCCGGGCAACTTCGATCTACCCAGACGCCTCTGGATTCAATTTCTAATAGCGGTAAACGTGCGTTGGCGTCAGACAGTCCGATACGAGGGGAAACGTACTTATGCACGTATCAGCCCGCAGAAATTACCGAGTAGGTTTAACGTTTCCTCGCTTCAAGCGTCCGACACTTCGAATAAATAATCTTCCTCGGTGTACGCGCCCAGAGGAATCGTCGTTTCGCCGGGAAGCAGGAAATCGATTTCGCGATTTCTCCGCGCGAAATCGAACAGTTCTGTTGGCCCATCGACGGGCACGTGAAAGAAGAACGGGCCGGGTTCTTCCCGATTCAAGGATTACCTAAACGTTGCTTCCTCCCGCGGGTCGTGTAAACTGAAGAAGAAACTAGCCACGTCCAGGTAACGACTCAATCGTCTCCTTGTATCACGGGTATCGGGAGGACTTTCGCGTGGCGATTCGATTGTTCTGAGCGTTGCGTAACGCGATTATTCTTGTCGGCGGCGTGCGCGAAACCGGCACGTGTGAATCGTGAAAATGATCATGCCGGAGAATCGAGGTGCTATTTAGCGATTTTACGCGAAAAAACGCGTTGGATCGTCGTTACATCGTAGGGGATGAGAAACGGTAAATACATACGTCGGTGGCGTATCGTTGAAGAACATCGACGTTTGTGGGGTTCGATTGATGCGCGCGCGTTCATTAGAAATTGTTCCGCGTTATACTCGCGTGGACGCAGCGCGCTTTAACGGGAGTATCACTCGAAAAATTACTAGACCGTTGATTGTTAGGACTTTTGAAGAAATGCGAGATCTAATTGTGGTCACTCGCCGCGAATAAAATCCGAATGCTTTCATCATTCCGAATCTTCGGACGGAGATACGATTCACGTGCGGAGGAGAGAATTTCAAATCTGCTCCAGTATTTGAAGCAACCTATTAATAGACCCGGTTGCGAATTGAAAAATTACACGAGACAAATATATTGTGCATGTCTGCGATACAACAACGGGCCATGGCGGATAGACACGACGAATTAGACCGTGCAATTATATTCTGTTGCAGGACTCGTATTAGAGTCGGCGAGGAATTCAGATAAGGCCCCGTCGAGCGTTAAGCCCGTTATAAATGCCTGTTATTTAATTCCTCTGATACGGTAACATTTATAGACGCGCGATAAATCACGGTGGCTGCTGAAGAATTCGCAAGAAGAAACCGTGCGTAAAAACCTACGGAACAGCTCGATGCATCATCGTCGCGCACCGGAGTCAATTCATTATCAGACCTATCGCCATTCTAATTCTTCGCGAACGAATCTAATCGAACGTTCATCTTTCTCCCCTGCAAGGTAACCGGTCGTACACGCTCCGTTACGAATCATCCGATGGTTCCGAATACCGCGGCGACAATAAATCCCGACTACGATAAAGATGTCGAAGAACGGGAGCCGCGCGATTGCTCAACGCGAGGCGAAGTGAAAAATCGCAGGGTACCACCATCATCATCATTATCCTCGCGACACTGTGCCGTCCATTGTTGCGCAGAAATAATGTCGTCAACGTGACAATTGACGAGGGAGGGTTTGCGAAATCCGCGAGGCGCGTCACACGCGCCGTGCAAAGAGGATAAAAGCCGCGAATCGGCGGGTCGAAGCGGATCGTTCGAGTTGCCTCGGAAGCGATTCATCGGCCGTGGAAAGAGCGATCGACAAACGAGACACAATTGGCCATGATCTCCTATAATTGCAGCGTTGCACAGACGAGTGCGCGAAACGGTGGGAAAAAGAAAAAAGGAAAAAGGATGGAACGCGAAACCGATCGTGGAATCGGGGTGACTTATAAGGAGGGCAGAGATCTCGATTGCGCGGAGATCCGTCGAGTTTATGCAACCGATCGTGGACTAAGTAATAGACGAAGGACTTTACGTGAAATTAACTAATTGGCCAATTACGCCTCCGCTTGGACGATTCAACAGCGTAATCGATCGGCTTATTCGGTTCCGGTGAAATCGTCGATTTAACCCCTTGCCTCCTCGACATCTTCTGGTTCCCTTCTTTGGCCGGCTACGGCTTTAACGAGGGGACAATCGGGCGAACAACGAGCAGCTATCAAAATTTATTTCGACGCAGGTTTATTAGCCATACGATCTGAGCTCGTCGTTGACGCAGCCCTGATCGAACCTTTTTGCACTGCTTGGAACGTTCAGAAATATTGCGTTTTTCAACGCTATCTACATTACACTCCGACGGAACATTCGTTAAATAAAATAAGAAAGAGAAAGGGTTAATCTCTACACACTTCCGAGAATGTCAACTTCCGTTCCGCGCACCCCACGGCCATAATGTCGAAGGACAATTTCAATTCCGTACAGCGGGCAATACCTATCGAAACGACGGCAAATAAGGAACGGCCGTTAAGTGAATTTATCCAGGCGGTTTCCTCGGTCGAAGGTAAAGAATCGACAAGGAACGGAGCGCGGATATCGCGTTTCGTTTCCCTTGCGAAACTATTCAGCTGGAGGCTCGAAGTTCACGTCCCGTGGCCCTGAATAATGCACAGGAAACGCCGCTGAACAAAGTATGAGTTATCGAGCGTGCACAGAGAACGACGCCCGCGTAACACAAAAGAGATAGCGTCGATGATTATCGTCGAAGGTGCACCACGATCGATCGACTTCCAGGCTTTCGCGTGGCCAGGGCAGTCTTATCGGTGTTGCACGGCACAAAGATACGCACAAGTCAATGCACCGTGGAAGCGGTTGGTATAAATAAAGGGACCCGGTGTAGGTGGCTATAGATAATACGCTTGCATCGATGGTACACCGTACAACGACACGATTCCAATTTTCCTTTTTTTTTTTCACCCCCATACGGGCAGAAACGCCTTATCGCGCGGTGAGAGAATTGGGTTGCTTCTGTTATCTTGCGACAACTATGATTCCTCGGATGATTCATCGGCCGAACTTTTGGCCAGATCGTAAATCACCCCGATAGCGTGCCGAGGAAATTTTTGCGACGATGTTTGCGTTGATTAAATACTGCGGTGCGATATCGCGCGGTGCTTCCACCGAAATCGAAATGAATTGCGGTAAATGTTTTCAATTGGCCACATGCGTGCGTACGTCTGGCGCGAAATAGCAACAAGGAGCAGCACGTACGTAAAATAAGAGGAAAGTACGAAAACTCCGCTAAGAAACGAGCTACAATGCCCCCGAAAAAAATTGAACGAATAATTAAATAAATACGCCTGCCGCGATATCTGATGCACATTGGTAAACGAGAAAACGCTGCGAATCGTCGAGATTCGTGTATCTTCGTTCCCCGGTCAAAGGGCGAGAGAATTATCGAGAGTGGGAAAGGGTTAAGGCAAGACGGCACGAACACTGCAAGGACCAGACAGAGCCGACCACGCCAGGGCTTCCACGCGTCACACGTTGGCAAAATCCGCATTTTCTTTCTACGAAGCCCCGAGAAGGAACTGTATCCACAAAAGCCTACGAGTTCGCGAGGGGGAAGCCGTCAACGCGGGGCGCGCAACGTGCCCACCCTTTCGTGTCCACCGACAATGGGGGTGAGTAACCCTATGGCGTAACAGTGGACGGATCCGGAAAGAACGGCTCGTTCCTTGTAACGCGATATGTTTCGATCCACGTGGACTCTGCGGCGCGCACACCTCGACTCGTTTTACACGTGCAGCTCGTCTAAAGAATAAGCAGAGAGAAAGAGGGGAAAACGAGGAAGAGAGATTCCTCGTTACACTTCGATTCGTACGTATAGGTGACGTCAATGGTGTTCGAGTACGAGCTTGGCACGATGGGATTGAAGAAAAACGATCACCGTGGAGGTTGAGAATTTTTTTCTGTTAGAAAAATCCCGTGTACATTCTCTAAAACTTCATAGATAATAATAATAATGACATTCATCAGGTTTATTATGAATAAATTGCGTAGTAATTTAGCAAGGTGACGTTTGTTAATATTCTTTGCATACAGAATTATTTTTATTTTCATTGAAAGATAATTTCAATGTCTGTTGTGTCGAAGGCATTCTTTCTAATTTGAAAAATTGCTGCGGTATTTTCGTGCGAGACAGCAGAACGAAATGCAGTGACAATTTTCGCAGTGGAAAAGAGGGAATTAGCTAATTGGATTGCATCCGCTGAGCCTAATGCTCGACGCGGCGAAGTGGAAGTCAGAAGCGACGGAAACAGAAACTTAGAACGATATTGAGAATATTTCGATTGTCATTTGTACATTCTGCAAATCGTTTCGATGACTCGATCGAAAGAAGTAGGGGGGCGGCCCAGTCGCGAGTGGATCGTGAAAAAACACCAAGTATCCCACCCACCCACGTGTCGTTTAACAAGATATCTTATTATCCTCGTTAGGGATGGACTTGTTAAGAAGGTTAATCGTAGATTGATAATTGCTCCGAAATTACATCCGTTTAAGGGATCCGTTCGAATGGAACTGACATTGGTCCTATGTGACTCATTCCTACAGATGTGCCAGTAATTATTAAAAGTGGTCTACATGTTATTCGTGATACAGAAAGAAGTATTTCACGTCGCGAAGTTAAGTAATTATTTGGTGAAATTATTTTACAACAGTGAATAGATCAGTCTCATGTTTGCATGATAATAAAAAATATATATTCCAATTAATATAAACTCGAGTGCCAACATACATCAAAATGAGGAACGTGTCTACTGTTTACCACTCTGAAAATTAAATTACCCCAATTTGCTATCACATAATATCTGAGAGTATTCATTCATAGTGTCATTACACTTGTGCAACCTGAATACCTGACGTTCCCATAATGACCGAATCATTAACTAAATAACACAGCTAATAATTTCATTCGACCTTAATACGCTGCTCTACACACCCTAATACACTTCTCGTCCCTCCAATTCTTGATTACATGTACCCCGGTGGATACTTTCGTACACGAGAATCCCCAAAGCACGGTGTTTCGGCTAATTAGCCGACTCTCATTAGTAAAACCTTCATTGCACTTTCCAAATTTAGTTCCACTCGGTGCTCCGTGCAACAGAGGAACCGCTCGCCAAAACTGTAGTCGACGTTTCGCCGGTTTCCTTTCTCTCTCGTCAACTCGGCAGAAAATCTCGACGAATTCCAATACGGGAATGATTCTTATTCGACAAGCCCTCCCGAATCGTCACAATAATCGTATCGAATTGGCAATCGCCAGGCTCGCCTGGGGATTCTGCATCTGGCAGTCGTCCCAAAACAGTTCAAGCATATTCTGGTTAGGTCAAGACCGGTCAATCGTACGTACGGATTGTCAAGTAGGTCACGCGATCTCTTGCAACATTCCAGATAACTATTCGTATATTAATCAACATTTTCCCCTTTGTAATTGTTTCCTCTCCCGTTACGACTAAATCAACGGCGCGAGACAACGCCTGCGATGGTAACAAAGAGTCTAGAGGCGAGTGTAAAGATACATCGTGTTACATGTTACCGGGCTTGCGTAAGAACAGATAGATCTGTGAAGAAGCCTGGAAGAAAGGGAGAGCTATCTCGAATTCCAGATGTACGATAAATTTTATACAACGACTGATTTCATTCCACTATCTAACGCCTGACCCATTTAATTTATAGGCTGGCGAAACAATAATAATACTAGTAAGACGACTGTCATTGCGCTATTAAAGAGAGAAAAAAAGATTGAACTGCCTGCGAATTCAATGCAAAGTCATTTAAGAAGAGAAATTTCGAGAGCACAAAGACAAAAGCTTTCTATTGCATCCCGGAGAAATTGAAGCAGTCATATGAAAACCGAGTCATGCACCCGATGAAATCCGGGATAAAATCTATCCGTCCAACGATTCCATAAAAGAAATACCGTAACGAACCATGGCTTTTCAACGTGGCCCCGCGGTGTCGTGTTCTGGTACAGGTTCGAAAAATGATGTACGAAGAGGATCTAGCGACAGGCGTCAGGTAAGGGCTTGTTTATCACCCATGAACAAAGACAGAAGTGTACGTGGCTTGTACAGGGCAAGCATTGTAACGGGAGCATCGATGGGAAAGCACACATGAACGCTTGTCTCTGGGATAAGCATCAATCTCGATGGCACGGATTCGATCAGAACGATAACCGTGTCGTGACTCTGCACCCTATTGTTTGGCCGCACAGGTGCAAAGTTCTAGAAAATGAGCCACGTTGCCTTTCGTTTGGTACTCCGGCACAAATGGATGATTTCTACTTTCCACGTTTCTTTCCCCATAGTCATAAATGTTCGGGAACATCCTCGCTTATTACAGACCGATAACTGTCGTTGCTATATTAAGAAATGGAACGGATCTATGAAAAAGTTGGTATACAAATGTTTTGAGAATACTTAGCGGTAAGGAACTAGAAAACAGTTTACATTTGTGCCAAAGCAGAGAAAAGCATCCTAAATGTCTTCCTCGAAGAAACTACGACGTTCATGTGTACTCTAATCTACCAGGTGGTTACTGGTATCGTTCTGCATTCGAAAATAAAGCAAACCTATCCCAGGTATAGGAATAGTAAAACGAACGAGAGGTTTCTAATAACGTCTTCAATCTAATCGGAGAGAAGAGGGTAAGAATTCGAAGAATTTCAATAACGGCCGACCGTTTCACTTGCGAGGTGAACGCAATTTTAAGAATCTAGTTTTTCCGCGAACATCACAGGGAACGAGGGCATAGATCCGGACATAAGTTAGAAGCAAACGATCAACACCTCCTGCGAGGTTTTCACTTAGCTGAAAAGACGGAATGGGCGTTTATATGAAACGTCCGTGTGGCTGGCACAGTGAAAAATCATGACGACGGCAATTAAGCGCAAAGTGGCCGGAGGTGACATCCGTGTAATTACACACTCTTGAGAGCCGCGTACACGTCAATTACCCGAGGGCGTTGACCACGTTTCAAGCGAAGCTCAATTGTACAAATCCTTGCTCCGCCGGTTGTCGATTTTTCTTCCTGTTTTTTTCTTTTTTTTTTTTTTTTTGTTTCCTCGCGACCACGTTTCCACGGGAAGTCGAAAGTGAAATATTCAAGGCGAGACGGTGCTCTTTTTCACGGGGCACTTATTAAGATATTAGGCGGCCGATCTTTTTCTGCAGCGTTTAAGAAGAACACAGTGTGGAGTAACAGTCACGCTTTCTAAACTCGACTGTGTTCCGCTCTGTTCCTCTATTTCGGTGCTGGTTCCGACACTTTTTTTGACACGCAAGGATGTGGTTCTTTTATTTCGGTGACAGGCGAACGGGTTCCGTTTCTTCGGGAGGACCAATTTAAATTGCTATTAATAATATTGCGATTAATTGAAGCCGAAGGATTATTTTTTAGCGCGAAATACGTCATGCCAAATATGCGCGACAGGATTCATTGCTAGAGTGAATCGGGAAATACGAGGCGCAATTCATTATCTGCGCGTGGACCAAATTTACTGTGTCATTAATGATAACTTGGAGGAGAGTGAAAAAGAGATACCGCAAATGTCTGCAATTAGTAGCACGATTACGTTGAAAAAGGAATAGAATGAAACTGCAGGACAAGACCAGGGGAAGAAAAGGATTGATATATATCGCGAATGTTTCGAAGGGAAGTAAAATCCAACAGATGACCATTGCATAATTATGCAAATATTAAACCCCTCGAAACGATTGTGCATAGCCAAGTTCACTGGTCTGCCAGCCACTGCGCGGGCAATTAGAAAATTCCTTAGAAAGGATGTGCGACTTCCTGAGAAGAGTACCGGCAATTTTTATCACGCTGGAAACCACTTAAGTAATTCCACAGATAAAGCACCTTGTTCACGAGTACCGGTGTGTAACAGTTGTTTATCCTCGTTGTACCGAAACAACTTCTCTGTACTCTTTAAGCACGTTTTATGGCAACCAGGAAATGCACAACATCTTCCTCGAGACACGGCGGAGGAAGAAAAAAAAGCAAAAGAAAGAAAACCCCACCCCGTGCAAACAAAAATACATTTACTCGAACAGGATGACTCTGGATATCGTTCGGGTTTTTTGCGACAATAAAGAAAGGCCTGTGCGTTCCCCGCAGACCTGGACGAGGAGTCGCGGTAAAGGAAGATCGTTGCCGACATTGAACTTGGAATTTTCAGCAGGATTCATCTGACCGACAGCGTCGACGAGAGCGCGGCAGCACAGTTTCCAAAGTGGCGACCAGATTCAAGGACTGCCACGCGAGATGCAAATCGATCGACACAGTCACGGTTCACGCCAGATTCTACCGTCGAATCATCATCCCCTATATTCCTGAGCCTTTCCAGATACGACGCTAATCCCCTCAATTGATTCGATCGAGAGTAGAATACAAATGTCAACCTGCACCGTCTACGCACGAATCGATCCTCCCCGTAAAAGTCCCCATTGAACTCCGCAAAGTTCCGCTCGTTCTAATCGTCGCGATAATTAAGAAACGTCGAACGTCGAGGAGTGCTCAATCGAATAATCTGCAGAGATGCGGCGGTGAATTTTTCCCGTGGAGGAATCGAATCAATGTTTTCAGGAGACGGGAAGAAAAATGGACCGTCCACCGGAGGATGAAAACCGGAAGGGCGGGAGAGCCGCAGTGCGGTGGAGCACAGAATCTTTCAACCAGTTACCTTTTCTTTCCGTATCCAACATTGTCGAGCTCGACGTGTCTGTACGTCGCGTATGTCGCCATAGTTCGCCCTTGCAGTACGGTCTCCCTCGAAGAACTTTTTTCACGCGTTCACCCTGTGTCCCTTCGATCGCACAGAGATACAGCCAGCGGTGTGTACGCGTCGTAGAAAAGTCGACGGGAACCAAAATGTAGGGGACAAAAGTGCGGCGAAACGTCGAGATGTTGCTCGAACGTCGACTGAAATCACCGAAGACCGTTCGGATACAGTGGCGTCTAGTCCTCTTCTGGAATCCGTCGATACGAAAACTAGTTCCTCCCTTGTCGGTGGCAAAAGTCACGAATATTGTTTGCCGATGACCGTGACTACACTCAGTGCCGCGTACAGCCGAGAAACTGGCAGCCGAATGAGGATCCAGCCAGTATATAATCCCTCCTCCACCGGTGCTTCCCTTCTCTCTCTCGCTCTCGAACGTTCTTGCTTTCTCTCTCTACCTCTCCTGTATTCTCTTCTGGCCCCGATCCCCTGTCTCTCTCGTACGCCCCCTCTGCTTCACCCCGTGCAAGCTCTTTCAGTCTGATCCCGTCTGCACCGATCTCCTATCTTTCTCTCTCCCTCTCGATTCCCGTTGGATCGTTTAACGTTGCACACCCTTTCCCTTGCTCGCGAACCTCTCTCCAGTCCGATCGTCCCGATATACGTTCTCTCTCGCTCTCTGTATTTCCGATCTCTGTCCAACGTTAAAGCACAACAGGAACCACTGTCATCGTCATCCCGTTCCGCCGGCGGAGCAGCAAGCGATCGGGACAGCCAGGCAGCGCTGCATGCACTTCTACCCCCGATGCTGGAGGGCCGACGACGCCGACGCCGGCGTCGTGCATTCACCTCAATCAATACCTCCCGGGCCGGGAGAACGGCAGGACACGCGCGGGAGAGGCCAACGTTGGCCATCGTCGTCGTCGTGTTCCCGCTGCATGTGCACGGCCGATGCACGTGCGCTACCCGGGCCGCGATAATGAGCGGCAGAGCGGCGGTGGAATAGAGAGACGGCGGGGGCAGAGGCAACAGAAAGATGGAAAGATGGAAAGACGGAAAGGGAGGGAGTGAGGGAGGGAAAGAAAGGGTGAGGTCGGCGGCGGTGGAGAACGCTCGACGTCGTCGAGGGCTGCGCCAGCGATCGTTAGGGATGGATGCCGAGAACGCGTGCTGGCAAACGGGCACGAGAAAGCGCGTGTCTGCTACGGCGGAGGACGGTTGATGATTCGTTGGGTGCACGCGACGCCGGCGATGGGGACGATGATGGCTCTCACGGAACGATCCTGGCGAACGATCCCCTGACATTGAACCGGGTCAATGCTACCGACCTTTCGGGGCTCTGAGGCGGAGGGTGAGAATGACGGAGGGTGAGAATGACGGAGGGACGTGCGAGATAGTTGGCTTTGCGGCGCGAGGCTTTCCTGCAGATTTTTTCGGGGGCCGTTCGTTGATTACGATTGGGATCGGATTGTTTTTCGTTGGCGCCGGGGGCGAGGATGGTTCGTGTCGACGGAGTTTAGAAATTGTAATTACCCGTTTATCTCGGAACGAATAACCCAATTTGCCGATACACTTGTCGCCGACATGAAACACATATTCCACTGAAATATAGAGCTTTTTTCATGTCGCAATCCGGACGTTTATTAGACACCGTGCATTCAGCTATCTAGTTCGGACCGTGATAAGTAAAGCGTGCATGATAATCATTGAAATGAGCGACATCCTAGACCGTTCGATGTATATCGTATTAGTCCGACAAAAACTGTCGCCGTTCGATCGCGGGCAAGGCAAGAAAGCGTTCGCACAAAGAACTGGTATTCCACTTTCAAAAATCGTCGGCCATTCTTCCATCGATTCGCGATTTCTACCGCGTCACGCACCTCCATTAACGAGCAACAAAGCTCGAAAAAGCAGCGTTACCCGTCACGATTACACAGCACTGCGTGAACACTGCTGTACACGTATACACGCTTCTTGCGCGTGTTACACGACGTGACACGCGAGCACAGTTCAGAAAACACTGTCATTCACAGACTCCACGTACGTTTACCGTAGAGCCATGTAAAGTTTACGGTGCGTGCTCCACGATTGTAGCAGGAAAAAAAAGAATGATGCCTGGTTCTTTATAGGTTCGCGTGTCGGACGGTTTCAAGGGTTACGCCGCGACCAAAGGCCGAAGGAAAAAAGAAAAGCTATTACATTTATAGAAATTATTCCGATTGCTCTGCTTGGTGCATTTAACGTTAACCGGCATTGGATGCCGTAATGATAAATTAGTACCAATACATAATAATTGGTGCCAATGTGATTGCAAATGAGGTTAATTGAAAAAAAACTTTCCGGACCTGCCCTAATTGTCATACGTCACCGCGATGCAACCCCGTAAGTTCAGGGGGTGGATCACAGACTTGTGCGCACCAGACGGATCGTCCGATCGATGCGAATTTTTAAGGGTTTCCAATGCATCGTTTACCGAAGGATATACTAAAAAAAAAGGGTTGCGTTTATTGGGAAGACTGGTCGGGGCCGCTTTTCGACCGGTCTCGTAACTTTGCCCGAGTAATCGACTGATTAGACTGTCCTTACCCTTACTACATTTCAATTCACTAACTGGCGTCAGGTTACTGAAAATCGAGCCGAAGGGATGAACGACGAATTAATTTCGTGGACGCCTCGAAAGTGCTTTTGAGGGGGATCAATATTTATTCGATGACGACATACAAATTAATGCTACTGTCCCTTTCTCTTCACAAGTATGTAATATTTTTCGTTTGAAAGTTCTGGGAAAATTGTAACCGTGCCGCGAAATTCGATTTCCACAGTTACGAACACGAGGCGCATCGGTGAATCTGTAAGATGTTTGCGCTACATGAACAGCAGGAGGGAAGATACGCCTGAGTCAGCCTCTTTTGTTCCCGTATCTAGGACGAGTGCTCTGGGGGGTGAGAATAAAATCTATATGCTTTGAAGTTCGCCTAGGCACATATATTCTCAAACGTTCTGCCTAACGTATTCAGTTTTACGAGGCTGCTGTGACGATGGTGTCGAGTCACGTTGAGCGAATTAAAATGCAGCAAAGAAAAATGGAGAAAGAAAGAACCGATCAATACGAATCTACCTTGTGCACACATTCTCGGACAAAATTGAAGGGTCACGAAATTTTTCCTGAAAAATCGTCGACGTTTCAACTGCTATAACTTTCAGAGCAAAATATGGTACAAAAGTCTACCCGAACTGAAGTGAACTTTTTCGACGACTTTTTTTCTATTAAAAACAGAATGAAAAATATAATGCAATGCTTTGCAATCTGTAAACACGTGAAACACAGAATTGTACATTTCATATTCATAATTATAATAAGAAAAAAAAGTCGAAAGTACACGCACTTCCGACTTAACCCTTCCAAGTGAAACCCTGAATACTGTACATAACTTAACTTCCGGTAGGAAGGAGAAAAAAAAACTCATAAATATTACAGCACAACGAATAATCGTCCGATCCAATGATTTTATTACTCAATTAACCGAGCAATATTTTAAGAGCCCCGCGACGTACACTCGACACCACTATCATTCGAAGAATTCAATTCGTTCGCCAAACGATTCAATGGCTCAATCGAAACCGGTCCCTAATAAATTCTATCAATTATTTCCGCGATAATCGCCGGCCGTAGAGATTGACATAAAGATTGCCCACGATGCAACTAGCCACGAAAATATGCGCGAACGTTAATTGCCCGTTGATTTATCGGCAACCATTCGGACAGATTGTGGAAACGGCGTATTATCCATGGACGATTATACAGGCGTCTAGATATGATGTTTCGTTTAAGGAGCGGCGATACACGCGTGCGTTTACTGCCCAACGCTCTGATCGTTTGCGTGGCGAACCTTATTTCCGCTGGACGATCAAGAATACCAAGGCTAACTCCCTCATTGAATCCAACGGGCATTCGTTGAATCTCGCCGTGC
Organism: Nomada lathburiana; assembly: GCA_963667235.1. NCBI lineage: Eukaryota > Metazoa > Arthropoda > Insecta > Hymenoptera > Apidae > Nomada > Nomada lathburiana. Next base: position 12,356,359 of record OY763905.1, on the reverse strand, counting down.
AACACACCACGGTTCCATCCTTCCATGCTTTTTCTTCCAGGCTTTTAATGGGTCTCCCTCTTTCAAGCATAGTGGCACGCGTTACATTAAATACATCAGGCGATTCGGGTGTCCACGGTCATAGAATCACGTAGTATAACACACGTAATGCGATGGTTACTCCGATTTGTAAGAAATAAATACATTTTCGGACCATCCTTTTTCTCCACCTCGAATTTCATTTATTTCCTTTTTGTAATTCAAGAATTAGAGCAAAGTATGTGCCATGAGCAGTCAACCCCCGAGTCAAATTTTACCCCCAAAAAAAAGAAAAAGAAAAGGTGCGAGCGAAGGATCTCAGAGATCGCAAGGTCCTATCGCCCACGCGATTTGCAAGTTATTTCCACGGTGTAATTCAACGTCGATGGGATGCATTTCCCTGAACGATCTCATTGACGCACGAGCGGAGTGCATACGTGGCGTGGAAAGCACGGAGAAGTTCGAGATACGTACTCCTGTTCATAGTGGTTGTTTAATGGGTGCCCCTGATGGGCGGAGCGTGTTCTTGGTGGAACGGTACCGAAACGCGGTTACACACTCGGTTTCCGTTTTGAGCGGACGCACGACTAGCGGTGTACACACAGGGTGAGCAGCGTGGCCGGTTAAAACGAACAAAAAAAAATAAGGAAAAAGAAAAAAAAAGAGGAAAGAAACGAGCCGCGTGGCTAAAATACGCCCGGCTAACATTAGACCCCGTGCAAGCATCCGCGATATTTTATTTTTACGATTATGCCTCTCCGTGTGTCCAACAACTCAGGAGCAACGTGCGGCGAACACGTAACGTCGACCAAGGGTGAGGTAATTGAATTGGCGAGGTAAATCTGACTGAGGACGGACATTGTGTTGCGTTAGGCAAATTTTCTTCGGCTTTCTTGAAATTTTCCATGGGCAGAGAGAGAGCGAGAAAGAGAGGGAGCGTACGCTATATTTGCCGGTATGCGGAGTTTCTTATATAGAGTGCGATCGACGAAATAGTAAGAAACTGATAATAATAGAACGGTATTTTGAGAACACAGTGGAATTCTGGTTATCTGTATTTGTAGTATTTTCCCTCGTGTATTTATTATTCAGTATCTATCAGCAAATGGATATCGTTCTCTGTTAACACTGAATCCACCACGACCGGTCAAAGATCCGGTGCAGGAGAATACAATATACATTATTTATTTCCAAATAATAGGTTTTGACAATTTCTACGAGGATTTATCCACGATTTCTGGCTAATAATTTCGCATTACGTCACCGAGTTGCATATAGGACGACGAAATGAATGGGCATGACCCCATGGATAGACTGTGGGTGGGTCTGCAAGCTATCAATGAGACGGGGGAAAAAAAGATGAAAAGATAATCCGGTACTCGAAGACACGAGGGGGCGAGTAATTCCGTGAATAATGCGCTGAATGTACCAGAGACACGCGGAGGAAATTTTCGATGGAATTCTAAACGGTGGATTACGGGGTGGATTTAAGTGCAACGGAAAATGAACAGACGTGAACCTTGACAGTGAGCTTGCTCGACAAGCCCACCAGGAAGAATCGTTCAAAGATGACCTTCGTAATGGCTCATTGAAACAGTTGAACGGGAAATCGAATCTATCCCCGGAGCTAGCAATAAAGATGCTCATTGTATCGATATCGAGGCTCGTTTTCCGGCTTAATTGGTGTCCGATCTCGAACCAATAACGATTTAAAGTCGTGCGTCGCGAAATAAAATGTTGTCGAACAATTTGTACCGGGCATTACATATTTTTCCTTGTCCATTGACAATTTTGCACCGCGCAATAATAATAATAATAGCGATAGCGATACAAAAATAGAGCTGCATTAGTAAAATAAAATTGAGTGATTCTTTACCTTTGTGGAGTAGTAATTAAATTGGATGCGAATGATATCACCGAACGGATCGATGGGTGGAGTCAATTTATGGGCGCGATAACTTATCCATGCTGCTTTTTTCTTCTCGGCCATTTCGATTCAAAGTTGCCTTGCTTCGCGGATAATTTATAGTACTCTCCAGGTTTCCCTGGAAAATAGGGTGACCGGCCGCTCTCGGTACTTTCAGCGATTCATTAATCTCCGTCTCTGTATAGATCCTGTTGCTTATCACCGATGATAACGCGTGCATGAATTTCCCGAATGGAAACGGCCTCTCATGAATTTTCATCGACGCCAGTCGGACGCGAAAAAATGCCCGCACAAGACTGCACAGCATGATTCGTCGTCGGTGCCATAAATTACAAACACGCGCTACTGTATTTGGAAATTAGTCGCGCCGGAACATACCTAAGCACAGAGGACACAAAAGTATGCCCCTCTCCTTGGACTAATTTACCAATGATTTCTTCGCAACAATGTTCAATGAGCTACGCCAGCCACGTACAACTTTTTATCGGCGATTTGGAAACGTAAACATCCACGCGGGAAACCGAAACAAAAAAGCAGAACACAGAAACCACAAGCCGGCGATTGCAACACGGAACCTCAGCATCGCTATTGTTATCGGAAAATGAGGGAGCACAGAAACTTCGACCCGTGAAACACGAAGGACACCTATCGTAGATTCGATCTGTGCCGTTGCCCTCGAGGAGAACCGTGACACGTCGAACACGAGCGAAAGAAGAGCAGACGATATCGGGCATCGATGTTGAGGCCCTCCCCGTGACGAAAAGGTGAAATTCCGAAAGCATTCCATGTATAATGGCCCGCTGCGGCCACGGCTTTTCCCGACTTTCGATAAATTCATTAAAGCAAAACGGCGTGCGTCTGACCGTGCGACATATTAATCCCCGGTTTATTGGGCGGAATGAACCCGCGCAGCTCTTTCGCATTCTCAATTTCTCCCGTCCTCGGATCGACGATAAATCCGCGCGATTTGCATGAACCGGCCAAAGAAATCGGTCGCCAGATACAAATCGACGATAAATCATGCATCGGCCCCGGCATGGACGTGACCGACGACCACCGGAAATATACCACTCGATTCTTCTGCCCCCCCCCTCGATACGGCGTCGGGTAAATACTGAATCGAGTATCAGCCGACTGGAGTTTTGCTTCATGGGTGGCAGCGCCCGTGGAAACGGGACATTTTCACCGAATGATGCCCGTGGAACGTGCCCCTAATCGCTCGTCTTAGAAAGCAGAGTTTCGTCTATCAAACGTTAAATTATTCCAGATTACGAGAAGCTATAGGCCGTTTATCGGCCAAGCGACTTATTAAATTGTCCTTCTTGAAACGAATTACTTTTGCGCCGCTTCGAACGGAACGGACTCTCGTCACGATTCGAAATATTCGTATTTTCGTTAATAACATTGCGCAAACGTCCTGTAATTCTTGCAGCGCAACAAACAACAGCCCTCTCAGTTATTCACAGGAGGACAAACTTGCCCAAACATGCAGCACTGCGGTCTCTCGATTTGCATCGATCTGTGCAACGCGACGCATAGATAACCATAGATCCGTGATGGCAAAGGTGAACGGTATTATCTAGCGTACAAAAGACCCTCGCGAGACGTGACGAATGTGCTCGCTTAGCACTTGCGAACGCCCACAATGCCGGGGCGAATATATTCGCTGATTGTCTGAAAATACCCATGGTGTACGTGGCGGCAGTGTTTGTTGAACGTTTACTGGCACCCACGGTGCCGAAGAGATTAATACCGTCGCGCCATCGGAAGTTAAGGGAAAAAGTCAAAAGTGAAAGAACTATACTTGTTCGGGTACACGAAACAATGTCTTTCGTTTTGAGATATTCTTCTTGGAGCAACGCAGACTGTTCATAAATTGATATGGTTCACTTTTAATTCCATATTAACGCATTTATTAATATAATCGATTTCGTTATGGGGAAGGGCTTTATCTGATTAAGATCTTTCTTTTTATATTTAAATCTATGGACCATTGTAATCGCTTGACAAATCTTTCTTTTCTAACGTGCTCTTATCATTGCAATTAATTTTGATCGTCGAATAATTTTTATATCCTTCAGACGTGTTAATAGTTAGTGCTAATTTTAGAATAAACGTGAAACATCTTGCGAATAACCCCCAGTTACTGTAAATGCAGCAATTTCACTAAGATCAGACTGCAACCGAGTTGATCTATGCTCTATACTAAAGTTCTACGTGCAAGAATGACCTGAATGAGTGAATCCTTGCAACGATTCCATTAGAGATCTCTGTATACGATTCCGGCGGCACGTTTCTCTCTAATCATTCTCGGAGAGTCGAAAAGGTTCTACGTTCTGGTGAAATTTACGACTGAATGGAGCGTATAAGGGGCCCTGACTCTTCGAGTAGACGTATCGAGAGCTAGGACTCGTTTTGAAATTACTACCATCTGCCAGCAAGTGTCGTTGTTGTGTAATTAGCTGTTGCCAGGCGCAAATTAAAATTTATAGCGGTTGCGGCCGAAGCCAAAGCTGTTGCTCATCAGTGGAGCCATGGAAAGACCGATGCATACTTTCTACCGACTGCTGGAACTTTTCCTGAAACAGTTCTTTGTCAAATGTGAAAGTGTAAGAACTGTTACACATAGGTTCCTTCCAACGTTTAACTATTTTTTCTTTCGTTCTATGCACAGTCATTCACCGTGAAAATTGTACAGGTTGTACAGTATAGCTCGGTTGCAATTACTGAAATTATAAGGCGAGACATTTGATCGAAAGTAACGTTCGATTTGTTATTCGTACTGACAATTGAACAAAACTTAACGTTACCCTTTCTTGACGAGAAAAGACAATGCTTCGCGCGATACGACCTGCACGATTTTTTACCGAGTGACTGCACATCATTAGCAGTTTAGAAAAGGGTGGCTCACACTTTTGGAAGTCGTTGACATTACGGCTGCCCACACAAAAATAAACTTAAGTGATGAAAAAGTGGGCTCGAATTTTGGTTGACTATATTTAAAACCCCCTGTGAAGGGAACGTTCTGGAACTCGGATGACAGTGAAGTCGGAACTACTTTGGTACGGAAAGAAACATTAATTCTTAAATTGATATTCTAAATAAAAACCTCGTGATTCGAGTCTTTTCTTATCACCCGTCGTAAATATATTTAATCAAATTTACGACATACAACACACCTGCCCAAAAGGAGGTTAATAATTAACTCGATGCTGCCTCACTTGTAAACTGCAATAATACAAACACTAATAAAAATGTCATTTTTACGTTTTCCATTTACTCTCGCCCAGAGAGGAGCTATATCTATTTTCAATTGTGACAGTGCTTCACGCACCTTCGCTATAATTAGCAAATCGCGAGGGTGCCTCAAAAACACTAACCGCTGACGTTCAAACTTTTTTCCCCATGGAAATATGTGGCACTGAAAGTGTTCGAGGAATCCGGGCAAAACCGTCCCCCATAAATCCGCACAATTTCTCAGCGCTGACAAACGCTCAGCGCGCGAAATTAAATACCTAATGCGAACTGTGAACAAGAAAACTACGTGTCGGACGAATGGTGGCATAGTTTCGTGAGAAATCTCAGTTTGCGATGCGTCCAAAGTGCTCTGTGCATCGTTGTTCCTAAGATGCACCGTGTCGAAACGGCGGGGCAACGCGATTTCATTGTACACGCAGAGTAAATCGTTACCGGCACGCTCTCTGTCCACCCCATAGGCTGGAGAAACCGTGGAGATCAGCGTGGAATCGCGGTGAAACTAATGATGCAGCATCCTCTGCGAGTAATCGAGAACGATGCGTGTTGCCTGAAGGATCGAACGATCGCGAGACACCCCGGGGCGATCGCATTTAATGCCACGTTAACGATCGTTTTGTTAAGTAATCGTCAACCAGCTCCTGTCTACGACACCGCGTTAATAGTCAATCAGCTGACAAGTCTTAAGTACCGGAGGATGCATCGGGCTGAATCTCGTGACTCGATTCTTTGTTGCAATGGCAAGACTCGAAGGGTTAATCCTTGTGACAGTTCGAGGGAGAAATGATAGTTGGTTCTTCTAGGATGAACTAATATTGCAAACTCTTTTTACTAATATTTCATGTACAATGATATGTAACGGGCTGGTGCATTACTTGAGTGACGTGAGTTGACGTGAAATTGTTCAAAGAATCGAGATTTTGCAATGTTTTATCAAGAACATACAAAAATTATTAAAGGGTTAAGGGTTGAGCTGCTCTATTGTTTGACGAAAAACTAAACACTCAGTTTTTCTGTTAGCAAAGCTATCGGTTTGATTAGTTTCAATTAATATCAAAGGAAACTTGAAGTGATTGCAACCATTAAAGAATTTGTGAATGCGACCCGAAGGGAGTCTTACATTCGCCCATTTAACATGTACCTTTTTATTATCGGCGACGGGAAAGCAAGTATGAACCTCGTACTTAGATCGAGGGCTGTTGCGATGGCTGACAATTACAATCGTGTACCAGACGGCGTGTACCTTATCACTATCACCGCAACGATAAGAGCGAAGACAAACAGCGTATGACTCGTTCTCCAAAGAAATGGACAACCCATAACGTCATTTTATAATCGTCGTGCTTCTCGTATCGCGATACCGCAGGATTCGTGTTTGTTCATTTATTTATCTTGTTACTTCCCAACAATACGAAATTCACGGATCACGCTCGTAACGAGGAAAAATAAGTAACATCGACGGCGGATGTTGGAGGAATCGTGGCGGAAGTAGCGGTCGCTCGTTCTCGAAATCATGGAACCGTTAACCAGTGATTTCGCACGACCGAGTCACGAACGAAATGAATGTACGATATGTAACAGAATTTTAATACGCGCGTGCATTAATATCGCCGGCGTGATTGAGCCCCTTTGAAGAGTGATCGTTCAATTTTGAACAGCTGACAAGTCCACGAGCCATGCCGTTGCTTCGACGTTCCGTTGCAACTCGAACATCTCAATCCTTGTGTCAATATTGACCCCGCTGTGTATGATTCAGTGATACCGCAGTGTCAATTAAGCTGACGATAAGTGACGCTTTATCACAGTTAACGAACCCCAGCAAGAAACGTGTTTCCGCCAAAGTAACCGAGCGCACGTCGAACGGCAATAAAACAATCTTGCGCATTGCTTTCCAAGAATTTTCAATCAGCTGCAATCCCTCGTGAACAAGTTAAAGGGAGGTAGCGAAGAGGAGTAAACAGGTTACGATAATTATTCGTCGCGTGTATCGGTCACAGTTTAATATTCGTGGTAAGATATGACCAAGCCCAGGTGGAACGAACAGGTACACCGACGATGCGGATAGATTGAGATTCATTAGGATTCGAACGATGCACCGACTTGTGCTCGTTCACGCTGCACGCGTGGACATTTGACAAACGGTACCCGGCCGCTTGCAGGAAGTTAGAAATCGTGCACGGCTACGATTATTGCGTTCGATATTTTTGTTTCACCAAGTCGTGGTGTAGAACGGCGGCGATTGAAACAGGCGGACAGAAACAGTGACCGCTTATTCCTGTCCTCCGGCATGATTTTTCTACGAAGTTTTCTACCGGAAGAATGATTTTATGCACTACACGTGGAATCTCGGGTGGCACGGATGCAGAGTGCTCTCGTTTTGTTTTTCCAACTTTTCAGCTGGCTGGCAATTATTTGTCAATTTCGACCAACTATTTGCGGCACGGCTTGCACACCAGAATTCACTTTCGAGACGTTAATTGAATCGCGCAGTCACGATTGCCGGGAATAAATACCAAAGTGCGCGCTACGAACTCGTTATGAAACTGCAGTGAAAGAGGTGGAAGGAAATCGAAACCGTGAAATTTCTCTCCGCTTTTGCCACGAGGGCAGAAAAATTCTGAACAATAAAATGAGTACCGAGAAGGAAAACTTTACACGTTCTGTCTGAACGTACGGGATAGAACGAAATAACAATTTATGCAAAGATTCGAATCTTTAACGAGTACATAGTTTCACCGCCTGGAGATTTGGAAAATGGAAAATACGTTCCAAGGTAATTTTCCGCGCCAGACGATGATTAATAATTTGCGCGTTAGTTACGATTCACCCGGCAAGTTCGTGTAACGGCTACGAAATAATTATAAAATGAAGAGAAAGCGAAATGTTAATCGCGAGATCGTAAATTTCTGACTGGACGTTTCATTAGATTCGCAGGTAAACGGTTTACAAGAGGACAAGACGATGCTCGAGCCCTCGTCGATTCGCGCGTCGTTTCATCCTCGATTTACGGACTGCGGAAAACGAATCTTCAATGTCGACGAAAGTAACGTGTGCACGTGGTTCAATAAACACCATTCGGTCGAATCGTTGAAAAAGAAGAAGGATTAAACATCGGCCGACAATTAAACCAACTAACTTTTGTAACACCGCTACTTACAACTTATGCACATACGTACACACGTCGTATTTTATTTATTCTAGAGCGACTCGATATTCAGAACTCGAAGAATATATTCTATAAACAAAATATGGAGTAGTTCGTTTTCCAGAAATATCTTTCACGAATCGCGGCAAAATAAAATCTACAATTGCGGACTATTATTTGTCACGCGGAATCCTGTGCATTCAATTCTCCTCCGTCGTTCCCATAAACCAATAGACTAAGTCGATTATTATCAAACGAAATAAGCAGCAGGAGCACACGTCAGACAGAACGACGGGCAATTTATTAAGCATTGTAATCCCTGGACGGTGCGTATCAATCAGTGGCGATCAAGCAACAAAGAAACGAGTCATCCCGATTTAAGCCAACGTTCACCGTCGACTTTCGTCTGGCCGCGATGGAACACCGTTCCTTTCGAGCAACTCCGAACCAGAGACGAGACAGGAAGAAGAGCTGCTCCGATGGCAGCCTTGAAGCTTCGCCCAGGGAGACAATGAAGCAACCGATACAGTAACATCCGGTTATGTTTCGTGACGGGTTATTGTGTGTCCCTTTGGTTCAAGCACCAGGACGACAGTGCGACGACGATTTCGTTCGTACCTTGATTAACGTGCACCGCGCCCAGGTAATTTCGGGTCACGGGCGGACATTCGTGAAACGTTGAATGGCAACGCGCAAAATAATTCAACGGCAATATGGGGTTACGGCAAAGAATCGTACGAGGACCTCATGCAACCGTGAATCACGGGAAATTTGGAATTTCTTATAGCAGAGAGAGATTAGAATTTTTCGAGATATCAGGTGACAGAGGATAATTTAATAATAAATTTAAATAATTCTTGATAATGAGAAAGTTAAATAAATGACGCTAGTAGATGGCAGATATGGCAGGGAAAATTTGTGAAAAGAATTTGCCGAGAATTGTCACGGTTCACCCTGTGCAGGATTTATTTGTCGAGTTCAGTGTTAAACTTGTAACAAAGGGGAACTCTCAACTACCATAAGCAGAGTGTCAAAAAGCAATAATGCAGACACGCGCAGGGGAGCCGTGAAACGAATCGTTCGACCCTGATTAAAAACGAGGTCGCATGGGACAGACATGTTGCAGACAAGGGGATGAGACTGCAGACGTCCAGGAAATTACGAAGATGAAGGTTTATCGATTCGAGCATATGCCAATATTAAGTTGGCCTGTTCCAGCGAGAAATATGATTAGTCGGCATAAATCACGAGCTTCCTATGTACCCTTGAAACACTTCTCCGCAGAAAGCTACAGAAACTCTTGCATATACTGAAACGATTAAAATCATCGATTCCATCAAAACAAATTCTATCGTTCATCCGGAATTTTTCCTAATTCATATTTCCATTATATCATTCAACATTTCTACCAACCTATTCGCTACACAGAACTTCATGAAATCATTAAACGAAATTCATTGCGGCTAAAAGGATCACAAATATCCACTTCTTTTTTTCAATCTCTCAATTAATATATTACGGAAAAAAGGAAAACGCACCGTTAATCAATCGAACGCGTAAAATTGTCCACCAGAGATAAGAAATACGCGAATAGCCACGAGGAGAAGCTGCGGTCGACTGGAATTCACTCGGTGCAATTAGTGGCGACGAGGAAAAAAGGTGTAAGAAAGGTGCGTCGTGCTCATCGTTGCAGTTTCGCTAGGGCCGTATGAATCTATCTCCTTGCCACCGTAAATTGTCTCGCAGTCGCAGAGAAAATCGCAACTACTCGTTGTTAACGCCGTGGTGACACTGGCGTTCAACCGCGTGAAGTACCGCGTTCGCCGCTGCGTAATTGGATCGTTTCACCTTTCCTCTTGAAAATCCCGCTTTATCCTAATGTCGTGGACCGCGTGCAGAGTTATCAAGGTTGAAACGGGGCAGAAATTTATGGGAACCTTTGAATCTCGAGCAGTCGGGGGAATCTCACTCGTGCCTGTAGAAAAATTGCGGTCGCTGCTGCTTTTTTATTTCACTTCCGTTGGATCGAAAATCGAGACACCTCACATTTTTGTTCGGTGAAACCATCGGGATCGCGTTTATATTGTCGAATTAGGGGGAAAAAGTGCGTCCACCGGGGGTTGTTGTAAAATATAAAATTACGGGTGAATTATATACGTACAGTATTAAGATCCATAACGATTCCCGAGGAAATTTTAATATCGATACGCCCGACCATCAACGTGAATTCGATCGCTACAAAAATAGCGGGGAAAAAAATTCGACGAGGCAAGCACCGAGTCCAATAAATTAGAAAAGCCCGTTGCGGTCAGCACTGGAATGATCTATGGATCACCGGGAACGAACGTTCGCACGGGTTATCGGAAAGGAAAACTGCAGGCCGGCTTTCGACCAACTTGAAGGCACTCCATTGTGACTAGAAAGTGATCCGTGGAACGGTGAAAAGGTGAAAATGGATATGAAAAGTCTCGCTTGGCTTCGCGTAAGAAAACGACTACGAAATTCGAGCTAACCTGGGATAGAGAGAGAGCTTTCGGTTGTCACGATTGATTGGCACGAAACGGCGTAGTACACGCAGCCACGTTTAAATCGCAACGGGTGAATTAACTGGACAACTCTTCTGTAACGATCATTCCTCTTTCTATCATATCTGGTTCACCAGAACGAACCGAGTGCTTGCTTAACCCAAAAGAACGACGGGAAGAAGGAAGAATTTATTCGATATCTGTCTGTTACACTTTAGGATAAATGATATCGCGGCAAGGAAACGGATGGCGGCAGGGTACGTGGCTTTTTTTGTTGCTAACAAAACAGCCGTCAATTAGCAAGGTATGCAAAAATTGATCGAATCCAAATGGACGAATAAATTGTCTGGAAACTGCTAATTTACTGGAAATTCCCATTCCCCTGTAAATGTCGATCAAGTAAATAAGGATTGAAATAATGGATGGCACTTTGCAATCGTAAATAATATCAACCTAATTTCATAATGAAAGATAATCTCACGGATACTCGGTTTAATTGCCCCAAGTTTCGTGCACAGAAGCGATAATGCAACGTAGTAAAATAAACTAATTGTACCTAAAAAAAAAAAAAAGGCAAAAAGAGGCAGAAAGAAAAATTGGAACACAAATTACGCCTATCACTTCCTATTTTCATTCAACGAAAAAAAAAAAAGGCCCCAGTCACGCATACCTGTTCCATTTTCATTTCAACAAAGCAGGTAAAAGATCCTTCATATTTTTTCACACTTTACCAAGCTAAAGAACACCTGCACTTTAATCTTTTTTCCCCCGAGCGTCGAGACACGGTTCGCTCTACTTTTTAACCGTCCACTGAACAATGAAAAAAAAAAAAAAAAAAAAAGAAAAGAAGAAAAGACTAGGATCGTCTGTACCACGGTAAAACTGAAACATTAAACATTCGAAACCGTGAAGATCGATGCCGAAAGGCGATGGCGATCTCTGCCGGCAGATTCGCGGCACGTCCTCGATTTATTCCGCGGTCTCTACACCACAAATTATCATTTTTCCAACGTCGGTGCAATGGACCGTCGCGACGCTACACCTTGCCAAGTGGATCGCGTGTTGCACGTCATTAGATGCAACTCGGCGATCCTCTCAGCTCTTGTAAGAACGTAACGCGGCGGCGGTTTGATGGGCAAGCAGTAGTGAAACTCTACTCTCTAGGGGCCACGCGAATAACCATTATCGTTTTATACGCCGTGTACGATGATCGTGGATTGAATCGTGGAAAATGAACACAGGGATGGTGGGGCCTCCTCCTCTCTTTCGGTGTCGCCTACGTGTCATACGCCACGGACATGAACGTACGATGAAGAACGACGGTCCTGCGACGGTGATATGCTTGAGGGAACGACCCTGGGAAATAATTGCTGGGCTGGTCGAACTGTATCGATACACAATGTATCGTTGAGCAGAGGGTAAATCAAACCGTTTGAAGAAATGCGTATTGGCTTTGGTTGGATGGCGAAGCGTGGCCGTTGTAATTTTTGCGCGATCTTAGAGACTTAGAGTTCTGTTGTAATCGATACATTTTGGTGTGCAATTCGTGTCTGAAGTTGAATATTTTTGTATCCGGTCAGAATGCATAATAATTAAGGGATCGTTGCAGCGACTAGTAATATTTCAAGGGGTAACGTAGATCGAAATTTTACAAGGAAGAATATTGGCGTCACATTAAATGAAAGAAATTCAGGATCTCATAATGATGCCTATAAACTGCTTCCCTTTGCATCAACCTTAGATTGCAAGATTTACTCGCAGTCTCCCTCGTAACGAGTTCCTTAATTGGCCGCCGTCATGCCACGATTCACAAACAAAATTTCCGAGGAGCCTTAAATTGCTGAAGATATAAATTACCCAGGAAATCGGCAGATAACGTAACATTGGTTTCCATGTATCGTTAATCACATTCTATGAGAAGTGCTTATCATTTTAATTAATAAACATTTCGCCGTACGTAATGCGGCCCGAGTCAGTTATAATTATATCCTTCGAATACCAGACCGCTTGAAATTCAGGACACGTGCCCGTATAGATTTTCGTGCGAAATTTCATTCTCAATTAAATACCGACATCAATCGTTGAACACCTGAGAACCACTTACGCAACCATGATACTTTTTCGCCGGCCAGACTCCAGGAAGAGCTAAGGATATGTATACAAGCGAGCTAGACGAACACGTTTCGGTCAGTGAACACCTTTATGTCGTTCACACCGGGGCTTAAGCCGATATTTAAGCTCGTGCACCGCGATATTACGTTGCCGAGTGTTCCCGTTTTTCGCGGTCAACTCCCCCGTGTGTGCCTGTCCGACGATCGTTTCGTACGACCAGTTCGAGAGAACACGTACACCATTTGTTGGCAACGAGAGCATACATTTGTTAACAGTGAATTCAGAGTGTGCGCGTTTTCTGCACGCGCGGTCGCCGCTCCTTAATTGCTTTTCACCGAGGCCGGTTGAATTAATTGTAACAGGTAGAAGAAATTACAAGGGGGGGAAAAAAAGAAACAAGAAAGAAGGAGAAAAATATAAAAATAAGAAACGGGAAGGCAGCCAGATGCAACTTCGTTGAGTCACGCGAAAGGCGATAAATTTCTGTAAAATTGAAATTAATTGAAATGGGCTGATTAAATGTTGCAGCAATAGAAAGTAACGTGAACCCCTCGCGATTCTAATTAGGAGGAAAATACATTTGTATTATGTAAAAATGTATAATGGTATTCGTTTCTTTGGGACGTTTAATTATATTAAATTATTAGTTCGACGAAGTTTGAAAGTAATTGAAGAGGTTTCTGCGAATGGTCGCCGCTGTAACTTTGTGGGAAAGAAATCCTCTACTTTCCTCCCTGAATTGAATTTCTTCGAAGCCCATTTATAGCAGAAAATGGAGCGAATATAAATTTTCAATTAAATAAATTAATTGTAATCGATAATAAATTCAATCTCCAGAATAAATACCTGCGGATGTTCGCCGTCGTGGGACATCGATTACGAACAAAAGGCCAGTTACCTGTACGTTTTTCAAACGAACACGGATGAAGGAATTCGATGTTCCATTGAGAAAGACTTGCGCAACCAAGAAGCGAGCCTTGTTTCCAAGCTGGCATACCGAATCGGTTTCAGAACGAGATGAAAACCGTCTCGACCAAGGGACAGGGACCATTGATACTTGAAATAACTGAACACAATGGAAATCGGCTACGCTGCGAACGGATTGCTCGAATAGAATTAACGGTACCAAAATTGAGGATCAATGAAGAGGATGATAATCATCGTCCTCTATCCCATGTCGAGGAAAGAAGAATAGAACGTGATCTACATCGAACGACATTCAATTCGATTCTAAGTCGATTCCCGATAATATCACTTTCAACTATTATACGATTACTTGTACCCAATTACAGCTGACTCACTGACCTATATATTTCAGGAAAAAAAAAAGAAACATCCAATTGGTAAAATAAAATGAGACATACTTCAACGAAAATAAACCAATTGTACAATTCTCTGAACCGGGCTATAAACTATTGGAAAACAGAAATCCACTCCCATGAAAAATGAATATTTATATATCCAAAGTGAAACATTTTTCATCGTCGTTAAGCACACCGAAATCGAGTCGCCCGGTTAAAAAGTTTCGTGGCTCCTCAATCGTCCATCACCGCGTATCAGTATTATTAACAGCGTGCTTGAATTCCTCAGTGATAAGAACGCGTTTCGCGCATCGCGGAAGAAAAAGAACGCAACGAAGTTCGCGTCGAAGGTGGAGGAAAAAGGGTTTCCCGTTTTGCCGGACGTTCATCATCATGGAAACACCGTGGCCACGGTGTTTTCGAATTCCTAGGAAACACGCAGACTTGGCGCGTGATAATGCGGTTTTGCTCTCGCCGGTGCCTACGCGTTGCTCTCCTTCTCCAGTGAATAGAAATGCAGACGGAAAGAGGAGGACGGATAAAAGTAGACCGGTGCATATCTCGACCGCAGCGGCCCGTTCTAAAATGTTAAATGTTCGACGAGCAACGCGGTGCACACGCCTAAAACGCGAGAACAACCGTTGATCCGTCTATTTCGTTTACCTCATTCCTTTTTTTTTTGTTTGTTTTTTTTAATTCTGGTCGATCTTTCGGATTTAGAAGCGAGACGGTCCAGTTTTTAGGCAAGAAAAGGATCGTTGCACGGCGCAGCCTGGCGTGTCCAACACCCGGACATTAATCGTGGATAAGTATTTCACTCGCCAAGTATACACGTTTGAAATTCACCGCCGTTGTCTTTTTGTTGGACTGTTAGTTTTTGATAACGGGCTCGCGCGTTTGCTGGTTAATTTTAATAATAATTTAGAATACAGCATGATATTACTAATAATAATATACAGTAAGCTGTTAATATTACTCTATATCTGTGCTGTGTATTCCCATAGTACTCTATTGTAAGAAGTTTCGTTCGCCAATAATGCTAATAATAATCTTCTGTATATGAATAAAATCCAAGTATGTACGCCGAAAAAGGATTCCACGGAGACCATGTGCAACGATAATATCGGTAAACGACTATTCCACCAGGAACGCCGGTGAAAATGAACAAATATTTGTTGTCTATGAATTTCTAGCACCGGTGCAAAGTAATGTTGAACCAGAGAACAAATGCATGAATTTAAACGTAAGAACTGCAGGCAGTGCACGTACACAGGTAAACTAACAAGGAGATACGCGTCTGCTTTCTATTTGCACTCTATGAGAGCGATAACTTCCATTCGAATGGGTGTCGACAAGGGAAAACGCGAATAATATTTGTCGTTGTAACAGAAATATACATGAATTACTGATCTCATAAAATGAACCGCAGTTCGCCATGCTGCCATACGAAGCAAGCGTTAAACAATTCCAATCCCCCTTTACAATTCATTTGAAACAACATGGCAAGACCAAGGAAAGGAAAAGAGTGCAAGACAACAACAAAATATATAACTATAGAAAAATGTAAAAAAAAAAAAAAATAAAAAACGGTTCCTCCAGTAAGATCAATGGTAGCGCAACATCTGCGAGATATTCGCAATTACCGTTCCTACGAGGGAGAATTAAATAACCGAGCAATCCGTCGTCGATTATCAGATCGCAATTAAACGCGCCGGAAAAGAAGCAACGAGAGCGTGGCCTATACGTGAAAACAGGGTGTTGCTATCCCTGTTCATTATGCATCAACAGTAATTGCTCCAGCAGCATCCTATCGGCGTGTTTACCGTTCACCATTAATAGTTTATCGCGAAACCGATGCTATCTTTATGGCCAATCCCGTAGGAAATATATATATATATATGGTACAACGGAACAGCGGGGGCAATACCAAGAGGTGCAAACGTCTACACTCGGTATTGTCGGCGAAGATAATAAGAAAATCGATATTCATTCTCGGTCGAACGAACCGTAGTTTAGACTCATCCATTAAATATTTAGCGTTAGTCGCGGAACGTATTTCTTCTTGCAAACGATGGAAACCTAATGGTTGAACGAGACACGGTCAGCGAATGCACTGTTTTCAATTGGGCATAGATCGTAATATTGTTGACAGACGACTTGTCCATTTATGAGTAGAGCAGAAATGAACAAATTACAAACAAAAAAAATTGAAGTCGATATTTCCCATAAAAAAAAAACGGCGATTGAAAAAAAATGTTGCGAAGTCTATCCGCGTATCATTAATAGCAATTCTCCATCGCTGTTTTAAGATAGATACTTCTTGAAGTAGCCGTGCCTCTTTAGCCGACGCGAACGGTCTAACCCTTTAAACTGCTGCCAAGTTCGTTAGTGGTCTCTCTAATCGATAAAAAAAGGTTATACTACCCTAACACGATTCGCGTCGACAGATAAGCCAATACTACTTCCAACTTTCCAGCAAGGAACCGTGACTACAAATTTCTACCTTGTACCGAGATTACCCCGATAATGTTTAACGAATCGTGATCAAAGAGAAACAATCTACAGCCAATCGAGCGAGCATCGTTGCATCCAATAATTTTTCACCCTCCCCGCCAAATTTTCCCATCCACCCCACCGTCCGAAGTAAAACAACATTACGTTTCACCACCGGCTATTCACGATCGGGATACAGAAATTTTTCTCCAAATTTTTCTCCCATTCATTTCTCGTAACAGGAGTTCACGTAACGCAAAGCCGTGCAGAGTCATTGTAACACGAGAACGATCAGGAAGCGCAAGTTGGAGTCGATTATGAAAAAGCGATCCTTTTTTCCGCGGTGTGCAGCGCCGATCTGGAATGACACGTGGCCATTGGGTATCGCGTGACACCCTCGCAAAGGCGTTTCATTTATAATTATATCAGACGACGATGACCTGGCCGTAATGGCAATGCCGTGGCCGTACGAGTTGTGGGTATGTGTGTGTGTGTGTGTGTGTGTGTGTGTGTATATACGATTTCCCTGTGCAATATGTTCCGCGAAAGGAGAAGGAAAGAGAAAGAGGTGTGCCCCTTTTCTTGTCGCGAACGTAATAACAAACGGGTCTCGATAAGGGAACCACCGTAAAATTCTACTTTGGCGTGTCGATATTCCCGCGGTCGTAATACTGCAGCGATCTGAAAATACGCGGCCCGATGGCGACCCGCAGTGCGTATTTTATTCATTTAGGGAACTCGAAGTTACGAGAAGCAAGAGAATATTTATCGGTGTTTGGCTAACGATTGATTTGTTCATTTCTGCCTCGAGCGTGGTATATATTAGATGTTAATTTGAAAAAGAAACCGACTGGGTCTGCACTGAATATTCTTCTCATTTTACTGTCGTTCTTGTTGCGCAACACGTTGATCATTAATTGGGCAGGGAATTGATTAGTATTATAAATTGCAGTATATTGCAGTTTTTTTTTGCTTTTTATCTCGTTGGACGGCGAGCACACTAATGACTAATTAAGGGAGCAAGTGGTCCAGCATTTACTATCCCCGTTCTCTGCAGTTAATTCTCCAGCTGATAATTGCGAGAAAAATCGAGACTTCAGAAGCCTCGATAGTAAATAGTTAGGCACCGGTATAAACCTAACTGCGAAAAGTTAACAGAGACCACGCAGCATCGTGAAAGTGGACTCGAACTACTTAGACGTTAACGTGGCGATTGTCTCACGGTCTGAAAGGGAAGACGAACAGACAAACAAAAAATGAGGGAACGACAAGGGAGCCAGAACTATCCCGTCGACGAAGTCCTTTAGAACTTTCCGCCAGCGACGACTATTGTGTAACAAGAAAAAGCATAGTCGAGATTGCGAGCAATTATTAAAGAACGACGCGACGCCCTCTCGAAGACAATGACGCCGGATGAGAAAAAGAAAAAAATTCTCTTCGTTTAATTGCAACCTGAGGTGACAAAACACCGAGCGACCATTCGTGATTGTAGTCGTTGAACTTCGAAGGTCCCGAGCATCTGATTAGAATATGTACCAACCGATTACCATCTGACTGATTGCAGCGAAAGGTTATGCAACGAAGCTTTTTACACCTGTACGCGGCATCTAGCCGTGTTCTAAATTCCGTGCAACGGTTCTGCTCGATAAAAAAAAAAGAAGAACGAAGGTGGGGAGCAAAAGAATTTCCTTGTAACGTTGCCGAGTAAATAGGAATTGAGCACGAGAATTCTTCTTTACGAGGTTCAAACAGTCGATAAACTGGAATTAGTGTAACAATCTCACGCACTTGCCTGCATTGCAAACCGTTTCTCGTCGTGTGCCTCTATTTTTTCGCCACGGAAGTATAACGATTCGTCTGGAAGCAGAGGACTCGCTTTTTACGACAAGGCTACGGCTCGCAGTTGCCCGTAAAAATTCGATTAAACGAGGAAGCAACGAATGCAACGGCGAACGCGGTCGTTCGAAAATTTAAGAGGCATCCAAAGGGACCTGGGCTATCGAAGACGCTCGGAAAAGGGCTTCGAAGACGGTGTAACGCTGAAAAATATATTCCACGGAAAGTGGTAAAAGCTAACTGATAAACTAATCAGCAATCAAATAGCTGGATGTAATATATTACGTAACAATAATCGAACAATGAGACATTGCAATACTACTATCGAACGCATACAACGCACTACTCCTCGATTCGATTAAAATTCTGCCGAATGTGGATCGGGGATGGGGATCGATCATCCTGTGTTTAATACATCCAAAGCAGGAACACGAGATGCATCGATAACGATGTTTCCTCGATCGAACCGAATCGCAGGAAGGCAGACGCGTTGTCGCGGCGGTTCCCTCTCATTCCGCTCGATTAAACGCGAGGAAGACGCTTTCGATTGCCGATGAGACACGCATCCAGGTAACTCGATGCAGATGTACCCACGGGCAATTACGACGTTTCCCGTCGTTACGGGGCATGTAAGCGAGACCGATTTTCATGCGACTTCCGCAGGACGAGTCGTCGAATTCGTTGCCCTAACGAGCAGCTTGGAAAATCTCCGTTGCTTTAACGCATAATTTACCACAAGATGCATCAGGCGGATCTTTTATTTCTTTTAATATACCAGGTGGAACCGCGAGGAATGGTATAACATCGATGAGAAATTCAAAACTGATTCTATTTTTGATACTGATATTCTATATACCACGATATATTATTGTTAACTTCTTGTTTCATCGCGGAAAGAATCGTGATTAGATGTTCAGCTTCCCTTCGAACACCCAGTATAAGCTCTCTCGGGGAAGAAGAAAAGGAATTGACGAACGGTTCGCTAACTAGTACCGGTACGCACGGCTGTTACGGTCTAATAATACAATTAAAATATAATATAATAGTTATACAACTAACTAATTGACCGCTAGTGCTTGCGATATATGTATGCACAAGATCTATAACCGATTATTAAAATAATGGTAATCACCGAGACGAGCGCCGCGATAAATTAAGCGTAATTATTATATGTTTAAACAAAACAGAAATAGGAGAAATACAAGTATACGTATATGTTTCATGCCGAGAACAATTATAGCTTCCTTCCCTCTAAGGAGCTATAAAATTTAGAACATTTATCCCGATCTTGAAAACATAGTGAGCCCCCTCTATCTCGAATAATTAAAAAATAAATATAACTGTGCCTGGCGATTTTTTTCCATTCACTGTAACATGCTAGCCACTCAGACGAAAATGATCTCCCCTTTTCTAATATCTAACAAAATTGATATACTATTGCCATTATTGCTATTATGCTAAAAATATTATTAAACTTCTTTGTACCCCCCTTTATACCCTCGTAGCTGAATCGCAGAGAACATTTTTATGCCGCAATAAAAGACATAAAAGACAAAGTTAAACCCTAATTATCCTTACAAAAACGTGAAATATGTCAGCACTCCACTTACTCATCCAGAACTGTACCGGGTAGGTTCTATTCTTAAATGACGAAACGCTTATTTTCTCAATGGCCCGTATCCAGTTATAGCGACACGCCGAAGGATAGCACTCGTCGATTTCTATTTCATCACAGTGTCATCAACGGGGAAACTATTCCAGGCGATAGAAAATTGGTCGCGTCCGACGCAGCTCTGTTGCGTAACGAGTCAACCCTTTTCTACGGGGCGAGGGAAGCAAGATTGACTACTTCAGTGGAACAAGATTTTCTGTTACACCGTCACGCCGCGTCATCGAGCCACTCCACGCTCAAATGAAAGTCACGGCGATCATCCTTTAACTCGTTAACATCGATCCGACAATGAGTACAATCAATCAGGATGAAAAGTAGTCGAGTTTCGACTAATGAAAGATAGGAATCGATCGTTGGAATGTCTTGGTTTTATCTGACGAGTTAATAGGGGGGGATTAAGACGTTTCGTGAAATAATATCAATCATGCTCGATCAAGCGGCGCACACATTTCACAACCTGTCCAATTGAAAGAAACGAAAGGGAGGAAAAATTAATTTCGCGGATACCCAGGTGTGGTCGTGAGGTGTCGGCGTGTTTCCAATCATCGTTCACGTGAAAGCAGCACGGTGTTGTTAAGATTTCACTGACTGTTGGGGCTCACCTTAGCCGCGTACCGTTTCCCGTTGCTGTGAAAGAACAGCCTCGTTCCCCGGATCGAGCTGAAACGATCGATAATCGCCCCTCTGGATCGCAGAACGCAGAGGTGTTAACCACTCGCGCATCGGGAAAAAAGTGGCGGACTCCGATGGAACGCTCGATCGACCTACCCGTTCTCGACGAAAGGAAACGAGATGCGTGATAAAAGACGGGCAACGAACTTTTCGGAACAATCGTCGAAAATGATACGACGTTGATGAAATTATTGCAGACAAAGCAGAACATTTTATAATTTTGTCCATTGACAACGAAGATTCCTTTCGGATATACCGTGTCGAGGATGAACTGGAAAAGCTTGCTGGAATTTGATAATCGAGGGAAAAATTGTGCCTGATCGTTTAACTACAGAAAAGTATATTGGAAAGATAATTTACAGAGAAACAAAACGCGATACCTAAATATCTAATTCCGCAGACAAGCCTCTTATTCTAAATCGTTTAATATTTCGCCAATGGGTAGAAGAGCTTGATACCTTTACCGATAAATACTTTTTCCTCAACAGAAATCGGAGTGCACAGCCTAAAATGGTATTAGCCAGTCGCGTTGCTTCCGGTCCACAGAGACCAGTGGTCTCTATTCTAAAAACAGACTGTTCGCAACGACGACCGTAATAAACTCGTGGAAAGCTTGGTCGACTGAACGGAATATTACCGCTGTGTACGTACACGAAATATTTATTAAAGAGGCTATAAAACGTCGAGCGGTATTTGGCCGCAGAATTAAATCGGCGTCCATGACGAATCATAACTGGGATGGATCGTTAAAGCCCGAAGGGTTTACGATCAGCTGGCATAGTGAATCGTGAGAAACGTAAGACACGAGAACATGTCGGGACCCTACAGTCTGGTAAATCACGGATATCGTTGCGGTAGGTTTCTCGATTTTTGCGGTGGAAGCTAACGTGATACCGTTGCGAGGAAAAACCACAGTGCAATAGGGACTGCGCTTCACATTGATACGTGCCATACTATTGGTTATTAACCCTCGCAAGAACGGAAGTGAACAGTCGTCATCGAGGGGTCTCGAAATACTGGCCATCGCGGAGGGTCTACATAGAATAAGTCACCAAATGGTTGCCATTGACGAGGACCATTTGGAAAATTGGTTTGGAAAGAAAATACGAGTAGCGTTAAATATAGTAGGGTATCTAGATTGCAGTATGGTACGTGGAATAAAATGGGGAAAAAGCGATTCGACACGAGGGAGATAATATTGTTCATTCGTTTAAAAATAATAGAGATAATTTTCTTCTTCTTCTCTACTGTTATTATTTATACATTATATATAAAAATATTAAATTTTCAAAGTTTCTATTGTATACCAAAGTACTGAATTGCGTTAGAAAAGTTGCACGACGAAAAGGAAGTTTAGAGAACGAAAACTGTCCCTACATCCTGCCTAAACTAATATCCTTTCACACGAAGAAAGAGAGAGTAACGAGAATCAAAATTAGTTTTCCGTACTAAAAGTGTAACTCGGTCCACGGGGATGTTATTGTACTCGCGTGCACGTGCTTTGTCCGTCACTTTTACACTGTTTGAATTTGAACTCTCTGGAACGATGGAAATACCCAAAGGGAGCACGAGTGTTTATCGTTCTCGAAACATCTCGGTGCATTTCTCACGAATATTAGTTAAAATTACATGGATAATAATAATGCAATAGGATAATAATAATAAGGGATTCACCTAATTAATATAACCGCACATAATGAACGTTCCCATACGAATGCTAGACTTTTAGAGCAAATAATTAAACAAAGAAACGTTCGTAACTATTTTCTACGAACATGGAGCCACAAAGAGGATCAATATACGAACACCTGCAGGAAAAGGGTTACGCGCAACCACGACAGCATTTATTTCATGTCTTACAAGTGCTAATGTAACTGTTCCCTGTCGATATATTTTTCAACGATCCATCGATCGTTCAGAGTTGCAATAAATCGTACGAGCCGAGCGCCCGACGTAAACGTGTAACGTTATTAATCCTTCATGCGATAACATTTGTAAGTATAGGCGAGTCAATAAGTTGCGCGAAACATATTGTAATTGCAGGCCCGATAAGACAGCGTGACGTCTTATCGCGAAGAAAGTGGAACATTGAAACTACATACGTATAAATATAAGAGGCGGGCAAGTACGTACCAGTTTGTTACATTTGTTTTTTATCGATTCGATACGACTCTGCTTGGCAGAGACAGTTTGATCTTTGCCTCCTTGATTGCTCGGAGCTGTTTAGTTGCTTTTCATGGTTACTGATGACCGTAAATTTCTTCGAGATTCATGGGAAGTTTCGTCGGGGTTTTAAATGTCTTTTAAATGCGCCGTTTTGCATGGAATAGCCGGTATTAATTCAGCATAAAAAATAAATGGACGTTTCATCGTGTCGAAAAGAAAACCTACGTATAGTCAACGTACATGTCATGTGAGAAACGAAAAAAGAAAATAATAGCTCGTTCTTAGCATTAACACGATTTCAATCTACGTTCTGTAAAGTACACGAAAGAATGTTGCGTGCATTTTCATGTCGCGTGCACTCAACGCACGCGGTCAATATCAATTTGACAACCGCATTTCACGTTCATCGTTCTGGGAAACGTGTCTGACTATAATCACGATATGTTTCGTGTGCATACCTGGTATTGTGTCGCCCGGCCTGTGTGTACGCCGAGGGGCACATAATAATTTATTATAATCCGACCGGTCGAATATGTGGCAGCCCCATCGATTATTCAGGCGCCCGTGGGGAAAAAAAAACGTGGCTTTGAATATTATGTTAGACCATATGCGGGGGCGTGCGCCTTATGTTGAACGGAATTATTCTTTGTTCCTCCGATTAAACGTGTGTCGACCAAAATGATAGAACGAAGTGGAAAAGTTAGTTTCCATCGTTTTGGACATTTTTCAAATGATCGTTCGCTTAATAGATTAGAAGCACTTCTAGATAGACAGGCATGCCGTGTTTGCTGTTATCTTTTAGTGATAGGGTTAAGTATTTCATGCCACTGGATGATACAGTCCTCGAGAATTATCTTCGATGGATACTTGAAACTATTATTTGTCGTCCGCTGTACGATCTTACCTTTATAAGTATTTCGTCCGTGATATAAAATATATTCAGTGTTTCTAATTAACCTGCAACCTGAGTATTTCAGTCGACAAATAAACTTGTCGACTGTTCCTTAAACTCCATACAACTTTACTGCGGAAGCTCCGAGAATTCTATAGCATCCTGCAATGGTTTGGTAAAAGGGTAAAACAGTGAAATGATTAGTCACACGAAAAACAAAGATCCCGAGAAGCCACACTTCTCCGCAAAATTATACACTTCCAGGATCACTAAATTTTTCATCACCGTGATCGCAAAAAATAGTGATTCCTTTGCAACTTTGCAAACGAGTGCACACCGACGTCGTGCAATTGCAAATAATAAAATATTTGTATCCTTATGCTTTTACCACATACACGTACAGCATATTCGGGCATAACGACAAATGATTAATATACTTTACCAAAAACCAAATAAAAAAATCATTTCCCTCCATGTTTCACGAAAATAATCATGACCAAACCCGACACGCGCGTCATTCGACATTCAAAGAAAAATGAAAAACGATTCGATGTGTGTCAAGTTCAAGAGAAATCCGCGAAGCAATGTTATCCCCCCATTAAAAATATCCGTATGTACGTGCACGGAGAGGTTCGTGAACGTTTGCACGCGCTTTAATTTCCATCGTGAATTATAGTTCCTTGCGAGCTGGCAAGGAGCGTGGTCAAGGAAACTTCGAAAAATAGTATGCACGCCAGAGCATGATTCCGGCCTGTTCCTCGCCTATCCTTCTCCTCTTTCGTGCGCGTTCTTTCGCTCGCTCGTGCACGCGCGCAATTAACGCGGAATCTCGCGGCTTCGAGGAAGAACGGCCGAGATGCTGAGGAATATAAGGAAAAAGGAGGAGGAGGAGGAGGAACGGTGAGAAAATGGAGCAGCACGATGCATCGAGAAGAATGTAAAACAGAAGGTGGGGCTGCAGGAAGTAATGATAGAGAAATCGCCGAGTGCGATACAGAAAATGAAGAAATGAAAGGGTAGTAATAGCGAGGCGAATGGTGGAGGCAAAGAAATTGGGGAATGTAAGAAACGAATGATAATTCTTTCTTGCCGACGTTTGTTTCTGCGTTACTTATTTTAATCGGGACAGGCGCCAATATCGACGAGATGAGCTGCGTAAAAATATCTCTACGATATTAGCAATAATTAGACGATGAAGAACCAGTCGAAGATATCGAGAGCTTCAGTTGCTATTTTTAACCAAATTGTTGCGACACCGATCAGATCGGACATCAAAATCAAATTTGAAATAAAATTTTCGTAAATAAGAAACTCTATTTTGGTCAACCTGTTTCATACATACAGGCAAATGAGACCACCTCACGGAAGCAATAAAAAAAGGTAATGCTGCTCGCGCTGACCGATATTACGAAATTAAATAGAGAAAATCGATCATATTTTTCTGCACACACTCAGGGAATTCAGGTTAGCCGACCAGATAGACCAAAGAGAGATCACCGAATCGAGCTAATTCAGAGATTACCGACGAGGTCGAAACGACAGCACGATTTCGCGGCGTTTTAGCCCACGGAGAGCACACCCCATAACTGAGAACGTTAAGGAAAAAAAGAACGAGGAATAAAAACCCGAAAGAAAGCGACCTTCGTTTTACGGTGAAAATCAGCGCGATGACTTCCAGCTATCCCGGCGTTACTCGTTTCCTCTGGTCTCGTGATCGAGTAGCGTAAATCCTCGACCACAATAAACAACCGCGCTTCGGCCTAGCTGGCCAGAGTTTGATCGATCATCGAAATAAGAAAGTTATAAAAACTGTACGATTATTACGACCAGCAGGATCAGCTTCACGGAATGACACTGGCAAACGTTCGTTCCACTTTCGACGAGAAAATCTGAAGCCTGCTGCCTCTCCGATCAACATTTTACTGAACCCCCCCGACGTTCCCGATTGTGTTCCACCGAGCCGCACTGAGATCGATAAAAAAAAAAGAACAATAAATTCTAATCCTACATACGATCGTTCCTCCGTTCGTATGAACGGTTAACGCGATGTTTCGCAACGAGCACGGAGCAAGTAGATTGGAATATTGCGTTGTCCAGGGCTACCCTGTGTGGTCCTGTGTTTTATCTTCCGACAATCGGTACCGGTCGTAAGGCTCGTAACGATAAATACTCACCAGGAATTCAACGGTGCACCGGTGCACGATATTTGAGGTCTGCGGAACGGGAAACGTTAACGTTAGAGACGTGTGTAGCCGTGGCTGGAGTGCAGCTGGACGTTGTCGGATAATGTAACGTTTAATTCATGCCCGGTGTCGTTAATTTGCATGGAAATAATTAGGCTTGAAATATCGGACCACTTGATCGGCATTACGGAACGTCGAGAGTGAGCCGTTCGACATCACTGAGGGGTCCTCGAGCGACGTTGGAAATGATACGAATATGTACCTGATAGACGGACGTTGCTACGTGCACTTGGGCATACGAAAGTGGATCGAGAGTGCCAATGCTATTATGGCAGTATTCGTTGGATTATTAATATCATAATTATACGGGGCGAGAAAAAGTTTTCTTTTATTGGGGAAAGGAAGATGCTCTTTTATTTCATATTGGATCGAGTGTGTGTAAGACTATGCAGCCTTCACTGAGAAATATTATTGAGAATATTAATAAGCACAACGGAGTATCATTTCTATGATATAGATTCATATTATATTCCCATAATTATTATTCATTCATACGGCTGACAATCGAAATGCTATTCTTGAAACACGCTTTGCTTCCACAATTATTTAATACCTGAGACCCAGCTACCTTCTATCTTCCTTTTGCACAATTATTCTAATATCATTTTTTCGACCGTACATCAATTTCATTCGATCAAACAGACGAAGAACGTTAATGACTGTCCGTCTGAAATAAATTGAACGTAAAACCAACAATATTTCTTGATACATGGAATACACGGATCCTATCAGCGGGATTGCTGTTAAGAAAAACGGAGCAACCCTTAGATAGGCGTAATATAATCGTCCTGGCGTAATGACGCCGGCAAAACGCCGGTGCATTGGTATACGAGGAGCCGTGGAAGTCGATCGATCGATATTTTTGCCTCTAATTTCACCTGGCGAAGAGAGCCGTGGCACAGGGACAGCAGCGGAATAAATCAACAGTGAACGGGCAAAAGAAAAGGCCTCTCGCTCATCCGTGGAGCAGTGGTCTATCCCGCAGAAAGTCTTTCCTGGTTGCAATCAGGATGCATTAGGTTTTGCGGGAAGATCGCGCGAGTACTTTCGATTTTTTCGAATTTTCATCTCGTTCTTTTGCGCCGCGAACTCGAGCCAACAAATCGCTCAAATTGCTCGAACGAGAAAGACGGATAAGAAGCCCGAGGCAGAATTTTTTCTCCAACGACGAGCGCGATTGCATCGGGGTCTCGACCAGATTCTGGAACGTTGAAACGATGATTGGTTGGTCAGTTCTTGCCGAAGAAAGTGTCGCGTTACGTTTCATGTAGAAGAGACTCGTTTCTGGCGTTAATTCGGTGAGATAACTCTCTTCGCATTTGCAACGGGGAAAATGCTAGAAAGTTTCTTCAGTTTTCGAATTGAAATTACTGTGGTGAGACTACGATTTCCCGAAAAATATTTCCCTTTCGTCCGAGCTTCGCTGCAAACCGAGGAGAACTATTTGTTCCGAGAAATTTGCGGGCCATCGCGTGATTACGTGCTAACGCGTGCGCTAAGCCCTTCAGATGGAATATTAAATCCTAGATTTGCATGCGCCAAGTGGCATCGCTGCTACACTTTCCATCGAAACTTCCACGATTCTCGGGACGCTGTCAGCGCTGCGGGTTTATTAGAGAATTTGTTCACGAGCAGATACTTGGCAGCCGTGGTACGACGTGCTGAATTGAATACCATCACGGCTGATAAGCCACAATGTCTGCGAAAACGGGGACCAGTTGATCGGTAATTGGGTGCATCGTTGGGAGATGTTGGATCAAAATAAAATTAGAAGCTTGATTCGTGGACGTAAAAGTGAAGCTTCGCGCTTCAGAACGAGCCAACGGTAAACTGTTGTGCGATTTTTGTTTCAGAAAGTCGCGGCGGTCGACGAATTTGGAGTAACAAAGACGTCTGGCAATGAAAGGAGCAACCATAAATCTACTCGCGGTTTATAGAATTTATACAATAGAGCAGAATTCAAAGAATTGACGGAATTATAAACTAGCCAACAACATACACTGGATATAAACGCTCTCAAATTGTGTAGAACGATAAAAGCCAGCTGCGATAGCAGAATATATGTCTGACTGTAATGCACTTGAGAAAAAAGTGTTGTATGGGTCTTAGAACCGATACAAAGCCTTTCACCTGACGAATAAGCAATGGGATAAAGAACGCAAAGAAATACCTGGCGTAACTGTTGCGGCAGACTGGCATCTTTCACGCAATCTCTCTTATTATTCCCAAGCGCAATGTGCCATACATTACATTTATTTATTAAGAACGTTAAAAAAAGAAAACAAAACGAGGGTAGGCAGAATGAAACTACGTTAGCCTTCGGCAAGGAGTCGCGACTTCCGGGTTTTGAAAAGCACGTTAACGACAGGTGTCTGTAAACGCGGCTTGATTATCCCTCGTTACTCTCTATGTCTTCCTTCGACATTCCGTTTCTCCTTTGTTCGGCCACAATGTGCCTTTGAACGGATGAAACGTACCGTTTTGATATTCGCGGCGACTGTGCTTTTCTATCCTGCCCCCCATACATTTTGCATCGAAACTTTCTTGCAGAAAGGACTGCATACATCGATTAAAAAGAAGGAAAAAAGAAAATAACAATTGATCGATGCAAACAATTGTAGAATGTCTTTCAAGAGAGTTCAACGACACCTGTTTAATTGTATTAATAGATAATTTTTTAATAAAAAAATCACATTCAGAGAGTTAGAAAAATATCTAAGTAACAAATAAATACCTACCAATATACCTATTCCCAAAGAATATCTGCTTATCTAAGTCGAATTAAAGAAAAAATTAATCCAATTAACACCA
This sequence comes from Nomada lathburiana, assembly GCA_963667235.1. Classification (NCBI taxonomy): domain Eukaryota; kingdom Metazoa; phylum Arthropoda; class Insecta; order Hymenoptera; family Apidae; genus Nomada; species Nomada lathburiana. The sequence goes on along the minus strand of OY763905.1, from coordinate 12,327,291 downwards.
GATATCATTTATATTAATAATTTTGACGAAAAGTTAAGCAATTTGCCTACATTTCTGCAGTTCTACGCCAGTTAAATAAACCACCAAGCAACCGTCAGGAAAAATGAGTTCCATCGCGCCAAGTACATATGTACGCAGGTATCTTTTACTGCGAATAAGCTTCTATATAGATATTCTATCGCAATCTAGCAGATTTTACCTTAAGAATTTCGGCGACACTCGTGACAATGTCGAGGAGAGAGAGGCCTTTAAAACCGGTCCAATGAGGGAACGGAATACGAGAACGAACGTAGAGGATCGGTGAAACGAGCCACCAGAGAAAAGCAACGTTCCCACTGCAACAGGACACCGTTGTTCTCTATGTGTTGCATTTTGCGTGGCTGCATGTGCGACATGCGTCCCGTCGAACGTACGACACGACTTCAGCTGCGATATATCGAAAGAGAGTCGACACACCCTGGGAACGGATTAAGAATCAACGTGGATGAAAAAGCATGGAAATGAATGGAAATCACTTCTTCATTCATCGACTGTGTGGCGTACGTGTAAACAAAGAAAAAAGAAAAGAAAACACTTCCAAGTGATCAGGTAGGATGGACACGTCGAGACGGGGGGGACGTGCGGAGTGCTAACTTCATGGGGAAAGTGTCTGCTTGGTTCAAGGAAATTGTATTGCAGTGGGAGTCTATTTTGACGAGGGTAACGTGGTAGGAGGATTTTGTGTTCAGGTGAATTAATTCAGAAGCAAGTATGATAAATTAATTTGGAAATGTGTGAACCAAGAACTTCAAAATTCGAGGCTCGAAGTTGAAATACTCAAGTTCCAGAACTGTGACATGGCTACATTTTTAAAGAAACTACTTCTTTTGCGGGCAGTTTGATTTCCGCATTCAATCTATTATTTCTTGCACTCAAGCAAATGCCTAGGAACACTCAATCCTCCCATTCTTGCGCCACTAAAAACAGAAGAAGAAAACACCACCCTCACTTAATTCGCACTATCACTCAACCAGATCCAACCATAAATTCTCCTCCTCGTCGCGACACAAACAGCAATTTCTACATCCATTAAAACCATGTCCCCGCTCGGCATCCTTCTATGACTATCTCCGTGCCAACAAAACACAACATAGATCCTATCAATGTACACCAGAGAATATCTCTTCATTACCAGCCTCCTTGCATTCTTTAACAATCTCTGCGATGTCTTAATGTAAGAGAATGTCTACCAAGTCCAGAGATTAACACGAATGTTTTGTGATCTTCAAAGTAAGAACAGATAAGACAATCTTTACTATACAGACGAGAAGGAGCGACAATCGACGCCATAAACGCCCACACGAGCCACCACTAGTGTGGAGAACTTATTATGTCGAGTGGGTCGTCAGCTGATTCGAATGGTTCTCCCCTCGAAAATTGACAACAATTAGTTGGCTCCACGATGGAAAGCGGGGGAAAAATTAGCGAATTGAAAAACGACAGAGAGCGAAGGGTCGACGTCCGACACGCGGTAAAATAGTCGAAAGGTTGACTCGTCGTTAACGGATTTAACGACCAGTCGTCTTCTTCTCATATGCCTTCCCCTTGAGAGTAAGTAAGACGTTCCTGTTCCATCCATAGCGATGAGACGAGATGCGAAGAGACAACGGTGGGCAACGATGCTTGATTTGCGTCTACGATGCGTATGAAAGCACGTCGTTGTCCAGTGGAGATTATGGGTATATCGAATGATGATACCAGAATAATTATTTGTAAAAATAAACAGTGCGGAATATGGTAAAAAATTCTAGATTGGAGTTACATTGTGAAACCTTAGATTTTTTAGTGGAATATTTCATTTGTCTATAAACCCCTACTATGATGGTTGCACGGTGGTTCTTTCATTTTGGAGTTCTTTTTCTATAAAAAGGGAACTGCAGCTGTGCTTTATTCTGCTACATTAAACCTGCTTATTGAAAGTTCTCTGAAAGAAAGTACGACAAAGGAAGTATTTTATTCGAAAGGTCCAAGGAAACTCATCGAACGACTATTGGAGCTATTTACGAGGCAGGTCTCGACTCGACAAGGCAAAACACCCAGAAAAATTGTCAAACATGTGCACGCTAGTTGCACACGAGCATACAATTCACGAACGTTTGTTATAATATTCAGTAAAATTCAGTCACATAAATCTACAGCACAGGGTTTTCTTTATAAACTGGTAAATAAAAAACTGTGCTACAGTTGGCTCATTTTTGTATCCCTTTATACTACATGCAAGCAATTGTACTGCCATGCAATAGTAAAGAATAATGAACAACGTCCAAACATATTCCAAAATATCTACAATCTAGACAATTCATACTGATGACTCATTCATTAAGTACAATGATAAGAAATTCAAGGAAATGTATTATCTGTGGTGTAAAACAAGCTGCATACGTTTTTAACGATTAATAATCTCCACAGTACTACCCTTTCTACATATTATCCTGTACTCTTCCTTATCAACCGAAATGATTCACCTATTCGTGATACAGTTCGAACTTCGAACATCGCATGTATCATGGTCTCCGTTATTTCCGGCCTAGATTTTTATTTCCATTTTAGACCTGGCATGGTAAACGATATTATTTATTAAATTCTCAGACGGACAAGATTTGGAATTCCAAAGTTGGAAGTAGCGTAACTCCGTGTGCTTATAAACGAGATGAAAGGGGTAAGGTGGGGAGAGGAGCATGTCTGCCCGGTAACTCGTTGCTCTCGTTACACTGGCATTAACCTTTGTGCGGTTTCGTGTCTGAAAACGTCACGTCCACGTTTTTGTTCTTCACGAACGGCTCGCAGAAATAGAAAGTACACTGCGAACTTCGCGATTCCTGTTCTCCTTGAGGCCGTTAATCACCTCGCAGATTAACATCGAATTTTGTCCCCGCAGGTAAAATGACATTTGTCGCGGTCCTTCGTCTTAATTGAAAGAACTTCCGCGAATATAACTTCGAAGACCGAGAGATTACTACTGTACAACGTACTCCGGATGCAACGTGGAATTATATGTATAAATTGTCGACCGTTACACCGCCATGGTGCAGTGTCAACGAGACAGAAAACATTGCGACAGATATTTGTTTGTCAGAACATTCTGAGCATATGTCGAACGAAACCACTGGAGCTGGTACTAGTTCCCTGACCTCGAAACACGGCAGATGTTCCGAACAATGACTTCACAAATCGTTGGGCCGTTATAAAGATACGATTGGGAAAATAAACTCCGAAATTCAACAAAGGGCGCTCGATCGGTAAAACAGGAGCACCAGCGAGATAAGCAACAGGCGGGATACGCAACGCGCCAGCCATTAAACAAATTAAAAGTTTATAAGGCAACCCGCGATAGGTTAGCTAATTAATCGTAATTTATGAAACTATAATTTCGATCGTTATGATGCGTCAGAGGTCGTCGAACTTGTCGCTCGATCGAGCAAGCTCGAAGAGAAAGGCATTTCGCAGTTATACGCAGCCTGTCAAAATAAAAGAGAAAAAAGGGAAAGGGGAGCGCGTCGGATGGCGAACCATGAAGGAAAGAACGGTTCGAAAAAATTCACTAGAGATAAGTTAATGGTGGCACAAACCTGGTTTTGAAGCGCTGTGTATCGTCTTGGCCAGCCCACATTTTCTCTCGAATGACAATGATTTCCTTACACCGTCTAACAATTGCAATTCGAACAACCACCACGCGTTACAACGTCACGACGACAATTCGTGCCGGTTATGCACGTACGGTCTACGACGTGGGTCAGATAGGCTGGGTCACGCCGCCAGTGTTCCTCTTCCGTTTCTTTCCTTGTCACACACGTGCACCGCAGGGCACGAAGGACAGAGCAAGCAGACAGAAAAGCAGAGGGAAACTAACGCACGCTACACGAGGAGGCGCCACCTCCAAAAAGTCGAGAAACACGATAGGAAGCGAGCTGCGTTCTGTGCACAATCGCGAAATTCACTGACGGCAGAGAGATCGACGGCGCGGCGCCGCAGTGCAAACTTGCGTAGGGAGAATGATCCTCGTGCACGTGTGCACGGTGCCTTAAGCCGGTTTATACAGCCCGCGAGATTGCGCGGGCAGCCTCGAGGGGCATGTCCTTAAGCAGAGTCACGGACGCGATCGACAGAGACAACTATGTACCTTTGGTTACACCTTCAGCCTGGTCAACAACAGTGGTTATATTTATCCTTTGATTCGCACTCCTTGCGGATATTCTTCGTCGCAGGAATACTTTCAGACGCTTGACCGAAAATGGTAGCACTGACTTCGATGTCACGTGCTTTGGACTAGACATTTTAGAATCTATGCTTGATTTTGTTCTCCATTTAAGAATAATCAATTATCTAGAGATCTACTTTATTTAAGTCGAATCATTTGAAATTAATCGTAGAGAAGTAAATGCGGAAATTGAAGGGCTCTAATAATAACCAGATTAAACTCAATAACATAATTATCGGTACCAACAAAAAAAACGAAATGGTAGGTACACGTATTTAACGCAGGAAACTTTGAATCGATATGAATCGAGCATTTCTCGGAATCCCTTTTTATTACGAACACGTACAGCACTATCTGCATATTAGCGAGGGGACATATAAAAATAATCATGGTGAAGACACGAAAGAGACAGAGAAACGGAAGGAGGGAGAACAAAGGGTGGGCAGAATATTGTACTCTATGCAATTACGAAACTTCCAGTATAAATGTACACGCCTCTATGCGGCACGCTAAGAACAGCGCGACGCTGGGTGAGTCAGCCTCGGACAGGGCAAGTCGTATTTCAGAAGTGTGCGTATTATTCGCATGCATTACGTGATAATATTTACTACGAAAGAAAGACACTAATCATGGAGGTTTCCCATACCGTAATTACATTTATAAAAAAACAACATTAAACAAAAATCCATTCTTTGGAGACGCACATATGGGAAAGAAATTAACCTTTTGTCGTTTTCTGTCATTATCCATACGGATATCCGGTAATTTTAATCTATCTACACTTCGTATCGTAGATAATGCTATGAATTCACATTACGAGCCAGTGGTGCATCGTTATAAATGTAAAATGCATTTACACTTATATTTCACACTGTTCATATAATATACCATACACATTTTTACATGAACAGTGCAAGATAATATTTGATTATACTTTAAACAATTGCAATAAGATAGCTATGTACAATGGTCACACTTCTTTATGAACATTTTTAATATCAATGTACATAACTAATATTTCCATACTCATTGGAACTAATAGAATTCAAATTTTCTAGACACTCATTCGCAATAGTGTAGCTAGCGCAACCTATTGCCATATTCTCGCACTCATGACTACATTTTATTGACGACATTATCGACAACTGCATTTATCAAATGCAACAATTATTTCAGATATATCGTATCGCACTTGCAATATATTTAAAAAATCCTTGTATAAACAGTTGATTAAACTGTAAATGGAAACCGTCCGAGATATTGGATTTATTCTAATTATTCCAAAAGAATCAATTATTCTAATAGCATAATGCTCGTGCAAAATTGCGACCATACTTTTAACGGAAACATATAATGTCTCAATGTTTTTGTGTTCGCAATAAAATTCTTAGATGTTCGCGACAAAGTAACATTAAATGAAATAAATCTAGCTATCAACAAGTATGTATTTAACGTAGGAATTGCAACTGATTTATCTTATTTGCGATCGAAATAATCTGACAGCCTTATAAAAAAAAGACTGTCAGAATGAAATTGCATTGTACGCGTTTCTAAACTTTGAGAAATTCGATTTGCCGAAACATAACCGATGCAAAAAAAAAGGCTCATGGGATTGTCCGGTTATGACCGGTTCAAACTGACGCACCATGCATAACAAAAAAGTCAGTAACCAACAAGACGCCACTCGTTTATTTCTGCTAATATCTAGCCAAATTAATATATCCTCATTGTTTAGGAGCTCTATTTCTACAAAAATGTATAAATAATACAAAAATCTGCGAATAGCAAAGTTCAAATTGTTAAACGATCAAACTTCTTTTTTAACGTAATTGGTGCTCATTCTGGATGAAAAAGATATTTTTTCATAGCAAGGATTTGGCAATATTTCCCTTTTTACGTTAAAATAAGTATACGATGCACCACTGGCAGAAGGGTAACATGACTCTTATGCGATATTTTTATAGATGATAAACCATAATTATAAGTGTACCACTTACTTGCTGGACTTCTTCTTTCCTTCGCCATATCCTTGATAGGTCCCTGTGGATGTCATCTTCTTCTAGAATTGTCTTACGGGTGAAATGAATATTTTTGCAATAACCGTCACACACTTTTTGCCGCACACGAGAACCCAAACACGACTCTTTCTTCTACCGAACGAAATCAAATAGGGTTGTGATACGGGATTGGTAGATCATGCCACGAATTCTGACGTCAGACAGCTAGTCAAATTAGCGTTTAAATTAGAAATTCTTTATTTAACAAAATAGTCCGGTAATATAGTACTTTTACTCTGCAAAAAAAAACAAATTATCAGAAATTATTGAAGACAAATATTATAAGAAAATATTAATACAATATAATCTAGTACTACTACCTACTACTACTACACTACTACTGCTACTACTACTACTACTACTACACTACAGTATAATATATTATAACCGCAATGATTATTAAGCTCCCTACACCAACAAATTTTGGATCATCCTTTGCATTCATAAATGTATAAAAATTAATAAATACCATTCGCAAGAAAATTCTTTATTTTTTGCCCTCGAAATCTATGTTTTTCAAAGTTCAATTTCCTCCGATCATATTCTTGTAAATTTGTGTACTCTATATTTCATCTTAACATGCAAAATATGCATTTTACCGTGCATGACACCAGATGCAATTTATTAAAATATATTTCTACACATTGTTTCGAATAAAACAGCTAATGTTAGCAACGTGTTTTCATCTCATTTGAATAGTTAAACTTGCGGAACTCACTTAGAAACCGGCAGCCATGTTTGACTCTTGTCACAAACACAGATGGAGCATCAAAAAAAAATCTTGCAACAGTTTACGTATGTTCCATACGATTTGACTGATCTTGATTGGTGCAATTGTATATTAAATGATAATAATTATTTGTATAAATGGTGCGAAAAGTTCAACAAGTTGATACGGTGACTTCTCAAGATTTTCTCACTAAATGGACCATTTTTATATTTCTTTAACTGTTGAAGAAAGATTTGTCGAAGAGTGAACATGTTAAACCAAGCTGTAGTCGAAGCATTGTACTCCGCGACGTATATCGAAAATTATTTGGACTGTGTGGAAAACTTGCCAAATGATTTACAGAGGCATGTTTCCCGGCTCCGGGAGCTCGATGCCACTTGTCAAAGTAATTAAAATGAACAAATTCCATTCAAGTTTCTAGAGTGCACCTGTCCGTACGTTTTCCCTGCAAACATTTCGTTTTTGTAACTTGGAAAATTCGTATATGTTCATGAAAATGCAGTACACGAATTTGGTCTCAAGTAACATTATAGAAATTATCGAATGCTTAGTGACATTGAACATTTTTATTTATGCGCGATGTAAATATTGAATATGAATTTGAGATCGCTTGTTTTTCGATTCATGTATCTTTGTTTAAAATAACATGAAGAAATTCAATATTTAAACGCTCTTCTTATATCGTAGTATTTTATTTTGATACGAAATTGGAGGCTGCTGTACTGACAAGTTTTGTTTTGATTTAGCATACCTGCGAGAAGTGGATCAACAGCAAGAAGCATTACGGAATGACACGGATTTAACTGTGAGAAGAAGAGCACTTTTAAGAGTTCAGCAATCGTTGATTGCTGCTCAAGAGATTGGCGACGAGAAGTTGCAAATAGTTCAACAAGTTCAAGATCTTATTGAAAATAAATCCAGGCAGCTAGATTTGGATTATCGTAATCTAGGTATGTCTATAGAGTGTAAACATAAATGTCTTTACCTTTTTTTAGCACATTGCACATTTTTAATTACTTACAGATTTTGGAAAGGAACAGGAAAGTAACGAATCTACGCGTGAAACAAATGCAAATATAAACCCTAACTCCTCTGGTAATGCGAATAATGCAGAAAGGCAACCCAAAAGGGCAAGGAGAACTCGGACGGAGACAATGGTAGAGTCTTCCAATGCCATGGATATGATTGTAATGGCAGAGACACGTTCCAATTCTTTATCCAACACGACTAATGGAAATCAAAAGAAAACAAGTACTACTAACACCGGCAAGAAGAAGAAAAGGAAATCTAGGCAAGGTAATCAACAAAATCAACATCGCGAGGACACACCACCACCGCCAGAAGATGATCTTGCTATAGACCCAGATGAACCTACGTATTGCCTCTGTGATCAAATATCATACGGAGAAATGATATTATGTGATAATGACTTGTGCCCAATAGAATGGTTCCATTTTTCATGCGTTTCGTTAAGTACCAAACCGAAAGGGAAATGGTTTTGTCCAAAATGCAGAGGAGACAGACCAAATGTTATGAAACCTAAAGCACAATTCTTGAAGGAGTTAGAGAGGTATAATAAGGAAAAAGAAGAGAAATCGTAGCAGGAAAGAAATGGTGAACAATCGAAACACCATGGAAGACTTAATTAAAGTTAAAGACAGCTCTTAAAATGTGCTTTATAATTTTAAGTACCTTTCAAAAAACTTATCAAATAGATCGACTTGTGACAAACGATGTAAAGAATAATAGTAGTTTCGCAAAAAGGAGAATCAAATTACACTGTTGTTAAACGTGTTATTGTATACATATTATGCGTGCGAATTATCATATAGTCGAGTTCATTAACAGATAAATTATATTTGTATAATATTCAATGTTGTAAATATTGAGGCAATATTACATGATTAGAGTAATGCAGTTAGATTTCGTTACTGTAACATATGTCTTAAGATTGCTTTGTACTTGTTCAAAATTGAAAGAATAGCGGGGCCTCTATACATTTCGAGCAATAATATATAGACACCTTAAACTTGTGGTAATTACCTGAAATATATATTTCACGTTCAAACTACAATAGCAGTATTAAAAGAAAATAATTTTTGTAATATATATTAATTGTGTCATAAATAAAATAATTTAATACCAATATCATTTTTAATCAATTCGTATTGTAATGAATTATTATTTCACTCTGTAATTCAGTAACAGTTACAAAGTTTAGTTGTACTACTTGTATATGGTACATTTGTATAAGAAGTATGGTTCTAACGTTTGTTATGAATTTGATCAAATGTACATGTATGGTGGAGAATTACTGAATTGAATTGAAACAGCAGAAGTTGTAATTAGTAATTAAAACTTTCATTCTGTATATCTATCATTTCTTTCACCAATGGAATTTTACTTTGTACATAAGAACATCGTACTTGAAAATATAAATCCTCTTCAATACATGATGTACAACATACGGTTTAATATAAGATTTAATTAGTTGTGAAATATATAATAGCTTAGCATAAAGTAAAATATACAGCAAAGCTGGATTGCTGTTCTATAAAAACAACTTGCATAATTCGCATAGTTACAAAACGAAATTTTTTTTATGGAACATGTTTACAAAAACAATTTAATGTTTTTATTAAATTTAATAATTTTTATTATAACAACCATTTTGATTATTTTACCTTTCCATCCCAGTTGTTTACAAAAGGTAACTAAGTATACATATTGTTATGAATAATGCTTCAACTTTATTAGGAAATTACAAATAATTAGTAGTTATCCTTTAATCGTTTGAGTGCTAATAGTGCAATTGAAGCAAATGTTTGAAAAGGTACCAAACAACGCGATCGCGATTCTGCTGTTTCTTATCTGAAAGTATCAAACCATGATTATATAATTCTTTGCGCTCATATCAATATATAATATACGTATATTATATATTGTACGCAAATATTGATTTTCATGGATCTTTCATAATAATGCGATAATACTTATCGATACGAAACACAGCAGACGTGATCGCATTGTGTGGCACTCAAACGATTAATTACCACTTTTTTTTAACTCTATGCTATATAATTTATACATTGATGTATTTAGTTTCACTAATTAAAACGAAGGAAATCATTCTGCTGCATTTTTTCATTGAATGCATTAGTAAGCTTTTAATTTATTGGCTTGAAAATCTTATAATTGAGTGTAGCTGTTAGTTACAATGTAAATTAACGTTACAAATCCAATAATTATACGTATGCCGTTTTACTTTTATAATTTTGTTGTGTATTAGCTCCTAAAACCTAATTATAATGAGCAAAATCCTACACATTTTCCTTTATGTTTAGATAACAGAATCACATGACGCATAGTACGAATCCACATCACTCCAGTGCTCTACTTTTTTACATATCTAAAAGATAGTCAGTATTAAATAAACCTTTTTTTTATTTCTACATTAAAAAACTAGACAGCATTCTTAGTTAGGAAACATGAAACAGAAATACCGTGGAGCATTGGAGTATCTCGCGTATTATTTTGAACAGCACGAGAAAGAACATTTCAGGCCATGAATTTCTAAGGATGATATAAAAAGAAAGAGCATTAAATCAACTTCGTAGAAACAGAATGAACCATACTTAATGTCAGCGGGCATCTTCTGTGTGACTTTCTTGGAAGTTCAACCAAGACTGTTCAACAACAGTAGCTACTCTCTTCTCATATTCCCGTTTATTTTCTTGATATAATTGTGCTGCTAATGAATTGGCTGGAGAGTTTGGATTTGGTTCATCCAAAAGGGACTGAAACAAATATTTTATAGACATTGTTATGATACAACAGAAGTTTATTCTAAATATAAACAGCACAAAAGGTTGAAGAAAACCATAAAACTATAAAGTGAAATTATGTATTTATTACGTATGGTGTGTATATATATATTTATATCTATATCTATATATAAATAAATATATATATATATATACATATATATATATATATTTATATCTATATATATATAATATGTATAAGTGAATTTATGTACTATACGAAGTACTAAAATTTTTAATAATCGAAATACACGCCTGTGCCTGTGAAAAAACATAATATGGCTCTTGTAGCACAGAAATAAAAGAGCCAAATATTAAATTACTCTCTAATATTTAATATAGTTACTAATTTCAATCAAATATCGAAATAATCGATCTGTTATCAAATATCGAAATAAATAAATACACAATTTTATAATAATTTATTATTCAACATTGTAAAAATTCGGTCTAATGTTGCACATTGTGGTAGTTCAATAGAGCTTTAGGAAGAAACATGCTAATGTTTAGCGTTAGCTCCTTGGTAAGGCTGCACGTTCTCCACTGTATCTGATGGCTGTAGGTGGCTGATTGATGCTGCAACAGCATTGTAGATACGCCTGCGACTAATCCGTAAAACTCTGCTCCACGCAAGCCTTCACTCGCTTCTCGTACTCACGTCGATTCTCTTTGTACAGTTGTGCTGCCATTGAGTTGGCAGGCGAATTCGGGTTCGGGTCACTTAACAGCGACTGCAACCACATAAGTCATACTCATTATACAATACTTTTAATCATTTTTCCTTTCTATCTTTCTTTTTCTTTATACTGCCTTTCTTTTTAAGTGATGCATGGCCATAATTATAAGTAAATGATACTCTTACTTGGTATAGGTGATTAGAAGTACACTTGTGGTAACGTTAAACAAATTTGCAAGCACAATTTTCAAAACTAACATTGTACGGAGATAATTGCTGGACTTAATGAATCAGACTTTGCTGAATTGCAACCGCTGTTAAGACGAAAACTTACAAATTTTCCAACTTCTTAGATGAAAGTTTGAGAGACAAAGGAAATGGGTGCAAAAGAACTTTTGCAAACATATTATTAATAGAATATCTATAGAGCAAAGAACAATTAAGCATACTCTATTTTAATAACACATATAGTAACATAAGCATCTGACTTCTTCAGTTATTGTTATCACTTTTATTATTATACATTATTAGTTCGAATATTTAGTAACTATCATGCAAAATACAAAAATATGTGTACATAAAAAAAAAGGAAATAGAACTTTACTACTAATTGTTTAGAATTAATGCATCTCAATTAATTGTCACGATAAGCACCTATTTTTCCACTACTTTTGTACTTACTGCTAGAAAACGAGTTTTCATCAGTTTACATGAAATTATGCATGCACTATGCATTTATAATGATAACACAAGAATTAATGAACATGTTTCAAAAAAAAAAAGAGAAAAAAATGCTTATGATACAATGAGTGTTATTGGACGCATTAATAAATTAAATTAATATTTAATATTAGATTACAAAACGACACACAGATTATCAATACATTCTAAATACCTGTATTGATGTTAGAATAGCGGACACGTCATAAGTAGGGCTCCAACGATTCTGCAATATGTCCAGACATATGCCTCCATCAGCATAAACATTGGGGTGGAACATCTTACTAATAAATCTCACTGTAGGTGGCTTGTTTGGATATTCTTCTGTAAATTCTATTGTAAGTTTGAAGGTACCATCTTCGAATGGAGTGTCGTGTGGTCTAAATAATAAAAAGGGAACAATAGAATATACAGCGACGTGATTAATCGTGGATTAAAATTGTTAATTCAACTTATTCAAAGTATTATTCTCATGGTTATTAATGGGGATTCTTACCCGAATATAACTGCATTCCATATCATAATATTATTGTCTGTGGGTGCTCCTGATACTCCAGTAGGTGGGTCTTCTTGTAATCTATTCGTACAAACATTGAATTATGAATGACTTATCATAAGTGCAAGAATAAATTGGAGAAAAATCTCTCTGAACGATTAAAAAATGTATCCTATTGGATTAGTGTCACGCGAAATATTATTATTTTGTACTATGAAAACTTTGGCCAAGCATTTGTCTTGAACAGGAAGTGAGTATCATATGAACGTAACAAAGAGGACAAATTTAGATTTCTTACAACCCTCAATGTCGTGCCAATGCCTCTTTATATAAAACATTTTTTAATGTCATACCAATACGTATATAAGTACAAATTTTATATATTTACATATGTATATATTTGCTCTTCATTGTTGTACATACTAAAAGAAAAAACGAACTACTTGTAACAGAGAAAACGGAAATATTATTACTATCATTTATATTTCGTACTAATGATGTTGTGTATATATACAATACAAATGATTCGTAAAGTTATAAAATTTCTAATGAAGACTTGCTATTAATTAATCGAATATTTATGGGACACTAACGGGGAATGCCACGATATAAACAAAACCATAATCGTGAACGAAACGTACGCGATTTCCCGAACATTCGACCGAGAGTAATGAGTACAATTTCCTAATTCGTCAAACGATCGCATATATATGTGCACATGAAAAAAAAAAAATTGAAAGAATCTAGAAAACATTAGCTGATAATGCAAATGAAATGTAATAAACGATCATAAGCACCTAATAATAACTTCGTAAGACTTCGGAGCAACAATGATGTTCGAACGTCGTGTAACCTGAGGAGTTCTTAAGTGAAATTATTCAACGATTCCCAATTGATACGTTTAAAGGTTACGGTGTATCGAAAATATAAATAAAAAGTGTAATTTATAATGGCGGTGGATGACATAGAAAACGATGACACGGGATCCATCGTGATTCACTATACCTCTTAAAATCTCTCATTAGTCTCCTTCTTGCGGGGGTAGACATCCCTCACAAATGGGCTCGTCACTCCCGAATCGTTGATACGAGTAAATTCCAGAACGTTTTCGATAACCGTTCGCACACCTCACGTTGATGGTGTTCTCCGACAAATGTAATCACAGCTCCGCACGACGGTTACTTGGACAACCTCCTCGTCACATATACGAGAACGCCAGTTGTTTCTGCTGCGTACGCTTTGCCTTTTGTCAGTCCGAAGGCCAACCCTATCGTACAATACCGTTATAGGTTGTTCAAAATTAGTTCTACCTAACAGGTTTTTTCGGATTGCCACTCGATTGTGTATCGTTATTTTAACACCTACAATTTCCACTATCGTTCGTGGAAAAAGGCCAGCAGCATAAAACCTACGTAATAATAATCACCCTGAGAAATTCGTTCACCGGACTGCCAAACCACGGACAGCTGGATAGATATACGGAGGGGATAAGGAATGAACTGTTTTGCGCATGACGTCACAAACTAAAATCGGACATCCCGACCAATGATTCTTATTGCTATATTCGTTATTCCATTTAAATTCATTTCATACGAAATTTAAACATGCACGCTTTTGCAAAGAGTACGATTGATTTCGAAAGACAGAGAAAAAAGAACAAGATGCAGCACGCTTGTTAGTAGTTTCGGGAAAAGTACAGTTGTGCTATATCTGAAGACGTCACTGCAACAGAAGTTGCAGCCAATCCCGAAATGTCGATGGTGTAAGTGCGATTTTCACCGGAATCTTTTCCCTACACCAAAATGTTAGGCTACATTTTCATGACGAATATCAGATATTCTCATTTAATTCTGTCTATACATATAATATACATATCGTATCGCGTTCGTTTAATTTTGTATATGTATATTTATGCTTTATTATTTTATCGTAGTTGTATGTTAATGAATGTTTACCTTTATATCAGAGTTAAACTCCTAGGGATCTTTTGGCAGGTTACAGCGAAAGAATTGCTATTGGTTGCAATGATTATCGAACGTAGGCTGCAACTACAAGTACAAGTTCGAAATTATTACTCGTATGATACATACATTTTATTGCCCCTGCAATGTTTTTCCTTTAACGCTGTAACAATGTGTAATGCGTTTGAAACAATTTGCACTGCGATTTGTATTATATAAGTAAAGCCAGACTTTTTTTACGTAATATTTACTTGTATATAAAGTATTCAAAAATCGATAGGAGCATAGGATGCTGCTAAAAGCGCACGCGTGAACTGATACACTGATACATGTCAGCTGTCCACCGCTGAATACAATTGCAAATTGAGAATTAAAATATTCTCTATCCTATTACGAAGTCTTCCAATGAAGAAATATAATTTTAATCAAACTTAATGGCTTGTGATAACCGGACGAAGGTGTATCTAGGATACGAAGATGAATATGTCACTGATAAACATCGATCGGGTATTAATTTCATGACAAATAAGATCGGTGGATTTCCAGTAAGTTCTCCCATGTGTTCATTTACCTTTTCACCGAAATAAATGACAAAATTTTAATTCTTCGAACAAAAAGAGAAACATAATAAATCAATCGGTTTAAATTCATCATTTTCATTAATGGTCGTCATTTATTTATTATTGAAAACTTAAAGCAAGGGTGTCACATCGACGATTCGTTATCTTGAGCTATCCTTGAGCTATCGTAAATTACATTTTCCATAAATCTAATATAGATTTTGTGTTTCTAGAATTGTTATGAAAAAAATACACTGTCGTTACCACAGTGTAGACTGTGTAGATTACACCAGCTCCTAGCGCTACAGTTGTATGTTCCATTGGACAACTCCAAGTATCATCGAACACTTTATATTTTCGCGTGTATAAACCCAAATTGTTGGAATCAAAATGAAAGTTGGACATGCTTGAGGGTTCAAGTATCAGAGGATGAATACGAACCTAACGCTTTAGATACTGCTAGCGTAAATGTACCGTCTACAACTTCCTGGTTATCGGATGCGGATGATTGGGGCGATAACATCAATGACAATTCTTCCGAACAAAATGGAAATAATATGACAGACTTTTGCTTCTCTTTGCAGAAGGATGTAGATGAAAGTATAATGGATGAATTTTCAGCGTTGCACGTTGATGATCCTAATGCAAACAGGTTTGTATAAAAGGAATACAAATCACAGAAGGATATTAATTTGTGTATCAATGTTCAAATGTAATTTATTTTAGTCCTGCGAGCATAGAGTCTCCAGTCGGAATTGGCGCTGTAGGTAGATTAGATTCTCCGCAAGCATCCGCCGAAATTGATGGAGAAGAGGGTGAAGTTGTGTGTATAGATACACCCATTCAGCCTCAGTGCGATTTAATTAGTTTACTACGAGAAGTAACACCATTTCCTATTCATGTGGAATCAAATACGGACACGAAATTATCATTTGTTGAAATATTTCTTTCTGTCGAAGAAGAAGACAGTAGCGTACATGTGCCGCAACACGTCCGTGAACTGCTTGTTGAATATCAATATCAAAATCCAGACTTATCAACAAAGTCTGCAACGGGCACAGATGAAGGGAAAACCATAGAAGCAGACTCGGAAAAATATGAGAAAGGCATACCGTTACACGGGGATAAAATGTTTCATAATTTTGTGTCTCAAATACAGAAGAATCCTGGGCAACTTTTACGGTAGAAATATACTTGTGTAATTTTAAATGATATATTTTATATTTTTCTAACATTTCTAATACTGTGTCATGCTTTAGGTATTCCCGTGATAACTCGGCGCCGTTACTATTGTATCCTATTAGCGGATGCATTGGAAAATGCCGACATTGTGGCGGTGAAATGACATTCGAAATCCAGATTTTGCCCACGTTAATTTCGAAATTAATACTTCAACCGCGAATTGAAAAAAATTTCCAAATTGAATTTGGAACTGTTTTAATATATACCTGCGTGCGAAGCTGTTGGTCTCCAATGGATTTATACAAGGAAGAACATGTTATTGTTCACGCAGAAAAATTACATTAAAATGACTTTAATAGAGTTTCAAACTTTCAATGTTAAGGGGTAAACAGTCGCCTTTTTTTCGTAGCAGAGGACCGTCCACCTATCTGACATACATGTTATAATTAATAGTAATGGTGTACAAAAATGAGACAGTCATTCCTGGTGCAAATTTCTTGGTTGATACCTTCCGAACAATAATGTTAGGGTAGTTATAAAGACGGTTATTTTATTTTTAAATTTAATGTAGTGTAAGAAGAAATATTATACACTGCTATTCACATATAAATACAGAATCCTTAATGGAAGTACGTTTACTCATTCTATTATTTATTACATATAATTACACTGTTACAGTTGAAGGTCCATATATGTACATAAACTATTATACCTAATCAAGACTTCATAGATTTACTTTCAACAATGTATAGTAAAAAATTAAAGCATTACGAAATTACAAAACTATATCGTTAATTAAAGACTTAGAATGTCCTGGTCAATGGATGTTCTAGAGGATATTTACGTTTCTCATATATAAGATCCATTGTGCTCGTGTAACAGTAGTCGCCATTACAAAACGGTCCATAATCTATATCTTTTTTCAGTGCAGTTAGTCTAGATTCTGCTAAAAATGATGTACTAAGTCCTATATTTCTTTCGATATCTGCGTTACGCACGCCAATGGAATACGCTCTTGACGAACGTAATATATTAGCATAAGATGCGTACAATTCTGTTGCCATTTGAGTTATTCTATGTAGATCTGAATATTTCTCTGCAGCCTCCGATCCATAGCGAACAAATAGCGCTGTAACACCCTCCCTGAATTCATTTAGACTACTTTCAAGATTTTCTACAGCAGGTTGTACAGATGGATGTAGATGCTCTGCAGCATTTATTCTTATTTCCGATCTATTAATCATTGAATCTATCATGTTGTACACAGGATACTTTAAATAATTTCTCTTCTTATATACATGGTCATAGGTTGCTTTTCCAATGAATTGCAGTATTCTTGCAGCCACATATGTATCTGTATCTATATTACTTGTATCTATTGTTGTCAGAGCTATAGCATCGTGTAACGATTGTATATACAACTGATTACTCATATAGCTTGATACGCCAAGTAATTGCAGCCCTGACTGAATACAATTTATACATTTGTTTGCGCAGTAAGAATCTGTTATAATTTGCTCTAAATCAGCATCCATATTTTCATATTGGTCTATCATTCCACCTGTTAGATACGCCATACTTTCCATAGTGTACAGAGAAAATGTTATTTCGCCCATTATTTTTTTAACAATATCAAATTCATACAAATTTCTATCATAATGTTTCAGTTTCAAAACATCCGGTATCAATTGATTCACAAAATTTCTTAAGATACTGATAGCCTGCGCACTTATGTTTTGCTTTCCAGGTGTCAAGCATTCCAATAATATATTAAATCCATTATTAGGTATCCCAATGACATTTTTACCGGGAACTATCGTGTCCTCGAAACATATTGTACAAGTTGGTGTTTGATGTCTGCCAATTGTTTCATAGATATCCTTGCACGTTATATTGTCCAAACCTTTTTCGACAGCAATTAACGAAAATGCATTTGGTTTGTCCATGTAAGAATGCGTCCCATGTCTAGCAAAGACTAAGAAAAGATTGGAATTTACACCATTGACAACAAATGTTTTTTTTCCGTTCAATAGCCACGAGTGTTCCTCTGGTACGATATAAGTTGTAATATCATTGATATTTGTCCTACAATCGCCATCGCTTATACATATTGTAGGAATTATTTCGCCGTTCATAATTTTTGGCAAATATTTCAGCTTCTGATCGTCGGATCCGTATTTCTGAATTAATTGAACAGGTAAAACATGATTCTTGACGAAATGTGAACCGAACCAAGGCACTGCGTTAAGTACTTCTATCAGCCTTAACGATTCTGTTTTTGATAGCTCTAAGCCAAAGTTCTGTTCGTTTATATGTGTACGAAACACATCAAGTTCCCTTAGATGATTTAATACCTCATTTTTGTTCAAATTTTGATTTCCGCTGATACTTGACATGTAAGTTTCGATCGGTTTCAACCATTTCACGAAATTCTTATATCTTTCGGACGACTGTTCGGGATAAGTAAAAATATCGGCATCCAAATTACCTGTGATCAAAGCTTTTAAAAATGATTCTCTTTCAGGTCGCTTCTCGGGCAACGGACCTAAATAAGTCTCTTCATGTTTTAAGTTCGTGACGCTTGTCTGCGTAGAGTAGCATTTTAATACATAATTCGATTTGAAGCTTAAAATTCGGTTCGTCTGCAACAACTTTCGGGAGAACATTATCTCATGTGTCGTACGGACACGAAACTTAACTCACCTTGTTAAATAGAAAATGTAGAAGGAGCATCCAACTTTTAATTAACTTTCGACAGGCATTAATTAATTCTATCGAGAGACAATCTAGTATTCTCTATTTTGAATAGAATAGATATTTTATTTGGTACACTTCAAAATTTATTACATACGTTCAGAAAACTACGTATGGTCAAACGTCGTGAACATAGGCATCGATTATACGTTGTTACTGCCGCATGTTATGTCTAAAACTAAGTTTCTACATAGCAAAAATGGACAATTAATTTGATGTATTACACATCCTTTCCAGCTAAAATTGAATAAAACGTTGCAAGTCATTTGTTTTAACAGTCCTATCATTTATTGCTCCTTTTCCTGCGGGGATTTTTGATCCTAACTTGATAACTCAGTTATATTGCTGTACTGTGCATGTGATTAAAGATGGCCCGTGGAAAAGTTCAAGACCAGATTGTCTGAAGTGTCACTTCGTGACAAATAGAACCGCTACTTTGTATTATTTTCCTCTTTGTTTTTAAAACAAAGTCGAACTCGTGTTTGAACATGTCATATTTAAATCAACCCGATTACGTGTGTTACGTATGTAACTGTGGTTCCTTGAAACCGATCTCGAAGATTTATTTGTGTAGATACTGTACAAAAATTCGTTGCGGTTACTGTGTCTGTCAAGAGGTATTTATTGCTTTATAATATTTTACCTTAGCATTAATTATTTCGCGTTACGAAACCTTACACGTTTCCCTTATTCCTTACGAATTAAACCTACAATAAACGTTCGTTCGATCTTAATGAAGCCGATGAATGAGAAATTTTTGTTATTTTTACTAACAGATCGAGTCGCATTATTGCCCCAACTGTATGGAAATTTTGCCAGCAACAGAGATTCGCCTTAAGAAAAACAAGTCGGTAAAATACGTAAAACTATCAATATAATACGCTTAAGTCAATATCTTTGTACTAACGTAAAACAATTTAAATAGATGTTCGAATTGCTTCGAGTGTCCTTGTTGTTTCCAAACGCTGTCCACAAGGGCGGGGCATGTGCCTGCAAGATTAGCACCTGCCGAAGGTGAAAGTACTAAAGACTCTAAAACCGCTAAACCAGCGCCAAGTAAGGTATATTATCTATCATGTTCCCTGTGTCGTTGGACCTCCAGGGATGCTGGTATCCCGGATCAGTTTATGGGTACAGTTGTTTGAAATGATTATCATATTAAACTTAGAACTATATTCATTAATGAACAAAGTAATAACATTATGTTGCATTTTATTTAGCTACTGGAGGCTGGCCAGAACAAGAAAATCCTCACACAGGTCGTATTAATGCGTTAATCGATTATCATAAAATATTAGCATCCATCGAGAAACAGCACTGCGAGAAAAAGAAGTTTCAACCTAAACGGCCGTACATGCAAATTGTAATGGTTTAAAACAGAAGAAATGAGCTTTAGAGATCAAAATAAGCAAAATGAATGTTCTACAGAACCTTTTCTTTATTTCAGTCCATGTTCAGAATAACGTCGGCAATGGTTCGCAAACGTATCGGTCGTCCTACAGCATCCTCTACGCAATCAAGCGACGAACCACCACCAGCTGTTGCTAGTACTGAGGTGGACGAATTGCCGGGAAATATTTTTACCGAGCCAGTGGACATTACTAAGAGTAAATAAAATACTCCGATTGCTATTATTAATCATTTGAGTGCCACAAGTCACTGTTGAAAATATGGTTGAAAAATTTCAGGGGAAATAACTCCTTCACGCCATATAAAAATATGCGTAGCGATACGATGAATGTGTATCGTTAGTTCTGTCTTAAAAATGTTTCAATGTTTTTTTTAATGCAGTTCCCACATTGGAGCAACGATTGCAGCATCCGGACGTACAGGCCGAAAATGTAAACGAATTGCGTCCGCAACATAGACAATTTTTTGTTAAACGATCGCAGAGATGTCGTGTTTGCGAGCATAATCTCAGCAAGCCGGAGATGTGTTCGCAATCTGTGAAGTTTAAGATTCAGCTTGCTGCATTGTAAGTTTATAAAGCGTTACGTGTATCTGTATGTGCCAGCTTTTGTATGCCAATACGTTTCTATGTAATAGTTATCATGTACCAGAAGTAAGGATTGTCACTTGTGAGCCTCTTCGCCCAGGCAAACCGAGCGAATTGCTTTTAAAGTTTTGCAACCCAACGCGACATGAAACTCAAGTAACGATATTGGCATTAAACACCCCGATAACACCGACTGTAACAATTCTGGATGAAAGAGAGGAGTTCAAGCAGGAGAATGTGCAACAAGTAAATGCTCGTTACTATCTAAACACTTTTGCTTTGAGATGTAAATATTTCCAACATTGTTATACTTTTAGGGTTCTGAATCTCCCAATTTATTGCCGTCTATAGTACGACAAGTGCCCATAGCTGAAGAAACGAGACCTATAAAAGTCAGTGCAAACGCAGAGTTAGTGTTACCCCATAGCTCTCTCATTTTACCGCCTAGAGACGATACTGCTGAATACGACGACACGGGTGATAATCATAATTTCCAAGATGACCCAAAGTATGTATCTTTCCTCTCCTGTTTTTTACTTTTGGTTTCTTGTTTTATTGTAGATATTATTCAATTATATATTAAAAATCTGTTGTTCTTTTTTAGGCTCGTAGTTTGGCGTAAAAGTAATAAGGCTGTAATAAAACTGCGTATAATTCCACACAGAGATCTGGAGGAGGGTGAAAGTCAACCAGTTACAGTTGGATTTGTTATGCAATACGGATATGTAAATACAATTACCACATTGGAGCATAAAGCGCCTCAAAAGCTGGATCTTAAAGTTAAATTGTACCTTACTGTGGGAAATATTGTTGGAAATGCTTAACCTTTTTCACTGTTTCAGACAGATAAGCACAATTATAAATATTCGATTATTAATACAAAGTATTACGCTACGCACTTTATACTATGCAACATGTACTATTTAAACGTTAACCGATATTAACGCTATAACTTATTATTAAGCGCATAATTTTTGTAAAAACAAACACTTAGGGAAGAAATAAACGTGTAACAATGAAATGTGGAATTCAACTGATATTTCATGTCATACAGCCCTGTATACGAAACAGTATACAAGTGCATCGTGTAGCATTACTTTTATTTATCGCGATTGTATTGAATTTGCTATTTGTCAGATATAAGAATATAATAATATAATACAAACTGTTTTTTAAATATTTATTTTTGAAAGTTAATAAACCACGCATAGAAACAATTTACAGCCTGCGTCCACGACGACCTCCCTTTCTACGCGTTGAGTCAGATGGAATTGGTGTAACATCTTCAATGCGACCAATTTTCATACTAGAACGTGCAAGCGCACGCAGAGCAGATTGTGCACCCGGTCCAGGGGTCTTTGTTTTATTACCTCCTGTTGCCCTTAACTTAATATGAAGTGCTGTGATTCCAAGAGATTTACATTTTTCAGCCACATCCTATCGAAACAAATAATAATTATTGATTAGTATCTTTATATCTTTGTTCTTTATTAATATTCTTATTTTTCCACGAAATGTATTCTTCTAGATAAACATAAATGTGATTAATGGAAAACACATTTCTCTATCAAGAAAGAAAATTATTGTACCACACACATGAACGCTCCTACGAATATTAGGTATCATCTAGGTGCTGCCTGAATGTGGACGTAACGAGTGATCAATAATTTGTTTATTTACCTGGGCAGCCAACATAGCAGCGTATGGAGATGCTTCATCACGATCTGCTTTGACTTTCATTCCTCCAGTAACTCGAGCGATTGTTTCCCTGTAAGAAATATTAGTGTCGTAATTAAAATCAAACAAAAAAAACGAGTGTTACTGATTAATGTTATTAACATACCTGCCAGAAAGATCCGTTACGTGGACGAACGTATCATTGAAACTGGCGAAAATGTGAGCAACACCGAAAACAACTTCACCTTCGCGGAGTTGCGGTCCAAGAGACACTTGAACCTCCTCTTTTTGTACTTTTCCTCTTTTCGGCGGCATTTCTGTAGACAATATTTGATCTTTTTATAAATACGATTTTTCACTGGAATTCAACGTATTAAAATAGGACAGTTTTAGATGCTGCGGTTATTAAACGTAAACATTTTGGGGTGTTTGAGGTTATGTCTTGACAGTGTACAGGACAAGTGTACTGATCGAACCCCACAACGTAAAATTCATCCAAGAACATCTTGCCATTAATTAATGAAGAAAAAGGATTCATTCAAAATAGCGAATGCAAATATGATTACTCTGTTTATTCGATGTGTTATTTTCTCGGATGCAAATAGTTTTTTCATAAAAAATACCTTTATATTCAACGTACCGAAACTCCCTGATACAACACGATCGGCGCAGGAAGTCTAAAGAAAGATAACTTCCGGCGCGTTGCGGTCGAGCTGAGTTTCGATAGTATCGAAAATCGAAATATGAATCGTAATTGCACGTTGCAAGGAAGAGTGAGGTAGAAAATAATTCTGGAAATCGATAATATACATTCTGTCATCAAAACTTAATTTATTCGTACAAAACAATTTATTACAATTTTTGGAAAAGATCGCTTAAAGCAATACTTAATCGGAATCATCTATAATCATAACATCAACAGCATTGGCTTTCTTCTGTGATACCATGAAACTTCGTATATTTGTATCCTATTAATAAAAAATATATATATATAGTCAAATATTATTAACATTGCATAAACGTATTTACAAATTTACTTGTGATTTTGGCTGCTTCTTCGCGTGCTGTGTTTTAATCGATCCACGTGTAGTTGCTGCAGCAATGGAATTTTGTTCACTTGCTTTTCCTCTACCACGAGCACCTCCTCGTGATCCTCGTCCTCTACCTCTTCCTGTACCCCTTGTACTTGTTGCAGTTTTCGGTCCATCATCTGTTTCATCAGTGTCGCTATCGACAACCACATTTATATTGCTAGTGGAATTGTTTTGAGATTTGTTTCTAGTAGCATTAAATAATTTTTGTATCTGAAAAAATGGTGTACATTTTAATGTCAAAAGAAATACTATTGCAAGAACTTGCTTGATTCAGATATGTATGCACCTCCGCTTGTTCTTCTTCGTCCTTTTCCATTCTGAGGTCTCTGAAACGTTTAATTTCGTTGGAAATATTATCAGTAGTATCGATGTCACAAGTTTCTAAATGTTTGATAGTTTTCTTCATTTGGTGGCTGAAAATTTAGTAATAAAATGTATAAGTTGCTTTAAGAAATTCTATTTAATGTACTTTTTAGATTATTTCGATTTCAGATAATTTTACATCACTATATCCTTAAAAGCATCTGTATCTCCTCTATCAACAAATCGGTTTAATGCTTCGTTTAAACCGTCGACTGTTAATACAGTTAGTTTATCTCTGTTTTCCTCTAAACTGAAGTGCTTCTTTATTCCTCCTTGTACCGTTTTGCTCCAATCCCTATCGCCCTAGTTAAAGATTAATCAATTTTTACACTCAAAATGCGAATTATAAGTGTATATAATTCTGATTTACATCGTCGTGAAAAAGAACTTCTGCCATATTTTGCAAATCATCATGGAGTTCATGCGCTGATGTCGAGCTTCTTTTTATACCCTTTAGTTGTTTGCGAAATATAATCATATCCATGGGGTTGGCGATGAGATCACAATATTTCTGCCCCAATCTGAAATAAAAAAAAAATGTTTGTATGCCATTTATATCCACTTATATTTTATGGTCCAAGAAAGCATAAATAAAATGAAACATTACTTAAGCCCATCAAATAATTCCTCATCCGAGGTGTAAAATATTCTTAACCGTAATAGGGGGTGAATAGGTTGCTTGGGATGTCCATACATTAATGCAGAGGCTTTTGGCACAAGTTCATTTTCTATGTAGTTGTCAACAAAATCGTATACAGATTCAGATAGTGACTGAGTATAATTCTTCTGTATTTCATGGTCTTGAAGAATCAAATTGTCGAACACAAATGGCCTAACTGTTTTCAGTTTCAATGCTTTCACTTTAAATCTTTGCTTGTTCACAGTCAAGATACCGACATGTTTCGGTTTTGCTTCACCTTCGCATAGAGAAGTTGCAACAGAGCTGCCTGTCGTTCCATGTTTAAATATAAATAATAAATACAAAACTTTATGCACAAAAGGGGTTGCAAATAATGTCCATATGATACTATGATATACCTGGCTGTGAAATAAAATATTCAGTTTCTGTAATGAATTCGGGAGTAATACGACACTCGTGCTCATGGCCCCAAAGAATGAAATTAAGGAAACTTGGCAGCTTATGTTGTGGGATATATCCGTATTCACTGTGCTGCGCACGGTTTTGATGCAAAATGCAAACATTGAAGCAATCTGGTATTCCTTTCGGACGAAGCATTTCTATCTACAACAAAGGGACTTTCAGTAAAAGAAAAGGGACAAGCATGTTGCAAATACTATATTCATATTTGCTTATAAATTTTACCTTACAGTCTCTCAGCAAACGAGACAATCTTTGATCGTTTATGTAACTTAAACCGTAAAGCGCAACATGAGTCTCACCCTTTTTTATTACTAAAGGGGGTATAGTCACTTGGGTGAGATCCGTCCATTTGCCAAAATAATTTATCAGACCAGCTGTTGATAGCAAATCCATTGATCCAACAGCACCAAAACCTATTATTTAGTAAGCAATAAAAAAATGATTTAGAGACATGTGATAATAATTTATTTAATAAAAAAAAAACATGTTTGGACTCTGAAGCTAAAGTGTGTTCAGGTACACCTCTTGAACATTAAAGGAAAACACGACCGATTTATATTGAAAATTAAACAAACTTTGAAACATTTCATTAATACACCCCATTGGCCCCAGGGTCCACATATACAATGCGCATGTCTCTTACTCGGATCATCATGGTTTCCATGTATAGAAAATACTGGCATGCCAATATTGAAGTTTGGATCTTCATAATTTACAGTTTTATAAGCACAATGCCGAAACACTAAACCTGGGTCGCTTAGGAATTCAATTTTGATTTCTCTGAAAAAATGACACGAATGCGTTTAATGAAAAAATATGACAAAGAAAAAGCGGGATATGAATATTACTTCAACTACCTTGGACCTAAGCAATATTTTCGTAGGAGTTCCATACATTTTAGCATTGCAGTTTGTGTTGGCTTGGTGTCGTGAAATAAATCTCCACCGAGAAGTATGAAATCTACTTGGTATTGTTGCCCATACTGGAGTATTTCTTCAAAAGTTATGAAACTGTCCTCGGATGCTTGACCTTATATTAAAGAGAAAGAAATCGTCGTTAGTATAATATACAATAGTGATACAATTAATCAATTTTTCATTTCTTCAGAGTGATGTGTAACATTTATGTTGCGCAAAAAAAAATTATTTCTGAAACGTAGAAACGAACCCCTTTTTTTGTTATATTCATAACCCAGATGAATATCGGTTGCGATTAAAATTTTTATTTCGTCGTCAGCCTCGCCAGCTTTGCTGGAACTCGATTCCTCCGACATTCTATGTATAAATAATTGATTAAAAGAAATGTACGAATTTAATTCGTAACACCGGTTAAAAAGGTTCCACGGTGTGAAATTGCGATTCACTTAATCGAAGTATGTATGTACACTGCGACAATTGAATTTTATAACATGTCGCTTATTGTTGCAGGTTCCTTTGATTATTGTATACGTGAAATAAATATACGTGAGAATTATAGAAAATATATACAACTGTCACAGTAACAAAATTAAAATTTGACAACGCGAACGAGTGCAGTAATATTCAGGAGGCGGGAAATTTGTTGTCTGGTAAAGTAATTATGATTGGGCAGAAATATAACTAGAATCGATTAGCAAATCAGAAAATATCTGTCGTAGTATAGGCAAGAGGAGTATACTGTAGATGTGGCTAGTATGTTGCATTCGTTCATTACAGTGTACTTTGTGTGACAGTAATTGTTTTGTGTTTAAGGAAGATAAAAGTCCGGTATATTTTCTTCGTTATGCGTCTGTTGGAGGTAAGTTGTCAATCTGCTTTTTAATTGTATAAATGTTTCGAAAATTCGATCGAGAGAATGTTAATAGATTCATGCAGGACGAATTTAGAACTCGTGCACATTTAACCGCGCAAATTTGTGTTCTGTTCGATGGCGGCATCTACCGAAAAGATATTCATGTATATGATAAGTTTAAAATCGGGAAATCAGAGAATTCTATATTTAAAGCAATATAGAATGCCACTGCAACAAATTACATAAAAACTTTTCCTCGATTAAAAAATTACTCGTCGCGTTGATCAGGTACCATGATTACAATTGGTACTAAATAGTAATTAGTTTCAGTAAGCATACAATCATGTAACCGAATTTAGTTTCACCGAGCATATAATCATATAACATAGTTTATAATATATACTCTGGAAAAATCAATCTTCTCTCTACTCGAATTATAATTTTAAATTTCGCGCCGCGAAAGTGTTAGGCCGAAATTCGAATAGTTCCGAATAGTTCCGACCGCGGCCGAAGTGAAACCGTGCAGAAGTAATGGTAGGGGTCGTTAGGGTGGGCGTCCCAATCGCCACCTGGCGGTCAGTCGGCAGTCGTAGCAGCGAGGCGCAGGAGGAGGTTCGCTCGCCATATTTGTTGTTGTCGTCGATGGGGTAGCCTAGCTGGTGTTACGGACTAGTGCAGTGGTGTAGTGCATGATTCTAACGTAAAGTACTGCGATTGTCGTGTGCCCGGGTCCGGTTAAAACTATCGCGGAAGATACCGCGGACACGGTACAAGATGTCTCTTACATAAAACTGGTGGGGCAGTGGTGGCTCAGCTGTCCTACTCTGTTGTCGAGTGCGCCGTCTTATGTGTGTATGTGTTTATACATATAATATACATGTTTGTGTGTACAACTCCCCATTCTGTTCTGATTTCGTACTGTGCGTTCGGTGGTGTTGCTGGAAGTAGTAGTAGAGTAGTAGTAGTAGTGTAGTAGAGTAGAAAGGAAGGAGGGGTGTGAAGTGCACCAGTGACGGAACGGTAACTTGTTGTAGAGGGTGAGGTAAGCAGGAAAAGGGGTTGGCAATCCATGTGTACCAAAAGGTGTGAAAGGTGGCATAAGTGAGATATACGGGCCAGTAGACGTAAGAAAAGGAGAAGAGAGTTGCTCCCTTACGCGGGGTTGGGGTCGTCGCACGTTCTTGATCTGGGTCTGTCGACCCGCCAAGGTCCTTATGCCTCCATCTCTCGCGTCACTGATACGCTCGTGTCCCTCTTTCGAATTTTCTTCAAACTCCTGCTTAGACGGGAGCTTAACCTAACCTAATCCTTTCTAACCTTAATCGTGCGTTGCTCGTTTGACGTTCGCCACTATCTACGTGTTATCCATCGACAGATGAATTATTATTTCTTCACCTTGCAACGTTAGGCATCGTATACCGACGATGTACAGTTTCGTTTCGATCTAATGTGACGATGGACGGGATAGAAGTGAAAACGGTTCTGTCGTTACACGAAAAATCAATACGCATCTTCCTACATCGAAGCGACGTGAATCAGCTGTTCCTGTATCATCTCATGTTCCGAGCAATTTAACGCTCTCGAGCGTCGGTTGTAATATCCTATATATTATCTTTTTCCATTTATTATACAAAGGGGATTGTTGTTTTCGCATAACGGTTCGCAATATTTCTATCTATCAACAAAGTTATCGATGTTACGAGTTCAATGTTTGCGTCTGTCACATTGTCCTTTTGGAGCACGTGAAAGCAAGTGTTCGTGGGAAAAGTGTCGTTTCATCGGTTACGCTATTATTTCGTGTACCGGGCTTTTGTCATTTTTGCTCTTGAAATTTTTCTCCAATCTGCAATTAATTTTTAAAATCTGTTCGATACTTGTCGCGTTAAGTGGCCAACTTCCGGCGATATTACACGCGTCGTTTTAAACATTAAAAAATGTAAGCAAAACCGAATAACAGAATTTGAAAGTGAAAGGTGACCATTTCGTGGTATCGCAGGTCAAATACGAAGGTGAAAATGATAAACACTATTTGTAATTAGATGATTTATAGTTACCGCTAATATCATCGTCAGTTACATATTTACCCCTTTCTTCACATATTTCACGATATGTATTACACATAATAAAAATATGGAATTCAATAAATTTATTAAAATTATGTCAGGCAGAGCTTCGTATGAATTTTGTAAAACATGATTCCCTGGAAATTTCTGAACTAGCATAGGTGGATATTGTAGTGTTGCGTGCACACCGATTCGAGGAACAATTAAAAATAGCGGCCGTTATAGTGGTAGAAAGGGTTAATAGAGGGGAAGTATCGGGCGCCGTGTTGGCGGTGGTAAAACGGTGGTTAGAGGTGTAGGCTCGGATTTACCAATTACCCTGCCGTACCCGGCAAATCGGAGTTCAATTAACAAATTTCATAGGTGTACGATCATGAAAAGCACGGTGAACACATAGCCTCGTCCGTTATCTCTTTTTCCCTTTTTTCCATTCATACAGGAATACTGCAAACAACGTGCCCGTTCGAACCTTCACCATTCCCGTTGCATGTCTCACGTTTTGTTAATTTATTGATAACGGTGTATCGTACCTGTTGTTTTTATCGCCAAGAGAATGAATTTTATCGCGACCAACCAAAAAATATACTACCCTCGTGAAACAATCAAGCACTCAGTGTATTGCACAAAAGTCTCTCCTCATCGCCTCTGTGCACCCTCAGCCTGAAGCAACAGGCAAAAGGAAAGCCCGAAATTCGTATCTCATTCGCGCCTTAAAGGCACCACGTACGATTCATCGAGCCAAACGAATCAACAACCGCCCCTTACGCACTGCAACCCCCCAAATAACCTACAGAATGTTCTCCCACAGGCGACGATCCGCGCGGGGCACACACTACACACAGGGTTGAAGGGTTTCGCAAGTCGAACAGTGGCTCGGCTCGTAAAGGACGGCGGCGGTGTCGTCGCTTTTTGATCGCGGTGGGGCCGTCTTCGTGGCACGGTGGTCGTTCGGGGGCGCAGTGGCTCGTAGTGTCGCGCGTACCAATTCGTACGACAATTAAAACTGGCGGGCAACCTGGCTCGGTCTCCTGTGGCGGTGGGTGGTAGTGGCGGCGGCAGTGGTGGCTGCGGAGGGGGTGGTAACAATGGTGGTAACGGCGGCGGTGGTGGTTCCGGCGGAGGGGCTAGGGGTGCAGAACCTCCTGCCCCATCCGCTGTATCCGTGGCCGTGGGTCAACCGAACGGTCAACAGATACTCGATTGGGAGGAGGCCGATCGTTACTCCTTCTACGACTCCGATCGCTTCGAGGAGGATTCTTTGTGCAGCTGGAGCAGCGAGGCGGAGTCGTTGTGCAATAACTGGAGGGGATGGCGACGACCTACCGCCGGTTTCGGCACCGCCAAGAAGCCGCAAGAAGGTGAGCGAAAAAGCTTCTT
The DNA here is from genome assembly GCA_963667235.1 of Nomada lathburiana. Classification (NCBI taxonomy): domain Eukaryota; kingdom Metazoa; phylum Arthropoda; class Insecta; order Hymenoptera; family Apidae; genus Nomada; species Nomada lathburiana. The sequence goes on along the minus strand of OY763905.1, from coordinate 12,296,652 downwards.
TTCATTTCCTTTTAACCCTTCGACCGGCGGGGACGCTGAAATTTGCGTGGCTACCGTGGGAGGTCTCGTTGATGTTTATGTATACGGCGTTGTTACGTGTATTACGTGAAAGGTTTGACAAAGAGCAAGATCGATAGCTCTGTGCATTGATCATGATCATGGGATTTAACGATATGCCTGATGAACTAAGGTTGATGCTGCGAGTAGTGCAGGATGGGAATGGAACGACCTGGCAGACGCTCTGTAGTAGTTAAGGGTTGAACCTTGTGTACATATTATGTGCGTACGACATTTATATCATACGAGAGCTATGTTTGGGATTGCCATCGCTTTTGGATAATTAATTTTTGCGGGACGCTAAATACTGTCCTGGTGCATTCATTAATGTGGACTTTAGGTGGCCATGATTTTTCATTTACGAGATATTTTCTATGAAATGTTAGAGCGTCTTTAGTTTCTCTGCTGTAAAATCATTTAACAGTGGAGACTGTGGTGCAAAGAGTAAAATGCCTGATTACGAGCGCAACTTAGGTTTTCTTGTACACCACCCAGGCTGGAATACCAACGTGACAATTTTTTGTTATCTTGCGTTGCATATTTAAGACCTTCATTAACTCGATAAGAAAGGATGATATCGCTTTTTTAAAGTACCTTGTCGCCATAGCGTCGCGCAGCACGTGCTTCTGGTATAATCGCTTGTGCATACATGTACAGAACGATTCAATTTTAATGCATAAACGATCAAGCTACGAAAGCTGAACAGTTACGAGTGTGCTATCGTATCTCTTCCAATTATATCGCCTCTTACGTCAATGTCTATTATTCCGTACGAATCTACGAGTGTAACATAAAAATGTTACAGTAGTGAAATTACTCGGCTATGACGTTTAAGATTTATTCCAATACTACACACGGTGTGCATAAATTGCATTTATTCTTCGCGCATTGCGATATTTTCATTTCCCATATTGAAACACTGATTTCAATGTCGATTTCGCTTAGCAGACTGAATGCAGTCGGTCCATTATCTGCGGCAGCTAAGAAGCGTGCATTGTCGTTGCGTTCGCGATACGAGTGTGAGGCAATGCATTGTGATTCTCGCATCCCTTTAAGCAAAGATGCCTGCACAATGTATGACGCATACAAATTCCACGATCCGTTTCTGCGACCGTGCAAGGTTAATGATTCCCTATCTTCCTGATGCATCGTCACGTTTCTCAAAGCTGTTCCGTTCTTGCTGCTCTTCTTTCGCAACCGTGACGTCAGTCTTTCGACGAGGCCGCACAACATTTTCATACCGATTAGGGCCAAAGTTTCCCACCCTTCCGCCGTTATTGTCAAAACGCGAATCAGTCCATTTAAATATCTGCGCAACGCAATTTACAGCGAGCGCAATGAATGTCTTTCCGATCGACGTTGAAAACGGATTCAACGCTGCTGCATTATTCGCCGAATTCTCCGAGTCTCCCCCGTTCGAAGGGTCGACGCAAAAATGATTATCCGTAACACGCGAATTGGCGAAAATATGGTCGCAAGAACAGAACTCGAAAACAGTCCCTTCGGTAATGTCAATCGCGAGCGGGCGGTTCTTTTTTCAAGCATCTAATTAAATTATGCAAATTAAGAGAAATGCACTTGGGATGCACCGAATCATTCCCCAGCCGGTTGTGTCTGCTTTTAAATGGCGGGGAAATAAGATTTCGCTCTATCCGGGCTCTTCTCCCGGCTGTACATGTATATGCACGTCCTTTCCTTTTTCTCCACGGTCCTTGCTCTGTGGCGAGTGGCGAAGCGATCAAGGCCGAGAAAAAGACGAAACGGAGAACGAGATAGAGTAGAAGAAAACGAATCGCACTCGCTCTCGTTCGTTCGCGTAAACACTCGTCTCGCGTCCGAGATTCCGTTCCTGTTGGCTTCGTCGTTGAATTTCATCAGGCGAAACGGTTTACCGCTGAAATATGCTAATTACCCGAGGGTATCGGATGAATAAACGCTGCTCCTTTTAACCGTGCGGCTCAAGTGAATGTTACGGCGCCACGGGAGGAATAGTTTCGGCATTGGGAAGTCGTGGAAGAAAGAGTTTGCAGAATCGAATCGAATGCTTCGTTTGTCACAAATAATTGTACTTTTGAAACGGAGGCGAACAGCCTTCGCGACACGCGAATTTGCACGGCAGAATGTGACGGTACAGCAAAGCGCCACGGTGGAACTTCAATTAAGATTATCTTGTTTGAAAATAATTTCGCGAATGTGCTTTTTTTTCGCGAGGTCTGTAAAAACAAGCAGGCGTAAATTAAATTTATAATTGAATCCATAACGACTGTGCGCGCGGCTGGGGCGTATGTTAGATTATGAAAATGTAGAGCTCGTTTAATTTTTTTTATCACGCTCGAAGAATAGCCTGGCCGGAATAACGAGGACGCCATAACGAGACTTCGGTTATGTTCAGGTACGGTACATTTATGGCGTCGAAGAAACACCGTTTCCCCAGTGTTCTTTAATTTTCCGTTAATAAGCCACGCACAGGATTTTCAATATTTTTCGCCGTTCGCCGGGCCACCGTTTCCGCGTCTCCTTGTCTTGCCAGCACGGGGCCAACCCCCTTAAGTAGTGCAGCCACGTAGAGAAAGTATCTCATTTTACTTTCTAGACGTATGCGCGCACGCGACGCGCATGCATTTAGAAAGTAAATATATAGTGCCTAAGCACATACGTGCATACGTGTTCCTTTTGTCGATCCACCGTTGGTCACGTTAGTTCTGCACGTAAGATGCGATTGATTATTGCTTAAAATTCTCAAGGCTATCGTTCCTCTTCTGCCACGTTGTCAAGAGACTGCAATTGGTTTAATCAATTGCTTCTCGACATTCGAATACGCGTTTGATAATGGATTCCTCGTTTCCAAGGGTATTTCGCGGTGAATACTTGAATAAATTACGAAAAATTGTCGAACTTTCGACACCTGAGCTCCGAGTAATTTGTTGCATCGTGCAGGTGATGTCAAAGTGGAGGTATTTAAAATTTGGTAAGCTCCGTCGTCTGTACGGACCTCGAGAAATTTTCTTCGCAATTGCAGTCCCCTCTCCGCAAACACCACAAAAATTGATGCACGGGTTTTCTTGGCCCATTTTGTCGCACTTGGAACGCGAAAACGTGCCGCCGACGTTACATTAACGGAGTAACGTTGGACGCGAAGACGTCGTCGCGTCACCCGTTATATAGCAAGTGAGCAACCCCTGCGTATATGCAACCACGACACGCCTGTGCCTATTTGGAAACGTGACAGTTTGAGACTGTGTACGGTCACGCGCGTCATGCCATCCGGATTTCAATTAGACTAATGGCATCGGGAGCGCAACGAGAAGAGGGTGTACACATTCTCGCCTCTTCGTGTTGCAACTGTACATTGGGTGTACAAAGCTTAGGATCCCGGCTGGGAGAACGTCTTCTCTTGTAAATGATTCGCGGCGATAAGCTAGAAACTGATACATTTCCATCAAATCCTTACGTTATACGGTGTTCTGGCCTGCACGATCGACTTCTCATTTTAGATTAGTGCAAATATATTATTTTAACGTTTGCAATTAAAACGAACAAGATAACATTCCTGTTGTAATCTCGTCAAGTAGCAAAAGTTCAAGCTTGAATAGCTTCAAATGATGAAAGATTGCGCCAATGCAAAACCGGGAACACAACATCGGTGCCAAACTTTCTATTGCAATTTTCACACCTGCTCAATAAAGAACACCGTGGAAGATATTCCGATAATAATTCAACTGATCAACACGTGTATCCTGAATTTGCGCAGTGGCGTCATATGCGCCGTACCATTCTATAGCGTGCTAGTGCAGACTTTTATATAGTTTAAAGAAGCTCGCGCAAGATACACGATATCAGAAAGGTTAAAAACCGGGCCCTCTGCCTCCGGTTCGCCCCCTGCCCCCCAAACGTCGACTGCCAGGGAAAACAATGGCGGGTGGTGCAGGATGTATTGCTAAGATTAGAGAAAGAAACAATGAGAGGGGGAGAAAGGTTGAAACACGGGGGTATGGGGTCCAGCATGCGACGGTAAGAGAAGTAGCACGGAAAGAAAAGGATGGAATAGAGAGGGGTGAGACAGGCCGTTGCTCGAGGGTGACAAAGGGTGGTCGCGAGAGGTGAAGAGTGGGACCCGAAGGGAAGTTTTCGCTGGTCGATGGTGCTGTAACTCGCGTTTACGAAAACCCTGTAATTGTGCTCCGGATATATACACCGAGAAGCCTATATATTTGTTTGATAATGCGGTGGTACAAAGAAGTCGATAAATTGGTAGCGTTCGTTCCGCACTATTTCACTGTTCTGTTAATAAAATGCAATACACTTTAGGTTCGAACGGTATTGGATTTTGTTTAATTAAGTTCCATCGTCTTGGAAGTAGTTGATATTCATTTATTTTTGATATCGCGTCGAGCAAAAGGAGCGTCTAAAAATGAATACTCCAGAATTATCAGATTCCTCGACATTCTCGTCGGAATATAATCATCAATCGAAATATAAACCATTGCGCACGATCGCCGCTGTCAACGTAAAGATTTGATAAGGAGAAGGAAGAAAAAACAACTGACCTTGCAGCGTCCTTGACGCCGCCACCCCACGACCTTTCTCATTAGCATTCTAGTGCCACCCTCGACCTTCTTCAACCCCTAGATGTGCAATCTTACCAACTCAGCATACTCTGCATTCTATATCCTTCACGTTCAGATTAAAACGATCCCCCGGCGTTGAATTTCCCTTGCGTACAGGCCGATTCATTTTCCCCATCAAACAGTGCAACCTATTTAACGTACATTACACGATCCATTCCACTGAAATCGATTCAACGCGGCACACGTTCCACTCCGTCGTCCCCCGTTAACCCACGATCGATGAACACTCGGGGGGATCTGCCGCGGGTAACTACTGCTCAAATGAAACGTCCTGTACAAACTTATCACGCGCCCGGTTTATCCGGCAAGCGTTGCTCCATTGGCCAGCCATTGACAAGGCCCTGATTCCAATTTGCTCGCAAGCGAGGCGATTCGGGCAACGCCGATATCGGATTTGGATAATTCCATTCGTCGTCCGATAATTGAATCTATCCGAGCATATCCGTTCGCACGGTCGGATACTGCTTCGAGAAGATCCATCGGGATCCATCGTAATCGTGGAAACGTCGACGAGAGAAACGTCTAGATATATGTATACGTATATACCTTGGGCACGTTTGGAAATATTTTCCCAGGGAAACTCTGGACGGATTAAACTCTCCCTCGGACTCGTTTGCAATTTTCTGTCGATTACGTGGACCCGTGTAAGCGATCCCTTCCACTGACTTCATTGTACTAATTGCTGGCAGTTATTTATGAGAATATTCCAAGCTCGGCCAGAGGGGGGGGGGGGGAATTGTATTATTTTAAACGCGATTGTCGTTGAATATTCCTGTTCTAATTGTTCCATGGCTCGTGAGCTTCGATTCCGATATAAAATTGTCAGTTTAACTCGTAATGTTCTTTAATTAATCATTGATATTCTACAGGATACATAACAGAACCGAGAAATTTATTACAAAAATGGGAATAGCCGTCGTAAAGGATCTTTAACAATTATTTCGCCGACGCTAGAAATCATTTATCGCCGACGTAATTGTATTTTTTCCATGCAGATACAATCTCGCCTTCTGTTCCCGCAATTAAACGCGACGGAATACAGTGCGTGTTCGATTAGCCCGCTGAAAATTTCGCATCGATTCTATCGCGGCGCTGGTTGAATTTATATTTTCACCTTGCGTTACGTCGCTGTACGTGGCCGTAAACGCGTGCCCTTTTACGCGCACGTACGTGTTGCATACACGGGACGCGAGATTTGCATGCGAGAAACGTGCAATCCGATGGAGACTCCTCTTCCCCTTTCACCCTGTGGCTGCGCGAAATATTTCACGCGGAAATCGCGTTGGCGAGACACGTGGATGCCATTTTTACTGGAAATTATGCAACCCCCGGTACATCAACTTGTGCAGTCTTGTTTCTAGAGGCGTATATCCTTAGTTCGAGTCAGTTCCAGCTTGCTGCACTGTCTTGCAGCTTATGAAAGCTAAAGATGCGCTTGCACGACATCAACCCCCTGTTGCCCGGCGGTACCATTCAAGTGGTATATGCGATAAACTTGTACTGTCGTATGTATTACTTGTTTGAAGTATTCCGGCGTGCCGCAATAATTTCTCATTCGATCGGGTTCGAGGTATGTCGGATAAAAATTGCGATGAAAAAAATAACGGGGAACATAATTCATGCCTTACAGAGTTAATTAGAAACGTTGCAAGGGAAAATAAAGTCCGCGGGGTTTGCATTGTTATTTTGCCAACCCTCTGTACGTTCACGAGAGAATTTCAAAGGATGAATTGTCGCACTCGAGATTCAAGTACCTTATCGTTCCTCGTGAAAAGGAAATTAGTTTCGGGGCCTTATTTTTATCTAACGTTTGCCCGACGATTGCGTACGAATTGCGGACTCGCTGTACAGAGAACGTTTGAGGTTCTTCGGTTCTCGGGAATTCTTGCGTCGTTCGAGTCATCGTGCAACCCGTTTAATGAGATTCTACGGGGAAACGAGTACACCGGCGCGTATTATCATGTTGAACGCGTTAACGATATTTCTGGGTTTAAAGAGGCCCGTTTGTTCGAGGAGGCGCACGGTTAGCACGGTTCTACAGTGTAGAAACGTTGATTAAAAAATATTACAGCGGTCCTCTGTTCTCCCTTTACGTCGACTCCCTTAAAAAGATTCTAATCTACGATGCAACACCATCTAGACCGCACGAGACGCGCAAAGCACTCGCGGTTTAAATTGAAATTATAATTATCCCAGCCCGGCCGCGGCTGGAATACGAAAATTCTCCGAATTCGCAATTTTTCCCCTCGGGTGTCTCGTTGAATGTACGCCCCTCACAAATTTACATCGGGCAGAGCTCGCGATTTTTGTGGAGCTCGTATGGAGGTCTCGTCTGTTCTCTCGTTGCTTCGAAGTGATCATTCGGAGAGGCAGGCACCGTGGAAGCTTAACAAGCTTTCCCGGTGCGTGTATAATTCGCGCTCGAAATATTTCAATTATAGGAACAATTTCGAATCGAGTTTATAGCATGGCCTATAGTAAGACTTGGCCAAGTTCTGGGGTCCGCCTTCGAGCTTGCATAGGAAACTAGAGGGTTAAAGATCGGGACTCCAGTCAGCACGGTCGCTGTGTTGCCTGGAATTCAACATGGATTACCATGAGATTCCTTGCCGCATCGAATGCGAACCTCGTTAGCTTATACGAGCGAAACTCTGTTCGAAAATTGTGCAAAATCCCCCGGCGCATTTTGTCCCCATTACGTGCGAGCTTTGCTCCTTTATTCGTTATCGAATTTTAAATGTACCCCCTGCGCGGAATCGTTGGCTGGAAATAGTTCGAATTTTCGTTCTCAAGTCGGCGAATGTTTAGCGCGTCGACTGTTCACTAGGATCGTTTAAATATGCCAGCAAATTGTCACCATTTTATTCGTTCTACGGTTCGAACGATTTTTCCATCGCGGCGAAGCTGCAGTTTCATCTGGCCGCTGATATTTTTCCTTCTCTATTCGAACTCGCTCAGTTGGAGCCAGCACGTCGGAGAATATTCCTGCGCGTCTATTTAAAGTAATCCCTTCGTTAAATATCAAAGGCCACGGTACGTGTTCGGTAAGGATTCCAGAAATAAATAGTTAAAGCGCAGGGGATTATTCATTTAGCGAGGAACAATACCTTGCTAAGCTTATCGTGCGAAAAGAGTTAATGAACGCACGAACGTCCGGCTTGGCGGTAATCTCGGTTGGAGAACCGGCAAAAGCTGCACACACACACACACACCACCACCACCACCACACATATCTCATCGCCAACATGATCTCTCTGACGGCCAAGAAACTGGCGCGAATATGTTTTCGTATCCGTGATACAGCTTATCGCATAAATTACGGGGGAAATTCTAGCCCCGTTAGCGTTTCTGACTCCTTCGAAGTTTCGCGCTGCCCGACTGATGACGAACATCCTCGCGACGGGAAGTTTCATCCCTCGGAGGAAGTTCACCGGCATCGACGTGCACGCTTTTCAGAATTTCCCTCGAATAACCACCGCCAAGTGTTCACCAGAAGAAGTTCTTCGTTACCGAATGAAAATTCCACCATTCTTCCAAATTGGCTTCCATGAATACGTTTGTCCATTTCACGGCGTTGCACGCGTGTCGGGGTATAAATGGGTTTTACCTGACGCGTACAAATTCTACGATATTGTTTCTGCGAAGATAACAATCGTGACGCGTTCATTGCAGACGTAGTTGCCGTTTAATTGCGGCTGCATTAAACGATAGCGATGCCTGGGATCATTATTTTGAGCGTCTCATCTGCAAACAAAAGGGAAAACGGAGAACAATGAAATGTCGAATTTAATACAAAAAAATAGCCAGCACGGTTCACGTATTGTAGTGTATCATATTAAAGTGCATTTATTCCAGATCCAACCCCGGATAGATTTCTCATGACTATTCCCTTCGTTGCGCCATCGACCGGCGATCTACCATCTCAACAATCTCCCCCCGAAAACGTTCGGAGGTTCGAAAAGTTCAACGAACGATCTTCACGGCATTGTTCAAGGCGAGCCCGTTCGTTAACGACGATCCACCTCGCGAAATGTTCACGCGGCTCTCGACTTATCGTCGATCGTAATCGCTCACGCCCGGCATATCGAGCCCCGTAAATTCAATTAACCAGACGAGCGGCACGCTCGAATTGTCCCCTTGTACGCGCAACTATCGAGCCAACCGAAACTTCATTATCCAGCATCGATCCTTGCGCATCCTTGGGCGATGACCCAATTGAAGTCAGATTTTGCTTGAAACAAATCGATCTAAAACGGAATAAAAAGAACTCCGTCAAAAGAGCTTAAACAACGCGCTGAAAATCTTGCGTCCACTTTGGTTGCGTCGTTGCAATTCATTTCTGTATTCGTAATTCCAGGGAGATTTTTCGTTGCCACTTGGTCGACGAAATAGAGTTTCGTTAGGATAACTAAACGATGCTTTCGCGGCGGTCTGTTACCGTGAAGAGTCCCGCGACATTTAGAGGCAACGTTTCAAGAGTGCATACAAAGAATCGGGGGACGACAGAGGGGCGGTTGGCAGTGGTCCAAAGGGGTAACTTATGATACTATCTGTAATAAAATTACCTGCCCCCTCAGACTGCCCATATTGCCAGATTTATGCGGCCTTCACGAAGACCCGTGAACCAGGAGATATCCCCTATTGGCCAACGATTTTCCCCTCGAGATTCGCGTCGTCGTTTTCTCCAATAACTCCGATTCGATTCTCGACAGCATAGAAGGGAAAAACCGAGAAAAATCTCAACTTGTATCGCGTTCGTAATCGAACGTACATCGCGTCGAGAATTCATCCCCCTAAGTTCTTTTTTATTCGAACGTTGACCACCGTCTTCCCTATCGCCACTTCGATACCGGTCGCGTAACCCTTTCCAACGCCGCAATCACCGAACCTATATACGTGTCTCTATCGCCAGGTATAAAACTAGCGTAGAACAATGGAGCATCTCCCCTACATAATTATTGCACGGCTCGGCCATTCGAGGATGAGGGTCTTCTCTTCTATTCTATTCTCTTGTTCCCTCGTTCCCTTTACCTAGGCCGCGATTATCGTGGTACGTGCACCTTCCATACCTCTGCACGCGTGTTCCGTTCTGCTCCGTGTACACGTACGTATCGTTGGCTGACCGTCTTTATGTGAATCTCGTTTGCGCCGGTGTGCGTCACGTAGCTATCCAAGTTGTGTACCGTAATTACCGGGAGGCAACAGATGCGTGTACTCTCGTTCCTGTTGCGCGCTTCTAAATTGGCGAAAGCGTTCTTACGAACGTTCGCGCACGTGTCACCGAGAGGCCAGTTCTTGTCGTATCGTTCTCGTTCTTCTTGTCCCGCGATGCACCGTTAGCGAACGAATTTCTTATTCCACTTAGTTCGTTCGGGGTTGATTTTTTCCCCTTCTTTTTTCCTTTTTGGTTCGCTGAGTTCGTTGCGACGCTGGAATCTTTTTGGGAACGTGTATATGTACGTATATAGCGGCTCTTCTGCCATGCGATAAGTGGCGACGACGTAAAAGGAAGGCGAAGCAGCTGACTATCGAATTAATCACTCTTAGCTGGGTTTGTGGTTATTTAAGGTTCGGCTGACCTGGTAATACCCTCGGTCCGCTACGATTATCGATCATCCCGTTTGGCTGGGTCAGTAATTGTGTGCCGCATTGGTGCACCCAGTGTCAATATCGGCATACGCGGCATGGAAACGAATCATTTCGTATCGCATCTCTGGAGTGATCGCGTGCACCCCGGTTTCCATATAACTGGGCGAAAATTGCTGCACTGTGACTGCACGTTGCCAGATAATTTATCGGTAACGCGCGATCAAATATTAAACAGCAACAAATTGCAAAGTTAGATACAACAGCTGTATTATTCAGATATTAACAACTCGCGTTCAAACGTCGGCGCATTGTGCCCGTTCAATTAGTCGCGTAATGTGGAAAAATTCGTCTCGTTGAAATTGCAAAACGCGACCGTGCATTTTCCAACGGGCTCGAACACGGCTAACGATATATGTACACAGTGTCATTAATCGTACACGAGATCACGAAACAATGCAGTCATGCATTATGCACGAGCCTATCGACGAAAACGCTCGCATTTTTGTCCGTCCGTTGTGCGGACGATTGTCCTTCCCGTATCCCTGTCGATCGTCGGCCTTCAGCACCGTAATTTTCGTACATTCCCATCGAATCTCCCGTGCAAAGCCGATCGATGGCGAGGCGCAAAATTGGAATATTACCGGTCCCCGTGAGTACATACGTATGGACAATACCGGGATGCATTATGCACGAACTGTATTAAAGCATGACGAGCGTGCAGCACGCGTTTCTGCGTTGTTTATTCAACCGGTGGAAACGCCAGATGCATCATTGGCTAGCGAGACGAGCACAGACGCATCCGTAGGAACTTTATATTAGAAACAAGAAAGATAACCGAAGAATCCGATAGCCGGTAGAATCGAAGGAGAAAATGCAAAATTAATGTAGAACGAGGCTTGCAGAGTAACGAGGGATGAAGGAAACGAAACGCAGGAAACGAAATGTTAACGAATGTGTGCACAACCTTGCGCCAATGAAATAAAAATGAAACTAAAAACGAGATGCTGGCCAATCCCGGTGGGGCAATCGCAGGCAACAGCGGATGCAATCTATATATGCACACTTGGGTTGGATAACGAAAAGGCGATGCAGAAGGGAAACGGACGATCCAGAAGAAACGTGGACGAACATCGAAAATGGAAAGAACGATGGCGGATGTAAAACGGCAGGGTCACACACGCGACCGGATGACAAATCGCTCGGCAACCAGAACTTTCCAGCTCTTTGTCCCCTGCTGGCTCCAATGCGACAGAAAGCGGCGAAAGAGAGTGGCCGGAGAGTGGAACAGGAGGCGGATAGGGCATAAGGCGGAATGGCTGGAAACGTGACAGGGATGAAACGATAAAAAGCAGCTGGATGGTGGAAGGTTGGCGGAAATCGTGGCTTGATTCGGACTTTTATCCGGCTAGGTTCTGACGAGGTGACGGGGTAACTTGATGAGAGGCGGAAGAGAGAAATGGATAACGGGAGATGATGGATGTCGTGCTCTCTAATTTCGTCTCCGAGGGTGAGATTCGTTTCTTGAACATCGTGCAACTCTCGTTACATTTGGTCGTTTACTTGGACATATACCTCACGTGCACGCTCTGTGGAGATTTTATTTCGCGGAAAATAAATGCAGACGTGCGATATGTTTGTTAATTGGGGGGAAAACGTGTGGTACATATGGAGGGTTCGAGGGTCAATCAGTGCAAGTCCAACTTTTCCTGAACATGAGTTACGGAAGTTCGAAAACCTCTTTATTGTTAAAAGTTTCAGTTGATAAATCATTCAAGGTACTATTTTAGACGCGAGCAATAGATGACGGTGCTACCATTGTCATTTTTAAAAACCTTATTTATCTCGGAACCCTCCATATGCAGTCCCTTCTTTTCTTTCATAGAATCGTTGGGTTTAAGACGAAGCTGTGACGAGTGGTTTAATGGCACCAATAAGAGAGCATTTTAATTAGGCACTTGTTTGCCGAATTTCGAGCTACTAGCAACGGCAAAGGGAATTTGTCAATGGAACACGAAATTAATACACGTGTTTCACAATCGTGCTTGTTTTTCAGCTTAATTTACAAAGCAGATGTAAAGTAATAAATTGTCGGATATAAAATTCATGTATTGTGCACTTAATGAGAGTGGATATTTTATTTTTGTTTCAGGTGAGTGTCATGTAACTATAAAGAGACAGATATACGTATAGGTAACGTAAAAGAAATTTACAGTTTATACTTATAACAAACGAGTGCATGAAAATTGGGTAGGATTAATTGCAGCATAATTTCCATTTCTTGAAAATCAGAGATACTTCTCGACAGAATTAAAGGATCGCCAAACTTTGACCGAAAAATTGTCGATGTTTGAGGTGCTGTAACTTTGCGAGAAAAAAATCATACAACAGCCCACCTAGGCTCATTTTAAAGAGCCACGCCTCTATTTTCGCGTCCTGCAATTGAATTTCTTCGACGTCCTTTTACATTAGAAAACGGAGTGGAAACGTGAAGATGCTTTTCCGCTCCGGAAATTTAAATGAACCAAACGTTTGTACAGAAATGGAAAAATTGTTTTCGTCACATTAGTCGACTAGGAAGGCGTTTCTTAATCATTTCATGGTAGCGCGATAATGATCACTTTCCTAGCAGTGTGTCGTAATTTAAAGAGACGTTATTTTGCGCTCGCGTGTGCTGCTGGCTGTCCTTAGGTATTCCTGTACCACCGGTTGCAACAATCGGATAATAATTCTCCTTCGAGATTCTGCCGCATCCAATCTCCATCCCTCTCTTTTTTTTTCTTTATCCTTGTTGCGGAGGAAGTTACTTGTCGTAAAGTGCGTCGAGCTTATCCTTCTTCCCATCTGTTTAATTCGTTTTCCACGGAAAGAATCGTCTTTAATCTCTTAAATTGTCAATGCATGGATACGTGCAAGCGAAGGGAATAGTGCTGTACAATATTAACGAGGATTTAATTCACCGAGCATAAATTACTCCAATGTACATTTTTGTTTTTACTTGTGGAACGGCTATTATTTTGCTATGCTGTTATTTTTTTTCTTTAATTTTATACAAAATAGCGGTGAACGTATGTGGGTATGTTCAATTTTTGTGTACAAAAAATGTGCAAAAAAATTAACATTGCATCGGCCGGGAATCGAACCCGGGCCGCCCGCGTGGCAGGCGAGCATTCTACCACTGAACCACCGATGCTTCTGAAAGGGTTATATTCGCTATAGAATGTGCAGGGCACTACCCCACGGGGGAATATTATTTTTAAATATGCCACCCTTTCCTATTATTCGTTCAACGTTGCTTACATTGTACTGCGGTAGCCGCGATGGTTAGATAGCCGCACAAACAGCAGTCGTTAAGAAAATAATTGTACGCGAAGCATTGCACAACAAGCGTTGCATATATGCATTTATGCGCATGTAATTATGACACGATAATGAATAGCTTTCCGCGTCTCACTCTTAAAACAAAGGAAATTTCCGAATGGTCGTCGCCCGGTTTCGAACGAATTTCGAGCTCCTCGTCTCCCCGAAACGTGCGTAACTTTACAAATTCCTTGAACTTGTGTCAAGTGTGCGTTTCGACCCTTCTACGACCCCGTCGAACCCGATGCATCATTCACATTTTCCCTACCGGTGTAGACTTGGAGACTTTTGGATACGCGAATCCGATTCAGGTTTGCGTTTCCTGTGCATCGTTTTTCGTTCACAGTACCGCGTGCGCATAGACGTTAATGGCATCGAGTATGACGCCAGTCAATTACGGCATTTCGAGCAGGCATTGCCAAGGATAGGCGAGGAGCCTGCACACTAACGAATAGCAGCTTAGTTTCGCCGATGACTTTGGTTCATGGTCGGGCGTTGCACTTTCGTGGTCCCGAGTATAACAAAGAGAACGAACTGGAGAAACAACTGTGTACCCCTCTCCTGTATTAGACATCCAGCATAGCATCCAGCGGACGATCATTTCGATCTTGAGATTAAGCCGAAAACTCGAAAGACATGATTTTTGATCGTTCCAGTTCTGTCAATTCTCGCTTCTCCGTTTCAGATCTTTGAACTGCTACATCTATGCGAAGCAAAAATCGTACGGCAGTGTCTACCTAGGCTCATTTCGAGGGGCAAAGTTGGTCAGTTCACAGGTCATTTTCGATTACAATTTTTTTTACGATTCGAATCACCATGGATTTGAAGATTGCGGCCTTCTCTTTACAAATGAATTTAGAATTGACAAAGCATTGCATTCGAGAGATACGTATTAAAATTACTGTTTGGCCGGCAACTTTTGGCAGGCGTTGTACGTACTGCCACGACGCCCACAAAACTTCAGGGGCTAAACTAGCTGAAAAAAAAGGTCTATAGGGTCGATTTCAACATCTGTTTTGTCTCGGACCAAAGTCAATGCACCTGGCCCTTCCGTCGAACAGATCCCTAAAATGCATCTCCCTCTTACGCAAGCGGAACGACTGCGACCACTTCACTCGCAGTCCCTTTCTTTCCATTCTACCTGAGCTTACGAACGACAAAAAGAATTCCTTACCGTCGGGAATCGTCGACGTCGCCATACCAGGCTCTGTACCCTTACACCACCAGCTCGTATATATATATATATATATACACACACTGTACAATACCTGCCTTGAAAAAGTCGCGCACACTCGAAGGCACACTCGTCCACGGTGAGCCGTGCTCGTCTCAGGTGAGTGTGAGTGATTTTAACAGGGAAAGGTACTTCAACCGGTTAAACTGACATTTACTGGTTCTCTCCGTGTACACACGGCCTTGGCATCGTGTTTCTTTCGACTTGCTCTGTGTCGAGGTTATCACGATACTCAATTTCACCGCGGATCCATTGCGCCGTATCTCATGTCGGTGGGATGATTATTATTCGTACTCGTTAACGAGACGTTAGACCTTGCCAATGTTTTATTCGCGTAAAGAAAAGAAACGAGACGAAAAAAGGGGGAGAAGGAAAGACTGCGTGTGTCAATTGGGTATAGAGTTTTAGCATCGTGTAACAGGCTTTCGAGAAGGTTCGTAGAGGTCCAGGGGGTGCTTTTGGGACGGGCAGAGGTGCGGACGAAGGGGGAGAGATTGTGATCTCCGTAATGGAGGGAAAAAAACATGCGCCTAAAAGCCAGATAAAGGGAGGAGCGGCCAGGTTTTAGTTCAGGTAACCCTAAGAAGCCACGAAGCTGGTGGTATCTCTTTGCGGAGTTCACGGCCGTCCTCTTTCAGGGACCTTAGGATCGATGCTGCAATAAGACACGGGGAACCATGGCTGTCGACTTCTTTTTCGTGGTGCGTTGTAAAAAATAGAAAAGTTACGGTTGACTTGATATAAACAGGACGATTAATATCTATTAGAGAAAGGGATACCTGTTTAGGTTGAGGCCATCATTTGACCCCTGTACAAATGGGTTAATGGTAAATATGTAATGCAAGTGATGTTTAGGGGATGATTTTTCTAAGATGTTCAAAAAAGGAGATTTGCATCGGCCGGGAATCGAACCCGGGCCGCCCGCGTGGCAGGCGAGCATTCTACCACTGAACCACCGATGCTTATATGAAAGTACTATCACGAGGGAAAGTAGGAGAAGCGTTCGTATCACGTGTGTCGAAAATCTGTACCGCAGATAACAGATAAGGCCACAGTACTCACTTGCCATCCATTAGTCTTGCTGTTAATTCTAATTTAATTGCAGTTCAATATGCGTTGGCAAGCGGTTGACGCGTCAATAGGTAGATGGGCGACAAGAATGTTATCTTTGTTTAAAAAAAAAAAAAATTATAACAGGTAAAAAAAGAGAATTGCATCGGCCGGGAATCGAACCCGGGCCGCCCGCGTGGCAGGCGAGCATTCTACCACTGAACCACCGATGCTTATATGAAGGGAAAATGTTTAAGGGTTGATCCGTGGTGTAATTGCACTATATACAATTAGATTCTGGGCCAATATACAAATTGAAATTGTAACACAGTACTACGCTATTCGTTACTGCTTTATTATACTCGTCTCGCACCAAAATATCTGCCACAAATAATTGCCGCACAGTGAAATGTCCATGCCTGTTAGTCAATGATTTCTCTAGCAAAAAATAGTGGCATAAAACAAAAATTAACATCTTGCATCGGCCGGGAATCGAACCCGGGCCGCCCGCGTGGCAGGCGAGCATTCTACCACTGAACCACCGATGCTTCGATGGAATTATAGATTTAGAGAGAAAGCAGGATGAGCGGATCACCTGCTTTCTCGAGGTGTAATCTCAAAAGGGAAGAGCATTATCACAATTTTCCTTGTAAAATTGTGAAAACTTTGATCGTCAGCACCGAACACGAGAAATTTTTTTCTTGGCTGAAATCGTCATGGATTTGAAGGCTGAAGTCTCACCTTTCCAACGAGCACAGGAATATTGATGTGCGATTTTTTTTTACCATTTTATCGCACTTTAAATGAAAAGCGAGCCACCGCTACTCGAGTAACCCAAGGTACACTACGGGCAGGTAGCACTGTTTCGTTCCAAGTGCGATAAAACGGTAAAAAAAAATCGTAGATCAATTTTTCTGAGATCGTTGTAAAGGGGGAATTTCAATCTTTGGTTCCATGTTTTTCACTTTTTTAATAAAAAATTAACATTGCATCGGCCGGGAATCGAACCCGGGCCGCCCGCGTGGCAGGCGAGCATTCTACCACTGAACCACCGATGCTGTTGATATAGTGATATTTTGCATAAAAGGTTGGAAAATCATAGCAACCTATTTTATTTGTTTACGCTATATTTCTATCGAATTCGTTACAAATTTTTTTACACATCTTAGGCTGAATTTCATGAAAATCCTCTACTGTCGTTCACTCCAGCTTCAGTTGATCTGAAATATTTTATTCCGACTGTTCATTCCTCTGCGATTCATCAAAATTTATTCCTTTTTTGTTTCCATAACGTCTGCGATGTTTGGACGAAACTAGGCACAGGCTACATTTCTTTTTCGTGTCCTCAGAGCGATCTGTTCTGCGCAAAAGTTTGTTTAACTCTTTGCATCGCGCTGGATCGTTAAAGGCGAGCTAATATATATGCGACGTGCCCGGTTTGCTAACGTGTTTTTCAGATGTTTTGCTCGTCGAACAGTGTCGCCAAACAGTGGTCAGCTCTTTGGTAATAAATGAAGGGGTTTTCGGTTTCCACTTTTTTTTTTTTTGTGTGGTCTGAGCAGAGCAACACGGCGATGGTCTTTTTATTGCATACTTGCTTTCCCAATTTCATCCCCAGAAACATGTTTGTCGCGCAAGGTTGTCCCCGGATTCTACAACCAATTGTCTCGCCGTTGAACAACAATGCCCACAGCGCGGTACGAACGATAATTTTATAATATTTGCCCACTATATCGCGTAGCGCGGTGACAAAAATTGTATCAACCAAGTTTCCGTTTAGTTCTCGACGTAGACATTAAAATTATATCGAGCCGCAAAATGCTCTCGCGCCATTCGAATTGAACAATTGAAAGTTCGCTCCCCCCACGTTCGTTGGAATTACTTTGCAATTGGCTTCCTACATTTCTCGGCCTTTCGATCGATCCAAATGGAACGCTTTAAACGGAACGGGAAGAAAAGGCTGATCGTATTCGGACACGGAATCTGTGAAATTCTGTCTTCTAATTGGAAGGTCCGCAATTAGATCTTCGGCCTCGAAGCCACCTACCGATTATTCGCCTGCGGTTCTTCTTCTTCTTCTTCTTCTTTTTTTTTTTACCCCGTTCCGTTTCTGTCGACCTCGAAAATTTAATATCGCCGACCATCCTACGGGTAATTTCCACCGTGGTGGAATTGGTCGCGATTGGATCCACGTCAAGTTCCACGAAGATCGACATTATAGCCGTGCTGGGACCCGATTAAATCGTCGTGCAGTTCGATACAAAATTCACCGTCCTCCCTATAGGGGAAGCGTTCGTTGTCATTTTATTAGCCGTGCGTTTATTCGGGATTGAACGAAGGGACCCAATCAGATGAATCCGTTTGCACGTCAATTCGGCCCAGCGTTTTGCGCGTCTCATCTGTTCAATTCAGAGCAATTAATTCCTACCGTTTGTCGCACAGAGTGTGCATAACTGTGTTACAGGTTTCCACAGTAACGCATCGCGACAGAAATGATTTTTATCCAAATAATGAGCTTGGCATCGAGCAACGAAAGAAAACGCAAAGCTTCTAGATTTCTAAATATATTTGATCCTCGAAATGAGCCCGGTCTTTTTTCGCCCCTTTGCCGGATCCCAATTACGAGTATTCCACGCGAAGGTAGCGGGATTTCGATGAAAGTTCGCGAAACGAGAGGCAACTGGTCCGGAACCATGGTACAGCTGCTGCGTTAGAAAATAATTGAACCATATGCTGCTGGGCTCGTGTGCACCGCGAACCACATACGGCCGATGCTTGTGCACCGAGGGTACAATGCTCGTGTACACGCTCCGGGGGTTGAAAAAGTGACGCAAGCCTCGAATCGCAGATCGAACGGTAATCTGCCGGCTAATGGAATCAATTAAACGCGACTCCCCGGTGTCTGCCGGCTCGTTCCAGTTTCCGACTTTCTTGCACGGTGCGTAGAATCGAACAAGGCGTTTAAAAGTTCGAGAGAAAGGGCAGGGAAAGAAGCGTCGCATAAATATCATAATCAAACGATAAATGTAAACAGCTGGACTTGTCGCTTTTCGCCCCTTTTCGGCAAACGAGTTTTCAGAAAATTATTTATCGCCGCCTAATGAATTCGTTGCAATTAAACGCGCGGCAGCTTCTGCGATTCTCTTGTTGCGATCCAACCGTTCAGCGAATCGGGCCGCGTAATTTCGTCCAAGCGTTCGGCCCGAAATTCGGCTAAAATTGTTGGCCATTTTCCGACTAGGACCCGTGGGTGGACCAGCGTGGCTGGCTTCTTGAACCGGCTTCTCTTATAAATAAAACCAATTACCAGGGTGCAATTCATCAGGGCCGTTTGTTGACAGCACCGGGGCGGAGTTAATATCGGCGGAATGACGTTCCAAGATTAATACCAGTTCGCGTGTTTTCGTCTCGTGGGGGTGGCCGAGACACGAAGTTCTCGAAATAGTTCGCCGAAAGAGGAAGAAACGCTGTCACGCGGACCTATTTCATTTCTCTTTCCTCTTATCCTTCACGCTGCCTCGCCCTTTCTTCCTCGTCTTCATCCACCCCCCCGTTAGTGCTTCCTCGCGAGTTCGGCCGTACTTTCACCCCCCGCCCCGTGACCATCGGTATCGTGGACGTAGATTATCGAAGATAAATGCTGACAATGCAACGGCTCGTGGCCGTTGATTCATCGCCATCGAGATTTGATTTAACGCTGGGAAATGTGGAGCCAACTTTTCCTCTTTTGCTGTTCGCTGAATTGCGATCCCGGTGGTCTCTGGTTCCTTTCGTTCGCGGCGACGGGGGTGTAGTCGTGAATTTGGAAGTTTCGAGTGGACGATATGAGCATTTCGCACGAGTAGAACCATCGTTTTCTAAAATTCGCGAAACTATTCGACGACGGATAATGAAGAAGACAATTTTCCGCTTTCGACCAGCGCCAATAATTCTATCCTCCGTTTTGTTCGTCCGTCAGCTGCGGGGCGAAATAAAATTCCCGGGGGGAAAAAAAACGGCCGGTAATTTTCCTTCTGGGGGCTCGCAGGCCTCTGGTGGTAGCAATTGCTCGTGTGTGCCCCTCTATGAATTAGTGATTCACCCTCCGTTCGAATGCGAAAAGTCTAGACCGTCGGTGGTGCAGGTGCGACGACTCCCACGGCGTCGAGACTCGTCGCCAGTCGTGTGTTCTCTTAGGCGTTTTCATTTTCTTTTTCTTCCTTCATTGCGGCATGATGAAATTGGCGCGACAAACACTCGATTACGATAGCAAAGTAATTAGTGGTTTCGCTTTCGATTCTTTTTAGCCACTTCTCCGTTTCCTGTCGTTGCGACACAATCGTTCGTTTCATTTTCCAGTTGAATAGAAGAGAAAATATAAAATAGAAGGATATTATATTTGATCATAATAACAGTGTCGATAATTATTGTCATATCAATTCAATAATAATCATTTTTCTTGGGCACTGGGTAGGTAGGTAGCACTCTCCTTAAATAAAAACAGGATAAATTACTTCTCCATCAACCCTCTCCAGCATAAAAAATAATGATAGATATCTTTATGAGGACAATCGTAACACTTCCAGAACTTACGTTGAAATATGAATACTTTAACTCTTTGCACAGAAGTTGCACGGTAGGCAGTTCTCCAACTGTGTTGCAGTGCAATTGCAAGGGAGCTTATCTAGCACTATATTGATCTAAGATAGCTTCAAGGATTGTCAAATATGTAAACTCATGACGTTACTTCGAATTTGGTTCAAGTCGATTGACGTCAAGGAAAGCCAGTTTTAAAGCGGCGTCTCTATAAAAATATGCTTGTCCACGATTTCATAGAGTTACGAAACGCTGTATAATATGGAATCTGCAGCTAAGATAAACTCATTCCGCAGGGGTGTATTTTGTGCACGCACTTAAGGGCCTGGCTACTGATTTACCGGCAAAAAGTGGCAGCGCCCTGTTCGCGTGGCAAGATACCTGGTTAATTACGTCGGTGATTTAGATCAAGTTGAACTGAATCGGACGCTGTTCCCCAGACAACATCGGCCATGGAAGGATTTATAACATAGGCCGGCACAAAACAACACGCGTTCGATACTTAATGGCCCCGATCTCCTCTTTCTTCTTTGTGCTCCGATCAGCGGAGATATTGTCGCATCTTTCGATAACACGACCCATTAATCAAGGATTAAAGTTCGGGAGAGCTGATCCTTATTATAATTGCTAATACCGTATATTTTAACTCCATGCAACCATGGATGCACCTATTTCTTGTTAAAGCTTATCTTCGACCCATTATTCCAGGCACGACCACTCTTTATTCGTAGAATCTCGAATAATTATAGACAAAGATTGACATAAATAGCTTTTACATTTTGCCATAAATTGCAAATATTATCGATTTCAAACAGTGCCGTTGTCACGAAGTATTGCCTGAAATGTTTAGAATGTGACCGGTGGTGAAAATTAAATAATAATTTTAACAAGGTAGATGAAGAAGAGTAACTTTTTTTCACAGACACATCGAACCACTCGTTTAATCCGTTGAAACACCAAGTTAATCCAGATTAACCTCGGTCTGGTGCCGTCAGACGTTTTTTTGTTTCTTTGCCACTTTCGTCCGTAAAATCAAACGCAGCTGCATTCGTCGAGAATACTCTTATGCACGGAACGACATGTCCCGACCTACGGTAATAATAATGGTAACGACCGAGGCGTGAATCCACCTCGTTCAACAAGGCTGCAACGCCGCTGGCGAAGGCAGCAGGTGCTTTTCCGCTTCGTTGTATTTTAACACACAAGTGCCGCCCGATCGAATCAATTGATTATTCATTTTTTAAACCAACAAAAATTGCAAAGTTGATTTCCCATACTCGATTGAAAAGTCCAGCGGATGATCTGTTTGTAAAGGTAACATCGGGTACTTAGCAATAATTCGAGTAATAAAAATTCGACCTGTCGACAGTGAAATTATTCATCGATACGCTACCTCGTCTTCTTATTTTTTTTTTTTTGTATACACGCCGTGTAAATGTCAATTCACTTAATTCGAGAGTGCCATTTAAATGGTAGCAATATAAGCGAATTTCCAACGGTTGTATTACTCCTATTAAATTTCTTTCGTGTGTTATTTGGTGTACACGACCGATTCAGTTCATATCGCGGGCAATGAAATTCATTAATACGGCGTAATGGTCGAGTATCAATAATGGAACACGAATTTCTGGACACTCACCACCCCGAGTGTGCTGTTCGTGTGAATTCGCCAATTTGCGTTGTGTTTTTAAGCGGCGTTACGTGCCTCTCGTTCGTCTTACGATACACCAGTGGCCGTGGACCAGAGGAAAACCGGAATACGCCCGTGGCATAAATTTTAAGAGCTGTTTACCGGCCCGAGTCCGGGAAAATAAAAATATTTTAATTATGGGGTTGGGGAGGGACAGTAGGCGGTGGCGTTCGCCTGTTCCAAACGCGCGTTGCACGTTTGTTGAATTGCTCGACAAGATATTTACGACCTCCTCGGTATTCCTGCAGGCGCGAGTTTCGTAAACCTTGCTGGAGCGCGGCAGAAAAGTTCGATCTACAGGCTTTATCGTAACAGATAAATATATTGTGACAAGAAATTTCCTGTTGCGAATTCTCAAGGCGAGATCGTTCGCTTCGATCGATTAATTTATCGTGTTACGTGAAAAATATTTTTGGCGGAGCACGTCGCGCAATTCTTTTTTTTGTTTCGATGCATACCGCGGTTCCGTGGTGACATATTTTTGTATCGAACGAATGCCGGACGCGAAGTTTCGTTCGAAACGCTACTTCGTTGAACGTCGTCGATTTTAATATTCGTCGAGATGTCAATCAAGTTTCCTTGAACTTCTTTCAAGTCGTACTCGCGCCCGTGTGCTTCGATGGAACTTCACAATCGTGACATTTTTATTCGAACCCGGGTTGCGTACAAAATGTGCAAGCAACGGAAGGCAGGCTCCTTGTCCAGCAAGCTTGACCGTTTCATTTCCACCGTATTGTTGTGAAACGAGGAGGATGGTTATTTGCTGACGGCGTAGCATCGCCAGTGTCGCAATCAAGAGAAGCAGGTGCTCCCCGACGTAATAGTTATTTTCGCGAAAAAGAGGTCATACTCCAGGTGTTTGATTGCCGTTGACGGTCGTGCAACGTGTAGGAGAAAGAGCCACGCGGCGAAGGTGCATGCATATGCATGTGCATACACGTCGAGCGCGTTGTTTCGAGCCACGTTTCGCGAAAAATGCATCGTGACGTTCCCCCGGTGACTTATGTTAACTCTCAACGGGGTCAGAAGTCTCGAATCGTTGACTTCGAGATGCAGCACCCGCTTTATCTGCCACCGACTTCATTCCGAAACCCGAACAAAACAAATCTTTCTATTTCAGCGGTGTTAACTCGATAACAATTTCTACGAAATAAGAAATGTTATCCAAAGACCCAAACACTGTACGTAACCGAGCTATAAAATTTTTAATTCGCCAGAAGAAGAACCAATGATCGATTAAGTTATTCGACTATTTCTCTCGAACCGCTAGAAATGTTTCTACGGTCAACTCTAACCGCGACCTCATCTCCGTTAACCACCGGTGTGCCGTTCACCCCCCCCCCCATAAGCGTCGTCTTTTCGACCCTTCGATTAACAGAAGCAATCGAATCCCAAAGCCACAAGATTCCTGGCAGCGGCGAACGTAGCACGCACAGAGGACGGTGACCGTGTGCATAGGTGGTGGCTGTTTGCAAAATGCCAAAGGCATGTCGAACAGATGGTGGTTCCACGGCACAAAGGCAGACCGACGTGACCGCAGCAGCCTCTGCTCGTCCTGTTTTGCTCGGCGAAGGAGACGAAAAAGCGACGTCTCCGAAGCTCTAGGGGTTTCGTTCCCATACTTTCACGAATCCCCGGGATGTCCTGCACAACTACTCTCTCTTGCTCCTGGTCGCGAATGAGACAGGTGCACAAAAGATTGCTATTGACAGAGGACAGTCGAATCCCCTATATTTGATGAGAAGTATTTTCGGACCGTTCGTAGGAAAACAATTGGATTTTTCAACATGCACGAATATTGCTGAACATCGGCGAACACTGGCGAACATTGCGGATAGAACAGAATCGTCAATTTTTTCGCGTTTGATGAGGTAAAAATTCGTTGCCAGGAATTCTGTCAATTTTGTTAGAAGTAAATGCTTCTCTTCCTTTTACGATCGATCATCTTAATAGAGGGAATTCCGTTTAGTGAATTATCTATTCATCACATTTTGTTTGTTTTTTTCATTTTAAATGTATTTAAAACCAAAATGTGCTCCGTGGCTGCAGTCTAGTGGGAAGTTCATTTTCGTAATTCATTGCTCGAGCTGATATTATTTACCGGCCACACGATCCTCCGGGAGTTGGGAACGGCCGTGACACTGTTCGATGCGACCGGTTTCCAAAATCGTGGAACCACAGTGTATTTACATAGGACCAGCGGATGTTCTCGGTTTCCAATTTTCAGCGGAGGTTGCGGTGCTTTTCCACCCTCTTGGAAACTGTTCTTTGTTTCCCCTCCCCGGGTGGTGACCCTTTCTAGTGGGATTCGATCGTCGTTTTCATCTAGCCTTCAACTTTCATTTTGGATATATCGATGCTCTTGCGCTCCGTTTTATTCGACGGGCACGTTCCTCGGCTATTGTGCGAGAATAAAATTGAGATAAATCTTCAATCAGTGCTCCCCAATTTTTCCTTTTTTTTGGCGTACTCGTGATATATCGCAACGTCGAAAATAGTTCTTTTTTCTGATTAAAGTTAGCTCATGGACGGAGTAGGTTGCACGCCGAATTTCCATTTATGGAAGTAGCGGTTGCAATTGATTCATAAGTAATTCCTTGCGCTAGCTAGACGAAGAAGTTGCGGCGAACTTTCAAGGATTTTCCTGAATCACTCCGCTTCCATAGGAAGCGTTTCCCCGGGATCAATGTACACGTATACGTGTACACGTACTTGCAGCTCCATCGTAGTGAGTCATGAGACTATAAATTTTCCGTGAAAATTCTCTGCAATATCGTTTGACTGATACAAAGTGCCGGGCATTTAATGACTGGCCACGTCAGCCATATAAGACTGACGTGGCAATAAATGTGTTCAATTTTTGTAAATTATTCCCCTCCCGTTCTGGTCATTAGAATCGCGCAAGAAAATTTATCACGTTGCTAAAAAAACATTCAATAATCACAGCCTCCGGATAGAACATTAAATTCCATCCATCTAGTCAGTTAATTCTGACTTCAATATTCGCTTAAAAAATAAAAATGGTTAAAATTGTTTCTACGATTCTATGAAGAGGAACTTCCCGAAGAACTTTGATACTTCGTTGAAACTTCGAACCGATGAATTCTAATTGTCAGTGCATTTTTTCCACGGGACGCGTCAAGAGGCGCTTCCAATGATTGAAACACAACGAATTAGGAAGTCACAACGAAGATTATGGACAACGTTTCGAATAGAACACGCTGGACTCTTTCAGCGGCGTTCAAAGATGTCCCTTCCGGTTTACGAGCGTCTTTACGCAGTCCCACGGTTTGCAGTCACGGTGATTTGGATTTCTCGTGAGTCACCGTCTGCTTGGTTTTCCAGAGGCCTCCGCGTTACGCTTCCTGTTTCTACATTTACATTTTACGGCCAGCTCCATTCTACACGTGCACACCTATGCTGGAAAAGGGCATACACGTTTTTCACGAGCGGGTGAAACGTGAGCCGGTGGCGTTCCTCGAAGAAACGAGAGAAAAAGGCCCGATTCCTCCTGTATTGTCTTTCTTGTGCGATGTCTATCTCTGCGTCTCGAAAAGTGCACGGACAGAAGCGAGGAAAAATAGAGGAATACAAGCGAATTGCATTGGTGAATGAAAAATTGAAGCCTGAAGAAATGACACCAAGAAGCATCGAATTTTAGAAATGCGGGCCGAAAAAGTATTCACAGACTGCATAGTTTCACCTGTAGAAGTGTAATTGATGTGCTTCATATCCATGCGCATTGCTTCAGGGATAATTGGCCTCAACGCCGGAACAATTAGGTTGCAAGTGAAACTGTGCAGTGTATGAATACATTTTTGCTCCGCCGCATACTCATATAGTGGTTATTTTGTGCAAAGTACGCTGTTTCGTTCGAAGCCGTTAAGGGCCAACAATTTTTTCTTCATATTTCACTACAAGCTGAAGCTGCTCGTACAACAGAGAGATGGTTGTTGGTTCCGTTGCTGAATTTCCCAGGGGCGACGGAAGGCTTCTCCGGTTTTTTAAATTGACGGGCACATCAACTTGCTCGTACTCGGATAGTTTTGGCGCTCGGCAATCTCGATATCAGCAATCTTTTTATTCAAATGAATAGATTTTCGAGAACGATAAGAGGAAATATTTGATGCGACATCAAGTAGGAAATTAAATCAGTACGGATATAGCCTGCTTCAAATGAATTCGAACATCTTCCAAATTTTCTTTACAACGAGTATGACAAATGAAAGGTGATTCACTGGCGAAACAGTGAAATAATTCGTCCGATCGCGGCGCAACATTTCCCGAGAGAAACAGCTCCACAAATTCGCGTTCAATCTGTTGAAAAATACAGAGAAAATCTACTTCGAACACGGATCGTCCAGAATTAACTTTACCGCGGCACAAATAATTTCCACACCCCTTTCAATATTTTCCCTAAACAATGCCCCCGTTCCTTGGCCGTCGTTTCACAATGTACATTGTTCGCTCGAAACTGTTCGTTCTTGCGACTCGCCCGAATTGTCGGGTTTCCTTTGCCAGCCGCATCTTTGGCCCCCTCGTAACCTCGCATTATCCTTGTTTTCATCTTGACGTATCAGTGTAATTTGACAATGAAAGGGTGGTGTACGCGCGACCAGGTCGGTATTAAGCGTGCAAGAGGGACAGGCAGACCGATGGAGAGAAGAAATGGCCCATTCGACAGAACTCAAAAGGTATTCGATTGTGCCCGAGCAACGCGTTCCATTCCGCTGGAACGGTTGTTATCTGGATACGCGTGAAACCGAGCAGCTCCGTCTCTTCGCGTATTGTTTCTGAACCTCGTGGCGACAAGCGAGGCGTCCCAAAAATTTCTCCGTTTCCTCGATCGTGTATTTCTTCTTCTATTTTTTTTTTTTTTTTTTAATTTCTGCAGCAATCTACGATGGAAAGTGTACAATCGTCGTCGCTTAGAGTAGAAACGCAACCGCGCGTTGATTCCGCGGAAAGGGGGAGAAAGTTTCGCGGTGTTCTTACCGGGTCCGTGATCGCCAAGCGTAAAACGGAAACGAAAAGTTCTGCTGTTAAATGAAGTACCGGCTGAGAGCTGTCTTGGGCGGAATTAACGAATATCCTCCTCGTCGATCGGTGCGTTCAGATTGCGACGCGAAAGTGATATTCGTAACATCGAGCAAATAATTGTCCGAGAATTCCGATCGACGTCTCGTCTCTCGCATAGATAGAAAAGTTATCCGTTTGAAGTCGACAGCGCACGATATATTTATTCAGACCGATTTCCAGTGTATCCCTTTTGCTGTTACAATTGTTACGAATTTCGTGGGAAATAGAATCCGTTTGCAACGTTCGTTTTGCCCGCGTTAATTGGCATCACGAGGACCGCGAAAGTCGCGCATCCTCGACGACGATCGATGTCTTTCGTACCGCGATATCCATTCTTCGCTCGCCGATTCGTCCCGATGGATACCCGGCGAACTTGACTGGATTTGACGGGAAGGCGAAGGAAACGAACCGGATTCTCAATCGGATCGGAGCTCGTTGAACGATGCTCGATCTGCGCCGCTCACGGCGTTTCTTATTCCTCGTTTTTCCACGCCGTCCGATCCGATCCTCCAAATTGATCGCACGAAATCCTTACCTTCGCTCTGCGGTTATCGATTCTTTTCCCCGACCACTCGAAATTTCCCCGACTTGGTCGCACAATCGCGCGGTTCTGTTACTTTCAATTCGCCGCACGACTGTTTTCCGCTCTTCGAGACATGTATTTTCTGCGCGAGAGAAACACGAGCAGTGTGTCGCTTTCACGTAAAAGTTGTTCCCCTCGTTTTGGAGGAGGTTCCGTCTACGCGTAAACGATCAAATTATTCTCGGCTCGAGGATTAATAGCGCGCGACATTATATGGACGAATTTTAATTAACGGGAAATCTGTCAATTTAGTGACGGCTAGTAGCCAGGCACTACTGGCAAACTAGCTACACTGTACACGTGTAAATCGTCAGCGCGAAGCCTTTATGGCTCGTGAAGTTAATAACGTCGTGCAGTACCGCCGATATCGGAGGCAACGCGCCTAACGACCTTATGATACAGGTTTTCATGGATCCCAGATGCGATCTGTATGCGCAGAATGTCGCGCATAAAGGTGTCGATTTCGTTGCGAAGGTTATTATCTTATCGGTAATAAAATCGAGTTGCTCTAATTTCGCGGGATGAAAAATCGCACACGGCCCATCAAAATGAGCCCCCCCGCACGATTTCGTTCCGCCGTGGTTGCGGCAGTGACAAAAATCGACAACACTTCAGCGTCCAAATTTCGCTGCCAAGTACATCTATCGCGGGCGTCGGTGCCGTTCGATTTAACCAAATATATATGTAAAGTGGACAAAAAAATTAACGCCACGTCCCCATCACAGCAACTTCCCTCGTCGAACCCTCGCGGAGAAAACCCTCCCCGTTAATCCCTCGATTCTGCAATTCCTTAATCACCGACTCGATTCGCAACAGCCCCCAAATCACAGCGTGCCATCCACTTTCCATTTCAATATCCATCGCGCCAACAACCCTCCCCGGCACCGTCGGCGGATATTCTTTCCCGGCAGCCACACGCGAGATCGCCGTCGAATAATTAGACAGAGAGTAGACGGAGCGCAGACAGAGAGCCGGGAAGAACGAGCCGGCCAAAAAGTCGCAAGGACCTGGACAAAGAGTCGAGAGGAGGGTTCGCGGCGCGTGTACCAAGGGGCGCGACAGAGAGAAAGGGTTGTAGATCGCGGAGCACGGACGGGAAAGGGAAAATGCGGGATGCACGGTTCGGGCATGGGGGGAGGGGTGGGGTGGAAAGCACAGGTCGCGTACTCGTATTGAGATGTATCCCTGTATCTGTATCCCTATAGAGAAGGCCGCCGTCGCCATGGCGACCGTATCGATCCTCGCGGCCGGAGAGATATGTACGAAACGATTCACAGTTAGCGAATTCTACCCCCGGGGCGTTAATGCGAGTCGGTTGCCGGCTCTTGCTAAACGACACCGCGGTGCCGTTTCTGGATCGAGGCTGCGTGCGTGTCGAATTGCCGGGTTGGAACTGCTGTTATTGGCTGGCGGGGTTGTTAGGCTGCAGTTTGTTCATCGGGGAAACCGTCGGGGGGTAATAGTGTTAAGAGCTGTCGGTTGAACGGTGCTCGAACGACTGTTGTTCGTTGGGGGGGTGGGATGATTGACATTTTCTGGTCAGTAGCGGGAGGATACTTTTCTTTATCAACGCGAATGGCAGAGGGGACGGTCGGACGGTTCTGATTTTCGGCTGGCCAAAGAAATGTTAGCGCAAGTTGCATCGCGAGGTCGAACGATTCGAATTTACGTTTCGCTCGTCGACGATAGCGCATTCGGTGAAAGAAATCGGCGATGGCACGAATTTATAGAACGAATGGCACGCCAAAGATAAAAATCCGGTTATGAATTTCGGGCGCGGTAGAAACAGCCGCCCTCTCGATGGAAGAATTTTTTTCCCCGGCGGTCTGCCTTTAAAACAAAAACCGGGCTCCGTGATCGATATTCGAGATATTACCGCGCGGAATACGAGCGAAGATTTCGCGTTTTAATTTCGGGAATAGTTGGCGAATGGAAGGCGAGGCCAGCACCGCCACAAAGTACGAATGGATTGATTCTCATGGGAGTTCGAGGGTGGGCTTCCGATGGGCCGTTGCTCCATTGCTACCATAGAACGGGAACGGTACTGGAGGCGAAGTTAAATGCGCCGACGTCGTTCTTTTTTTTCTTTTTTTTTTAACGAGAACAATCTCGTAATCACGCAAATGGACTGGCGAATTAATTCTCGCGATTAATCGTTGCTGTCCCCCTTATCGTTTGGTCATAGACGGCGCCGTTATCGAAATTGCTCCATATTTAGATCGCCCCCCATCTCGTCCGTCGACCATCGTTTCGAAATTGAAGAAGTTAGCGAAAAACAATTTCAAGTTCCCCGGTTCAGAAGTTCCTGAAAGTCGGGAACCTCGTATCAACATTATTTCTTTGCGTTCGCTCGCCTCGAAAGCGGTGGAAACTCCCGTTTTCCCTCGCAGTTGGACGGTTTTCGAAAGTTTACCCCCTCGGCAGGCTTGTACAACCTCGCCGTTTTCATTTGACCGTTCGACCACCCCCTTTCCAACCCCTTTCTTCGCCGGCTCGCTCTCGTTCCCAACGGGAAAACGCGGCAGGATAAAGTTATTTCGAGGGGTTCCTTTTTTTTTCCCCCAGCGCTTTGTTAACCGCATAATGCGTCGGCTGTGGAGTTTGCCTTCTCGATAGTCCAAAACCGCGCTAATTAATTTCGATCGAACTGTACTCCAAACTTAAAGTTTCCTGGACTCTTACGTTGCGAGTGGCAATTCATATATCGCCAGCAAAGAATACATGATTGTTAGACAACTTTGTGTATACATTGTGCTATTTTGTCATTTGAATTGTTCCGTTCAATTAAGTGTACAACGATGAAAGTGAAATTAAATCGGAGACTTTGGTATTTCACGAAAGGGGTTAATTTCTTTTCGATTTGAGAAAAATGAGGTGTATATTTATAATCGGGCGAACTGGTTTTATCGTCGTAATTGAATAAGTGCATTGGTTATTGGCTGATTAATTGCAAGGAGTGGGACGGTGGAAAAAAAGAGGCTACACGTTTATGAGGCAAGAGTGAACGGAACTGAATTGCAGGGCTTGACAGGTGCGACAGCTGATCGAAGTTCGAATCGAACGTATCAGCTGGCTCCGGAGACGCCAAGGTCGTAATACTTATCCCAGGTGCGAAACGTTCATTTATGGTCGTAGACGAAACAAGCTCAGCGACTCCTCCTTTGTTCCTTGACCCTTATTTGCCAATCGATTTTCCCGAGGCGAAATCCGAGTAGAAAGGAAACTGATTGTGATAGAAAACTTGCGATATTCTTGCCATTAAGAAAATAAACTGTACATCATATCGTTTACAGATGATGGAATTGATTGACACTTTGTGCTCCGCGTTAATTTCCATAAATAAATAAATAAATAAAATCTAAATTTTTCATTTAAAATTTTATTTAAGATACTGCAACTATTTTATAGTTTTTATTATATATAATTACAAATTGATTTATCGTATTGGACACTGAATAAGTAGCAGTTGAAACGGTATAAAAATGTGCTTCCATTAAATCGTTAACGATCGTGCAGCACCAAAGTGGTTGAAACGAAACAGGAGGTGCTTTATAATCCGCATGCACGTAACATACACGTGTGTTGCATTCGAATCAAGCTGGCCGTATTTCGACCACAGGGAACAGGCAAACCAACCTGCGGTCGTATCAACTTGTGGAAGATCATTATCTTTCCGCTTCGGGTTATGCCAACCCGCAGGATTCCCCTTTACTGTATCTAAATAACAGATGAAAAGGGTGATGCTCTCGACTGAGAAAAGGCCAATGGCCACGGGTGCCATTAAATCTCTCCCCCTTCACCCTTGAAAAAGAGAAAAAAGGAACGGAAAATTCGACGAGTCGGTGAAATTATTAATTGAATACGATTCTTGCAAATCGCAAGCCAGCAACATATTTCTGTTTCATTGTATCGCAAGCAACAGTTGTCGGACGCGTGCGTGGCAAAATTACAATTAACGACGACGATGGTGCAATAGAAATTCGCCGTGCTGCAGCGGGGGCGCATTCAAGATGCGTAGAATGGAATGTCATTCACGCAGCGGTTACGTTCGTTCCAGTTCGACTTGCTCTCTGCACGGCTGGACAAAAAGTCCCCGGACAATGGGGGGTATAGAAAGGCTGAAGCCGAAACGAGTATTTTTGCGAATAGACGAACGGCCTTGCCTTTAGGGGATGAGCACTTGGCGTGATCTTGGAATTAGTAGATTCCCCACTGCGACTGTTTAGGATTCTTTTTATTTCCACCGCATTGTGACTGCGAACAAATGAGTTAAAAGTTAAGAAGCAATCAATATTAATGCCACGGGGAAAGTAATTTAAAAGGTGCGACATTTATCTGTCTCTCAAATTCTACAATTTATTATCAAATGTGTAAGGTACTTTCATATTTATGCATTTCGAGGCTCCTCCGCGCTGAAATTTCCTTCAATTAGATTTAATTCGAACCTCTGAAATTTGGAATTAGAAACGCAGTAAAGTTTTATCCAATAGTCACAGCAGAAGCTTCCATATTTTCCCCGGGAAATCCCGTAATACCCCCGAAATCCAGCGGCTCCAAACTATTCTCGGTATCCTACCACCAGCCCCGGCGACGAAGCAAAAGGACCCTGAGCTTTACTTAAACATAAAAGCGCACAATCACCTGCACCGAGTCGCGAGATTTCTAGTCGAAGGTGATCGTTCGGGGAACGCAACGACTCGTTCGTTTCTGTCAAACGTTTGGCTCGCCTCGACAATGGACCTCCGACGATTCTTCGGAGGTGTCATTGTGGAGCAAAAAATACACCGTTCATTCTTACCTTTAGACTAACCAGACATTTCTTTTTCTTATACTGTTTTTTTTTCTTTTTTTGTTAGGACCAGCGTACCTTGGGCCCGGTATTTCGTTCGTCAACGAAAAGGAAATTCTTATACCTGGTACGTCAGATGTTTGTGAGTTTTTTGTGTTAATGTTGTTTTCTTTTCTTGTCTTGTCTTGTCTTGTCTTGTATTGTCTTGTCTTGTCTTGTCTTGTCCTGTCCTTTCTTTTCTTGTCTTTTCTCTCCTTTTCGTTTCGGCCACAGAAACAATATTCCATTAACGCTTATGTCGAAGTTACTTTCGTACGGTCAGAACTTCGCAAGAACTGCAACGCGGTTTCGGACGGATTCGGAAGGTTCGTTAGCAGGTTCTCGATAATTACAGTTTGTTAGGGGTTGTAGTTTGCGTTGGAGTTCAGGTTCATTGAGACGATGGCTTGGAAGTTGGCTGTATCAGGATTTCCTTGACACTTATGACGGAAGTTCGTAGTGAACCCTTTCTCTTCGAGCTTTTGAAAGTTACATACCGGAAGACTTGCTGGCGTTAGCTATTCCCGCTTCCAATGTTCTGCCCTTTACGAAACTTATTTCTTATTGTTCTCCAAAGAATGATATTCCCGTGGGACGTTTCCTCGTCATTTTATCGCTCATTGAAATTGTGCACCTCGGGTTATTCTAATGTCAGCGGCACACATTTCATTCAGAGTGCGGCACAATGGCGACAAAAAATCGTACGTCGATATCAAAGTGATCGTTGCAAAGGGGAGACTTCGATCTTCGAATCCATGTCGATTTTTATTCGGGGAAAAAATTTTTTGGACACCGTAGAGACGTTTGATGTCGAACAATTTTTGGGGCAGAAAAGCAACTTCAGTTTTCCAATCGGTTTTCTGATATAAAAGGGTTTTGCGAAAAAAATCAAATCAGGGGTGGGTTTTTCTATGTCGGATCCGCGGTGCGGATTCACCGGGATTCCCGTGATCCTTAATTTAACGCCGGGCATTTTCTCCCGATTGTCAACGTCGGGGACATTCTTCTGCCTTCATCTGAACGCGGCGTAGTGTGGCGCATTGTTCGATGAAAACGAGAAATAAATGCCGGAGAATCGGGGGGGAAATTGTGTTAATATTATACATAACGTATTGTATGCCACAATTTAGACGGCGACAAATAAATGAAAACAAATCTACCTGAAATAAGAAAGGAATCTCGTCGCAACCTTTCACCTCGAGCGGTCCATAGAGCTTAGGGTGCTATTAAACGAGATTTCCCCGTTCGATCGCACGATGGCACAGTTCCACGCTTCTCGTCTTGGTCTCCTTTCGCAGCGAATTTAACGAAACAAGCGTGCTGACCTAAAACACCAGCTGCCGACCCTGGCCGTGTTTCTGACGACGTTCTCGGCGTGCAGGGATCGGTAATGGATACGCTTTCCACGCGACTAACAGGGTTACCCGTTGCCTTTCGAGCCGGCTCGATCGATCGATCCGTCCCGTCCGCCACATCAATGACCGTGCGGGGGTTCCGTGGCGTACGTACGACCACGTCGTTCGACGTCGACGTCGTCGTCGTCGCCGTCGACGACGGCCAGAGGACTAATGGCTTCGAGTTCAATGGCTGGAGAACGCGTCACCTCGTTATCGAGAAACACGTTTCATAATTAGGCGCAATAACGCCGGCGAAATTGCCGTGGTGCCGGCGCGTAGAAACTGACACGACGTTGTAGCGCGACGGTAATTAAAATCGGGGCGAAAGTTCATTTATCGATTAAATAAAAGAATCGATTAATCAGGAAACGGCTGATCCGATACTTTCTTTCCGCAACGATTTTTTGTCCACTTTGATTCACTTTTTGTCAGGGGGGCGATTGTGCTCGGTGAATGGCGATTTTACATGGATTTTAAGGAGTTAGGATTGTTAGGTGTTGTATTAGGTTCGCATTGACGTAATGATTTTATTATTGCAATTCGAGTAGCCTGATTTTTGCTGTAACGTTGATACAGTAAGGGGGATAACATTGAATAGACGTATTCCGATAGGCTAGCATCAATTAAGAAAAGTATTTTGATCGAACTATTGATAGAGAATAGAGAATTTATTTCCAGTTAATAAAAGAAAAGCTATCTAACGAAATTATTATACGGAAGGTATTAGAAAATATAAATGTCAGATGTTCGAAATTCCTGCGAACTTAGAACACGTGCAATTAATCGAAGAGTCGTTACGTCCAATTAAAACCCACCCCCTGAGGCGAGAACCGAATTATGCAGAGTTGCTCGCCGCATATCTGGAACGTCGCCAAACAGAAAGTCGCCGGTTTCACCGGAAAATCAGCGGTGAGAACGCGTGAACACCTTCGACTAATTGCGCCCTTGCCTAATATTGTCTCACCTCTCCGCGCCGGTTCATTTTTCGTCGCTCGAATTAATTATATGCCCCCCTTCGTCTCCTGTCCAGGTAAGCATTCGGTGGCTCTCCCTTTATCGCGACACCGCGGCCAGGGTTCACGACTATTCTTCTGCACACGGTCGGACGATAACAAGAATAAACACGGTGAATCCCCGGGGCAACGGCAGAAACAGTTAAATTATGCAGAATGTTAATTGCAACGCTGGTAGAGGGGGGTGGAACGTTTACGCGACTCTCGACGAGACACGTATTAATTAGTGTCTCGTGCAGAATTAAACGTTGCAGCGTATGCAAGGCGGCGCGAGATATCTCCCTCTAATCTAAGGTCAGCACAGGGAAATGAGAGAGGAGAGATAGTCTCTATCCAGTTCTTGATTAATTCGCTCAACGTCGTGTTAACGCGGGATCCCTGTTTTCGCCACGTTTGCTTAGTCGTTTCTGATCGCGTCGAACGTTTTACAAGCACGCCCGATGACGGGATTGTAAATAAATCGCTTTCTTAAACTCGGTTTGACGAGACTGTTTGCGGGGATTGGCCGAGTTGGGATGAAATTGTTTTTATTAATGTTCGATTATTCCCCGAGAAACTTGACCCGTTCCTCGAGCACGGTGTTTTAATATAGGGGTGTAATTATTGCTAATTGTTTTGCTTTTGTAAGCGACTTTTTCTTTCTAAACGCACCCCGCTTTCTTTCCCCTTTTCTTCGCGTTAGTGTGAGCAGATGGTTCGATGCGCGCTTGCACGAAGTTGCAGCCTCGAACGACGAGAGAAGAGATAATTGAATCCAAATATGTGCAGTGCGATTCGCGACCGAACTGAACGCGTTTTCCGCAAAACGTTGCCTCGGCGGGGTCGTTTATTGCATAACGCCGCATAATGGAAATGCCGTTTCACGTTATCAGCTGGCACCCTCTTCCACCTAACAATTAACGCGAGGCTTGCGGCCGGCCAGATATCGCTTTAATAGAAATATAACCCGTTGTCTGCCGTTCCATTCGAATTTCGAACGTCTTACTTTAAATCGTGGAAAGCTTAGACGCCGGGAAATTGGAGGATCGTTATTGCGGCCGATTTTGGTGGAATTTTAGGAACTCGTTGGCGTTCGCTGTCCCGGAAATAGTTATCTTAAAATTGTCCAGTGAACGGAGACTTTCTTTGTCTAATATCGTTGATCCTTCGACTAATCGTTTGCGAAGGCGACTTCTCGAGGGGACGCACGCGAATCGATATTCGTCGATCGATCACCGTTGCTGCACACGCGAGACCTGTGTCAACAGGATGTGTCGTCCATCGACAAACAAATCCGACTGTTTCCGTGATTCGCGAAACAAAAACTTCCTCGTTCCGGTGGAAGATGCAACCGGAGAGCCAGAAGTTTCCCCGTCCACGAAAATAAAGCTACAATTCTATAATAAGAACCCGTCGTCCTGAGATAATATCTGTTATCCGTTAATTGATACGGCAGAATCACGATAGGAACGGGTCGAAGTAATATTATTTTTGCTGAGAAACATCGGCCCGGCATTAATCCTGTACCGAAGGAAGGAGAAGAAAGATCCAAAGGAAGGGGAGCATTTCTTTTTTACGTCGGAAATTCTTTTGAAACGAATTGTTCCGTTAATGAGAGCGAATGAAGGAATCCTATAAATGAAAAATAAAATTAATACCGGCATCGGTCGTCGTTATTAAAAAATGCTCCCCGACGAGCGGACAATTAACTCGATCGTGAAAGCGAACGGGAGAAGGATTTCACGCCGGTTTCGAGCGGCGTTGCGCTTCTTCGTCGGCTAAATGGTCGGATCTATTGTTCGTAGATGAACGAGGAAGAGGATGATGAACGGAGGGTTGATAGCTCGAACTAAAGGAGATTAGATAGAGGACGTGGGGAGGGGAGAGGTCTTAGTCAGCATCTCCAAGCGTCATTCTTTCTTCGCCACGGTTCGAAATTAAATATCGAGTGGATTGCACCTCCTCGGGAATGGTTCGCGACGAAACCTGAAGAAAAATTCGGGATTTAAAGAACGGGGCATTCCAATACGTTGCGCGTTAGAAATCGGTCACTTCTAAACGTGTCTGTCGTTGGATCGAAATGGAACAAGATTCCGGGACGTCCTTTTTCCCTCCTCTCTCATTGACGGTTTGTTCCTCGTTTTTGGAACGGGCGCGTGGAAAAATCGTATTTTCGCCCGTGTATTTCCCCCTTATTTCACCGTTCACGGACCAGACCCGCGGGATTATCTTTCTATTTTGCTGGCTGGAGGATGAAAACGGTAAAATTGACAGGAACTCCCTGGGCGACTTGTTACGGTTTGTGTTCAAGATTAGACCGGCCCGCCCTCCCGTCGTCCAGAAGAAAAATCGTGTTCCATCGAATCCCGGAAAACGCCGCGAAAGCAATCGCATTTTCCGCGATAAAACGTTCCGGGACATCGGTCTTCCGCTGTTTTCACATTCGAGAATAATCCGACCCCCTTCGTTTGTTTAATCCATCACGCTGCACCTTGGATCAGACTTTTTCCGATTTTTCAAAGAAATTTCCGCGTCGATTTTAGCCGCCGAGATTCCTGAAATGATTTTCACGGTTCAAATTAAAAATCGATGATATCGAGGGGATTCATTTTGCGCATCGAACTATTACACGCTTCGATTCAACTCGACATTCTATTGCTTACTTTCGCCCAAGCTCGAACAATATTTCCTATATTCTCAACATTGTTTCTCACAGAATCGACGCTCCATATGAAACAAACCTTTCGGCCGTTATCTTCCGTTCATCGTTACTTTCCTCGATACGGTTATTCCCATTCCCAACCGTGCCACAATTGTTCCAACCCTCTCGGCATTAACGGACTCTCGCCGAACTCCTGCCTAGAGCCGACGCAAAATCGGTTCGAAGACTGTCGCCCGCTATTTCAGAAAAGTTACCGGGCCTTCGTCGTTCCTCCGTCGCGCACGGACGTAATAGGATGTGCTTCTCGGGGCTAATGGTCCGTGAACACATACACAATCCCCGGAGAGAAGATCCTGGATGGCAAGGGCCCCCGGGGGAGGGGATCCAGGCAATGACCGACAAAAGGGTAGATCGAAGGAAAACGCGGGCCTCGTCGACGCACAGGTGGAATTAATCGTCTACCTGGATCGATCCGTCCTCCGTTCGCCGGAAAATTCTATTCCTGCGACGGCTGTCGATGTTATCGTTAACGGGGAAATATTGTGCAGTCAGCTTTCGTGCCCGGGCTGAAACGATTCTGTTACACGCGATACCGTGTCGGTGTCTTTGCCGGATGCATGTGAGCGACGTTTGGGCGCAGCCATGGTTGCTGGATGGTGTTAGACGGGAAGAATGGGTCGATGGGGTTGATTTAAGTGGGCGCAAGTGGATTATGCCGCGATGATTGGAAATCGGCGAAAAGATTCAGTACGAAAATTTTGTTTGCCGTTTGTAGTCTTTCGGTTTCGTTTGATCTGACGGAAGAATCGCGCACGACGGAGATTGAATAAATATTTCGTAAACATTTTCAACTTCTCTCTCGCTCAATCTGTGCTGTCCGAGAAACGTATCTATCTTTTGTCTAGAAACCTCATGGGGTGTTCAACCCTTTGAGGGTCGCGTTAAAAAA
The DNA here is from genome assembly GCA_963667235.1 of Nomada lathburiana. Taxonomy (NCBI): domain Eukaryota; kingdom Metazoa; phylum Arthropoda; class Insecta; order Hymenoptera; family Apidae; genus Nomada; species Nomada lathburiana. The sequence goes on along the minus strand of OY763905.1, from coordinate 12,257,982 downwards.
TTCGTCGGCCAAAGAGTTAATCCCGCGGAGTGTTATTCGTATCGCGGGGATAAAAAGAGAATCGGTGTATACCGCGGAAAGTAAATTTAAACCAAACTTCAAAACCAATCTCGGTTTCTGTCCACAGTTGCTTAGTAAATTTTCATTTATTTGAATCGCGTCTGGTGGAAATTGCGGAAGGTAGTTTGCCGCGCGGTACACACTAGAATAATTTCCCGTTGCTAACTCGTTAACATCTGTTGCCGTTTCCAGGGGGGGGGGGCAAACCCCTTGTTCGGCTTGGCAGAAAAATATAAGCCCGTATCTTGGGCGAAATTGTGAAATTGCCTTAATAGCCACTCCACGGAAGAGCGTGTTGTTATCGTTGTCTGGCTAATAGGTATAAATACATCTATTAGGAGCTGCTACGAAATATATCAATTATTATAATGGGAGAATAATCGAATGCGTTTACCGAGGCTAATGACAGTCAACTAAGTACATGCTCCCATTAATATCTTCACGACGTTAATTCCCTGCGATGGACCGTGCACTACAACAGTGTGTCTGACGAAGAAAATCGATGCATACGTACGTATATATTCCTAGATGCAAATGAAATGAAATGAATTACTCAAATTTCGCATCGTCGATTATGCGGGATAGAATGGCATTGCGACAGAAATTAATTTACCGCGGAGGACTAGCTGTTTCTTTTATTTTGTACGTGCGTATCAGCAACGATCCACTCACGAAATCTCGTTACTCGTCGATCGTGATCGCAGTCTTCCCCATTCAATCCTTTCGTTTCATACTTCGTGCGACGAAGACAAATATCGGGCAACGGTTTCTATGGAACTTACGGTCGACAACGTGCACTCGTGCTCGACCATATTTCATATCCGTGACCAATGGGAGAATCGTAAACGGAGCTCCATCGATTCCACGGCTACATACATAGAATCGCTCGTCCTATGGTGGACCTTTGGAAGATGGGTCGTTGATTTTCTCGTAGATTCGCCGAGATGTACGTTTCGTTAAAGATAAATACGATTGCCCTTCGTTAATCAAGCGATTGATATCCGATTGAAAATTGGTCGTAGGAATACTCGCTGTCGAATATTCTTGGCGTGGACATCATTCGGGGGAGACTTGATATTACGAAGCGTGTAATAATCGAGATACGTAACGTCAAGAATCGAGCCGAACTATGCACCCATAGTTTGTACTCAAAAGTTTTCCGATGCCATCCGAAATCAGCCTGCACAATGGATACACACGCCGACAGCGAATGGAACGTCGTTCCATTATCACCAACGAAGAGTTTAAAAGCTCGTGAAAAGCTCACAACCCTTAATGCCCGCAAATCCACGTCCCTCTCCCCTGCCTCCTTTAAGAATATATCCCATGGGGCGGCGACGAAGGTAGAATCCCGCGGCAGGATTAAATCGGTGACACAGAAAATCCGGCTGCCTCTTCTTCTTCTTCTTCTTTGCTACCACCTCTTGTCGAACAGCCAGCCACCCCCGCGACGTGACGTATCGCGTTACAGCAAAATGGCTCGTTCTCCTGGTTTTCGTGTGACCAGGGGTAGCTGCGGGGGCTCTTTCAGCTTGTAGAAAGGGCTTCTGAAATATGAGCAGGAGCTGTGCCAGCAAAGTGTGTGTATATACTCGGTGGCACCGATACAGTAAGATCGTAAATTAAACCGTCAAATGTCAGCGCTGTTCACAGTTGAAACTCCCTCACGTGTAGTCCGTTCGGGGTGTTCGCGTTTGACATTCTGTGTTGAATTTTTTTGGGACAGCAATACTTTTTCCCAAAAATTATTGCAAGACATAGTGGATCGCGGACAAAATTTCCTTCCTCCCCGGTTTCGCTTTTCCGTCATTCCTTTTCATCTCGCGCGCACGCTTATTTCATTGTTTTTGGCTCTTTAAGGCGACCGGTGCCAATAAAATTCGTGAAGCTCGAAGGACGATGCGCTCCGAGGACGGATGAAACGACTTATTAAAGCGTTCGTCACTTCGCACCGCGATAGCCGTGCCCTTGTTACGTATTTGAAGACAGAATTTGCTACAGTTTTATTCTCCCACGTCGTTAGGGGGGAACGAGTTTTCGTGGTTGTTTTCCACGTGCACGTGAAACGAGAAACGAGCCCGGGGAACGCGTTATGTTCTGTATCTCGGCGAGGCGGTGCTCGGTTAATTTTAAGACATCCTTCTCGCCTGTTTAAATACGTGTGCGCAGATCTTGCGCATTTCAGATCCGTCGAACTTCTCGCAAATGTGTCACACTATTTTCAAAAGCATTCCGGTTGATTGTTCTGTCTGAGTTGCACCGGTTTCATTGCTCAATCGGAGCCGATTTGATTCGTTTAATATGTAAGACGGTTCTCGTGCGACATCCGTATACCGTATTCGATACCGATCCCGTGCGGTAGATTTATTTCCACGGTAGCCTCCCATGGCGGACACTTTAAGAATCAATCGACCTAGCCTGGCAGCCACTCCACACGGTTTCCGGTACACGGTCTTATTTCCATAATGCCCGGAGGAATTCGCTTGTGCCTTCGAGGCGGCCACCTCGACTGCGAATTTCTCGCAATGCTTCGATAGAAGTATCGCTCGCACATTGTGAATCTGAAGTATCGTTCACAATTAGTTGCGTTGCAACGGTTGAAATCTATGACGAGATCTTGAAATATTCAATGGTTTCATGCATTGAGAGACATATTTGCAGGAAGTTTAATCGAAATTGCGATACAAATTGCGCGCACTACCGACGAAGAATTAATGCGGAGATATTTTGGCTATATTACCAGGGAAAGAAATTTCAAATACAGAGACGCGGTGCTTATTTTGCGGGGGAAACAATCAGGCCAACGTAGGTGAACGGAGGGGTGCCAGACCGCATCAACAGGTATATCGTCGAAGTTTGGCATCGTGTGGGGAACATATTGCGCGTTCGGCATTTCGAAGACTTTCGCACAGAATCTCATTAACGGGTGTACGATATGTTCGACGGCGGCAGATGTCCCTCAGACGATCCTCTAATGAAATTTTTAGAACAAAGCAGAACCTGGTCGACGTGGTTTCCTTTGACTTACCATTTTCCAGTTTCCTGCTCCCTGCCCAATTAAAACTTCTACGATTATCGCGGTCACGGTTCGATTACCGATTGGAGCACCCAGGGCGATGCCGCGGCCGCGAGCGGTGCGTTGTTAATCGATTGTAATTTAATGGCGATTGTATCGAAGAGTTTCCACGCCCGATTGCCGATTTCATTCGGCTCGATTGATCCTCGAAACTGTCACGACTGTTACCAGAGAAAGAACCGCAAAAAAAGAGTACGTATATGCGTACCTACGAAAAATTCTTTCGATCAAAGCTCGAGCGCTCGCATGCGTCCAACGTCGCTTCCGCCTCGAGCACGAGCACTTCCGCCCGGCGATACCGCTCGCCCCACGAAAAGAATCGATACGGGACGTCCCTCTGTCAAATAGACGTATCATCGCCGGGGAGTAAATAATTTGCACGGTTTAAAGGGAATAAACATCGAGTTCTCCCGGGTGCACGTTACCATGCGTTCACGGGTGCAGCGTTCACGAGCCCGCCGTGGAGGATATCGATCGGTCGCGGGGTCGATGCACCGCCGCGTTTCGCTACGCGAAATTCATTTTCAGCCAGAACCCCGGGGAGGCATTCTGAAAATTCACGACCATTAAACCGAGCGAAACAAAAGTGTATCAGAACGCAGAGCGGGGGCGAAAAGGAGAGGAGCGGGGCGAGGAAGGAAAAAAAAGGAAAGAAAAATTGGGGACGGAAAGCGCGCGCAGGAAAAAGGGTCTGGTTGCTGTGCGAATTTTTCGACGACGCTCTCGTGTCGTTTCTTTCATGCCGAGATCGATAGAAGCGCGGGCATTCGGGGCCGTTTTTCGTTGCCCCGGTTGATCGCTCGGTCGGGCTGTTGATAAGCGAACGAAACGGGGGTGAGATTTATAGATACGTGAAAATAAACTGGGTGACGACACGTAGTTCCGTTCCAAAACGGACGAATAAACCTACCGACACTTCGTGCAATACCTATTCCTAACCGAGACCATTTGCACATTTCGTGCGATACAGAGAGCAGATGGATAGTCAATTTAACGAAAAGAAGAGCCGATAATGCACACTTTATTCTTCTGCATCGCATTTTTGACAGACTGCAGGCTTTTTCGGTTGCGCATTGCGAATTTTAATCGAGTCGTGGAACGCTCTTGCTTTGTTTCTATATTCTTCGTATTACCAAAGAAAATCGAAAGGAAAAAGGCTGACTAAAAACCGAACGTGCGACGATAAACGCAAGGAAGTGTATCCGTTCGTTTCGGTTTCTTCTTTTCCACGGACCCCCTTTTGTTTCCATTCCTCCACATCCCTCCTATCCTCCCCATTTTCTTTTTCTTCCTTCCACGTTCGTTTCACCGTTTTACAGCGGCATTATTGTGGCAGCTTTATGCCGCAGCCCCCGAGAGTCCCACGTGTGTTTACAAGCCGCCGACGCATTGTGATATTATGTAGCCGGGCGTGCTCACGTGCATTGCACCACCGATGGAACGTCATTGCACGTCGAGTGTAGAGTTACGTTTTATGCACTACTTCCTGACGCGAACGCAACACCGGTAGCACCGGCGTTCCGTTAATTTCCACGCGAAACAGCGGCGAACCCGACGCTTTGTCCACCTCGCGACTTCCATACGCGTCGTGTAACAGCGAAATTGTTGTCCGTTCCAATGCGTTTCGCGTGTGCACGATTTCGTTGCCGTTTTGTTGACGGGGACGGTTCGATTCTGGACGGGGTGGCGATTATTCTCGATGTTCCTGTTGATGGGAATTTCCCTTTCGCGGCGAAAGGAAATGAAAAGATCTGCGATGTTTGCTGATAGAAAACGAGAACTAAGTTAATCTAACGAGATAGTTGCTCGAACTCGCTGCTAGATACGGAGCGCGTCAAGTGGCTTAATTGAACACTGAATTCGGCTAAAGTATCGCGCGTTTTATTTCCTCTTCAGACACCTGGGCGTTCGACCCTTGTCCCTTATCTGTCTCCCTGTGGCAAGGTATTATTTCACTTATTCTCATTATCTTCTCTCAACTTTTCTTTCCTTTCTTTTTTCTTTCTTGTTGCAACGATAAATCGATGCAAAGTTCACGGTTCGAGGGTTCCAAGAGTTTCGCGGCGGAGCTGTATCCTTCGCTAGTTCAAAATGTCTGCTGCGTACGAAGACGGTGCGCACTCTTTATCTTTCTTATTCGGGAAAGTTTTTCGCGGGACGACAGTGTCGTGAATCATCTATAATTTACGAGCTAGTCGAGGGACCAGTGGCCCGAATGAAAGTTCCGCTCTATTACGAAATTTCGACGCTCCGTCACGCGCGCCGAAACTATTTTCCATTATTTTAAACGCGAAGTGAGGTCTAATTATTATTTGTCGAGGTATATCTCGAGTGCATCAAATATTTGCCCGGTGCAACATAAGATACATGGTACTTTAATTATTGTTTCCCCTTTCTCAGAAGGGATTAATTCTTTCATTAGTATTTTACGTTTGGTAGTTGCAAATACTTTTCATGCCGTTATTGCTTATGCCTTTAAAATACGATCCGCAATATTTGTTTCATCGCTGACAGCGGGGAAAGCAAGTAGTTTATTGTTTTCCAATCGAATATGTACTTCCGCTTCGAATCCCTCATAGGAAAGTTGGTTCGAGATTCTACAATATGTCCGCGACGACTTCGTTACAGTGTGACGTCTGTCCCTGACGGGAAGTTGCGGCTTCGATCGTCGGGAAACGAACCGAAATTACGGTTTATCAAAGCTGAAAGCCCGAGGTATCTGGCAGCGACGCGAGTCAGCCGAAGTTTCGATCGCGAGTGGAAAGCGTTTTCCTCGTTTTCCCGGCGAAAAATCAGCTCGACCCAGTTCGCGAGCTTTCCGTCCGAAAGAAACTTTTCCACCCCTTTCTAGAATCATCAATCGTGATTCTTTTTCGCGGAACGTTATTTCCTTCGCGTTCATTTCATACGAAACAATTTGATTCAATGCCTCGACATTTTCAGCACGTCCGTGATTGAAAGGGGATAATTTATATGCGTGCCTCTGCTTGAATTTCTTTTTTCGATTACACCAGATCTCGGGAATTTTTTTACCAAGTATCCATTGTGTTATGTATTATCCGAGTATCGAAATTAATGCGCGAAGCACTCGAAAGAAATCAATTACCGCTTACAGAATAGAAATATAGCCGCGATCAACTCGCCCCCTCGAGCAAAATCAACGAAAGGGGTGAAATTTTCATTTTCATTCGAAAAAGACAGAAGAATGGACGATTGCCCCGGTGAACCGCGCTAGCTGGAAAATATTCGTTCGGTAGCCAGCTGAGGGCACACGCTCTGGTCGAACGCAATTTCATCCGGCGCCGAAAGAGGCAGCGAGACATCGCGGAACTTCCTTTATTACGTTAAAAGTTTTTACGAGTTCGCCCCTGGAGTGTGCTATCGTGTCGCGACTCTCGTTCGAATTAAAAATGGTCAACCGGTTCATCGAAGTACGTCTAAAAAGCAGCCGAGATTCAAGGAATTGTTCTTGTGTCAATGCATCGTGGAAATCGTGGTTGAACGTTCATTGATTCAAGCTGCGATTAAAATTGCGAACGCTGTTCAGTTCGATTCCGAGGGATATTTAATGAGAAATTACTCTGCGACACGCTGTTCAATATTTGCGACAAAACGTTGGTGAAAAATATTGGCCCACGGAATCTTCGAGTATAAAAAATACTTTCGATATTGCGAAGGGTTTGTAGATTCATGGGAACATTTATCGCCGAAGGGGGATGCTGTGTATTATAATGTTACGGGTTGTCATCGGGCGTGCCGAGCGTGTGAAGAATCGTCGAAACAATCGATAAGATCAGGATGTTATTGTGCTGTACGTGCACCTGCAGGGGGATCTAATCTTAATCTCTAATGCTCGTGCAGGTAGGGCAGGTGTTCACCGAAACCGTTCAATTCGCAAGATGTTCTTTTATTGAAAGGAAAGGTACCCGCATTCGCTGGCGTTTTTATCCGTCGTGAAATTGAACGCGAAGGAGATACATCGACATCGAAGAGGAAACACCTTTTTCAATGATATTAACTTTCTCGTACTTTGTTTTATTTATTTAAACAAGTTTCCCCAAGTCATCCGACATTTATCGAAATACTTGCTGCACAATTCTGCACTGTACTTGTAACCGTGCAATACTGTGTACTATAGAATTTTCTTTTATCATTAGATTATTGTACGTTACGTTTTATCAAACTTTACTCCCCCTGTTCTCCGTCCCGGGCTAACGTTGAAACGAATCCTAGACGTGACGGCCATTTGCGAACAGGGCTTAGCAACTTTCCCAAGATTTTCAGGGATCATCCTCTCCAAGTTTAGAAAGACTCGGACAAATACGAAATTTACAGGCGGAACGTGCGTCCATTTAGGCGATTTTCCGTGCTCGCACACGAAGACACGAATGCGTGTACCGTACGTATTCTTCGCGACGTACAATTCTGAGCTTCTTGCCCTTTAACAAGTAGCGGAATGGCCGAACGATTTTCAAAAACGAATTTCTTTCTTCCCTTTCGTACTCCAAGTTCTCGCAATATGCATTCACTCGTCGCGCAACTCTCAGTTCTCAGCGGGAAGAAAGTAATTTCGAACGGGACGAAGACCGGCGGCAATGTTATCCGAAGAATCCTGAGAAGGAAATTCGGTGCTCGGGATCGGAATTTTTTCGTAACGGAAACGTTCCTCGATATCGAACACGCGGCGGCGGATCCCTCTGCGTTTTAATTAAATTCTGCCGCGTGTAGAACAGTATTTTCCCCGTCAACTCTATTTCTTCCAGTCTTAATTCGCCTCGGCGATCCTCCCGCATTTTTGCCACCGCCAAGACGAAACATTATACGCGTGTACGCAATCGGAATAAACATTGCAGCACGAATAGTACAGCAATATTGTATCTGAATTGTTCCACAAAAAAATATACGCGGCTCTCGTGAGAAATAACAAATACTCAATGGCCAATTTCCAGTTACTATTGGAATTCGATCTAGCAGAAATTTGTATTCACTGATATCGAGGGGTATCGCGAAATTCTGCGGGGTATCGTAATTTATTGCCAAGGGGGTTCGTTTTAATGCCACGCATCGAGTACACATGTAGCCAGAAAATACCTACGGGGTAAGGAGGATTAACTGGATCTTTAAGGACGGCTGGTGAACGCGTTCTATCGTTTTAATCTCATTTACCGCATCCGTGCGGGAACACGCCGACACCGTCTCTATCCTTCATTCGAGACAAAAGGTTTATCGTGCTAGCTCGCCAGCCAGCTCGCTCAATATGCCCGGAAATCATGTTACCACGCTGCGGCCTATTATTAATGGAAATTCAATTTCTATTTGATTGGCGAGCATCCGCAGACCAGAAACCGAACGACATCGTCGTTCTTCGATTCAACGCCGCGAGGAAATCCCTGCGAACGAATACTAATTCGAACGATCTATCGTTCGCGTTCGTTCGCGTTCGTTCGTTATTCTAGAAACAGCGTTTTTTTAACGCACAGTGAAGTTCTGTGAATACAGTGATTGTATTTTGTTTGAAATTGTTTCGTGTCATTGATTGTGTTTAGCGATATTTATCGGGGACGTTTAATTCGTTTTTTGAGAATTACGAGTGTGACTTGGAGGTAGAATAACGTTCGGCAATTTTACTAGAATAACTTCCGTACGATTTCGTAGAAACGGAATTGTAGTTTTCTGCAAATTATTTGTATCAAAATTAAATTATACCGCACTGCACACGGTTCCGGCATCGAAATTCTAGACACCGTGAACAGAATGGTACGCCAAAGAATGTTCGCACACTTTCCACGAACGGAAACGCTCTGTTCACCATCGATCCCTCTAATTGTGTCACTGAATTATCGCAATACCGTTGACGCGTGATACAACACCGTAAAATATAAAAGCTCGTTCGGCTCGGTCGTAAAGCTCGGTGCGTCGGGTTGCCTGGCGGCAGGCGTTGCGGAACGTTTTCGCGATCGATCGGCCAAACATTTGCAAGAGAAACAAAGGGGAAGGGTAATGGAAATTTTTGCAAAGTGCTGGAATATCGACGCCGCTCGGTCTGCTCTTCCCTGCCTAAAGAACTTCCAAGTTCACACCGCGTTTCCCTTTTCCAAAGCCGAATCATCCTTAAAGGAGAGTCCTCTCTCTAAAAAAACAAAGATCATCCCCATAAAATTCTCCCATTCGTTCTCCGTTGAACAATGTCAGTATGTGTACACAGAGATCTATGCAATCCAATGCAATTAATCGGTTCTCGATCGTCTCAGCGTGTCCGGCAGCGTAAACGCGTCGTTTAAACAAGCACACCGGTCGCACGATGAATTGCTCCGCATCGATTTGTCGCTCTTATTTTGCCGACGAAACGGGCACGGCTACACGCGGCCCGTTTTGAGGCTCAAACTTACACCAACGGCGACCGGGGAAAATCAATAAGGTGAGCCGGGTGTAACGTTGCCTCCGGATGGACTTTCGTTCCGTGTCATCGCGAAGAAAGTCGTCCCGTGTTCACGGGGAAATGACGGGGAAGGAAAAAGGAAAATTTGGCGACGTCGCTTGTTTCAAACCGGTCTTCGGGTGGTTTTCGTTGTTCGCCTCTCTGCTCCCGACATTGCCCGAGCTATTTCTAATGCCTTCGGGCTTAATTAAGCGACGAGTTATGCCCGCTTTTCTCACGGAGGCCGGTGCCAAACTGGACTGCCGAGCTTCAAGCTTTTGTTATGCGACTTTAGCGGTCGGCGTTTCATTCGTAAGGGAGTTTAAGAGTTGGCGGATTATTTTGAACGGGGCTAATCAGAGCGATTTTGACACGGGCTCGGCGAATGGTTCAAAACGCGCACCTGTGCATAGCCGGGGTGTATTCGTTAAGATATTGTATCGCTTCTGTGCGCAGTCGACTTCGAGAATATTTGTCGCTTTTACATTTAAACGGGTCCGTTCTCTGCCGTTACTTGTCGTTTCCCGTACATTCTCCACAGCTTGAGCGTTCACTTGGGATTAACAAATTACCCGAGGCCGACCGATACTTTGAAATAACCGTACGCGTGGTGTCCGTCAAAATGCTGCCGCAATCAATTAGACACGTAGATCCAGGGGTTTGGGGCGGGGGACAGTTTCAACCGGAGACTGACCGGTGTCGAGGGTTAATTCCAATTAGCCTCATTTATACGACGCTGTTGCTGCCACGGGGGAAGCTCGAATCGACGGTATCGAGAGTGCCCCCGATCATTCAACGTTCATCGTTGGAAAATTTCGTTGGCTATACAACAGCTTAACAGCCGGCGCGATTGTCTGACAACGTTTGAAATTGTTAATGAGTCGCGTTCATTATCGCGCTCATTTAAGGTCTGCGACCGCGGCTATCGTCGCGGGTGCAAGCGAGATGGAGGGAAGAAAGAACGTAGTGAAAGAGGGAAAACGTTCGCAGACAGGCCGCCGCTGGTCGTGTCACAAATCGATTCTAATTGAATACAAGTTAACCGTGAAATTAACGCTGCATCGCGAGCACGAATTGCACAGGGGACTTTTTTTGTTCCCGTTGACGAGCCCTTTTTATTTTTTCCGTACGCTTCACGCCATTGCGAGTCGTCGATTCTCGTTTCAATTTCCGACGTTACATTGAGCAATTGAAACGCGGAAGCTGCGGACGCGAATTCCAGTACCGTTTCGCGACATTAGTGAACAATTTAAAATGCTAAAACTGTCTTGAACTTTATGATACTAACATAGAATATCTCGGTACTTCAATGATTCAACTTCGTACCCTAAAGTCTGCCTAGGGTTCCTCATTTTACACTCCGCCGAGACGCACCTGGTTACAAATACTTAACGGGTGTTTCAAGGAGGGTAGCGACGCGCCGATACAATCGCGACCCCCGGCGAAATTTCGCAAAGAAACGAACGGAAGCGACCGTGGATATTAATAAATTTATCGACGTCGACCAGCAGCGTCGTTTATTATCGGAGCTCGTTCGAGGCGGTGGAACAAGCAAATAGGCCTCCCTCTCTGTCTGTCTTGTTTCTCCTCAAACTTTCTGCCACTTATCGATTTATTTCTCCGCCGTTCTGTCCCGCTCCTTGCGCCTTGCACACTTGGACCACCGTGTTTCCGTTTCGCGGCCACGCTACTGCGATAAAAAACGCTGGCCCTTCTTGGATGTCCTCGTCTTCCTCTTTCTCATTTTTCTCGTCGCCGCCTTGCGACGTGCACTCGAGGGAGAGCCGTGATTCCGGAGGCTCGACGTTGCTGTAACGCGAAACAGATGGCCGGAAGGGAATGAGGCCGATTATTTTTGCATGAACGATCTTGCGGGCTCAGCTAGGCGATCCTTTTTCTGTCGGCGAAGGGTTACGCTTGACGAATTTGTAAATTAGATGGAATTAACAGGGTGGGCGAAAAATTGAAAGGAGTAGATTCAAAGACATCGGAAAGGGCCGAGAGGGAAATGTGACACGAACATGATAATCATGGGAAATTAGGAAAGTGACTTTTCAACGATTGATTAGTCCTACGAAAAATAGTTTTATTTAATCGGAATAGTGGAAACTTCAAACGAATTCGACACAGTTTGCACTCACTTTCCAAAAATCATGGGCGGAAAATTGCATTAATTCCTCCGGTTATTACTACATTTACGTACGTACAAAATATATATTATCATATCCGTGTTTGCGAACGTAGCATCGAATCAATTCGCATTAATTATCGTTTATTGCGAACTGATCCAGTGTATTGCGACGGGATAATTTGTTGGCGGAATAAATGAAACAAGGGAAGCAAATGAATTCAGGACAGATTCAATAATTGTTAAACATTATTTTCCGCAGACGGACAAGCAGTGCCGCCTCTCTGCGAGCTCGCAGCACGATGTGTCGCCTCGCATATCCCGTTCGAGTTGGTGGAACACGTTTATCCACCGGTACCGGAGCAGCTCCAGCTCAGGATAGCGTTCTGGAGTTTTCCAGACAACGAGGAGGATATCAGGCTCTACTCATGTCTGGCGAACGGAAGTGCAGACGAATTCCAGCGTGGCGAATACTTCTTCCGGTCGAAGAGCGTCCAAGATCCATTGCAGATCGGTAAGTGTTTCATTGAAATTGAAAAAAAAATCACCCATTAACTTGTTTTTTATTACTTTCTATAATTATATTGAATTTCTGACTATTTAAGACTAGTATGATATGATAATCGGAGCTGAGATTGCCTTTGGATTTTTAATTATTAATTTATATTCTTTATGTTTAATTTCGATCGCGGTTGTTGCTCGTATTATAATTAATTTCTGTTTTTTAAATGGGAACACCTTTTTAAGTCGTTGCGGCTACAGTTCTAACCGAGCGGTGTTACCGTAAGCGTACTACGGCGCGTCTGTCCACTTCCGTCTCATACTACTGCGGGTCAGCCGTCGAGTAGAAATCGCCTATGTCCTATGCGTATATGAGTTCTCACAATCAGTTTTCCATTCTTTCTTCAATAATCTTTTTCAATCGATACACATTCGACAAATATCGACAATCAAAATTTGTTAATAATTTTGACGATAATAGTCATTTGAAAACTAACAATTAAAGATATCTCATACTTTCTTCTGTTTCGTTCCATCTACATTCGACATGCACAACGAGTAATACAAAAATTCTAAAAATGAAATTGACAAAACGCAATCGACTTTGCTTATTATTAATTGATCTTCGTCGTTCGCTCATTCACCAGAAGTGCTTTCCCTTGTTCACCCCCGACATATATTAGAACCATTTCAGCGTCGGTTTACAGTGAGGAGATTCTGCGACACTATTTCGAACAGGAGAAACGCCTGGGTCGGGTTACCAATTATGTTTATCCCGTTCTTGCTTCCTGTGTAGAAGGGAAGGCTTTGTGGGCAAAGCTACACCCGCTGCCTGGAGAACTTTACACAATGGCCCTTTCGTTCGTTGAATAAAGAGCTGGTCAACTTTCAGATGCCTGAATCGCGATACCTCGCCGGTCGAGAGCTGTTTCGGAATTGTCTTCTAAATAACCAGCGACTTTTAAACGCGCGCGAAATAGTTATCGCCTTATTTTATCTCTAATTAATTTTTTTTTTTTTGCTAATGAGAAATACTCAATGTATTTGTTAAGTTTCTTGTAATATTAATGTAGTTTAATAACAGCTTCTTCGAATACTTTTGCTCACTGCCGGTACCTCGTGCTATCTCTCGTGTTATTTGTTCAAATTGTTTCGCGAGTATTCGAATGAATTGCACGCCGTTCTATTCGCAAGCCGAAAATCTCCAGACGGATTCGCGTCGAAGCGTCGGAACGCAACCTTTAATTTCATTGTTCAGACCGGCTCCTCCTGGCAAGTTAATTTCCTCCAGTTAATTCGCGCTGCACTCTGAAACGGCGTTCCTCCTCTTTGTATTCCGTTTGTTGGCGATCCACGGCCCCGGGCGTTGTTCCTTAATTCGCTCGAAATGACAAGTTTATCTCTCTGTTCGCCCAGGGAACTGGTTGCAACTCCTTCTCGCAGTGTCGTTTAAATTCCATTCTCTATTGTTCGTTCTGAAAATTTGCCAAGATATTTGCGTTCAATTGCACACGCCGTTAATACATATCTTTTTTTTTTATTTGACAATGATTTGGAATTTTGTAATTCAATGATATCGCGACACCGGTGTGCGGTTTGTTAATATTTATCAATGAACTGTGTCAATAGGATTCCATTTGAGCGCCTCCGTGAACTCGCAGGGGGTGATGAACGGTATCAGGTCGCAGTTCAACGTCGCTGTTACCTTCGACAGACGGAAGATCACGTCGTGCAATTGCACCTGCTCCTCGAAGGCCTATTGGTGCGCCCACGTGGTTGCCGTTTGCCTCCACAGGATACACATGGTAAAGAACGTAATCCCTTTAATAATATAATTATTCAAAACAATTCTTCGATCGTGCGTATCTCAATTTCTTATTAAAAAAAAAAAATGTTCCGTAAGGGAATGTGTTAATACAATAATACATTCTATCTATGCATAACGACGGCAAGCTTCACAATTTTAATTAAACGAATGAAACACATCAAATATTGAATTTCAATCGGTGCTCGCATTATGTACATCAAATAACAGCAAGAAATAGTGGGTACGATTAACGTACGGGCGTATTAAATTATATTACAATTGCATTAATCATACTAAAATATATTATATAGACCTGAACACAATAGACGTATTAATGGCAGCATTCGATCGAAATTACCGCGATCACATTTAATCGAATTAACTCTGGTCGACGGAGAATCGGTCTAACTCCTGTTGTTCCTGTTCAGCCGACACAGGTGTGCCTGAGAGCTCCAGTTAGCGAGTCCTTGTCACGCTTGCACCGGGAACAACTGCAGAAGTTCGCGCAATATCTCATCAGCGAGTTACCGCAGCAGATTCTGCCGACTGCCCAGCGTCTGTTGGACGAGCTGTTGTCGGTTCAGCCCAGCACCATCAACAGTTACTGTGGCGCACCGGATCCCACGGCGGGTGCCTCTGCCCACGACCAGACGTCTTGGTACCTGGACGAGAAAACGCTGCACGACAACATCAAGAGGATTCTCATTAAATTTTGCGTTCCCGCCCCGATAGTCTTCAGGTGATTGTTCTTCCTTGAAACGTAGACTTTGTGGGATTACGGGGATCCTTCAACCGGTTCCACCTGTATTTACTTCTCTTTCGATCTTGAGTGCCCCGTAGCTAGTGCTCCTTCGAGAGAATTCCTCGAGAAATTTTGTAATTGCCCGTTTCTCAATTATCGAGAAAGTACAACACGTCTGGAGAAGCTTAAATTTTAAGAAAATCATTAGATATCTCGTTTATAATAATTGGTCCGAGTTGGCCGGAAAACGTAGAGGTCCAGTAGGTCTGACCCAGGGATCGCAGGTCCAGCTAAAAGTTGGTCAGAGGCAATAAAAGTCCAACAGGTCTGACTCACGGACTTTGAGCTGAATCTCAAGTGTATATTTTAACAATTTCCCCGTCGAAATCAGCATGACCCTTTGAATTCCAGCGATGTCAATTACCTGAGCACCACTGCGCCTCCTGCAGCTGCCGAATGGTCCTCGTTGCTAAGACCATTGCGGGGTCGTGAACCTGAAGGCATGTGGAACCTGCTGTCGATCGTACGCGAGATGTTCAAGAGAAACGATCGCAACGCGATTCCACTTTTGGAAATCATCACCGAGGAGTGTATGGCCTGCGAGCAGATTCTCGTTTGGTGGTTCAACACGAAGGTGGC
The DNA here is from genome assembly GCA_963667235.1 of Nomada lathburiana. Taxonomy (NCBI): domain Eukaryota; kingdom Metazoa; phylum Arthropoda; class Insecta; order Hymenoptera; family Apidae; genus Nomada; species Nomada lathburiana. Next base: position 12,242,611 of record OY763905.1, on the reverse strand, counting down.
CCTGCTGAACGGAACCGGATATGGTGGGAAACACAATATGAACAGCAACGTGCACGCGTCGCAGCATGCTTGCTCGTCCTTGTGCGATGAGATCGTTGTTCTATGGCGACTGGCTGCCCTGAATCCTGGCCTGTCCCCGGCCGAAAGGGAGATGCTTCATGGGCAGTTCACTGCCTGGCATATAAAGATCATCGACAAGGTAAATCGTAATGCTTGTAGACGAATAATGATAGGTATAGTAGATAAGCGAATCGATTTGGTCGTGGTATAAAAATTAATCGATTAATCGCTGGATGTATCTTGGAATTGATATTTTATAATCGGTATTAAACATCAGTTGTATCAATTTCATGGTACTGCTAGCGATAATAGATACTGAATGAATTTACTTTATAGATGATTCGTATAGTGTTTGATAAGACGTTTGTTCCCTTTGTATCCAGGTAACGAAAAGTCGAGGAAGCTCGGTGTCGCACAATTCACACAATAGGAATAATGGAGGTGGCCACAAGGATTCCTTGAAGAACGATCTGGCAGTGTTCACCGGTTTCAAATCGGCATTCGAGGCGTGCTATCTTGATTGGGACGAGTACACGTTGCCTGGTATCACGTACACCGTTGGAAGCAATCCCATGTATCATTGTCCGTTCACGTGCTTTCGACATGCCGGTGATACTAGGACGGAGGTGAATCAGGCAAGTACTTGATGCATACAAATTTTTCTTCAATTAAACACAAACAATTCGTTTAAATGGACACGAATGTATTCCATTTCGTGAAATACCATCTTCGTTTTGTAATTCATTTTTGTTACATCTATAAACGTTTTTGCCTCAGAAGTAAAATGTTGATTGTACAAATCTTGACCACAGGTGAACTCGAGCGCGGCTGTTTTAAATTGTCAGCTGCCCGTTTCCCATCACCACGGTAGACGACCACTCAGTTTAGGCTTGGTAGAATTCAGTTATATGGATAGAAGACGATTGAACCCGCGAGAGTGTTCAGGATTGTGTTCAAGGAGCGGCGGCGGTGACGGAAACCGTAGCAGCGTCAGTTCCGAGGGTTTCTGCGAAAACGAGACCGACATGCCCGACATTTCCGAGGCACAAGTAGTTCACGTTAGAAGATCTTGCGCTCAATTAAATAATTGTGGAGACACAGACTCACAGGTTCGTCAAAAAGATTCTCTACTAATTTGCTAGAAGTACGGTTGTCGTAAAATGAATGCAAGAGTTCTCACTATACTTTTTCCAAAGACCGACTTTATATTTCATTAATAAAAGAAGAAACGCCTGTTCCAGGAGGGAGGCGGCAGCGAATCGTCCTCCAACAGCAACGTTAGCCTGAAGACCGCTCAAGACTCGGAGAAGCACCGCTCAAACGCCTCGTCCGAGACACATAGTGATAGTAGTGATAGTAGTAATAACAAAGCTGCCACTGACGCGAAGTGCAGCATGTCGAATCTTGACTACCGGGAGAAACCGCATACAGCGTTACCTAAGGGGACTGGTTCCAAGAGCGAACAGGAATCCGATCAAGAGAAAGATCCCTCCAGAAGGCCCTCCAAGGATGAAAGTTCCTCATCCAGCAGCAATAGTCCGTCAGGTGACGAGTATCACGTTTACTACTACGATCCGAAAGCAGTGGTAAACGCCAATGGAACGTCCAACAAGGATTCCAAGAACGAATCTCAAGCTACCGGAGCAACAAACGCGAGCACGTTGTTGAGCAACCTATTAAAAACGGAAGATCCATGGGACATTCTGTTCTCCAGGGCTGAAGGACTATACGCCCATGGACACACGAGGGAGGCTTGTATGCTTGGCGTTAAGCTTGGAGAGGAGCTGCTGGCCTGTCCACCGAATCTCATGTTAGACGAGCCACCGGTCCCTGTGAAGGGGAAAAAGAAGAAGGTAGATTCATTGGAAAGACTTGGTTTCGTTTGTTCTATTTAGTAAGGCCATGTTCCATTTGCTTAGACCGTGGGACCAATTGCGTAACCAATACAACGATAATGTTTTAGCAACAAGTCAACCCGGCATCCCATCATCTCACGTGCCTTGCGTCGGCCACGTTGGCCAAGTGTTGTTTCCTGTGCACTGTACTAGCCGAGAACACGGAGTATTACAATCTGGCGTTTAGGGTCGGATTATTTGGACTGGAGATGGCTAGGCCACCGGCTAACACGAAGCCGCTCGAGGTAATTCAGTTGGAGGATATTTTTTATTTCATTTCGATCTGTTTGCTTGACAATGCGATCGGTGTTCCAGGTGAAACTGGCTTACCAGGAAAGCGAATTGGTGGGTCTACTGAAGAGAATCCCTCTGGGTCCAGCAGAACTGACGATAGTACGACAAAGAGCGGAACAACTGAGGGACGGAGTTCTGAGATCTAGGGGCCACGCGTTGCTCCCAATAATGTTGGCTAGTTTCATATTCGACGCACTTAATACTTCAAGTACGAATCTTTTTTCCATAATTGTTTCTTTTCTGAAATTCGGTCGCGCGACCGGCTAGCTTAACGCAGTAGATTGGGGGATGAAGGATATCTTCTTTCAGACAAGAAAGAGTGTAATGTTTAAATAGTGTAGACGGAAGGTGAAAGATTGTGGAATGATTCGCAGGACTAAAACACCTGTCCTCAGACGTTGACGAGAACCTGGGATTCGACGCGGCCGTCGCTGCTTTGGGCTTGAAGGCAAACGTAAGCGAAGCTGATCATCCCCTTCTGTGCGAAGGCACCAGACGCCAGAGGTTCGTGTTTTACGAAAAGACAAATATTTTTTTCTTTGAAATTTTATTATTAAAAGGCTAATGTTCGCTGTATAATGTTCATTTGTAATTTTTATCGCTGCAGAGGAGATTTAGTGATTACGTTGCTCGTCCATTACAAGGATGAACCAACGAAGGTGGCGAGGATCATGGATAAACTGTTGGATCGGGATGTTCATCAATTGATCAAGTCGCCAATTCTTAGTAGCTACTACACGTCTAATCCTCCTTCTAGGAGCGAGGTAAGAACTATATACTTTTCGGCATTAAAGAACTTTTATATGATTAAATTAAGAAATGTATTTCTTTTTGCTATCGATCCTTTTATTTTTTTTAGATATCCAGATTTTTCCAAGACGAAGAATGCTCTTCACCACTCGCTGGCACGGACGCTGGAAATGGTGACAGTGTTGTTGGCACCAACAGTAGACCTCACAGTAGTACCAGCGCGGAATTGGAAGCCGGAATGAGTGCACTCACTGTGCAGCCTCAGATCGTTCAAGTGCCTACTAGAACTAAAGAAACAAGGTTATTATTTGTTTTATTATTCTTTAATCTGTAACACCATTCGACAATACGGACGTAAGCGTAATTATTTAATAAGAGAGGTTTCTTGTTAAATAACTCTTTGATCTCATTCCCTATTTTCTTACAGATACAAAAGCAAGAGGGTGTACCCTTCGATACCCAACCAACCATCGGAAGCAAGCGCGCATTTCATGTTCGAACTGGCGAAAACTGTTCTCGCGAAAGCAGGAGGCAACAGCTCCACGTCTCTGTTCACACAAGCATCCACCAGTCAGAATCCGCACGGGCCACACAGAGCTCTACACATGTGCGCCTTCCAACTCGGTTTATACGCTCTTGGTCTTCACAATTGTGTCACACCTAATTGGCTCAGTCGTACATACTCGAGCCACGTCTCCTGGATCACTGGACAGGCGATGGAAATCGGATCACCGGCTATCTGGTTTCTTATCGAAAGTTGGGAGGGTCATTTGACACCACCGGAAGCTGTTAGCATAGCTGATAAATCGTCTAGAGGAAGCGATCCGAATATGGTTAGGGCAGCGGCGGAACTCGCTTTGTCTTGCCTGCCACACGCTCATGCGCTCAATCCTAACGAAGTACAGAGAGCCATCTTGCAGGTAGGAGTCTGCTTAAATTATTGCAGTAGCGTGGAAAAGTATACTTAGTGTCGCATTGATATTGTTCCCTTTCAGTGCAAGGAGCAGAGCGATATGATGCTGGAGAAAGCTTGTATCACAGTCGAGAATACAGCTAAAGGTGGTGGTGTTTATCCGGAAGTGTTGTTCCAGGTGGCCAAGTATTGGTACGAACTATATCTCAGGGTAAGTACTAAAGTGATGGATGTGCATAAATTGATTTAATTTATATATTTATTTATGTTTACATTAGTTGTGGTTTTGTATACGTAGCAGAGTCCTGTTGGAGATCCGGTGGACGATATGTCGCACGATCCCCTCCAATTGGATTTGAATGGTGTGCTTCTTGTGGAGCCGGGGCCTCCTGTTGATTTGTCTAACGGGCAGATGATGCCTGGACCAGGCCAAGCAGTTGTCGTGACCAGCACACAACCACCTCCTCAACCGTATCCAACGCATCCAGCTATTACTACATTGGCACCCCTGGGTACGTTCATCCCCTTTCCAAATTTCAATTAAATCAATCAATATATCGTCAACCACAGGACACTCTCCTTCGAAACTTTCACAGCTTTTCCTACGTTGTTGCAACTTGTTGCAACCTTCGGCTAACGAGTAAACCTTCTTCGTTCATTTCAGGAGTTGGCATGCCATACGCAGTGGGCCCCTACAGTTTCGTGCATCCTCACCATTCGATTCCAACGTTCGGCGGGCCGATGCCGTCGCACAGGGTAACCCTTCCACCAGGACCACCGCACATGCAAATGTTCCATTCGACGTTCCCGTCTCATCCGGGTCATCCGCAGCACGCGGCACAGATCCCACAGCATCCTCAGCATCCCCAACATCCGCAGCATTCACAGCATCCGCAGCATCCTCACCATCCGTCGCAGCCAACCCAGCCGCCAACGATTCCGCAATACTACGCGCAGCAACAACAACCACCTCCAGGAACTCATCACTTGTTCACCATGCAGCAGCCGCTCCCGATAAACGTACGTACCCTTGCTCGACTCGTCCAAGACAGTTGTTAAACAACATTCGATTGTAGTATGACTGTTATCAGGTCCAGGCTGGTGTGACGGGACCCATTCCTGGCCAGAACAATATACCTGGCACAGCTTTGGTCCCGGCTCAGCCTATAATATCCACCGTGAGATCGCAGCCCCAGGTAATTCTATCCCCTATTGATTAATTATCTTCAGCCGTTCAGATTTCTCTCTCGACACTTTTAATTCATCCTATCTCTGATATTCCTACCAGCATGGATGAACACCGTAGAAACCATTAACACCGTAAAAATAATATTTTAGCTGGAGAGAAAAGAAAAAAAGATTTCTACCGTAAAAGCATTGCACACTGTTTAAGCTTCCTTTTCGCATGGTTTTCACGTGGCTTCCGTTTCATAAGATGTGCATTCCGAAACTGCTTTATACTCAGCATGCGAAATCAAACGTCTACCGAATGTATAATATACAATACTTCTATCTCGTTTGCAGGTACATAGGCAAACACATTCATATAGCCAGCAACAGCTTCGGTTCTTAGTCGCCGCGTATCGGGTAGGAATGTTAGCGCTGGAAACCCTGGCACGCCGGGTCCACGATGACAGACCTCAAGCGAAGTACGCGCGAAATCCACCTTACGGAGAGGACGTGAAGTGGTTACTGAGAGTAGCGAAACGTCTGGGTACACAGTATCTCCATCAGCTTTGCATCTGCACGGTGAACAGCATCGTTAGCCCATTCGTTCTGCACGACGTTGCACTTGAAGCAGCGCTGTACCTGGCACGGAACAATCCGTCTCTCGTGCTTCAACACTTGAGATCAGCTGTTTTAGCACCGCTCGTCCACAAGTGCCAACAAATGTTAGTTAAATAACACGTCAGTTAAATATCTGCGAGATATGTTTAGGGCTTGTACAGACTTCAATATTTACGAGGGTTTATTCATTTTCGGCCACAGGTATATTCAGTGTATACATCAGAAGTTATATCATTTGACGACGGGCGACTACGAGGACTTTGTGAACATCGTGTGCGCAGCCAGAGCAGCGTTCCAGATCACTCCCGAGGGCCACGTTCAATTTAAAGAACGACTTCAGTCCATTAAAAGGTATTGCCTGTAATATTATGCCCTGAATGGTTCCCAGAGAGATTCCCGGATAATTGATCTGGAAGCTCGACTGATTCCAAATTGTATTTCTAATATATGAAATAGGCAAGTGGATATTCGAGAACTGATTCATTTCTCCTTACAGATCTCAGTCGTGCAACAAAGATCTGTGGACACAAATCAATTCAGCGTTACAACAGAACGGCAAATGACACAGAGCGGAGCCAGGCGTGACGTGGCTCACTCCCCTTCCTCATCCTCCACCACCACCGCCACCACCACCACCACCACCAACGACGACGACAACCCTTGTACTACAGCACCAGCATCATCCCTGTCATCCTCATCCACAGAGCGTCGTATGCGTTCACGGGCTGGCTACCCTCGACAAGCTGGAACAGGATCTCCATAACGTTCATCGTCGACGAACAACCGTCACGCCGACAGTGGCATCGATCTCGAACGATCATCGGACCATAAGACCTAGGGATGCCCGATAATCGCTGTGTATCTTCATGCTTGAAAAAAAAAAAATAAAAAAAAATAAGGAACAAGAAGAAGAAGAAGAAGAAGAAAGAATCGCGATCGATTCCACTGAATGAAAATATAACTTTCTTGACATTTAGTTAATGCGTCTGATAGATATTGAATGATAGGAGGAATAAAAGGGAAAGACAGAGAGCGAGAGAAAGAGAGAAAGTGAGAGAGAGAGGATTATTTGAAAGAAGGAATGCACGAAAGAGAGTAAGCGAGAGAGCGTGACTATATATACTTTTAATTAAGAATACGATATATGGTTTTGCAATTTACAATTTCAACGTCACCGACCGTTTCCAGAAAGATTGAGAAACGATATATGTATGATGTAGAGTAACTCATTGAGACGTATCGTGTTGCGTACGTCGATCGCTGACGGCACCATTTTTTTTTCCCTACGTCCGTATAAAAGGAGAACGAAAAGGACGAAGAAGAGGAAGATAGAGAGACGAGAAAAGTACCGGCGAAACGGAATGAAAAAGAGAAAAAAAAAATGAGGAAAAGGGGGGAAAAAAAAGGAGAAGAAGCGAGGGAAGAAAAACGACGCGTTTGCACTGATGAATCAAAATTTCAGGTTTATTGGGACACGAGAGCGATCATCAACAGGAATTCTTTCCGGAGGAACCGTTGGTTCGACACTCGCGGGGACCTCTTTCCCTTATTTTAGTTAAGACTCAATGAACGTCTTTAGCCGCGATTAGATAGGAAATTTTATTTTTCATTGATAGATAGGATGAATTGTCTCGCGTCTTATTTTATTTTTGTAAACGATTATAAGCAAATCCTTAAAGTATCGAGAACGCACGTCTATTTATATAATGGAGATGACGACAAGGTCAGGTTCGTAAATAGCATAGGAACGCGACGGAGTTTGCGTAAGAATCACGTTTAAAAGAAAAAAAAAGAGAAAAAAAAGAGCAAAAAAAAGAAAGAAAACGACGAGAGGACATGGTTTTTCTTCTTGCTTTTTCCATAGAAGTGGAAGTGATTTTTACTTTTACCGAAATGGTGACCGACCTCGTCCACCATTACCATCACGACCACCACCAACCACCACCACACCACATCATCGTAACACCATCTTTCTCTGTGCTTATTTTTTCTTTTCTTCTCTTTGATTTACTTTGCTACCGATTATATTTTATCCCTCTATCTATGTTTCCTTTCTTTCATTTATTCTTATTTTAGTTATATTGTAGGCGTATAATATACACGTTCGCAAGCATAATCTCGTTTTCTTTTGTCATTTCCGACAATCCATAAACGAAAGAATGATCTCTGTAATTTTTAAATTAAAATAATTTGAAGTATAAATAAAGCAAAATTATAGCTGAAACCGATGACTCGAACTTGAGCCAGCCACCCTTCCACTATTCGCCCCCCTCATATATAACAGAGGAAAGAGAAAATATTAAAAAAAAAAAACGAAGATCGCTATCAAGATGTGTTGCGCTGTTAAAAGATTATTATTTTTATGTTTCGTCTCGTTTTTCGACCCGTTTGGTTCCTCCTCCTTGGAAATAAACATCACTTCGTCATTCACTCCAACATCCTGCCATCAATCGTGACATCTTAACACACAATAGTCGAGCCTGCGTGTAAAATATTAATTAAGAGACTTATTTCAATAAATATTGTCGACATATTTTCTCATGGACCATGGCTTTGGTGGCTTCCAGATGATCATCAGAATCTTGGTCCTCTCCATTCGAATCGAGTCCGGTACGATATCAAACGGAGTCTCGATATTTTAACCGAATTTTAATAAACACTATACCTTTCCAAGAATATCATTTCATTCATTCTCCATATCACGTGCTTGCCAGTCATCAGAGAAACGGCGACATTTTATCCGCAAACTTTAATCTTTCGCATCGGAACGCACCGGTGCTGTCGAGAGTTCCTTGCAACAATTTCTCCCCCTTTTTTTTCTTCACATTTGTAAGCACGTAGTGCCAAGCGACCGGACGTACACTCTGTCTATAGATAGTAAGAAAAGAAGGTAGAATAAAAGAACAAAATTCGGTAGACACGCGAGACAAGCGTCTCCACGTCGGCCGAGCGTACGTACGTGCTTGTTTTCGTCGGAGGAGGAAGGATAAATGGGATGACAGTAAATGGCACTGCCACTAATTAACAATACCACGACCGACGGCCATGGAAAGAGCAATACTTAAGCGTTCACGTGTTCCACCAACGACACCTGCGAGCATCACACCTGCGTACTGTCTCACGTTGCCGCAGAGTTGAGGCTCGAACGCGAGACGCGTCTCAATCATTTAACGTCGAGGGGTGTATGAGAAATTGGCAGATCAAAGGGCACGAGATGCCTGTGCGCATTTCGTTCAGATTGATCATGCTACCGCAATATTATTCGGATCCTTCGATTGTCAATCGGAGCTTCGGCTTTTTTATCCGAACGTTTTTCATCCCGTAACGACGCCGGGGCCTCGACGCTCGTAAATTCCATCCACTTCGAAACTGGGCAGGCGACCGCGAACGTTGTACAAATAATTCGCGATCACGTTCACTTCACGTTTCTAGGCTACGGTTTCACTTAAGACGAAGCAAAGACGAAGCTCGTCGTTCTGCATGTACGGGGTGGTTCTGTACTTCCGATTGCCCTTAGAATTTCGAGCCCTCGAGAACGGGAGCCTCGGTTGGAACCAAATAGAACGGTGACCTCTTATCGATTTGCTTACTATTCTTTTTGTACACCATCGCACGACAATTATATCGCCAATTGGACGTTCGGAATTTCCGATCGACATTGTTGCTCAATTGTTTGCGCAATTTTAATGGGGACCTACTCGGTGCGAAATCTTTCACTGACTAAAGCATAGATTATTTTCAGCAAAAAAAGAGAAATGCTTTCCATCATTTGTATCTCTTATTTCATTTCGTCCACCGAACAATCCCCTGGCATTATATTTTCCCAGATGCTATAATTGAACGAGAAAGTTCCATGGGGCTGGACAATGAAATTCGATTGTACATTTAATTTACCGCCCCGTATGTACATATATATATGTATAAAAAAAGAATATAAGGTACGATTTTACGGTGATCTAGCTGATAAAAAAAAAAAACAACAACAACAACAAAACTTAATCCATAAGCGGCGTAGCGTTTGCTCTAGAATCCACTTCTGCGTGTGTGCATATTACGATATCGAATTAATAGCGTTTACCGATAGGCGTAGGCAATCTTATTTAGAATTTAGACGAACGATAATAGCGATTGACCAGCCAATTTTCCACATAGATAGTACGGAAGATGTTAATCAATGGCTGAGGGCGTCTCTTGAGGATCGGCTGTAAAGGATGATGTAGGGGGGCGATGGAATGGGATGAGAATAGGGATAGAGATGTCGATTAAAATCGAACGTAGAACCGCTAGATTTTCTTTCCTTCATTCGCGCGACAATTTCCTCCGGGCGAAACTCTGGCTGAAACGAGCCAAATCGAGGAACGATGAACTATTCGGGAGGATTATTCGAATCGCTGCCACGAACGGCATTATTCTGTTAGCTTGGTGGAATATAAATGACTGGATTCAGCTGTCGATAATAAATTTCACGCGATATCACATGCTTAACTTCGTCCTGATAGCAAGTGTCACTGAAAATTACCGATCAATCGGTCATCGCAGTAAAATCGATGCAAGTAAGAGGAGAAAATCATTTATTTTCCATCGAGCTGACGATCGCTACGCGCAATCATTCTCGCGTTAGTATCCTGTAGACCCATGCCATTTGACTGTACACGTCGATTTCTGTTCCTTTCCATTTTCGTTAGATCGATCGTTCTTATCGCGTTGGTTTTTCTCAAGACGACTGTGAATATTTATTCAGACGCGAACTTTTACGCCATGCTAATTCGCCAGCACGGAAGAGAGAATCGCGTTTCTACCTGGAACAATGCGAGAAGAAAAGAATCTTCGTAAGTAGTTTTGCTTCCCTTGGCGCACCTTATTCAGCGAATGTTCCGTAACTGATTAAACTCCAAGGGTGTCTGTGCACATCGACACATCGACAGCGCGGTTCATCGATGATCCAAATGGGTACCCGAAGGGTTAATTAACGCTCTCGCTAAATCATGAACAATCAATTTCAAACGTTACCTACTGTGTTATTGCGATCGAACGGACATTCGATTGGACACCTCGACACTCTGATTCTTTTCGTAACTTGGAACATTTCCTGGACATTGCCTGTCGCAGTCTGTAATACCCTCAATTTTAGACGAACAATCGAGCATAAGAGTAGAAGCTGAAGAGGGTGGAAGGACTTGAAGAAAAATTAACAAAAAAGAAAAAGTATAACAGAGGCGATAAAGTATCTATTTTTACACTTGATCAAAGAAAAAAAAAAACTAAAAAATGCTGACGAAAATTTCGATCGAAAAATACAAAAAAAAAAAAACAGAAGGGGAAGAAAATGGAAGAGAGGGGAAGAGTTTTCCTTTCGATTTGGCCGCCTGATAGAAATTAGAATGTTCAATCGAAAATCTGCGAACGAAAGGCGTAGCATATTTGTATTTAGGGAACGAACCAAAAATGGGGACGGGAAAGAGAACGGGGCATAGCGAAAAAAGGAGAACGGAATTGTAGAAAACTCGATGTCTGTAAATATGAACAGATCGTTCTTTTCGCGCGTGGACGAGACACTTTTCTTTTTCTTTTTGTCGCCGATCTTGCGTACGATCGGCCGGCGATTAATGTCAGATCAACGTTTCGATCCTCGAGCGAGATCAATTTTAGAATTTTCGTCTGGTATATATCGCGATTGCAGTTGCACCCATTGTCAGCTTCGTAGAAACAGCGACGTCCAACAGCGGAGGACCTCGATTAAAGATATATGAACAGAGTGGAATCGATTTGTGTACTTCGGGACGAGGCTGAGGATAAGAGAAACGGTGAAAATCCTACGAAGAACGATCGATTCACTCGATGGTTACATAAGATTGTAAATACATAAACGCATACAGTCGCAGTTGCATTAATCGAAGGTGTACGAAGGTGTTTAAGAAGCGTGTGAAAAAACGGGAATTACCGAAAGAAATTTTAAGAAATAAGCAGTCTTAATTGTAAGATCGTTTAAGGTCGTTTAAGATTGAAAGAATGTTTCCAATTCTATTCTTTCTTTCCTTTCATTTGTTCAAGTAGCTTTTGTCTTGTTCCTTTCTTATCGGTAACTGGATGGAAGAAGAACGTGTACGGTGTTTCGATGTACCTTGCGTTGAATTTCTTGTAAACCGGACGAGGAGGGATGGAGGAGCCATGGAGATTTCGATTTTTTCTGTAATATTTAGAATTTGCGAGCCGCGGATCGTGCGATTCTGTGTTCAATTGAACGGGACAACGGAGAATCTAATGTACGCCGCGGGCGGATTCTTCTGACGCGATTTTCAAACGCGTATAGATATTGTAACGGATAAGAAAGAAGACGATTGAAGCTTCATAAGGTGTACATTTCGAAGTACCCTCGTGTAATCGTAGCGTTTGCTTCTAAGGCAAGGGCGAAATAAGTTTTGCAGCCTATGATGCGTTGCGCTTCGAAACGAAGGAAAAGAAAAGGATAGTACCGATCATTCCGTTGAATCTGTCGCGAGTGAAACTTTGCTCTTTGCTGTTGATCAGATTACACGATAATTATTATAGTGTTCATATTCTATTTGTAAGACTTCCGTCGGATTTTCGTTAACAGAACGATAAATGGAAAAATAAAAATGGCATTGTATATTGCGAACGAGCGTGATTGTTCTTTTCTTCTTTTTTTTTCTTTTATTTTTTACTTTATTCACTTACAAACTGATGCGTTGCGGAATATAAGAATGAACAAACTTGTTTCTGTTTCTGCTTACAGCTGAACACGTAATACGAATGAATTGCTACGACGCAAGATCGTTTCGTTTCGCTGTAATTCATTAACGTAGATATCAATATATCACAGTGTCTATTAAATAAATTTCGATTTACAAGTGCGCCCTTCGTCTGTTATCTTTCTATTGTATCGATCCACTGAAATACAATTTCTGATTTCACGAGTTAATCCTTCTTTTATCCACTTTTCGACGATAATGAATAACGAGTTCATCTGTTACATATTCGTTTAAAAGTCATGCCTGGAAGCCGAGAGATATGCATTTATATAAAGCGCGTGTTTCACAAAATCGATTAAAAAATCAGCGGCCAAGCTGAAAATTTCACAAGAGATTTTGAATAAACATCAACGTGTAACATGTAAACTGAAACCTTTACGTTTCATTTCGTACCTAATTTGTTAAAACATCTTGACTAGAAGTCGAGAAGCATGTATTCGATACGCTAAACGTCGGTGTAGAGCGGGTCGGCGTTCCAGGGGCCGTTTATCGAGGGCGTAATTTTGCGGCGAAAATCGCCGATTGTTAATAGGAATATATGATACTAGTGGAAGTCGGTGCCAGAAAGAGAAAGGAGACTGTGGGAGTAGGACAGAAACTGGCTTACTAACTCTTGTTTATGCGGCTCCTGCTGCGCCGGACCGTAGACAAGGAGCGCACCATTCCAAAGAAGGACAGAGATACCGCCGGCTATCTAGCCCCGCCCCCTTACGCATGCATGTAATTGACGGGGAAGAATCGTTAATTACTCATTATCTACGAACAATTTGTGCATCTTCGCGATCGTAGAACATAGCACGAACTTGTAGCAACTTTCTCGTAAATAATTTTGCAAGGTTTCCTGCTCGAATAAATAGTTATTAACAATTGTTCGTGACCGACGGGTGAGCCATCCGGCTACGCATTCGGAAGAATCGTTGATTACTCATTATCTACGAACAATTTGTGCATCTTCGCGATCGTAGAACATAGTACGAACTCGTAGCAACTTTCTCGTATATAATTTTGCAAGGTTTCCTGCTCGAATAAATAGTTATTAACAATTTTTCGTCGCGCACGGCCGAGCTAACCTGCCACGTATTCACGAAAGATAGTTATTGATTATTCGACAACAGACAATACGCCACTTAAATCGACGCTTACAGAAGCTTCTTTAGACAGTCAACTTTGTAATTAATGCATAAAGTATCGTAAATTAATCGCGGGAAGTCGTTAATTAATGAATAACTAGTGGTGATTTCTGGTGGGCGCATTGGACATAGGCGCGTCTTACAACTAGACATGTGCTATTGAAACGTCGTTTGTTTTAGCCGAAAGCCCATAGAAATTGGTACGGGAAGATAGCTTGATGCCTAAGCAAACAGGAGCGAACACAGAAGCTCATAGTTTATTCCTCTCAGTGCATTCTTTTTGCGTTTGTAATATTGCAAAAATAAGACGCGGGCGTTTGACATTTTGTCGTCTGCTAGTGACGCAGCGTACGCCGCGCCATCTATTGGGAACGCGTCGAAACTAGACGCAACGCATTGAACCCACGGGGAAGAATCGTTAATTACTCGTTATCTACGAACAATTTATGCACCTTTGCGATCGTAGAATGTAGTGGGAACCCGTAGCAACTTTCACGTATCAAATATTGTAACAATCCGTGCCTGAATAATTGAATATTAAACGATTCCCCGTCACGTACGGGCGGAAGCATCGTGCCGTCGTTCGATCATGTACCCAATATACAGCAATATTTGCTTATTTAAGCAAAAACTACTGCAAAATTGTGTGCGAGAAAGTTGCAGGCGGCTCGCAGTTTATTGTACGATCGCAAAGGTTCATAAATTAATCGTGGATAATGAGTAATTAACGATTCTTCCCCGGTCATTCAATGCATTGCGAAGGGGGCGGGGCTTGGTAGCCGGTGCTGTCTCTGTCCTTCTTTCGAATGGTGCGCTCCTTGTCTACGGTCCAGAAGCAGGAGCCGCATAAACAAGAGTTAGTAAGCCAGTTTCTGTCCTACTCCCACCGTCTCCTTTCTCTTTCTGGCACCGACTTCCACTAGTATCATGTATTCCTATTAACATTCGAAGATTTTCGCCGCAAAATTACGCCCTCGATAACTGGCCCCTGGAAAGACGACCCGCTCTACACCGTCCTTTAGCGTATTGAATACATGCTTCTCGGCTTCTAGTCCGGATGTTTTAATAAATTGAAACTACTGGTAGCTTCAGCTGAACGTCACTCTACTGTCGCAATAATTTCAGTCGCATTGAATTCAAGTTACATGTTTATTTAAAACCTCTTGTGAAATTTTCTTTTTGTTTGCCGCCTTCAAATAGGTGACATGAACATATACATCGAAGCAGTCGTGGCCGAGTGGTTAAGGCGTCTGACTAGAAATCAGATTCCCTCTGGGAGCGTAGGTTCGAGTCCTACCGACTGCGAATTTGTGATTATTATTTTTTTTCCTTCGAGCATTTATATATTTTTGTGCAGTTTATTATTTATAGCAATTGTAATTCTTGATACACTTTTTACTCGTTCCATGATGGACTGAATTAAAGTAGGGAATTGAATAAGAATATATGCCAGTTGAAGAATAAACGCGATCGTTTTGCAAGCATATAAATATAAAATAAATGTTCCCTGATATATTAACTTTGTATCCACGGCTACGAGTAACAGTCGTTTCTATCGACTTAACTATCTACCACTGTTATCCATTATCAATAAATTGAGGCGTTATTGAAAGATTATACTATGATGTAATCGCGCTGCAACAATCTGTGACGGTGATATAATCCCATTGTAGTCACAATGCAGAGCAAATTCGCGAAACGAATTACACTGCCGTGATATATTAATTCAAATTGCAATTCTGTCCAATTTTCCATTAAATTTCACAAAAAAGTCTACCAGAGTATCTCTTAATCGCTGTTTCCTTTCTTTTTTGGAAATTCATTTCACAAACATCTTCTCTTAGCGCGCAATTTATATGATAAAAGATATGATAAAGTTCCAACGATCGGCGAAAATTCTTTTCCCGTATCGTTGTCGATCAGATTCGACACGATCAATTCGAGTTTACTTCGCGTTTAAGCAATCGTATCTTCGCGAAGCGCATTATCAACGAGCATACACTCTTCTTGTGACCTCTGACGCAAGCCCATCGCATAATCTCGGCGGGGTGGTCGCCGTTTAACCAATAGAGTCTTGCAAAACAATTTGCAATTTGCATACCATCCGGGATTCGAAGCGAACCGGGTTCTGGACGATATGTACCAGGCGCCAGACTACGATATCGAATGATAAGCGACGGATCGATGCGTCTATTATTAAGAATGTTGCAATTAAACAATCTTCTATTGATAACAAGTGCACGAGAATAACCCGAGAATAAAATTTATCCTTTGTTTTTTCTTGATTTCTCCTTGAATGGTCCTTTTTCATTCTTTGTCATGCATAGATGTTTCAGCTAGTTTACGGACGTTTCGTCTATTATTTGGAAAGCGATATCGCGAGGTGAGCTGCGGCGTGAAACTGGTGCAATGCGATCTTTGATCTTGCGGAGTGTACGGTTATTTATCGGTGGCCTAGTTTGAAGGAGTATCAGCGCGTACAGAGTAATAACTCGTCGAGAAACTTGCGCTAAATCATTTGCATAGCTCACTTCCTGCTTCATTGAAACATTTCAACGAGATGAAAAAGTTATTTCCGCGATTCGATTAACAATTCACTTTTCCTACACTCGTGGACCGTCGTTGCTGGACTGCGGATGTTTATGCGCAATAAATGTGCAAAGGGCAAGTGACATTTATGCGCGATAATTATGCTAATGTGCCCGGAAAATTTGCGATTATCGTGCCATACCGCGAGAAAGATAAATACAGGACAAGTAACGTATGCAATACGATGTTGCATAAAACACAAGGACGTATTCATTATGCGAAAAGTGCAAAATAAAAACAATATTTTCAGAATTCTCTAATCGAAAGAGCATATTTCTGTCCTTGTATCTCGTCTGTGATATAACCACACTTACCATGCACTGCAATTCATAATTCATTGGCAAATGGTCGACACATCAATCATGTTTTCATTAAAGAAAATGGTAATGGCGCCCTCAGAACGCCAAAAGGAACTTGTAATGGGGCCTCAGGGGTCCCCATGAATTCGGGGAGGGAAAAGAATACATTTTGCATGGTTAGTCGCGGTTTTTATCAGCGGACTACCGTCGCGATACCAGCAATCACGTGCGCATCACTATCGTCCACGTGCGGCACGTGTCGTCCTACACGCTTTCCCTCGTGTCGATCCGTAGAGGTCTCGCGATCGTCATCGATCCAGCGCATGGATCATCGTGATCCAGCGACGTTCGAGCCGCTCTTGTCACGACGAAACGTGAAAAATAGAAAAGCCTATTTATTCTACGGAACATATCGGCTTGCGGCGAGTCAATGTTTTTTGGAGAGATAAGACATGTCCGAGATACTGCTGTTTTTTCGATAACACCATTTCAAGATCGATTAACATTCATTTGTATCTCGGCATTCTTAGAATGCAACGAGACCGAAGAATTTCTTATTCAAGATCAAGCTTGAAGTTCTTCCAGATCGGGATTGCTTTATTTTACAGAATTCCTCTGACCCGACGAATCGTCGAAAGTGGAGGTCAGATAGCCGGAGGTTCGCGTGAACCAAAGATCGTGACATCAACGGTGCTCTGATTAAAATCTCCCTGGAGTTTCGGTGCTGGAAACTTTGAACCGTAGATCGTTTATCGATCTACATCCCTTCCACGATTTTTCCACTCTGCACATTCGCGTCCGTAACTCTGCTTCTTAATTATCTCCTCGTTAACATTCGGTGATAACAGGTTGCAAATCGCGTCCACGTGCACGTTTGTTGAATAAGATTTTCGTCGATCGGCCGGAGATTTCGCGAAACTCAAGCTCTCAAAACGATCCCGCCGAGTCGTGTCTCGGATAAGACGATCGAACGAAAACGAGCACGCCGGCGATCAAAGCGAGCGATGGAAAATTTTCGAGATTGCCGGCAGTGCAGGCACGGAACTAGTTGAAATTTCACGGGGAGGATCGTTGTTCATTGCGAAAAAAAATCGCGCTGGCTTAACATCGTCCTCGAGACTATCGTGTCACCGTGACACGTCGATAGTTGAATTTCGCCGCGTTGAACTTCAAAGCTGTCGCAAGAGAATTGTAGAGAAAACGTGCTCCACGTAAGTGCGCTTTACTGAATTCTTGTTTCCCCTTTTTTTGTTTTATCGGAGTCGACTTATCTGTTCCTCTACGAAGGTCGAGAGATTTTGGAGAAGACACGAGGCGGCTGTACATCGAGTAGAAAATTAGGAACGAAAAGCGAAGGGAAAACGAGATTGTGGATTTCATTTCCGGGTCGAGTAAAATCGTGTACCACGTGTTTCACGATTTACACACGCGACCGATGAATGGAATCGTTCGCGTTCATTCGTGATGGTATCGAGAAGAACGATAAGGGCGAAAGCGGTCGAGAAATTTTCCATTGGAAACACCGGTCGATCCAAAACGAAAAACCCGGAAAATCTGGCGTCGATTGTGCACAAGGGCGTCCACGGTAATTGCACCGCGTGGAGAAATGTCGGGGTTAATCGGCAGCAATTACCCGGGGATATGTGAAAAATTTCCTCGCGAATTATGACGCGGACGAAATTCGAAACGTGGGAATGGTTCTTGTCTCGTTTGTCAGTCACGATGCCAATGTCAGGCGATTATTATACACAAGGTCGGCCTTCTTTTGCACGAAACTATCAATAGCTGTGAGAGTTTCAGCGACTCTCACCGAGTAGAGACCGAGCTTCGAGCACGGTGTTCCGAATAGTTGTTCGCAAAAGAGTTTCAGAGAGGAATCGTTCGACTTTTCGTAAACGGGTCACTTTGAACGCGTTCAAGTTCTCGTAGAAGACGTATTTAGTATTGCCGGATTTGCAGGGGCGATATCAAAGTGTTTTAAAGATACAAGTAAGTTCTACGAATATATCATTTCAATTGTTTCGTTCTTCTTGAAACCGTCCGGGTATACGAAATTCATTTGCAATCGGTCGTCGGTGTTGTATCAGGTAATATATTTTCCTTTCATTGTTAATCTATCTTTTTCCCCCCCGTTGCATCGCAACGAGATCGAGCTGACATTAATCGATACGTGTTTTCGTCGAGCAAGCAACTTATCTAATTGTACAATTAATCTTGCCGCAAATATTGCCCCGCATCGTTGAAAATATTAGAGAACGCTCTTTTGAAATTCCGAATATCGCGCACCTGCGATAATATTGCGGCGCGTCCAAGAAACGAGAAAATGAAATGGGCACCGCGATTCAAGCAAGCGAATGGTCAAGTATGAAAATTATTATACAATTTCTGGCCGCTTTTCTATTCTTATTTTCAATCTCGGGATAATTGACAAATATTACTTCGGGTTTGCTTAAAGCGTGTATTTTACATGAAATAGACGCGGTCACGGATACACGTGGGAATTCGCGTTTAGGTTTGAAACGGTGATCTCATTTTTCTCGGGGTTGCGTGAAATCAATTAGGAATGTATTTACGAATGATAGATAGCGAAACGTGTGTTCACGTGACGATAGACAGGTTTTATCGCGCGATCGTGTAATTGGCCAGCAGTTCAATCACGTCTGCGGGCTAAGTAAGCACCGCAATCGATGATCAAACTAGATCTCGAACGGAATTCGAAGGTCCAATAATTTCTATGCTTCGCGATACTTCGGATTTTCTCTTTCAATTATCTGGCTCGACGGAACTTGAATTTCATTTCATCGCCGCCAGAATTTTTTCCGGCACATAGAACTATGATAAAAATCTAAAGTAGAACGGCATTATCGTTAACCATAGTCGCCGATAAATAGAGCTTAACCGCGTTCGCTTTCAAGTTATCGTTGCGAAGCGCTTCGAAGATAATTACCTGGATACATTCATCGCGACGATTATCGTCGTGAAAGACGATACACCGTAGCGAGGAATTTTATGCAATTCCTTCGTATCGCAGGACTTATCTGCGATCTCTATGCGAACGCGGCCCGAGCAGGATGAAAGATCGATAATTTTATGCAACGCGATGATAATTAACACGCGGCTGTATGCAACGCGATAGCAATACGTTTAAGACAATAGCAATCGATCCGCGACCCAAGGAGGCCCAAGGAAACAGGTGGAACGTGTCCGGCGTACCGATTTTCGTCTTCGCGCTTCTTCGTCGCTGTACGCGACCGCATATTTTCCGTTCGCTATTACTGCGGCTCGATTAACGCAGGCATTTAAGGCCTCGTCAAGAGCAACGATGGAATCGTGTCGTTCGAATTAACACCATTATTACCAACGCGAGGCAATACGAGTTTATTGCGTCTCTCTGTTCCTCACGGTCAGCAAGGTGATGCTATTTCGGTCATCCTATTCATTGCACCGCTTGAAACGCGATTAGAATTGTTTCGAGCACGTGGCATTCGTCGTCGCGTCTCTATCTATGATTTCGAGCGCAATATTTATCGCCTGTTTACCCGGCGCGGTACTCTTTATTAAGAAACCGTGCCGCAATTTTTACTGCCGCGGGTCAATCGACCGTTCCGCTGAAAAATCATTCGCTAGCGGTCGCGTAATCGCCCTCGCGAACTTTACAATGGAATTTCGCTGAACGGCAATTCGTGTGACGCGAAAGAGTTGCAGGGCTATCGCGTTTCGGTTTCAGAGAGGAGGCAAGAACAAGCCGCGGTGGCGGCGGACTAGAATCGCGTTTCTATTACGTAAAGATATTTCGATGCTTCTACTCTATTTCACTCCTGTGCTGCCTTTAACAACCAACGCACTTGGCATCGCGGAATTCTCGCAACCGTACTTTGGCACCGGGGACCGGCGAGTTCGCCCAAGAGAAAAACGGCAGCGCGAGAAACGCTCGAAGAAGCGATGATAATAGTAGTCGAAGAATCTCGCACCTCCGCGCCGAGTCGACCACCTGTTTCGTTAGCTCTGCGCCGTCACCACGGAAACGCTAAAAATATGCGCTACCGTGAACGAGACGAAGAAAAAAAGAAGGAAGAAAGGGAATTCATCGCTCTTTCTCCCCGTCTCTTTCCCATCTCGCGACGACTACGTTGATATTTGCACGGCCGTAACGGACAGGTGCATGCACGCGCGGATAATATTTGCACAGGTGGAGGGGACGCTAAGAATACGGGCTAACGAGAGGAATCACGATCGATTGAAATATCGCGCGCGTACGAGCCGCGAGATCGCGAAATTCTGGCGAACATGTGGAGGGGTGGTCGGGTCGAAGAGGACAATGCGCACGCAGCCCCTCATCTCCCACTACAACCCCTCGATAATCGGCAAAGCGGTATATATGACGTCACCGGAGTAGGTCGCGGCACTCAGCTGACGACTGCATTCAGAAGTCGAGGAACCGCGACACTTTACGATTACAACACGAGTACAGGTACGATCTCGCTGATTCTGCTCCTTTGCTCGTGCTACGTGGGCGTATCGCGATGACTCGAAGCGTTTTTCTCGATTATTTTCTTCTTCTCTCTCTTCTTTATCGTCACCTTTCGCTACCTTTTTCTGGTTTCTTTTTGTTTTCTATTGATAGAGGGAAAGATAGAGAGGGAGGTGGTGTCTGTTCGATCTGCATCGTTGGTTTGTTAGAAATGTAGATGTTTGTTGGATAGTTTTTTCGGTTTTTTTTAGGCCTGGGATTAAGTCGATTACTGGGATTACTGTTTTTCTTGTCTTGACGCGAAGAAGGAACGATTGCTTTTGACATTGTTGCAGGCGGTGCTGTATTTTGTTGCAATCAGGTTCATACGGTGGAACGATATAATGTATAACAGATATTGCATTGGATAGGAATATCGGTGTCGTTCTTTTTTAACTCGAATTTCAAGATGCTTGGGACACCTGTTGTCCCTGATCTTCGTGAAAACATTTTACTCTTTTCGATACACGATTCGATTAATCACGAGTGAAGCTTCTTATCGGGTCGCAATCGTAGAGCAATTCCTAAAATGGTACGATAATTTGTGAACGTTATTATCGTTTCGTTGCGTTACAGAAAACGATTAGACGAAGCGCTTTCCAATTGGCTATCGGTTGATTACTAGGACGCGTTGAAAATATTTTACAATTTCTTTTTGTAAAAACGTTTTGGCAGTGCTCGCGTTTAATTGTTGAAATGCTGGTGAATACTATTGCGATTGCATTTTTTTTTTTTTTTAATTATGATTGCTTGTAGACTATTAACTATATGGAAGTACTATTTCGTGTAACAATCACTAGCTCTTATCAGTCTGGAAAATTACTTATCCTATGGGGAAACGGCCGATAGTCGTGCCTTTACTTAAAGATTATCACTTGGCTTTAATGTATTTTCACATGAATCGTGTAACACAATAAGATCTAAAAAAAAAAAAAAATAAGACAATCGCAACAAGAAACGACAAGAAGTTTAGATAACAATTTGGTTGCCCTATCGAATTTTAAGATCAGCTCTTTTCTCAGGATCAACTCGTGGTCACGTAGAAAATCCTCTTGAAACATGGCCGAATCTTTGGAGCTGATGTCAAAGTCAGAGACGATTCGACTTCGAGAACGTCACATTGGGTAAATATTACATGAAACTGTTTCTCGTTTTTTATCACATCGAACAATATTGTCGCAGAGTAAACTCAGCACGAGTGACACCCGCATAATATACGAAACAAAAAAAATTTGTCGTTTTCACAGGCAAGCGTGCAAATTGTTTTACAAGTCGAATCCACTGAAAATCGTCCGAGCTGAGGGACAGTACATGTACGACGAAAAGGGCAATCGTTACCTGGACTGTATCAACAATGTGTCTCACGGTATGAAAGAATTGGAATCAAATTTTTTGATCCTACAACTGCTACTGTTTCATTTGTTCTTCGTCCAATAATTACTGGCGTCGATCATTTCTTAATTCTACTCAATTGGTAAAATAAGTATTACTACGCGTGGACATCAACTGCTTCGGAATGATTGAATGATAAATTCACTAATTTTTCAAATACATTTCCTATACAAGAACGATATTTCTTAGTATTACTATTGTTTCTCTAATTCCCGTAATTTTCGAATTGCGAAAGTGTCTTCTCTGCTGCCACTTAGAAATCTTAAGTCACTTCACTATCTCTTAAAGCCTTGGTACACTGTCAAGCAGAGCTAATGCCATTACAAAACGATTAGCAGCCTCTTTGAAGACTTTAATATATTGTCGCACGGGCGTCCGACATTTTTCTGACTTACAAAAATTACTAGCACATTAAAAAAAACGTTATCTTATCGCGAAGCAGAAAAGTTCTTACGTTAGCGTGCGAAGCGTGAAGTGTTTACATCAATAATTTCCAAAGGAATTTCGAAGTTTCAAGATACATTATCCAACGAAACTCGAACGTTCTATTGATTTAACGCTGTTCGATTAACGAAGAGATGAACAAATCGACTTACAGTGGGCCACTGTCATCCCACGGTGGTGCAAGCGGGCCAAGAGCAAATGGCACTGCTCTCCACCAACAACCGTTTCCTCCACGACAATCTGGTGATCTGCGCACGTCGTCTGACCTCACTCCTTCCGGAACCACTGTCCGTCTGCTTCCTGGTTAACTCGGGCAGCGAGGCCAACGATCTCGCTCTTCGTCTTGCCCAGACTCACACGAAGAACAAGGATGTCATCACTGTTGATCAGTAAGTCATCGCCTTGCGAGCGAGCGTTCACGAAAGATAATTAACCTGCTTCCACGAAGAGACAAACAAACGAAAACGAGTGCGAAAATGACGACGATTTCGCTGCTTCGCGATGCTTAGCGATGGGTGGTAAATTTCTGTAATTAAAAATGGAACAACAGCGAAGAACGAAGTCGTCGTTACTTTAACAGAGGCTCAATCTGCTTTCGGCTTACCTGTCTAAATGTGCGCTCGTCGTGACGAGAACAAAAGCGAATCGAAACGAACAAAAAGGAATATATATATACATATATACGCAGAGAGAAGGAAATCCAAAAAAATTCTGTTTCCCCGCGAAACACCATTTCCAGGCAGCCCTCGTTTTTTCCATTCGATCACGGCATAAGTTCAGTGCCTAGGCAAAACCGATGCGTCCCGACAAACGCCACAATACCTAACGAGGGCGGTAGGAACACGATGATCTTTCAGGCTACGACGATCCCTCTGTCACACCTCCGGCAGCCGACTAATCGTGTGGGTTTTCTTTTTTGCCTGTTTACAGCCGTTGAAAACGTATGGGACAGGCACGCAAAACGGGGTCCAGGGATTCGCAACGTTCCCAGCGAAAGAAGTCGTGGATCCGTCGATCCAACGAATATTTGTACCGCTGAGAATCGGACAGTCGCCGCAGTCGCATAAAGCTATTGTCGGTTTTAGGTGACACGCGCGTGCCACGTGTGCCACACGACAAGGAGCCGGGGCGTTTTGTTTTTTCCCCAATGGATTAGCAACGAAAGGTACCGACCAAGGGGGTGGACGCCGAACGGGAAGAGCGATGGAAAGGCAGCGAGGCACGAGGATCGTGTGTTTCGCGGACGAAATCGAGCGATCGGGAGACTATCGCAGCTCGACGATACGAATCGCGTGGGATCGCGTTGTCGAACGATTACGTTTGCCGCGGATATCATTGTACGATCGTGGATATCAACGCGGATATCAACGGCAAGACCGTCTCGGCGCGGCCTTGTTACTTCGAGGTTCTTTGGAACTTTGAATTTTAGACGAAGATATCGACCGGAGTGTTATTAACGGAGAGGAGAGATTAACGATGGTATCCGCGTCAACCGAGTATCACGAATCCTACGATTCGTTCGCGCTCCGTTTGCGGCTGCCTTAGCGTGTCCTTTTTGTTTGCCGCTTCGCAACTAATCTGGTCCTTTCGATAACGCAATCTCGCGTCCTCCGGGCAGCTGCGTTTCCCCTCTGCCCGTCTTTTTCTCGCTTTCTTCTCCATCGGCACGGAAGTTGAGACAGCGTGGGAAGCGTGTGCGCGCACTCGCGGATCGCGTTTG
This sequence comes from Nomada lathburiana, assembly GCA_963667235.1. Taxonomy (NCBI): domain Eukaryota; kingdom Metazoa; phylum Arthropoda; class Insecta; order Hymenoptera; family Apidae; genus Nomada; species Nomada lathburiana. The sequence goes on along the minus strand of OY763905.1, from coordinate 12,218,057 downwards.
CAATTCGCCGCACAAATGCGACGTCACAGGGGCGAATTTCTTTTGACATTTTTTATTTTTCAACGCTTGACCACCTTCCAGGCGCGAGCACGAAGAGGAGGGAATAACATTTTCAGGAATGTACCGTGCGAGATATTCGATATTCCTTGATTTAGCTTCGCCGTTGGAAGGAGGATCACGCTTGATAGGACAGTGCTGAGGTGGCTGAGAGAAGCTGTCGTTCAATGTTGTTCTTTCTTTATTTTAGTGCTTATCACGGCCATTTGACCTCGATGATCGATATATCGCCGTACAAGTTCAACAGGCCGAACGGGCCCGGCAAGAAGGACTGGGTTCACGTAGTGAGTAACAGCTGAGTTTATTTAAATGCAATTTATTTCATTGCGCATGTTTCGTTGTATCCATTGGAATGTTTGGGATGTCGCGAGGGCTTGGACAATTATTTATTTGATCGTTTCTGTTTATTTGCAGGCACCTTGTCCAGACGTTTATCGAGGAAAGTACCGCGAAACCGATTACCCTGGCGAGGATATGGGCGCGAAGTATGCCGGCGATGTGAAAGACATTTGCCAGAACGTGAAGAATCAAGGGAAGGGTGTCTGCGCTTATATCGCCGAGAGTTTGATATCGTGCGGAGGACAAATTCTGCCACCGCAGAATTATTTCAGAAACGTTTACAAGTACATTTCGTTCCGATCGTTGAATTTGTTAATAGATATATTTGTGTCAACTACTATTACTCCTGTTGCTACTCTTTTTATGATGCTCCATAAATTGACGATATTAATAATGATAAATATTTGTAAATCACAGGCATGTCAGAGAAGCTGGCGGAGTCTGTATCGCAGACGAGGTGCAAGTTGGTTTCGGAAGGGTCGGCAGTCATATGTGGGCCTTCCAGCTTGACGGCGATGACGTGATCCCGGATATCGTCACCATTGGAAAACCCATGGGCAATGGACACCCCGTCGCGGCGGTCATTACCACCCCTGCCATCGCTGGAAGCTTCAAGGATACGGGAATAGAGTACTTCAACACGGTGAGAGTTCTATTTCCAGTTGAACCTTTACAATCGTAACATTTTCTCAAGTAAATTTTGAACAAGTCCTCCCTGCACTGTGAGAGAACGAAAATAAAGCTCACCTGTTCCTCTTTCGCCCTTGAAATTATAGTACGGTGGCAATCCAGTGTCCTGCGCCATAGCGAACGCCGTGATGGAGGTGATGGAGCGCGAGAATCTTCAGGAGAACGCCCTGAAAGTTGGCAAACATTTGATGACGGAGCTAAGAAAATTGGCGAAACGACGGAAAATCATTGGCGACGTTCGCGGCGTTGGTTTGTTCGCCGGTATCGAGCTTGTCCGCGACCGGGTCAAGAGGATACCTGCGACAGCTGAGGCCAAGCACGTGGTCAGCAGGATGAAGGACCGAAAGGTGCTTATAAGCAGCGATGGCCCGGACGATAATATCCTGAAGCTGAAACCGCCGATGGTTTTCACCATTGAGAACGTTAATCATTTGGTGTCCGTTCTGGACGAGGTCCTCGAGGAAGTGGACATTGGCGTTGAGGAGGTGATTATTTCTTTCGTTTATTGTTTAATTTAATTCCCGAACGATTTTTTTTCGAACTATTCGCTGGAAAATTTTTAAACGAATGAAAGGAAAGTTTGTATTTAAATGAATGGCAGATAGTTGTATCGGTGTTTACGGTTTGGTAATTGCGCGAAGCAATAATTAATGGCAATGATTAACGGAGGTCCAGCTCGTAGTTATTGCGAAAAGTTGCGAAAGCGTTACGTGGAACGGAAACCGGATGATGTGTCATAACTTTTCAAAGTGCTATCTGTTTTTCTGAATGAAATGCAACAGACTGACGCTGCAGCAACATTGTGATAACTCTGTCTGATAAACACGTGGACCATTTTTCTAAGGATTGTGCGCGTAATTACTAGATCACTGTCTCGAGTCATCGTGAAACTTTCCAAATTAATCGTAACATTTACCTATTCGTCAAATATCCTTTCTTTTATGAGGTCCAATTTGAATGATTTTTTATGGTAAATGAAAAACGTGCATTCGTAAATTAATATACGATTGAATCTCGAAATCTTTCTCCCTTTCAGAAGTACGAACCAACTACAACGATCCTGAAGGCAAGAATTTCGAAAATGGACGTCGAGACGGATAATGTGACGCATCCGACCGGGAAAACGTTGCTCGTTCGTGCTAATTAAATATTAATTTGGTCCGCACCTATATATTTGTAAGACGTGACGATTATACGCGATATGTATAAAGTATTAACACACATGGAATGAATGGTTATCGCTAAGTCTGTTGTGCATGTTACTGGTATGAACAACAGTGTATATATATACATAAAAGAGACTGCAAGTGGAAGTAGAGAAAGAGAAAACTAGAAATAAGATTCAATTAAATATATATATATATATTATATAGGTGTAAAATATATTGTAATAAATGCTGTTTTTACTGTCACACCTACCAAATTACCTTTAATTGAACCTTGCACGGAATTTCGTAAATGCACCACAAATAAGAAACTTTTAAGATGCAATAAAATTCGTACGACGTAACCTTCTGATCGCATGCAGCTTCGAAAAGTTGGAAAGCATTTTTCGATTTTATTCCGCGCGCGCGTTTTCGAATTCCACGTATTAAATGAATTGTAAGTTGAAAGGAAAATCCTCTAGAACAGACCGGAAGTTTAGACTTTAGCCAACGTTATCGCAGTGAACTCTTGACCCCATATGTCCTCGTATTTGCATTCCATACAATGTAGCCACTTGCGATAGTTAGCGCTTGACTTTGTATACGAAAATGAATTTTCCGCGTCGATATTAATTTGTCAAATTCGTCGAACATTCGCCTCGTGAATTCGACAAACTCGTAACAATTACGAGTACCGTAAGAAATATCGTTTCGAAGCATCAGTATGCTGCAAAGTGTATTAAAATATTTTCGCAATATAATATATAAAATAAAAATCGAGCACAAAGATTCAACCCTCGCGGAAGAAACAGAAGCTCGGAACTTCATAATTTCATCCCCAATGATCGCTCGTTACGTATGAAACACCCTACAAATCGTTTGTGCTCGAGCTTGGTGTCATTGTTATTGTCAGAGGAATCATTAATACTTTCAATGCAGTAGCATTGAACCTATTTTATTATATAACCTGACCCGGACATTATTTATCAGTCGAACGGTCTCGAATAGCAACAGTGAAAAAGAGGGTGGGCGACAGAGAGCGACAACTATGTGCGACGTGGTGCAAGAGTTGAAGAACTTCGAAGAAAATCCCCTCTCTCTTTCTATTTCCTATCTGTCGAGCATCAATGTTGCTGAGTTGACAGAATACAGGTATAAATGCTGGGAAGCTGGTTCGATTCAGCGTTACTGTATGGTTTGCTACGATTATTAGCATGTGGCTTCCATTAACGCTCTTGGTACTTGGTAAGTGAAAGTGGAACGCACTGGTCAGACCGCCCGTCCACAACTGGCAGCCCTCCCCATTTCCCTTCCAGTCGAACATCCAATATCAAAATTCAATTCAATCCCGTGAAAATCTTAATATACAACGATTTTAATAAATTAAAATCATATCGGAAGCCAAATAATTGTAATAACCCGTCCAATTCTCTTTTCGCATTCAAATCTAAAATACCTCCACTTAAAATTGTCCGCAATAATTTCTTCCACTCTGTTCTTTACCCTCAAATATTTCCCCACGATATATACGTAAATTCCATAGAAAATTTTGAAGTTTTACACCCGTCCAATCCTACCTCGACGCGAATTAAAATTCCATTGCGTACCTTTTTATATTTATAAATTGTAGTACCATTTCTTCGCGCATCAAATATAAACCGATAACCAATGAATATTTTCGCCGCACAGCCGGGACAGTTGCAGCCGATTTCGATCATGGCTGGAAGTCTGGGAACGAGTACACCTACCTCGTACGAAGTCGTACCCTGGCCAGCTTGAACGAGCTGTCCGATCAGTTCACCGGTATCCTGATCAAAGCTAAGCTCACAGTACAAGCGCAGAGTTCCGACAGGCTGACGGCGAAAGTCTCGAACAGTCAGTATGCCCGTGTCCACAAGGAGTTGCCCGAAGGATGGGACTCGCCCATTTCTGACCAAGCGTTGGAACTGCGCAGTCTGCCTATGTCCGAGAAGCCATTCGAGATCCAGCTGAAGCACGGCGTGATCCGCGACATAATTGTGGATCGCGACATACCTACGTGGGAGGTGAACATTCTGAAGAGTATAGTCAGCCAGCTTCAAGTGGACAGCCAAGGGGAGAACGCCATCAAGAGTAAAAAAATTCAGGCGCCCACCGACGACGAACCGTATGGATCGTTCAACTCCATGGAGGACTCCGTGGGCGGAAAGTGCCTGGTTCTGTACGACATGACGCCTCTGCCCGAGGAGGTTCTACATCTGAACCCTCACCTCGCGCCCCTGCCACACCTGAAGGACGACGGACAGCTGATCGACATCACGAAGACGAAGAATTTCGACAAGTGCGACCAGAGGATGAATTACCACTTTGGTATCAGCGGAAGGAACGACTGGGAACCTGGCTCTAACGACAACGGAGACTTCCTTTCGGTGCGTGGGGTGTACACGAATGATATATTTCGGATGGCTTTAACCTCAGTGCCATCGAAACTTTATGAACGAACACCTATTGAGCTTGCTCGTTAATTTACAAGCGCATTTACTGTTACAGAAATCCGCCACCAGCAGAATCATTATATCGGGCAACCTGAAACGATTCACCATTCAGTCGTCAGTGACGACCAACAAAATGAACGTCAGCCCAAGGTTGTTCGACCAGCAGAACGGTTTGGTCGTCAGTAGAATGAATCTGACCCTGTCGGACGTCGGCCAGATCTCCAATCCCTTCTCCCCGCCGAAGAATCCAGAATCCGCTGGTAATCTGGTCTACACGTTCAACGAACCCTTCCCCGACCAAGCCCAAGGCAGAAGCCCCAGGGGACGAAACACCAACAAGTCGCATCAATCGCGGGACTCGGGCAGCAGGAGCTCCGTCAGTTCCAGCGAGGAGTCTAGGAGGGGCCAGAACTCGGGAAGCATGGCCTCGAGTTCCTCCAGCTCGTCCAGCTCTTCGAGCTCCTCCAGCAGCTCGATATCCAGCAGCGAGGAGAACGATTTCTGGCAGCCGAAACCGAACCTGGAGGACGCGCCGCAGAATCCACTGCTGCCCCATTTCATTGGCTACAAAGGAAAGGCCGTCGGCGAGTCGAACGACGTCGACGTGATCAAGGACGGCAAGAAGCTCATCAACGAAATCTCGAGCGAGCTCGACGACCCCAGCAGCATACCGGGGCAACAAACTCTGGAGAAGTTCACCATATTGAGCGCACTGATTCGCACAATGAACAGGCAAGAAATATCTGAGCTGGCGAGCAGCGTGCAGCTGTCGCCGAACGAGCTGAAGTCGAACGATAAATCGCAGGCCGCGAAGCAGAACGCCTGGTCGGTATTCAGGGATGCGGTTACGCAGGCTGGAACCGGGCCCGCTTTGTTGGTCATCAAGAAATTGATAGAGAAGAAGGATATCGGGAACATGGAGGCCGCGGATATCCTGTCAAGGCTCCCGAAAAATGCTCGTGCTCCAACCGCGGAATACATGAAGGCGTTCTTTGTAAGCGACTTTTCATTGCTTCCGTTCTACCTTTGACAATTGTTTGACACTCCGAATTTTTCTTCACACGGTTCAACCGAGCATTTGTGTTCGTACCTTTGCCCTTTTATTTTTGCATCCTAGATTTGATTTACTGATTTACTTTACTGATTTACCTGCAGCATTCTGTCAAACGTTTGCTCATTGTACAGTATAGTTAACGACCTATAGATTGTCTAACAGTAATAATAATAATTGTCGTCGTGTTGCATAGGAACTAGCCACCAGCCCCAACGTAGAGAACGAGCCGATTATCAACACCTCGGCGATCGTATCGTTCGCGGAGCTGCTTCGTCATTCTCAGGTGAACAGCAGGAGCATCCACAACAGGTATCCGGTTCACACCTTCGGTCGTCTGGTCTCCAAACACGATCAAGCCCTCAAGGAAAAGTACATCCCAATCATGGCGCGCAAATTGAACAAGGCCTTCCAGGACAACAATAGCCAGAAAATCCAGACCTACACAATGGCGCTGGGCGCAATTGGACATCCGAAAATCCTCTCGGTCTTCGAGCCTTACCTGGAGGGCAGGGAGCAGGCGACCGATTTCCAAAGGACTCTGATGGTCGCTTCCCTTGGAAAACTGGCGGAGAACTTCCGCCAGCTGGCCCGTTCCGTTCTCTACAAGATTTACCTGAACACCAAGGAGAGCCACGAAGTACGTTGCACCGCTGTCTTCTTGCTGATGAAGACCAACCCCCCGTTGAGTATGCTGCAACGAATGGCCGAGTTCACAAACTACGACACCAACAAGCACGTCAACTCGGCGGTGAAATCGACGCTGACCAGTTTGGCGGAATTGGACAGTCCCGAACATCAAGAGCTGGCCCAGAAATGTCAGACAGCTGCCTCTCTCTTAACCGAGGACGACTTCAGCTTCCAGTTCTCTCATGGATACATCAGCGACTCCGTCGACAAGGATAAGAACATCGTCTCGCAAATAATCGCCAATTACGTCGGCAGCGATGACAGTTTCGTTCCACGCGCGGTCTACCTTGCGATGTTCTCCTCGTTCGGCGACTTCACCACGCCGCCCACTGAATTGATAACGATGATCTCGAGCGTGAGGCCAGTGCTGGACTTGGCTTTCGGCGGCAACAGTGGTGGCCGCAATTCCGGCAAATCGGCGGCCGAGAAGATCGCCGAGCAACTGAACATCATCCCCGAAGAGGCGTCTCCGTTGGAAGGAAACCTGCTGTACAAGTCGAAGTTCATGACGAAGTTCATACCGTTCGACAAGCCCTCTCTTCAGAATTTACCCAACCGTGAGTAGCCTGAATGGTGCAATTTAGTCCATTTAATTGCGAATCGATGGGGGACGCCTGGGCATAATAATAATAAAAAAATAATAATAAGAATAACTATTGTACCATCGTTATTGCCGCATAGTAGAGGAATTCATTCAATACCGTTGCAATATTTCAGTGCTCGCCGAACAGGTGCTGGCCGCAAAGGACGAGGCCTACATAAACTCGAACAGGTTGATGTCCTACGACGTGACCCTGAGCTTCCCCACGGAGTCCGGTCTGCCGTTCGTTTTCACCCTCAGAGTGCCGATCCTCTACAAGATCAGCGGGTCGGGACAGGCGCAGCTCAACAATGGTCCGCAGTTCTCCCTGAAGTCCAGTGTGCGCGCGGTTTACTCGCAGAAGGTCCAAGGAAGAATCGGTTTCGTCACACCGTTCGATCATCAATACTTCGTCGCCGGTGTCGACGTGAATTTCCAAACCTACGCGCCGGTGAAATTCGCCTTCGACGCTAGTATACCTAGCAACAAGCTGCAGCTGAAGGTCTGGCCGCTGAAGGGAGAGGAGAACGCCAAAGTGCTTCACTACAGCGTCCTCCCGTACACGTCCACCCACGACATTCTCAGTCTGCGTCCCCTGGGCGCGGACAAGAACACGTTCCAGGTGAACGCCGACGAAATCAAGAAGGTGAACCTGCCGAACGGGAACAGGGGTATCCAGATCGAAGTCGAGGGCGTGAAATCGGACAGGGACTTCTGGAACATGGACCCGGAGAACCTGGCGGAACAATTGTCGTCGCCGTGGACGATGGACGACGACAAGTATCGCAAGGTGAACGTATACCTGAACCTGGATCGCAATCAGGACCAGCCGCTGCAGTTAACGGCCGCGTACGACTCACTGGACATGGAGCCGAACGCCCAGGGATCGCAGCAATGGTCCCCGGAGGCCAAAGCCATCGAGCCGTCCAGCAGGGAGCCGAACAGCGAGAGTCGCAGGAATCAATTCTTGTCGGAGGCAGCCAAAGGTATCCAGTCGGCGCAGTCGCAGGTGTTCGACGTTCAACTGCAACTGCCGTCCGAGCCGCAGAGCCAGGCCGGTATCACCGTCGCGATCGCCACCAGCGACGTGGAGAACAAAGCTCGGGCGCAGTTGTTCATGTTCGTCGACATGCCCGGCAATCAAGTTAAATACGAGTTATGCGCCGCTTCCCAAGCCCGGTCCACGCCGGACAATCTGCCTTACTTCGACCAGGCCATTCAGACCGAGCCGAAGGGTCAATTCGACGTGGACATCCGTTACGGAAAGACCTGCTCGCAGGGTGAACGCTTCAACATCAAGGGCAAAGCGTCCCAGAGCAGCAAGTTCAATCAGCACGTTCAGAACACACCTTTGGCCAAAGCCTGCCAGCAACAGATGAAGCACGGCAACAAGATTCTCACGCATTGTCGAAACGCCGCCGCCATGGCCATGATGTACGACGAAGTGGAGATCTCCATGGACGTGCACTCGAAGAAGCTGGAGCAATTCTTTAACAAGGTCCTGGGTCTGGTCGGGGACAGCGATCTCGTGGACACGCGTCTGGACGTTTCCAATCCCAAGAACGCCGGCAAGAAGAAGATTGATATTAGGGCGAAGCTGTCCGAGGATCTGGAGTCGGCCGATTTTTCCATTCATACACCTGCTATGGACGTTCATCTGGACGACGTCGACCTGGCGCCGTTAGGAATTACTCCGCAGGATTTGATGCCCGCGGGCGATCCGGAGGCGGACTCCACGAATTTAGATAACAACGAATATGAATGTGAGTACGGTTTGACGCTCGACTACAGTGGACACAATTTGTTGAGCCTTTCGTTTTGGAATTATCGTCGAGGATGAACGCAGTGGATCGATTAGAAAAACACTTAAGAAATGATAATATTTTTACCGCTGTTTCTTCTCGCAGCGCGACGGTGTCGCTAGACACTGGGTTTATTCGTTTTCGTTTATTTTTTCCCAAAAGCTTCTTGCATGGTGGACAAGACCAGGGCGGAGACCTTCGACGGTAGAGAATTCCCCTTCAGATTGGGTGACTGCTGGCACGCCCTGATGGCCACGTATCCCAAGGAGAACCCAGAGAAACCGAACCACAATTTCCCCATTCCCGAAGAGAGCAGCGTGAGCATCCTCGCCAAGGAAACGGGCAACGGCGAGAAGAAAGTGAAGATCCTCCTGGGAGACGACGAGATCATTTTACAACCGTCCCACTCTCAACCTCAACCTGAGGCTTCTGTAAATGGGCAGAACGCGAGGATATCTCCCGATTCGAGCTTCCAGCAGAGGGACGACGACGAGGTTGCCTTCGAGATCTTCCAACTTGAGAACAACGCTGTTGGTCTGAGTTCTAACAAATTCGACGTGGATCTTGCTTTCGACGGGAAACGCATTACAATTCAGGTTGGTGTAACGACCCCGTCGATGATCGTTCTGTTCATTTTCAATTCCGATATCATTCGTTCGCGAATTTTCCCAGCAATATATTTATTAACTTTCAAACAACGCGACGCAATAATCGTGACGCTGCAAATTAAAAACTAGCAGGTGAAAAGATCCGCCGATATAACAGCGACAATAACAATTCCAATTTTCTCCCCAGGCATCGGACAAATATCGCAACTCGGTTCGCGGTCTCTGCGGTAATTTCGACGGCGATTTGGCCAACGATTTCCTGGGCCCCAAGAATTGCCTGTTCAGGAAGCCGGAGAAATTCGTCGCAAGCTACGCCCTGACCAACGGCGAATGCCAAGGGGAGTCCCATCAGATCGCGATGAATCTCCAAAGCCACGAGTGCAAACGTTCGAATGGGAACCGTTTCAGCAACGTGTTCGACGACTTCAGCGGGGGCAATCGTCCGCACAACAACTGGGGATACAACAGGAATGGACAGGGCGGGAACAAACGTTGCAGCACGCACCGAACTCAGATACACGAGGACGGCGATCAGATCTGTTTCACGACGCGGCCAGTATTCGCCTGCGGGCCTGGATGCTCCGCCACGGAAAGGAAATCGAAGAACTTCAACTTCCACTGTATGGAACGAAACGAGTCGTCGTTGAACTTGAAGAAGAGAATCGAGAAAGGTGCCAACCCCGATCTCAGTCAGAAATCGGTAACCATGTCCAGATCGATCAACGTTCCCCTTGCTTGCAATTAACGTACCTGACACAATCTTTGATGTAGTCCTTCTTAGATCTTCGCCTTTTTGTTCCATTTTTATTTTATACATAGATATATATATATATATATATATATAGTAAGCATTTAGCGTTGCGTTTTAATATGAATTTAAGTATTCGTGCTTCTATGTACTTCCCTTTTCTTATTTTGTAGTTGCAGCGTCATTCCTTTATATATTTAGCAATTAACGTTGTGTTCTAATAAATCGTATGTCTCGCATTATTCGTTCCCGCATTTTTCACGATACTCCTTCGCCCGTCTTTTTACCTGCAGAACGATCGGTTGCCGGGGGTTGGGCGCAGCGGGGGCGTTCGAAATTTATGTCGAACAGGGTGGATCGTGAACGGGGCAGTTGAAGCGGAAATGTTTCAAACGGCAATCCATTTTCTCGATTCTCTCGTAGAGCTCGCTCGCCGGGATGCAGCAGGCCCGTCCCTCGAATTCTTCGATCAAATCGGAGAGTTTACTTTGCTCGACATTTCTTCCCGTCCCCGGGGGTTCATGCATGGCAGCGTTCAATTTCGTCTGGTTCCATTTGCGTATTTCTCTCTCCCTGTCCTCGTACGGCTCGCCTAATTACGCAGCGGAACGCGCGAAACATTGAAAGCTGTTCAGGATTCCGGAATAGATAGAAGGCGGCGAACATTACTTCTGAATATTGGCACGATGCCCGCTTGAACGTTGCTCTCGAACTCTCGAATGTGCCTCTCGCATCTTTCGTAGCACGTTCCCTTCAGGATCAACGTTGGCCTCGCATCAATTTGACAGTCTCGACACTTCCTCTTCGGCATCCGTCTTCTATTGCGCACGTAGTGCCTGTACCCCAAACACTTGATCATCTCCTCGATCAGTGTGTACTGGGTGTCGTCGATTCTTGTGATCGTGCCCGGCCTCCGTTTCGTTCTCAGCATATGATGAATCTGTGCACAAGAACGCGGCAACGTTATCAGTATCGCGAACGATCAATCGGAGTCGCGACGGATGTACGACGTTGCATATTCTATTATCAGCATTCACCTTAAACAGAATGAACAATGTCCACTGGGCGGACTCGCCCTCCAGCACCATTTGCACGTGCCGAATGTGCTCTTGCCTGAATCTAAACAGCCAAGAATATTCGAACACGGATTAATAATTATTTGTTAAATTGAACCTCCTCGTTTCGTCGGGCATGAGACTATGCACAGTTTGCTGTACAGCTGTGGAGAATAGTTTCACGGTAGCCTAGGACCGAACATTCGTTTATTAAATTGTGAGACAAAGACCGCTTCATGTCCTTCACGGCTTCCTCGTTCTTCTTGTACACTTGTTGCAACCATCGTCGCATTTTCGGTATGTCGAGGACGGTCTTCCTGGTCCAGTAACCGCGCCATGCCGCCTGGACACGCGTCGCCATTTCGTCGTAATAATCCTGCCACATTCGATGCACACGATCCGCCAGGTATCGATTGGCAGCGATCCTAGCGTGATAGCCACGCCAATGCCGCTGGATTGTGATAGCGCTCCCGTGCAGCAACCGGAAGTGGTTTCGAGTGAGGATGCCGCGGATCCAGGCCTGCAGCGGCGAACCGAAATCCAATTGGAACATTTAAGTAACGGATCAACGGGATCGCAGTGGAATCGTAAATCGAATTGGCTTATTATCGTTGGTAAACGGGGGAGGCATTTAATGATTAGAGCGGTACAATTGGCGTGCAATAAACAGTATCGCAACTTTGTCGACAAATAGAGAGGGAACTTGATTCCTTTATTCGCAGAATTGTGGGACGAATTTAATTGAATCTTGAAGGTACGAATAGGGTCTGGACAGATATCGGAAACATTTATGAAACAACCGGAATTGGTGATAAATCGTCAATTTACAGTATTGTTTCATGGTTTCTGTTCTTCGGTTGTTAAACATCGCCGGGAAAAATGCGTCAGCCGTGAAATTGTTTATCCAAATGCGAGTTTCCAATCGAAAGAGCGAATAAGGTATAAACGACGGGGGCTCAACCGTGATTCATTGCGTCGATGTGTCGCGATCTTGACCTTAAATAATCGATATCTCGCCGGCCAGCCTCGTTACAACACCGGACGCTTTATTATTAGTGGAGCTCGCGTTGCTGTCGGATAGGAAACGATAACTCGCGCAGAAGTTGCAGTTATCGGGCTCAGGGTTATCTTAGCGGCCGTTCGAATGAAACACCGGACAGAAAATGGTACGGAAGATCGGCTCGACGTTTCCAGAAAGGTCTGTGCAGGTTGCAATCACAATGAAACACCGTTCACCTGTATCCTGCGTGCCGCGATAAAATACAAATGCCGCGTGGATTCCGCGAGGTCGTCCCTGCGTTTGATCTCCTCCTCGAGATCTATGGGGTCTATTATGAATTTCGCCACCGACGCCATCGCGACAACTTCTTTCGCTTTTCTAACCGCGACGACTGTTAACGGATGAATCGATTGGATCGATTCTCGAGCGGTCCCGTGACGTTCGTACAGATTCGAAATGATAAGTCGTGCGTCAATTCGAAAGTAAAATGTTCGCGTCGACTGGTGAATCGAAATGTCCATCGTGAAAGTCGGAAGGTAAGTAGCAGCCGGACAAATAATTTATTCGCTCGTACATTTCGCGCATCCACCCGATGTTTCTTGGCGACAGGTTGTTCGAGACGTTTCGGCCGATCAGAGAATCCCTACGTAAAGTAGAAACAAGAATAGGGATGTAGAGAGGAACATCGTCGCAGCAGCCGTGCCTGCCATTATGGCGTTTTTCTTCTTCCTCGTCGTCCTCGTCATCACGTGAAAATCTTTTCGTGCCTGCACGGAACAGATAATGTGAACGAATAATTGTACGAGAAATATTACCGCCAGTGAAGCTGCTTATTAATCATTTGGGAAAGAAAATAAATGGGCAGGCGGTAAGTAATAGACGCGACGAATATCGACGTTCAATTAATTGTATTTTTATTAAACCATTTTAATTGAACCGTTCGGAATAAACCATTATTTTCGCCTCTTGCCCATTTCATTATCGCAAAATACAGAACTGACCGTTCGAATGAGCTTCAATTCTAAAACACGATTAGCAAACAGAAATCGCAACGGGGTGGAGCCGCTATACCCTCGTTCAGCGATTCATTAATCGCGGCACGATACCGGCGTAATTAACGCTATCGTTTAGCCGTGTATAAATAAAAGAGCGCGCACTCAACATGCACCACCCTCGGGGAAATAAATGATTCGAACGGTCGGGGTCGTACCGGCTACTATTGATCGGCACAATTTAAATGAAATGTCTCTTTCCTTTTCACCGATCCAATTATGCGCCTTCGATTCACCGAATGCCGGTTTACTATCTTAAATATCCCATGCTAAATATCAGATTACACCGCAATCAAGAGTAACAAGCGATTTACCATAATTTCCAAGCTCTGTGTCTTTCGTATTAGCTCATCCAATCTTTCTCCCCTGTCGATCAACTTCTGCACACCATCCATCAAAGCTTTTCGTATCTCCGCCAATTCTCCTTCCAGTTTTGGTATCAGTTCAGATTCATGATGATTGTACTCCTCCTGGAAAGAGGAAAAATAGAGAAAAATTCATTTCGAATTCCAATTCGACGAATAATTATTAAGAGTTGCCGTATATTTGGACGGGCGGGAAATGAAATTTAACGTTGCAACGCACGACTATTTTTTTCAGCGGCTTCGACAGGTCGATGACGGCTAGATTGGACAGGTCCCTGGAGAGATCGGCCAAAATTGGTAGCTCCCTGTAAACGCTTCGCAGCTTCTCCAGAAACATCTGAGAATAGGACTCCAGGCTCGCTGCCACGGATGGGCAATCCGATTTCGTTGTTAGACAGGCGTAATGCAGCTCACCGATCAGCACGTGCACCGTGTATCTGCAGGGAAATGGTATTTCCAAAGAGAATTCTTCAGAAACCGCCATTTTTCGAACGATGGATAAGTGGACTGGTGATTGTCAGTGAAAATCTAAATATCGAGAGGTCCCTTCATTTTTCAACGATTTTTAGCTAGTACCGAAGATCCTATAAATATCTTTCTTAGTTTTCCAATGTCAATTCAAAGTTTTCTTCCCCTGAAAAATATCTGCCGAGCCTGAATTTTTCATTTGCGCCGATTGTGGAATTTTAATATATCTCGCGTAAATCTCGCACAATTTTTGCTCGCAACTTTGCTTGATTTATGGGTTAATAATAATAATAATATATAGCTGTTGATCGACATTCGTCTAGACTTTAGATGCATGATTCGGGAATAAAACGAAATACCACGATTCGAATTGGCCCGCTTACTTGCCCCGATCCAGACTGATCTTATCATTCTCCAATGATTTCAGTCCGTCAACAGTGCTCAAAGCAATCGCCCTGTAAGCTGGGGCCTGTTTCGTCGGATAATCGGCCACGATCTTGCAACCAGACTTCTCCCAGAACGCCACTAACGCATAATGCACCGCTTTGCTCATCTTCGACGTGGAATTCGTCGCTATCTATACTGAACAAAAAAAAAAAAAAAGGAAGAAAAACATCATGCACTGAGAGATCTATCGATTCACCTTAATGTTCGGTTGAACATTGCCCTTTCTTGAAAGTGCTACTATCGAAAAGGGCTTCCGGAGCTATTAGACCGACGTTCGACATAAAAGCAGTACGAACGATAAAGCGTTTTCCATAAAATATTGACAACAGACGCTATTTCGCCTGATTTCTATCGGCCATCCGAAAAAGCCATCCGGCTGCCAAAAGTTTCGGTCAACGTTGCGCACATTGCGCCGCAAAGCTTCGTATCTCGCCGTATCGATAACCGTACAGATAATCGTCTCACCTTCTTCAAGCTCTCACGGCCGTTTCGCTCAGCTGCCGCGGCGTGCAACGGATGGATCCCTGGCACCGTGAACGATTCCAGAAATCGGCGCCGGTCGACTTTGGCGAACGCAGACGGAACACTCGCGTCGCGGAACACGGCGGATCATTCGCGGACCGATCACTGGCGCGCCTGTATCAGCTTCGGCGGCCAAGACAGAGGAAACACGGTGCCCCGGTGCTGTTTACCAGCCCCGATCGGTGTATCGGCAATGAGTAATGAAAGAAATTTCGATAATGCTCGATAACGCGACGGCGTCGTTCGAACGAAGACGCTCCCGGCTCGCGGCCAAGTTCTCTCGCGATACGTTGGCATCGTGCGCGGTGCTTTTCCTCGCGAACCTGGCCGGCTTTTGTTCGAGAGATTAGATAGGAAGGTGTGTAGCACGCTTACGTTTTGGTGAACGTGCGGCGAGAGTGGGTCGTGTGCGGACGGTTCGTCTCCCTGTGGGACTGAAGAGGCGGCATAGAATTTGCATTATAGGTATCATCATTTTGCTCGGGCTGTTGGTAGAAAGTTTGGCAGAGTTTGCTTGAAGGGTTGAATTGAAACGAGGTAGATCTTTCGTGGAAACATCGCGGAAGTGTTTCTGATTTTATAATTCTACGTAGCTTTTATTTGCACATCGAGGAACAGATGCGTGAGAGATGTGAACGAATATTCTTCAGAAAATTATTCGACATACATCGCGATGATGTAATGTCTTATGGAATTTGTTTGCGAATATTCAGTTATCGTAAATACGGTTAATCGGGGTGAATCTATTGCGGGGCGAGATATCGAGCGTATCTTCAAACAGATCGGGGAGCATCAATCTGTCCTCTTGATCGCGTTAATTGTTGGGGATAGTAGAGTGAAAAATCCACAGGACGGTGGCAATGTGCAAACGTTGCTGTGAAACTTCGTTGCGCGATTTTCTTGCCGGATTCGTAACTTCAAAAGCCTCTGTCCAGTAGCCACTTGTCAATGCTATGAATATTTTTCTTCAACCAATTGATGTTGTTTTCGATTTCCTCGATGGCGTTTCTCCTCGCATTTTTAGTTATCCTTAGATCTGGTTGCCCCTCGATGAACTTTCTGGCCTGTTAGAAAAATATTCGCCAATTATTGCATCCGGTTTAACAAATCTTTCATCGGACTTTTATCAAAGAAGAAGAATCACTTCGTGCAGCTTTTGACGATCCTTGAACAACGATACGATCGCGCAGACGATTTTTCCCAAAGTGTACTCGTTCGCCTGATACTTTATAAGTAGACCTTCCCATCGAGATCTGCGGGAAGATAATCGACAATTATCGTACAATTTAGCAATCGCGAAAATTACACAGATGGCATCGTGCGATGTAACAAAAAATATCGGTACCGCACGAAATTCCAAGCTATATCTAATCCGACGGGATTCGTGGCGACCTTTATCAGAACCTCCCCGAAGTCTTGCTTGCGAATGAAAGTTTCATCTGTGGCCAGCTGCAGATAACTGAAACAACGAAGCGCGGACTTTCGTTTCAAGGATCTGAAGATGAGAAAATCTTGGAACGGAAGAATCACGAAATTATCGCGAAAAATTATTCGCAAGGGTAGGAAGATTCTAAAATTTAAAAATCCCGAACGTTCGATAGCTCGATCATTCGAAAATTAGAGGTATCGTAACTTCAACGTTCGACGCTTAAAAATACATGTCGCTCAAAATGCTGCACTACTAAAAAAAATTGAAAACGAAAAATTTATTATCGCCCAAATAATTCTCGAGCTCATCAATCCCAAATACCACCCAAGCTCCCCAAATTCAAATGTATTCGAATTCTGTTCCTTCGCCAACTTCAGCGCAATTTCACCGCGTCTATGCTTCATGTTCGTCTATAAATTTGTATTCGTATAATTTTGTATTGTACGCCATAAATCCGCAGGGACCGCGACAAATTGGACAGCGACACGCGATGAGATAACGAAGAGCGCTGTACATCGAAGGAGCGTGTTACTGGCAATTAGTTGACGAACGAATCGTCTTCGCTGACGAACCGATGAAGAATATCTTTGTCCTGAACACCGGCCAGTCCGATCATTAGTCGTTCCTTTTCCTCGGCGTCTCTCTGCTCCCCGAGTATCTTCGTTATTCTCTCGAATACATCCCTGGTGTCGTTAGGAAACGTGGCCAGGCCTATCGGAAGCGCGTTATCGCGAATAATAAATGGCACGCACAACGTGAAAAATATTTACCAAGATATTTTTCCCTCACCGAACGAATAGACGATCGAGCGTACATCGGCTTGCAACGCCTGCGCGCCTTCCTCATGGTTTTTCGTTAGAAAATATCCCAGTTTCCGTCCGGCTGTATCGAGGCAATGCTTGTGGCCCACGGTGCAAGCTGCGTTCAATATCAATACACGAAATTCTCTTGAAACGAACGGAAACGGATTTTTCTTAATGCATGTTCCGATTTCTTGAGAAAGAGAATTGTCCGAGGTTTATCTTATTTTTAATTTTATTTTCAGCTTTTCATTTAGACAGAAATCGTGGACTCGCGATGGTAATTGTTCAGTTATTGAAGAAGTATCGCTAAACATAAATATTCATAGCTCGCGTGTTTAATATTTATACATGGTGTACGTAATAGAAACGAATATTTAACTGACCTGTCCGCGAACGTGCTCTCCCGAGAAACATGCCATCCGACATGGCGATAAATTCTATTGACGAGACTCCTCGCGTACGACTGAATAATAATTCGTGGGAAACGAGAATACAGTGGTCACGCGTTTTTACATTCATTGTAATATTGTACGAATGTACTACCTGGAATCGCGCGATTAAACGGGTTCCGTCTAGCAGCCTGTTCATTTCGTCGAACCATTCCGCGGCAACGACCCACGGCTGATAAGATTCTTCCGTTATCAAATACGAAGACAAATTCATGACTATGGAATAATTTAAATCGGTCCCCGCTAAAAGAATAGCGTCGTGCAACAGGTCTGCCCTGTTCGCGGCGCTCAGTATCTGCAAGTGCTCGGAAACGAGCAGAATTATAATTGAATCGATAAATTGTTAAGGCTGAGGAGAAATTATTAATCGGAGTAATGACGGTGCTCGTGGGAAAATAATTATGCGTACGCGATGATCACGGGACAATAATTTGCTGAACGTATCCCAATCATCCTCTGTGTAATTCACAATGTAGTAACCAACCGAATTATGATTCAGCTTGATCCAATCTACCGATGCTTCCAGTGACAGTTCCACTGTAATTTTCCCTTAGTCATTTGGGGCGGATATTTCTTATATTAACCGACATTACCACAAGAAAAATTCGCCAGAAACCAATCCAGCTTCACCCCGTCCTTTCTACTCGTTATGTATTTTATGGGAACCGTCCAGCTTCCATCGCTACGAACGATGTCGATGTATCAGTAGAGTATTTATTAATTATTAAATCATTGCTGCCTTACAATAATAATAATAATAATAATAATGATAATAATACAAAAATTAATGAACAAAAGTAATTTGTCAAAATGAAGATATTAAAAATTTATCCAGCATCCACTCAGGGCACTATTTTATTATGTAATATTTTATACTTACTCGATCGTTTCGTGGTATCCGCTGCTCGTCACGAAACGACGTCGGGATAGCTGGAAGCCGAGGCTATCCCGACGGACGTTGATCACCGGAAATCCGGGGAACCTCATCCATCGATCGACGAAATCGATGATATCGATAATCGTGCGCGTGCTATTCCCCAAGATTTCAAACAGCTCCCTCGATTCCGCGTTCTTAAACTGGTATCGCTGCAGATAATTCCTGATAGCGTAAATGAACTTGGCGGTGCCAACAGTGTCCTCCAGCATACGAATTATCGCCGCGGCCTAGCATTGCAAGCAACCAATTGCTGTACTCTCTTTGCGCGACCTGCGTCGCTCTTCGACATCAATTCTTCGATGAAATTTTATTTCCAGGAATATTGTGCGATCAATGTAATTGCAGCTGAAGTTTGCGCGGCTCACCTTTTGGTACGATATTCGATCGAACATTTCCTCGATCTCGTCGGGGTCCTCGATGCGTTTTACTACTGGACGCGAGCGTTGTTTGCAGTCGTGCTTCATGGCTACGTACTTGGTGTTCAATGGAAACGAATCCATCTGTCGGCGAACGAAAAATTAGAATAGAAAAATTGAAATAGAAACGCGAAGAATGATTCTGCCGTTCGAGATCGAATGATTGACCAGATTCCAATCAGGAAAGAGAGAGTCCACGGCCACGTGTTCCATTAAAGTAGCGAATCCTTCGTTCAGCCAGAGATCGTTCCACCACTTCATTGTTACCAGATTGCCGAACCACATGTGCGCCAATTCATGGGCCACCGTCAAGCTGACGCTTTTCATATTGAGGCAAGAACTGTCGTTTTCGCTGTGGAGCAACGATGTCTCGCGGAATGTGACCAGGCCCCAGTTTTCCATGGCGCCCGCCGTGAAATCCGGCACGGCTACCAAATCTGTTCAGTCGACCAATATTATCGTCCATTAACTTCGACGGAGGTTGCACAAAATTCACACTCGTAGATCCCTTTTACCGTACCCAATTTCGGCAGGGGATAATCAATTTGAAACGCTTCCAAATAATATCTCATCGCGTCAATCGCGACGCGCAACGCGAGCTTCACTCTGTCTTTGAACGACGGCCTCGTGCATACGGAAATTGGAATTTTGCTTCCGTTCAGCAGATCCATATTGGAGCCTAAGCACTCGAAATCGCTGACAAGGAACGCAACGAGATACGTGGACATCGGTGGCGAGGGAACGAAATACGTGATCGTTTTATCACCGTCGTCCTCCATTGTCTCGGTTTTCTAAGATGATACAATCATCATTCTACCACGTTTCGTTGATAGTTCATCGATTCGGGCATTGGCTTACTTTGATTGACATATTGGACAGGGCACGGTATAGAAAGCTTTTCGAATAGATTATACGAATAAGGAAAACAGATTTGAAGCTTGGCTCGTCGAAGCAGGGAAAGGCTCTTCTGGCGTACAGTGGCTCAAATTGCGATACTGCCAATTTTCTGTGCAATTGAAACAATTGTTACTGTTTTCTGATCGACAATTGACTGAACTGTGTGTCACGCACAACTACGATTCACCTAACAGATTTATTGTTATCCATGTAGGTGCTCAAGTAAAAGCCACGCATTCTTCCATTTAGACTGCCGCTGAAGTTCATCTTCAAAAAATATTCCCCAAGGGAGATATTTGCGTAAGGCTTGATGACAATCATCTCGCGATTCTTCGCGTGAAAGACCGACCGTATTTGCACTTCCATTCGTGATCTTCCTGAATAGAGTTTGGTCGACGATACGATTAAATCCTTCGAGTGTAGAACTATGTAACTTCGATCCTTTAACAAGATAACATTTTCTGTTACTCCTTTTTCAACAAAAAAGATTGTGAGATAAAGAGGATTTTTTTTTTGGCTGTTGCAATAGTGGGTAACCTTTAATAATTCGATGTCGATACGGACATTGCCGTGAAATTCATCGTTCTTAAGATCTGGCGAGATCGCTATTATGTATTTCCTCGGTAGCACATCCTCCGGCAGACGTTTCTCGATCTCCACAGTCTCATTGTCAGATGGCCTTAAATAATCTCGCGGTACCTCGCCGTTGATCATACGAGAATCCTTAGTCTTCGTTAAGACTATTGCAATTAAGATAAATTGCCAGTTGGTCATTTCGCTGCCGGGACAAGGATTCCTTGTTTCGGACAACGGCTTGCTTTCTCGTCGCACGACAGTGTTTAAGTGAAAGAAACTGAGGCTCTCTGTTTGTTGTAGCATCAGTGGAATAGGAACGTCTTTGCCTGCTAAAAATATACTGTCCAATATTTTACGTAAAAGAAACTTCGTGATTTTTTTTTTATTTCAGAGATTGGTTAGGCATTTTCACGTCAAAAAATTGTTGAGCCTCTGAAAAGAGATTCTGCTCACTTCAGTGCGCATATGTGTTCCTTCGAAAATTGTATAAATTTAGGGACCAAGCGGACGTCATTATTCCTTATGAAGGACATATAATTTTTAAGCGTAAATTGAGAATACAGTTTTGTTCGGCGATGGCACGATCGGTGGTCTGACTTTATTTAAAGTGAAAGTAACGAGTAGCTGGGGCACGAGCTGTGCTCGTTGCAGCGAACCAATCGGACCATTCACAGTACTTTACTGACAGAGAAAGTTTATCGTGAAAGATAAGGATGAAGAAAATCCCGACCAAGGAGAGGGGAATTCATATCATTCTTACAGAACTTTAGCAACCGGTTAGTCTACAGCGAATTACGGCAGATATCTGACAGACGGTAAGTTTCATCTTCAATTTGTGATTCTGATTTAAAATGCGCAACAAAATTGTTCGTCTCAATCGTGTTTAACATTTGGAAGTTTCCTCACAGTTATAATAAGATAATTTTTGTCCAGATTAGAGGCAATGGCGGCGTACAAATTAGTGTACTTCAACGTGATGGGTTTAGGAGAACCCATCAGGTTTCTTCTCAGCTACGGAGGTGTCGAATTCGAAGACGTTCGGCTGCAACACGGAACCGAAGAGTGGACCAAGCTAAAGCCAAGTACCGTGTCAATTTTTACTTTCGATTTTAATTCTAGCCAAATGCGGCGACGACTGGGGTTTACTCGAATGTTTTTTCAGCGACCCCGTTCGGTCAGTTACCCACGCTGGAAATCCACGGCAAAGTTTACTCGCAAACGTTACCTATTTGCCGATACCTGGGCAAACAGTTTAATCTGCTCGGTGAAACCGATTTGGATGCGTTGCAGATCGACGCGATCGCCAACGCTCTTCACGACTTCAGACGGTGTAAATATTGATTTCTTCCTTTCTGCAAATTGATTCCATTTCAGAGTGATACTCTATCGTAAACGCCGCTCGATTTCGCAACGCGATGGATCAATTTTTGTTGCAACTTCTTTGTTCCAGTGACGATATCATCTTATTATAGAGAGGCCGATCCGGTTTTGAAGGCGAAGAAAAAGGTCGATGTAATGGAGAACGTGATACCGTTTCATTTGAATACGCTCGAGGAACTGGCGAAGAAGAATGGTGGATATTTATATGGTGGTCAGGTATGCGTTTTTTTATTTTTTTTATTTAATTGTCAATGATGATGGAGTACGATATTTATTGTTTACGCATTTTCGATATTTCTCAGTTGAGTTACGCCGATCTATTCTTCGTGGCTATCTCGGACTCGTTAAGTACCGCATATGAATCCGATATCACGAAGGATAAGCCGCATCTGAAGTCCCTGAAGGCCAAGGTTTTGGCGATACCGAATATTAAAGCGTATGTGGAGAAAAGACCGCAATTAGAATTTTAAGGTTTACGTGAAGTGCTGTGTAAATTAACATTTGTATCAGTATCAAAATGAAACTGTTGAAAATATGTTTCGTTTATTGAGTTCAATGTTGTTTCGAATCTGGCGGTATTGTTTAAGCACTGCTGTCGTTTATATCAATGTCGGACGACTTTGTAAAAAGAATCGTTATATTAGATAAGCTCGAAGGGCCATTTAAGCGTACGTTTATATCGCAAACAGAACAAGTATTGAAATTAATCGGCATTTCCAAATTAGTAAACGTTGGTACATTTGATCCGTGAAAACTAACAAATTGCCTAGTGATCTACTTTGACAAATAGATTGCTACGCCCGTTTTGAAATGTTTTACCCATGTCCTGTAATATTTTATGGCCGAAAAAAAGGAACAGATCGTTCTGGTATTAGATAATAATGTGGATTTCCATTCTTTTGAGTTCGGCCAGCATTTCTGGGACCCCGGATCCCATTACCATTTCCGCGTCACTCGCAACGTTACCAAGAGATTACGGAAAACGATCCGAGAAATACATCATTTTAAAGAATTTCTTTTGTTCTTTGCCGCAATGAAAGTCGACAAAGGATATCAAACAATTAATGTTAATTAAAGATCTGTTAACCCTTTCGCTCCGTGGTCTATTCGACTAATATCCATTCTGTAATACTTGTAACAGAAAGTATGCAGTTCGACACGATATTCAAAAAACACGCGCCTTAAAGAAAGAACAATACCCCCCACCTCCCCCAGTTGCCAGCCAATCAGCGCAAACTATTTCAAAAATCTGCCTCTTTCGCGCAAGGGATCTCGTAGTGAATAGACGTGCTCAGAGTGTTCGTCGAATTAAGGTATGTCACATTGTCTAATATATTCTCGAAAAAAGTAAATGATATACGCATTGCTTTCATTTCCCTGTCTTCCAAGTTTTCTGTAGTTTCTGTGGTAATATTAATGAATATTTTGCAAGATATGATGAAAATATTGTGCAGTCGCACCGCGTGGCGTGCGCATTTTCAAATCGAATCGAGTATGCATATACGTATTATCTTTCACGTATGCGTATATGTATCTCAGCTCAGAATTCCATTATCTTGCAGCATATTCTGCAGTTTCTAGCAATATCACTATAATATTGGCGATTCTTAATACATTTATCTCTAATTTCAGTTACATTCTGTTCAATGGCGTCCCTTTCGCTTGCTTCGAGAATCTGACAGGCGGGTATGCGCAATATCATAATGGCGTCAAGCCATGCCGAAGTGTCAAACGATCTGGTTGACAGGTAAGAATTTCTCAAATTCTTGTTAAAAATAAGTAGAATTGTACGAATACTGATAATCAAGATATATATCTTGATTAAATTGTTATTCATACCACATATACATCTTTTATCTCCAATTTAAATTTAATTCCATTGGCGTCGACACGATATTCCAAAACCGCGCGCCTTAAAGAATGAGCAAGGCCCCCCCACCTCCACCTTCCCAGTTACCAGCCAATCAGCGCAGTCTATTTCAAAAATCTGCCCCTTTCGCGCAACTGATCTCGTAGTGAATAGACGTGTTCAGAGTGTTCGTCGAATTAAGGTATGTCACATTGCCTAATATATTCTCGAAAACAGGAAATGATATACGCATTGCTTTCATTTCCCTGTCTTCCAAGTTTTCTGTAGTTTCTTTGTTAATATTAATGAATATTTTGCAAGATATGATGAAAATATTGTGCAGTCACACCGCGTGGCGTGCATTTTCAAATCGACTCGAGTATGCATATACGTATTATCTTTCACGTATGCGTATATGTATCTCAGCTCAGAATTCCATTATCTTGCAGCACATTCTGCAGTTTCTGCCAATATTATCATAATATTGATGATTCTTAATACATTTAACCCTAATTTCAGGTCGATTCTGTTCCATGGCGTCCCTTTCGCTTGCTTCGAATCAGGATTGGCGGAACGTGTTCGAACGTGACGTTGACAGGCGGGAATGCGCAGAACCGAACTGACGCCGTGCCATATTGTCAAATCAACTTCTCGCTGACAGGTAAGCGTTCTTCAAATTTCTTGTTAAAATAAGTAGAATTCTAGCAATATATCTCTATTAAATTACATTTCATACCGCGTATAATGCTTATATGATGTAGTGTCGTGTTGTAAACAAGTAGTAACCTAACACAAGCAATTATTTCCGAGTATTTCTTTGTTGTGTATGCCGGTGGTCGGGAAGTTTGTTTTTCCTGGAAAACATCGACAATTTATCGCCAAACAAAAACAGATACTCATCATGTAACGTATGCGTTGAAATATTTCTAGGAAACGCAGGCGAACGTAAACAGAATGGTGTTTGGCTTTAGTCGGCTATCGAACATAGCCTAACAGGAACGGACAATAGCGACGCTGCTCATTCTATTACAGGACACCGTGCTGACAAAACATATGGAAGACATCTCAGTGAGGTGAGTTTATAATAGCTATTGCACAATTATTTGCTCTCTATTACCGCTGCTGTTTATTTAATACGACTGTAAATCTTTTGTTAACATCATGTAACTATACATTTGCAAATCGAATATTTACATTTTCTGCAGAATTCAAGTTTAATTATGGCTTTAGTATATCACAATTATCATTACTTTCGTGCACTATTTTAATTTCCTTGTTATTCTTTGCTACAGGAGTATGGAGAAAATTGATTGATTATATGGAATAAAGGAAGGAATAACCCAATAGATACAATGATGCCCAATAATTCAATCCACCCAAGGCCTGTCTATGTGAGCATCTTAATTACATTTTCATATTGGTTTTATATTATCTGTGACTGGTACTAAGATAAAGCAACAACAGTTTAAATACTAATAAAAACAATTACATTTTCTATACCAATTACAAATAAGTAATTGCAATTGGTATAGGATTTTTTATTTTGCACTTTTTGCATAATGCATATGTTTTTATATTTTATATTTGAAAACATATGCAATAACTTATTGCATTTCTTATTGTATTGTTAATCTTGTACATTTTCCTTGCATGTTTGCATATTTTTAATGCACACTTGCACATTTTTAAAGCATATTTACATATTTCTAATGTATATTTGCATATTTTTAATGCACTCTTGCATATTTTTAATGCATATTTTGGTATTTCTAATGCATATTTGTAATGCATATTTACATATGTTTCGTGCATATTTATTTTTCATTAATATCAATGATAATAAACACTAATAGGATGAACATGTTTTATTTCAGAAAATTTTGTGACCGCGCGCAATGCGGTCGGTAGAGTCAATATTTGCTTCGAAGTTTTCTAGCTTTCTCAGAGCAAGTAGCTCTGCTTAAATTTTCTTTTACACTTTAGCTACACGCGATTGTAAAGTCAGTGTTTTTCGCGTACTAGTTATTTATACTATTATCAGAGTACCGGTGCTCCTTTTCAATTATTTCAATCGCGAAAGTAGCATCTAAATTTGTTCGCCGAATTTGTTCCATAGTCTTTTATTTTTATTTTTACCTTATATTTGCTATCGGAAGTAGAGTCAGTGCATCACTGAAGGGGATGTTTTATGCGACACTGATGAACTGAGAAATGTAAGTATCTTTTAAACAATTCTCAGTTTTCTGTGAAGAACTAAATTCTGTAGATTTAACAGTAGATTTTAATCTTCTTTGCTTTCTTGTTTAGTTAAAAATTGCATACTTCCTGACGCTTGGACTGAATTGGGCTGCCCCGGTGACGTTCCTGATCGACGTCTACGAGTATTTCGTCTATTTTTGCAATCAACGAGTTGGTGAGTCGCATGCGTTTTGGTTCCTCCGGTCCCCAATCATGCCGTAGGACGATTGGTCCGAACCGGCACGGGTGACTGGTTGTATTTTTTAGTAGTTTTGCAAGCATAGTGACCGCCATTATTTTCTTATGTATTATTTCTTAGATCAGCTTAGATCTGCCTTCTTGTACTTCGCGATTTTTTATATAAAAAAATTAATCACCGTAGAAATGTTTCTTATTCAAATAAATATTGATCAAATAAGTACTGTTCATGTTGGTTCCTCTATTTCGATAAAAATATGATGAGATTAATAAATACAATGTATTACATACAAATGTATACATATATATTGAGGACCTTCTATACTAAAATAATTGCATTTGTAATCAATTGCAATTTGTTTTCACTGTTGAGCAGTGCAGAAGTCGGATACCCTCCGACTTCGTTACTGCAAGTGTTTCATGATTATAGTAATCATGTACTATAATGATAGAATTTAATATCAATTTTCATATGCTATAGTCGAGTCCGTTTCGTATGCAATTTAGTGCACATTGCGTACAAGAAGGCACTTTGTATACGGGTAGATTTTTAAATCGGAGTAGCTATCTTGAACAATTTACTTCGATTAAGGAATCACCTGAGGCTTATTTAATACCTTGTCAATTTTTGAAGTAAATATTCTGTTGGATATATTTTTCGATTACATTACTTATTCAAGTAAATTCAATTTCAATTAGAGTCATTTTTATTAATAAATAAATTATTTATCAGTAAGTTTCGAGTTTTTATTGATATTGAATAAGTTACAAAGTCGAGTCATTTTTAAAGAGATTGAAAACAAAATTATCTCTTGCAATTTTAGATTACATAGATTATCTCTTGTAATAGTAATTTTAGGTATACTAATCATCTTTTTAGATCAGGATTTTCAGGTTTAACCCCTTCCGTGTTCATTGTCAGGAACTCACTCACGTGCCCAGGTGCTACTTGGGTGAGTGAAAGACAATGGGCACGATGATTATATTGGTTTTAAATTTATAACAATGTTTGGCGGCTGACATTTGCTAGTGTACCGTGCACGACGTATTTTCCACGTTGTGTGTGTGTGGTTAGGCCGTGGAATTGCGTCGGCTCGGGAACTTGATAACAAATTATAAACAATTGCAAAAATACAGTGAATACCATAACGAATTATGGAAATATGACAAATAATAGAGCACTATACGAACCAAGAATACTTAGTTGAAAGAAAATGTACAATATATTTTAAGGATGTACAATATTTTATACGAAAGAAATGCACAAGCATATAGTTTTACGCATATTTACGCAATGGTCGCTAGCCTTTGTCAGCCGATTTCAGGAATTGGTACGTACCCTTAGAGTGTGAATGATTGTATGCTAAGCTCGGGTGTCGGAGGCGTCCCGGGACGTCTCTCTAGTGTAGGCCCTTGCACCCGGGTGTTTGAGTGAGAAATGTGGAATGATGTGTGTTTGTGTGAATGCTTTGCCATTTTTTAAATATAGGTCTAGGTAGGATAGGTAGCATACTTTCTGGTGTGATTGATACACATAAGTAGGTAGGGCCGGGCAGGTTGACACAGTCTCTGGTCGGGTAGGCAATATTTCGCGTGTTCAACCTGTTTCAGGAAATTTCATTTGAAAAGTCGACGGTGAAGCTGTGGCGCGATCGAAAATGCGTTCGCCTCTGGCTTTGCCTATCGATTTTTCGAATTTTTCGCGGTCGTGATCGCGATTTGGTTCGAAACGAACGTATTTTTATGCTCGAGGCTGCGCGTGTAGGCGAAGATCGATTACAATTTTAATCGCAATCTTTACGATTTTCCGTAATCGCAATTTTTACGATTGTATTTGGTCGTGATTCGTCCACGTGTGTTCCATTTAGCTACGCGAGTTAGACTTTTATTTGTTTTTTTTTGTTTGCGAATAGAGTCTCGAGCCTAGACTAAGTTTCAGCGGGCATTGCGCTCGAAGAAAAGAAGAGGCTAAAAGCCGAAGAGGCCCGACAAACTGTCACTCAAGAGGGCAACTACCAATGGCTCTGCATCCTTTGGATGTAGGGCCATTCTTTGTTACAATTTTGTCACTATGCTCGCTTTTGTATGCTGTAGTTGTAGTTTATTGTTTGGCCAGCACTATTGCCTGGCCCACCGTCATCGTATTGGGCAAATCGCGACTTTTATTAGCGTCGCTTACGATTGAATACGGTTTGCATTAGAGTTGCGAATTAATACAGATTCCGGTTTGAATTAGAGTTGCTTTTATATTAAATTATATTTGCCATATGTATTAGCTTTTAGCGTTGCGACAATAATTTTCGCGTTCCGTTTCTCCACAGGTTTTAATTACCATTTACAGTGCTGCAATATGTTTCCATCGCGAATATTTTTCTTAGATTTTCATATAGTGTTGCGATGATAAATGACCGCGATTTTTGAGTAGCGTTGCGACCACAATGAAATGCCCAAATAGGTTCCTGAGTCACCAAAGGCAGCTGAAAGCTGCAGAAGGTGATTGCTTCGATGGTAGTCTTGGATGCGACTACCGTTATTAGTGTTGCGAATTAAAAATGATGGTGCAGTCAATTACTATGTTTTTTAATATATACGAAATACTATATTAAAGATAATGAAGCACCATACGCGAATGAGTTTGCAAGTAATGCAGTAAATTAGTGTTGCGGGAAAAAGAGATAATCCACTTACGGTTTTCAATCGGGCTTATAACAAGTGGACGATAATTAATAGTAGAATGCCTCTCTGGCTATTTATTATTCTCTTTTGCCTCTCATCTTTTTATTAACACTAAAAACGAGTTGTTTCATCTTAGTATTCATGTAAATATTCGTATTTGCAATTTATAATTATTATTCGGTATATTTGCACTTTGGAAGAACATGCTCCCTTTGTACTACTGTACTATTCTTTCACAATTACTAATCTCATAAATAAGTTTGTTACAGAATTACTAAGTTAAAGAGGATGTCAATATAATAGCATACTACCTCAAGTACATTGCAATATGTAAGTAATCAGAGGCTCAAAAGGGATGCTGTATGGATCAAATAAATCGAAGGAAATCATATGATTCAAACGAAATAGTAGAAACAATCGGGCTATCATACCTAACAAATATCACCAAATTCTTATAAACTCTTTTGTGTTTCAGGTTGCAGGATCACGATTTTAGTGAAAGAAGATTCATTATAAAATATACCTTTCCACTTTTTTTATGTCCCTTTGGGTTTTCAGTCAAGCAGCCAATTCTTCAGCTAAATTAGCTTTCCAATTAGGCAGGCAATGTTTATGTTAAGAAAATTTTTTATTAAGGCTGGTGTTTTCGTGTGTTTCAGGTGCATGATCAGAACTTCCTCGAAAGAACTTCAAGATTCATCATGATTCATCATATTTCTACATTAAATTATTTTTTAGTCTAATTACATTAAATTAAAATTAGCTTTTTAGTCAGGTAGGATGTTTTAAGTTAAGATTTAATTTACCTTAAGTATATGTAGATTTCTTTGAATTATGTGCACGCTAATTTATATTATAATCTTTATTCTTTAGTTTAAGTCAGGTCTAACAGAATTTTTATTTTCAGCTTTCGCCATAACTAATCATTTTAGTACATCCTAATTACCTAAACCAACTATGAGCTAATGTGCATTATAATCTTTATCTTTTACTTCAAAAGGTGCAACGGAATTTTTATTTTCAGCTTTCGTTCCAATTATTTATTATAATACAATATTCTAATTTATATTAGTTCTTCAAGTGATCACTGTTCATGAGCAGAGGACGCTCAAATCAGCGTGGGATTTCTGAGTCGGTATGTCAGTCACGCTGGGCCACGAAAGCTCATAAGATGTCTTGTCTATTCCTATGTCTCGTCCGTGGTGGCGCCTCCACTCGGTGAGCGGGTGGCGGCAGCTGGTGGCGGCGCGGCCAATCACCGCTCCCGAATGATCGCTGCGCGTGGAGGGCTGCGCGTCCGTCTCCTAGCCGTGGAGCCGTCAGTGTGCGCGCCGCGGAGAGCCAGACAGACAGACATCTTGTAGTAGAATTTAGCGGTGTGGTGTTTTCGACCGTGGGTGTCGGTGTCACGGTTTCGTGTCGCGGTGCTCATCATTACGGTGTCGTTGTCGTCGTCATCGTCAACGTCCACGCTATTGTCGTCGCCGCTGTCGTCGTCGTCGTCGTCGCCGCCGTCGTCGTCGTCGTTGTCGTCGTCGTCGTCGTCGCCGCCGTCGTCGTCGTGGTGGTCGTTCTCCCTGTGTTCAAGCCGCGATAGTTGTCGGTGCCCTCCGCCTCGTCGTCGTCGTTTTTAAACAAGTCGTTTCATCGTTGTCGTTCACCGGAGGCTCGGCTGTGCTGCTCGTGTAGTGGTACCGCGGTTCGAGACCCCGACGTGCGGGCCGTGCAGCTCGCGTGGTCCAGCGATTCAGTTACTCGACCCGCAAAAGGCGTTGGTGGTACCTTTTGTCGGGCAGAGGGAGAGAGCAAGAGCAAAAGAGATCGCGAGAAAGAGGGAGCAAGAAAGACAAGAAGAGGAATTCCGTAGGAAGGTCAGCGTAGTAAATACACGGGGAGTAAGCGGGACACGGCAGAATAATTTCTCACTCTGCAAACGCCCAATGAACAACGCTTCGGAGTTACCGATGTGCCGCACCGTGCGATAACTTCCGTCACCTCTCCGACCCCCATCTCCTCCCTCCCCCTACTCCGTGCGTGTGTATGTGTGTGTGCCGCGCCGGGCTCTCGAGGTGAAAATACCGCCCTCTCCTTCCACCCAACCCCCCGTTTGAGAGGTAAGGTGCTACCTCGCGCGAGTAAGTACGGCTATCGAAATAAGAAAAAAAACAGTGACAGAGTGACACAGTGAGAAAGAGAGTGGGAGAGAAACGATCCTGTGCGACCGGGGTAGAGGAAGAGTGAAATAGAGAGGAACGAGGAGAGAAAGAGAGCGAGAGGCCGGCGCCCACCCGTCAACCATCCTGATACAGCATGACCTCGAACAACTCGCAGAAGCTCTCCACGACGGAACGAGTGATCAAAAGTAAGTGACATCTAAATATTTCTATTCCAACACGAAGGATATCCGCTGTGCATGCTCTGTGTACGATGCCACCTTGGTTTCGCACGGTTCCCATCAATATACGCGCGATCTTAACTAGTGTGTACGTGTGCGTGGCCCTGCGGCCTCGTCTTTTCCGGCCATCTCGGTCGGTACGTCAGTGTGCTCTCGTATTTCTTCAATTCCGTGCTTCTTTTCGCCCCCATTGTTTCGGAGTAATCGTTCCCACCGTTCTTATCTAGTACACGATTACATCAATCCTACCAAAATAACACCGCGCGAGGAGCTATCGCGAACGAACGAGAAGAAAAAGTAGGCACGTCAAAACACGTCGCGTGTCGTACAGGATTGATTTTCTTCGTAGCTTCGCGGCGCCATTGCTATCGACCTGCCAGCATTCTCATTGACCCTTCGAACCATGCTTTTCCACCCTTCCCACCAGTCTACACTCCCTTAGTGCACAACCGAATTTCCGGAACAGGCGAACTAGAATTCCAACCCATTGCCACCCACTCCGTTATAACCGCCCTCCGCTTACCCCCTCGGTACAGTGCAACCTAACCTAATTCGCGTTTAGCCCGTCAACCCCACTTCCCCCGCTATCTTCTTGTCTGCTGCAGAGCTGTGTGCGGCTCGCGCGGTTAGCCTCGTTTCCACGAGGTCGAGGAACGGAATCGTCTCGAGGACGCGGCACGCCGCACTCGAGGATTTCGCGTCTGGACGTCGTCGTCGTTTGGAACAGCTGACCGGCTCGCGTGTATATACGTGCGCTAATGCGTGTCTGATGTAAATACGCGTTTGGCGGCCAGGGAAGCAAGCATTGGCGTCGGCATAGGGGCGTCGAAAAATCGGTTCCCCCTTTCCCCTTCTGCGCCCAAGCGACAGACTTCCTCATATTCTTTTTATTCTCGTTATATTCTTACCTCGTCATTACCGCGTTTTCCAGTGACCTGGTTTTTATTTATTTTTTTTGCCCCGGAGAATAATTAATATCTCGGCCGATGCTCATCGACGGACGCAAAAAAATGCGGTCAAACGTTGCGCTACTGAACTCGTCGATACGTTCTTGTTAAGGCAATCCCTGCATTGACCTATATTCCTAATGAAATGGATATTTGGAGATCTCTATCGAACGGACCTTCCCTTTAAAACGCTCGGTAGATCTGGTCGCTTACCCTCCTCTGTCATACGGCGAGGATTAATGTTTTTGCGTTTGCTGCCGACCGCATTGCGCACCGCACGCACGATGCTCATTCTGGGGCGCATTTTCGCGTCTATGCTATTCGATGCGGGCACGCGTCGAAGCATTGTCCTCTTTTCACTGGATACAACCATACCCTTTTTAGCCGAGGAAGCGTGCTGACCCACATTGCTGCCGAAAAGGGGAACTGGTTCAGGACGTACAGGTGGCACTTTAGGTCAACGACCTTTACTGCGATGCGCCCTCCCCGTGTTTTTCTTTTACCCTTCGAATTCCGAGCAGCTCGCCTTTTCCCGACGGTTCTGTTTTTAATATATGCTAAATTATTGCATTTACACACGTCTCGTGTATATTATTCGAATAATACTCTAAAAGAAATCGACGATTAACTTGAGAAAATGAAATTGCGGAACGATTCTTCGCCGTACGACTCATCGGTACTTGGAATTATTCGAAACGATATTTTCTTACGCAGTTCTCCGCTTTTATTGCATCCTGTGCTTCGCAACGAAACCGCGTACGCGTGTGCACGCGCCAAGAGAAAACTTGATTAATCATTGCACAGAGTAGGTTCGATTGAATCAAATTGCCTTTATGAAGGATCGATACTGAGGTTTCGAGTTTGTTGTACACGCATCGAATTGATCCGCGGTTCGTGTAAGATGAAATGGAGCAGAAATAGACGTCGGCGTGGTCACGCGTGCGACCGCGAACTATCAACCACCGAATATAACTCATTGTCGTGACGGTAATATCGTAATTTGGAGGATCTCCAAGCCCCGTCGACGATTAACGATTTTTAACCAGCTATTTGATGATCCGCCGCGCGTTATTCATCCCGCGATTCCTTAGGAAACGCGGCCGTTTGTCTGTCATTCGTTGCGTCCGTTTTCTCGTTTTGCTTAACGATGCATTTGTAGGGCCGAGAAGTCAAATTTAATTTGTTACTCCGGTCGAGAAGTTTTCTACACATACTAAATCGTGTTCTGTGTGATTATTATTGTCTTTCACGATTCTCTTCATTTCCTTTATTTCTAAGGTAACACAGAGTTATTCGTTCAATTGTTTCCTCTGGTATTTATGCTGACGCTGCGAAAGGGTTAATTTAACCATGCAAAATCGCGATTGACTCTTTAATTTCGCCTACTTTCGAAGCCCCACGAATACGATTGTATCGAATAATAGAAACGTCGTGGAGCGAGATCGACATAGGGTTAAGTTATACGTTGACTTCTATTTCTCGGTCGCAAATACATAATCGGCACCGAGTGTGTGCCAGTCGGTATGAAAATTTCGTTGCCACAATTGCTGCATCTGGCGGTATGATGTAGAACAGGAACCACCTTCTGCCAGTGTGCCATTTTCTTTTTTATTTATCGTCGCACTTTTGCATGTGCACGATTATTTTATTTTCAAAACGGGAACGCCCTGCGTGCGCATACAATTAACCTCTTCTCGGCGATATGCTGACAAATGTAAAAAATGGGCTGCCCCGTTTTATTGTAGATATTGAAGAACTATTTTCATACGTGTTTGAAAAGCCTGTTTCATTAATTGAGGTATAATTTAAAGTTTGAAGCATATTCGTACGAGTTGTTAACGAAGTATTATTGTTTTTTCGAGTTTCGAAAGGGTTGAGGATGTTCGCAGGTTGTTTTACAGATCGTCGATGGTAATTATTTGTGCAACTTTTTGTACGGTCTTGTAAATTATTGTATGAGGGGTCGAAGCTCCATTCCGCTGAAACGTATCACGGTATGCCGGTTTCTCTTTAATTAATGCCTCGGTATTCTTGGATATTAAGAGTGGTTTTAAAGCGAGGCATTAGAATGTGGCGACAGGGGAGTAATGTAGAGTAACAAATCTCTCACTCTTACAAGCCAGCCTGCTGTTAAATAGATAGATACTTTGGCCTAGGCCCTTGGCACATCGACCTGAAGCAGGAAACTGACGAAATAGAAGATTCCCAGCTTGCTGACCTATATACATCTCGTCGAAAATCATCCTAATATTGTCCCAAGAAAAAAAAAGAGTTGAAGATGTTTCGTAAGAAATTCCAGGGATTAATCGAAAATAATCTCGCAAAGATGCACTTCAATATCGCAGCTGTACACAGAGAGTAATCTTCCACGGAAGATGATTATTTATTGATAATTGCTACTCCAGTTGGGATTCAATTTCAATGAATATCATAGCATCCTCAAATCATGCCCCAAAAAAGGAAACAGTATCCCTCGGTTTTATCCTTTGCTTTTTCAAACAAGTCCGGGGAAAAAGGAAGGCAATACTTGAGTGGAGAGTACGGTGGCGAAATGAAACAAAAGGCAAGCGTGTCACGATGACGAAACGCAGTTAGGGATTATTTTAGAAGCTGACGACAGAATTCGCGCCGTGCCGTTGTCAATTACGTGGTCGTCGCAACCACTTTCTCTCCGTTGGACAATTACCGAATTTAAAAGGCATCGCGTTACATAGCGCTCGCTTTACCGAGCTAATATTTTTCCAGTCTAATTGCGCCTCCAGCCGGTCGCCGGCTGCCACCGCGCCCGTCCCGGAACGATATTTCTGCACCAGAAATATTTATATTCCCCCAAACACGCGTTACCAGAACGTGAACCGACCCTCGAGGCGTACCCACCCCTCGATCGCCCCGATAATCGCCCCTTCGTCCAGTTACGCCGCCTAATTATGGAACTGACTAGTCGATTTATCGAGACGCCGGATAATTGGCTTCATTTTCCATTATCCGTGTGCGTTACTTTTGTGTTACATTGCTTGCCACATTAAGCGGAATAGGCGAGACGTTGATTAGTGCAGTATATTACTTGTACTCTATATATTACTCCGAAATCGATTTTTTTCTCTCCTTGTCGAAAGTCTTCTTCTTTACTTTATATTGCGCACGAATGTTTCTCGTTGCAGCTAGAAAGTTAGGTATAATTTAGAATTTGAGAGCTCGCGTTAACTAGGAAAATTAGACCACACCCAGTTCCTCTTTCAAATATATATATATATATATATATATATATATATATATATATATACTGAAGGGTAGGAGCCAACCGGTAATTATATTTTATTTTCAACGCGACAGACGCTGCTCAAGCCTTTCAAGTAACGCAGTGGCCGTCGACTGACGAGCGTATTGTCTTTCGAGCGTTTCGAGGCGGTCGTATCTAGCAGTTTGTAATGAAATCAAAGAGCTTACAGCGCTGCCGGGGCTCTCGCTAACGACATTACACGAGCACGATTGCGAGATAATCGTTCCGTTCGCGCGTGGGTTTAAATAGCGCCTCTCTATCCCGGTGAACGAGAGAAAAGGAAAAACGAAAGGGAATACATACGTTGGACGGCGATAGAGAATTCGGAATCATTGGTGCAGGACATTTTTAGAACAATTGAACCTTTGGAAGTTTCGAGATTTATTCGCGTTTTGCTGGAAATGGCAGAATCAAAATAATAGTTTAGGAATTCGTTTATTTACGAATCATTGCTATTAACGCTAACTATTATATTAGAATATCCGATTACATTCCATTTCCTCGTGCATATCAATTTTTTCACCCCCCAATTTTATCACCAATAGACCCTAATAAACGGAGGCGTGCGAACACGATGCACGCATTATCGTACATTACTTTAAACTCACCCCGTAATATCATTCTGTTGCATAATTCGATGTAACGGGCTCGAGCGGGCCTGTTACATCATTTCGGTCGTCCGCTCTTTAAAAATCGTACCGTTCTTAAGTATTACCGCCGTGTCAGCGTCGTATTTAACAAAAAGGAAAAAGGAATTCGTAGATTTCCTCACCGCCTAACAGCTTCGGTCCTTTCAGAAATCTCTTTTCACGCGAATGTACCTGAATGCACGTATACGTATATACGTACATATCGGCAGTAAGTTCACGGAAATCTGGCCTCTGATAATAAAGATCACGTCCCTCTCAGGTCGTTCTTTTCCGGCGAGAAAAATTCCTTACCCCTTCTGTGTACGATATTCGTGGCCCGATGCATTCTGATTGCATTAAATATGCAGAGTGTACGTGCACGTCTCGTCCACCATTCTTTTCCCCCTTTTCTGCTCTTCGTTTCGAGCGCTTCTTTTCCCCCCCCTTCACTCGAATATCTCGTCTGACAAATTCTCCTTTCATACCCCCATTCCGATTCCGACGAACTCTATAAATAATGGAGAAACGGCGAAGTACAAATTGCTCTTTATGGAAATTGACTTGATCGTTGCCGTCAACCTACCCCCTTTCTTCTTTCCATTCTTCCACTCGATGCAGTTATTCCCCCTTTTTTTTTTGCCTTTGGATAAACGTCTGTCAAGGAGGGCGTTCGATCGGAACGCATTCCTCAAGAAACTAAGGAGTGGCTTTTCAATATCTGATTCCTTCGTTTCGTTCTTCCTTACTTTTTTTTTGGGGGGGGGTCAAAACTGTGAATATTTTTTATTTTATTTGAATTATGTCGTATGCAATATTTATTGCCTCGCGTTCCTCGATCTTCTAAAGGAAGTCAATAGGAAGTACATAGTCAATATCGATACTGTTTCCTTAAAAAAAAAAACATCATTGCCACCTCAACCTCTATCCATATGCATTAAATTAATTATACCATTAATTACCATCTTTGTTTACCGCGTATATTCGATCTGCATATTCAATACCAGATTCAGTCGATCGCTATAAATCCCAATCCCCGATGGCCGAGGCAACGGGATCGAAAAATCCATCGATTGAAAAATGAAAGGGGCGGCGGAGGAACACAGGAAAAGTGTGCAGGCAAACAAACTGTTACGTGTCCAAATGTTACGTGTCCAAATAAACAGAACTGCAAGGCCCGCGAGTTCAATTGAAGGCAACTGGCAATGATCGGGAACTCGTGATCGCGAAAGTGATAAACGAATCAAGGAGCGGCTCGCGCGATATAATCCCTCGATTTCAAAACGGCGCACGATTGCGTATAGAATCGTCGCAGTCGCGTTCCACCCCGTGGCACCCTCTCGACGTTTCGCGGATATCGCGTTAAATATTGGAACGTGGCCCCGCCGGTATTCCGCGCGTTAATCTAGGATTTGCATCACTCGGCGTAACGCGCGACCGTCGTTTGTGTTGTGCGTTATTTATTAAAGGCGAGACTGTTCTGCCACGACGATAGCCGCGCGTGCCATTATTTGCCAACGGTCTATAAATATTTTCATAGCTTCATAATGCCTGCCGTCGAAAGCTATTTTCGTTGCTCGAGCATCTTGCCGATCGTTCTCCGGCATCGAGATCGCGATACGACGCGAGCAACCGGGGGCATCTTTCACCTGCGTCGACACATGGGCCCGCACGACCGGTCGTTCTTTGGAAACGAGGGTTGAAGCTTGCTGAAACGGGATTGGGATTACGAGGTGGTTCGATTTACCCCCGAATAAGAAGCTGCAGTTCCCTTGTTTCTGGTTCATTGCACTCGGGTTTATTCGTTTCGAAACATTCGGCGGTTCTTCAATATGTTCTTTCACGCGCGTACTTTGAATACCATCGAGGTGGTAGTTTTGGCCCTCCTTTGGAAATTCTTTTCCAATCAGACCGCCGCTTTTCAGTGGCCTCTTGCACACGAGGTTACCGACACTATCTCGTTAAAGGGTGCGACAGTGCCAGGAGGAAGCATTTCTTCTTGCTCGAGCATACGATTCCTCTTGCATCCATAAATCGAACAATCTCGAGCGCAAAGTGGTATTGACATAAACACGCATTTCTTCCCGAAGATAACCATCGTATAATGGTTAGTCATTAAGTTCGCACCGATCAGTTTACCTGTACAATGTATTAGTCACCACGGTAGAACGTCGTTGGGCAGAACGATCTTACGACGATTACAGAAGCGAGCTTCTGTGCGACAGCGATATGGGAAGTGCCTTGACGTGTGCAAACACGGAGTGAGAAGATTTGTCGCGAATGTTAATTACATTTGACGCAGGCACGTGTTCGTCACCCACGTGGCGTCCGATAAGATCGCGAGACGGCTGTAAAATCGTGATAATGATATCGAGAATGCGTCGTACCATGTGTGACCTAGTTTCACCTCCCAAATACTAGCACGAAACATATTTCTATCCTGTCTTACGTCCGCGGCATTGTTCCGCGAAGTTAGTTCAACAGAATCAAATTCTCGATCGGATAAATCAACGGTCGGAAATTCGCGGCGACCGGGACGTATTTCTGGTAACCTGTTTAAAATAACGTTTCACAGAGCTGTTTGATCCATGGATTTAGAGGAAGCAACTGTTTCGCGTACAGAATCCAGTCGCGTCCATTAATTTGCCGTAACTCGATAGTAGTCTGTTCAAAATACCAAAAAATCCCCGATATATTTTTTCGTAACGTAGGAACTTGTGTCTGACGGTCGAAAATAAGCATAGAGTGCAACGGTCAGAGTGTGCCGAACAGAGGGTTGATCCCTTTCGAACGGAATTTAATTAATCACGCGGATCTACGAGTAAATCAACAATAAAGGGGTTCCCACGCCAAAGGGGAAAATAAGTCTCGCGGCAGGGGAAAAATAAGGTTCCTGACGTTACTATAGTCTCACGTATACGTACAGCGACTAGTATATAGCAAGCATAGGACAGAAGTATTACCGGGCCCCGTGGTGGCTCGTGGCTCACGGCTGGGTGGAGTGTAATAATAGACACAAACTCATTTGGCCGGTCGGCCAACTACATTTGGCTCGACCGTCGTCCACTGTTCGTTCCTTCGTTGCTCGTGCCGGGTCGGCGAAATTTTTGTTGACTTTACGAAAGAACAAATAAACAGGGGGCCTCTTCTCCTGTTCTCGCGGGCGTTTCGCGCCTCTTTAAACCATATCGGTGCTCCCGAAACGATGGATGTCGTGCGTTTCCTCCTAATTGTTCCGCTGCTTGATGGGTCACATTTTTCTTTCGTATCGTATCGTGGGTGATACCCGGCTGATACGAGGCGATTCGTTGGTAGACACGATTCTGTATGGAATTAAGTGGACACGTCGCGAACATTGTTAATATTTCAATGAAAACTTCTCGGCTCGCGGTTTATATTGTAATGATTGAACTTTTATTTGTTCAGTTTCATCGAGCGAACAGGTATTATCGACGATCTGCGTACGCTGCATTCGAAATAATTATAGTACTCAAAGGCAGTTCCTTGTAGGGGTTGCGGTGGAAGCTACACAAGAGGTTCACCTTCCTCTAGAAATCCTCTCTGCCATAGCTCCGGTCGGATATTTATAGGCTGGCCTCCCATGTTTCTCCGCGGAAAAAGTCGGAGAAAAGAAGACGCAATCACCATGCGAGAAGCCGAACCGTGCCCTCTAATCTTTCAGCCGCAATTGTCACTCTTACTTCTTATCTATTTCTCGTCCATCCGGGCCGTACTAATATCGCGGCCAATCCCCATTGCGCCTCGAACACGTCTCGCCGAGCAGACGCACATTTGCACACCGAAACCCAAAGGAGCTTCGTAAACAGCCCCCCGTTAGACTTTAAAATCGCGTCATTGGACAGGCGCACTCGATCGTCCACCGTAAAGGGGCTCTATTTTTAATTGGCATTGAGCCTCATCGATGGGACAGACCTATGGCGCGTGCAATAAACAATCACCTCGCACTCTTTCATTTCACCGTCGCGACGCTCCGCTTGTGCACGCCTCTTCATCGCGGGCGACAAGTCGAGTCATGGGGTTTCTATTTTCGTAGACAAACGATCCATCGATGCTGGCCTCGCAAGGGCCATCCCGTGGCGCAAAGGAAGAATGTCGATTCCGACAGATATTCCGTGGAATCGTCGCGAAGATACGGTGGGGGTACGTTGCGCGGGAATTGACGAAATCGTCTGGAAGATGTTTGGGGTGTGGGAAGGAATGCGACTGATGTTCGAGTGGTACTTTCGACGAGGAGTCTTGGACCGTGATCGAGATTAACCCCGAAGCGATGGATCGTTGTAGATCCACGGGGGTGGACGATTTTTTTCTTCGAGGTCTGTTAGAGGGGGATGGTTCGGTCGAAATTCGTGGAATGTGGAAACTTGTAATTAAGGGTTGCGATTTATTTGGAAGTTTTATTTTTTGTTTTATCAGAGTTCATACACACCACTAATTGTAATTATTTCCATTCATTTTAAATGGATTTAGTAATGGGATACATTTGTCGTGCTTCGTGATTAGTTAATGCTACGTGGAATACCGTAGCAGAAACCTCGGGTTAGACAATCGTCCAGACGCAGACGATCGTTGATGTAATCGTCAATGAATCGGGGAACCCATTAACCCATTAGAAGTCATCCCATTGTTCGAGGTGTTTCTCCGCCGCAACTTTCACGCGTCGCAGCGGTTTACGTGTCAACTTGTATATCGCAAAGATTATCGAATCTCCAACTAAATGGTCTTCCCGGAAGTCCTAGGAGTTCGCTTGAAATACCAGTGATCGTTAGAACCACCAAGGAAACGATAATTCACTGTTGCAAAAATTACGAGTCCCTAATCAATTGTGTTCTTTCAAATGCAGCTTATTACTAATTCAATAGGAATGCATGAGGAATGTTACGAACGTTTGCGAGCAGTATATTTTTTAATAATACCAATGGTATCTAGGTAACAATGAAGGAAAATCATTTAAGTAATAAAGTAAAAAAAAAATTGCACCTATCCTGGCGCCGCGAATAAATCGGCGTGTCTAAACGGGGGGACAGGAAATTAAAACCCTCAATTAGTGCAACCTTGTAACCTTGTCAGCGAGTTCCTGCTGCCCGCGAGAATCGATACCGCACCTATATGTAGGACGTGTAAGTAGGGAGTTCGCCTTGTCAGATCCTGTTAGAAGCGTCGGTGGTGTAACAGATGGCGAATAGTGTGAGAGAGGGATGAAGTCGAATTTTCAATTTAATCGTGCTGCATCGGCATCTTTCGATTGTTTCACTAAAACAATTACTCCACATCCGCAGACATATGACTATCCTTTCTGTTAGGGACGATTGAACGACGAACTGGAACGCCGATTCGCGATTTTTAACTGGCACAGCTTATCGGTGAAATAGCCGACGAAAGAAGCATTCGAAGCTAGAAGTTCTTGTCTGTTTCATTCATGTTTCAATTTCTCACTGTCTGAGTGTATACCCCTTTCGTATCATCGATGC
Organism: Nomada lathburiana; assembly: GCA_963667235.1. Classification (NCBI taxonomy): domain Eukaryota; kingdom Metazoa; phylum Arthropoda; class Insecta; order Hymenoptera; family Apidae; genus Nomada; species Nomada lathburiana. The sequence continues at coordinate 12,176,379 of OY763905.1, read as the reverse complement.
TTCTGTGTTTTATTGTTGGAGGGTTGCTCGAATTAACAGGATTATCATATATTATGATATTAAACAGTTTAACGAGCGAGAGAAGACACTGCATCGTTCTCTCGAAACGTGATACCAAAATGAATTATTACACGCAACAAAAATGATTGGTAAACAAATTTTAATCGCGATTTCTCCACGACGCGCAAGGCTCATTAATTTTCCCAATATCACTCTTTCGACGCCTCCATCGTTCTCGCTCATCGAATGGCAATCGTATCAAGGATAAGAGGCATGCACGATGCGTGGACAGGTTCGTGCAACAGAGATAGCAATGTTCACGGTCCGAATGACCGCAGGAGAACGCAAATGTTAATTCGGGGAGAATGGAACGGGTTCTGGGCGATTCCGACGAATTTCCTGGGTCGAAAGAAATTCAGGTTCAAGAGGAGGACCGAGGACAAATCTTTCGCGACCCTCGCGCCGAAGGTTGTACCTTCGTTTAGCACGACGTCGTTCGCAACGAAACTAGGCCATCGACGAAGGGCGCACGAATTCATTACGTGGCCCGCTTTTCGAACTCAGCGAAATATATCTGATCGAACCGACTTCCTTCTCGTTTCTCTCGAATTTAATCTTCTCTTGGCGCGGCGTTCTTGCACATTGATTTTCGTTAGAGAAACAAAAATCGAGTGAGTTGTGTAAGAGGGAGAGAGAGGCTGTTCGTATTGTAATTTTTGCGGGAACTGGGTAAATTGCAGTGGATTGGGAAATTCTGGAGAATCTTTGCACGCAATCATTGATTTACTTCTGAAATCCTCTATACTTTCATTGCACTCTGCATTTCTCATAATAATGAACTAGTGCGTTTGGAATTGTGAGGGTCGTAACATAATCGGACTCATTCGATCCTCCACTTACTCATCGAAAGAAATACAACCGGCTTGAATGCGGCATCGTTAAATGGGTCACTAAATGGCGCAAATAAATTCGTAAATCGGGCAATTCCCGTACACGTAATGCAATAAATGAAATACAATAAAAATCACCGCATGCACAAGTGCACACCGTTGTCGCACACATAATACTCGTTCGCTGTTCCGATTGGTGGACGCCATGCCAGGACACCGGCCTTTCCTATTCACGCATCAACAGGTGAACGATCGTCCTCTAACCCTTGCGTGCCCCTATCCTTCCAATTCATCCCGCCGAACAACCCACGCCCCCGTCAAATCGACGCTTCTCTTCCGCGTAAAAAGAAAACAAAAGACAAGAATACAAAATTCATCCACGATATATTTCAATTTCTTTCATCAACCCCAAACGAACGATCTTTGCGTCTCCCACCTTTGAATGAAGACTTCATGCCGCGATAGAAAGTTCCGTAGGAGCTACGTAGGAAAAGAGAGTACCGGTGAAACAAGGTACGACGAGAGAGAGAGAGAGAGAGAGAGAAAGTGTGAGAAAGAGACAGGCGGGGCACACTGGGGCCAGATCAATACACACGGCCAACCCCGTAGTAACGCATAGAATACCTTATTCATAACACACCGTCGCGTCGTGTCCACTGCTTTTTTTTACGCTCCCTCCTTTCAACCCCCTAGAGATGTTCAAGCCCTGTGCGGTCGGCCTGTAGTTACACGCGGCTTGAAAAAAAAACAAAAAAAAAACCGTGGAGGGTTAAAAGGGCACCCCGACGCAGAAGGGGACGGTGCACGTCGGGATCGCGTTCCCTCTGCCCGACGTTTAAGGGACCAGACGGGGGAAAAAAATTTCGCCGATGCAATGTCGTTCAACCCTTTTACCCCGCGTCTCGTCCCTCTTTTCGGATTACGAGCGCACCCGATTCATTTAGACGTCCGTGGCTCGAAACGGTCGGCGAATCGACGACGAGATTGATTTTGCGGTCGCGTCGGTGGTCAGGAACGGTTAGGGTTGTTGTGCGAGCGTGATTACCGTCTATGGAACGGTTCTCGTTTGGTTCTTATTTTTGTTGCTTTTCAATCGACGATAATCGTCCGTTTTATCCACTTCGGGCAGTCGCGCATCGTCGAGGAAGCATCGTACCCCAATTTTAAATTGCCTTTGACAAATGTGCGTTCGTTCTCTTTACGCGGACCTCGGTTTCACAATAACACATGCACGCCTGCAATCGATAGCAGAGTCTAAACTGTTCGAAACGCCGAAGATTTATTAATAGCCGACGAGCAGCGAGAATAGAAATGCTGAGTGTGCAATCGAGCCTTCGACGACCGTTCAACCGCGTCGTTAAATAATAAAACATCGATTCGTCACGGTTGGCACGCATTCCTCGTGGTTCGAAGCCGGTTAAAAAATATTTTCCTCAATGGGGAAAACCGGCTGCGGCTCGATTAATTCGCTCGAAGGCCGCGAGAGTTTCTCTCGTTTCCAGTCGGTTCTCGCCGATGAAACGTTCGATTCCGCGAGACGATCCCCGGACGAACTTACGTTACTTCACGACAGTTCGTTTATTTATAAATAAATGTCAGCCCGTGTCCACAGAGCTTCGGTGAATTCGTGAAGAGGAGAAAAATGTTTGGCGAACCGGTTGATGATGGTCCTATTTTAGGAAACTTTTTATTTCAGACGAACTTTTTTTTAGAAATCCGATTCCTTTGTCGTTTTCGAGTTATTTCTGTACCCTTTCTTCTTTTAAACTTTCGGACGGTGTAACGCGCGCGTGTGTGTGTGTTTTTTAGTACGTTTCGGAATTTGCAAACTTTCTTGGAGGGATAAGTTCGAAATATTTGCCCGAGATAATTTACGATTTTGGTAGCAAGCGTTACAGTAATATTCTGCTCGGTACCGTCGAAATTTTCAGTAGCTTAGGACCTTCGATTCTCCAAATTGGTTCACGCAGAGTGGCATGCCGGGGTGATTTGTGACCGTGTTTTGTAAGGCGAATAATCGAAATCTCCATTTGAAATCGACGATACTCATTAATGCACGAATGCCGCCGAGGGAACACGGGCCGCGTTAAAATTCAAATTTGTTGCTCGAGGTGGTGGAATTTTGATACTCACTCTCCGGCAGGATGGGGCCCCTCCTTGAATAAACGTGCAATTTCGTTTCTTTTTCTCGTGCGACGACTCCCCACCCCCGCGGCTCTTTATGAATTATTAAATCCTCGATACGCAATGCAGCATCCGTGTATTTCTCTCGTTGTGTTTCTCAGGTTCGTCGGATTTAACGATAACACCGGAATTTAACTTCGACTTTTTACCTACGCCTCTTTCTATTAATTTTCCTTGTTAAATGCTAAATGACGACAGCATAATAATGCCGATGGGTTGAATGCTTTATTAATAAACAGTATCACCCGTCGGGAAGAATCCATACACAGAATTTCTAACATTCGCAAACAATTTGCCGAAGAATCGACATTCCTTGCCTCGTATTTCAACTTGGCTTCGGAGTTGTCATTTAACGAGCTACCAAACGAAACACGATCTACCTGGCCCGCTCGCGAACGTTTCAGTCGATGGTCCAACAGGCGCGATGCAAATTTTCGAATCCTCAGAAACAGCGAAGAAGTCACGTTCGTATCGTAAACCCGCGACGGCACCGTGACGGCGATAAAACGAGCGTCGTTTCGAAGCGAAATGGACTCGAACGACGGGGATTAAACGCGAAAAGATTCTGCTGATCTTATACTCTCCATAGGCCACCGGTTCCTCTGTACCGAAACGTGTCCTCGTTTCGCGGACTTTCTCCAGAGATGATCGTTCACGTCGAAACGACGGTCTATTGAACGCTGCGATATCGTTATTAAAGTCACGATCGTCATCGCTCTCGTCGCGACCAATCTCGCTTTTATATCCGTAATAAGCGTTCGCTCCGAAAGCTGCTTTAAACTTCTCCATCGGGCCATTCTTTAACGCGGTCGTTGATTTTCTTTTTCAGCGACAAAGAGACATGGAGGGTTAGGGGCGAGGTATATAGCCGGCCATAAATTTCTGTCGCCATATTTCGCTACGTCGTTAAAATCGTGCCGTTTTCTTTATTAGCTCTCGTTATATCTGTTATCGAGTTCGCTCGCGTGGATTCTATCAGCGGAACGCCTTGAATTTTTTCGCCCCCTTGCCCCGTTACGGCCACGTTCACCTGCCGCGTTTTTTTTTTCTTCTTTTCCCTCGCGTCCACCTTGAACGAATAAAGAACCACTGATTACGAAGTGTTGCGCGCTCGCTGGTTTCTGGAGTAAACGACTTTTGTGCGGGCGAACGGTACGCTTCGCGCGTTAGTCAGATTAACTTAACGTTACTTTATTTCGGTCGGACGTTTTGAAAATTGCGCGCCTTTGAAATCGTGCAGCTGTTATTACGCGGGCAACCGCACGCAGTATAGCTTTAATAGAAACGAAACTGCAGGCTTCAGCCGTCACACTTCCGTGCCATACTTCCCGAGAAGCTCCCCGGAATTTCAATAAATAATTAAGTACCGCAAACAGGATTCGTTCCAAGGAACGAACCGCCAACACCCAGGCTCTAATTACAGTCTACCCCGTAATAGCCACCGCGAGGCACAGAATTTTACCTACATACCGACGACGACGCGTGTGCGTGTCTATTTTCGAACTTCCCCTTGCTCACCCCCCCGGAGAAGCTTTGTTCCCGCGCTTCGTTGTTCCTCGACGCGTCACCAAGGAAAGGGTGAACGGAAAGGGTTGCTCCCAGCGGCGGTCGAAATCCGGGCGAGAACGAGAGAATTTCGAAAGCTCGCCGCCGGAATTTCGCCCCTCCCCCCGTTATCATCGTCAACGTCGCCGTCTCGATCGGGCCTCCGTTTCCTCCGCGACCGTTCGACGGTCGTTATCGCCGAGACGAATCTCGCGTGGCGCCTCCGGGCTTCCGGGCGGATCGAATGAAAAATTTATAGCCGTGTCCTTCCGCTCGGATTTCCCGCTGCGGAAGCTTAACTAAGCGTAAAAGAAGGTCTAGCGCGCCGCGGCGCTGTTAAACGAGACCGGTCGATAACGCTCCGCGTTTTCGCACGCACGATGCTGCTGCATTCGAGGGAGGGCGTTAGAGGGTGAGGGAGGATTGCAGGGGGGGGGGGGGGGTTGCGCGAGATAAATATATAACGACGACGCGATTAAAGGAGAGGAAAGGTCGTCCTTCCGCACGGAGATTAACGGCGGCGCCCGCGTTCACCGTGTTACAACCTTTCGAGCGGACCAAGGTGTTCTTTTTTTAATGCTGCACACTCGAACACCTTGCTCGCTACGCGGAGCAAAGGGCGGCCGTGATCGACGGTGAATATAAATCGTTAGGGAATATGGCGTTTCAGGTGGAGCGGGCCAAAAAATTATTCTTGCTTCATTATTCATGATTTTTGGGGCGACCAGAATGTTGGTGTTACGACAATCATTCCTGAAGCAGTATGCATTATTTCATGGTGTAATTAGTGTGCTTCGTGTCCGTGTATATTGTTCGGGGGATAATTGTCTCGACACCAAACCAATGAAGTCGCGAGTGAAACCAATGCGCTGTGCGAACACTTTTTTGACCCACTGTATGTCAGGCTGAAAATGAGGGTATTCTTTTCTTTGGAAGTACAGTTGGGGGTCTCGGTTAACCGGATTAATCCGGGGGATGGGCTGGCCGGGGAAATTTATGTACGACGAGATAATGATTGGGGAGAAATGTTCGCGTGCAACGTTGAAGGACTTGCACTGAAACAGTACAACGATTTTGATTAATGACGTAGTTCGACACCCTCTTTGTTGTTGAAACTTTCAGTTGATAAATCAATTGAGTCGTGGTTCCCATGCGTAAGCAATAGATGACGGTACGGACACAAAAAAATGATTATGCTTTTGATAGTATTTTTGTGAAAACCCGAACCCTCCAATTAAGTCGAGGGGGTCACTGAATTTTGGCTCTAAAATTGTTACTCTTTGAACTGCTGTTACCTTGTGAAAAATGATCGCACGACAGTCTACCTGGGCTCGTTTCAAAGGGCGAAGCCTCTACTTTAACGTGCCTCGCTTGAATTTTTCAAACATCCTTTTATATTAGACAGCCAAGTATGAAACTGAAGTTGCCTTTCTCCTCCCATTGTCGTCATTATCAGCAATCGTTATTTTTTTTTCTTTCCACGAAATTCCTGAGATTTCTCAACGCTTCTCGCCCGACCCTCCACCCCCTAAATACCTTTCCCCCTTGGAAAGATCGTCTAGGCCAGAGGAGTTTCAGCCCAAACGATCGACCTTTCGCCGCATTCCAGCCAGCTTGGAGAGCGACGGAAGGCCCTCGGGTCTCTCCCGCTTCCCACCCTCGTCTGGAAGCTATTTTTCTTCGTTCCAGTTGGCCCTCTACGTCTTGCTTATGTGTCAGTGCCCCCGGCTGCGACCCCTGCGACCGATGAGCCTCTTCACCCCGGTCGGACACCCCTGGTCGGCGCACTTTGCGTCGACGAGGGTGCCCGAAATCGCGCGAACGTGAAGACGCTAGTTGTGCACGTGGACGAGGGTCCCGTGAAACGACCCCGAACCGTCTCGACGAATATTTTCGGACCACTTTGGTCACACCTGTCGCGTCGAGAATCTTACCTCTCGCATGTAATGATGTTTCTGAACGTGTTTCGGAGTCGGGGAGGGTACTCACCGCGGTGGATCTGGTTCGAAGAGTGGCTTTGTCAGCGAGTGGAATTGTCTGGCGCGACTTAAGAATTGCGGAATTATTTTCTTCAACTTCGGGACCGTGTACGCATTGCTACACTGGTACAGATTTGTGTACTTTCGCAGTGATACGATTTCATTGCAGCTTACCGTGCTCGCGTTATCGTTGTGCCAGGATAATTTGGGCGAGGGGCTCTCGCGACAAATATTTTGTTTTACCTTTGAAACGAGTTCGACGATCCACGCTTAAATTGTTATATCATAAATCGTGCTTATACAATAGAGCATCGCGTATCGTGCGAAACTTGATCGTCCACCGTCCGTTCGTCTCTGTAATATGATTTTCGAACAAATGAATCGTTCACGCAAGTCTTCCAATATTTCCACGGAAACGGCTACGAACTATGCATCGTGCAACACGTACACGTAGCCCGAAACTTTTGCCCGCGGCTTCGAATCGCCGAGAAACATGTTCAACCAGTTTCATCGATCGTCTCTGGCAACGAAAACTCGCGGAACAATACGATACTTCGCCCGTGCGTACAGTGAACCTATTTAGACGGCGGTGGCTGCGCACGTGGAAGGCATTATTTCGCGAAATTGAAACGATCCTGACCGGCTGTACGTATCGCTGAAATTAACGGCGTCGCTTTCGAGGCACGTGCCCGGCGCAAGCTGCGACAAAGTTGCACGGACGTGTTCCAGATGCGGCCGCGTGTCTGAATTAGCACTTTTATTGCCGGGACATTTTTCGTCGGACGCGTAAGCTGTCATCGAGACGGCGCGGTGTTACGGCTGCTCCGCGTAATCGGGTGGACATCTTGCAAATTGCTCGATTTATTCGGCGTTACGCGCGTACTCGCTTTCGCGGACCGCGGGACAGCTGATCGACCTTTGCGAAGGGAATCGTTCGCGCAGATCGTACGATTCTGCGGGAAATTTACTTCGGACTTTATTTTCTTTCGCCGAGAGTCGTTAGATTTCAGTTGCAACGAGTGGCTGCTCATTTCGGGATATATTTTATTAGGACAAATGTGTTCACACAGGTGCGATGCCAATTCATTCAATTTCATTTAGAATTTTATTCGTTCCTGAGTTACAAAAATACCGGCGATAGTCCGCTAAGTGTTGCATCTTATCAAGTCCTGTACTGTTTCGCATATGCAATGTTGCATATTCGGGGAGAACGAGGAGAAAATGAATTAGGCAATCCATCTGAGCCGTTCGGTTCGGTGTTTTAATATCTTCGAAAATTTCCCACGCGACAGATAAATGGGAACAGGATATTCTTGTCTCGATTTCATTGAAACGTATATACGCAACCAGCTGAACAAGTAGTTTACAAGAATTGCTGCGATTCCAAGCGCAGACACGATTTGTTCACATCTTTCTGCGCATGTTTCTTTCATACACAACAGCGGTGTCCTTTTTCTCGGCGGAAAGTACGATTCTTCGTGGTTGCGAATCGTGTCGTTGTCGCTCGAGTTTCCTTTCGCCGTTTCCCCGCAGATATACGTGGATTGTCTCCCACGGAAAGTTTGCTTGCCGATGCGGAAACGTCATGAAAATTGAATCGACGTGCCCGTCACGACCGTGTTTCGCCATTTCCGATGTATTTCGTCCCGCGTCCAGGCGAATTAATGCCGCGGAAAACAAGATCCCCCCCGTCCTTCGTTTTCTCGAGGAGCAGTCTTGCTTCTCGGGACGAACTTCCGGGACCAATAGGCGATTTCCGGTTTACAATTTTTCCTCACCTCGAGAGAGGCGGGCCACTTTCTGCCTGCTCCTTCTCGGCAAGCCTCATTGTCCGAGCTCTGGCAGGCGAATTACTCTGATTCCCTTTTCCTTTCTTTTCTTCTTCCTTTTATGGAATTTTTAATGCAAGCAACGAATAGGATATAATGAATTTTATTATATTATTTCTTGACTTGTATTTAGATTCTGCTCATCCCATATTGCTGTTGCATATTATTGTTATTATTATCGCTGCGACGAAGCCCTTCGGGCGCTTCACCTGGTCGCACACGACCCAGCCAGGGCTACCCTTTCACCGAGACCGAGCAAAAATGATTTCGATCAACGACAAAAGTGGCCACGATATTCATCGTTTACCTTCCCAGACCACACGCTTCATTAGCAACGGAAACTGTTTGCCAATAACCAGACCGCCGGTGGCAACGAATTCCAGCGTGATCGTACGTCGATCGAAGGACATCGATCCTCCGATCGATACACGGCTGCAATGTACATACGTATGTGTGCATGGCCCACGACCGTGTACGTAGCGGCGACGCGAAGCATTCGCAGAATTTGGCAACAGCAATCTGCGATTCCGTGTGCCAAGCACTCGACCCATTTAGCCGGTCACGAGAGCCACTCGGACACTCTCGATATCGGGACGAATCAATTCGATTGATTTTAATCGAACCACCGTCGAGTACAGACATCCCGAAATATTGATTCAACCCCCCCCCCCCCCCCGGGGGGGGGGGTTTAAAGGATCGTCCCGATCTCGTTTTACTCGTTCTGCGCAGAACTTTATTCGAATACGATCGCAGCGGTGATCGATAGATGCTGTTTCGAATATTTCGCTGCATTTGTTATGCGGTTCAGGTCAATTTTATTCTGAAACTGGAGTGGGCAATTTCGGGGAACGCGGAGCAGCGTTCTTTGGGTCGAGGAGTTTCGGACGCTGGATAATAAATGAAATTTTCCTTCGGTACAATTTCTCAGTTCGATATTGCTGCCTAATTTGTTCAATTCAATTGCATTCCAATTGAACCGAGCGCGGCGCAGATCGCCTGCGATAGTTCGGTGACCAATCGATCGAACGTTTGAACTCGTTTCGAGGATCGTTCGTGAATTGTTCAGTGTTCGCGGAGATCTCGAAGTACAATTTTAGATACCCTTTAAATACTGAAGTAATCGCGACTACCTTTACTTGAATCAATTGCTCGACGAACTCCCTTACACGCGTACCACTTAACACGACCACGGGTTTAACAAACAAAGAGCCCTCTCGTCATTTTTTACACGGTTCCTATCTGCCTCGTCGGTCAGAAGCCAACATCCGGAGCTCTCAATTGGAAACCTCCACACGTGGATCAATAATACCCTCTGAAACGCTGAAATCCAAAAATACCTCCTCCAATCCTATTGCCATCCCAAATATTCCAAATCCTTCGGAGATCTCTCTCAGTGAGAAGTAAAACCATCCCATCAATCCAATCTGCCGTTCGCGTGAACCCTTCCAAATCGTCCGACCAAAATACCACGAAAAATCGAGTTCAAGGGCCGATTTCACCCCCTGAGGTCGAATTAACGCACGAACGTAAGAATCCGCTCGTCTTGCGGACGGCGTACTTCACTACGCGCGCAAAGTTCCATACGTTTCTGAATTTCCGGGTTGCCTAACCCTCCTCGCAAGCCACGGATGCAGCGGTTCTTCATCCCGCAACGGTGTCCTCGAACGCGGATCGATAGATTCGCGCCAGCGTAGTGAAAGCTGCCCATCCGTCTTCCTCGCTCCTGGCCTTTCCCTTGTTTCACCCTCTTTTCATTCCTATTTTTCTTTTTTCCCTTCCCTCGCGCCATCAGAGGATGCTAGCGTCGCACGGTCACCGGGTTCGGGTTGCACGCCACGCGTCCCGGCACACATGCGCTTTGCTGATCGATTCGAGCGTTGCCCGTGGATCCGCAGGGGAGGGTGGTATTATTCTCGGGTCGAGGAGGGAACGTGTGCCACAAGGATGACGCGGAGGACGGCGGTAAGATAGCGGGTGCACACGCGGGAAAGCGGCGACACGACGGCCAAGTTCGAATTTTTGGGGTGGTCCGCGGATGTGCAATTGTATTCGACGGCCTGGTCCCGGAGGAATCGATGATCGGAGAGGCATTTCGTTTGGCGGAGACGGTTAATAGATCGGATAGTTCGGGGATTTTAGACTATCGAGGCCGGCGAAATTTCATTTAACTTCGAGGAACTTTGCGTTTCGCCTTCGGGGCGATATTCTTCTCCCGGCTTGCGGGGGGAAAGTTGCGAAATTGACTTGCTTGGTGTATTTCTTTTTTGCGGTTTTAGTTCCGGATATCCGCGATTAATTTTCCGCCGTAGTTATCGCTCCGTTTTATTTGGCCAGAGTTTTTCGGGAATGTTTCTCCCAGGAATGGGTTTCCGCGCGGTCGATTAATAATTTTTGCGCGCAAGATTTTCGTAGTTTTTTTCGCACGCAGAGAAGCGGATTCTCGAACGAGTAATCTGCCATTGGACGTCCGTCCTTCGTGTACTCTTGCGGCGAGTTCAACTTGGGGAAAAATGGGCTAACACTTTGGCGCAAATTGAAATTCCCCGATAACCAGGTCGGCCACGTTTCCGTCGACTTTCATTGCTCGATTTTACGAGCCTTTAATACAGCTTATGAAATCGAATTCACCCCGAACGGGGAGGTTTTATTCGAACCCGGTAGCACTTATCGAATCTTCAAACGAGCGAACAACCTCGTTTTATTTAACTTAATGTACAAAGCATACCTCTCTAAAACGAAAATCGTCATTTCTTATTCACGAACAGACGGAACATTTTATATCAACGACAAAGAGGCTTTTGAATATCTAATGTACAACTTTATTCCACGCAAAATACATTTTTCACTCAGACTTTTTTCCCCATTTTTGTTCGTTATTTTTTTTGCAGTCAAAGCGAACCATTCTCGACGCGTTTATTATTCGCCGGGGCTCGAAATTTTCGTTAAAGTTACACCAAAAAAACGATTCACGTTTCCGTGTATCCTCGTCGAGGGTGCGGCTGATGGTTAAAAAAAAAAAAAACCCGGTCCAACGGTTCCTGGTTGACGATGTTGAACGATATCTGGCGATATGATGTCCACGACATATTTCCAAGTTTTTTTTCCCCCTCGCAACGACGTCTAGAATTTGCAGGGTTCCATTGCGAACGCGTTTATTCATTCCAACGCGATCGCCACTATCATTTGCACTTTATCTCCGTTTACGTTTTCATTTGTCGCGCTGTGCTCCATTCCTGTCCGTTTCGTCACGACCCATTCTACTTCCCGTTACAGCAACCTGGGCAACGTTGATTAAAGTATTCATACCAGGAAAGAACAAAAATTTCCACCGCAAATTCGTTCACGCTGTGCGTTCGATGGAGCTCACTCGCGATTGCAATCGTAACGTTATACTTTTTTCATCCTCCTTTTGCTACCACTCTAGAGCCGGCCACAGATGCGCGCTCGTTTGAACGGTGCAAGGCTCGATGCGTTCGCGAAAGGTGGTATTTTATTTCTAACATCGCTGACCGAACGCCCTCCTTTGCGACCGTTTCGTTTGCCCACCCGCCGCCAATTTTTCTCCTCTATTTTTTTTGTATCCCTCCCTTTTCCGCGGCATTTCACTTCATTTCTGCACGTTATATTTCGCTTCAGTCGTCGACGATACGGCGGGATGTGCACGATCCGAGTGTGCACTCGCGATCGTTGCCTTTGTTACGAGCGAACAAACAGCATGCTTTTCAATCCGGCGAACGAGAATTCGGTCTTCTGCGAAAATCGTTTCGGAGGGAACTTTCCTTTCGCTGAGAACAGCCACGATGCTCTGACGCTCTTTGCGTACATTCGCTTACCTTGTTCAGTTTTCAATTAGCTTTGCACCCGTGCCGAATGGTCGACGATCGAACTGGCACGATCTATTTTTCTCGAATTTCGTTTAGTCTCACGTTTCTAATTAAATTGAAATTTACAGATACAGGATCCGAGTTCTCGATCATATTTTATTTCTCAAGTGTTCATTGTCCGATGTTCTTGACACGTTTTGTATTTATATATCGCGCGCTGTTTTTCACAATTTCTGACGAAAAACGAAAACGATATTTTCCCCGTGCTCTTTCCGCGGTAAATGCGAATAATCCGCACGATTCCAGCCGGGGCGAATCAGGGAATCCATCGGAGGAAACAAGCATCGTCATTAAACGTGTCGCGGCACCACAAACGAATCCCGTGACCCGTTATCAAGATATTTCCCATTCACGGGATTCTCTGGAAGATCGATCGTCGGCTTCGCAAACGGATAGCCGGGCGCAATTGCGATTGCGTGATACGCGGAAACAAATCAGCCGCGGTCGCGAAAATCGCGCGATAAATTCGGGTTATAAAGCTGTTTGCCCGCGATGGCCGGCGCTTTTTACGCTCCCACGCAATCGAATATTTTGCGAAACACGAATCCCCGTGGCCCCGCGATGACAGTTTCCCCAATACCGATTCCTGCGTCTGGACATTTTTGAGGTGGCCGTGGCATTTTGCAACCAAGTCGTTGGAATTTCGTAATCGAAGGTTGACGAAAGTCGAGTCGAATTAAAACGCGCGGAACGGGACGAGGCGGCTCGTGGAACGTTGTTTCGTCCGAACAATGTTTGCGTGGCAAAACGGGGGGTAGAATTATTATCCTCGCAACTTGCGGCGGCGGTGAATGATGAACAATAACGAACTGCAGCGTGGTAAAACTATAAATTTCTTATTTGAACAAATTCGTTCGAAATGCACAGATACAGCCAACGATACCCGTGAACGTTTTACGATTGCCAATTATCGTTCGAACACCGCCGCGTTGCGTATTTCACAAGAATCTATTGAACCCTAATTGTGTCGGGCACTCGAATCTTTCTGAGTTATTCCGTGCTATGTTTGCGCGCGACAAACCGAAATTTACAAGTCTAAAATTAGCCTGTCTGTCTTTCCACCTTTTGCCGTTTGACCCATTTTCGTTGCTGACTTGCCTCGAAAAGCAAATAGCAACATAGATCGTTTCTGCTCGAAGAGCCTCTAAGGAGATTCGTGCGTTCATGGCCAGACAGGCGTCGCTCGAACCACGATTTCGTTTCTGTAGACGTGGGCTATTATTGAATGGCTCATTTCGTTTTAAAATCCTATTTCCATATTGAATCGCCTATGCTTTTGCATTTCTGCCAGCGTTAACGCTAATTATTCTAATATCGCTGTAGCGTACGCACGGTCCATTACGTAAGCAGCTCGGTCTCGGGTATCACGAGAACATTTAACGTGGTAACATCAGCTGGAAATGTGAGCTGTTTATCAGTTCGGAAAACGCAACGCCGACAGCTGAATAGATAAGACCGTGTGTACGCAAGTGACACGATGTTTCACGTGTCTGATTAAAAATTTATAGGTTCTAACGTGTTCGATTCATTGTTTGTTTCAGGTAAGTGGCAAATGCTGATTTCTTTAAATGTCCTGCGGTTTCGTAAGTATGCCAACGATGAATATATTTGTTATATTTGTTGTTAGTTCGATGGTTGATTTTTCATTTACCAAGAACGCTTCGAATTAGGATAATTGTTCAATAGTCGCGATACAGTGTTAATTTACAATGGCGATTGCTGCGACACCATAAATATAAACTGCCATATTCTCGTCGGTTTAACCGTAATCCGGAATAATATCGATGGAATTCTGTAAGCCGAACCACCGAATCCGCTGTATAGGATGGCATTCGGTTTGGCGGATAGAGAAATTGGTTCGATTGAAAATTTGTTCCATTGCGACAAGAGATTGTACTAACAGAAATTAATCAATGGCAAATATGTGGTACAACGTGATTGGAGAATTCGTAACACAACTTAGAGTTGGAAAATAGTTTAGTTTTCTCGTTTTAAAGGGCGAACCCTTTACTTTAACGTCCCACATGTTCGTCTCCGATGAAATTGCACAAATATTCTTTTTCTCTCCCCTTTGCAACGATCGCTGAACAATTGACGTACGATTTTTGTCTCCCCCTTTTATTGATCATTGAACCTAAAATATTCCACCAACAGCCTTACATTAACCAAACGTACGTCATCTGGGGCCTTGCATTGCGCTTTCAATGCACATTTAATATTCCAAAGCGACGACACGGTGTCCCCTGTGAAACCCTATGAGACACTCCGACACGGTATCCCTCGAAATTGCTCTTTCACGTCGACCTATTCAACATTACTTACCCCGAACGTACATTCTTACTTCAAGTTCCACGCACGCTTGCGACGAGTGCGTCGTTCATTAATTCACGGACGCCTTTCAATCGCAGACAGGCAACCGACGCCACGGGATCGACACGCAACGGAGCAGTGGCCTTTTACGCAAGCCGGCTCGTGAACGTGTGTGAAAGGGGTGGTGTGTCAGAGGGGGCGTTGGGCTGGTAACATTCCCAAAACAAGGTCTCTCTTCGGTTTCTAAATTTAGCGTGGCCGGTCATGAATGGACCGCCGATACGGCACGACGATCCGCGGGAATCTATTCCGGCCAAAATCTCGCCGATACGAACGCGACGAGAATAATCGAGCTGCATGGTCAGGCGGACGCCTCGTTGGAGGTGACGAACGACTGCGATAGGTCGGACGGGACTGTCAAGTTTGACAGTGTCGAGGGAAGAATTCGTTTTTGGATGGACGTTGTTTGGATCGTTTTGTCGTTGCAATTTTTCGGTTTCGTTTCTTATCAATCGGACGAGATGCTGAATTTCTTAATGCTTCGAACTTTATCGGGGCATCAATGATAGGATTTTATTACGATCGTGGTACAGTTTATAAATCATTTCAGTTGCACAGACATTATTCTGACAGTTATTGTCGATTAATCTGAATCCAGAGAAATAGCATCTCGCGTTCTTCCGACACATTTTGGATTTCACCGTAGCCAAGTTTTCGAACTGCGGATCAATCGGAAGATTCCTCCTGTGACGTGAAACTATTTAGTCGTCCCTCGCTGGCGAAGCTACAAAAATACGATACGTCCAGCCGAATGAAAATTTCCATAGGATTCAGGTTGATCGTGTTTCGAATATCGTCGCGCACATTTCCAGCTCCGATTCTCCTCTTTGTGCCCGATAATCGCGCGCAAACAGAGCCGAAGAACCCTTTGCGATTTCGAATCACCGTGTAATGGGATAGTGTCGATCGGTGGAGCGTGTAACACGATCAGTGTGCACGCGGCTTTATGCCGTTCGACGGAAATTCGAACGGATAAACGTGGTCGGTGCACGGTGTACGTGCAATTACCGTGTGCACTGTTGGTGCTCCGCGACGATGATATTCGACTATCCGTATCTACGTACATTATACAGGTTCTTCGAAATTTTAGATGATTCGAATTGCACGACTTTGTTTGAATCGTGATAGAACAAGTACAATGGGGCATCTAATTTTCGCCACCTCTATAGACGTTTGTGAATCTATATTTTTCTGAACACCCTGTGCACACTTTGGTGTGCAGAGCTGCGCAGAAGAGAAATCTTCACGCAAACCGAACCGGGAATAGGGACAAACGGGTTAAACAAAGATAGCCGGAGGGAGAATCAAAGACAAAGTCGAAAGGAATGAGTAATGGGAATGGAGTCAGAGGCGAGGTAAAGGCGAAAGGGGGCTTTCTTTTCTTCTTGCCGGGCGCAGGTAAATTTAGGGCCGGTCCGGTTTTCTATGTAATCCAGACTCTCGCGGCGAAAGAAAGTAATTACCGGAGACAATTCGATCTTGCCGTTGTCCCGGTACTCTTGTCTGGAGTCTGGCGTGGATTAAATTGATCGTCCACGTGAACTTCTAGCCGCGAATGGGTGACAAAAATGGACTGCCCATGGAAATCCAGGTGTAGCTGGTACAAAGATCCTCGATTGTAAATCAACGTAACGACACCGGCCAGAACAACGACGAAACGAACTTTCCCCATTACGTCGGTAACTTCCGGCGATAAAAAAGAAACGGTCGAAGATACGGGAAATTTATTAGCCCCAAATGATCGTATCGAAGGCGTTGCTCGGGAAATTGGGTCGATGAACGTTTAAAGTTCGACCAGGTAACATCGACACGCTCCCAGATTCTACGGCTTCTATCGGACTGCGGATCTTACCTGTGTGTCACGTTATTGCGTGCGCGATGGCTTGATCGTGACGGCTGTCGCGTTTCAGGGGGCCACGTCCGTCTGATTTTATTGACTTTTAATTTACTGGAACGAAGATAACGACGCGAACGCCTGCGACAATTTCGTGGGGGAAAAATTGCCGACTCGTGTCCGGTTTATTCGTTTCCTTCAGAATTTGTACCGCAGAAGCGATAATTATGCATTTATCGAGGCGATTATTTGTAATTATTTTTAGGGGGAAAGGTGTGAATAGTCTTGCAATTATCGATTCAGTTTCGAATTCGTGTTTTTTTTCTTCATTTAGACATCGCACTAGAGAGGTTTGTAATTTCGGTCACGCAAGCGAAGTAATATTTCGTGTTAAATTTATCGGTATTTAATTCGCCCGGAAAAAGATGTCTTGCAACAGGACAGTTTCGATAGAAAACATAACGATGGTACATAACGACAGATACATAACGAACCTTTCAGCAGGTACTTGGTGTGATCGCGTGCTAGAAATTGAAAATAATTCTGACGCTGTCGAAAGAAATGTTAAAATTACACATACTACATATCGTGTTTGAAAGAACGACAATATCGGCCATTGGAACTATTTTTCTTCGGGAACTCTACACCCCTGGACGTGTTCCAATTCCTACCTCATCTAAAACATCTTCAAGACCACAAACTTCCGACACCAAAGATCTAGTCGAACTTAATTATAACTTCTGTCTATTCCAAACAGTGCACGGCCCTGCTTGTAACATTAAGCTATGCCGCAAAATCTAAAACGTACTTGATAATCTAAACGGGCCGTCAATTTTAGTCATTCTCGATAACGTATCGTTCGAAATTCCGTGTCGCGTCTCTTGTTGTTCCAACGGGGAAACAAAGGAATAAAAAATTCATAAGCAGCCGTAACACCTTTCTCGCACCTGGACGAATAATAACCAAGATCGTGCGAGCCGTAAATGCGAGCACGTGGCATACATTAGGGGCAAAATGTTTCGGAGCAGCGTCAGTGTTCGAAATGTTCAGAGTCCATGGAATTATTATCCGACTGTTCGCAGGTCTCGTTATTAATGATATTAATAACAGCAATACAGGAAATTGTCACTTCTCGTTAAAAATTCTACCATTGCTCTAAAACTGTTGCTCTAAAAAATAAAATTCTCCATTTAGATGTCGCAAACGAGTCCAATAAACAAACGAATACACCTTTCCCGTTTCGCCACGGTCTGTATTAAAAATAATTCCGAATAAAATGTATCCGTCAACAAGAAACGATATCTCACATCGACAAATAAATTAGCAAAAGTAAGCACCGCGTGAAATAATCAGATAAAATTAAATTAACAAGCTATTCTTCTACTTATACACCATACAGCACATCTTGCCGCGGTAATCGACGTTTCGCGGCGAGCTCGCTCGTTAACAGCGTACAATTTATCAGCGGTTCGTTCGGTTTCCGCGAAACAAACGCGCAGTTTGCCGCTGACTTTAACTGCGGCTCGTTTTCACGCTCGCATAAATTACACACGGCCAGCTCGTGCCATATTTGCTTTTCGCAACCGGCGGAGGCGTTGCAGGCCAAGTTTACGCGAGGACGCTCGGTCCAGCGTGAGAATGCGGGGGGGGGGGGGGGGGGGGGGGGACGCAGGTGCGGACGCACCTTGAACGACAATAAATCGACAAGAGAGCGCCGCACATTTGCAATAACAAGACCAATCTTCTTTCGCGCGTCGATCTTTAATGACTCGTCGATTGTATTTACAATACGCAACGTTT
Source organism: Nomada lathburiana (assembly GCA_963667235.1). NCBI lineage: Eukaryota > Metazoa > Arthropoda > Insecta > Hymenoptera > Apidae > Nomada > Nomada lathburiana. The sequence goes on along the minus strand of OY763905.1, from coordinate 12,158,064 downwards.
GTTCGAAGCCATTAATATTCCAGTTCTATAATTGGCGCCGTGAAACGGACCTTGGATCACGTGTATCACGTAGCTGCTTACCGAATTTTTTTATCTCGCGTTCTTCGATCGTCCGGTCTTTGCGCGGATTTCGCGGCGCGATTATTTTTCTCCTTGCCATGGAGCTGGACAGATTTTCGCGGGCGCGGAAGCTCGACCAGAGTGGTTGAAAGGAGCTTTGCGCATCGACGGGAAGTGCAGGATCGTTGTTATCGTGATTCTCGTACCGTCCACTCGTTGAAATTAAATATCGGCGAAGAAATATCCCGTCGGGCTTCTTTTATTCTTTTTTCCCCGCCTCGTTGAAACAGATTTTCCTGGATGCAACGCGGTTCGTTTTAACATTTCCACGCAGCTGAACGCGACGAGCGTGTGCGAATGGGTATTTTTATGGAAATCGGGTGGAATACAATTTTTTGTCGGCAAAGGGAATTGTTATTTTAGCAATCTTTCTTTCTCTCTATAGCTTTTTTTCCTCTTTTTTTTTGTACTATCCTTTAATACACAGTGCGCCGTGTCACGATCGGACAGGTAAACTGTACGTACACACCGGGCACGTGTCGCGAATATCATCGACTAATTTAATATCGAATTTCAGCCACTGCTTTATTTTTCCGCGACAAAACTGACCTGCACGTTGCAATCACTCCTCGCTAATTCAATCGCAATAGAAGCCCAATTTCTATTCCAAACTTTCTGCGATCGACGGCCGGACTGTGGATTGTGCGTGACGTAAAATGATTAATACAGTTCGGACGATGCATCGAATCTCCCCGGCGACTACAGACGAAACAATTCATTCTTCCCCCCCGCGTCGAATAATTCAAGCGGTAACATTAATGAACAAGAAGAAACACTCGTTCCAAACGAATGCCCTCCCGAAGTGAAGTTCCCATTAACCATCCGGCAAGGCGAGCCACCCCTCGCCATCGCTTTGCCCGACCGAGAACCATCATATTCTACTTACCGTCTCCCTAGAGCCCGCCCGAATTTCACCCCCCACGAGAAGCTTGCACGCGATTACCCCCGAATCGCATCGATTCGACAAAGTAACCCAGCCTCGCCGCGGTTGAACGTCTCGTACGGAAACGTGCCGTCGAAGCAGCTAAAAGCTCGCTCCCAACGCTCGTCGCGACGATGACGAGCGCGGAAAAGCTCTTTGAAGCCGTACTCCGTGGCGCGCGCGCCGGCTTTGACTCGTGAACTTTAGAAGCTTTCAAGCTCGAACCTCTACAAGGGACAAAGGGGACGAAGGGGAACACGAGGGGGGGAGAGAGAGAGAGAGGGATGAGGGTGAAAAGTGAAGGTGGAGAGCGACGAAACGCGAGCAGGTTCGTGCACGCGGTACGTATTCTGCGGAACGTTTCGTGCACTTGGGGCTGTTTTTTTTTCTCTCTCTCTTTTTCTTTTTTTTTGTTTGCCGGCGTCGTCACGCGAAATAAATTGCGAGACGCCTCTCGCCTCCTTCCGTTTCGAAATTAAGACGGCCTTTCATTTGGATATTCCAGCTTTCCTCGAACTTTGGCCGCCCGTTTGCTTCGTTCCGATTCCGTATCGATCCTGCCACCCCGATTCCGAATGCCTCTCTTTATTTTCCGCACGACCGTGCTTACTTACGATTTTCCTCGGCTCGCCGCGCCGGTCGTCCGTCCGCTTCGTTTCACGAGCTTTTGCTCACGCGATGCAACGAAGGGAAGGGAAATCTCTGCGTTGTTGCTGGTAATTTAATGGTGGCTGTGCTTGATCCGCCGGTTGATTCGGATTTAGAATTCGATCCTTCTTGGGGATGCTGGGTGGAATTCGTATTGGCCCGCGAGAGGGTGGAGAGCAGGATGTTTGTTGTAGGAATAGTTTTATGCTTTTTCGAACTTTCGTCGAGCTTGGAATATAAACGAGAACCGGCTGTTTATTTGGGAAATTAATCTTTTTATTGGTCCTCCTGTGGACGGATGTTCGATACGGATTGCCAATTGCGGTTGCGGGTAATTGGATTGATTCTTGGTGGAGTAATTCGTGCTACAGAATTGGTTGGAAACGATGGATACTTGTGTAACGATAATAGCAATAATAACTACTCTTGGAGAATAATGAATAGTTATAATAATTCGTTGTTATTAATTTATATATTATAGGTTATAATACATTTTCAATACACTTCTTCATATTTACTGAACAATAGAATTCCCATCGTTGCTAATGTAATTTAGAAGAGCACATATTTAGATATACGTTGGTAAAAAGAGGCAGCCATATAATGGTGAAACTCGAGCAGACCCATAAAATATATTTTGTTTCATATCAATTTGTGACTTACAAAATCCATCGACTGTGTAAAATTGTGAAACAGAAAATGGCTGAATATGGACGCGCATTTTTCTCGTTTCGTTAGTTCGCATCGTTCATGCAACCTCTCGACGTTTAGTCGCGTTAATCTCTTTTCCATCGATGTAATTTCTCGTTATGATTCTCGTCTCGATGAATGAACTGAACTGTCGTAGACCACGCCACGTCGACGGAACGTTTCCTATTCGTCTTGTCCTGGCGTTTCTACTGACGATGTAATTGTTTGTTGGGAACGATCGATAGCCAGAGTATTCCATTAACTTTGCGAGGCACGATTTCGAAAGGAGTTGATGGAAAACCCGAGGTTTCGCCAGAAAAGAGAATTATTCCGAATTGTTCCGGCGTATTTCTCGTTACCACTACCATCTCGGTATTGTAACATTAATATCGGTTGTATTTTCACGTCGACAAAATGGAGACCGATGGACGTTGGATTAAGAAGAATTAGTTGAATTTCTTTTAGACCGCATTTGCGTTCGACAAAAATGTTTGCCTCTTCTTTTTATTTCTTTGCGCGGCAGATATTAGTTTTACTATATTGGTCATCGTTGTCGATATTCTTTCTCGTTGCCTTGTTACAAAAAACGAAAAATTGATAAATCTAACTACGAGGACGAGAAAGTAGGAGGCTCATGCTTTCAAGTGAGCCAAGGTAGACAGCTGTGCGACTTCTTTCCATTGAGTTACAGCTGGTCAAAGATTGGCTATTTTCCAGCTAAAATTGGTCGATTCTGGAATTTTGTTTCCAAGTGTGTCATCATTAATACCGTTGTTACTTGTGAGAAGAAATAGAGTTAAATTGTAGGATGAAATTTCGAGTAATTATCTTGCCCCAGGTGGTGCCGTATACTTTAAATAAAAGCTCAGTATAATTTATTTGCTGCAGTTCGGCTATATTTTTTTATATCTTCATGTACGGCATGTGCAGGCAGAATTATAGTTCAGAAAAATACGTTCCGCGTTTAAACTGCAATGAAATACGGCGTGGATTTTAATTGGGCCGAGCAGTACCAGGATAGATACAAATTTCAGGTGGAATCTCAATTTATTGTGCACAAGCTTTTAATCTCATAGCAGAATAAAAATCCTAGGATAATTCTCGACACGTGCCTACAGTGATATTCGCTTAAAATAATTTCTCTTCGAGCTTTTTTCCAAAACTAATTTCACTATTTGATCGGTGAAAAATTTACGAAAAACACGAACAAACTGAATGGTTACCCAATTGCGAAGTTACAAAGCAGAAAGTCGTTTCTGTTGTTTCCACGACGAACTGAATGAACTAGCGTCATCGATTGACGTCTATCGATGACATTACAATTATCTACGCAGAATTACGTAGCCGACTGATCCCGGCTTATCTAATTGCGCTCACTATTTCGAACACTCTGTCGCAAATTTACCTAAATTAACCGAGACGCCATTCAAATTGAACGAGATTTTTCCGACGCAAACGTAAGAGGCATCAGAACGAACCCCGTTCATTAACCGTCTCGGTGTTTATTAAAATAATTTTCATAAAACGAGAGCTGTATTAATAATAACAATAATTCAGGACAGAATTCGACAGTTTTATCGCGAAGGAAATTTTTTCTTCTCCTATCGCCTGCGTAGTAATCTCCGATGAAACGTCGCGATTATACGCTAAAATTGATAATCGTTCGAGTGTTGTGCACGTGGGGAAACGTTTATCGACGCCGCGTTTTATTGCGACGGAGGCGCCTCCCGTGAAACAGTGGCAGCAGCCGCGGGAAACAAAGGCAACCGCGACCTACATTGATAAGCAAAACGCTCGACGTCGGGCAACTGCGCGGGGACGACGTCGGCGAAACGTGCGGGAATAGTAAACAATTGGCGAAAATAGCGTAATTATTTATACAAGGAAAAACCTCGTTGGCCTCGTTCCCACCGCACGAATTCCACATACCGCTCCGGGAATCTTTAAGTATTCATCGCTACGTTCTCATAACTCGTACGCGGATATAATATTCTTCGGAAAGTGTCCCGCAGCAATACGTACACACTGCAGCGTGATATAAGAATTCCACGCCAAGTCACTCCGCGCTCGAAGGGAACATAAGGAGAGCAATTTCTCAGTTTCACTCACTTTCGACGTTTTTGGTACAACTTCGTAACTTATTACCCCTTTCGACACAGTTCTTCGCGTCTCGCCTTCTGGATTTTTCATCGAGAAATCTGCGCTATCGCCGTGGCTGATTAATTCGACGCAGAAATTTTCTAAAGAAAACAGGAATTCAATGTTCCGTCCACGCGAATTTAATTGACGACGGTCGTTTGTCGCGTTCCACGGTTTAAATCGGAAAACCTGACCGAATAGGTTTCCCCGCGACCGAGAACCTTTTTCGGCGATCGATTATCAGCGACCTTTGCCATGGTCGTCCACTGATAACACGCGGGACGGTTCGACGAACCTTGATTGGACGTGGCGGAAGCTCGACGAACTTGGCCGGTCCGTTGCAACGAGGCTGTGCATCGCCCGAGAATCGTTCCTTTGAACTTTCGAGCTTTGACGGGCAGACGTCCAACTTCTGGCCCCATAAAGCGAACGCGTCGCTCGTAACTCCTTCGAGGCACCCTCTGCGACGACACGTGGGCATCACAAAGTCTGGAATTTCGTTTCCCATTCGACATTCTTCCTTGGAAGGAGAGGTATCTCTGCTAGCCACCCTCCGGACGACGTACTTTTACAGGGTGCAGAATATTTCCGCATTAAAGTTACTAATACATTTTCAGTTCGCAAAGGTATTTTCCATCGTCTCGCTACCTTTCGCATTAACGTGACGCACCATAGATATAATTTTCTTGGTCGTCGGTCCAAAATACTGAAACGCGCATATATTGTTCTCTCGCCGATTGGAAATAATTTCCACGAAGGACAGAAATGCGATCGATCGGGTGCCGAACGCGAACGGTTAAAGAACGCTCGGTCGAAGGTGCGAAAATGGTGGAGTAGACACTTCAGTGTAATTATTTAAAGACAGTAACGAGCTACGCCCACGCAATCACCTGAGGCACACGATTGCGGTACTGTTAGCGCGTTACAGTCGTGCAATTATAGTCACGTGGAAATGAATGCACCACGGTGGCCACGACAGGGGCGTAGTTGCTGAACACTGAAATCAATACGCTGCATTCACTTCCATTCATGACTTACGCGCAGTGTAACACATACCCACACACACACACACATACACACAGAACTCATTGACGATGACCGTATAAGGAGGTGAACCACACCTTTTCGACAGTGAATAGATAAAGAAGAACGACGAAATCCTCCTAAAAGTGAGGACAATTATTTTCCAAGCAATCTCGCGATATTTCGTACATCCGAATACCTGTGCAAAGATTTTCGATTTCCGCGCCGCCATAGTAATGCAGATTGTAGTATCAAGTAACAATAGTACCGAGTTGAACTACAGATTTGCGGCGCAGTAATTTAGCAACGTGGGAATTTTTTTCGGGTATTCGATTTTTAGTTTCGAGGAATGAAACTTATCGTTCCAGGTAGCGGCAGACACGTAATGCCAATAGATTCTGCGGACTTTATGAACGAATAGGCGCGAGAGTTCGTGACCAAGTATGCGAACTTTGATGGAAGTTCTGTCACCCCGTTGGGAAACTGTCGGCCAACTTCCACTCTGCCTTCGAACTTTTGCTTTGTACGCGCAAAGTGGTCAGCACTATTGTTTGGAAACCCCCTTTTGTATAATGCAACGAACACTCGAGGTGCTTTTTATTTTTTTCGAAAGTGGGTAACGACGCGCGGCTTCGTTCTACGGTCTGACCCCGAACGGCCTCATTCTACTTGCCGCGGAATCGGTCTCGATGATTGCCGAATTCGTTCGGAAGCGAGATATCTCGGTTCACCTCGCGTCTCGTATGATAATGACCGTCTGCGACGACATCCCTTTATCGGGGCGACGCGATCTAGTCTTCGTCAATCGGCCGTGTTGCCCTCTCGAAACTCAAACAACTGACGACTAGACCGGCGGAAAGACACGTGTCGCCAACACGCAGAGATAATTACGCGTCAACAAAGGTACACGGGAAGGTGTGTGGCCGTGGTTAAACGTAACTTCCCGGTATCATCGTGACGATAACGAGTATAACGTTTCGCGGTGTGTACTCGTATCGAAACAACAACTCGACGATTACCGTCGTTGACAATGCATATCTCGTCGAAGGAATGCTCGACAAAATTTGACGCTTCTCTTATTTTTCCCGACTGATCGGATGATCCGTAATAATAACGAATAATTTCTACCGATAACAATGATCGGGCCTTTACTTAACTCCATCTGGGTGCAAAGAATCCCTTTTTTCATTACAACCGTTGCGTTTTTAGTCTCCCAGTTGCGGACAGTTTGATTACTTAAAAGTCGAGAGTGAAACGCAATAGGAGTAGCTCGAATCGAGTGGAGCGACCTAAAATCCTCGTCGGCGCGGCTCCCCTTCCAGCGATAAATATCGAACGAAGAATAAATAAATTCGCGTCTCGCCCGTGATCAATACAGTCGAACGAAAAACTCTGCGTGGCAAGCGGGACAAATTTCTCGCCCGAAGGAACGGGAAGTTAATGAACGCTCGAACGATCCACCCCCGCCACGGAAGATCTGTGTAATGGATCGTACGTTCAGTTACATCCATCATCGATCGAAAAAAAAAAAAAAAAAAAAAGAAAACAAAGAAATACGCTCCACCGGACACAACTCGCTAAATACCGTCCCCCTGCCCGTCAAATTAACCCTTGATAATCCCATATCTCATCGATCATCCCCTAATCCAATCCTCTCTTTCTTGCCCAACTTCCAGGCTCGCCCTCTGCGCGCAGCGTTCGCCCCCCGTCGAACTTCCGTCGATAGTGTTTCGCATAAACGTTTCGCCGTTTCACCTCGGCCAGATCGGATGTTCGATTTAAAACTGCAAGAGTCCGCAGAGCTAAGGTAAACTGTAAGGGTCTTCATCGTGGCTCTGTGTATCCGTTTTCCAAGGGGTGGCGACTGGGGCGAGCGGCGGTTGGAGAGATAGAGGCAGAGAACGGGGAAGGCGCGAGAGAGAGAGAGAGGGGGGGGGGAGAGAAAGATGCAGCGAGAGAGAGAGAGAGAAAGAGTGAGAGAGGAAACATGGCAGAGCATAGCGCAACACAGGCAACTATCGTGAGGTGGCCGGATCAATATTCCGTCCGGTCCATCCTCTGACCCATATCTTTCTTTCTCTCTTGCTTACCTGTTCCCCGTTTCACCATCTCCCTCGAATCTTTCTCACCCTCCCTGCCTTTTCCACCCTCGCCTGGATGCTATCTCCGGCTTGTCTTTGACCGGATCCACTGTTTTCCCGTGTTTCATTTATTTATTTTTGCTTTTTCTTTGCATCTTTACATTTCCGATCTGCGTTCGCCCGACGGCTGGGTTTCATGTAAATGCTGGATTAATTCTGTTTTTTCGGCGGGTTGTTGTTTTTGTTTTGTTCTTTTCGTTCTTTCGACGTGGATTAATTGAAATTGGAATTGGAAGAGGGCCGAACGTCTGCGTTTAACTGTTGCTTCGTTTCGAAATCGATGCATCGTTTCTTTCTTCTTGTTTCTGGGAGGGGTCTGCGGTTTTTAGGATTCGATACAGTTGTTTCGTATTTTTCTTTTTTTGCGTTCTGCTTCGTTTCGATGTTTCGTTGCTGCCGCGGTGTTATTTTGAACCATCGGTTCGCCGGGCGTGTCGCGAGAAACTGTTCTCAGCCGTTCTTTAATTCCTAGGAAATATAGGTAATCGCGAACTTCTTATTCAATTATTTTAAATACAGAAGTACTGCGAGTTTGCGGTTTTTGAATTAAACATAGGCTTATCGAAACAATGGAAATATTATTTTCGTCCATTTATTCCACGGAACGTTCCGTTAAAAAATTCGCCGCGTTTCGCCCGGAGATTAGCGTATCCCCGTTAACAAGGTTGAAACGCGACCGGTGTTTAACCACCCGCCATACTTCACCCGGGTACCGGAGGCACTAAAGGGGTAAGAGATTCGCGTTTCTCGCAGCTCCGTGCCGCGGCAATGGATGTTTCAGCGAACAAACCCGGCCTCTTAACGCGCTGCTTTCTCATTTTTTTCTTCCCCCCTCGGACTGACCTATTTCTCCAACGTGGCACTCTCGCCCTCCCTTCCTCGCCTCTTCAAAACCCTCCTCCTTTCTTCCCTTGTCCCGGGGACCGCGTTGTCTTTTCCCTTTTGTCCGCCGTTCCTTACCTACGCCCGTTTCTTTCCCTCGCGACTCCGCTTCGTTCGTTCCCTCGTTCATTCATTCACGTCCATCCAGTCACGGCTCGCTCGTTACTTTTCATTCCCTGACCTACATGTCCCGTCGTCTTTTATTTACGTATCCTTTCGACTCCGCGCCTCCTCCTCCGTCCGCTCGATAAACGTATAAATCGTTTCTGTCCCATCTTCCCGCGCCCGTAGTCTTCCGAGACCGTGGTTCGCGGCGCGCTCCCCGTTCGTCGGGATCGCGGCGTCGTTTCGCGTGGCCGCGAACGAGGGGAGAACAATTATTCGCGATGGATGGAACGCGGAGAAAGGTATCACCGGGGACGGTCGATCGACCCTTCCAAAGACAGCCCTCTCGATTATTAATATTCGTGGGCCGAGTGCAATTTCATCCGACGACGGCAACTAGGTCGCGGGACTGATTTTGTTATTTGTCGTGGTGGCGCGATCGAGGGCGCACACTCGTAGCACATACACACACGCGGACACACTGTGTGGAAATGTCAACGGGGTGGAACTCGATTGAAATTCGCCTGTTTCTTGGGCCTGCGTCGGCCGACGCGTAGGACGCGTGTAGATTTGTCGTTAACGCGGGAGTCGCGAATGATAAACGCAATCGACACCGGCGACGATCCTTTTTTCGCGAAGCGAGGGAACCGTGCGAATTGGACGTGCACACTCTGTTCACGATCGTGTGTGCTTGATGTCTAGTTTGACACAGATTTGACGAAGCCACTGCGAGAAGTGAGAAGAGACGGTTTTTTTTTTCGTTGCTGTCGTTTTTGTTCAGCTAAACTTCTTGTTAGCGTGGGTACAGTTTATTTGGATCCTGAGAGTTGAAGGAATCGAAGAATATTGTTTCAGTATTCGCTTGTACTTGTTTGATTTGAGATTGAGGAACAGAACATTTCTTGCGGCATAAATATTGTAGTCGCCAATGTTCGCTGGCTTGTACGAGAGTTAATCGAAAGTCAGGGCTGATAAAGTTTGCGATATGACGGTGCTCTTGCTCAATTTATTTCCATAGAATACGGGAAGAAGAAAAAAGATTAAACATCATCTGCGTTTGGTAACTTCATAATGTTAGCCAAATCCAGCGGCGGCCACGGAAAGTTTACGTATTATAAGCTGGTAACCCTGTATCACCGTTCAGGATAATTAAAAATTTAATTGGAACAGGCTGAATTTTAGTGAAATACGACGGAGCTTGTCATAAACGACCCCGAATTTATTCCAAAAATTTTTCCATTGCCTTAATAAATAAAAATTCGTCGCCAGTGGTCCAGTAGTTTCGCGATATATTCAGCAGCTAAAATAAACTTCATTTGCAAACGGTGGATAGAATGGCACGGAAATCAATACGCTATTAAAACTTATAAACGACACTTCGAACATGCTAGCGACGATAGAATTAACCAATCGCGATTTTCAAAGCATCGAGAACTTCACGTCAGCTCCTCTAATAATTTCCATCCGACAATCGCCAACACGCTCGAATGTTTGCACGAATCGAAAATTCTAATCGACAGAGAAATATATTCCATCGTTGATTCGAGCGATATTCCATGAATGTCGAAAATGCTGGCCAGTTACTGAACGAATTGATCTTCTATTTCAAAATCGCGACCGCTTTTCATATGATTGAAAACACCCTTTTTCACGAAGCAGTGAAACAAACTTTCCTCACAGTGTCGTATTCGTAATATCACAATAACTTATTTATTTATTTTGAAACGGTTGATATTACCATAACTCGCCTATCAACATTGATATTACTATTTCCATTTTTCTATCCTTTACTGGTATCCATATTACCTTTTCTACTTATTATTATTTTGTACAATACTATTTAATATCATAAATGTCGACGCATTCACTACTTTTATTCAACCATACATTTAACGATTCACCATTTATTATTATCTATTATTATCATTATCGTTACTGGAGTATTATTGAATGATTAACTCGCGAGCGAAGCTTCTGTTGTTCAAATATTCCGCGCGTTCGAACGCCATCTCGTCTAGTACAACCGAGGCAAACAGGACACCGAGTCCTCGAATTCCGTTCAGATAGCAGCTTGAGCAGCATGAGGTGAACACGTGTCTGTGGAGTAACCGCGAGTAACACCATCCAAGAATGTCGCACGACGATCTCGCGGTGAGCTCGTACCACGTTTCGAGCCGCTACACAGTGACCAGTTGTACCGAACAAAGAGGGTTCGCGTCGTGCGAATAATCGACAAGGTAAAACGATTTACTTCTATCGCGAAATTCTGCTCCTGTAAATTCTTCGCGTAATACTTTTTCCACGACGACGCCGAATCTCTTTCCGTCCACTCGTCGCCTACACGGTCTCTATTTATCACGCGATTATCTCGCACGCGCGTATATCCCCGAATTTTGCAATACCCTTTGCCCACGCCGTCGCTCGTCGTACGTTTCGCCAATATCGCGAACATTATTCCAACTTCAACCGTACATCGCATTCCCGTCGATTCGGCAGCCATTAATCTTTCTCGCGATGAAGAATATTAAGGAACTTAATACGTTTCACGGCTTCCCGATCGATAAAGCCCCCGTTTTTTTCCAGATAAATGAAGCCACACCCGCGGAAAGAGATACTTTATGGCTATTCCACGAACACGTTAACGATCGTTACTGTTCGATAGTCGAAATTCCTGCGTACAGAAATATTCGAGGGTTCTACGGGATATTAGACGTACGATAATGGCGTCGTGCCCGGCGTGCACCCTTAAACGATACTTCGTATTCTACTGCAAATTCTTTGAGAAGTTTTATAGGTAAGAAAACATTTCAATCAGCCGCGAAACAATGGAAAGTTCGATTTCCATGGAATGGAAAATCGAATCGCGAAGTATTCTTCGTAATCGACTACAATATATTCACACCTGTGTAGCATACATTTTCCAATTGAAAAATTGATACTCTCCTTTGCTTATTCCCGACCGTTATTTCGAAATTCAATCACAAACCATTGTAGAATCGTCCCGTTTCGTAATCCATGTCCCGGCGAGTACTAACGATTCGAAGCAAGAAAAAAAAGGGAAACAATATCGCTCGAATTCTGTGTTGGCGGTAAATTGGTCGCAATGATTCGACGAGGATACGAAATCGAGAATTGAACACAGAGTCTCGGGCGGGAAAGCTCGTAAAGCTTGCGATCCGGGGCGATTAAAAACTTTTATGCCCGCGCAACACGACGTGGCGACTTGTTTTTGTCAGCCGGCCTATTTATACGCGCCTTTTGGCAGCTACGCGAGAAACTTCGTCACGAAGAACCCGTTTCCGTTCCGTTCATCCTCTATCTTTCTCTTCTGATAGAAATCTGGCGGGCCGTGTAAACCCTTCTTCGCTCTCTCTCTCTCTTATTTTCAATTCTATTTAATGTGTTATTCATTTTTTGTTCCTGTTCCTCCTTGGATTCTTTTCGAAGGAAAATTAATGGGACAAAATTTTCTGTCCTCGTTGATATCTTGTTCAAATAATTTCCTCGAATTTCAATTTCTCTTGAAATAGAATTTCATTGGGATTTAATATTTATATCCGTGGTACGAATATACATGGAAGAATATTCTTCTGTATTTTTATTTAATATGTCCAGGATACTCTTGTCTTTTATTCCGGCTATTTATTCCAGAATTTCATTTCCCAGGTTCACGTTTCTCTTTCGCTGTACCGTGTATCGTCGTGTTTCTTTCAAACCGTTGAATTTCATTGATGTTTAATATTCACGCTAGTATGGTAATAATAATAATTTTATACCGGTAGTAAGACGGTAAGGATTGATGGTCCGTGCCAGATGGCTGACCCGTGTCTCGTTTCCCTGGATTTTTTTCCCGCGGCTTACGCATCCTGAACGTCGATTATACGAGTTCAGCCTCGGGACCTCGGTTATGGGGCTTATTCTGTTTATAGTTATACACGTTTGTTTGGATCTGGAACGTCCACGATCTGTGCACAGTGTGGGAACCGAGATTATTGGCTTTAGCGTGCAACATTCAGGAGCGCTGGAAAAGAATTTACTTCCCATTTCTCTTTTCTTTTCTTTGCCTCTTAATCCGACACTTTATTTGTGGAATTTTTGTCAGAAGAAACATGGGGGCTCATTGTATCGCAATGTTCGAAATGATTTGAACGTTACAATTATCCATTCGTTGATCTCCCCCCGGTATGTATTGAAGAGCAATAATTACGAATTGGCTACGATCCGAATGCGAGCTTTCGAGTCCTCTTCGAAGCAAAACAAGTTCTTCTGCTACCTCTGTACAGTTTTTAGATTGTATACATTCGATTCCTGGGTTAATGAAAGACATATTCCACTGTTTCTGTTAGACGGCTCGCGGTTAGAATGATTGAAGATATTTAACTCGATTGTATACATTTCGGTTTGCCCGAAATTATCAAGCGATGCGTGGAATATTTTTCTATTACATTGAATAGGATTTAGCTGTACTATCAGTGTGTCAAAATATTGTCATTAATTCTAGCAGAGTCACAATTAAATTGTTCTTTTCAATTCGTTCCGCTTGTACATTATCAACTTGTTTCTGTACTAATATTCTGCCAACCATTATCCCATTGCTCTCCGAAATAATAATAACAGAAATGTGTGTACCTCCAAGTCTTTCCGTGTCTTTCCAAATCCAACAAATTTGCCACCACTTCGTGGAAGTGTTGCTGAAATTGAGATATTTAAGACAAAACCAAATTTTCACCAGGGATACAAAAATGGAAGGTCGAGCATATAAGACCAACAACTTGTTCCACTGTCGTTCACCAAGGCGGTAAGAGAATGCAATGGGAATGCGTAACTCAGTTGTTACGCACACTTTTCCGCGAGCTGGAAATCGTGGAAAATTCAGTGGAACGCAGACGGCGCTAAAACGGCACGACAACATGTGCTGAAAGGGCGAAGCCAACATTGGGAATTGAACATCGCATCAATTTTCCATATTTGGCGACCATTCCAACTTGTGCCAAAGTCACGGACGATTTGCGGTGTCGGTGAAACGAATGAAAATCGTGAAACTGTAAATATCGCGACCCTTTTAAGAATCGTGGAACTTCCTAAAGGTGTTCGCGATTTTTTAATGAGGCCCGACGGTTCTTCACGATTTGCCGTTCGACTTTCGCTGATCGACAATTCGACGAACAACCCCATGGAGAACTTAAATTACTCAATATTCTGGCACGCAGTTCACAGACCTTCGAATAGCTACGTGTATTACCACAAATACTTATTCTACTGTGCTATCGGAATTTGCAAGCACTAAAATCGTACGCTTATTTTGTTCTTGCCTATTTCTACAGCGTTATTGTTTTTCTTGTTCCTTTTTCGCAGTAAAAAGGACAAAAAAAATGATAACGCAAAACAATAACAATAATTTAAAAAGAAAAAAGAAAAATGTGTCAGACCTAAAAAGCCGTTCAAACTTAATGAAAAGTGAAGCCAGAGAGTAGCTGCAATGAATATTTCAATGGTGATCATCATTTCGATAAATGAGTGACGATTCCACGGGTTCCGACTGAAAATTTCCGAGCGCTAGAAATGTTCAGCCGGTCCCCGTGGATCGCGAGAGCGACATGGAAGGGTGGCGAAAATGTGTGATATTAAAATTACACGGTATTCAGGTAATTCGAAATCTGGTAGTATTATGCTCACTGAACTATCGATAATTTTTAAGCGATGTACAATGATATATTTTAGGAGGGACAATCAAGTATTCTGTTCAGGTTTGCTAACTACACGCGGCTTAGTATAATTGTTAGGTAACTTTCGATAGGCATAAATGCTTCTTTCCATTGAACGAAAAGCGAAAGGAAACGGAATTTACACGAACGGATGGAAGCAAGCAACGGCAACGATTCATTTTAATTCTCGATTCTCTCCCACCCCTTTATTCCTTTAACATACCGTTGTTCTGTAATCGTTAAGACGTCGAACATTTTATCCTTTTTATGAAACGAACACGATTTGTTTTATTATGCATGGATTTTATTCCTTTAATTTCCGATCGATAACTGTTAGTTGCTTCTATCCCGAATCTTGTCGATTTATCTGTAAATAAATTGTAAACATTGTAAATAGGCGGAGTTCGAAAGATTGATACGCGAGTGTAGAAAGCGAGGCGTATGATTTCATTCGAACGATCGAATTGTATTGGAAACACGCAGCTAAATTTGTCACTTTCGGCTGCGACATTTACGCGTCCAAATTGTAGATGTAATTATTATTAAGAACCATTAATAAGGATCGGAGGGTCTAGTCGTAATAGATAATTACTGATTAGGGTTCACAAAACGCGTAACTAGCTATTAATATAATGTTATGTTCTTATAATTGGCCACTTCTTCGATATATGATTGTATTATAATATGTAGCAGCTCCCTTAAAAGACTTATAGAACAGTCAGTAGCACAATGATATATATTAGGTATGGTCGATGTTAGGATACGTAACTATGCGTTCAAGCGAATCACATTTATTTTGATTTTTACATGCGATGTATCATATATTATTGTGATCGTTAGTGTTACATTATTGCAAAGTAGGATACTAATGCGCACACACCACCATGGAACTGGTGATTCTTTTTCACAATTTGTACGGAATAAAAAAAAAAAAAACCCAATACCGTAATGTCTGAACGGTGGCGTCTTATTCTCCTGAAACCTCGGCAGATCGGAAAGCAGGATATACTAGAAATTTCTTTGATTGTGTCGTGAACGTTAGATATTGTATTAATAATTACTGGAGATGTTATATTACAAAATGTAATATAATAATTAACTTCGGTTTAAATAACTCTGACAAAATTGTGCACATTTTTCGAAGCCCGTATTCCGGGATCGTTTTTGTATTCTGTTTTATATCGTGCATTGAAATGAATACTTAATTTACATTTTGACAAATTCAACAAAACTCGACCGGGAGACACGTACATATATTTTGCATTTCGCTAGAGATTCGAATTTCGGGTGGCGCATTACATCGATGTAGTCGAAAATTGCCACGGAACATCGTGGATATTCGAAACACCTTTCGCAACAGATAGGCGAGACACGTCCTTCGTCTAAAAATTCCCTTTGAACCAGACGCAACGATTCTTCGAAGTTTCCTCGATTCTTATTCATAAGATACAGAGTTTTCTAAAGTACTGGAAAACAGTGTTTCGACGTTCCTATCCGCGAATCGAGCTGCTTAAAGCACAGGTACCAACGTATCTTTTTCCCCCCGTGTCTTATCAAATTCTTCTGCTGGAAACATTTCAAGTCCCCGGAGAGTATACTACTATTCTAATCTAAGATGTATCTCTATGAGTTCGGAGCGGTTTCGCTATCTGTTTCGACGATCGTTGGGGAACAAAATCTTGCACGGCTTTAAGGAACAGTTTTATTCTCTCGGACAGAATGTTTCTCGATAGGGAAAAGAATAGCGCGTTCCGTGCGTCGCGATTGATTCATTTCCTTTTGAAATTTCGACAGCAAGCTGGATTCGCAACGGTGCCTGAACAACGTCATTATCCCACGGGCGATTAATTCAGTTGAAATTATAATTGTCCGACGAATCTCGGACACTTAGCGAAAGAAAAATTACGATTCTTTGGCAGACACGGTAATTAAATTACAATCGCGATTGTAATCAGGGAAGGTATCGGACAATTGATTAAGTCGCAATTAAAATTCAAGCCAAACTAATTTACAAAATAGATCGTTCAAAATTGGACAAATTTCTTCGGTCCACGTTTCACTAGAGAAACAGCTGCGACATTTATTAAACTACGCCACAATTACACCACCAGCAATCGAATTCCCCTATACCAATTACCCGCAAGACAACAGAGGACTCGCAAATCAGCGAAACGCCAGTAACATTCGCTTCGCCAATCAGTCCTACCATTACATCGGACCATCGCTTGGCGAAGTGACTATAAATCGGTGCACCATACGATTCTACACCTGAACGAAATATCCCAAAAGTACGTCTCTCACGCGTCTATGCTATGCGGAGACTCGACGGGTGTCATGGAACCGCAACTGGAGAAGAACGACGCCGAGGAAGAGTATAAAAATAAGACGGAGAACGACGAGGGAGGAAAAACGGGGCGAAAGTTGTGGAAAACTTTGGACACACCGTTGACGGACGTCGTCGGCGACGATAACCTATACCTAACTGTCCGGCAGAGTTTGCACAAGGTTAATCGAGTTTCCCAAACTTCTTTGATCGGCTTAAAAAGCAGCCCGAAAAAGGTGAACAGAAGTGGAGTGTCGCGGGAGTCGACCATCGGTAGATTCTCCACGATCAAGGCGTTCTTCGAACAGAATGCGGGGCAAGAGGAACAGGGTGTAAGATTCCGTTGCAGGACAACCATGATGGGCAGACTGACGACGATGCTACGACTTGGGGAGCAGGACTTGTTTTTGGACGAACTGACTTCGACAGGTTGCCATTTTTCTTCGCCCGTCTTCGTTTCTTTTATTCCCCGGCACTTTTGTACCGAATTTATTTCTATTTTTGCACGCGGGTCTGTCCAAGCGTAGTCGTGCCTTATCCTCCGGGCAATTCTTCCCCAAAAGTTTCACGGTGGAATTTATTCTTGCTGTCGATAGTCTTGCTGGATTACAATTTGCAAAATCATTCCGTTCCAAACGAGGATACCGCCGGGTGTTCGTCGTCAATTTCACCGCCAACGATATATTTACATAAGAATGATTTTCGTAATCGGAAAATCTCTTCGCAGAAACCACGGAGCCCGATCACGGCCTGAACAGCGACGCAATATCGAATTAGGGAACCGCTGCGAGGAAAAGCAGATCTTCGTTTCTCGTTGCGCCATCAAGAGGGGGTGATCATCGAATGGGAAAAGAACGGCTCGAGGAACGCCGCGAGTCATTCTTTTGCTTGAATAACCGTCAGGAAAATGGGACACGAGGAATAGAGTGTTCCAAATCTATCGTATCGTTGTTTCGTTCATGGAACGAAGTAAAACTGTAAACACCGTAAAACGTTCGCGATAAAACGCGAGGCTGGCGCGAATCGAGTTCATTCGTCGCGGCGCCATAGCAAATAATAGGTCGATAGACGTAAAACGATTCGAGCGATTCGAAATTACTTGCGCAGCACATCTGTGCACATTTTTTATCAGGCATTCTTTTGGGCACCGACCGTTCTTCTACTTCCATTCGTGACCGGCTCGATAATGAAGTCGTTACGACGAAAATCGAAGAGGCACGCAGACGGGGTATGACAATTAGAACGGGATTCACGGGGAACGTTCCTGGCAACAATCGGGATTGTTGCACGACAGGGAACGTTGCCCGAGAGGCTCGACAGTTTTAAGAAACATTCGTGACAGTTGCGGTTCTTGGGATTAATTGTAAAATTAAGATAGCGGACTATGGTGGTCTATTTATTGGAGTAGAATTATACTCCATTCAGGAAAGGTTTGGGTAACGTTTATGATAGCTTGTGTAAGGTATTACACTCTCGGTACTACAATTAACAATAATAATTTGTTAAAAATGTAAGGAGAAATAAAAAGAAAACTCGAGGAAAATTATTGTTCGAAAATATTGTTTCCATTGCAGGATCCACCGTGTACGATTGAATGAATTTCTGTTGCATTTTATTACACTTCAAATTATTTCCTACGATATTCTAATTAACAACTTCCATTATATTTACCGAATAAATAGCACGAATATATTGCAACGCATACGAATAACGGAACGTATTAGAAATATAAAGGTTTATTCTCAACAGTGAATACAGTGCTCACATGAATCGACGAATAACATTCGTTCATAGAAACAGCGATCCAACATAAACCCCAATGCGATACAACCTTAATCCAGCATCGATACAATCCCCCGATCGATTCGAACCGACCAGTATCAGCCATTTGCTGCCACGAAATTCCGTCTCTCAATTCCTTGCTCGTTTCTCTTCGATTCTTAAACAGTAGTTCGGTCCGAGCCGCGGGTTCGGTTCAATTACGGTGTGCAGTTGTTGCGGGTTGCTTGTGTTTTTCCGTAGTTTCCACCGCACCGGAGTGTTTGCGGGGAAAAGAAAAGCAAATTCGAAACATTTCTAGTCGGGCATGTGCTCGTAGATCGTTAACAGTTCGTTCGAGGTTCGACGCGATTCAAACTGGAAACGGTAGATCAATTCCAGTTTCAGACGCTCGAGAAAATTCAAGACATTAAGCTCGTCTACGAAGAGCGGAATAATTTCATAGCCATTCCAATTACACAATACCGAGGAGTCCGAGATTAATTCGGAATCGTTGAGAGCGGCAGCAGTATATTAATTGAACATCCATCGAAATGGCAGAAGGAAGCATCGATCTGTCCGAGTCCTTCGAGTCATCACCGGCCGAAGGTTACAGTACGCCCGATCGAGCGAGGCTAATGAAAGCGGAACGAAGGCTAAGCCCCTCCATAGAAAGGTTAATAGACAAATTGAACAATCTGCAGCTGGAAACCTCTCAAACTACGAAGACACCTCTACCAACGCCCGTCAAAGATTCCTTCGCGAAGAGTCAACTATCGATGCTCGACGACGCGTCGAGATCGCCCCTCGGCGGCATCAGCAAGCTGAAGAAAACGTTCGAGATGCGTTTCAGCGGCCGATTCGACATGCCCGGCAAGAAACAGGAGGCCAGTCCTCATCGAAGGAGGCACAGCATCGACACGAACACCCTGAAAATGATGCTGGCCAAGGAGCACCAGCAACGTCAAACGATAGACATCGAAACGGACGTCGCGCAATCGCCCGGAACGCGCCAGGTCAACGTCAGCCCGATTTTCAATCGAAGCTTCAACCTGACGCGATTCAATTCGCTGAACAGTTCCACGCAGGCCACCAGCGGTTCGCCCTATCCAGATATGGACAGTTCCCCGGACTGCGAACGATCCACGGACGACGGCGACATTTCGTGCTTGGAGCAGAGCCTCCACGAGGTGTCCGAGGTGTTCTCCGCGTTCCTGCAGTCGAACAGAGCTCTGGCAGAGAGCAAGAGGGCCAAATGCCGCAGGAACGTACTCGGGAGGGACTCGATGGTCGGCGAAGAATTATTCAGAGAGGCCATAGACATTTCGTTCGGCGATCTGGTCACCACCGAGCAGAAGGAAATGATCTGCGAGAGTTACATGCAGATCGCCACTTGGAACATCGACCAGGACAGCAATTACAAATACGTTTCCTCCAAGGAACTCGTGATCGACGAGGACGGCCACGTGCAGAACACGAGCCAGCTCGAGGACTCGCTCGTCCACGAGAGCAACAACAACAATATCCATATGGCGTCGAAGGAAGAGTCGGGCAAGCTGATCGACTCGACGAGCAAAGTCGGCGATGATCCCGTTAAAAGGAGCCCAGACGACGAAAGGAACGTCGAGGTGTATTTGATCGATTCGGACTCGGACGACAGCCCGTCGAGATCGAGACCCGTGCCGGCAAGACGGACGAAGCATCGCAGCCTGTGCGACAATTTCGATCTGCGGCCGTCTGCCGCGGAGAACAGCAGCCTGAAGAAGAGCAGATCCGAGTCGGACGCTCTGAACGTCGGCGCGAAATCGTCGCACGGCAACGATCTGTTCCCCGATTTTTATATCAAAAGATTGGACAGGTCCAAGTCGGTGACGAACGAGATATCAAGCGGCGGTTCGTGCTCCAGGGATACGGAGGACAGCTTCGATCAGATGAAAACCGACGACGTCGGCTCGTCGCCCGAGGTGATCGAATCGAATCGTGGTACGCGCGGCTCGCGCAAATCGAACCCCGACTCGTCGATGGACTCGCTGGTCCTTTCGCTGACGGACACGTCCGGCGACCAGGCCTCGATCGAGGTCGTGGAATGCAAATCGATCCCGTCGAAGGAGGTCGAGCTGGGCGAACGAAGAAGCTCGAACAATTCCACCGCCGGCTCCAGTTCCGGGAACACGGACCCGTTGCGAGACTTGGAGGTCGCGTCCTGCAACACGGTGAACTCCGAGGAGTCGCACGTATCCGGGAACACGAACGAATTGTCCGAGGGGTCGGAGGTGACCCGGCCTGGATCGTTCAGCCCGAGCAGCGACGCCGACAGCCCGGACAATTCTCGAGCGGACACCGGAGTTCGGAGCACGTTCTATTTCGGCGGTTACTGTAACACGGAGTATCGGTTCGCGGGTTTGGTCGAAAACGCTTCCGTCGACGCTGATTGTCCAGGTTCGAGGCCCGAGAGGAAAGAGTCGACGCGGGACAGCGACGAATCGAACAACGAGCAGGAGGACGACGACGTTTTCGCCGCGATTGAACCGGATGAATCGCGTGGAAAGGACAGCCGGCTGGAGTCGATCGCGCGGAGTATGAAGTCCAGAGAGGTACGCGTGTCGACGAAAGATTCGTTGGAGAGCTGCGTTTCTTCGGTGGTCGAGGATGGGTCTGTCGAAGGCGACGACAAGGAGGAGAAATCGACGGAGAAGAAGGAGGTGTCGCCTTTGTCGAAGGATTCGCGGGACGCGTCAGGTGTACCGTGCGAGGAAAGAAGTTGCGGAAAGAGGGGGATAGTAATACGCGAGAGATGTCGGTCAGGTAAACGAGTATAGTCATTCGGGACGTTTTTGAACGCGTTTACCCTGGAAACGTTTCGCGGAGCTCCATAAAACTGTAATGCTTCGAGGTATTATTTTTCATTATGGAAAGGTGATTAAATGCGGTCATATCATTTTTAACAGACAGACGGAGTTGCAGATTCTTGGATTACGAGGCTTGGGAGCGGGGAAAATTTTTAGATAGACAATTGCGGTGTTTAATAATACACGGGTGCGAGAATTGCCAAACTTGGAAGTTTAAAAAATTGAGCCGATCGACGAAATGAACAAATCGCCACTCTTCCGACCCGTCGGAACTCTCGAAATATATACTCAAAAACTCGGCTCAAAAAGCCGGGTCGTAAATTGTCTGCCCTGTCACGCGGGATCGTAAATAGAGAAGGAATAACGACGTCGATTTATCCCCGTACAATCGACCGATGCTATCGATAGAAAAGCGGGCTGATGCCCGGCGATTCAACGCGCGCCCACGGTTTGTCTTTCATCTGCGACCGGCAAACAGTCATTTACAATGGCTGGTACGACAAGACAGCCGATCGTAAATCATCCCCGAGGAAAGAGAAGCCGCGACAACGTGTATGCGAGGCGCTAATCGCAGCGATAGCGGGTCGCGATTCGCGAGATAACACTCGTACACCGTTGGCCGGATCAATATTTATTAATTATTAAACGCATCTAATTGCAGCTGTTAAAGCGACCGGGAAGCGCGTGCAATTTATGAAAGTAAACTGTACTTCGCGTTAATAACGCTCGAAGCGCGAAACTATTCGTCGGGGGAATAGCAGAATATACCTGGGTACATTTTCGGGGAACTATATCAGATGCAAGGTTACGATAAGCTGGCGTAATTTCTGAAACGAATCTGGCGCGCGGCTGCTGTTACTTTTACGATACGGGCGTGACCCCTTGGTTCAGCTCGGTATTCTGAATTTCTGTGCACACTCTCACCTGTCTGGTTGTAAAAGGGAAAACGAATTCGAGACGAATGGCAGTGTATTCGCAAAGATAGCCACGGCGGTATTAAAGGGTCGGCGAATACCATTGGAACATTCGCGGTTTACAATTGCTCCCGCTAATTGTTTTGTGCAAAATGTAAAGTTGATTTTACAAAGTTGATTCGATTATTCTAGCCAACGTGGTAAATTGTTTAGCGATTTACCGCAGACAGCAGAATGATATAATAAGCTATTTTGTATTTTAAACACGAACGATTTATTTGTTCGCAGATGTGGTCTTTCCACCGTCGCACAAACTGACAGTGGCAGAAGTGTTCGACGCGCGGACGGATCGGCCGCAGCCGGAAGTCCTCAAGCAACACTTTATCCTCGAGGGTAGGATCGACGAGGCGGCGGCCCTTCGTATAGTCAACGATGGAGCCGCCCTCCTCCGTTCGGAGAAGACTATGATCGATATTGAAGCTCCAGTCACCGGTGAGTACTAACATATTCCTTAGAACCTGCCGCATTATCAAATACAAGAACCTCCGACATGGAGGCTGCTTCCAAACAGTTGCGCCGCAATCATTGAACTGTTGCTTGAACACAAACGAAATAATTTGAAATGACATCGTTCATAATTTTTAGTGGTAACCCTGGTAACCCCGACAGCGTTTCAATCCCAAGTAAATTCAGAGTCGGAACACCTGGCAAATATTATTACAAATTAATCGAATAGCGATAAACCGTTGGCAAAGATCTCGTGCAATATTCCCAGCGTCCCAGCTGCTATTCCACCAAGAATCAGTTCGCCCCAATATTACCCCGATATCGCCCTCGATACTTCAATTCACGACCCCGTTACGCTATACGGCGACAATAGCGAAAGGGTTAACGGTGCAGCTTTCATCGATCGATTTCGTCCCTTAAAAGGAGTCCTATGGAACATTTGTCCCCAAGTAAAATCGTGGATGGCGGCGCGGGCTGCGTCGGTGCGAGGTGTAAAGTGGCAAGAGCGAAAAGAAAAACACAGTAGTCACTTGACACAGTTCCCCGGCCTAGGTGGAAAGGTAGGAAAGTATCGACGACTTATACACAACGTCCATGGGACGAGCCGGTGTCGCTCCAGCGATGGACGCACGGCTGAGCGGTTCGTTTCGTCTGATCCAATAAGGGTAGCAAGATCGATTCCGCTCGTGTGGACCGGCCTTAAACCCTCGACCGGATGGAAAAGCGAGGCCTAGAAGCGGCGAGGCCTGCTCGATGACGCGTTTTTATTTATGTTTTAACGCGACGCGTCGCACAGTGGTCGATAGCCGTCAAAAATGGGACGAAAATATTTTAACAAATTTATCAGTGTCTGATACGTATCATTGATAACTCTTTTTTTTGTTCGGTCTTAATTCTAACTGAAAAAATGTTAATCATTGGAAATTACCAAAATTCGAACGATCACTATTCTCTTCCACCAAAATGAGTATGTCCCAAATTGTTCGAAAATCTGCAGGAATGGCTTTAAGGTGTTGCAATGCCAAAGTACAATTACAAATGAATCCATCGTTGACGCATATAATGTAGTACTCGTCACTGCAAATGCAGAATGCAAAAGTGGCCGATACTTTTTGCGGTTCGCTATCGTTTCGTCCCTGCTTCATCTTGACGCCTGTCCGATACGTCCTACGTGTATCGAGTGACTCTAATGCGATCTTCGAAACGGTTTCGGGGAAATAAGGAGCGGGCAGAGTTCGTCGATGTTCAGGAAATTTCGTTCAGAACGAGATTAGGTTTCGCGAGGTACACGGACTGTTTCAAGTTCGAAGCCCAGATCGAAGCCCGATGGTGCCGGTTCGCGACAATAAGGGTAGAAAATTTGGCAGGAACTCGGTACCGGTTCTAATTTCGCGACGCAGGGAGGGGAGGGTAATTGAATGACGCGATGGGAAGTAATTGGGGGAACGTTTGATTAATATGTAATTACTGGTATCGGGAAATATTTGTTGGATCGTTGCTGGATTCGGGGAGGATTTATTTTTGTGAAGATAACGAGCCACGTATGTTTTGCAATGGATGCATGTGTCTGTTTCAATTAATTTTTGAAATACGTGAACTCCGGTGGCATACGGAAGCGTAACGAATTTAGTTGGAATACTGTTACCGTGAACTTCAAATCTCGCCATATTTGAAGTACCGTAATAATTGAAATAAATTTGTATCAATTTCGGCGGACTTGCAGTATTTATTTGCGAGCAAACGGAATGCAACGAAGTATTATCACATTCGACAAACAATAATACGAAAATTCCGCACTTCATTCTGCGCGACGCAACAAACATTTCCGTTGCTGTATATTAATTTTCTCCGAATACTCCAACAAATAATTCGTTCCGCGAACAAATACGCCGAGAAACATCTTACATTTCGATCCTTTCGTTCGTCTCCGTTCTTCACCCGCGAAGCTCTTAAATTTCGATTCCTCCCGTTCGACGGTATTCGACAATGGGCAACGGGCATCCTCGTCGCCGAGTGAAACGAAAGCAACAGCCCCGTCGCGACGATACAACTTCCACCCCCTATCCCCCGGCCCCTTGTCGACGAATTCTCAATTACGCGCATCAATTAGTTCCATCACGGTAGTCTCCACGGTGTCCGCGATTGTTCTCCAGGCACAATACACGCCAGAGCACAATAACTCGGATCGATTCGATTCTGTCCTTCGTCCACACTGAACCAGTCCTGTGCAGAGCCTCCTCGTCCACGACGACGAGACGTAAGAAACGAGTAGCTATTACCTCCCGACGGCGGTTTGACGCGACTTCTATTGGCCAGGATTAATCCCTCTTCCTCGAGCTTCGTCCACTGTCCTGGATCGGGTGGTCTCGAGACACGAGGGTGGAGAATTTTCTTCGATGTCGACGGGTTGTTTTAATTTGCCGTAGGTCCCGGGGGAGCTTTCATTCGGGGGTCGTACCGATTGGATATATCCCGCGGCATTTTACCGCGGGACACTGTTTGTCATTCCCGAGTGCGCTTTAAACCGCACCCTCGCGTACTTCTCCATTAGAAGCTTTTTGTCAAGCTGAAACGTCGAATTAAACGTTACGGAAGACGGGAATCGCCGCGATTCCCGGTAGCTGGAAGTGACGTAAAATAAACTCGCTCGTAGAGAGCTTCCCAACTACTCTTCGCACGCTTTTGTCGTTTTCGCAATCGATCGAGAGCCACTTTCCAGCGATTCCTCCGCCTCGAAATATCGCCCTGAAAGCTATCGATCCTTGCGACATCCCCGAGACTGTTGACGGCGCCCGAGAAAAATCTGCCGATGTACAAATGGTGGAGGGGGAAATAAATAAAACAGATAGGGGAATAAAATAATATTTCACCCGTATAATCTTCTCGGTCTAATAGAAACGAATGTTCGCACGCGTGTAAACTGCCGGACGCGTTCTTATTAGTCTGTAGACGCCTTTCGGTGTACACGTGTTGCGACTGGGCGAGAGAAAAAGGGAGAACAAAAAAGAGAGGAAACACCAGACAAGCTGGTGAGAGGAATTGCATTTTGCGTGGGTGTTTCGTTGTCGAGCCCAGACATGGAACGAAATGGACAAAGAAGGGGGTGTTCGGGGACGGTGGCGGCGGAATGAATTATGGGCGCAACAGATGCAACAGCCGGCAGATCGAAGGGGAAAAATCGAGTTTCGCGAATGCAATATGGAAGGAATGGAATAATCGCGTGAAATCGAGCACTTCGGCTGAACCCTTTCGGGAGATTTTCGGAAATTTGTCCGCGGAAAGAAAGGGGACAGGAATAATTGATTACTGGAATAAATTTTATTGGAATGAGAGTGTTCGCAATGAATCCAGCAATATTCAACTTATGAATATAAGTGGTCTCTTTTTGAATTGACAAGTGCATTAGTCTCGAAGAGAAATATACAAGGGTCGAGCGGCAATTGTGAAAGAAATACTTGGTATCAAAATTTCCCATCTTCGCCTACACGTTTTCCGAAAGCAGTCGTATCGAATGTCAAAAAAAAAAGAAGAATACCCTCGAATCTTGCCGCATCAGCGTGGCCCATTTTCTCTATTCTTGTTGCCGCAGAGATACTTATAAATCGAGCTGCGGTCGGGAGATCGAAGACGGTGAATTTCGTTCGCCCCGGCTTCAAAAAGACACACAGTGCAGTGCATACCGTGGATAATTTTACGAGTGCCGCTTTACGGTCGGGCTGCTTTTCATGAACGTGGCTCGATAAAGAATTTCCAACGATAGAAACGAAATGGGATAATAAAAAGAGTCGACGGTAAGATCGTCGAACGTTATGAGCGGCAATTCCGTGGAATTGCCTGGAAAATTTTAACGCCGATCCGGCTCGTACACCCGCGACGTCGATACGAACAGTCGAAGCCAGAAAGTTGACCTGGCAGATGTGTCTGGTCAAGTTGCGCTTACGTACATACGTGAGCAGATCTTAGGCTAAATTTCAACGAGTTTGCTGCGACAAATAATTTTTAAATTGAGCTCGCAATAGCGGTATTTATTGGATTATATGAATACTGCTATTGCAAGACAACCCCATAGCCAAACAATTATTTCTCGATAAATTATTTCGATTGCCACGCGTAGTCGCTTTGAAAGAACAAATTTACAAGCCCCGCGTTCAGTTCCTGTTTGAATTTCCATTCGGCTGCCGGCATCTCCGGGCGTTATCTTAATGCATTTGCCGGAAAATTGATCGCCCAAAGGCAAACCGGACGAGCAGAGGCTGGCCCGGGCGGGGTTGGAAAGCAACGCGGTTCACGGTTGAATTATTCAGAAAATTCCCGGGGGTCGGCCAAGGGAGTAAAAGTTTCGGGAGCAACTCTCGTCAAACATTAATTGAGCCACGCCGCGCAACTGCTTCCGCGTAAACGCGACCGTTTAATGCGTAACGATTCAGTTTCGAGTACTTACTTGTTTTCCCACCACGTGAACTTGGCCGCGGCAATCCCAACCCCCCCGTCAACCCTTGTGTCCGCTTATCGAGCCCTCCCTCGAATTAATATCCCGCCGGAACACGTTGCTTCTCTGTATCGATCTCGTTTCTGTTTGTAATTTCTGATTGCTCGTATTTTATTGCTATACCTTGTTGCCGATTTATTTAATTATTTTCGTACGTCCAGAAGGCACTCGGATACTTAACGTACGTTGTGTCTGATTGAGTTTAACATTGTTCTTTTTCTAAATTGATACGCACTCGGGCAGTTTCAATGGGGACACGTCTCGGTGCAAGTCTAGGTACATAGTTGGTCGAGTACCGAGTGTTATCTAACGGTACGACACTTGCGTGGGCGGATGATTATGACCACAATGGCCCACGCGTTGTTGTCAAGATTCCTGAATCCTCTATGCCTCATGTACGGGACTCCCACGTCCATTCGCATTGTTGCACGTGACCGAGAAATTTTTTGCAACGCCTTCGCTGACACACCTGTCTATTCTGCACACGTGTCGTCTGCACTCCCCGCACTATTTTTACGTATAATCATTAAGGAAGATTGCCGAAAAGTAGCAGTGCTTCATATAACATTCGTTTATATAGCAGGCCTTCTTAAAACAATAATAACGATAATCACGGGAACACGCGCAAGTTAAATATTTTCGTTCGAACGACGATTCTCTGATTGAAAAATCGAGCAAAGAAAACCCTCCACTGTTTTGTTTATAAATCAAAGAATAGCGCGCGATAGTCGAGTACTTCGCACGACGGTGTCGTTGCACGGCTTCCGGATGCCAGGAACAGAGCGGAGGAAGTCTTAGAAGAGGGTGTACGGTGTAATAAACGAAACCGCCGCGCCACGTCGTGCAATCGTCTGTCGCGAATTCAAATTTCTCTGTTATCGCGATATTTGAAACAATGTGCTCGCGTGGAACCTCCCGGGAGACGATGCTGGAGGCTCAAAGGGAACTCGATATCGAACGAAGTTTCGTCGGTCGAGGGCGAAGCTGTCGACGAGCGTCAAAGCTTCACCTGATCCTCGTCGTTTCGAGGTAACACGCGGCCCTCGTCTATTGGATTTTTTCCGGCAAATTTTCCCGACGTCTCGAGATGTGCAACACCTCCTTTGAATTGCCCGGCGAGTATTGTTCGGCCGGCGTGTTCGGATCTTCGATCGTTTCACGCGTTTGCTGTGCAGACTGTGCAAATGTTTGCGTACGTTTCTTTTCAAGACGGGCTTGGCACGTCGAATTTACACAGCGTCGAACAGAAGTTGTATTTTACATGGAAGAAGTCTCATTTCGTTGGGAATTGGCTTTGTTGTTCTCTGATTCGTTAAATGGCATAATAATCTAATTTTTCTGCGTTCGCGTGGAAGCTACAGGAAAACAAACAATTCGTCGAACGCTTCGTCGAACACCCCCATGACAAATTGATTCGGTAAAAATACCCATTTCTAAATAGCACAAAAACGATCCCCCTTGCTTCCTCGTAATCAATATTGATTTTAAAT
This sequence comes from Nomada lathburiana, assembly GCA_963667235.1. Taxonomy (NCBI): domain Eukaryota; kingdom Metazoa; phylum Arthropoda; class Insecta; order Hymenoptera; family Apidae; genus Nomada; species Nomada lathburiana. The sequence goes on along the minus strand of OY763905.1, from coordinate 12,129,359 downwards.
TCGAAAGTACCTTGAATAAAAAGTTCCCAACGGTTCCATGCTTTTTTTAACTCGCGTCACCCCCTTCGAGATTCCATTGCGGTAGGAAACTTGCCACGTACGTCACCGGGGAGAATTCCTGTCGACACTGTTTTTCATCATTCTGCACACACACACACACACACACACACACACACCCCTCCAAAAAAAGAAAGAAAAAAGAATCGTAGCTGATCTGAGTTGCCTCTATGCGATCGTCAATGCTATCGAGGATCAATTACAACCATACTTTTTGGACCTGCTTAACTCCTATAAACAGGCTGTACAATTCAGTCAATTTTCAATAGTACCTTGCCAATAGTACTCTTTCAAAATCGAAGCATACGGACTACTAAACGACGATCCTTGACACCCTTTTGGTTTAGGTACACAAACAACAGGCTATAACATAAAACTCTCACGATTACGATTGCGTACTATATGACAACGTTACTAAATAAACAAATATTAATATCCGATTATTCTGCATAGCGTTCCAGGCGATTCGCGATCTTTTCGCCCATCGAGGTATCGATTGTTACGCGCACAGGTGCTCGGCCAGATCACCGACGAGCTTCGCCTCCACGTCTAAGCCCCGTTCTTCCCCCGGGGGCACCGTTAAGGTCCGCCTATCTGCAGATGCAAGCACGCTTCCGAGTGCACTCGGTGTCGTTATTGCACAGAGTTCGAGATACCGGCAGCGGGGAGGAAGTTATTTCGTGAACCGTTAATGGCTCGTGGCCTCCTTCCGTCCCGTTCCACTTAACGCTCCGGGATCTCCAATTAGAGGCCGATTCGAGCGGTTTTTCTCCGCTCCGAGAGGCACCGGAACCTCCAACCCGTCGCACAGATTCCGATAATCTATACTGTCGTTCTGTCGATTGTAAGGGATCCTCTATCTCGGGACGATCAAACCTGTCGACGAGTCGTTCGCCCGACCCGCGATTCTTACTACTCGAACTTCTTGACCCTTGCGCGGGAATTGCGACGCGTAGATAAATACGTGACCGCGAACGAGACATTTCTACGGCAGGTTTAGGACGAACGATATTCCCGCGGGGAGCATGTGAACGGGAAAATCGCGAGCGACGAGAGTTTCCAACAGTTCGAGCGCAAGTAAGAGTTTGCGAAATTTCCTTTCCACGTTGGAAAAACAACACAGGCTGGCGCGTTCTATAAATGTTCCCTTCGCCACGAACTTACCCCGCGACACCCTTGTTGTCCGCGTTTCTATTCTCAACCCCTCGTTGCACCTTTTTCCCTCGATTCTTCTCCCTCCTGCTTTTCTCCGTTTTCTTGGCCCGATCCGCGGTTTACGCGGGCAATTTTCCGCGACCCTGCGGTCGCTCTCGACGCTCGTCCGACGCGCGTTCAACGCTCGACTCATCCGTCACGGTTGCACCGCCTTTTCATCCTTTCGTCGGGACTCCACGATCGCCGGCAGTCGATGGTTCGTGTTTGCCTCGACCACCTGTCCGCAGTTTCGACGTTTTCACAATGCCTCGGCGACCAGAATGGCGTCCACTTGTTCCCGGAGACGGGACGATCTCTCTGCTCGTTGGCAAGTATCGTTTCCGAGTTGCATAAAGCGACTTGCCTCGATACATCGACGTGACGCAACGATTCACGCGACTCGCGACCCCGGCACTCGACACGTTTTCGTAACGAGCCGGGAAAATGAATCGAGACGGGGCGATAGATCGAAGGATTTTCATTTGACCGGGGGCAAGACGGGCCCGATTGTTCCAGGGATTGAATTATGCCTCGCTGCGTGGCCAGCTCGGTCATTTTATTGCGACAGTCGGCATTTGATGCTCGTTCGGAATGAAATTGCACTTTGTTGGGACGAGGTAAATGGCGGGACGAGATTACTTTTACGCCGCTGGAAAGAGTATGGGATAATCCGGCGTGTAATTACATTGAAATGAGTTTAGTCAGTTCTGCGGGATTATTGCGGGGTAGAATTGCCCGTTACGGATGGCGCGATATTTTTCATTAAGGAATTAGAGCTTACTTGTGGGTTGTGAAAGAAAAAAGTATATCCAACATCGAAGAGTCCAAAGACAACCCCCGCGTATATTCCTCAGCTGCGGAATTAAGAATCGAAAGCGAGCTTGTCGCGCGACAAAATTTCTTTCGCCACGAATTCGCTCTTCAACGAGGCAAATGAATGCTCGTCGCCTAGAAATCAACCGCGCCGGACAGATTTCGTTAGAGCACCGAGGAACGATAAAATAAAAAGAGCGCGGAAGGACAAGTTCAAAATCGATTCGCTGGGTGTTCCTGCGGGGTTACACAGGCGGACTATATTTATCTTTAAAGAGAATTCACGGTTTATTGGTCGCCCGTGTTCCCTCTATATTGTTAGAACTTGAGCACACTCCGCTGTACCTGATCAAGCCGTTTTATTATACACATTAATGAACGGATCGGTAGATTATTTCATGCTGGGGAGAAATGATAAAATCCATCTCTCTGCAAACATTAAATATTTGTGAGTGCGATATTGCAAATCCACCATCTCCAATAATTCCTCTTATCTTAAACAAAATTTCGAAACTTGCTTCGCCCGACCTCGAAAAATGTTCTCAAATATGTTGTGCACGTAAATCGTATAAAGCGCCTCGCTTGAAATATTTAGATGCAATATAAATCGAAGTTGTCAGAAGCAAATAATGCAAAGGTATTTCGATTAGCCCGAAGCGCTTCGATCTTCTTGCGAACACGAAAACCAGGATCGTTTAATAAATTAGCTTCGCCCGGAAACGGAACGGTAAACATGGAAGGCGTTCCTTCGGTGTTCCCCCGCAGGCATAATGCCCAATAAAATTTTTTCGCTCCACGATCGATTGGTCGTGTAGCTTAACAGAGAATCGAGAAACAGAAATAGCCCGGCATCCGGGCAGAAAAGGCCGGCTGCTCGTGGCAAACTGCGCAGGGTATCACATTTTTGTCTCGCTCAAACTATTGAAATGTCACGAGCAAATGTCCCCTCGAACGTCTAACACTCACCTGTGCGACCGTGTCGCGATTCAAAGATGAATCCGTTCCAACGAAATTTAGTTGCAATTTATGCCAATTTTGTACAAACACTTGGATTAAATGATTTAGAACCAGTCCAATGATACGAAGGGAAATAAAAATCACCGATGCGTTGGGCATCTACAAAAGTGCTATTCTATGTATTCAAAGCTCATAGGGAAACCAAGGTTAAATATATACAATAGCATTTCTCTGTTTCACTTGGAAGAAATTTAATTGGAAAATGTTGGAAACTTACTTGGCAATGCATAATTGAATTTTTCAACATTTGTCGAAGCAAATTTACATAAAAGCAAGGAGTGTAATACGTATTGCACCGACGTTCCCGAGGCCGGAAAATAAAGGAAAGCCGAAACCCGAGCCAGCCAGGCAACGTTCCATTCTTTATCTCCGGAACTTGAAAATTTTTAGATTCCACCCGTCGATTCCCCTTCCCGTTGCAATTTCATTTCGAGACACGGATTATCCCAGGAAGATTTCGAATTTCCAATCTCGCCCACAATAGATTGTATCCCGCGCCTCATCCGCCAAGGAATCTCGACCAGAAATCTATGAGGAACGCGCAAAAGAATTGCTGTTAGCTGCTCTTTGGTTGGATAATTCGATACGTCGCGTCGTCGACATTTTAATAAAACGAGAGGCTGCTTCGCGGCGTCTGGGACTGCTCTGTTATCCAGGCAGATATTTAGTCATTGCCCGTATACTTTTTTCTAAATACATACAGATAAATTAGTCCCTCGCTCGGTCGTATATGTTTCTTGGCAAAGAAGTCGACGAATAAACAAAGAATTATCCCTGGAAATGTATTTCAAGTACAGTAGAGTTTTTTCAACGGAGGAAACGGTTCTACAGTAAATTTCCTATCCGACCATAAATAAAGTCGACTAGTCCTGGCAACAGTTATCCATCGTTGCTCCGACAAGGAAATCGAAGAACGAAACAAACGATACACGATGCACCGCGTTTCTATTCTTGTATCCCTTTACCTATTTACTTTGCAATTAAAATTAATATACTTGAAACAGATATACTGGTATCAGAATTTTTCGGGCCATCTTAAAATATTCAAAAGAAGGAGAAACGAATCTCTTTTCAGCCTCCAATTATTCAATCTACCATAGTATACGACATACAGAATAAAAGACATGGAGATTTCTTGAAAATAAAAGAATCGCAAAATTCTGATAAATTAAAAAATCGTGCTACATTCACCCCACAAAAATATCCTAAGACAAGCTCCTCTGTTGCGCCGTGTGCCTCCGAAATCCTCCAGATCCTCTTAGGACGACGCCGATAACAGAGAATATTGATACTAGAACGCATCACGATTTCACGGGGCTGCAACTGCCGTTGCGGTGCATCCAAGCTTCTGACAAATATTCCCCCTCGTATCGCGTGGAAATTTCTCGTTCGGACGTGGCCACGCGAAACAATATGACACGGCCTCTATTTTCCGCCAATCCGCCTTAATGCAGCGCCTATAAAATGGCAGCACAGATGTGCGTTGTCTGGCATATCGATCCACGGCCCTTCGTTTTTCGACCCTAAGCACTGCCGCGAAACACGCTGATGGACGTTTCGAAATCCGTGCCCGCACTGCTTTGCACTCTAAACGTCAATTTCGATTCGGTGCATTAAAGGTTTCTTAGCCATTTTGACATTCGGCAAACGAGGGTACGTACTTCGTTCCTACTGTCCGTTCCCCTTTCTATATTAACGTCTCCCGTTTTCTTGATGCCCTCTAAATTATAAAGACGATGGCAGCGGTGAAATTTTTTTTTTTTTTTTTATCATCTGCCTCGGTTATCACCGTTATTACGTCTTATCGCCGTCGTTATTATAACCGCTACGTTACCGCTGGTATGCCCATTAATGTTATGGCACGCGTATCCAGTAACCAAACGGCTGCAGAATGCAATATACATTTAATCAGAAATGGCCGGATGGGAAGGTCGAAGTTGAACGGCCGATCCTTAAACGCGACCTGCCGATCTTATTTCTTCGTTGGCGGATACTTGGGGACAGTCGTAAACTGCTTATGAGAGATCACCCGAGTAATCTCCGCTAACGATCCTCGATGTGTCCGATGTCCCCGTAAAAGAACGCCGACAGAAGCTCGTAAATCATCAACGCGTTGACACTCTCGTCGATTGAGCGATAAATCATTCGATGATCCACCAACACCTTCGTCGAACTTCATTTCCCGCGTGTATCCTTATTTACGAGCGTCGCTGTTTCGCTTCAGCCGCGCATAAATCTCACCACTTGGCCGCTCGTGTTCCCTCGAACAGCTCAGCTTGGCTTGATCCTTGACAGTAGCCATAGTCGCTTTAATGAACGGTGCACCCGGCCCGGTTTCTACGCGTGCAATACGCTTGTCGTCGTTTCTGTACGCGAAACGTCGCGAGGGCAATACGATCAGCGAACGAGAATTCACGTTGCGGAATAAAGATCGCGGTTGGAGAAATTTATTCGGTCAATTATCTCTCGTCCTATTCACCTTCGTGTAGTTTCACAGTTTGCGAATGCCCACGGCCGTTGAATAACTCTCCATCCGGTTGAATTGAACTGACCAACGATATACAAGCCGCGGAATAATCCGAAAGATGGAAATAAATCGTACGAAAGTCAGATTTCTGTTGCGGTGAAACTCGAAAAGTTCAATTCATCTTCCTTCGACCATTTCGAGTCAACGAGAAGGAAACGTTCCAAAATCACGCGAGCAGTTTTTTCTTGAACAACTACATCGATAACCCTGGACAACTTTCTCGTGCGATGAATAGGTCCCATAAAAAAGAAAAGAAAGAAAAAAAAATATACAGAACGAGAAGTTCCCGCGATAATTCGATTTCACCCCCTCGACTTTCGAGCACAGCCTTGCAACGCGACACGCGACTGTGCATGTATTCCATCGCCCAGATACGCTCGATAGAGATAAGCCTACGGGCGTGGAAGAAAGAAAGAGAGAAAGAAAGAAAGGTAAAAGAGGGTGAAAGGGGGAATGGTTTAGGTTCGTGAGGCAAGCTATCCGTGGGGGCCATCGCTTTACGGAACGAGCTTCGAGGAAAAATTGGCCGGAACGAATAAATATCTCTTAACGAACGCGTTGGCCGACCCGCTGGCCAACCCTCGTTTCTGGGTCAATCAGAGTTAGGGTGTAACGAAAGCGAGATTTTCTTTTCCATCCTTCTTTTTTTTTTTTGAAGACCTTTCGAATTGAGTTTTAACCTTTCACGGGGTTGTGACTGTGCTTGTTTGCGGTAGAACTGTGCACGTATAATGTACATTTCTCTTTATATTTCGCATAAGGATATATCGTTTGATACTGTTTGATGAAATTGTTGTTCGTGGGGGATACGGAGTAAAGAATATTTGCGAAAGAATGTCGAGCAAAGGATAGAACAAACTCGCGCGTCAAAGGTAAATATTAAAACGATATTTTCCCTGATAAGAAGCAGAGAAATTGTGCTGTTCAAAGTTTCCTGATTACACGGGCAGCAACGTAGAGAAAACAAACGTATAAACATTTTTATTGCAACATTGTAATCGAACTTTGAACAAGATTAACAACGAGTAGAATGTACAAAACGCAATTCAATTGAACTTTCCGTGATTTGAACACGCAGGGGAATAGAAAAATTCGTTTCTTTGTTTCGAAATATTTGCTTGCGGATTTTGTTCTCTGAATAATTCAATTCTACGAGTCGAATTCTATTCTCCCAATGTCTGCGAAATCCGTTCACACGTGTGCCGGACTTTTGAGGGTTCTCTCCGGGAGAGAAATGTTCTCGGTTTTCAATCGTGAATCGCTTTACGTTCTATTGCACGTCTGCCTCGCGCGAAACCTCCAATGTTTGATTACGTTTCGACATCGGTCGACTGCGGTTCGAATAAAGACGAAACGAAAACGGAAACGGCGGGGGTGGCGAAGCTCGTGGACGAAGAGTAGAACAAGCTCGCATCGTTTCCCGAAAAACTACCCCTCAGGTGTTTGCTGTTTCCACGATCCCACTTCTCATTGCGTTTCGACTTGACGAGATAGGGCCAGTGCGCAGTAAAAAGAATACGCTGAAAAGAATTTCATAAAATCGCCGGATATAAAACGATATAAAATTGATAAAACTGTGCCACAATTATTGCACAGATAATTGCACTTATTATTTGTCGCAATTGAAACGAATTTCAAACAACGTTACTCAACTGTACAAAAGTTTCTTTCATCCCTTGTTACCTCAATTAATATCGTTTCAATGATTCGTTGCTCATGCTTCAACCTTGCTTCGTTTTCGTGAGAATCCCTCGTGAGAGTCACTCCTGCATTACCCTTTCATCGTTATTTCAACGACACAGAACATTGGCGGGAACCCGCGATCGATGTGGCAGTTCGTTTGCAAATTCCTGAAAAACGTTTCAGCCGAGACGGGGGAAGTTTGCTGGCACATAAATCGGTGGAATTGCGACGTGTCCCGAATAGTTGCCCCTCAAGTTCGCGAACCGAAGAACACAAAGTCCGTGTTTGGGCAGCGATTTAATTAAAAGCCAGTCGGGCACGGCCCGTTTCAATTTCGTTACCACTGGCCCCTCGAACTTCGCCCAACTGCGAGACTCCGCGGCTTCGAAATTTACCGAAGCATCGCGATCAATTATCGATTAGCGTGGAATTGCGAGGGGCGAGCGATCAGTTTCTTACCCCGTCGAATAGAAAAATTCCAAACGATTGCAGATTCTGACGGAACGTATCGCGCGATTGGTGTTTTAAAAGCGTTTCCTGTTGGGTTGATAGAAAGGGTAGTTTCGAACATCTGTAATTCAAAGAAATATGTTACAGTAACCAAAGGGGAATGAAACAGAAGCATAACGAAATAGAAATGAAATGAAAATAATAGCAACGATGAAGTTGAAAGGTACCCTATTAAATAATATATGTAGGAGTTCGAATTGCGGGCAAACATGAATCTTTTCCGGCATGAGTTTCGAACGGAAAAATGTTGCCCCCGCAAAAAAGGAAATCGGCAGGATATCTGGAGCTCGATACGATCGAGATAAATGGTTCGTGCACGGAAAAACGTAGACGCTCGACGAGGTGAAACGAAAGGCCGGCAGATTGCGAAGTAATTATTTATTGCTGTCTGGGGAAGTTTCCGTCCGCGAAATCATTTGTATTCGTATCTGAAAGACTCGCGTTAGCGGCGTCGTGGTTGAACCCTCGCTTGAAATCTCGAACGGAAGATAAATCACCGTTCCCAGCCGCCCCAGCGGCATAACAACCGTATAATGATCCATAATAAGAAACGCATTTCGTCCCCGAAGGGTTTTTGATGGGACGGTAAAATAAAAGCTCACTCTGCTCGTTCCCCGCCATTACGTTTTCTCTACTGTTCGTGAAAAATGAATATCTATATGGAGAAACGTCGCAGTAATGGCCGCGAACGAACGTTACCGCGAAAACATTCCGCCGTAGAAATTGTTATTACACCGATGAAATATTGCGGAGTAAAATCGAAAGTGAAAATGTAAACGAAACGTGTTCCAATTTAACGCGCAACAGTTTCTTACAGTTAATCGGACTGTGAATGTTTAAATATTCAACTGTGCCATCTTCCAAGTAAAAGGAAATTGATTCTTAAGAAAGAATCACCGGATAAAAGAAATTCAGACCAGACGAGAAACGGTTCAAAGACTTTTCTCAAACCTGTATAATAAACTCCAGGCCACGGATATAATCAATAAAATCAAATAATAATCACGACAGGGGAAACGGAAATTCTACTCCACATTAGTACAATCGAGGAAATTCGAGGCAAGCCAAGCGAGGATTAAAATAAATTCAATGCGATACCAAGCGAGATTATTCGGTCCCGTCGGTTCGCCTAATCGCGGATGCACAATTTCCTCAGGCCTATCGCACATCTCCTTCGTCTCTCTCTCTCAAAGAGTTTCCCCTGGAAAGCTGACCCTCGCGTGTTCGTCGATTAACCGAGCGAAGGCCGGGCACGTGTGCGACCGAATGATAACACGACGCTCGAGGGCTTCGAGAGGGAAGAAAGAAAGATAGAGAGGGAGGGAAGGGAAAAGGAAGAGAAAAGAAAGAAAAACGAAAAGGGGTTACGAGCGCCTCGAGGGTCGCGTTGGCTCGCTAGGAAATGACGATGGGGGTCGTTCTGACTTTCCACCACGATGAAAACCGCGCCCACGGAACAGCCGGGAAAAGTGTGGCGTCGTGGAAAATCTAAGGCTGGATGCAGTTGCGACAGAGCTCTATTGCCTTTTCTTTTTGTGGCTCGATGATACCGAGGATGGAAACAAAGGCTATACGAAAAACACTATGAAAATGAACAAAAATGTTCACTGCTTCGGGACAAATAATTGCCAAGACGGTCCACTGACAGTGTTAAGAAAATGTTCAAATCACAGGCCTGAAAAATGTCAACGCCGCAGAAATGAGATACAGTAGCGTAGAACGAAGTAAAGTAAAACGGAGTGAAATTCAATTGAACGATTAAATCGTGACGGGCGCCGTGGAAATGTCAGAGTCCCGATGAAAACGGAGGAAATCCGCGAATCGACGTCTCGATGTCTCGAGCGACGCTCGACAGGTGAAAAAAATGTAAACCGTACACGCCACGTGCTTGCGTCCACGTGCACACGAACAGCTGACGTCCGGTTCGCGAAGACGCTGCTTTTCAGTCGACGCTCGTGAATTCTTTACGTCGGACGATCGACGACCCAGGCACCGCGCGCATTACGTACACTTTCGATCGATCTATTTATAGCGCAGACAATCGTGCCTTCCCTTTGATGTTCCTCTAACGATGACCACGCGTTTCCGGCTATCTTTAGCCGTCACGGAGCTTCGCCGAGTCTGGCCACCTCATTACCAATTCGTACACCTTTCACGCGGTTTCCTCTTGATTCTTCGACGGTGTGAACAGGTGGAATAGGATAATACAGCGTTGCGATGAATTGCGCCCCAATTCATATTATTGGGGTACATTGGTACCTCGTAAGATTAATTTAGAACGATATGAATATTAATTTGACGACGTGCCAATACACTCTAATGATAAGAATGAAAGAATTTCTATGATAGAAATTCTTTTATTCATATTAGATACGAGAGGGCAACTGAATCAATAGATATTTATTTATCACGGATATTTGAGAGGCACTGTTCAATCGGTGGATACACCATACCTATCGCGAAGGTAGATCATCTCATTAGAGAAAGACACTATCATGACCTGCGTTAGACCAGCGGCGGCTCGTGGCTGCAACAAGCTGCAGTTACATCCCCTAATCTTCTTATCCAGCAAATGCGCCGGATGTATGTACACGCTCGAACGCGTTCGCATGGGATCGTTCGGAGAGAAATCGCTGGTATTACATTGATGGCATTAATAACTTTGTATCGTAATTTCAATCTGGCCGAGGATGAATGGTGGCGCTGCCCGATTCGTTTGGTCCATCGTATATGTATACTGTGCAACGGGAGAACAGGCTGTATTGAGCTGAATCAAATTTCTAAATACCAAGATCCGTGCTCTTTGAAATATTCTCATGATTCAGCCGATTATTATTTTCTTACGATTCAGATGGAATCGGGAAAAAATAGAACAAATAAATTGAGGAAGGAGGAAAGGGAAGGGTATCGCGTTGGTTTCATTTCTTGTACACCCAATCGACGAATAATTCGAACGGCTCGCCGGTTGGGTGAAATTCGTCGGGTCAATCGTTGCACCGGGAAGTCGTTCCCGTTGAATCAGGTTAGATTCGCGCGACTGTTCGGACGCTAATCTCGTCGCAGCGTTTCCCAGCGAATGCAAACGGCAAACGGGGACGTCGCGCGCGCGTTGAAGCGCATTCAACCGGCTTGACACACATGTCGATGACGTGAAGACGCAGCGTGTGCACGCTCGTCCCGCTTTATCCTTCGCCACCGAAGTTCATTCAGCGATAAACGGGCGTCGCCAATATCAATCACGCGTCCGTCCATTTGTCACTGGGCGAACGGTGTTTCGAGGTGCCCGCGCGGATGGTACTTGGCGGCGAACCGCCGAATATCGACGAGAAATAGCGTGCACGCGGAAAATAATAATACAGAGATTTTCTCGAGGACGTGGAAAGTATTAAATTCCCACCAGACGACTCGATTGGCAGAACCGTTCCAATGATAAAACGATAACGATTTAGCATGAAACGAGATAGTGATTAAAAGATATCGGCGCCTCTAACGCGAACGTTCCTCGCAATCCATCTGTAAAAAAGATCCTACGCGCTTGTAAATCACCGTTCGCTCTATTTCCACGCACCTTCGCAGGGACTCGCAATTAAAATATCCAACAAAGTGAGACCCCGCTATTCCCCTCGCTTCAACGTGAAACTCTCTCCCTCTAACCATCCCGCAGTCAACGCAGCCCAACCTCACCACCGCGAAAGCGCGCAGTAACCCCGGTGGCCATCTTCTCTCGCCTACCCTAATCCCCGTGCAAGCGTACGCCATGAAATTCCCCGGAACAAATTGCACAGGGGCCGAACAGCGTCCCGCCAGTCAGGCCGTGCCCATTTTCGTCAACGAACCCCATGTGTATGCACGAGAGGAACTCGTAACTCGCTCTCCTTACCGTTCTTCCGTGTCGCACACCTACGACTTTTATCCCCGTCCACGTGCGCGGGGGACACAAATGTTGCTCGTTCCTCGAAATGCATCTCCCGGCCCGCATTATTACGTACGGAGCCGTATTCCGCGGAGGATAGAACGCTGGATACACGGAACGTCGGTGCAAGCAGAAACCGCGGTCAGAAACTCGCCGTGTCGCCACGCGTTTAATCCGAAAAAGCAATCCGCGCCGAGCACACCGGCTTTTATGGGCAATTTTAACGAGCACCATAAATCCGGATGACACGCCGCGTCGTGCCGGCTCGTGTCGTAAATTACCGGGAATATTTTCGCGTCGTATTATATGCGACGGAGAATTTTCATCCCCCACGGGGAAAGACGACGGGGGCTTTTTGTTACCGGAAACGACGGCGATCGGTCTGCACGTGGACAACGATCGCGAAATTGGGACGCTCGTTGTAGAATTCTCGATTCGCAGGATTTTATTTCAGACGGAATTGTAGGTATTTAAGTATTTCGCGGCGTACTTTGCGTGCCATGGAATAACAGTTCCATGGTGTTCGTTGATTTTCCAGCGAAATACTCGCTTGAATAAAAGATCCTTTGTTACCAAAAGGCTTGCGTACAAAGTAACATTGGTGTGAAAGAAAATTTCACAGCGAAATTCCATTTTTAATAATGTCTGACCCGTCGCGACCATCTCTACTGCCGCCGGACACTGTTCTCTCTTCTTCGCTCCTTTTATCCCCGTTCTTCTATTTCTCCCATCGTATTGAAATATTCGTAAACCTTCCATATATCAGACCAATCGAACGACGAATTTTCCGGGCGAAGCAAAAAAACCGCCCCATCCTTTTCGCAATGTTTCCCGTAGAAATCTCGATAGGATTCGCCATGCGAAACGACGCAGTGGTAAATCGGGGGTATTCTCCCAGCAGCAGCGGCAGATCCCTTTACAATTTACCACTCCACGGTCCTGTTCACCTCGCGTACTTTAATTTCCTCTGCGCTTCCGGCAGCACAGTTTCCGGCTACCGCGTCGCCACGGAATCTCGTCGTTGACCCTTTCACCCGGCTGGCAATGGCTGTGCAACGTGGAAGTCGGTTTTCACGACTTCCGTCGCTGACCTGCGTCGACACGAGACGCCGACGACCCGCTTTATCGACCATCCCTTCCGAGTTGAACGACGATAATCGTTATCACGATATCAAGATCCGCTCCCGGTCTGTGCTTTTTATTTATTTTTTTTGTTTTTTTTGTACCTTGTCGACGAGCGAAGTCGAGGTCCTGACCGGAACCGTTCGATCGGCTCCCTCGTAAAGAAGTCTCGAGATTATTTTGATGGCCGAATGGTCGGGAATTTCGGTGAGTTTAAACAAAACTCCGCAGACAAAGGTAATATGGGGGGTTTTAAATAGTTACGGGTTTATTTTCGAGAGTAATATAACATAGAGGATTGAGAATTTTCGTCCGGTAATTAATATGCACGATTTTTTAGAATTTTAAATTCGAAATTTTTTCCGAACTGTGGTTGAAACGTTTAATTAAATTGAAACGAGTTTTTAATGGGAAAAAATGGTTGTATTTCCGGGATCGGCAGTTAGTGCGTACTAGCAGGATTTGAAAGAATAATTTTTATATGGTTTTCCGGGATACAGTGAAAGCAGGACATCTTTTAATTAACGTGTTTACCGCGTTTGAAGTACGCCCACGATATATTTCTCCGGTTAATAGTCAACCTTACTCTAATTTGCTTAGTCTAATTTAATTTATAGCCCGATCTAAGCAATTATACTAATTGTAATTTTGCCTCGTTCGTTATTTCGTCATTCTGGTTTCAATATCGCCGAGGCCACGCCACAAGTGGCGCTCTTAAATTGAAATAACTTTCGTTATAATCACTTCAATTACTCGAACACGCCGCTCAGGTTAGTCCAAGTATCTAAATAACTACGGCGGGCATGAGCCAGGAAAAAATTTCTTCGCCCCACAAAACATTCCCATAAATGAAAGATCATTTCTGCCTTAATTAAATCCAGACCGATAAAGTCGCACACAAAAAACAATAATTCAATTATAACTGTCTCCACTGATTACCGAGCAAACGAATCTCATGATAACCCCGACTCCAGCATCACCAAATCACCGCGGAGATATCATTTTACATTCCGATTGCTGTCCGTAGCAAGGTTACCCAGGTAACTCGAGCCACCGATCGTCCTCGAACCCTTCGCTTAGCGCAGAAGTTTGGCGAAATATGCAGCAAACCGGCCAACCAGCGGCCGTCTGTGTATCGGCCAAGATGAGATTGCAAGCATGACTAATTGCAACAACGTGGCCGCGGTCGTCGCGTGAATATTTCAAACGAGTCAACGAAGACACAGCGGCTGTCGGTTAATTATGCGTGTGACCGATCCCACGGGGTCGGGTGTCGCATGTCACCACGAACCTGCTAATTATTACCCGGCGAACGTAATACAATTGCTCTTTGTCCCGTACGACGTTCTTTCGCCGCGGTGCCCCGTTCATCCGTGGCTCCATTTTGTCGGACAATCTCTTTGTTCGACTCGGCCGGATTCCGCTGGAGCTTTGCAGAGAATCGCTGTGTGAATTTGTTATTACCTGGACGCGTTCCAGTTTCGCCGTATTAATAGGCAATGGAGGCTGGTTGGATACGGTTGTTCGAACGAGATTGTCGCGGTTGAATTAAGAACGATCGCGACGGACGTGTCGATACTTTGTATTCCCTTTCTTTCGAATTCGTTTCCAAGACATGTAGTACCTACACGAATTTCGTTGGCAATCGATTTCTATTTAAAAAAAAATGGAAACGCTGAGAATACACAAGGCAAGAGCTTGCAATTAGAACCCCGGAGCAAACAGTGAAATTCAATGGAACCGTACGATTGATCGGACCCAAGAAGTTCAACGTTAGAACGGTACACGATTCCAACCCAAAGGAAATTCCAGCGGTATTTCAGGCAAGCAGAAATTCGCGGCAAGAGTGAATAGCAGCGGCGATGGACATGTCGTCGGGCACGTTCCTGCAACTTCAAGCTGCAGACAGGAAGGACGATTTGCGGCCGTCGAAGCTGGTTAACCGGAAGTGGCAGTCGGTTGGGTATACCGCCGCTAAGTAAGTGCGAATTAACGTGGGGGACGACGTGGATACTAGAAAGGGAGAGGAGCGGCTCGAATCGAGATGTGCATACAAGTAATCAATAAACTCGCAAGCGCTCGTAGTCGATTATCGATCGGCGATTCCATTCCCGAGAGATGCAAGAACGCGGAGATGCTCGTATAAAAATTTACGCCCGATTTCTAGAACGACGGGAAATTATTTATAAGTTTCGAGCGAGCAACTTCACTCTGATAATTCTTTGGGATTCGCAGAGTGACGTGCTCAATTTTGTTTCACAAAGTTCGCCCGCTTTCTGCCATTCCTCGTGATCAAAGTGAACGCGGCAGAATTAACGCGCACGTTCTTGCGCGCGATACACGCGACAATTACTCGCGAAATTATAAATAACCATTTCTTTCGTCCGTCGTAAGTGCATTCTGCCTGAAAAATAAACCCGAAGCTCGCCTTACGAGATTCGTTAGCCGGCGATGAAACGCAAGCTTCGTCCTCGACGTTTCAGGTGAAAACACCAAGGACGCAAGATGGGATAGGTGAGAAAGAAAATTCCCCGCACAACCAGTAGCAGTTTCCACGGAAAACCGTCGCGCACTCGAAACGTGATTCAATTCCGTGGCAAAAGTCTGCTATTCTTTTCTACCTGCCAGCTACTTGTCCATTTGATTTAGTCGTGACCACACTAGTTCGGCGAATCAGCACGATCGAATGTTCGATGAAAATATCAACCCATTAGACAACCGATTCGAAACGGATAAAGATCGACCGTGCGTCCAGTCGAATTTTTGTAAAGCCGATTTGCACGATAATTAATATTCCAGCCGGTGCTAATTGGTTATCGACATTCGACATTCACGGAACACACGGTGGATATAATAAATCCGGGATTTGGCAGTCGGGCAGAACCCGTTAGCCGATCAAGTATCCCATCTTGCGTAACGAGATTCCGCGGCGGAATTCCGAATTTTCAGATGGAAACGGAGAGTCGTTGGGCGAATTCGACATACAGTTTAATCTAATTAATACGAATTGTGAAAGGAAACGCATTTAGAACGTAACGGTGGATGGAATCGGCAGAGTGATTCTCGACATATCGAGTTAACGAAGATTAGATATCGGTGGACTTTAGATTGGATAGTTTATCCTAATCGCTGAACGAGATCGTGTTAAACGAATTACAAGCGAATAACGTCGAGGAACTTGAACGTTCTACTTTATATTCGGCCGGCGACGAACGCGTATTAAAAGAAAATGTTCGAAGGATCGCGGAAAAGAGATATTTCTTGGCGAGAACCACGACTATAGAAAAATTGAGGAAAGCAGAAATTTCACGAGTCGAGAAATATCTGCGTTCCATTCAGAGATCCAAGAGAAACATCGAGCAAGCAAAGAGAAATAGAGCTCTTTTATCCCCTCTGCTTTCAATTGCAACAATCGTATCCACGAAAGCAGACATTTTCGCAGACAACGGAAGTTCAACGCTCCTCCTTCTCTCGCTCCCATTTTTTGTTTGCATTTTCAACAATTCAAGATAGACAGACACCGCAAAGGGATACGAAAAGAAGGGAAAACCTGCTAAGCACCCAACGATTCACAATGCTCCCATTCATTCAACGATAAATAGAAAATCTTCGACACGCGCAACGGCGTCACGAACCTTCTCATTTTTCTCGTCCGCTTCTCATTCGCGACAACGAGCCCGCAAAAGGAACATTTCCCATACACGGGAGGAATCTTTCGGCGGCCCCCTTTGCTGCCTCTCCACTTTTCGATGGCAACGCGGAGCCGAGAGAAATTCGCCAAGCGCAACACGTAACACGTCGCCAGAGAATTCTCTCTGTGTACGTGCGCCAGCATCCATTCGATCACGGCAGTGCGGTTTCCGCGTCGATCGACCCGGATTTCGAGGCACGCGAGCAATGAACCAACGGGGAACAACGAATCTGTGTCCCCGGGGATGGTCCAAGGATGCTCCCCAGCTTTGCCGTAAGGAGATATCGCGTGTTCCAATCTCCCGGCGACTCGAGTGTCCAACGACTCGGTCTGTCGCGTCGCGAATAATTGTGGCCGTCTGTGTCGTCGTGACGATTCGAATCCATATAAATCTGGGGAATGCTTAATGCAATTCGATTGTTCAATTTGATTCTTGCATTGATCCGAGATAAGCCCTGCCGATGCTCGTGCCGTTGAAAACGAAGTCACATCTCAGAATTCACGCGTTCGATTTGCGATTGGAGATTCGTTTTGTTACGTGACTGACGGGCACGTGGTCGGCGCTGTGTTCAATTTCACGCCAACGGAACGTATGGAACGAAATGGGCAAAGTGGCACGGTACAGGCGGTTTCAAAGGAAAAGTACGATCTATATGGGTCGTTCGTTAAACGAAGTGGCTCGCTGCAAGGCTGCTCGTCTCCGCTGTGAAACGGTGCATAAAAATGCACTTACTTAGCCGCATAAATCGATCCGACCCGGTATGTTTACACCGCTACGTAGCGGTATATAAACCTGCACACCACTCGTCCACACTCTCGCGCGTCGTTTCTCGTTCGGTGACGATGGTAAGTAATGTCCCTGGAAGGAAAATACGATGCTGAATATATGCGCCTGTGCATGTCGGATGCGTGAAAGATTTTCTACGCGATACGTCGTCGTCTTGTTGTGTGTTAAACGGGTTTGCTCGGGTATCGCTTGGAAAGTGTGCGAGTTCCCGACTTGTGGTAAATATTCTTTTTCTTTCGTTTCAACGATAGTCCGTTTCGAAGACGGACGCGTTCGTGAACGTTTTTCTTCTCTCCAAGGAATTTCAGTATTTCTCAGGGTGCGATTATTAAGGGGGTAAATATTCGGAAGTGCTGTGGAGGTTTGATATTAATTTCTCAAAGGTATTGCACTCTTAGTTTATCCCAGTGTCTTCTATTGCAGTACTTCTTTCGTAATTTTGATCGCGAGAGAAAATTTTAAAGATGTATATTTGTACGGAGATTTGATTAATATTTAGACGATTTTTCTATATTTCTTCGCAATGTAACGAGCAAACAAAAATAGTTGTCATCGTGACACGAATATTAACAACCGCGAAGAATAGTATAAAATAATCAAACGGAGCAATAGGGGCAGCATAAAACATTTCAGGCGCCTTTTCGTCCACGAAACATCAGTGAACCATGCAATCGAGAGATCGATAAAATCCAGCAGGCAAGCGAGTCATCGTTTTCACCTTTTTTCTGCTTTATTATCACTAGGCGAGCGTGACTACAAATTGCACGGGCGAGCTCGTTAATCAGTCCAACATGGGAATAATTAATACGAATGGCCGGCTTTAAACGGTACACCTTTAAACCAGGCCGGTGTGCGAGGTAAAAGAAGGAATAATCGTTCTTTTTTTTTTTTCCCTCGTGGTTTACCGCGAATCCGCAACTCGACGATTGTTCCCTTGCCTATTCTCTAGATTATTTCTAGATTTTTCACAATTATCAAAAGATAATAAAATTGTACTTAAATGCAGATTGATTAATGCTCGATAATATTTATGTTTCGCCGTTTATTATCTGGCACCATATCAATTAATCTACGATATAGAGAATTAGAAAAATTCGTAATGACAGAAAACTAAGAACTCTGCAATTAATCATTTGTTTCGAACGCTCTCCCCCGCGGCCTTCTAACCAGACCGAATCCAGCCTGCTAATTAATTTACCTGCGGCAAAGAAATTTCCCTCCCCGTCGAATTAGCCGAAATTTCCATTTCGCTTGCACGACATTCGTATTCCTATCGTCGTTCCGTCCGCATCGACCGAACGAATTAATTTTCCCAAGAACCGGCGTTCTGTCCACCTTTAATCAGTCCGGTTACACGTTCATTCCGACAGTAATTACAATTCATCACGAGGGCGGCACCCGAAACTGAAAATTTCAGTGCCCGTTGGTTGGCTCTCTGCCTTTATTTCAGCTGTCCACTTCATGCTATATTTCTCTGTCCGTGGCGTTAGAACGCGTTTCTGTGGATACATTCCGAACACGTAACAGCATAACGGTGCAACGCAACGTTCTGAACATCCAGGTCACGATATCGCAGTTAACCTGTATATCCGTCGAGACCGTTTCACGATATGTTCACGCCAGAATCGCACTTGCTCGCGGGGGCTATCGAGCGTGCAGAGAAATAGAGCTGCAAAAATAAAGAAATGTACGCGTACTCGAGGGGCACGATTCCGTTTCCCTTTTTTATTCGGGGAGAAATTTAGAGGGAGGCGACAAATGACGGTATCGACTGTCGGGATATTTGACTATCATTAGCTTTTGTTGTTCACACAATTTACAATCGCATCTTGATACTATAATTATTTCTATATTCACGATTGAGCAACGAAACGCGTCCCGTTGTGCACTATTTACCCGCAAAAGAACGACGTTAAAAAAAATCCTCGAATAAAAGACAAGATAACAAAGCAATCACCTTCCAAGGCGGGTCACGCAATTAAACTTTACTCCCGATGATGATATTACTTTAACCGAAAGATTCTCATTTACATAGAAACCACGGCAATGACAGAAAAGGGAAAGAAAAGGTAGCAATCGCAGAATTGTTCGAGCTTGTTCGAGCTACCCGACTTATCGGGTATCGTTCGCGACATAATCCAGATGCAAATGATCGTCTCCCGGCATCGGTCCACGGTGCACTTAATCAGCTCGAGAACGATAGCATCGTGAAGAGCAGCCGCTCTTCCACCTCTATTAGCCCCGCCAAGAGAAATTCCGTAGACGACCTTCACAATTAGCTTGAGCAACTTGTAAGCGCAATGACTGTTTGCACAGGAGAGTTTCTTGGACGTCATCTCGTATTTCCCTCACGTAGCGCCTCGTCTGCTCCTCGTGGATCCCGTTCCGGAAGCGGATACACGCGACCATCGTGCAGGAATCTGGGAATGGGAAGCAAAAATCCAAATATCTGTTCGATTTGCGCGGTTGAAAAATATTTCGCGTTCTTCAAACTCGGGCGTGGAATGTTTAATGCTTGATGCGTGAAGAGGGGAAATTAATTGGTAGAAGTATTCGATCGGAAGAATTGTTCTTTTATTATAACAGCATTGTTAAGTTCACTGAAATCTTTGTCTTTTCGACCGCAGCGCTGTGTTTTATATTTGATTTCGTTAATCTTGTATATTCAAGAATTTCTGTTCGCCGTTAGATCTTCTCGACGAAATTATTCCGACGGCGGTAGCTCGATGTTTGATCTTCCAATGTGGTTGCTCATTCTACGGGAAGCCTTCCCAATCCATTCAGTTTCAAATAACATTGTAATTCCATTCGCAAACAATTAGTCCCGTATTCCAGCAGCAAAGCAATAGTTCGATATAGCGATTCGCGAGCCGTCATAGCTCGAGTGACGCGCAAGTCGAACTAGAGCAAAGTCTGAGAGGTTCCCTCGAGTGTACAAGTCGTGTCAAATTTGATGTTCCACGTGATCCCAACCGTGTATGTATACGTGTGAAATGAACAGCGCACCTGTGTATCATTCACTCCGTTCTAACCAAATTTGATCATTAATTCTGCGACTCCTAGACCACAGCCTCGCGCGTGTACTCGCTGGGATACTAAAAACACGCTTCGTTCCCTTTGTCTTATGCGTGCAGTATTTTTCGAGTGAATAATATTTCAGACTTTTCTCGCGCCGAAGAATTTATGTGCTCGCGAAACAAAAGAATTCTCCCACTTTCACGTGCGTGTTAAACTTAAACAGGTGTTTTATCTGGTAACACTCTCGCAATTATCGTGTACCACGGAACGGAAAAATATCCAGTAACAGAAACTTTCCATCAGGCTGTTCCAACAGAGATTCGTGTGCGTGCAATCATCCGGCACGCGATCACTCGCACGTGAGTGCGTCTAATTAAAACCGGGTCGCGAATCAATTGGAGTAATGAACCTCCGGCAAGTTAAAAGGGTTACGCTACCCTCTGTCCTTTTTCTTTTATCCAATTCTACACCCCCCTCCCCCTTTCTCTTGAACGAAGCTTAATTACAGCACTGCAGTTTAGTACTTATTGGGTTTCTATTTCGAAGAACAGGCAGGATAAATGATAATGCCAGAATATTTTTATTCGATCGCCGTTTAGTAAAGATTGGGAGAGAATGGAATTGTTCAAAATATTCGAAATAGAATTCAGGTTGACCATGAATGAAAGGAAAAATTGTAATTACAGAAAATTATTGTGCAAATCCGATTTATTAACAGTCGGAAATCTATTTAATGCGTAAAATTGCGAAATTTATACGAAAAAATTCTTACAATTAACTACGATGCACGGGAGTTCCATACTGGACGCAAGGTGCGAAAGCAAAACGTTCCAAAAATCTTGACCAAGATATAAATTAATAATTCATTCATTTCTAAATAGTTCCGCAATATATCGGAAACATCCCGCACCGCTTGCTACATCCACTTTCGAATATCTCGAATTGTCAGTAGTATAGCCGCGCGTGTTGTCAGCCGTCGAGCGGCCCTTCGATGGCGGTCGAATAAAAGCGAAAGGAAAGTTTGCCACTTGTTGCTGGATTACGCAGCTCACTCGAGCCGCAATGGGGAACGATATGGACAGCAATGCTTAAGCCGTCGTGCAATTCTCTCTCTGTGTCGTGAAACGGAATGGTCACGAAGCGTCCGCATAAATCGCACGAAAGCGAAACAGAACTCGAACCTAGTGTAATCGGGCTGCTTATAACATCGCCGTTGCTCGGATAGCGGAACGCTTGCGGTCACTCGTCGATGAATTGTTTGCAGATATTCATTTCTATAAATAAGGTCAGAAATTTGGATATTTTGCGGTGAAGGGAACAAGCAGAATTTCTTTATTTTGGA
The DNA here is from genome assembly GCA_963667235.1 of Nomada lathburiana. Taxonomy (NCBI): domain Eukaryota; kingdom Metazoa; phylum Arthropoda; class Insecta; order Hymenoptera; family Apidae; genus Nomada; species Nomada lathburiana. The sequence goes on along the minus strand of OY763905.1, from coordinate 12,107,685 downwards.
CAATTATTATTAAATTATGCACTGCAACGTTGCAAAAATGTGCTAAAATGTACTAAAATCCATGCGACAGACTGAATTTGGAAAACGACTTTCAGGAGATATTTGGCTATCAGAAAATGGCGCAATACGGATGACAGTCGCGGCGCCCGTTTAATGCCGCATCGGCATCCGATATATCAAGGTGCCATACCGTGGCAAGATATTATTCCCTTTTATTTATGGTCTTTTATGGAGGATCGAGCAGCGTTATGTTCGCCACCCTCGATTTAATTATCCGCTCTCTTGCTCCCCCACCCCATCTCTCGCTGTAACGTAACTAGTTTATTGTTTTTCGTTCGGAAGGTTTTATTATTTTTTCGTTCTCGCCAGTGTAGCAATTCGTCGGAGGTTGTATCGATAATGGGCTAACACGACGCGAGACATTGTTCGAATTGGTTTCTTATTCAATATAGTTTTATTTTTTTCGAAAATTTGATCGGGATAAATTTCGGGGATTGGTTTTACAGTTTTATCGTTGTTCCGCGAATTGAATGTTTATTGTTGCCTTTGGAGCGTTCGTGGCTGAACACAATGGGCCGAAATTGTAACACGTATTGTTGGTTGCAAAAATAAATTCTGATCGGTTATATCGCTCTCCGTTAGAGCACGATATTTGCGAGCGCCGTCGTATGTTCAAATACACCGCGAATATATTTTTACGTTGTTACATTGATTCCGAATTATCCAAATATCGCACACCTGCACCTAAATATTTGCGTCTTGCAAAACTAATCCGTGCACGTGTCTCTGTCCAGAATCCAAGCCGAACGGAAAATTCTTCGACGTTCGCCGCGTGGAATATTTTTTGCGCTCTTGAACAGAATCCGCCGTCGCAAATTCTCCGTACCTTCTTCCGATTGAAACAATATTCAAAGCCCAGCCATTCGAAAGCGTGCTTGCCTCCTCGGCCACGTCGTTTCACTTCGTCCACCCGGCAAGATCCAACCCTCTTCGCCCTTGCTCAGACGCTACAACCGGTACGAAAATTCCATTTCATCCCCGTGTCGTCGAAGTTTGCCGGCAGAATCCACGGCGGATAGGGGTGGAACATTTTCCCCGAAGAAAATGTAAGCGTCGGAAAGTAACTGCATCGAGTTGCATCGCTTTTCTTGAGTTTGCCAAGTAACGCTCTCGCCCGGCCGAAAGTTCCCTAGAGCAGCCTCGGCTCCTACTCGAGCTCGTAATTTCACTTCGGAAACGTTTGCAAACAAGTTTACCTAGTCTCGAGATGAAATTGCTGTATGCGCGCGTGCACGTGCTCGACGAACGTCGCGCATTAATCGGGCTCGATTAATCGCGCTACCCAATTTCGCGTGTCGACCCTGAAACCCTTTGGAGAAACGACCAATATCTTTTTCTGTCGAACTGAAATGTTTCTGCATTTTTTGGATTGGTTAAAGATCGACGAATTTAACAGACAGCAATCGTCTTTCATTTATTCATGGGAAATGGTCTGAACGGAATGCTTTGCTCTGTGTTTCAGTGTGCGGTGACATTCATGGACAGTTCTACGACCTGATGAAATTGTTCGAGGTGGGTGGTCCACCGTCCTCGACAAAGTATCTCTTCCTCGGCGATTATGTGGACAGGGGTTATTTCAGTATCGAGGTAAGTTCGACAATCCATTACGATGCTCCGGTTCAATTAAACGACTGCGGAACGGATGTTTCCATAAATTTCCGTATCCCGTTGAAACGTCTTGCGGTAACGTCACGTTAATGGAAACACGACAAAACCGGAGAATTTCTTTTCTGGGGGTAGAATGAACTGCAGAAACGTTGTCATTCGTTACGGTAATTTTAAAGGAACAGAAATCCTCTGCAAGAGGAAATGGAAATTTAATGGAAATATTTTGGCCAATATTTCTTCCGTTAAATCATATCGATTATTAACAATTTAAATAATTACTTAGCAGTAATTGTTTTTCGATATTATTTCATTCTTTTACTCATCCATTTTATCCGTTCTCGTTCTTTTCAATCTGCAAATTATTTGAACAATTTTCATCTGCATTGCTCTATTACAGCTCTGCTCTATTTTATTCGAATTTACCTATTGTCATACGATTTCCTTAATAAGTCTTATAGAATTATAATGTCTATATTTAGTTTCATTACCGTCCTTGATTTCGTGCAGCACAGTTTTTCTCCGCTTTGTTCCGCTTCCTCGTTCGTATCATTATACATTATGTCGAACAATCGTCAAGCTCCGGAGCTTCCCCCCCCCCCCCCCCATTAAACAGAACTGGAAATGCGTGCCGACTCGTAATTGACGATTTACAAACACCGAGGCAGAGAGTTTCAGCTCCTTCCTCCGATTATCGGACTTTCTAATTAGCGATTCACTCGGGCAATTACCAATTAATATTCTCTCGGTCTGTACCCGAAGCGCGGTTAAGCTTCTAGAATACGAATCTCACGAGGAACTTCGCATCTCCCCGCGGATTTGCCGTATTCGCATTCGCGTAGAATTTGCCATGTGCTCGGTCGAAACTTGCACAGATTTATTGTCCCCGTGGAGGGCCACCGATGAGTTTCACAAAATTTCAGGGGCGTCTGACTTGCCTCCGAATATGGAACAAAAAGTATCTTCTCGTTTATTTGCCAGGAGAACAATTATTGTATTGGAATCAGCCGGTAATTTTACATACTTTTACTTGCAGAGAAATGTTCATTCGATGGGTAAAAGTAGGAGTGTGTAAAATGAAGCAGAGATTAGTGGTCAATTAGTTAACAGCGAAACAGAATCACTTAGCGCCGAATTAGTAACCCGTTAGACTCAGTTCGCATACTTTCAGTCTCGCCAGACAATTGTTATCAATTAGCGCAAATTATTGCTCAAGTATTGCTTGCCAGTAGCACTCGATCGGTGAGAATTGAATTCCGAACAAATCGAAGCTGACAAATGGTCGTGATAAATAATACAAAGCAGGATCGAAACGAGACGAAGTACGAAAGAAACCCAATGCTATGTTTCGTAATTAACAATTCGGACGAAGAAAAAAATCAATCCGCATTCTCCCGACAAACTTCGCCATACTTTTCTCCATTCGATGTTGCGATACTCGCACGGTGCAACAAGAATTTAATACCACTGTACGAAACGAGCCGACATGCTCAACTTCGGGTACCATTAAAAAAGGACAAAAGCGTTCTCGGCCGACGTGCACGGTGCATAGAATTTTAACTGCTCCGCGAATTGAAAATCGTGGCCGAGTTTACCATCCGTTTTTAAGAGGATCTGCCAGCAACAACGCGAACTTCTGCGTGCCTGTGCTCGCACACACGCCGAATAAGGACGGAACGAAGCTTCGCCAAGATCGATACTCTCTATCCGCAATATGCTTCGCTGGATTCTCCAGAGAGCGGTGAAGGAGCGAGATGGATAGAGGGAGAGAGAGAGAAAAGTGGATCCTTCGGGGTCTTTCCGTTCTACGTGCACGCGTTCCCCACAAGGATTTTCGTTTCATTAACGTCGACGAGGAAAATATGGCGGAGGCGCATTTGTAATCGCGAGCTAATCATTCCGCATGGATAACCGCGACTAAATACAGTAATAATAATTCGTGGACGCGGTAAATAACTATTGCAACGAAGAACCGACGAAAATGCAGATCAACAAAGGAAAAGTCGAGACCAGAGAGAGAGAGAAGTGAGATTAAAAGCAAAGGGACAAAGAGAACGTAGAAAGAAAAGGCGATTAGAGGCGAGTAAACCAGAAGGCAGAAGGAACGAGTGAAGAAGGAGCAAAAAGGAGTTCGGCATCCTTGAGAAGAGTTCGCTGAAGCCTGAAGCAATTCGGAGGAAACGCGAGGAAAAATCGGCAAGATGGTTATGACCTACCAGGGGGAGAAAAAAAGATAAAGAACGGAGAAACGAATCGCGGGGTGGAATACCGTGGAAGGGTCAATCCTTTGACCCCCTTTTTCTCCTTCTCTCTCTTCCTCTTTCGCCCGCTTTATCGTCGATATCGTTCACTACTCTCTCGTTGTATGTCCTCGGAAGCCTTATTTCCGGCTCGCACCAGGCACGAGGAACCCTCTGCTTAAGAAGTACATTGTTTCCGGCTCGTTCTCAGCGATATTCCGCGGCGGAATTATCTCGAGGAAACGATGATGCGATTATAGGTACGCGGGGGAACGATTTTATTTTCTTCCTGGGCACAGCAGCCATTCGGAGGGGGAGATCTATGTTCGTGATCCTTTGCAGAGAGGAGATTGGGAGAGCGTAAATGGCCACGCTGCTTTATTAGAATTGGTCTCCCGATACGTCTCCTTCCAGCGGGACACACGGAAAGGAAAACCTTCGTATCCCTGCCATACGTTCGCCATCGGCTACGATCAATTACGAATAAACGCTTTCTCCCTTTGTCAAGGGTTGGCCGTTTACTTAGATTCGCTCAGGGATACTACACTTAAGGTTATTGGCAAGAAATGGACGAAATCTTCGATCAAGCCCCTTTTATCGCGCTGCTTTTTAATCCGCCACTTATAGTTAATGCGGCACGACGCTGCCTGGAATCGCGTGGAAGAGCGGGTACACTTCGATATTGCAAATTGCTTAACATTTGAATGCTATTGCGATTCTTTCATGCATTCATTTTTTACTTAATATTATAACTGTGCACTTGTTTCGTTCGTTCCTCTTTTTACCTTCACGGTGAAACGAGTTCTATTTACTATTGTATTTAGATCTATTTCGTGCATCAAAGTTGCCGTATCAACGGGACGCAAAGGCTTCTCCGTGGCACTATTTACGTTTCTGCAATTCATTCCTTCTTTCCGTGTTTCCGCGAAGATGGTTCCGCGTGATATTTAATTTCTAACGATATCACGTCTCTTTTCACTTGACGTCGAATGAAATACCGAGTACGTTAACGAACATACTCCTCCCTGCGCCAGTTCGTTCCGCAAACATCGATAACTCTAATACGAATGGCTTTAAACGCACGCATCGTTCCGTACAATGTCCGCCGCTCTTTATTCATCCGCGAGACAAGTCGAAAATGAATGGCACGATGCCCCGGGGAAAAGGCTAAACCCTGAAAGCGTTCAAAGGACATTTAATTAACTTCGCCGTGAGGCTCGCGGTGCTTCCTCGACGTTGAAAAAAAAGGTCCGCCTTTGTCGAAGAATCGAACGGGGAAACGGTCGGACACGAACGGCGTCGACTGAGCTGAAATAATGAACGAGACGATGCCGCGATTACGATTTTACGGGTGTAGAGAGAGGCCGTGAAATAATTGCCAGGTAAATGATTTCGCTGCGATACGAACGGGGAGGGGTTGTTCGCGCGTAATTATAGAGAGTAAAAGGAAGCATCGCTTCGGTGGTTCCACAAAGGGGCAGTCTGAGAACCATGACGCACGAGGGGGAGCAACGCAGAGTCGAACGAATTAACAAAGTGAGATTAATTGACTCGGGAGGGATGGACGGAATTTTCGTGCCCGACCTGGTCGGACGAATTGTCGCCTGGATGGGCTAAATACATGCATTACGTCCTGGAAAATTAAATACGAGTGCCGGCCGCGATTTTCTTTTTGTCATTTCTAGGTACTAATTGCTTGAACAAGCCTTCCGTCGTTCGTGTATGGTCGTGTGCACGTACTTTTTGTTTAATTTAATAGAGCGTATTAAAAATTGTGCAACGCGAAATGATCGTCGCGAAATCGAAAGGACGTGCACGCTTCTCAATTATAGACGATACACAAAAATGCGAGTTAACAATAATCGAGTCATACCCAACCGAGTATAAAAATTATTCTTTTATATAAAGCAGAAAACCAATACTGAGAACATGCTAATATTTCATTAAAAAACCATTCGCCATCAGTTTCAATTCCGACGAAAAACCGTCGCTCTCTGCGGCAAGAGAGCTCAAGATAAAATATCGAAAGGCAGACGCCTCTTCTTATTGAAGATCGTGCAGGGGAAATTGTAAGTCCTGCACGGAAAACGAACGTGGGCAAAAACAAGAAAATCTGGCACGATGAGTAACACCACCCACGATGATTATGGTCGACGTTGCACGGATGAGTGACACGTTGCGCGAACGTTTGCCAACTCGATAAATCAGAAAGCACCGGTTAAACGTCGTTTTGCCACGTACTCTTAAGAATCATCACGACTTACGGGCCCACAGGTTTCCCCATTCTCTCGCAAACAAGAGTATTATAGCCTGAGACATTCGCGAACGACAATTCCACTGCTGTACTTCCGCATTTCCATGCCAATTTAACGTTCCTCCGTCGAGATTCACCGGCGCTGTCACGAAATCTTCTCGGCCGCTATAGACGACATATTTATTTCCTCTTTGATCCAGGCTTTCTTTAAACGTGTCAGACATTGTAGCGAAGTGTGACATTTGTTGGAACAAATATTGACAAGTCAATTATATTTCACGCAATACTTGATTGCCAAAGCTGACAAGAGACATCTATTGTTTTACGTGAGATGATATCAGCTGTTTCCAAATGGAGATGCGTCTTTCCGCTGAAATTGTTCGGAAATTGTAGAACATGTTCATCGATGATGAGAATTATATTAATACGGATATTTGCATATTCTAGGAAAAATCGTTACTATTCTGTTATGGACTGCATTAATTTTATTTCAAAGTATTTGTGGACGCCAGAAAGGTATACGCGCACCTGTGCAAACTTCGTCTACCGATAGCGCGGCTGGAACGCAAGAGACGAGTTTTCCCATGGAGCCGAACTGGGCGGAAATGCTCGCAGGCCACGTACCATTTCCAAGATTTCACGATTCCACGTGCGCCATCTTGAGTAGTACGTACACTATACGAGCCGTGTCGAAGTTATGGGGTTGACTTTATACGTATGTGCGTTAAAGTAGTTCTCATTTCGATTGCGACTCACACAGTCGAGCAGCCATGGAGCAGTTAACATTTTCCAAGGGAATTCTCAAGTACCGTCGCATTCCGTCAAATTGGATCACTCTTCTGAATGCGCCAATCCCTCTATTTTTATTCTCGACGATTTGTAATCGTCAAATCGAAATTCACGAACATTTTTCTAAATCTGTCGATCGATCGATAATTATCTTCTCTGCAATAATTCTTGCCCACGTTGTCAGTAAGCTTTGGAATTCGTTTGAGGCGGACGAATTGAAGATTTCTGGTTGATCAGGGTGCGCATGAACGCGGCGCCGACGACAAAAGGCAGGCGTGCATGCATCGATCATTTTCTGAGTTTCTATTAATCAGCCCCCCCCAGTGGCGTACATTCGGGCGACGTGTAATTAACCATTACTCCGACCCTGTTACTAAATGGACAAAAGACACGCGTGGCAGCTAAATGACTCGACGAATTGTTCTTGTCGTTGTTAATTATTGATTGCCCGCACGGTGCGAACCGGGGAGCCCCGATTCTATGCCACCTGTTTACGCTTGTTTCCCTATCGCGAAGGTAACAGACGCATATTTTTTAATACGCTTAATTTTGTGTGCACGATATTCACACCGACGACGAGGTATTTTTCTCGAACAATGCGGCGATCGCTGTGTTAGCGCGCGTATGGCATCTATATGTTTCTGTCAATAGAATTGAAACAAGTGTTCCGCGCGAAATTCTAGTGCAGCTCGACGTGTCCATAAAGAAGTTGTGAATGGGTAGATTTCACTAGCAACAGGTATATAATAGGGATTAGTAGTAGCACTCGTGTTCTACTTCCACTGCTGAAAGTAGTCGAAGCAGATACATACCTGGATATTCATCTTGAACAGATTATTAGGAACGGATTAGCGTGAATGAAAAACGAAGTCTACCGCAAAGGAAGGTGCTTAAATAAAACATTTAAAACACAGTCGAAGTATGCGTTCATAAAAATATCAAACCTGAAACTCGCGGTAACAACTAAAATTTCTACTACCAGATCGATAATGCAATTACTAACTAACACATGGAATTTCGCCGATTCCCCATGCTTTCTGTACCGTGCGCGTATAAACGCAGTGAGTTGCGTCGCCTATTATCCACCGTCTCGGCTAATAAAACGAAAATGTACTCCCATAATCCCGTTATCAAACCGCGACGAGGAACAATAGAGGCGTACGCTCGTTCACGCGTATTCATGGCTACTTATACAATTGTTCCTAGGCAGGAATGTGTGCGTACACGACAGTGCATTAATACCTGTGGATGCCCGCGTTCGAAACAAACGGTTAATGTATACATGATGAATAAAAGATGGCTTTAGCCCTCCTCCCCCGCTCCAACCGCCCCTTCCCCATTCTCGTTCGATATCGATTTTAGCAACGCGGCCAAGTTTCGATGACTGTTTACCACCGAACGTGTGCGCCACGTTCACGGGGCTGGTTATTGGTGTTAAATTATTGAGCCGACAATTCTGATTGATAAGTATCCTCAGAAAGACGAATTAAAGAAGATTTGCCAGTCTTAAATGAAAGATCACAATAAATATATAAAAGAATCAACAGCAAATTAATCAATCGCGCCGCGTGATGTCACCCAGAAGCCACGGAAACCAAACACTGTCGCGTGAAATATTTATTGCTGGACTTTCGAAAGCCACACCCAGGCGAATCGCAGCCGAGGTTGAAACGAAATCGGCGGCGGGATCGTTCGTCGCGTTTAGATCGCAACGCGACCCACCGTGGCGCGGTCGTTCCGACGCGACGCGGCGAATTTAATTCACGCCGGCGTTACAAATTGTAGAACGCCAGTGGAGCCGGGACGAAATAGAGACGAGAGGCAGAAAGACAGCCGGAATAAATAACGCGTTCCTATTGCCGCTGCGGGACGGTCGCGTTTTCAGCTTCGCGCCGCGCTGGAATCGCTCGGCCCCGCGTGCGCCTCTGTGAAGAGCAAATTTCCCGGCGGAAAATATGAAGCGGTAGCCGTCGTTGTAGCTCGCGTTCTCGCGGTCTCGCGAACTCCGTCGACGTCGGGGTACGGGAAAAAGAAGGATGCTCGGATGTTTGCGTTTAATTTTCTGCGCTTGCGGTGGAGATAGACAAATGTCATCTCGAACGAGCACAGTTCTCTTAACGCATCATAATTCGTGTCCATTATTTTCTGTTGCAATAATAGTTGTCCCGCGAACCCAGCGTTGAATGAACGAAATGTAAATTGTCTTTCAGATTTTTACGTATTTAAGTGTTCGCCATTAATTTCTTGCAGCTGGAATGAAACTCGTTTGCGGGGGACGAGTGCGCCGAATGGAAGATGGTTAAATCGGTGTTCTAATGAGAATTTCGTTTCCTTTGTTCCAGTGCGTATTGTACCTGTGGGCGCTTAAGCTGTGCCATCCAAATACACTGTTTCTCCTCAGAGGCAACCACGAGTGCCGTCATCTCACGGAGTACTTCACATTTAAACAGGAATGTAAGTAATACCATAAGCAGAGATGATTCCGATAAAAGCGAATCCCTTTGGCGCGTGAAAATGAGAAAAGAAGAATTCCTTTAAGGAAAATCACAACTCGAACACCGTTTGATGCACCATCGGGCCAAAGCGTATTCTATACTGATGAATAAATTCTCTGCTCGGCATATAAACGGGATGCATGCAGCATTTATGCTATAACGTGTCGAGTATAATGCATCGTTACCGTAATCAACGTAATCATCACCGTATTCAGGGTTTCCAGTATTCCCTTAATCGTTACTCGGATTCAATTCCTCCAAAACGACAGCGATCAAAAGCTGTCGTCGCTATTCGCTAGAACTTATCGCGAATCAACGATCCACGCGAGTGCATTTGCCTTCCATTTGTCCGCGTTCCGAATGAAGAAGAAAGCATCCTCTCCGTGCAATTCCGCGATCCCGGCGGATCCGCGTGCAATCAGCGATATCTCGAGACCCTCTGCGTGGCGCAGCGTACGCGACTCGCGGAAAACCGTATCGATCGTGGAAAATTGTCCGATACTGGGTCAGGTCGCGTGTATTCGCGAGTCCCGTGCTGAAAACCGTCGTCGCGTTACGCTCGCGATACTAAGAGTGTCTGAGGTGGCACGTTTCCAGGATTTTTCACGTTCATCTCGGTGAAGAGACGTTGCTTCTTCGACGACACGGGGACGGACAAGGTTCCGCTAAAGAATCGACCGCGAAACGATAGTTCTGAACGATCGACGAATCGTCGGGGTAAATCTTGCAGAATTTGTCAACGGTGAATCGTCGATCCGCGATTGAACGGATATTTAATGAAAGGGGGGGGGGGGGCGAGTATAATAATCGAGTCGTTCGTTCTCCAGACACGTTAATTGCACATGGTTCGTAAGATCCTCCTGCTCGGCTCGTTCTCCTTTCCCGCTCACGCTTCTCTCGTTGTATTAACGAGGGGATCGAGTTCCGTCCCCTTGACTTTCTTTTGATGCAAGTCGGACAGAGCGTCGGGGGCACTCCAGAAAGCTCATTTGCGAGCTTTCGACCCGAATAAATAAGTCAGGAACGGAACGATTGCGAGTTTCGTCGCGACATCACCGAACAACCCTATCCCGTTGTGTTGCGTTGCGTTGCGCCTCTCCACTTTGTTCGACAAGAAACAGGAACAATTCTAAGGGGAGAATCTTTGTCACGGGGATTAGGATAAATCGAGGATACGAGAATTCTTCCATCCCTGCTCTCGTAACTTTCTTTCCGTGGTTGAAATTTGGGAGCAACTTATTTTTCCTTTGCATATTTTTGTTTTTTCTTTAATTTATTTTTATTTTGTAATTATTCTCGTTTCTTGTACATGGTACTGAACAATATTATAAAGATAGAAATTGTGCAAGATGTGTAATTCTATGATGCTGAGAAATATTTGTTTGGTGTTATATTTTCGTAAGGGAATCGAGTAGAAGTTCTGATGGTTGTTTGATTGATTTCGGACAGGGTACCGGTCGGTTTATTAGAGATTAATTTCAGTATCGATTTTGCTTCTCGTGCATCTTGTCACCGGTGAGCTTAAAAGTTAAACACGACGTGATACAAAAGACTGAAAGTTGATCGCGTTATTAATTAATCAGTCGCTGCAAGGGGAACGCGAGAACAGCCACGCCATGAATTATTACTGACTGACAACATTTAATAAATTAAAGTCCAGACAAAAGAACGTTCTCAATATCAGCATTAATCCTCTGTTTTTTTAAACACACTTTTACGAGGCACAAAAGAGGCGACGTAAAATTTCCCTTCTGCTTTTTTTATTACTCTCTAACCGCGTCCCATATGTACCCAAATAAAAATAGTTACAAAGCATCGTGAAACCTTTCACACGTGTCAAGAATTAAATTGTTTCGTCGATACTTCAAATAAACGCAATACAAAATTTGAAAAGCCCTACCATATCTTCAATAGGGAGGCACAAATTATTCTAATTTTCCAAGCACATAAAAATTCGGATTATTCCAAATCGAAGGTACACTGAACCCTCTTCAGTATCAATAGAGAATAATTAAAAATCGAAAAAATCTTTCAAAGAAAGTCCTGAATCAAAGTGAACCACGTAGTTCTGCTAAAATTCTTTCACCAACCTATCACAATTAATATTCATTTTTTTATTACATTTCCCTGCAGCCTTTCGTCGCACTGTCGACCAGAGTAAAACATCAGAAAGAAACTATCGCCGAAATTCTAAAGCATTCGATATAAATGCAGGCCAAGCTAAAATTCATTTGTCTCCCCCCTTTAATTTTCACGTATTTATTTATACCGCTTGAAACACCGATCCCGTTGTTTCGCCCAAGAGCAAAATGAAACGAAACGAGACGTTGAATTCTCGCCAGCATTCCTTGGAAACAAAGATCGCCAGAAGTGTTACGCGGAAGATCGTCTAGTGGACAGGCAGAATGACGAAGTGCCACGAATGAGCCAACGAGGCGGCCCCCCTCAATTTCGAAGCTTGACGAACAAGAAGGATTTCCTGTCAATAAAAGGGCCTCCTTCGCATCCCCTGAACAGACAATCTGAAGATTTGTCGACGGTGAGGGCGGACAGATTGCTGGTCAAGTCCGTCACTCGAGATCCCGCGAACTAACGTGCCTGAAGTTTGCACGAGAAGCAAGGTCCTCAACGGCCGATCGTTTTGTTCGTGGTTGAAACATCGGGCCAGGTGAATTGCTGGTAGAATTGGTTGTCTAGAGGAGAAGTTAAACGGATGGGCTGGGACGTCGGAAAGTTCATTAGCCGAATGAAGATGTTTGAGCAAAGAACACTTCGGGGCAACCCTTTTAAAGGAAGTTCGCGACGAGGGCTTCTCAGGTAGTAGATTGAATTGTTTTAAATGGCTCGGGCGAGTCGAGTTGCAGGATAAGCGGGCAGAGGTTTGGGATGATCTTCGATTCGTTTGTTCTCTGGGAAATTTGGAACGAAGGCAAGCGGAGGACTGCAGGTTTTAAATGCACTAATCGAAAGTCGAACGTAGGAGTACAATTGCATTATTTATTTAAAATGGTAATACGTATTATAGCGAACCATTAGAAGTATATTACAATACATTCTAAATTATAGCTGGAACTGGGTGAAGGATCGAACATATAAAAATAAGTGGTGGAACAGTAGCAGAAGATTCCCGAATTTCTTCTCTCCCCCTTTTAAGGATAAATTTTCCTCCCACACCGTTCTCCCGACGAAGGGTTTGATTATTCTCCGCGGATTCGTCGTTCCTCTCACACCGTTCTGTTCTTACCCACGCGGAACACAGAAACGTCCACAAAAGATTCACCAAGACCCGTTCTCTCTACCTTCCAGCCCTTTTTCATTGCCCTCCGGGGCCCATTTCACCTTTATTCCGCCCGCCTCGCTCTGCCCTTCCGTCTTCTGGCATGGAGCACGCCCATTCGAGGTGTCTTTGTAGCCGTTAGACGACCAAGAGTCCACGTACGGTCGTTAAAAGTGTCAGACCGCGGCGGAAAATCTTCGCCCGAGCTGAACTTTCCCTTCTACTCGAAATAATCGACGCAGCCGTAAATATTCCCTTTGAAGTGTTGCACGTAGACACCTCTCGTCCCCGTTCCTCGTCGTCCACGGCTGAGTGAGGGACTTGCAAGGCCGTGTTTTCGTTCGCACGTTGCACGAAGCGGTTGCGTCCCTTCTTTCGAAATTTTCCTACTTATATCGTGTCTCCTGCTTGGCGCCTGTTCGCAGATGGTCGCTTTTGTATCGAGACAAAGGTACGGCTCTCGTGGTCGTAGTGCTGTCGTTTTATCGGCGACGCTGATAATGGCCGATGGAATTGTTTCTCGGGTTAGGCTTGGCCGAATGATCCGACGGGAGGGCGTCCGATTTGAGTGTTCCTTTGTGAACGTTCGACGCCGGGAGTAAATAAAAATACCTCCGAGAGCTTTGTGTCTGCGGTTGGTTCGTGGGCGCTGAGCGCGCAAAGTGGATAAAGACGTCGGGGGAAACGAGGTTCCTAGTTAATGTAATTTCGGTCGACGTTAATTTATTTATTTCACTTTATTGGCAATAACTCGGCGGTCCCCTTCAGACGCTCGAGGTTCATTTCGTTGGGCAAGGACCAAGTTTACAGAATTTTATGTCCCACTCGCTCCGCGGCTGCGGCACGGGAGTTATATCGCAGCGAAGCTTAGGATTTATGCGTGACATTTAATTTCTACTTCGTCGTCGCTTCGCCGCCCTTTTTTTTCGCCCGCGTTACTTTTTTATTCCGCTCGACGGAGGTCGAGTCTGGAGCAAACTGCCCTCATTGCACCGAATTATTTGCGCCGCGGTTTCTTCGTTATCACTGTCGCACCTGCGGCACCCTGACTCGGGCGGAAATTATATCTCCGCTGTCCGTCGACCGAATTCTCAAACCTGCAAGTAAAAAGCGAAACAAAGAACGAATGGATTCACCCGCGATAATACTGCGAACGACGGCGAGTCGATCCCGTGGACCAACTTTTCCGCCCCCTATTTTTTTTTGTTTCCTCCCCTTTTATTCGCGTTCCCCGACGACACAAAGAGCGTCCAACGGGGGAACGAGTAAACGTCGGGATGAAAAAGCGTCGGGACGACAATCGAGCGTATCGAATTGCATTTACCGAGCGTGATGCCGCGCACCGAGGCCGATAATGCACCAACGTATTCCCCGTTTCTGCTTTCAGGTAAAATAAAATACTCCGAGAGGGTGTACGACGCTTGTATGGACGCGTTCGACTGTCTGCCGCTGGCGGCCCTCATGAACCAACAGTTCCTCTGCGTTCACGGTGGCCTCTCGCCGGAAATTCACAATCTCGAAGACATACGCAAAGTAAGTACAATTTCCATGGATATATTCGAACGGGAGAGGTCGATCGATTTTTTTTTTAGCAAAGATTCCTTCGCGGTGGATGGGAGGGAGAAACAAATTTCCACGTCGAAGAGTTAGCATCGAAATGTTGCGATTAAAGAAATATTTCCACGAATGATTAGAATTAGCGATAAAATGATTTATTTGAGTAACAATTCAACGGCGACAATTGGAGACAAGAATAATGTCTAAAAATTGAGAGGAGACTCTCGAAACTATTATTAGAATTAAATATAGACGTCACAGTGGACCGTCAGAGCATACTGTAATTAATCCACGCATTTGCTACATTTCACCTCAGCATTCCATTGAAACCGAAAATGTAATCGAGAAAAATTATCATAGTTGCTCATTTCCAGGGAACAGAGTAATCACAACAGTCGATGGACTACTTAAAACATCTTTAACATCGATCGACTCCGTTCAGTAAATTAATTATTTTTGTGTTCACCGTTAAGTTACAATGAACACCATACCTGGCACCAATTTCGAATCTCCAACGAGAGTCGTTTCCACGAGATCTTTCGAAATATCGTGCAACACATTCGAGCCAATAATGGCTATCGACAATTCATCCCCGGTCTATACATCTATACACGTACATATATATATCTACCCCGTGAAATTTTTGGCCACGCTGAGGTCGCTGTACGGTCGATGGGCGAAATTTTCGCAAACGACGAAATCGCCTGTCAACCGAACTCCACGAGTGTTATCGGAGCCTGGCCTGTGTAGAGTACCGGAAACACAGCAGGGAACCGATGTGCTGCCACCTGCTCTATCGATCGTTCACCTAAGCGTTGCCCACCTTGACGCAGTCAGCACGCACCGGTGCTACACGTATGTGTACAGATTGCGTACAAGCGTATCCTCCTTATTGAAATCGTGGCATTCGTTAGGTTTCCGAGGAGATTTTGCTGCTTCTTTCGCGTGTTTGCGGACACTTAAGACGTTGAACCGCGAGAAATCGAGATGCCATGTAGATGGAAATGTTTGCGCAGGTAAATAGTACCTGTCACATTGTTGCACGATTTTACGATCATTTTTGTGCGGAGCAGATAAAGACGTAGGGAGTAGCGTAATTAGAGACGGACAGAGGGTTGTCTAGAATTTTTGTGGAATATTAATTTTAGCGCAGTATTATCTTTAGAAATCGAACGAATTTTACGATATAGTTCAGTTTCAATAACGTCGCTGACTGTTCAGTGGAAATGCCCCATGGTTTCGTGGTTCTCTATTTAGACAACGTTGGTATAGTGAAATCTATAAACGATGGGAAGTCGATCGATGAAAAAAAATTGCCACGCGATGGATTAATTGGAGACACAATCTATGGCTAATTAATGCATATAACGCGATACTTTACGAGCCGCTGTTCCATGAATATTAACGTCGGATGTTTCGACAACAAATTAATATTCTATTAACGTCGATGCTTCCTGACACGTTTAATCATTACGTGATATTGCGTATCCGAGTGTAGAAAACGGAATAATTTGCTACGGAAGCCAGAGGGACGATTAATCTTGCATGCGATCCCCCGTTTCTGCATATTGGCGCGGGGTTGACGTACGTACTTCCGGCCAGAGGTTCTTTAACATATTCGATGAATAAAAATCAGGGGAAAATGTTTCGGATTTGCAATAAAGCAATAATTATAGATCGTTTTGTGATTGAAATTTGAAAATCGCGACAACGATACGAAATCTATAGAACGATAACTTGTATTCTTACGCGATAACGTTAGGAAAATTATTATTTTTATTATAATTCTTATATTCCAATACATGTCAAACATTTTATCCTATTTTTTCGTGGCACTTGGTTGAGGTAATATTTGTGACACCGCGACAGGTTCTAAAATATCTGAAAGGCGAGTCGAATTTCAACGGCGCTAGACTTCGAACTTTTTCGAAAACGCGTCAAAACGTCGCAGCATCCTGTTCCGGGTTCCGTCTCGAATTTCCACCATTTTTACTCCCCGCGATTCTCGGTAAATATACGCTGCACACGCCACGGTATTCCGTGGCAGACGCAGACAGAATTCTGTCTGCAATAATACTCTCACGACGCAGCTGCATGATGTTTCGAACGGTCGATTCAGCCCGCGCGGAACAATGAGACGTGCGAGCGATTCCTCAATGGGATCCGAATAAATCTTTCGACGAGACTCTATTTTCTCCCTATCTGATTGTGCTTGTTACTATTTGTCAAGCTTCCAGATAGAAGTCGTGTCAGCCCCGGTGCATTGTCATGTTGCACATTAACAATAATAATCGGTGGACCGTTTGCAAATATGACAGATGTGTTGCTGGATGTTAATAGAGTTGTAATGACTTGGAGGGGGATCCGCGGTACGTAAATACTTTGCTTGTCGTTCAACGCCGAGATAAGCTGCGACAGAGCTTAAGAGTTTAGACCGGCTTTAGCAGTTTAAACAAATATATTTCATCCTCTTATCCGGAGAGCAAACTCTGGCGAGGTTTCCATAGGCAGTGTAAAAATAATACTTATCATATTATTGGGGAAATTCAGCAATTGTGTCACACATTGAGAATGTGTATTACAAAAACAAAAAATGTACTCGCAAATAATTTAAATCGGTCTACCTTTTTGTACTCAAAATTCGAAGAGGCTTAAAATTATGTGCGACGTGGTTAATATCCTTCAAAACCAGGAATTTCCACGCGACCCACGATTCTAGTCCAGTGCTACAATATTGAAACGACGTACTTATTTAAAGGATCGTAACCCCGGCAATAGGGTCCGACGGATCTTTTACCCGATAAAATGATCTCAAAGCAACGAAAACGGCGGAATATCTTTGAACGAATACACCTTTGTCACGGGCGGGCAAGGGACGATGGCAATTAACTCGATTCTTAGCCGCGAGCGGGCACAAAGCGACGGAACGATCGACGAAACGAAGACCCCCGGGGCCTTTTAATATTTATCCACCAGCTCGCGCCGCGGAATGATAGCCACGAATAAGAAATTCCAAGCGTGTTTCACGAGCTCCTTGCGAAGCCTGCAGGATACCGTGATCCGTTTTCGCTATTCAACGGAACAGAGTCTGGTGATCGAATGTTTTATTTCCGAGCGATCTTCCCGGCGCCAGAGCCGACACATTCGATATGGAAATTGACAGTCCCGGCAGAATGATATCCTACGATCCTTTGAGACGCGATAGTCCGTAAAACCGCTCCCATACGCTTCGTTCATCCTCTTTGAACTCTGAGTCTCATACCGTTTATGCTGCTTGTCCGTGGAAGAAATGCCTCTCAAGATGCTCGATCACGGTATCTGTTGGAAAAACGTGAAAATCATTTCTGTGCGTTGCTGCGACGATCCGTTAAATCGCTGCTCGGAATTTCTGTTATCCTTTCACGACGATTTATTTCGTACCGCTTCGTACGAGGTGCATCGATGCAAGATCGTTCGACTCGAGTCCGGTATCCGATTCTTCGAGTATCCTCAAGTACCTGAAACAATTTCGATACCAAAAGTTCCGCGAGATTGAACGTACACAGTTCGAGCAACGGCCGGTTGCAACAATACCAAATAATACCAGAAAACATTTCATTGAAGAAACTCCCCTTATCGTCAAATATAAAAATCCTGAAAAATAATTTCCACCTGCCAAATCGGTCCGAGTAAGCCGAAGAAAATGCACATTCCGTTCGTCGTCGGACAAAACCAAGTATTTCCACGGACGGACTCGAAGGCGATCACATCCTCGTGACGCATCCGCGGGCCCTCGTCGAACACCTGGTTTCATTTTATCAGCCTCAGCTCCGCAGTTTGTGCTTTAAATAGCGGCAGGTCCACGCTATCGCCTGCAGCTATTAACTTAATCGCCATGCAGCCTGGCGTGCACCTATGCGTGCCGCGTAACACGCTCTTAGGAAATTCGACGTAATAACCTGCACGTACGAGCTACGTCGAGTGAGATTCAACGCCTTAACCCTTTCGCTCCGGTACGGTCGAAAACGAAAATATCGACGATGCGCGAAACGGTGCAAGTTTTGTTAATATCTGTCGAATACTTGGCGCTCGTGCTCTGTCGAATTGCCCAAGATATCATTTAGGTAAATGTATAAATGAAATAATACGGAATCGCAGAGCGAAGGGGTCAAGGTACAGAGAGAAAGGGATAAAGAAAAAGTGGAAATAGTGCGAGGGGAAAGGGTTGTAATCTTAGTTGGGTCACCTGGAACTGTTCGAGAACTGTCGATGCTGCTCTCCGGTCACGTTCGCGGGGGAGAATAAAAAAGAAAGGGCATATCCGTTTCCGTTTGTGCGCATTCGGCGCACGGTGGCCCGTTTTATAAGCGTCGTTAAAACTTGCCCCAAGGGTGGAACTTGTCGGCCCACCTTTAAGGGGGCGAACTCTTCGGGCAAGAGCCGCCTGACCGGAATCTTGTCAGGAGATATTCATTATCTCGTTTTCTTCAATGGCGAGACTGCGTTTCCGGATGGTAGTACGTGGCAGGTGTATCGCAATGTTTTATTCTTTACGAGTGCGCGAAGTCGGAGTTTTTGAAGATTCGGAAGAATGGGACGTCGTAGTTCGTGGTATTTCCTTGGATCTTGATTTACAGCCACGATTGTGACATAGATATAATTGCCAAGTTCTCTGTTAACAATGTATTAAATAGTATTTCATTTTCACGCTTCGTGCATACATCTTGTTTCGCTAAAAGTTCGAAAAGTGTAGGCCGTGTCGTGGGAATCGGTTCTCCTAATTTTACCCAGGAATGCTTTCATCCGTAGTACGAGCTCACGTTCATCGAATGTTTCAATAACAATCGATTAACAACGCTTCGGCATATTTGTTCTCCGAATTTCATTTTATCCAATTGACGACCTTTGCTACGCTGTTGCGCGTGGAAAATCAATTCTCTCTTCAGGGCCATTGCAGTGCAACCCTCCGCCATGTTCCACTTTATCTCGCACTCCACGCGTCCCTTATCGCTGACTTCAAGCACAAAGAAACGTGCAGCGCGATACGATAATTCGAAGCATCGGTATAAGAGGGGAAAGAGTGATTGGTATTGCTTCCCCGATAAGGCGGCTGCGTTCTTGCTGCAAATATCCAACATCCGTTGGTAGGTAAACACTCGTTACAACGTGAACGACTCAATGTGACTGTTAATATAAACGAAGGACCGTCACGGTGTTATTCAGTACAATTAATACCGCTGCGCGTGATGTTTGACTGACGCTCCGTGCTACCGTGGAATTAATTGTATAGAATTAGTGGGATACGTTCTTGGAAATCATGTTCCTTTTGCAATATTCTTCTGTTTTAACGTCCTCGTTGTGCAGGTTAGTAACTCGCGGTAATATGCGTAAGTAGAATGAATGGCGCGATTAAAATAGAAGTAAAACAGAGTTACAAAGAAAATCCAAGTTTGGATAAAATAGGATTAAATATTAGCGCGACGCAATAAAAGAGAAAATAAATAAATCGGAAATAATCTTACCAAATATTCGCACAAAATTATTAAACTATTCCGTACGAACGATCGAATAGAAATATCAAATGGTAAATAAAATTGCGCAGACTGTCTCGAAAGCGGCGAGGAAGATTGAATTAAATAATATCATCGATACTGAAACTTGTTCGCTTCGCATCCATAATTCTGCGAAGGAATTTATCGATTAGGAAAGAATTTCACGCAGAACTATGTTGCAGACGGAAACAATGAATACAAGAGTAACTTCTCGGTCGGATTCGAAGTATAAAGAATTTTTCACTGCGCCTGGGACGCTTTTGTTCGTCTAATAATACGGTTCTATTCGCAAATAAAAGATCCTCGCCCCCCCCCCCTCAACGACACTGTTGGTCCCAGCTTGAGGGTAATTTCCTTTCGACCGGCGGAAATTCTCCCATTAAATAATACTTCGACTTAGTTGCGCTGAATATTCCCCCTTCCCAATCCAATGACGAAGTACTTTGTTTCCACGCGAATGGAATTATTACGAGCGGGACCTGGACATCCGCGTTTCCATTGTAATCGTTTAACCCGAATCTCCGTTCTGGCATATTGTGCTTGTTAAAAAGAATTAATACGAATTGCACCCGCAGGATTGCGCCCCGCAGAAAATCCCATTATAACTTGCCGGATAGCATTGAAGAAATTAGTTTCGAAACTGGGTTTTGCTTCGCGTTAACGATTTTCCGACGTTTCGCCGTGAAAATTTCCCAACCGATTTGGAATGTTCGAATTTCCAAAGATGAGACGTGTCGAATGTCGAAACTGGCGACGCAATGTTCACGCAATTAATCCTGCTTCTCGTGTTTTCGTAATTACAGTGTTTTGCGCGGAAACTCCGAAACATCGCCCAGGAAATAATATTAAATTATTCTTGCAATTAGTCCAACGTACATTCCATAATTACACCACGTCCCAATAAAACAGCAGCGCCGAGTAGCACGACTCGTTAAATATTCTAATCAAAATGACCCGAAATTAAAAATCTTGAGTCTCGAGCACGCCTAAAAATTCCAAGCATCACCGGAAAAACTAGCGCGCATCGAAATTAATTCCAAGTTAATTCACCGTCGTGCAACCGCTCGAAAATTCCGCGCGTGTAGTCGCTACGGAGAGATTCCTTTCCCCTGTAGCGCGTAATCGTGGTCTTGGAAAAAAAAAAGAGAAAAGAACCGAGTTTCCTATAAAACCAATTGTTCATCCCTTCACAGAAGGGAGAGTACAAAAGGCGTAGGCACCAAGCGGTCCAGTTTTCGAAGGCCGTCGCTATGTAAACGCGGAAGACGTGGCGGCGTGTATTATACCCGGTTGACGTTTGGTATTCATGCCGCTTGCTCGCGGTTGCAAAACCCGCCTTTTACATAGAAGCACGTCGAATAATACATAACAGACCAAGGGTATCCACTGCGAAAGGGGTGGTTCTGATAAATATTGCATAGCAGTCGGTCTCCCTCGCCACCCCTCGCGATATCATCGGAATTTCGAGCATATTCTTCCATAGACCTGGGTGGACCGTCGTACGAAGATGGAAACGCCTCGATACCCTTGTTGGAAGAGAGGGTCCTCCTTTTTTTTTCGTCTTCTTTCCTGTCTGTTCACCCGGTTTCCTGCGGCGTTAGACCGTGGTCCTGTTCCGAACGGAACGGTGCAAAAGATAAAAGCTTTCGGGTCAGGATTATGTTTGCGTATTAAGACCGTTCACCCCTTTTTTCCGCGACAGACTTGTTGTTTCAATTTTTCTGTGCCCAGGCGTGGACCACCTATTTCAAATTGGCTTCGAAGTAGATTACACGGTTAAGGTTTAACTAAGAGAGAAATAGAGCGATCTCGATTCTCCGTCACATTGTCGGAGGTTAATTAAGTTGAGGCAACGTCAACGGCATACGTGCTTCTTTGCTCATCAGTCGCGATCGTTTACGTAGCAACGGGCACAGTTAACGAGCAATTAATGCTCCTGTTGAAACGCGGCGCACTAAAATGATAAAAGTCGTAAAAGCGGGCGCCATTGTCGGGCGCTTCATTTGCTTGGGATGATTGTTCGTGAACTGTGTGTGTGTGTGTGTGTGTACCGTGCTTGCACAGTTTGCGAAGAATAAATCGACGTGCTGGTAAATTCGAGAACATAAGGCGAACTGTAATCATTGGCACGCTTTATGTACCTTCGTAAATTATACCAGCGGCCGTGGGAATTAATAAAACGCGGAAAAAATCGGGAATGTGCTGTCGAAGTAGAGACTTCGCTCATTAAAACGTGCCCGGGTAGACTCTCGTACAATTTTTTTGCCACGAGGTTACTGCGATAGAAAGACCGACAATTTTTTTTTTTTTTTCGGTGAAAATTTCTCTCACCCTTAATTTCGCGGAGTATTATAGAGTAGCGCAGGTGGTGATATAACTGCCTTTATAAGTAATCCGGCGAATAAAATTTATATTCTGCCAGAGGGGCTCAATCAAGTGGTCCGAGAATCGTTTCAACTGGCACAGAATTTTCGAAAAGTTTCGCGACTCATTGTTCTTTCTGACACGGCTGTCGCGTTCGAGATTTATAACAGAACATGTGCAATCGTTGGCTTGGCTCTCTGTGAAAAGCGAAATCCGTAAGTCATACGCAGCTGCAGTTCGACAATGGGAATTGCGATACGGGAATGTTGCCCAGTGGCCAACGTTTTGGCCACTGATTCGCCGATTGTATCACCGCCTCTTCGGGCTGATTTTTCCTTCGGCTGACGGTGAATTCTCGCAGAAATTCGGGCACGGTAAAAGGTTGCCTGCACGGCGAACCGATTGGCAATGGCCCCAGTAATAGTTGTTTAACGTGGCTTTCAAATGTTATCACGTGCAAAAATCATGCGCCGGGCTAACAACGGTTTAACTACTTGCCTGGCAGGAATATAAGGGTGAAGAGAACGCGCGCGGTCAGACATAGACGACGTTTGTTTTATCACCAGAAAATTGTGAAAATATATATTACATTTAATGTGCTGTCTACATATTTTATGCGTCGCGTGTATTCTCTGCGTTGATAAATATTAATGCATTTGATTGATAAATTATGTCAACCCCCCGCGGACAATATTAAAACAATTATTCACGGTAGATAAATATTTCCTGCGTATACGTACATATGAAATACATTTTTGCATATCTCAACATATCATACCTCCATAAACATCCTCGCTCTATTTAACATATTTTGCACGATATCGTTTATGCAGTTTAAAAGCTTCATTAACGAGTTCAGTGAGAAACAGGGCAAACCGTGAGGAACAAAGATTTCGTTCGCTTTGGACGAGAAATTACTTGAAGAATTAATTCGCCAAGAATTTACCTGCACCAAGATTGTGGTATACCCCATTCACTCGAATATCGGTAGATTACGGCGAATTTCGTCGTACATTGCGATCGTTTTGAATCTAACGCGGATTTGCAGGCGAGAACGACGCAGCTACTTTGGCAAAGGCAATAATGCCAGTGATATTACGTCTGCTATTATTAGGTGCGAACTGCTCGTTACACTGTAAACTGCATTCTCGTTGCACTCGTGTACGCGTGTGCATGTACAGGTGGAACAGAGAGACGCGAGGGGAATACACACACACACTGCAGCCACTGTTCGCCAGGAACTAATGCCATTCAACATAATTAGCATTACCCATTATGATCGAAACTTGTAGTCCGCGGCTGGGTCTCCGTGGCACGATAAACAGAGAGACAACGTCGATACGTCAACGTTAAGTCAGCCTTCATAGTTTGATAATTACGACCGGCTAATTATTGGAAACGTTTCGTCGCGAAGTGCCACCAGAGTCGGATCTCTTTCTCGATTTTTTGGTGTACGCGAAACTCGCGTTGATGGGAAAGCTTCCCTTTTGTATTCTGCAGCGAAAATTGTTATTATATTTGTTGCGAAATATTTCTTGCTTCGATTGTAAACGTTTCCGTGTTTATTGAAATGTTAACAGGCACTGGAAATTCTCGTCGAATTTTTAACAGCCTGTGGTGAATATTCTTTGCATAATAATTATTTGTTCGAAATGAATTTAATTAACTCCAGAATTATGATCGATTTTTAATATCAATATATCTTTGGGCACGGTGTATAGAGGGAAATATTGAAACCAATTTTAATTATTCTATTTATTCAATACACGTGGTTTACTATACTTACACACTGTACATAAAAAATACTTCGAATATTTTAATTCTACAAATAGTCAGCAATTTAGTAAGTAAATCTGGATTGCACTATTTTCTGCAAAGAAACTTACTTCATCTGCTCGTATTTCTTTATCAAAAATCAACACGAATATTGTGTTATTTCGTTCGTTCAATTCCACAGAAGTTAGTTTAACAAATTGACGTTTGTTCACCGTCGAATAAAAATCCCTTTGAAATGTGTATTCATTTTTTCTGCACGCGGTAAAAAGAGGTTCGCGGCGATATTTACAAGAAGCCCGGAGTTTCTCGATGGGAGGACAGCAAAATGGAACGGGGCAGATCTGATGGACTGCGACGATTCAAATATTAAAAAATTTTTTTTCCCCCGTGGATGTGTCTTTGCTCGATCTTTTCGGTATCCACTCGAACGGGGGGAGTAAAAGTTTCCTGGCTGGAGCTCCTCCGATTTCTCTTTGATTCGGTGGAGCGATTCGACACAGGCTCGGAATAAATCTAGGCCAGAGTTCGTGAATGCTTTATGACGCGAAAACACCACTCGAGAAGCGAATCTGTCCTGTGGTTGTATATGTGGGTGTGTGTGTGTGTGTCTCTTTCGAGTAAATAAGTGGCTCGTCTACCTAGTTTCTCCATCGAGAGAGCGTAAACCACTCTTCCTTCTTCTCTCTTTTTTCCCCCTCGTTTTTCTTCTGCTCGGGAATTCTTAACGTGTCCGAGATCGCGAGTCGCAATTAGGTAACACGTGAAGCTCTTCTAAAGTTTCTTATTGGTGAACCGTTCATCGTTTATCAATTTTTACAAGTAAAACACTCGACGATGCAATCAATTGTTTGCAGGTTCAAGTAAATCTCCAACTAGCAATAAGGATAGTAGAGAAAGCGCATTGAAAAAATGGGGCTAGAAGAAAACTCTTGTCTATGATGGTTTAAAGAATTTTCGTAAGAGACCTTTGATGATTTATCGTTCTTTTACGCACAATGTCTGTTCACTTGCTGTACGTCAAATTGTTCTGCCAAACGTCTACTCCAGTTGCGCTTTAATCTCGCAGCAGAAAGATAGTGGATCCTATATTGCCTAAAGATAATTCGGGATGATTTCGCAGGGGCGCATCGGGATCAAAACAGAGTCGTTAATTAGAAACTCGCGGCTACGAGTTCCACGTGCACCGTTTAGATAATTAGGGAGACGCCGCGTTTACATTTCACTGCGCTATGCGCCAGACAGTTCCTTCGACTAATTCGATCAATGTTGACTTTGCTGTTTCAGTTGGACAGGTTCAAAGAGCCGCCAGCGTTCGGGCCGATGTGCGATCTGCTCTGGTCGGATCCCCTGGAGGATTTCGGGAACGAGAAGAACGCGGAGCACTTCTCCCACAACAGCGTCAGGGGTTGTTCGTACTTTTACAGGTAAGAACAAAAAAATATTGCTTCATTGAACACATCAACCTCTATCCAGACAAATAATTGAAAAAGCACAGTACACGTACGCCCGTCTTGCGAATTTAATTTCCGACACTGTACACCCAAAATATGTAGAGACATTCATGGTTCGCGTAGCCCGCATAGTTCCAATTAATACCAATAACGATTCCTATAGTCCGTCTGACGAATGCTCGACTTTTCCGCTGCAGCCCAACAATTACACGGCGACTGATTAGCGTTGTTTACACACTGCTATTTAACCGGTTCGCATTTGCCCTCGATCAACAATTAGTCCGGCTAATGAAGGGGAATTGTGTTTCGTTTAAATTCGTTCGCGGCACACGGGAACACAGCAGTTACTCTCAGTCGTGAAAATCCCTGCCGCGTAGTCTGACCACGCGTCGACCTACACTACTGAGAGCGACGGGGACGATTCCACTTTACAGTGCTTGCCCGACGAAGTAATTAACGCGAGTTTCGGGCCGGCCCGGCTTCGTATCGATGCACGCGGCCGACGAATTAGATGAATTGCTCGTTTGTTTGAAAATATCGACGACGGAACGAAACTCACGCGGCTGATTGTCGCGACACGTTCAATAACATTTATTAGCGGACGCCAAGTGGTATTGGATCGCGATTCTGCTCCTCTTTATGGTACGAACGGAATCTTTTTTTTTTTTTTCGCAACGTCCGTACGCAAACAGGGATAATAAATAAATATTAAAATAATGATGTACAGTTAAAGTATCATTTTCCTCTTTATCTTCTGGTGCATTTGCACATGTTCGATAGCAATTAATATTTTATTCGAGAAAATGTTATAACTATAACTTAAAAAAAAAAAAAGGGAGGAATGGTTTATTTTCTGCGAGGTAGATATGGTTGCGCGTATTTTGGCATTGTTAACTGTATTCCGAAGGCTATCGCGACGGTGGCGTCCATGTCGAGCGCGGTTAGTGTGTTCGTGTAAACAAATTAAGCTCTAGACGTCAGTCGGCTGACCTTTTTCGCGCGCCTATAACTGACCTGGCCAAGGACCGTGAGAAACGCTCGAGCCAAGGTAAAGGCAAGGCTGGTAACTACCCTTAAGCACCGTTCACGCTTGCCACAATGATCAATTGCGCTCGCAACGGAGGAACAAAAGAGTTCTCGACACGCTAAATCGGTCCAGCCTTTATAATGGCAAATAAATGCACTGACTGCTTTGATAAATGAAACTGAATGTTTAAACATTCAAACATTTTTGCGCCCGATCAATCGTGAAATTTATTAAAATACGCAAATTTCGAACAACCCACGCAATTCGTAAAGCAGCTTCTAATATTCGAAACGGTAAATGCATTTTAGAGTAACCACCGAAACAAACAAAAAGCCTGAAATCGCGCGCATTAAAAACCCCAGGAATAATAAGAATAATCGGTGGGTGAATTAACGGGTTCGACGAAGCTTATTAGCTTAATTGATTCGTTCGCGATACGCTTCCCTCTTTCCGCACGAATCGTTCGCGCGAGCGTGCAATCGATTCGCGAGATGACCCCGGTCAGTCGGATGATTTATCGGTCGCATTATAATTTATAAATGCTCGGTCCGTGGTTCTGTTATCGTGCCTGATCGCCGGATAAAATTACCCCCTGCAAGAGGGGTGAAAAGTAAACGAGGGAGAAAGTGAGAGAAAGAGAGGGAGAGAGAGGGGGAGAGAGAGAGTTATCAGAAATTTTCGCGTGCAGCCTTGCGTGCGACCTGCAGCAACACGAGCAAAATTGTCGAGAGCGTTTTAAGCCTCCCTTACACGTACTTCCGGGCAACCTTCGAACGAATTTCACGTACATGTACGCTGTTTCGTGCTGAATTATTGTGGTTACTCTCTAAGTACACGAAATTATTCTTCCGATCCTTGTTCGAAAGTTTTCGTTGGAAATGAAGAGAATTGTCGGGGAACCGTTTAATAAATTCATTGAAGCCGGTGCTGGTTCAAGTCGTTCTTAATTTTGTATTCGGAGAAGTGAAGCAACGATTTCACTGTTACTAATGATTAAAAATATTGTTGTCATTTCGGATACTATTGGCGAAGGTTGTTAACAATCTTTACGGCGACATATTACATTGTAGTGTACGTGACTTCTTAAGTAGTACAGGTCGATGATATAGTCTGGTGTATATTTTTAAGTAGCGCAGGTCAATAGATGCGGATAAGCGAAATGCTTAGCTCGCTCCAATTATTTGAGAAATCGTGAATATTTTGAACATCGACGCAGCGATCAATTAAATTATTCTATGCCGCGTCGCATTTATATTTTACCAATTATCGAAACCAACGATCAAACACAATCCTCCTTTCGTTTACAATTACTCCTTTAATGTGTATGTTTCCAACGGAATTTCGTTGCGCATCTTCTGGTTGCAATTTCTGCGCCCGTTCTCTTAATCGAAAACGAAAGGAAGATCGCGGTAGCGTTTACAACCATAGCTTTGGCAGAGGGAGTCGCGATAAATCATTGTGTCGCCGTTCGACGATAAAACGCGGGATATCTTGCCGCGGTGCGGTTCAATTTGTATCGGATCTGACGGTCAGCAGATAGTTTGTGCTCGACGAAAGCTGTCAGCCGACTCCGCGCGATGAGATCGCTCGAATTTTCCGAATTTCTCGAAATGATGCTGCTTCGCCGGGAAATCGAGAAGAATCGATTACCATCGCGGCGAATCAAACGCACGCGAATTCTAGATTCCGACAGGTTTGAACAAATATGTCAGCGTCAGTCGAGCAACAGTTTATGGAGATTCTGTGTAGAAAATGATGGCTATTGTGAAGTGGAATATTACACAGAGAGTAATAGTTCAATTCTGATGCGCAAATAGTACTACCCAGTGGTGAATTTTTTAGAATTTTCGAAACATCCAGCGGAAGTTCTGTTATAGCAGAAGTCGGATAATATTTTCCAAAATTGTATTAGAAGAATAATGTTATCTTCAGGTACTTACAAATGGCGTACATCTAACTCGCCCCTAAATATCGAGATTTTCCAACTTCGTGTAATACAATGATTATCCTTGGTGCTCAATATTATTGAAATTACAAGTTACATTAGCAGTAAAAAGAAGGGCTATTGAGAATAATTTGTAATACAGTCGAAGAGTCTGAGAGCACCCTGGAACAGTAAAATTTCTCCCCCCACTTAACGTAATCTAGCAATCGTCCTAGAAAGTCAGCCATAAACCCAGTAATGTGCGACGCAAGGTGATCGAAAGGGGTGTCACGCGTTTCACGTGACGCCGTGCAATCGAATGGAGGTCGCCACGTTTACGAGGGCGAAGTAAAACGTGGAAGCGGGTTATTTGGACGTAAGCTTCTACGAGTCTGTCTTTCGACATTCTACGACGGTCTGATGTAACAAAGGCACGAGCATTTTCAACGATTTCTTTATAGTACTCCATGACGATCACTATAAAACTGCCACTACAGCTCGTAACACTGAAGAAAAAAATCTCACGAATATCATGACCTGAACGAACACGTACCGCTATTCATGTATTGCACAATCCTTGCACTCACCTCTCGCGTTTCACGGAAATTTCTTTTTCTTGGAACGATCCATTACGGCTCCTATTTAAAAATCGTTCACCTGAACGTCTCGAATAAATTATATTCTGGGTAGAAATTTTTTAACAATATATTGCTGTATATAATTTTTTTATTTTTCATAAAACATTCTGCATTTCTTTTCTAATCTTTCTCGGGATTCATCAGGAATTGAGAATAATCGTTAATTTGACGGAACGAAATTAAAAATGTTCGTCACAGTTTATATAGGATATTGAGTTTTTACTAACACTATATTGATTGTTTTTTGCAGCTATGCGGCGTGCTGCGATTTTCTGCAGAACAACAACCTGCTCAGCATCATAAGGGCGCACGAAGCACAGGATGCAGGCTACCGCATGTACCGGAAATCCCAGACGACAGGCTTCCCATCGCTAATCACCATCTTCAGCGCGCCCAACTACCTCGATGTTTATAACAACAAGGTGGGAACGCGATTCATTATTTTTTCATTTGAAAAAAAGAGACAAAATATTCGCGCAAATTTCACACGCGTCCCGAACAATTTCATTCGCTCTATACGGCGTTTGACTTGAATCGTTTGTTTTGATTAATAGTAAAAAGTGTTCGTTTCATTGCGCACACAGGCGGCAGTACTGAAGTACGAGAACAACGTGATGAACATCAGGCAGTTCAATTGTTCACCTCACCCATACTGGCTGCCAAATTTCATGGACGTTTTCACGTGGTCCCTACCGTTTGTAGGTGAAAAAGGTTCGTACAATATTTCACGTTTCTTGGAACAATGAACACCTGACATTCGTTTAATTGACGTCACACATTAATTATTTATAATACAGACTTTTAACGAAATTTCTTTATTAAAGATCTATTGCAATCGATCGCAGTATTCAGAATACAATGCTTCCCAGATTGATTATTATTACTGCCGTGATTGGATGGCGGTGGTACTATTGAGTTGTCATTTTTTTTTTCTTCTTGTCCTACAGTCACAGAGATGTTGGTAAACGTACTGAACATTTGCTCGAACGACGAGCTGACGACCGAAGGGGACGACGAAGGTAATGTCCACAATCATTTCATTCCCCTTTACTCTTCTTTAATACGATCACGTTTCTTGCAGAGATTCTTCTTTATCTCCCTATTTCTCTTTACATGCAAAGATATAAATATTTTGTTTCTTATTCCGTCGAACGATATACACTGGTCCCTCTTACATCGTGATCAGAGTGTTTTCTATTGTGCACTACGTTTGATGCTTGAACGATTAACTGATTGAAAGGAGTGAATGTTGCCAGCATCCGGTGCTGTCTCACCTGTTCAAGAAATTTCATTTCAACCGTGTCAGAGTATTACGAAAATATTCCTGTATTCCTGAAATAACGGAAAACGTTTTCCTTCAAGTGATTAATATCAATGTTTCTCTTTTACTTAAAGAAATTAAAGTGACTTCGTTGATACGTTTATCTGTGCTCCAGACACGGTTTAAGAGGGGCCATATTACACATTCGGGAACGCGAAGATTCTTCTCTTCATCGTTTCTTTGAAATTTCTAAAATTGAAAAATGAAAATTCATTTCCTTGATAGTTGAATGTTCGCGTTCAACCGAATGGAAGATCGATAGCGTGACTGCAAAGACTTGGATAGCGAAGAATATTTCTTTTCTCTTTTACCTTCACGTTTCTATTTTGATCTATCTCTTCTTTTTTTTACACACTTTTCGATTCAGCTTCGAACCGCACTTCGCTTGCGAGGAGCATCGCTCGAGTGTGCAAAATCGATTTTGTTTTGCTTGAAGCGATATGTCGGTGAACGCTAAGTATTATATTTATTTAAGAACGAATTTCTTTCGCTGTGACAGGAGTTTTGATTTTCGAATAGGGACGAAGGGAGTACGTCTTATTGTTAGATACGAAACAGAATCGATAAATAACGCTGGCGAATTAACGTTTCTCGTTAATCGACGTGAGGAACGAAGCTGGTGTCTTTTTGTAATAAAACGACAGGCGTTTTATTATCAAACTACTTCATCACTGGATCGTCTCGCAAAAATCAAATGATCGAAGCTCTTGCAATAATAATTTTTTAAAAATGTGACATTTGTCAAGTCAATCGAGATGAACGTATCTGCTTGCAAGACAATCCAGTGTTGCAATTTTGTTGATTCACTTTGAAAGCTTTCACTTTTGGAATATCGCTCGAAATATTTTCAATTATCTTTTAATCAGCTTTGCCGCCACGCCTCGATCCGCCGAACGCAAAGGCAGACGAAAGAAGCTGCACCCGCGCGGAAAAATATTCCCGAATTATTTCCTCTCGATTTTACTCGAGTCACACCTTTATTGCTACCGTAATCACCTGCTACGGCCCATCTACTTTCTTTTGTCGAGGATGTTACCTTCTCCGAAAGATAAATGAACGATTTTCTTAGATACGAGAGAAAATAAGTAAAAAAAAAAGGAAAGAAAAAAGAAAAAAAAATCGAAACGAAATACGATCGGACACGTTCGTCATAACGACGAGATAATCGTCAGAGCGAACTTCGATAATCTCTTACACGCATTCCCCTTTCTCCTCTATCGACCCCTTTCTTCCCCCCCCCCCCCCAAGGAACAAAAGAAAATATCGGGGAAAAAGATCAATACCAGAACGAATACACTTGATAAGAAAAAAGATATATGTATGTAATGTATTGTTCGAATATCGTAAGAACGAACAACGTCCCATACCCCCACGGTATCGACTTTCAGAGGAAGATTTTGAATTCTCTTTCTGTTTTCATTTTCACCCGCTGCACGGACAGATGGTAAGAAGCGCCACTCGACTCTTCTAATCGTCACATTATTAAGAGCTTCATTATATTGATCATTAATTTTTTAGCATTAATATATATATATATATATATATATATATATATACACACACGTACATATATGTATATATATATTTCTATTATTCTTTTCCATTAGATAGTGTCGGTGTGTCGAAGTATTTTCTCGCTGTCTGTTTCTTACTATTACTCGGCGTATCTTTTTCTTTTTCTCTCACCACTTTCTTTCTTCGTCTTTTTCCTTTCTGCGTTATATGTTTATATCTATCTATCTATATAGTTATATCGTTGTATACTCTTCCGATTACCGTTCTTCCCTTTCTCGAAGAACGACGAAAAGATATGAGAAAGTATACACGTATTTGAAATCGGTCTTTTTTCCTCTGTTAATATAAATTTTTCTTTTTTCTTCTTTTCCTCTTTTGATATTTTTTTGTTCTTTCCTTCGATCGAGTCACGCGCGTGTTCTGTACATACGTTTCTCCATATTTTGTTCTTCTCTCACATTTCTATATCTATCTCTGTCTGTCTGTCATTGTCGTCTCTCTATCTATCCATGTGTCGTGGTTTCGTACATCTCGCATCAAGGTACGACATACCTTTTCTATAATTTTTCTCTGCATTTAATCTATATCTATCTCTTTCTCTCTCTCTCTCTCTATATATATATATATATATATTTATATCTACTCTTTGTTTTCGCCTCCTCGAATTATTTACATATATATATTTAACTTCGATGGCGCACAAGCCTCAATTCTTATCGTTGTCACCGGTAGAATTATCATTCTTCTGCATCGTTACGATCATAGTACATTTAGTGATTATATTTCTATCACCTCAATTCCCTGCATTCGTTCGAGATGGTGCTTCAGTTTCCAAATAAATAAATATTCCAAATAACTCAGTTCCAAATACGAATAAACGAAGTGAGGAGAAAACCGGCGAATAGAACTTCCCTCGTACCGATTGCAATTCTTCGAGAAAAGAAGAAAAATCCACGCAAATCATTCCCGTCCGGAAATAAATTTCGCACCACTCGAAAAAATTCGGAACAGCATCGTCATTTTATTAACGGATCAACGGTGACGCCGTCTCGAATGCTGCAGACAGAGAATCACGCATGCGACGATCGTTCGCCCGACGATTTTGCACGAGCGAGAAAATCGACTGACGAACGATCCCGAACTACCCTCGGTGTGTTCTTACTTCAGATCTCAGTATCTCCGCACCACCTCATTTATTCTCGCGTCTCTTTCCACGATTTTTACGCGTCAACCCCCGCACCCCGTGCGCGTGTATCATTTCCGCGTCCGTCCTCCCCGAGGTTGACTTACGTATTATACTTTCTCTCGTGTCACATCCGTTATCCTGCAGACCCACTGGCCCACTTTCAGCCCCCTGCCCTCGGCCACGCACAGTGTACCATTTCTTTTTCTTCCCTCTGTTTTCCCCCTGTGGTAAACGCGTGGCGTCCCAACCCCTCGGTACACGTGCACCAATCGCGAACGACGACACCACCCCGTTGGACTCCACGGCGGATTTTCTTTCCTGATCGATCGTGGTACGCGATGTTCAACAGTTTACCGAATTCTATCAGAGACGCACAAATAGACGTACGCGTCTGGCGAAAGTAATTTGTACACGGTTCCCTCGGATGCTCGCGCGTGTTTCTCCAGACAGGTGATATATGATGAGCTATGGGGTTGCCTGATGAGTATCGGTGTACTCGCCTACCGGTTGTCTGGTAAGCTTGTGCGAAAGTATGATATACCGAGATGCGTCGGAAATGTTTCTCAAGGATATATTGGGTCGTTAGTGATGTATCGTGTGTTGTCCGTCGTGCACGCCACTACGGTCCACCCGATGATTAGTTCCAGCCATCAGATTCAGTAGATACGTCCTTTGAACCGTTCGCCCGAAATTCGCCAAGCCCCGACTAAATCCCATTCAGCTCGAAATCAATGAAACAAGTCGTCTGCGAAGTGTACATTAAGCCGCCGAAGTATTGTATCAAGAAACATGCATCCCTGTGGAGTCCAAATTGAAAACCCACCCACCCCCCGCTGATCTTCCAATGAATTGCGGTGTCACGTAGTATACGTGAATCGAGGTTGGAACGAGATGTCCCGACAAGCTTGAACGTTGATTTTCTACAAAAATTCGTCCCGATTATGTAGCTTGCCCTGCCCCCGCCTCTATTTATTAACCGACCCCACAACCCTACCAAGAATGCCCCTTAAAAAAGAAAAGCAACCCAAGATTGAAGATGCCCGAAGTTGCACTGACTGTCTTTTATCGTACTCCTTCTCTATTATATTTGTCAATCACACTGGCCTTGGACTCCTCCTATCTCGGCACGACACTATGCTACTACTACCTCTACTACTTCTACTACTACTACTACTTCTACTACTACTACTACTACTACTACTACTACTACTCCACTCAAAACTCCGTTGTTCGGCATACGCAACCCCCGTAAAGTCGCAGCGAAAGTCGTTG
The DNA here is from genome assembly GCA_963667235.1 of Nomada lathburiana. Classification (NCBI taxonomy): domain Eukaryota; kingdom Metazoa; phylum Arthropoda; class Insecta; order Hymenoptera; family Apidae; genus Nomada; species Nomada lathburiana. The sequence continues at coordinate 12,073,403 of OY763905.1, read as the reverse complement.
TCCAAAAAAAGAACGGTAAGTCCCCATTGAGAGAGCCGACGACTTACTTGAGACGCAAAGAGAGTTTCGTTAACGTTTTCTTTTTCATTGAAACGAGCCAAAGCAAAGTAACCCAAGTCAGTTAATTTCTGGTTCTGTTGTTTATTTTTTTTTTTTCTTACTCCTTTTCTTTTTTTTTCGATCTAGAGTTTGCTCTTTGTACGAGACGATATAAATATGCACATGTGTATATATATATCGACGTACCGTATACATATATACAATTGAACGAATTAACTCGTTCCATGTTTTTGTTTCTCCTGCCTTTCTTTCTTTCTTTCTTTTCTCTTCTATTCTATTCTCTTTGAGTCTTTCTTTGTTCGTTCAATTCCTTCGTTTCTTTTTTTGTCAGTGTCTCTCCTGTTGTGTGCCCGCGTGCGCGATTTGCTCTCTGTGGCGAGCTCTGATTTCACAGGAAGTGCGATTTGCTTCGGTTAATCAATTAGAACTCGGTAATTAGCGGTATCACACTCGGTACGAGGTTTATCTGAAAGTTTGCGAAGGACCGCTGTTGCGGATTTCCTTCGTCGAGATTAAATGCACCATGTAAATATGCTTCTGTGATAATTCAATTGGTAACAAAATAGTGCAGCCAAGAGAAGGAAAATTTGTTTCATCGTTGTAATAGTAGTACCGATAATACAAAATTCTCTGTTTCGTTTAACTTTTAATAGCTTAGTGACGAAGCATTTTAAAAAGAAATAGAATTATCTTATAAATTATTAATTTGCCAAATTACCAGGTGACATATGCCTGGACAAACTGAAACTCATCGGAGCCGTCACGTATCGAGCGTTTCGCGCAAACCAGAGTTTTCTCACTTGTTTTGTCTCTTTGTTCAAAAATGAAACGTAACAATCGACATACATACTTCCACACCGCGATCCATTTATTTATCTTCTTTGTCGCATTCCGTCGATTATTTGAAATCGATGCATCTGAACTCTCCGTTAATTCTTCGAAGCAGTATCGCTGATTCTTTTCTTTCACCTTCTCTCTCCTTTTCGTTACGTCCGATTGGGTTTTTTTTCAATTTTTTGTCAACTTTGAGTGCTGCTTTCTGTCCCTTTTATTTTTTGTTTTCTACCACGCTGCCTCCGTCACCTATTTTTACCCCGTATCTATCGAACACGCTGCGTTTAACCACCGATCGCTCACCGATCTCACACGATCTCATCCGTTCCCCTATTCCCTCCACGTTTCTTTCGTTCTCTTTTTACCTTCTTTCTTTTTTATTCACACTTATCTGCCGATCGATCGACCCGCGCAAACACGTAGCTCGATCTCGAGTAGCCTAACAATGTTTCACAACCACGAAGAAAGTGTTTCTGCTAAACTGTCCTGACTTAATTTCTCGATAGAAAATTGTATAAAAATGATTGCCCGCGATTAGACACCTAATTATTATTATACCGTAGGCATAGATCGATGGATATTTAACGATATTAATATTCTTTGACGAATTAAGTCCCCCAGCACGCCAGTATTAGTGTACAGTAATTTATTCTTACCTTTCTATTTTGCATATTTTTATAGTAGGGATCTTTGTGCATTTTTTTGAACCGTTTTGAACGTTCGATCTAGTATTTGCATTTAATATTTAGTTAGCTGGTGTATACCTTTCAGTGATAATTCAACTATTGGATAACTTTTGACGAAAATTATCACGGGTATACGTGTGATTTAGTATTATCGTAATTTTTGTACGCTCTTTCTAATCAAATTTCTGCTTCCGGTTTGCGTCACGACGAAGCACGATTTTTCACGATTTGACAATAGCGCTTTTTCCGCGAATTTTTGTTGTCCACCGTCGAAATTTTCGTATGCATTCGAGGCTTCTTCATGAATTTCAAAGGCCCCGATATTTCAGTCTCGTTTCACGTCGATGCTGTGCGGCACTTGGACAAATATCTCAATGAGTTCGAATTTTTCGTCGATACATTTTCAATTTTAATTTAATCAGAAACCTTTTTATTGTTATTTCACTGCGGTGTTCCCAAGCGAAATTGCACAGTCAGAAGTTTCGGAATATTAGTATAACTCTAACCGTGCTGGAGGGCTTCAAATATTCTGCCCGACGAGAGTTCGACGACAATCCGATTTCGAACTAAACGTTGTTCCACGAGGCAATTAATAAGAGCATATATCCTCGAAACGTCAGTGCGTGTCGCGTCAACTACACACCATCGTCATTACCCTTTTGACGCAGGCCTTATAATAAAATCACAGACGCATAGAACTATTCCAAATACAAGTTGGGAAATTGTGCAGCGAGAATTTCCTTATAGATAGAACATATTAGAAAAGTGTTTTCGCGAGAGAATCTACATCCCCTTCGAGATTAGAAATTCGGGTGAACAGGGTAATTCAAACGAAACATATCCTCCCCCTCTTGATTACTATTGTACGAACGAGACACGATTGCCCTTTCATCAGCCACGAAATAATCAACAGCGTAGTCTCTCTCATTTCATTTCACTGTTCGCACAAAGTGGCAGCTCAAAGAACAGGCGTACTGTGTCGATCGGTATCTGAGCAACGACAATACGTTCCTCCCCTAAACAATCCGCGGAAGCAGGCGTTGACTGATGCACGGATAATCCGGATGGAACACGGTTAATCTGACGGCACGAGTGTGCCAGGCTAGTTGGTCGATCGTTTCACTCTCTGAAACCACTATGCTCTCTGTCTTTCCTTCGCCAAGGACGTGCGTACAATTGTTCCTTCTCTCTTTTTCGCCGCGTCTCGCCCGGGAAAACGTAGTGCCGATCGATCGAACGCATCGAATGCCGCGAGATAAGGAGCGGAACGTCACGGGGCGTCGATCATCCAGCTTCTTCGAACTTGTTCACCGCCACGAACACCTTTATTTTATTTTTTTTTTTTCTCCATCTGGAAACCTACTTTCTTGGGCCTCGATTCGTACACAAAGAACCCTAGAGTTTGCGGATTGAAAGGAATCGTTGCGGGGATTTAATTAAGAATACTGTGATGACACAATCCTTTCGTCCTCTTCTCACTTGATAATTTTTCGATTTTTGTTAAAAGTTCAATAGTTGTTAAAAGGAAAAGGTATTGCGTGGAAAAGTTAAATTATACATGTGTATGTAGAAGGGGAAGAGGGGGATTGGGAGCGCGTTCTACTCGTGTCTGACCACGCGCGGAATTATCTACTGCCCCAGAATAGACTCTCATACAACTGCAGAAAAATACTGCTGACTCTTGTTAAACAACGATAAGCACCGTCATTTTCACTGAACAAATCATCCATAAATCACAGTCGGCAACACGTACCCCAAAATCCGAAACCACCCTTATTCAGTTGATCGGCTCAACCTCATTGTCTTTCATCTTTTTCTCTCAATGAATCGTCAAATCGAATCGCAGAGCAACACTACGCTTTCACAACCTGCTATCCTAATGATAGAAAAATCGACGAAACCGAGTGCAATAATTAAACGAACAAAACAGTCATCCACCCCCTTCAGACACCTTGGACTTCGTTACCTGACCTTTCTACGTGCGTTCTTATTGTTCCTGGTTATTTTCGTTCGTTTGCTCCTTCCCGTTTGAGCGAACAAGCAACACGTTCTCTCGAAAACGTTCGAACGTTTTTAGAGTTCGTTTTTTCTTGGACATTCACTGTGAAGTTTTACGATGTCGATTCCTTGAATCGGGATAGTTTGTTGTTGTTTTTTCGTATAATTGACGCAGAGACTGGACGACTTTTCGACACGATTTTCCTCGTTCCCGTGTTCGACCCAGATATCGTAGACACGCTGCTCCACCCCTCAGCCTGTGCACGCTTTTCCGATTTTCTCGCGGCCGCGTTCACGTGGAGGAAGACGAGGGTACACAGGATTCGGGCGATTCAATTTGTTATCGGAAATGTAATAAAGAGAGCATATTTTTTTACAAATGGATTTCCAGCATTTCTCGATTGATTCGGCAGAGTCATATTTCAATTCGTACTTCAGTTTTGGAAATTGGCTTATTTCGGGCCACTTTTTTAATCAACCGCCAGGATTTTTTTCCATCAATTTGCTTGATGGTTTATTTAATTGACCCATTTTCGCTCTTTTACATTGCAACCAATAAAAAAAACCGTAGAGAAATTATAAACCAACGTCTCGTCTATCTGAAACGCGAACGACGTCGAATGTTCCAACGGTCTTCCCGCAGAAACAACATTTAGCGCTCCCACGGCCCCCGCACAGGAGTGAACCAAAGCCACGAAATATCGTACTTTCTCAACTTTCGGAATCACGTGAGAACATCGTTATCCTAGACCATCTCTGTCCCTATTTTTCTCGCATAAGCATCTGAGCCACTCTCGTCTCACCGTTCCTCCATATCTCGCGCGGATGAACACTTCCCCTCTCTTCTTGTCTTCCAATCGTTCTCCCTGATCTGCTCGTTTCTCTCTTTATTAAATCGTCTTTACGTTTCCCTTGTGCCTATATTATTTCGTTGGTTCGGCGCGTGTTAATTTCTTGCGTACCAGAGTCACGGAAATCCGTTCTTTCCAGTAGCTCGTATTTGTACAATTTCGTACGACCACCGTTTTCTTTTCTCGCGCATGCCAGTGTCTAGTAGTATAATATCTAGGATTAAATTAATCGATTTAGCTTTACCGCTAATTCGTGGATCGTCGAGGAATTCGTTCTGATTAAATTCCGGTTAATTGTCGAGAGTAATGAGAACATTTCAATTGCTGTTGCACCTGTGCAGTTCGAAGTTATTGTTAGATATTCGGTCGCTGTTAAATAATTCGTTGGATTTTAGTGAATTCGATGAGAAATCTTGGTCAGACATCGACGTTTCTAATTGAGACGAGGAAAACGAAATAGAAAAGTAGAATCATGAAGTAATCCTCGCACGATCGGCAAACGACGTATTAATCAAAGATCTGTCTTAATCAGTTTTTCCAGGTAGCTTCTATGTAGCGGTGTATTGTTAACCACGCACAATTGTTTCGAACACGTTCGATCTAACGATTTATTGTGCGATAGAACTAATTCGCTGTCGTGATCACATTCCTCAACTTCAAGCCGTATTTCAGAAGCGTTGAAAAATTATAATGTGTTCATTTCATTTCAATTAACCAGACGAGAAGAGAAATAATCATGCGTGACTTAGAAAATTGTCACGCAGTTGGATTCAAGGTGGTCTGCGTTTTGTTCGATTTTCTTTCATTTCCAATCATATTTCTTTATCAATTAAATATAATAGACTGCTATATTATTATATATAATAGCTGCATAAAATTTGCATAAATTAAAATCGAGTTCTACTTTTATTTATTTATATTTACTGACAGATGTCGTTGTCCTCGTTTATGTTTCTGATAGATAGGTGAATTGAATTAGATTAAATTGAATGAAATTGAGGAAACAACTGGATGAAATAACGCAGGTAGTGAATAGTTGAAATTGATCGAGTTCCAATGGATTTTCCAATGTTTTAGTGCAGAACTTTCCAAGGAATATTCTATTCAGTGGTGAATTTAAAAAACTCAGACCGCCCACGTTTCTCACTAACGAATCACCTTCTTACGCTTTCAGTATTCGTATTCGATTTTAACTGAATAATGGACAGCCTATGTTATCTTCATGGAACCTAAATCGAGAACTGTTCATTAAATTTACGCTTTATTTTTTCCTTTGAATTGCTTAATCAAATAAATTCAATAATAATTTCTTATCTGCAGTGTACGGTTTATGAAATATTCTGTACTTCGACTATTAAAAGTGATTATATTAAGATTAATTAAAAAATGTTCTCGACTTGGGTACAAATTATATAGAGTAATTCACAATTGTGTGCCAATATTTATGGGAGACAATCTAGAGAGAAAGTATTACTGAAATGTTCCATAAACGTGAAATTACATTTTGCGTTTATGTAATGTTTTCGTTTCTACTTTATCGTAGATGCATACTCTGAATCATTAACGTGCAATTGGGAATTATTCTTTTACACGAAGTCAGGGTGAGTCAAAAGCGGTGATCCTTCCAATTCAGTAGAACTATCCCGTTTAAATACTTCAGACGTGAATGGTTGCAATTCGAAATGTAAAATCAACTCTTTTATGTACGCGGTTCCACAATTTTTGACCCAGCCTGTATAAAATTAAAAACGATTCAAAGATACAAGGTATTTCTTAATACGCGAGGAACCTTGTAAAAGTTAATTTCTCGTAGATTTTCCAATGCGAAACATTTTTGAAAATTATGTGTCCCCCCTCGATTTCTCCCAGAATTAATTATCGCCTCCAACGAAACGAAAATTCTTCTTCGACAAAGGAGAAACTGTACACATTTCTAATCATATCGTCACACAAATTTCTCTCACGATCCCACAATCTCTCACGCATCAAGAAACACCTTGTACAGAATACGAATTTTAACAAAATTTTAACGCACCAACGCTTGACTTGAATGCCACTTACGCTGTGCACTCTTTTTCTTGTCTGTTCTATGTATTCTTTTCTTTACGCCACATTCGACAACCACCTACTTCGCCAACCATCACGAACCACCACTAAAAAAAAAAAAAAATCAACCATTTGAAACCAAAAAAAAAAAAACCACCGTGAAACAATATCTCGTACATACTCTACGATTCGTTTCGAACCTCATCCATCGGACTGTTCGAATGACCGACCAACTGAACCATAAAAAAAAATTATAAAAAAACAACGAACAAAATGAGAACGAAATTATACATCTCCGCCTTTCTCTATCTCTCCTCTTCGGCCGCATTGACGCTGCTCTCACATTGTTGGTTACTTCTGTCCTTTTACTTACGTCCACGCTCACCATCGCTAAAACGACCATGGTCACCATGGCCGCCATGGTAACCTGCCGGTCTGGTCCAAATACGACCCCACCTACCATCGCGTACGGTGAGTTGTTATCTGTTGAAAGTGCGCATAGATCTCGATCGTGGAGGATCCGGAATCTTTGACGGATCGTATCTCGTGGACGGAGAAAATATTTTCGACTATGTCTAATAAATTTTGTGCGAAATTCGTTTGCATACATTCACGCGAACTCGTGTGAATTCGAAAGGAAGATCGAAATTCTTTTGCCTCGATGTCAGTTGATGGTTGAAAGTACCAAAATAGTGGGGTGTACATTTTTCTTCCTACATTCACTTGCACTTCCAATAAATTTACCACGAGATCAGTCCTTTTCACTCCGATCCTCCACGAGCCGACCGCGCAATGAAAATAGGAAAACACGTCCGGCATACGATGCTTTTCCCCCCAGCAACTCGACAGACCAATATTTTCACGTTGAATGCATTACCGAGCCGCTGGGCGGAAATCACGTGCCGTTGGAATCGTGAAGCTTCCTACTGTTGATAAGTGAATCGCGTGAGTGGGCACCGAAGAACAAAATCGATCAACATGGGCGTCGCTGTTCGTCGGGAAATCGTTGAGGAAAAACATTATTAACATTACAAGCGGCGCCTGTGCGTCGAGAGGCACGAAGATCCATCCGCGACGTGTTTCCATGGACATTAGACCTGTATTCAAAACGATCTCTTTCACTGATACTCAACTGTTCCAGCTGATCTTGCGCGATTGAAAGCGAGAAATAAATCGATTGATTCAAAGGAAAGGAAACAAGTGCCGAGCTCAAAAATTTTTTCAAGCGCTCTTTATTGGTAGAACAGTTGTATACAAATCAAAGTTCGTTGTTTTAATCGTCGCGTCAGCTCGAACGGTGAGGTACGCCTCTTAGAAACGCTTCTGAAACAGTGATCTAGAGCACTAGCGGCCCTGTGCAACATGTTTTGAGCACAGATCTGTTTCACATAGAACGATACACCGAATCCGCGATTCGTCTCGTTTCTGTTCGCTTCAGCGGATTCCTGCTCCCCGATATCGTGCATCATCCTTTGAACTTCTCCCACTCGGGCGATGGATCTCCGTCCCTTGGACTCGGTGCCAAACTCGTACGCCCTATGATAAATGTTAGCTCGATAGTACGCTGTCGCAATGGCGTGGACACGGAAATGACCGAACGAAACAACAGCGCAATCGTTCGACCTAAATCTTTGCCGTTCGGACAATTTCTTTTCTTCTTTTTTCTGTTCGAACATGTTAATTATTCGCCCTTCCGTATACGAGAAATTGAATGCGATTGAAGCGCCCCGATCGGTATTGTTGTCATTATAATACACCAATCCCATTGCGACAGAGGACGAGTGCGTATTAATGCGTTGACACGTAAATGTCTAGAGAGCAAAGGCTTGATCTGTTGTATAAATTAGTAGTGACGTACGTCGTTGTATGTGCCGCATCGTCCTTCTCAGTGAAAGCCGCAGGATGCAAAAGGATGATCGATAAGTGTTATGCTCCCTCAGTCAGAGCTCCCTGAAAAAAAAATCTCTTCTTCATTCTTCTAGACGAAAGAATGCGTCGGACGTCGCATAAAAGCACCGATTGCGACGCTCCTAGGGAGATCGTTCTTTCGAGGCTGCGAAGTCTCCTCCTTTTTATTCCTTCTTGTATTCTATGCTCCCACACGCCCCACCCTGCTTTCGATATTTTCTTTCTTCGATGCGAAGGTTACTACGCGAGGAATGTTTTCGAGGGTCGCTCTTGTCGTTGGCGTTTATGGGCAAACTGAAAATCGGTGAAATAAATTCGTGATCTTTCGTCGCGACGATTTCTGAACAATTTATTACTGGGTAATCCATCGGTAAATAAAGTGACGATGATTTTCGATTCGCACATCAACGCCGACAGTAAAATAATATACACTTTACCAGAACCTTTTTTTTTTTTTTTTTTTTTCTCGAAACAACGATTGTCGATTCACGCTGACGTTTCGTGTCACGGTTTAACGCGGAAAAATAGGCGTCGCAGGATATCCCAGAAATGTTTTCTTCCCTGCCATCTCAGCAGAACGTTCGCAAAAAAGCTTTTCCATGCAGCGCGGCCGCGCGATTGCGGATTTACGAGAAATTCATACGCGTCGCCGTTGGCCTCGTGAAATTGAACCACCTCACTCATAACGCCACTACACGTGCCACGAGTTCTTCCATGCGTCGCGAGACAGACAAATGTTCGGCAGAGAAAGGGTCAATTAAAGATTGGAGTAATTCATTTTGGAATTTATCGGGCGTTGCTCGCACGAACGTATCGGAGCCGCGATAGAATCCCCCCAATTCGCCACATTCTCATCAGCAAGAACGACTCTGTTGTTTCTGTGTAAGTGACAAATTGCCCGATTTGCTGTAGCGTCACAAGCCCCGACATCCGCAAATTTAACTCTCGAATGCTTAGGGAAGCGGAAAGACAACGACTGTGGAACAATATTATCACGTACGTCGACTCATGTGAAATGTCTTTTTGTAGAACGAACAAAAGCTAAATCTTAGAGGCTCCCAGGAATTATGACTAATATATACATTCTACCCGTCACTCCGTTCGATTCTTCCGAAAGTCAATATAGCAAAGCAACATGAAATTGCGAAGAAAATATCGACGACGAATTTAGATGCAAATGTCTTAACTGTGTCATGATGTTGAAAGGAGTCATTGATTTTGTACGAACGCGAGCTCAACACGGCCGACCCATAGACCACTCGATATTAAATAGTCAATTTAACCATAGTCTGCTTCTTAACCCGTAACTGTGTGCCCAGAATATCGCAAATGATTTCATATCGAGCCTCTTTAACGACTTAACTTGTTTCCATGTCGTATAATACTGAACCAGTGATTCTGCAGCTGAGGCTATGTAAATTGTAAAAGCAGGCATAACAATAATTCCATTAAAAATCCGTGAACCTTGCAGTTCTAATTATAACATCGTTGCAACTCATTTTTACTGGTTAAAAAAAACGGACAGAAATGAATTCTAATTTAACAAATTTCCATCTAACGCAATCTACAATTCTAACACATAGATACGGGTTAAAGATTGGAAATGATCGAGCAACAGAAGCAATCGTACGCACGTAAGCATATATTATATGCTTACGCATACACACACACAAACACACACCCACACTCACGTGCGCGTAACACATAATAGTAAGCGAAAATGTGAACATGAAAGTAGGCAAGTAGCGAATATACGAAACGACAACCGGTAAAGCACCCGTAGTGACCGATGGTGCGTTTACTCGCGCTCAGCCTGCATGTGCATGTGCGTTGACCTCTTTCTCTTATATTAGCCGTTCGTTTTATTTTACTTTTGCATAACAGAAACCACCTGTGATTTATATACAGCCATTTGCTCGCATGTAGCTGCCGTTATTACATGCACGCATGTCTCGCACATTGGCTACCGACGCAAAAAGTGCACGCGCGCGGGCGCGCGTACCTATGTACTATACATTTAAATGCAATGAGCCTGTGCCATTATCCTCGTGCACTCTCTCTAGCTTCACGTATACATATGCATATGTACAAATATAAATATGTTCCATTGTGCGACAACGATTCGCAGGATTTCTCTTAGAAATTTATGCCCCCCCGCATTAATTTAACCGAGGAGCGCACAGATCGGCCGCGACGCGTTCGGTAAATGAAAATCTGCGAAACGATTCTACCGATTTTACGCATCTTTCATTCCCGTGGCGCGATAGTCTCTTGCTTCCGATTTTCGGCCACTCGTTCGTCGCCGTTCAATTTTTTCCAGCCGAGACTTAATAGGTATACTATTTCCGTCGACTAAAGAGAAACGATGATTGTGATAATTGGGCAAACTTATCGAACGAAGTAACACCGCGAGCCTATCGCGTGTAAAAAGAGGAATCGTGGAATTGTAATTAATTGCATTTAAACGAACGCGCAACGAGAACGAAAAGTTCCGTACACACCGAGACCAATATGCACTCGCTCGTCGCGTGCACCGAGTTTTTGGCTGTAGTTTGCCGTTGTTGTTTGCCGTGAGAGCCGAGAATAACGAGTGACATTTTTTTTCTTCTTTTTTTATTTTATAACATAATCACCGGTTAAGCTGTGGTATGAATAATGTAGTGATGCCGAATTCAATTTGCCGAACGATGAAAATCGCGAGGCGAATCCGTGATCGAGATTCTCGCGAAGGCAAACGTGAAGCGTTTAGCGTCAATTTTTATGGCGCGTCGCTTGTCGCCGTCCTCGGAAATAATTGGACAAATTCTTCGCTAAGAAATTCGTGCTAGAAGCTTCGCCGGACACCGGTTACTTAGCACTGAACCCCTTTCTTTCATGTTTTGCCTTCGCGACGTCGTTCGATCGCGAGAATAGTATGGTTTATGATTAATTGCGCGGATCCTTCTAACCGAAGCCTCTCGATTTTCTAGGTGCAGCAGCCAATCTACGCAAGGAGGTTATCAGAAACAAAATCAGGGCCATTGGCAAAATGGCGCGCGTCTTCTCCGTCCTGAGGTCTGTAAACGTTTTGACGCTTAACGCAGTTCCCGTGCGAACGAAATGTAATATCGGCAATCAATCGCGTAGATTCAGACTTATGTGCGATATTTCATATCGCCTCTGTTGCTCGGCAAACGTTCGTCCAGCTAGATCTGACCCGAAGGTTCCGCCGAAGAACGAAAGAGAGAGAGCGTTTCAACGATTGGAGCCGCAAACCGATAATAATTGACTCGACCAGCGGAACAATTATGCCTCCGTTGCCCCGATAAAATTCATTAATAGCGGGTAAACGTCGCTGTGGCGTCAGAAATCGATCGTATCGAAAATCGTTCACCGCCGATTGATTCCGTCGGAATAATCGTCCGTTCGTATCGCCGCGGATCATAGTTAATCGTCTTTGAAAATAGAATTCGGAATGGAATTGCCAATGGAAAATTGCCTGCAGGTAAAAAGAAAAGTCCGCCGTTTCCTTCTAGTCGAACCGACTGGACCGATTTTTGCTGGGAGAATGTTGCAGCACGAGTTCTATGTAGCTATCGATTAAACTCCTTGCCGAATTATTATCAACCGTGTCGGCGGAGGGGTTAATCAGTGTGATATTTAACGGGGAAGAAGTTTTGTCGCCATTATCATTTCATCGTGCGAGCAGTACTAATTTATGGTTTCGCGTTGATTGGAATTTCAGGGAGGAGAGCGAGAGTGTGTTGCAGCTGAAGGGTTTGACGCCCACTGGAGCTTTGCCACTTGGCGCGTTATCCGGTGGAAAGACGTCCCTGAAAAATGGTGAGTTTCTGCGTCTCATTAATTTCCACGTCCGATGTTAAGAATAGAGACATTAGATGTTTCTCCGCCCGCTATATTGTTTTGTATTTCTCTCGCTCGTGCACTGCCCATTATCCAATACATTGATCCCACCTTGCTCGTCGTCCCCCAAGCGGGGACAAAACTTTCGAGAAAGGTCAAACCGTAGCCAAATTTATCGTACAGTGCTAAACACTTCAGAAACAAATGTTTTACGTAACCAGGGAAGGGAGCAAATTAATAGCCCAGTACAGTCCTAAACGGTTATCAAGAACGCTTCTAATTTCGGGTACGCCGTAATCAAAGGGTTAACCGTTCACCCATTCACCTCGCGTTTACCTACGTTACCGCCAATTCCAAAATCGTTCCAATTCTGTATCAAATAGAAACCGTCTCATCCCCGTTCCCACTTACTATCCTTCGAATGTATCGTTGGAACACGTTATCACTGATCACTATACACCGCCGTTGTTCGCAGCTCTGCAAGGTTTCTCGCCCAACCACAAAATCACTTCGTTCGCCGAAGCGAAGGGTCTGGACGCTATAAACGAAAGGATGCCGCCAAGAAAGGACGCCCCACCGACGCCGGTAAACGAGGAGAAGCCCGTGATAAAGCCGCCGACTCCTGCGGGAGACAAGCGAGACCACAACACACCGCAACCGCAATCGTGAGCCTCACACTCGTCCAATCAAGGTACACATCACACCCACGTGGATGATCCTGACAGGGAGAGCGTTTTCCACTCTCCTCCTATTTTGCTCCGTATAGATCAGGATCCACGGTCTAATCGCGTGGCGCCCCTCGATCACGAAGGATCCGTGAAATTCTTTCGATCAATTTCACGCGAACCTGTCGATGCGAAAGGACTCACGGGATTGACAACCCATTCGTGTCGATAGAAGCATATAAATATGAATATAATTATTATTTTCTTTTCGTATTTCTTTTTCTTTTTAAGGGAATATAAAAGAGTAATGGATAGAATTGTCGCGTTACTGAATGTACAGTGGGGAATCGAAATTTATATCGAAAGTAATTGAGATAGTGGATTTATTGCGAGGGTATTGACTGAGCGATTATAGATTTGAGAGCATTCGAATATAGCCGTCAAGAGCTGCTCGTTTCATTCGCAATTATTTTATCCGTACACGCGTGTGTTTAATAATCTCGCTGGATACGATAAATATTAAAGGTATAAAATATAACTGAAATATAAAATATAATCTCGGAATAGAAATATTTATTTTGACATTACGTGCACGATGACAAATGACACGAATGGGTCGAACGATTATCGCTCGTGAGACATCGCACGATAGTTCGTTCGTCGATCGATTGGACCGTGCATTCGTTGAAAAGTAGTGAAAGGAGCGGCTAAACATCGTCGATGTTGCTCGGTCCATGAACTGTGCGGTATCTGGCCAAGGGTTCGATTGATAATGATTAATTGAAAATTTTTGCCCTTCACTTCGTGAAAACATGAACAAAAGAAGTTCCACGAGTGATCGTGTATCGAAAACTGTAACGAGAACAGCTCGAATTGTATCCACCGTTTCACTGTCCACGCACGAAACGCACCGACTCAATCTCGAGTTGTTCGTTCATCTGTGTCGCGGTATTCATTAACTTTGCACTGGCAGTTAACACACGACTAACTCGGTGGGATTGCAGCAGCCGGCACGTGGATTCACGGCTTTATGTTTTGCGGAAAGCACGATTGTCGATCGGGGGAAAACACTTTGTTGGCCGCAACGTTCTTCTTGCTGAACATTGTTCCTCGTTGACGACTCAATTATTTGGGGGTTCTTTTTCGTTTTTTAATAATTCCCCGAACGTTCATCTTTGATCCTTTCGTTGCAACGAACTCGTCCAATTGATTATTGTGTTTCAACGTCACGTCGTTTCGCACAGTTTATGAAATGATATTAGACTTGGAAATGAAATATGTAGGTATGTTGGTTTGTAGTATGCCGAAACTACGTTAGGCCACGTTGTCTGTCGTTACAAACACAAATTACCGCACCATGGCGCGGAGGCTGGCAAACTCTGTCAAACTTGCTAACATTCATCAAAGTTTGAACGATATTGTCTTCATGGTAATTGTCCGGGGCTCAATGGAATTAGAGGCAAAGTAGTCGCGGTCGTTTATTGTCAGACCTCGGCCAGCGAAAGCAGACGGGAACACCTGAAGACCATTAACCATCGGGATTGATAATAAATTGTAGAGTATAATAATCGTTGTAACGAACGGACCAAAGATGAAGGGACCCGCAGAAATTGTCCATATAATCAGCTGTGCTTAATGCTTACTAAAAAGGGGAAACATTCACCATGTTTCTTTCCATCGAACTCCCTTAATTAACTTTTTAAAGATTTTGCACTAAAGTGTATTGAATAACAAGAATTCGTGTGGTCGAAAGGTAGATAAAGAAGGATGCAACTTTCGTGAGATTTTTACTCAAAATTATTTTTAACGACAGCAGCATTAAAAAGTTAAGGAAAGGAGTATTCGAAGATTTGTCCACTTATCCCGTCCAAATTCATTGCATGCCGAAAGATCGATGGAATTTTCACAATTCGGATCACACCAGTCCCCCCAGTGTTCTCCAAAGAAATTTCGAATCGCTACAATAATGCCGTCCATTCGTGTCCAAATTTGAAACACTACATTCCATGCTTGACGCGCTGAGAAATTCTTCGAGGAACACGGTGACGCAAATACCTCTCCAAATCCAAGTCCCATAAATAAACTTCGCTTGAAAACGATCGCAATCCATCGAGGATTCGCCCCCGATGTCGCGGTCGAAGATTTTGGTCGACATCGAATCGATTAACTTCTCCGATTGGCCAAACCCGTTGCCACCGCGAAATCGCCTGAATCTTCGACTGCGACTAAACGAGAAACCCCATCGCACACCCCTGACCGCGTCGTCAACGATGAACGAGCGAATCACTCGTCATCCTAACATCGGTGTTCGCAAAAAGAGCTCGGTCAGCAAAGCTTGACAGAACGAAGACGAGGCCTCCGTTACACGTTTTTCAGGTGGCAAGGATGGGTGTTAAGGTCCCAGTGCTGTCGCCGCCGCCACCGCCGAAAGATCCAAACTATCGCTCGTCTCTCTACCCCGGTTGTTATCACCAGCGTGCCGTTCGTCGAGCCAAGAAGGTGTCATCGCGAGGACGATCATCAAGAGGAGCCCGACCAACAGAACAGACGTGGATGCAGAGCACATCGGGGGAACAACGGCCGTCGTCGTCGTCGCTTCTGTTGCACGCGTCTAGGCAGCCGCCGCTGCGACGGGTGTACAGGACGACGATGGAGGTGCTCGATGACGGGCCATCTTTTGGGCTCGTGGCCGAAACGACGAATGTCCGCCTCGCGAGAGTCCCTTGTCTCTTTTGTCCTGTTCCTTCCCGAGGACGACGACTCGTACGATGTTCTTCTGCCGTTGTCTGACCTGTGCTCGCGTTTCATCACGACCTAGTTAACGCTTTGAGACGACAGCAGAGATCCGGAGGGACCGCGAGGAAAGTCCTGCCGGGCGGAGGATTCGAGGTCTCCGTGTTTACGCGCGTGCGAATTGAAAAAGCGAAACGAGAGACAGGGGAAAATCGCGGAGTGTTTCCGTTTTCATTCGGAAGGGAAATACGGATGGAAGTGAATGGTCGAAATAAGGGGAATCGCGCGTAGACACGGGGGAAGGACGAAAGAGAACATTCGGGCTAGATAGTCGAATGGAAATAGTATTTCTCAATGTTGTCTGCCTTCTTGGATTAAACGAATTTGGGGGGGGGGGGGGGGGTTGATTGAAAGGGGGAAAGGGTTGTGGTTTCGAATTTTCTGTTGTTTTCTTTTTCTCGATACGGGGCGAATAACGATCGAGGCAACTCAGAGAGGGAAAGATAAAAAATATTACTGGACGAGCGCAGCGGTCTCCGCCAAAGAGAAAACAAAGTAAAGGAGAAACGAGATATAAGCGATGAAAAATAAAAGTAAAAAAATCTCAGAAAAAAAAAAATATAGAAAGAAGCGACGGAGGAAGTGGTCGAGGGAGAAAAGGGAATAGGGGGAGAAAAAGTAAAAGTAAATGAAATTTAAAGGCAGCTGGCCTGTCGGTACGGCGGAGCTTCCGGTTTTAGGATTCACTAGGTTCTTAAGGAGTCCGCCCTGGGTGGTGCACGGGCATCCCCCCCGCGCAAAACAAAAAAATACATGGGGGCGGGGTTACTTAAATCTTAAGTCGAGCTAAGCTTTAGGATTAAGTCGTAAGTTATATCGGAAAATTTATTTAATATACGCATATACATTATAAATATATTATTAATGAATTAATTAATATTATGATTATTACTATGATTATTGTTATGATTAATTATTACTACGGTTATTATTACAAACTAATTACCGCGATACGATCGTCGATGTTATCGTAACAAGACAGCAGCACGATGATGTTTTATCGCGCGGCGTCGAAGGGAAAAATGAAACAGCGCACGTCGAGCGAGTCGTTTTTCGCCAACGGAAACGGAAACGCGTTCCTCTCGCGGTGGCGCGTGTTCAACGCGTCCATTGGTCGTCGACGGTCCGAGGGCGTTTTTCCATTAAACGAAAATCAAATCGTCCGTAACCCTGCGAAACCGACGACAACTCTCGATCCCGGCGTCAGCCAATTCTGATTAATAAAGGCCGAAAGAACCGTCGAATCAGCCGATCCGAATCGCAATCTACATCCGAATTCAAAATCCTCGCAATCAATTCAACCAAGAATCAGCTGATCCTGATCACGGACCAAGGTTTCGAAGGGACGCGTCCAACCGATCCCACCGCTAATTTCCAATCTCCTCCGATGTTTCGAACACCACGGACACGATCCTCTTTAAACGAATCGTTCGCGATCTCGCCCGGAGATTCGTGCACCCTATGTAATATCATTCGACCGCGAAAAATGTCAACCCTTTCTTCATCCCCCTCCACGGACCTTCACCTTCGCGTCGCTTTCGTCGGAAGAGGGGTCGTTTTTATTAAAAAGAAAATAGAAAAAGATGGAAGAAGAGCCCGTTCGACGAAGATCTATATCCCAACCGACCTCATCCACGGGCAATGCTCGTTTCTTGCTCGGACTGCGTCCCTGCGTGGACGATGCGCGGGTCCTCTCCGTTCCCGAAGGTAAACGGAACGAAGAGGGATCGGGGGGGAAAATGGCACGCTCGACGATGCAGAAGGAATCTCGCGTAGGCATCGCGGGCCTCGATCCAAATGGATCCATACCGCGTATTATTGCATTGATATCGATAAACCATGACATGTGTGCTCCTTTTTGGACGTGTGATGCGTGAAACCCTTGCTCCAGCCAGTATGCGAGACGTGTTCATCGGAACGGTGTAGGAATTAAGTCTTGAGCGGTGACCAAGAGGAACGATGGAAAAAGGGGGGAAAAACGGCCGACCAAACAGGTGGAGGGAAAGGGGGCCGGGGGAAAAAAGAAAGAAAAGAAACGATACAAGGGGGCGGGGATGAATCGGATGCTAGGACGTAGCGTCCGGATTCGAGAAATTGTTTTTCCCCTTCCGATGGAAAGGGAAAGTACAGCCATTCGCGTAACACGTCTAATAGCGTTGATCTTCTATGATTTTTAATGTGTGTTCTTGCTACTATCCGACGTAAGTCTGGGCCACAGACGCACGCCGCCAATTATCTGGCGCCGGAAGCGCGCCACTGCGATCCATCGAACGGTGTCGTAAAGAAGAATATGGACGAATAGACGGGCGTAATAAACGGCTGGGTAGTCTGGGGTGTTTGCCGGAATTTCGTTTTCGTCTTTATTTCTTTTCTACTTTCCTTTCAACGATATCTTGCCGTACTCGGACGACCATTTAGGGGATCTAGAATGAAGGTAAAACCGGGGATGGGTCGTGAAAGGTAAAAAAGCAATGTTCCACGAGCGTGTTGAGTTCAAGGATGACGGGTATCAGTGCCAAACTATGTAATTCCTTTCCGAAGATTTCATCCCCTTGTACTGTAATGATCTGTAGTTTCAGTCGACGCGCAGATGTTCTAAATGGTGGGCGTTTAACTGACCATTTATCCGTGCAATTAGTTTCTCGTTTTTAATGCCGATTGCCTTTTTTTTTAAGAACCTCACCGCAGCGGCCGCGGTGTTCGTTGCCTGTCCGATACGTCGTGTAAGTTTTAATTTAACTCGCCCCGTTGCTAATTTGGAAACGATAGTCAGATTTTTAGTTTTTGGAAGCTGTTCGCAATTTTTGAAAACGTCTCGCATCGTCGTTGGAATGTTTAATAGAAGTGGAAGTGGCGAAAAGATTGTAGCGAAAGGCCACTTCCGGCGGCTGAACGTTGTTGGCGGCGTGCAAGAATTACGGTCTGAAACATAATAAAGATAATGAAAGAATATTATTATATTGAAATGAATTAAATAAGATATATATATATATACATATATATATATCTTCTCACTATGGATAAAGATATACAGTGAATAATATAATTCTATCTCTCTTTGCTACCAAGTTGTACTTATTCTTAATTGATTTACTTGTACAAAAGAATGTGTTAAATAATAATGAAATACAAATATATATATATATTGTATATATAATATATACATATATATATATATATATATATATATAATATATATAATATACAGCTATAAATAATACATATAAATATAAATATAAATATATAAATATTATACATATGATATAGCGTTAATTAACAATTATTATTATTATTAATTACTACGGTCATCGTGAGATACGGTTATTATTACTTATTTGATTATCGCCATTGTATGATTATTATCGTTCTAATGATTATTGTCATTATTCCTATTAATTATTATCGTTATCGTTAACGATGTTACCAATGCTATTTAATATTCTCACAAATCGTCACGATCGAAACGCAAGAAGAGAGAAAACGAAGTACATAGGAAGTGTGAGTGAGTGTTTTGGGAGTGAATAAAAAAAAAAAAAAAATTGAAAAAACACAACGGAGGTAAAGTGAATATACATGATGTATATTACCTGTTACCGCTGTTCAAACATTGTGATGGTCATTTCAGCTGCGTTGCGACGAGGGCGACACGATAATGGTGATTCAGGACGTATAATCGAAAATCCACTTGTCCTCTGTTACACACGAGACTCGAATCTCGTGTTCCTCAGAATCTCTTTTCTTTCTTTTCTTTATTTGTGTCTGTATTTATTTTTTTATTTATTTCTCGCGTTCCTTCCCCTCCTACGGTAACTCCAGTGTAGCTTCCCCCGATATTATTTCCATCCGTTCCGCTTCTCCATCCCGCTAAATGCAAAGTCACTTCTAACAGCGCAACAATACTTAACGCGTAAACATTTCGCCGAATGTTCCCGTATTGCGAACATCAATTGCCCCGCTCCGTTCGTGTTGGTCTCGTAACCAGTCTACCATTATTTCGCTCAATTGTCCCTCTACTTCCGGCGTTCGGTTTTTTCAAGCGCGACTTACACGAATATCGAAACCCTTCTATAGCAATTCTTTCGCGACCCACGAACCTTCTATTTCCGGCGAATACGGTCAACTCCCGCCGACGGAAACCGATCTTGGTCGAGTTTAATTGCCGTCGTATCGCTTATTGCAGGAAATTACGGTATTGCGAGGACCGGCGAACGATAAAACGATACGCGGCCGCACGAATGCGACGTAACGATCTTCGCGGTGCGTAATATCGGAGGATAAGGAGAGAAGGGGATAGTACAGTTAGATAAGACACCCATGGCAATACCCTGTAATTTATTAAGACGCGCACAACGCGTCCGGCACAATTGCTAATCGACATTTGTCATTGAATTATTGCTGTCCCGCCTATACACAGTGTAGGATCACTTAATCGTTAGCATTATTCGATTGCGGTCAAACGAGACGGTAGGGAAGTATTTGCGAATGCAAGGGAACAAGCAACGTCGGGGACGGATGATCCACGAATATATTATCGGGGGCCGTTTGTTTAACGAAGCGGGCTTTCTTTTTCTTGTTTTTCCCTTTCTCCTATTTCCGACGAGCGGGTAGCTAGAGGGTAATCAAAAAGCAATGACAAAAAGGGAAACAAAGTGACGCGACGAGAACACAGTCGGATAGTATTAATATGATTCCTGAACGCGAGCCGTGTCCCAACGTACGTTTTTATGCAGCCGCCTCTTCGAAGCGAAAAGAAAGAAAGAGAAAACAAATGTAAGAACATATTGTACATATATTTGTGAGGGCGTCTCGATCCTAACATGTATCGTGTCGTAGAAATCTTTTTAGATAGGTGAAACGAAAGCGAAAGAGGGCGAAAGAAATCATGTATCGATCGTCGATGGATCGGATCACCGATGGATCGTTAACGATTGCACCATTCGCGCGTGGATCGTTACCGATTCGAATGGAGGGATCGATCCTGTGGCAACATTATCAGTGCTAGTCGTTCGTTTCCGATCTTCTCGCGGTAGGCAAAGTGCAATTTCCAGCTGTGTCTGCGACATCGTGTTCGGTCGCAATCGCAAATTCGCGATTAAAGTTGTGCCATTCCGTCGCAGGGAGAAAAGAAGGGAAGAAAAACGCGTTCAATGCCGGTCATTCTTGCGTTATTGAGCGACGAGGGAAACGTCTCGTTCAGAAATGGTACAGGATCATCCTTGACGGTCGTATCCTTTTTTCGCCGAGGATAATCAGACATTAAACGACTCTTTCTAGGAAAGGGATACGATCGTCCGTTCGTTAAATCCGAACCGTCCTCGTTTTCATAATGACAGATCTGCGTGTTCTTTGCCGACGCGATCCATGCACTTCCTTCCGAATGGATCACGAATTCCACTGCTAAAATAAATCATACAAGTCCAACGAACTTATCAACACACACACACACGCGAACACACATACGTACACATACTTATTTACGTGTTTTTCTAAGCAATTTAACTAAAGAAGAAAAATATATATATATATATTATATGTATGTAACGTTAAAGGACATCTAGTGACCGGAAGAGGTGCATGCATTGGCGTTGCAAAGATCGCCAAGAAACGAAGGGGGAAGAAAAACGAGAACTGTATTATAATGTAGAAGCGTGTATATCGTTAAGCTTACGATTGGGGTGAACCCAAAGCCTTTCTCTTAGACTTACATGCGCGTCCACTGGAACATCCTCTCGAATCCCGGATCGATTCCTTTCTTCTTCTTCTTCGTCTTTTTTTTTTTTCTCTCGCATTTTGAATCTCAACATTGTACGAGAAAGTACGGGTATAATATAGCGTAACGCGCGTTAAATATGTAACTTTAATACGCGACCGGACATCCGCGATCGTATTACACGGGCGTAGGCAGAAGCGCATAATAAAACGTATACATATACCGATTCTACTCTCGATCGTGAAGACATTTCCGTTTCTACGATCCGTTGCAATACACCAAGAAGAGGAAAACGAGAGAACGAACAGTTTCTTTTCGTGGTTTCTCGTGTCAAACACTCTTCGATTAGAAATGAAC
Source organism: Nomada lathburiana (assembly GCA_963667235.1). Taxonomy (NCBI): domain Eukaryota; kingdom Metazoa; phylum Arthropoda; class Insecta; order Hymenoptera; family Apidae; genus Nomada; species Nomada lathburiana. The sequence goes on along the minus strand of OY763905.1, from coordinate 12,051,652 downwards.
AATGAAAGCTGCCGTGTAATGCAGTCGCGGGATGTTTGTTAGTGGCACGTAACATTAACGATTCGAACTCGATCGTATGGGAAATCGAGAAGCCGAGGGTGGTGGTGGACAAGCGACCTCTTAGATTGTTACGAACTCATTCGAGATACCTTTATGTCCCTCCGTGATACGAGCAAGGAGAACAGCTGAACGAGGATTTTACCATTTTATCTACATTTTTCAATGACACGCACTCTTTTTCTCTATCTCTCTTTATATCTCTTTCTATTTCTGTCTGATGTTATCCCGCGATTTGTAGCGCCACCGGAAGTCATATGCGTCGATGTTTAGAATCGTAGATTTTCGATAACGACGGAGGATCGAGCGAAGGGCCGAATTGAAAGAGAGAACCGGACGGGCGAGGGGAAACTGCGATCGGAACTTATTGATTATCGTGGAGTTACATTGTAAACGCTTTAAACGAGAGAGAGAGAGAGATACACTTGAATTTTTAAGAATGTAAAAATTATAAATGGAAAAAAAAGACAAAATGGACAAAATGGAAAAAAATAATAAGAAAACGATCAAATAACTGCACCGAGACATTTTGCAGCATTCTCTTTTCTTTGTGAAATAAACGAACATGAGATATCTTTAAACTAATAATAACGAGTAATGATAATATTAATAATAATAATGTGTTTGAGAGAAGAAAAAAAAAAGAAAAAACGAACAAAAGACGAGAATTTTCTTTTTAACACCTTTTGTTAATTCCGGGGTATCCATCCGCCAGGAACGAAAATAGCTGTTCGGCTCATACCTATCGAACCACTTTCGATTATCGACAAAGCAATACAATAGCCTCATTGGCGCGTACAACTCGATATGATGGCGCACGTTCGGGGAACAGAATTTTTGCGACGACTTATAAAACGGTTATATACATGTATATACGGATATAATATGTATACATACCGAGTATTAAGTTACATATACATTCTCATCTCTTTCTCTACATATATATATATACACACATATATATATGTATGTATGTATATACACACACAAAATACACGCGTACATACACACATACAGAGCGACAGAGAAATCGAATGCACATAACGCGATTGCACACACGAAACCGCAAAACTAAATATACATATAATATACGATATAACATATATAACCGGATGTTCGACTAACGGAAGCTTTTCCCGTGCAAAGCGGATCCGCGAAATTCTGAAAGTATCTTCTCTCTACAAAAAAAAAAAACAGAAAAAGAAAAAAAAATGGAAAGGTATTCCTGTCGTTGAACGAATCCGTTCGTTTTAATATAATTCGCCGATGAAATAAAAACAAGGGGGGGGGGGGGGGGATTTAATAGGTGAAAGAAATTTTCGATATTCTTTGTGGGGGTTCGGCACGATGCGTCGCGTCGTGTCCACTTGACAAGTTTTCAAGGAGAACATTTTTACACGCGACACCGGATATCACTCGTCGCGATTCAACGACGAATTCGATCGATCGCCAGTGCAAGATCTTCCTGCGTTTTCCACCCCCTGGTTCGATTGTCCTCGACGTTATTAAATTAATTGAAAAGACAAGGAGCACTTTACACGGGAAATACCCCGCGGAAAATGAACCTTCAGCCTGCTTCATCGCGACTAATTCTTGCGTCGATATATTTGTTGCGTTCGGATCGTGGAGAAGCTTCCATACGGTTCAACAAATGCAGATTGTCGTCGAACGGCGTACATACGTACGTCGTGGGGGTTGTTCGACAAGTATAAGCGAAATATTTTAGAGAATCGACAGTCGATCGAATTCGCCGACAAACCACTTTTATGTACCTGTTACGACTGATTATTGTGTACTATCGCCGCGGACGGTAAAATATTATACATACTACATATATAGAACTTTGTGTGTGCGAGTGTGTGTGTATATATATATATATATATATCTATATACCATACGATCACCATTATTTTGTAATTATCGTTAAATGTCATTGACTGCTTGCTATCCACAATTTGTGATCCACCATAATCTTATATCGGTAATCGTATGTACATATCGAGTTAACGGGCAGACAAAGGGAGGAGAAGGATGGAAAAAAGAACGGCAAGGTAAATATGAAAGAATGAATAGCGAATAACGAAGACAGCAAGCATTATGAATCGTCGTTCGTCCCGATGTGTCGTGGATTGTTTCGTATCTCCGCGATTAAAAACGAAACTGCTTTACAGGAGGAAAGCGGGAAGCGGTCAGTCGGGCGTATAATAAAAGGATGGGAAAGTTGTAATGAAACACGAATGAATTTAATCGCGACGGATGTACTCGTGATGAAAAGTTAAACGAGCCAAGGAGAACGCGCGAAGGCGCGATTTTAACCAATTTTTCCAGGGAAATCGTAGCCTTAGACTTCGTTTCTCTCGTCAGATTTATGCGACGGCCGTTCGACGGATACACCTGTTCGCGCAGTGCTTGAGAATGAGACGAAGAGGAAGAAACGGTAACGAAAATAATAGGTACTATGTTACTATGAAGTATTCACGCTTGGCACGATAATTGGCCGAACATCGTTCGAATTATCAATCGACAGATCATTGCGGCACGACAGCATTGGAAAAGATTTCAAGAAGACTCTACGGGATAGACAAATCGTGGACGGTGTATCCGCCGCATTGGCAGAAAACATTGCATGAATCGTAATCGAACTTATATTTGCGGCATTCGAAGAATGGCATTCAACGATAAAACTGTACATACGCACGTTTACTATTATCTATTTACTATTACGAGAAATCTTATTCCTAAGATCTTCGACTGTACGACTTTATCGAAACGAGAATAATTCTGGATGAAGGAAAACGACGACAGTAACAACAACAAGAATATAACAAAAAAAAAAAAGCGAACTGCATCGCGTACATTGTTTAGCGCCATTGTGAACTCTATCCCTTCTTACCAGATAAGCATATTATATTTGTTTATATATACATATACATGACAAACATACGTATAGAAGCATTACGTCTATTATTCTTATTATTACTATAATTCTTATTATTACCATTGCGATGATTATTATTAATTATGGCCACCATTTATTGTCATGATTACTATCGGTAACACGAGGGAAAAAACGAGGATGATACGACGGCTAATTGGTATAAAATTAAAAGATCTTACTTATAAATAATTATAAATACGTCATGATGACATATTCATAACAATTACTTATCACGATAACGTAATGACATTATTATTATTACTATTATAAATAACACCCTATTCCTATTTGTTGTGAATGTTTACGTTGTTTTATGATATTCAGAATATTCTAAAAATAAAGTCTATAATTTCCACGAATGTTAGGGTTTCTTCCCCCTTCTCCTGTTTCGTCGTTTTCAAAATCAACCTTTATGGCACAACTATAGGTATGAATAGATCACCTATTGGAGATTGTAGCTTGGGCTTCTAGCTTTAATTTATGTCCACTGGTCATTGATGTAGTTGGCCTGCAAGTCGATATAATCGCATTTGTTTATAATTTCTTTAAACAAATTCAATTATCTCGGCTTCTACTGGGCCGATTTTAATCAACGACGTCTCAAATTGAAGCTCTTGATTCAAGGAACAATCCCTGTCAAGCTAAGAATAGCTCCCGTGCATAGTTACCGTGTAGTTTTCAAACAAAGATTTAAATTGTTTATAACAAATGAACCGCTCGTGGAATATTCTTCACACCTATTGGAGATTGTAGCTTGGGCTTCTAGCTTTAATTTATGTACACTGGTCATTGATGTAGCTGGCCTGCAAGTCGATATAATCGCATTTGTTTATAATTTCTTTAAATAAATTCAATTATCTCGGCTTCTACTGGGCCGATTTTAATCAACGACGTCTCAAATTGAAACCCTTGAATCAAGGAACAATCCCTGTCAAGCTTAGAATAGCTGCCGTGTATAGTTACCGTGTAATTTTCCAACAAAGACTTGAATCGTTTATAACAAATTGAATCGCTCATGAAATATCCATGTATACATATATTTTAATTCATAAATTAATTAATATCTGTAAAGATGTGGTTGAAACTCCGCGGGTCTCTACCATATCTACAGTGCCAGCTATGGTCTCGCCATCTATACAGAACTCCGTGAAACTACTCGCGCCTGCTATGTATCGCCATCTATACAGAACTCCTTGAAACTACTCGCATCAAACATACATGTAGTTTCGAGCAGTTCTTTACAGATGGGGCAACTGAAGCCACTTTGGTTGTTGTATAGTCAGGGATACGAGTAGTGCATATATCAAGCACTTCTTTCTAAATAGTAGTACGACAAACTTAATAAAATGGTTATTTATGTTTTCATTTATAAAATTAAGTTAATAATGCTCGAAAATCCTTTCGTACTCTCATTTATATATAAATAAAGTGTTAGCAAACACAGTATTTCAGTCTACATTAAAATTAATGCATTGTACGTTCCATTGTTTATTTTCTTCTACAATAATCAGGCTCTTTAGGAAAGGTAAATACATTTGTGAATATTTTTTTTCGTTAAATGAATTTTGCCACATGTCATAAATACATACTAATAGTAGTGTTATTCTTTATTTCAGTCTCACAGCAATGAAAGTTGAGGTTAAGTGTACATATAACCTATCTTTACAATACTTATCTTAACTCTTGCACTCTAATCTTCCGTTCCGCTGTTCCTTTTCATACCTTCTCTGCCTTACATATTACATTATTTCTTACTTCTTTATCGCATATCTATTATAAATCTTTTCCATTCTTCTTGTTTAATTACTAATTCCTAAGTCATTTTTATATCCTATTGTATCTTTTTCCATACATTCTGTTAACAGGTGTTCTAACGTTCCAAATTTTTGTGTACACAGGTCAAATCTTTTTTTCTTTTTCTTCTCCTAATATTTATTTCATCCTTTAATGCTTTCGCATCTTACCTGTGCTATTAATTAATGATTATACCATCTTCCAATCTTACTTAGGTATTGTAGTAGAGTTGATGTTCTAATATATTTAAACCTTCCATTATATCTTACTTATTAAATTTTTATGTTTCGTTCCTGCTGTTGCATAGTCTCTTCTTTTTTAAGATTCTGCGACAATTCCTTTACCTACGATCTCATTAAATTCTCTCATACCAGACTCATTCCATTTCTTTTTAAATATTCCTCTCCTTCTCTTATGCTTCTGGTTTGGCCCTCCCTTCTTTCTTCTGTCTCCTGTTGCATACTTAATAATATATTTTTTGTGTGTGCAGGTTTTGCAGGCAAAGAGTAACAAGCATTGACTCCTCATCATGCATAAAAGCAGAAAGAAGATAGAAGAACTTTTGCCACATACTTAGTTATACTTTAGTTATAGTAAATTGGTTTATATAAATAGTTCCTAACTATTAGCACATAAGATTAATTTAGAACAATTGTGTAATTTTCGGTTATATATTTTATTTTATATTCAGTTTATTCGGTACATCTTATAGAAACTTTAATACTACTTATATTACTACAACAAGTTCTACTGAATATGCTAAATATAAAATAAAGATATAATAAATAATTTACATATGCACAAGTTGCTCTAATTTAAATTCATAAACTTCTGCATATAAAGTATGAACATTTTAGTATAAGTTTTGTCTGCAACATATATTTTGTCAGTTAACTTCAAAGAATTGTTTATAAATATTATATTATTTATGTTTGTAGTATTTTTTATATTACATAAATGTTAGTTTAGAATTGATACATGATAGATATAAAAGAATAGTTCATAAGTATTAGCTTGTAAATTTGAATTACAACACTTTTGTAACTTGTATCTTCATTACTTAATTTGAATAAATCTTCAATGAAAGGAATTCTACTGCTCTTTGTATTTTCAAACCACACAAATCCTTGAAAAGACCTAATTCCAATTCCTTAAACAAGTACTGCCGTTGAACATTACTAAACATAATGCAATCAGGTATACATGAAGCGCCTCACCAAAATGCAACCAGGTTGCAAATAAATGCCTCGCGAAAATGAAATAGGGTTGCGAACAACGCCTCGCAAAAACGCAACAAAGCCGCAAATTGAGCCCAAAGAAAATGCAACAAAGTCGCAAATTGAAACCTAAGAAAATACAAAAAGGCGCAAATTGAGCACTAAGAAAACGCAAACAAGTTGCAAATTGAGCCCTACGAAAACGCAAAAATGTTGCAAATTGAGCCCTAAGAAAATGCAAAAATGTTGCAAATTGAGCCCTAAGAAAATGCAAAAATGTTGCAAATTGAGCCCTAAGAAAATGCAAAAATGTGCAATTTGAGCCCTAAGAAAATGCAAAAATGTTGCAAATCGAGCCCTAAGAAAATGCAAAAAGGTGCAAATTGAGCCCTAAGAAAATGCAACAATGTTGCAAATTGAGCCCTAAGAAAATGCAAAAATGTGCAAATTGAGCCCTAAGAAAATGCAAAAATGTGCAAATTGAGCCCTAAGAAAATGCAAAAAGGTGCAAATTGAGCCCTAAGAAAATGCAACAATGTTGCAAATTGAGCCCTAAGAAAATGCAAAAATGTGCAAATTGAGCCCTAAGAAAATGCAAAAAGGTGCAAATTGAGCCCTAAGAAAATGCAACAATGTTGCAAATTGAGCCCTAAGAAAATGCAAAAATGTGCAAATTGAGCCCTAAGAAAATGCAAAAATGTGCAAATTGAGCCCTAAGAAAATGCAAAAATGTTGCAAATTGAGCCCTAAGAAAATGCAAAAATGTTGCAAATCGCGCCTCGCGAAAACGCAACAATGTTGCAAATTGAGCACTAAGAAAATGTAAAAAAGGTGCGAATTGAGCCCACGGACAACGTAACAAAGTTGCAAATTGCGCCTCGCGAAAACCCAACAAAGTTGCAAAAATTCTCGAGAAAAATTTGCAACAATGTTGCGCCAGAAAAATTTGCAACAAAGTTGCAAACTGCGCCTGGCGAAAACGCAACAAAGTTGCAAAAATTCTCGAGAAAAATTTGCAACAATGTTGCGCCAAAAATTTTGCAACAAAGTTGCAAACTGCGCCTGGTGAAAACGCAACAAAGTTGCAAAAATTCTCGAGAAAAATTTGCAACAATGTTGCGCCAAAAATTTTGCAACAAAGTTGCAAAAATTCTCGAGAAAAATTTGCAACAATGTTGCGTTTTCGCGAGGTGCAATTTGCAACTTTGTTGCAAAATTTTTGGCGCAACATTGTTGCAAATTTTTCCCGAGATTTTTGCAACTTTGTTGCAAAATTTTTGGCGCAACATTGTTGCAAATTTTTCTCGAGAATTTTTGCAACTTTGTTGCAAAATTTTTGGCGCAACATTGTTGCAAATTTTTCCCGAGAATTTTTGCAACTTTGTTGCAAAATTTTTGGCGCAACATTGTTGCAAATTTTTCTCGAGAATTTTTGCAACTTTGTTGCGTTTTCGCCAGGCGCAATTTGCAACTTTGTTGCAAAATTTTTGGCGCAACATTGTTGCAAATTTTTCTCGAGAATTTTTGCAACTTTGTTGCGTTTTCTTAGTGCTCAATTTGCAACTTTTTGCATTTTCTTAGGGCTCAATTTGCAACATTTTTGCATTTTCTTAGGGCTCAATTTGCAACATTGTTGCATTTTCTTAGGGCTCAATTTGCAACATTGTTGCATTTTCTTAGGGCTCAATTTGCACATTTTTGCATTTTCTTAGGGCTCAATTTGCAACATTGTTGCATTTTCTTAGGGCTCAATTTGCACCTTTTTGCATTTTCATAGTGCTCAATTTGCAACTTTTTGCGTTTTCTTATGGCTCAATTTGCACCCTTTTGCGTTTTCTTAGGGCTCAATTTCCAACATTGTAGCGTTTCCTTAAGCCTCATTTTGCGACTTTGTTGCGTTTTCGCGAGGCATTGTTCGCAACTTTGATGCATTTTTACGAGACGTTATTTGCAACTATCTTATATTTCCCAAGGCGTTGGTTGCAACTTTGTTGCGTTTTCGCGAGGTGTTATTTGCAACCCTATTTCATTTTCGCGAGGCATTTATTTGCAACCTGGTTGCATTTTGGCGAGGCGCTTCATGAGGTTGCAATATGTTTAGTAATGTTCAGGTCTATTTTTACAAGTTCTCCGCTTACGAACTGTGCACTTAAAGTACGTAAACGGTAGTACTTGTTTAAGGAATTGGAATTAGGACTTTTCAAGGATTGGTATGGTTTGAAAATACAAAGAGCAGTAGAATACCTTTCATTGACGATTTATTCAAATTAATTAATGAAGATACAAGTTACAAAAATGTTGTAATTCAAATTTACAAGCTAATACTTATAAACTATTCTTTGAAGTTAATTTACAATATATCTTACAGATAAAACTTATATTAAAGTATACGTACTTTATACGCTGAAGCTTATTTTACATTACAACAATTGTGTAACTTGTGCATACGTAAATTATTTATTATATCTTGCATTGTATACTTAGCGCATTCAGTAGAACTTGTAGTAAAAGTAATTAAAGTATATATAAGTTCTACTGAAAATGCTGAATATAAAATAAAATATACATATATACTAGGTATGCCATAACAGTTAGTTACACAATTGTTCGAAATTAATCTCATGTGCTAATAGTTACGAACAATTTTTATAAACCAATTTACAATAACTAAAGTATAACTAAGTATGTGGCAAAAGTTCTTCTATCTTCTTTCTTGCTTTTATGCATGATGAGGAGTGCCGGTCAATGTTCCTTACTCTTTGCCTGCGCACACAAAAAAGTATATTAGTAAGTATTTAGTAAGTGAGAAGAAATGTTGTGGGATATATAGAGGAAAAAGAAAGAAGGGAGGGCCAAGAAGCATAAGAGGAAAAGAGGTTTAATTGAAAAGGAGTGGATCGAGGGATGGAGGGTCGTTACATATATGTAACGATATGTATTTACATATATGTAACGTATACATATATTTACAGCAACGGGGTATTTTTCATCATGTAGCTTATTCGTTTCCCTTTCATTTGACACTCCATTATTTAAAAACAACACCCAGGCACCGAGACAAGAATTTGTTTTACTTTTATCGGTAACGATATGTCGATAACCGGACATGTGGCGCCATCTCGCGTTTGCGGCCTTTTTCGCAGTTTTCCGCTCCATCCAAACCGAATTTCTGGATTACATCGTTAATTTACCCAATTGGCAGGCCAGCTACATCAATGACCAGTGGACATAAATTAAAGCTAGAAGCCCAAGCTACAATCTCCAATAGGTGTGAAGAATATTCCACGAGCGGTTCATTTGTTATAAACAATTTAAATCTTTGTTTGAAAACTACACGGTAACTATGCACGGGAGCTATTCTAAGCTTGACAGGGATTGTTCCTTGATTCAAGGGCTTCAATTTGAGACGTCGATGATTAAAATCGGCCCAGTAGAAGCCGAGATAATTGAATTTGTTTAAAGAAATTATAAACAAATGCGATTATAACAACTTGCAGGCCAGCTACATCAATGACCAGTGGACATAAATTAAAGCTAGAAGCCCAAGCTACAATCTCCAATAGGTGTGAAGAATATTCCACGAGCGGTTCATTTGTTATAAACAATTTAAATCTTTGTTTGAAAACTACACGGTAACTATGCACGGGAGCTATTCTAAGCTTGACAGGGATTGTTCCTTGATTCAAGGGCTTCAATTTGAGACGTCGATGATTAAAATCGGCCCAGTAGAAGCCGAGATAATTGAATTTGTTTAAAGAAATTATAAACAAATGCGATTATAACAACTTGCAGGCCAGCTACATCAATGACCAGTGGACATAAATTAAAGCTAGAACAATTAAACAATTAAAATTGTTATTACGGCCAACTGCATACATTTACAGCAACTTTGTTGCAAAGGGTATTTCTTATTGTGTAGCTTATTCGTTTCCCTTTTTTTTTTTACACCCTATACTATACTATAACTTTTTTGTCCCACCACCTCCCGCAACAGGTCAGCCCCTTGTACCCTCTAGGGGCTATCGAAGGGCTATTATACTATACTATAACTAATGAATAACTAAAGTATGTGGCAAGAGTTATTCTTTCTTCTTTCTTGCTTTTATGCACAATGAGAAGTGCTGGTCGCTGATCCTTATTCTTTGCCTCCAAAATCTGCGCACACAAAAAATATATTAGTATGTGGCAAAAGAGCAAAAATTGTTGAGGGGTGTTTAAAGGAAAAAGATATATGGGAGGCCCATACTAGAAGCATAAGAGAAAGACAGGATTATTTAAAAAGGAATGGAATGAGTCTCATAAGATTAAATTTGATAACAGCAGAAGTAAAAGAATTAACGGAGGGCCTTAAATGAAAAATAAAAGAAGCAAGATATAGTGAAAGGTTTAAATATATTAAAACAGAAACCGTACCACAGAACCAAAGTAATAATGGAATAGGAAAAAGTCAGCAATTAATATCGTAAAACTTACTTGGGAATTTGAAATGAAACAGGGTGGAAAGGAAAACATATATAATAGATATGTGATAAAGAGATATAGAATAGTGTGATGCGTAAGGTAGAGAAGGTATGCAAAGGAAAAGAGAAACGGAAGATGAGAGTGAAGATCGTATTGTAAAGATAGATTATATGGACACGAAGCCCAAATTTTATTGCTGTCATGCCGAAATAAAGAATAATACTATTATTAGTATTTATTACATGTTGGAAAATTTGTTTAAAGAAGAAAATATTCACAAATGTATTTACCTTTGCTAAAGGACTTGATTGTTGTAGAATAAAATGAACAATGGAACATACACTGTTACTATATGTGTACATATTAATTTTAATGTAGGTTGTAATACTGTGTTTGCTAACACTTTATTGACATGTAAAGGGGAGTACGAAACGATTTTCAAGCATTATTTAGTTAATTTTATAAATGAAGACATGAATACCAAATATCTACACTTAAGGTAGGTAAGAGATGCGAGTAGTTTCAAGGAGTGCTGTATAGATGGCGATATCATAGCAGGCGCGAGTAGTTTCAAGAAGTCATGTGTAGATGGCAATATCATAGCAAACACTGTAGATAAGACAGCGACCCGAGTAGTTTCAAGCATATTTTTACAAATATTCGATACCTCTCAGGTTACAAAATAACCGGAAGGAGCCGAAATATAAAATTTATAATTAATATCGCTATGGATAATGTTATAATAAAATTGTACATGGTGCCATTTCGCGTTTGCGGCTTTTCGAGCAGTTTACCCAGCTATCGAAACCGACTTTCTGGATTACATCGTTATTTGCATTTTTCTCAGCATGGAATGAGTACTTTTTATCCGGACTGGTCTCAAATTAAAATTACGAACCATAGCTACCGTCTCCAACAGTTTGAATAACATGGCATCTGTGGTTTAAAAATGATAAACAATTAAAAAATTGGCGAACATGCACTTCGGGCCCATTCAATTCTCTCGGCTTCTGGACGCGAGACAACGAGCGAGCAACTTCATGCGGCGAAATTGACCTAAGTGCGCGTGCACCCGATAAGCGCGGCCACTTTCACGTTATTTTTTGTGTGAACGTGTAACCGCGGCTCCTATCAGGCCACGTCAAAATTAACTTGGACGTTAATTAGAGCAACGTATCCTTTCCGAATAATCAGATACGCCGTGGCGAAAAATGTAAAGAATGTATAGTAGCTGGCTACGTTGGTGCATCGCCGCCGTGTGACAAGGCAGATAGCACTCAGCTTGAGTACTATTTTTATTCCAGTTGTTAACCTCGGCCGACACAATCACGGAAATGTCATACGAAGGGAAATACAACGCGAAAAGTCCCGGTGAGTTTCGTGTGAAAATGGGCATTCTGTTGATTCCTAATAATTATAATTAAGGGGGACGAAATATATATTCTTTTTCATGATTTCACCGAACGTAGTTATCTGTAGAAATTAATGCATATGATTTCGTGATACGCGTCGCTCGTATGGTGTTTCGAATATTAAATGTTCCATACGAGAAAATCTCTTTGTATCACAGTATTTGTATTGAATTAAACGTATTATCATCAGTTTCTATATAATGTTTGGAAAACGAAATTTCAGCCGTAAAGAGATTAATGAGGGAAGCACAAGAGCTTCGCGAAGCTACGGAGGAATATTTTGCATCACCATTAGAAGACAATCTTTTTGAGTGGCATTTTACGGTTCAAGGGCCGCCATCCACAGATTTTGAAGGTGGTGTTTATCATGGTAGAATTCTATTACCTCCAGAATATCCTATGAAACCTCCGAATATTATACTATTAACTGTAAGTAATTACAGTATAAAATGTATTTGATGTGCGATTAATGTATTGAGCATTAAAGTATATCAGTTATTTTGTTTTAGCCAAATGGACGATTTGAAACAAACGAAAAGATTTGTTTAAGTATTTCTGGCCATCATCCAGAAACATGGCAGCCTTCTTGGAGTATTAGAACAGTTCTGCTGGCTTTGATTGCTTTTATGCCGACACCCGGAAATGGGACTATTGGTTCTCTAGATTATAGCAAAGAAGAAAGACAGAAACTTGCAAAACAGTAATTAAAACAATTCGTCCGATACGATATTGTTAATTGAATTAAACTTTCACAGAATTTTTGTTATCACAGATCTCTTAATTGGCAGTGTGATACCTGTGGCAAAGTTGTTGATTTGTTATCAAAAAACAGTGTAAAAAAAGCCATTACAGAGGAGGAGCAAACAATGTTAAACACAATTGCTTTAAAGGTATCCTGTTATTTATCTCATAACTATCTTTATAATTTATATCGGACGGTTTTAAGAACTTTGCAAGATGTAATAAAAATTGTACCTGCAGGCTGATGAGTCACCTACATCGGAAGCATATTTCATGATGAATGCAGATAGTATTTCGGAGAATGAACTAAGGCAACGTAACGTGGAGGCTTCTTCTGTTGATAATCAGGATAAACAACAATCCGATGTCATAGTAAACCAACAAGTGGAAACGATGTCGTCTTCGAACGATTTGTTTTGGAGTATTCTTATCGCTTCCTTAGTATCGGCAATAATTCTACTTGTTTTACGACGGCTATTTCTCGTTTAAATTATTCGAAATGAAAGAAATGTTATAACTGTAAGTATGTTAACAAGACGAAGTAAATTTTATACACATTTTATGTATAACATTTTTAAACTTAGAGGAAATTGTCAAATTTATACACGCTAGAAAATAATCTGGATACCATGGAAACAATATATAGCAGAGAATATATTACACTAATATTTCTACTTCAGTATATACATATCTACCTTACTATTATAATACAAAAAAGAACTGTTCACAGTTAGAATTATTTTTGTTGAGCATGGAAAAAAAGATGAAGATTGTATGTTCGTTGTTTCAGTTTTTCTTTTTAATTAACTGTATTTACTAGTCTTTTAGATTGTCCTTTTTTTTATCGTTTTGATATTGACCTTATATTTACTGTATGTATTATAATTGAAAGGAAACCCGGTCTTTAGTAGGATAGAAACTATAAATTGCATTTAGCATATATATTCTTCGAGCTTGCAGTTAGTATACAGCTTAAATGTATACTTTCTTCTAAAAAAAAAGTATTTACTCTATTGTAAAAAATTTGCTAAACAAATTTTTAATCAAATTTATTCCATAATTAAGCAAAAACCTTTTGTGCTAGTATGTATTCTAATCCCATACTGCTGTGGTCTCAAATTGCAATCACTTTTTTCCCCTCATTGTTATGTAAATGTAGATAATTGATATGTTAGAACTGTATATAACTAATAGAAATTTAATATAAGATAGGAGAGCTATTGTGTTGTATCACGAAACTGTGCACATAAACAGGAACAAAATATACCAATTTAAAAAATAATTCCAGAACAACAGATGTAGTATCAATAACTCTAACGCCTTTGTTATTTATTAATGTGTGTAAATTAATGGACGAGATTTCGTCAAACTGTATTTCATTGTAAATTGTGTATAGGTCGTCTTAATACATATGTATTTAGCTGACTAAATTACATACTAATACGGAATATATGAATAGCATATTCGCATGCATACTTACATAATTAATCAGCTTTTGGGGCATTGCAAACTATGACCTGTTTTATACTTCGATTTTATTTAGACAACTTGGATTTAAGATTTTTTTAAGATATGCACAATACACAGAGAAAAATATTTAAAAAACCTATCGATGTGGGACCATAAGAAATATGGTCCAAAAATCTAAGGGTATTCGGGTACAAAGTACACTTATTTTGTCATTTGTTCTTGCATGTACATAGAAATATAATAAAGTAACTATTTATTAAAGAATATAAACATAATCATTTTGACATCTATTTTTATATATTGGCTTCTTTATGCACATTCATTTTTATACTTAATAGCAAGTTCCACTCCAAACGTCGAATCAACATACCTTTTCAAGACTGCTTTTATATCGAACTGATACGTGATTAAAAGTGTGTCTTATCAGTATATGCATAATATTCAACTTTAATTTGTTATTACCGTTAAATAAAGCTTATGCAATTTAATAATTTCATAAGCATAGCTGTATACAGAATTGTGTGTTGAATAAATAAAAAATACCGAAACAGTGATCATAATTGTATTTAATACGTAAGCAAACGATGCACAGTGTTGATTTTTACATTTTACAAACTCACAATCAAGTGTAGGCTGTGCATAAAATATAAACGACATCGTTTCGCTCACTAGTGCTAGGCACAGATAAATATATTCTAAAAGCCAACAGTGATAAATTTTGCTCAGAATTTCAAATTATTCTTCTAAGCATCAAATATATAATATACTTCAGTACTTAAGAGAAAATACGAATAATCCTACGATTAAATGTAGAATAACCGGTCGATCGAATTGAATCTCGATATGCAATCGTATTGCGTAAAATAATCAGTACAAAGTATCAAGCCGTAATAAAATTTAATACTGAAAACGCTTTTGGTCCCTATTGTTTTGGAGCACTTAAAACATTAAGAAAGAAGCTTTTACCATAAATATTTACTAAACAAATAATTTAAACTTGCAGCGAACATTTTATATACTACTACAGGAATACAAATTCTCAATAGAAAAAAGAAAACACATTGTGTTTGAATACAATATTTTTTAGGTATACCATACTCGTTACTTATCACTCAACTGCTGCATAAATAATATATTAGTAATACTATTTTTGATATTGAATCAAATTGCAAGCATTCTATATACTTTTTTTCATCGTTTCAAGTTTGAAGCACTTGTTTGTTCATCTCACCAAATATATATCAACTTATTATATTCGTATATTGGACATTTTATACTTAATCTTAACTTGAATACCAATTGATGTAAGCCACATACATTCTCCTCGACTAATATCGCTGTGCGTTTGTTATGCAATTTAAAATAGATCTGTATAAACTTCACTGTTTCATATATTAAAAGAATTCAACTCTAATTTGTTAAAGTTTAAATTATATCGAATCATAGAACCTATTTAGTGCATGAAATATCCATCGCGGTGCGTCCATTAACACACTGCATCGTTATCGTTAACGTTATTACTATCTGCATACTATTTCTGCATACATTTTGATTCGTTCGTGTCGCAAAGTATCCATACACTAATGATCTTAAATGTAATTATGCAATTATAGTGCAGCGTGGCCGCTAGTACGATACAATCGAAGTTTGAAGCAACCACGTTTGCGAATTGTATATCTTCTTTATCTATTGTAAGGCAGCCTACCTCGTTTTAAAATTCATTCATTCATCCATAATCGACGGTCTATCTAGGAGTGTGTAATCTAATTATCTCGCAATAATTTAACTTCAGTAGAAACATGTTTTTTTGTACACTCAAATATGTATCAACATTAATATCATATTAATACAATTTCCACCTCGCTTATTATTTCTCACTCCACCGTTCTCTCGCATCGGTTTTCAGAAATTCACAGAGATTTCGTCGTGACTAGACTTATTTAGACTGTGTAATAGTCTATCTCGTATAAAATATGGCTAATGCAAGATATGCTAAGCCCTAAATGAAATTTCTTCCGGGAAAAGCAATTTATAATTTTACAGGCGACAAAATATATTGCATTCATAGCACCCGATACATTTAAATCTTAATTTCTGTGATTAATTCTTTTTGTCCTATCTAAGCTAAATGACAATCAGCAGATTTTATAAACGTAAGAATTTAATAATTGTTTGCATAAATGACATGCATTCTTTAACCATTTGGAGCACGATTAATCAATCGTATAAAGTTCCTTTTACGCTATCTTCGGGGGAAATATATTTTCATGAAAATATAGAAAAATATGAGTTAAAATAATTTTCTCATTTTCTTTCTATGCTTCAAAGGGTTAAAGTGCTATATTTAATATCTAGGCGACGAGTAACTTCGCAAAAAAACAAAAAAAAAGGAGCATATTGTTCACAGTAATGCAAATTTATATATCACGACATCTTTGGTTTACAATCAAATAACGAGCATAAGAATTATAAAATCGTGGGAAAAATTAAGTTCTTTAAAATAGGATATTGAGATTACGAATGAGAAGAAAGTTATTGTCCCATGAAAGTCGAATAAGATAAATGTAAAAACATTCACATGTATCTTAACAAAATAATAGTTATATCAAGATGGAATAAAAAATACGTTAAAAAAGTACAGTCCACATATGATAAATATAGCTATACCACGGTTTTAAAAATTGCGAAATAAAGTGAACAATTTTTTATACGTGAAAAATATATATAAATATGCACAATATAAAAAATTGTCTTTCTCTATCATTGGCATTTCTCATAATAATTTGGCGAAAGGTATTACTATCTGACATACCTTTCATTAAAATTCTGTGTTAATCATCTTTAACTTATACACGCATATATGTGTATTATACACCTTGAAACAATATAAATATGTCTTCATATTGTTTCAACAATACAAATATTCAAACAGTAGAATCTTTTCATTCTTCTCTCGCTTTCTAAAAGTATATCATATATGATAATTCCGTTGTGTACCCTCCTTTCTTTGTAATACAAAAATACAAACAATCCTGTTAAATTGTATAATGCACTATTTATCAACTAGCATTAGTCCATTCACCTGTTTCCTTTAACGCTCTATCCGTTAAGTTTTCTATCTCAGTCAAAAGCTGTTCAGTCTCTATATCAACACATACCATATCCGATTCGACGGGATCCCATTCTAAACTATTCGGCGTTGACACCCTAGACCAAGGAGATGCTGTCAAACTAGAGGGTTGGCTATTATTGACCGACGTTTGTGTTATAGAACCATCAATACTCTCAACTTTCTCATCATCCATAATTGGCAGATGCAATCCTAAATATGTTACATCGTTATTGATTATATTTTATGGCAAAATCATAAATCTTTAAAAGTTGCAAACACTTCCGTTACCTTCGTGTTCCCATTCTAGATCTAACGAGGACCCAGGAGTGGAGGAGACACATGCTTGCTTCATTAATGTCCTTGCGTCAAGAATTTGAAATGGAGTGTCCAGACCAGAGCTGAGAAATTTATTTATAATAATTATTGGCTGCTATTATATTCTGTCTTATTATTCTTATTATATACCTTGTAGAAGCATCGTTTCTCGAATTTAATCTGGCATATTTATTAGTACCCTTCGACCATGCTCCGTCTTCTAACAATTCCAGCGTTACAGGAACTCCATGCTTTTTCTATAAATACATTAGAAAAATGAAAAGATTCTTTGAAATAATAAAAATGCAATAGCCGGAAAGTATCGTTAGAACAAATGAGAATTATCAAGAATTTCATTGAGAATTTCATTGATTTATTATGCAATATCAACTATTTTTAACATTCGGTTACTCTAATCCATTTACCTTGAATCGGTTTAGGGAGAGAAACGATAACAGGCTATCCAGGAAGCATTAACAACGAGGCACATAATTAATACAAGAAAAATGAAAGGCTGCGCGAAAGCTCACAATACCATTCCTTACGTTTTTGATCCTCTAGATTGGTCTGCATCCCCATTGTCATCTATAAACTACAAAAAAGAAAAGGAGTTAACATACATTTGACATCTCTCTTCCTCTACTCGTATCCAATAACAAAACCAGAAGACCATAGGAAAATCATAATTACCTCAACTCGTTCGTCTCCTTGGTAGGACATACTGGTGTGTCTTTGGTAGAACCTTAAATTTAAACATGTTCTGTATCAAGTGCCAAGGGGAACGCGCTTGCACGAAACATTCGTCGATGAAAAAAACTCGTGCACAAGCGAACGTGAACATCAGATAAAGGTTTGTAGGAGGGATAATTTTCGTTACGAGATAGAAGGCGTTATTCTAACCTGTATGACAAGGAGTCTGTGACTTTGGAAATGCAGCGGCCGAAACAGGCCCCCATGACCTGTTAACACACGGCGTATCGCCGTCATCTAACTGGTATAGGCGTTCAGATACCGATATTTAATTTCACGTGATACGTGAAGTAAAACGGGCGCACGGAACATGATATTTTGTGCGAAGGTGCGGATACATCGGAGCCGGACTCATTGTCCCTTTAGATACGACGAATCATCGTTGTTCCACGAGCGTCTGTCAGTTGCATACTTGGATGCACTCTGACTCGGTGCAGTTTTACTCGATACGCATGCGTCAAGGGACAAGCTCGCCACATATGACGAACAGAAGGTCACGAAGAGAAATAATGTCAATTATTTTACGACTATATAACAGTCAAAAACTATAATTATCATCGTTTCGGGACTAAAGTTTAACTGTACGTTTACGTACACGCGGATAATGAGTCTATTGAAGCTTCGACGGACTGCACTTTGTTGATCGTTGCTGTATAAAGAGATTATTTTTTCGATAAACTTGTGATGGGAAAAAGGACCATGCTGTGATTAACGTACGAGTAGTAACGAAAAGGTAGTTGTCATTATTGTGGTTCGTGGTACATCAAACGCGTGATATATGTGGACACGATTAACGTTTCGCCAAAGGCGTTGGTAAAGAATTGACTGGACTTTTTTTTGGACCATGTTATCGTGTATAAAAGCACCCTTCCATTGCTCGATACACTTGACACGATACATTATACACGTTTCTTAGAAATGCTTCAATTCGAAGAAATGTGCTTCTGTGCATGATACGTCAGACATAATTAGAAATAAGATTTTTCTGGATTAAAAACATATGGTGCTCTATTGTGCATGCTATTTTTAACAGAATATGTTTGCCATTAAAATTAGGTTGGAGAGACGTCGTTGCGTGGTAATTTTAAAGCCATGAAGAATTTACCACAATAACTTACAATAACATTTCTCCGGGGTAGAAACGAATATATATACATATATTCAATATGAATTCTGTAATCGTGTTCGCTTTAGCATTTATTATACTGCTCCATGCGAAAGATGGATTATTGATATCGCAACATCCAAAACTACTAGTAGTGTCCTACGATGCATTTAGGTATTTTACATTTCCCTTTCTTTTATCTATTAATTCTATCCATGTTTACACTGTTTACTAAATTCTTTCAATCTTTCAGATACAACTACTTCGATAGAAACTTAACACCTTTTATGAACAAACTGAAACATGACGGCACATACACCGATTATATGATGAACATTTTTGTCACAAAAACATTTCCCAATCATCACACAATGGCTACAGGATTGTACGCGGAGACACACGGAGTTGTAGATAATGAATATTACGATAGCATTTCAGGAAATACAACAAAATATTCATATAATTTATATCATTACGATAATAGAGTACTTCCTATTTGGGTGTGTAAAATATTGTACGTGTTGTACTGCTATATGTATTCAAGATAAATGGATTTTGTGTATTTTTTGTTCATGGTAGACTGCTAACGAGAAAAACGGTGCTCAAAGACGAAGCGGTACAATGATGTGGCCGGGCGGTATTTATGAATATCAAGGAGTTACACCTACATTTGCACAGGTTAATATTTTTCCTAGATACATTACAGAAATATAAATAATATGAATATGTTAATGAAAATAATACATACTTAATTTGATTAGAATTTCAATGACTCAATACCTTGGGAAGAAAGAATAGACACATTGATATCATGGTTCGTCCATCCTATACATCCAATCAATTTCGGAATATTATACATAGAGGAACCAGATTATCATGGACATGCTATTGGAATAAATGGCCCAGAATTCGATGATATTCTTAGAAAATTAGACAATATTACTAAGTATCTGCATAATAAGATAGAATACCATGATTTGCACGATTTGAATGTTGTTCATCTGAGCGATCATGGAATGGCAACTGTTAAGTTAGACAGGATAATTGATCTAACACAGTATATTAACAGTTCTGATTATAAATTTGTGGGCACTTCGCCAGGATTACACATTTTCCCTAATCCTGGTATGTTATTTTCCATATAATATGATCAAAATCTTATACATGATTGATACAACTAATTCAAATACATAATTTTCTTTTAGGCAAGGAGGAAATGATTTACAAAGCCCTGAAGCAAGCAGCGCAGAAAACAATGAAGTTCAGAGTTTACAAAAGGGAAGAGATTCCTACGAAATATCATTACGGAAATAGCACACGTGTCGGACCCATTTTTATTATTGCCGAAGTTGGATATGCATTTCAAAATCTTCTTGACACCATTGAGTATTACAAAAAAAAGTTCAATATCACAGGTAGCAAATTTAATGCAGAATTTCCAATTCGTAAAAAATGTTAGACACTGTACTAAACTTTTTGCTATATTTGTTTCCAGTAAACAGCGATTCAGAATTTGGCCTACATGGCTATGATAACGAAGCAATAGAAATGCATCCTTTCTTCTTTGCAAATGGTCCAGCATTTTTGCCAAAGTGCAAACTGGAGCCATTTAATAATTTAGATTTATACCCATTATTTTGCAAAATACTGCATTTACAATGTCCTGTAGTAAATGGTACTTTATCACATTTAACAAAGTGCCTTAGGAAGCATCAGCAAGATATAACAATAATTGCTTATAGAATGATATGTAAGTAAATATTATTCATTGTTGTATTCAGAATTTTTAATTATCACTCGCTTTTACTTTCAGTTGTGGCTACAACTATATCTATGACAATGGTTGGAATCATAGGGGCAATAGTAGTATTCTATATGAGAAAGCGGCGAATAGGAGCAAAGAGTTATAGGTAAGAAAAAATATATATTAAATCGTTCAAATTTTTCATGGAAAAAATAAGATGCATTTACCACTGTATATTAATTTGTAGAAACTATTGATGTTCGAAATAATATTTTTCGTGAATATCGGCAGTTTAAAAAGCATCATATTTATGTAATTTTGATATATTTTGATTTTTTTCAGGAGATATTATCCAGTGGATGGATAATGTATAAAAAAAATGATGGAATAATAATGATATAACATTTCGACGAAGAATAGATAAATATAAAGTTAATTTTAATTTTTATCAGTAACGCTTCATTTTTGTAATCTTTGAGAAATAACGAAATATTAATATAGAGTACCACTCTTTTTAAATCATTAACCAACTTATATATTGACGTATTTGTTGTAGTATTAGTTATAATTACAATAAAAGTATCTTTGAATTGATACCAGATTATATCTACTTTTGGACTAGCTTTTATTAGGAAATAGTTAGTAATTGATGCACAACCATTTGATAAACAAATTATATACCAAGAAAGGAATGACAAATTTCTCATTTATATGTTTGCAATGCAATTTTATAAAAAAAGGAGCTGCTTCCTGTTACTTCTTTTCCTTATAACGAAAATGCCAGAAATAACCGGACTCAACTTTTTGTTTTTAGAAGAATACTGGAAGATTTGGAAGCACAGTACCATTGGGATGAAAGTCACAATATTGAAAATGTTACTTGCAAGTAAATTTCCAAAGATCTGTTCTCAAATTATCGCTTTCTATTTCATATTCTAAAAACGATCGCCTTCTCTCTTTGCAAAACAAGACAAAAATTCTAAATTTCCAATTGACGAATTATGTTAACGATTTATTTCTCTTTTCAGATTAAACAATATTCCAGATTTATTCATAATTTCATGCCACGCGAAGAATAGACATTCATATGCGAGTAAAGGGAATGTTAAGTACAGAAAAACTCCTTTTCATTGTAGATGACATTTATTTCATACGCCTTATGATTGAACGTATTATTAACGAATACATATAAATGAGAAAATATTTCTGTGATAAAAACGAAATTGACACCGAGTAACTCTTTAAGTAGTGTATATAAGCTGGCGAACAATCATTGTTAGTTCGAATTTTAGGCGTATACATATAGGTTTTTATCAGTTTCCATGAAACACTTCCTGTATGAAACTTTTATTCTTTAGATTCTACAGTACGATATTTACTACAATAAGTATCTGTAACATGTTAATTAAAAAGCGAAAAATTGCATACTTGCTTGTATCGAAATCGAAGGTAGGGCTGAGAATATCTAGGCATAAACAAATTACATGAATAACCTGTAAGAAAATAATCATTGTGCACAGTATTGTTTTAGAAAATTAAATTGTAACATCATTTCTCTCGCGCATTATGTATGGAATACTTTACGAAATTCAATTTACAGACCAAATGTATGTACTTATAATAATTATGCATCCATTGTATAAGAAATCATATGTAAATACATCTGTTGTAAATAAATACTATTACCTCAAAATTACCTTGTGTTTTCATTATTAAACAATTAAATAGTACCGAATAACGCTAAATGATTGACGTACCCGTACACGCGACAATCAATTGTTAATATTCATTTAATTAAGCAGAAAATCTTGCAAAATTATATACGAATGACGTACAACTACTTACAAAATTGAGCTAAGAGATGTATATTTTTTTAACACACAAACAATAAAGTTGCCACAATGAAAAAGATAGCGACGATAATTGTATACTACAATTGTTAACTGTACACTGACTGGAAAAATTCTTTAATTCTCTTTTTCATTGAAGCAATTTTATTGTTAATGAAAGACGCAATTTCTTATTTATATTGAAATAACAATAGCGAAGTAACTCATTTACTAATATAAGGCAATTCCTGCGATAAACGTGTCTGCAGACGATTAGTGTTCGCATTCGGTCCCGAGCGAAGTGCACTAACCGAGATTTTACTGAATATATATTTCTCCAAATTTATAATTGGAGTGTAATTTATACTCTGATTCGGAGTGGGTCCAAGGATTGGTGGCGATGTCTCGGCGAGCATTAATTGGGAAAAAGAACGAACATTAAGTGTCCATTACTGTACATTGTATCCTAAGTGCAATGCGCAGTCAATTCGCTCGAATTATTTTCTACATAATTATCAAACGTCTCTTAAACGTTTAATAATTATACAGTAAATAATTGATTGCCCAGGTCTCACCCCGTGGAGGTTACTGCGCCTGGAGACCCACCCTAGCCACGGCCCTTCCACCCTCCAATTACGCGAAAACTAATTCTACTATCATTTGCAAGGAAGAAAAATCTCCTGTTATTGTCAATTTGTAGAACGTTCGCTAATTGATCGTAGTACAAGTAAGACAATAAGAGGAGTACTTAGAAAATTCACGACCGAAAGCTAAATTGAATATCAGAAGGAAAACTGAAAGAAAATCTGCAAGAGAATTCAATTTCCTGGAATAAAACTTTGTTAAAAATATATCCTGTGATCTTAAAACTAGACAACGAAATATTATTGCAGTGGTGAACACTGCTGTCTTAAAAACTAAGACACAGCTTAAAAATAAATCCTCCCTTCTTAAATACTAGATTCGATTCAAATGCGCCCTGCCTAACTAAAGATCTAACTTAAAACTAGTATGACCCTACCTAGTATAACATCTAAGAGTTCAATTAAAAGAACAATTTCAATAATATCCTACCTACATAGGACTGTAATAGATACTTTACCATACTCATGTAGGTATAAGTATGTATATACTTAATTCCTCTTCAATTAGTCCATATTAATATCGTGGTCCATGATTTCCTAGAACAGACTGAAACACCTGCCAACCAGTTTTGGTTGTATAAACCCTGCCTAATTAAAAGTCCAACAATAATTGCAATTCGTGTAAAACCTGCCTGTTTAAAGATCTAGGATTGTGTGTTCAAATGAACCCTACCTACATAAGGAGCTAAAAGTATTGTTCGATTTATAATTGTGCCTGCCTAATTAATTATGTAACACCTGTAATTAGTTAAAAGGGCAGGGGCAGGGGCGGGGCGGGGTGGGGGAGGATGTGGTTACATTATACGTATCGTCATGAATCCTCTTCTTTAGTTGATTCTTTTCAATGCTTCTGAAACAAACACAAACTCGAAATAATTAGTAAAGCATTATAAAAATGAATTTTTAAACTCTTCGAAATTGGATCGACGAGGCTGGCTCTTTGATTTGATAGTTACCAATCGTGTCTTTGATAATATTCCTGGGTTTGTATTGCATACATTCCACTTTTGAATCTCTGGCGTATTTGCATTTGTTTAATATATCATAATTGGATTCATCTGTAACAATCTCATGCATTGGATTAGTAACATACCCAAGCCCCTCCATGTTATATTTAAATGAAGCTGGTTTTAATTCGCAATAACCGATTTTTATCCAAGATAATAAATCCCAATTGATTTGAAAAGTGTAGCTACATTTTAATAACAATAGGTAATTGGATTTCGGCCAAGTTGACATATTCTTTTCTACTTTTTAGATCAAACTGAATGGTAGTATCAATTTCATTAAAAACTCCAAACTGAAGTAGTCACATTTTGCTACAATTGATTCTACTTTGCTTCTACAAAGAAGCGACAAACGATTATTCGGAAGCAAAATGTCAAACTTCCACTATCACTATGCCGAAGTCCAACTACAGCCAAGAACATTTTTCGTGCATGGATTTTTGTTTGAACATTTACGGATATCGCGAGTGAATTTCAATTTCTACAAAGCAAGCTCGAGAAGTTATAAAAATTGGCTCTATTTAAAAAAAAGGGTGAGAATAAAATTGCAACGATTAAGAGAAAATATTTAGAAGTTAAACTCCAATAATGAACAGTCACTAGTATTGACTCTAAATGAAATCTACTACCTAGAATTTTTCTTTTTTTCTTTTCTTTCTTTTCCTTTCTTTTCTTTCTTTTCATTTTTTTCTTTTCTTTTCTTTTTTTCTTTTCTTTTGTTTTCTATTATTTATTTTCTATTTTCTTTCATTTCGTTCAGACAGTAGTTTAATATTATGTACGCAAATTTTAAGCAGTATTTCCATCAACAGACATTCCATTAAGAAGAAAGCGCTGTAAAGAAAAAATACACCATATAGAACAAGAATTGCCAAAGAATTGCCATGATCTTTGGCTGACGACGATGTGCCACCCTCCAGGGTGGCTCAGGAACAGGCTTCCAATTGGAAGCAATTAGGGACTGGTACTCGCAACTCTAATTAAAAACGCGATCATTAATCAACGCAACGCTAACTGGAACTCGCGATGCAATCATTTCGCAACACTATTTATTAAGACCGATAGAAAGCAAACATTTAATTATTTGTAATATCAAAAAACAAGCTAATTGAAGATCCCCTGAAAAGTTGGCTGAAGGCCCAAGACGCGAAAATAATTTCCGCAACACTAGAAACTTTGTCATACGCAAAATATATTATAAAATACTAGAATTCAACTAATGATAAGAACGGCAAAATTGCAAGAACAATCGCGACATCGTTGCGCAACGCTAAATCAATCGCGATTTTCATTTGCTCGCAACTCTAATTAAAAACCGCGTGGCATTTAACGCAACTCTAAAGCAACGCGATATTTTTGGGAGGGCTGTATCGTTGGGCCGGAATGTGCGTCGGCCAAGTACAAATAAAAATTCTACGAATAAAAATGCAAGCACAGTGACAAAGTAGTAACAAAGAATGATTCCCCATTCTTAAAAAGAATGGCGAGCCATTAGTAGTTGCCCTCTTGAGCGACAGTTTGTCGGGCCTCTTCGGCATATAGCCTCTTCTTTTCGTTGGACCCGAGGGCCAGCTGAAACTTAAACTAGGCTCGAGGCTCTACTCGGAAATCAAGAAAAAACTTATAAAGGTGAAATAAAGAGTTTAAATCGCGGAGCTAAATGGAACGCACGCGGCCGAATCACGACCAAATAAAATCGTAAAAATTGTGATTACGGAAAATCGCAAAGATTACGATTAAAATTGTAATCGTTCTTCGTTCACGCGTGCAGCCTCGAGCATAATGTAAGGCGTTTCGTTTCGGAGCCTAAATCGCGACCACGACCGCGAAGGATTCGAAAAATCGATAGGCAAAGCCAGAGGCGAACGCATTTTCGTTCGCGCCACGGCTTCACCGTCGACTTTTCAAATCAGATTTCCTGAAACAGGTTGAACACGCGAAATAGTGCCTACCCGATCAGAGACTGTGTCAACCTGCCCGGCCCTACCTACTTATGTCTATCAGGCACACCAGAAGGTATACTACCTATCCTACCTAGACCTATATTTAAAAAATGGCAAACAGGCACACCAACACACGACACACCACGGTTCTCAGTCAAACACTTGGGCGCGAAAGCCTACACTAGGGAGGCGTCCCGGGACACCCCCGACACCCAAGTGTCGTCAAACAACTTGCACACTCTAATGTACGTACCATTTTTCTGAAATCGACTGACAGTGGCTGGGATCTTTGCGTTCACGTGGAAAAAACCACGTCGCGGTTGAGATATTTAATAGAATAATTAAATAGCACCGATACAAGAGGTACTTGATAGCAATTGATAAGTATATTCGATTCTCTTTGGCATTTGGCCTCTGCAACTACGTTTAGTACGGAACGACGCAAATCCACAGCCTAACCACACACACAATGCGGATATTACGTCGTGCACGATACACCAAACGCACTGTCAGTCGCCAACAATAAATCATTCAATAGCTTATCAACTAATGAAATATCATCGTGCTCTACCACCGTTTTCCCACCCAAGTAGCACAGGGGCACGTGAGTGGGATCCGGGCAGTGAACACGGAAAGGGTTAAACCTGGAAATCCTCGTCTAAAAAGATGATAAAGGCATACTGATTTTCTAACGGGCTAAATATATATTTGTATCTTTAATGACTCTACTTTATTAGAAAAATTCTTCAATGACTCTACTTTATTAGAAAAATTCTTCAATGACTCTACTTTATTAGAAAAATTAATCAATGATTCTACTTTATTAGAAAAATTCTTCAATGACTCTACTTTATTAGAAAAATTAATCAATGACTCTACTTTATTAGAAAAATTAATCAATGACTCTACTTTAATATACTTTGAATTAAATTCAACATCCTCGGGCGTTCCCGTCATCAAAGCATTGCTTGTAAAACGCAAGGTTGGTTTAACAGTAGATTGCCTTGATATCGAGATCTACCCGTTCGCGTATTGTCTTCTTGTACCTTCAGTTTTACTTAATATCTTGTACGGAAGAAGTGAATTTATTGATATCTTTATACGCTAAAGACTAATATGGATATCGAATAATAAAATTATTCGATAGTTCCAACAAATTGACAAGGTATATAAGTACCTTTAGTTTATATTCAATCAAAGTAAAAAAAAGAAAAAATACTACGTTCTTACTAACAGCAATCACTATGCGTTTTATTATAACCGTGCACTAATTGCAATTGACAAATAAACGAAGTCGAAGGGTATTCGACTTCTCCACTACAAACTAATGCACGTATGATACTGGACGTTACTTTATATTCATTTAATAATTAATAACTATTTAAATATTCGTTTCATACGTATTCAATTAAATACTCTATTATAAAAAGACGCATAGCGATATATTTTATACTAAATTTCTCTCTTAAAATTCTCAAACTAATTTGAAACGCGTTGTACAAGAAGACCTATCCTCATATAATATAAAACAGTAAAGAAGTTACTACTCATGAGTATATTTCCATATACCCATGGTCACAGTGCTTGCAAGAAAACTCTACGTAATTACAACCAATCACTCGTGTCGGTTCGGACCTTTCGTCCTGCGACATGATTGAGTGACCGGAGGAACTTTAAAGCATGCCACTCACCGGTTGCAGACTCACCAGGGGCGCGGTCAAGCTCCTCGCCGTCGTACCCATGGAAGCTGCTGAAACATTCGAGAAGGGCAGACAACATTAAAATCTTTGTATTTTCAGTACTATTCGAATGTGTTAATTATCAAAGATTATTGGAATACAAGATTAAAGACATAAAGAGATACTTACTCGTCAGGTTGATGGATGAAAGCCCGAACTCGCCGAACAGGACACTGACTCTAATGGAACACTTATGATTGGCAAACAAAGTGATTCTAATCTCGCGAGAGTATTATTTCGGAGCAAACACTGACTCTAATTTCGCGTCTCTTTACTGTTATTTACGTTTAATTATTATTAAGAGCGGTTGCGCTCAAAAAATAATAAAAAGAACTTTGTCGGAACAAGCACTGACTCTACCGACCGCATTGCGCGCGGCCAACAATATCTTCATGGTGACACTATCGAGCCCAAGGCACCTTCTGAAACATTCAAAAGAGCAGACAGCATTGAAATCTTTGCATTTTCAGTAATTTTCGAACACGATAGTTATCAAAGACCATTGCAAAATAAGATTAAAGAAATACAGAGATACTTACTCTTCGAGTTGATGGATGAAAACCCGAACTCGCCGAACAGCATAGGTGCTGACTCTAATACCGGAATACGTATTGAGAAAAAAGAATAAAAAAATAAAAGACTACTATCGCGCGCGTTTTATGATTGTCATCGACGAACAAAGTGACTCTACTTTCGCGTATCGTTACTACTATTTATATTTAATTATAATTATTAAGAGCGGTTGCGCTCTAAAAACAATAAAAAGAACTTTGACGAAACAAGCACTGACTCTACCGACCGCATTGCGCGCGGTCAACAATATCTTTATGGTGACACTATCGAGCCCAAGGCACCTTCTGAAACATTCAAAAGAGCAGACAACATTGAAATCCTTGCATTTTCAGTACTTTTCGAACAGGAAAATTATCAAAGACCATTGCAAAATAAGATTAAAGAAATACAGAGATACTTACTCTTCGAGTTGATGGATGAAAGCCCGAACTCGCCGAACTGCACAGGTGCTGACTCTAATACCGGAATACGTATTGAGAAAAAAGAATAAAAAAATAAAAGACTACTATCGCGCGCGTTTATTATTTGTGATCGACGAACAAAGTGACTCTAATTTCGCGAGGGCAATATTGCGAAGCAAACACTGACTCTAATTTCGCGTCTCTTTACTGTCATTTATGTTTAATTACTATTAAGAGCAGTTGCGCTCAAAAAACAATGAAAAGAACTTTGACGGAACAAGCACTGACTCTACCGACCGCATTGCGCGCGGTCATCAAAATTTTCTCTGAAAGAAAATCTGTACAAGTTAGTAAATAGGGTGAGGAGGTAGAAATTGAAACAATATATATTTGATTTTATTTGCCTCTTTATTATTTCTTCATCATGTTGAATGTCTGTTGAGGAAATACTGCTCTTTGTTTTAATAAAGTACTACCATATTAATATTCAGATTCAATTACTATTAATTGTTTACAAGATATATTATTATATATTAATACCGATTTATCAAAAGCGTACTGTGACAGTTCTTTGCCAGAGTTTTAAAGGTAATCATGATGCTAGTAAGTAAACAATATCGCGAACATTTATAAATTCTCGTAGCTGCTTGTAGAAATTAAGACTCGAAACTATTTATCATGCTTTAAGGGCATGGCAGCAAGTACGTAGTTACGCGGGCAATCCTGCGTCGAAAATACAATTTGACCGTACTTGTGCTTACGTCACAGAGATAATAAAAGTGTTTAATAAATACTAGTGAAGCTATAATATAAATCGCGACCGAAATGCAGCGAAACATGAACGTATTTCAATTTTTCGTTTAGAATTAAGGAAATTTCTAACTCAAGTTTCAATCGCGAATATTGTAAGTTCTATGTGAAATGTTTTCATTACTTAATGCACATGGACATACGAATTGATAGAAGAAAGTATTGAAATCTATTTACAATAATAAAAGTGTTCAATAACTTTCAACCGAAGGACACGAACTTGAGCCAAAAACCAATCGCCAGATAACAAGAGATATATATAAACCGTTGAAATTATAAGTTAAATGTTACCAGTCCTTCATCAAAGGTCGTCAGACTAATTGTTAAGCGTTGTAGTAATTGTATCTCAATACTCAATTCCTGCAGCCTCAATATATTATTCTCTACCAAGCAATCATCTGTTGGACCTGCAACAAAAAGAAAAGCAACGTGATAAACCTGTGCTAAAACCAGAATCGAAATCGGTATGTAAGTGTCATTGCAAACAAAATAAACGCAACCTTAACACCGCATCAAATCCGAATAATCGTGTAATAAAATATAATAAAGATTCGAAGAAGCGTTCAATTTAATAAATTAATTAACCCGATATTTTAATAAATGACGTGTATCAAAGAATCGGTGGTACCGGATGACCGGTCAAGCGTCCAGCAAAAGAGACACGATAAAGAGTTTAATGTACATCCCCGATAGCCAAACGATTGTTAAATAAATGCGTATTAATTAATAGAAGCTAATAGTCAAGCGTATGCGGTGGTAAAGTAGACCCCGAGATGTTATTGCATTGTAGGGTTATGTATATCACTAACCTTAA
Source organism: Nomada lathburiana (assembly GCA_963667235.1). Taxonomy (NCBI): domain Eukaryota; kingdom Metazoa; phylum Arthropoda; class Insecta; order Hymenoptera; family Apidae; genus Nomada; species Nomada lathburiana. The sequence goes on along the minus strand of OY763905.1, from coordinate 12,020,776 downwards.
ACTACATAAACAGCTTTACGCTGCGACGCTTCAATTGAGACTGACGGGTCGCGCGCCGCGCGACGGCCGACCCCACTCCGCGAGCCGCCCCACTCCTCGACGCGCCGGCGCGTCGGCTGCGCTCGGTGGTTATTTGCTATTTCCGTAAATCCTACTATCCCAGGGTCATACCTACTGGACTTCTACTGTTTCTGACCAACTTTTAGCCTGATCTACGACTCTAGGGTCGTGCCGACTGGACTTTTGCGGGTTCTGACTAAGTTTTAGCTGAACCCGCGAACCTAGGATTGTACCTACTGGAATTTTACTATTTCTGACCAGCTTTTAGCTGGACAACAGGCACCGTAGCTCAATTTTTCTACCGAAACGTTGCCCGAGAAATAGCTTTCCTTATTCCCCCCAAAGTATTTACATATATTCACACCATTGCATGAATCCCGTCCCCACTACTTCAGCAAATAATAGTTCTTCAAGTGATCACTGTTCATGAGCAGAGGACGCTCAAATCAGCGTGATATTTCTGAGTCGGTATGACAGGCACGTGGACCACGAAAGTCCATAAGATGTCTTGTCTATTCCTATATCTCGTCTGTGCACGCGCGTCTTATTAGCTTAAGGAAATAAATGTGCTTAGAGAAATAAAATATCAATTATATGCTCGCTTCTTCTCATTTTGACCACAAGATTTTTTCCCATATCAATTGGGAACCAAACTGTTTGATATTTTACTCTCGCACCAGAATGAATAACCATAGATAAGGTAAAGGTATTTAATTTCGATTCCCATCACTACTAGTGTTGCAACTTTTTTCTTGTACCGATTCGGTAACGTTGAGAGTGATAGAGAAATGGTAAGGTGGCTCGCGTTTCTCTTTTACGTGTGCCAATAAAGCAGTCGATGGTAGATCTATTCTATTTCTAGTCCCTGATACAATATCGATTTGTGACGTTTAACAGGTGGATGTGAAGTTCTTGTATGATGCATGAAATAATTTTAAATAATAATATGGGAACGATGAAAGGAAACAGCGCATTTACGGCGTGCATTTTATTTGCATTTTTATTTGAATTCATACTTTGTGACAGCGTCAAGAAATACGCATTACTTATGCCAAATGTCAAGCCAAACCGGGTAAATACACGATGGAAAAAATATAAAAATGTTTTCTATGATCTTGCAACCATATCTTTCTTTACTTTCAGGACGAATTGTATTTATGCACTCCCGTTAAAATAGATTCTTTGAAAACATACTATTTGACGGGCTTTGAACCTAACGCAACAATGACAAATACTCATCACATACTTTTATATGGATGTGGAAAACCAGGTAGCTCAAAAGCTGTATGGAATTGCGGGGAAATGACGTACAATATGGGTGACAATGAGGACACAATGGTTCCATGCGCTGAAAACTCTCAGGTATATAAGATGATAAAAAGAATAATGTAAAGATTATTCTAAGTATAATTTAAAAATCTTACTTACCATACATTTATGACTTATAAATAATAAACGATATATAAAATTTCACACAGATATTGTATGCATGGGCGAGAGATGCGCCTATGTTAATTTTACCAGACGGTGTAGGTTTCAAAGTTGGCAGAGACTCTCCAATTAAATATTTAGTCCTGCAGGTTCATTATACCCATACCGAACTATTTAAGGATGGTAGAACCGACGATTCTGGGGTATTCCTTCACTATACGTTACGTCCGTTGAATAAGCTTGCCGGCGTTCTCCTATTAGGAACTGCTGGTGTTGTACCTCCTAGAAGTACAACGTATATGGAAACAGCTTGCATGCTAAACGAGAACAAAACTATCCATCCCATCGCGTACAGAACTCATACTCATTCGCTTGGAAAAGTAGTTTCTGGATACTTGGTAAAGCCGGACTATACTTGGATAGAATTAGGTAAAAGAGATCCTTTGACCCCTCAGATGTTTTATCCTATACGCAATAAAGTCACAGCTGGACGTGGCGATCAGATAGCAGCTCGTTGTACAATGCACAGTACACGGGACAGTTGGACACTTATTGGCGCAACGAAAACGGACGAAATGTGCAACTTTTATTTGATGTACTACGTGGAAAATGAGGAACCACTGTCCATGAAATATTGCTTCACCAGTGGCCCCCCTAAGTATTACTGGAAGGAAGCTGGACTCTTTAATATACCGAATGTAGAGGCATCTAGTTTATAGTGCGATATCAATTACTGATACTTGCGATTAAAATGGAAAATGGAAGCATTTAATCTATTTGTTGTAAAATAGAGTTTGTTTCGTAATAGTCATGAATTCTTTTGTTTAGTGCGAATTTGTAACGACCACTGAGTTAACTTTAGTTACATATTGTATACCATTTTTACAGTATGATGCACACTATTATTTATATATTTATATCATTCTTTCGTTATAAATGTTTATTAGCTAAGCAAGTGTACTTAATTAGCTTCGTATTAGTAATGAATGTATCACGTTACATTTCTTTATGGAAGAACAGGATTCCGTATTCGGTATGCAAAGGGGATACAACACTGATTTATCTGTTGGTAGATTGTGCCAGCAATCGCTATCCATACACGAATAATGATGGAATGTATGTGGTATCATTAATTCCATATTGTTTCAAGAATATTTATGAAGCTTAGTTTGAGCTATGAAACAGCGGTCTAGCGATTCAAAATATGCGATCACAAATGTTTCTGTGAATACGCGACGCATTGAAGGTCGAATCACGTATGTATACTAACGTAGACCATTCTAACCAGTGATATTTTTTTTAATGACCGACGCAAGAGAACATAACTGGAAATCAAGTGACTGAAAGTAAACCGAAATTTGCACAATGCAGTACGATAAGATTTTCTTCCATGTATAAATATAATAAATGAATGTTATTTTCGAAGATAAGCAGAGTATGTACGTATGTATTTTAAAATATATGTATATTAATAAAACAATCAGATACTTCGAAGCATAAATTTTCCGAACTTCAATTTCTTCTCCCTTCACTTTCTTTTATATTAAAAAGTATTATGACTCCTATTGTATTATTATCACTGTACAAAACATCGTCCCATAAATTGGCTCCTCTTCAAAAGTATGTCGATAAGCCTCGAACGTACGTTTTATGAAAACTAATGAACGGAGAAAGTGCAACGAGTATATAATGTAAAAGAATCTAACAAAGGTGCGGTCGAGTCTCCTTAAAAAAAGAAGACTGTACATTTAATTGCTGCGGGTCTTGTCAATCAAGTATTCATTCATCGCTCTGTTTAATTCGCAATGAATCATTCTTACTCGTTTTCTATCATTTTTACTCTACCCTCTTTCATTTTCACGACAAGTCGAACGATCGACGAAACGCGTAATAGTAATTGCCTTGGATCCGCATTGACTTTTTAGCATGTTTCACTTTTTTTTTTTTATATATAAGTTCATTTAGTTGGCTCTTAAAGCTACCACGTGCAAAATTGCAAACCGGTTTCTCTCGTCACGCCGTTCGTGTGCCAATCTTCTCTTTAAGAACGATTCGACGATGATGCTCACGCGACTTACCTATTATCTCGCTACGAAGAACAATTCGAATCTTTTGAGAGAAAAAAAACACACACTCCACTAGCTGTCGCGTATTAAGCGCTAATACGAATTGCAAAACAAGTTATGTGAAAGTACGTTGCTGAATTATGTATCGCAGCAAAGAAACACCACAACCCCTTAAAGGTGCAATTAACTGGAAGCCTTATATTTCCAGGCACATACTTGGCCGTGCTTTTTCCTGTGTTTTACGACATTATTAATAATTTTCTCCATCCCCTCAAGTGAAATTTTCACCGATCCCGTATATGCAGAACATCTGCTGTTTTATATTACAGAAATATCAGTGGTACCGAGAAAGGGGTTGAAGTAGTTAGCGCGTTAATTGTGGCAATTTTTTTTTTACTACAGACAACTTTCGTTTTAAATTTCGTAACGCGTAATGTCGCAATGAAATGAAATTTCGTTTTGATCAAAATAAATCACGGTAATTGGCTCTCCCCCTTCCTCTCTCTCTAACAGTTTCAATGGTATTTTCCTGATTTCGGTGATATTTCATCCATTCCCGTCACTGGACAAATGCAATTCGTTTCACGAATGCTCTTCCATACATACTTCTGGGTGAACAATGCCGGGTCAGCAACTTGTTTGTCACCCGACAATAAGGGTTCGGTAATGCGTCAATGAAAACGGCACATCACGCGCACATAAAAGTATCATCGTCGGTAAAAGCATGTCTCGTCGTTAGGAAAGCGACTGAAGCATATAACCCGATCGACCGTATGCTCTGCAGGCAACTTCGAAAGTAAGACCTCGATCACGTTCTGTTCGATATCAGCTTGACGCACAAGCCAAGTAGACGCGACCTAAGCTTTGTTTCCTTCTTCTTACTCGCGGGCGCTTTCTCTTTCTCATTCCTTTATCAAATTTCATTTTTCAGTCGCGCGAAACCGATAGGATTTTCTGCTCGAAACTGCGAGCGTTGCCTTTGCGTCAAAAAGAAAAAATGAAAGAAAGTGGAATAGAGGTGGAATATAGCTCACTTTGAAAAGTCTACTCGACAGATTTCCATCTAAACAGCAGATATTACGTTACAGGTATGCACAGTGCGAAAGTTTAGACGGTCAAATGAAATCCGCTGGGCTGGATCCTGCCAATTCGCCCAAACTGTCCATCATTCGTACAATCGTGGATGCACGGAACGACAGATTTCTTTGAACTGGAAGCCCGACGAAGTTTTAGATTGGAACACATACATATCTTGTCCATTAACGGTGAACGAGGCTACATTGCGCCGAGTCGAACACGCGTATTTGTCAATGTGGCACGTCTTCGAAGAATCCTAGCGAGAATAAATACGCGTTAAACGTTCAGCTTTCGAAAGTGTCTACTTTTTCTGCCTTCGCGTTTAATTCGTTAAACCGTTCGCGGATCCTCCTGTCCTTATCGAAAAGATATCGATACCTCGTCTCGCGTATCGATTCGACGATCTTACGAATTATATCCCGGCCGGGTCGCCCCTGCTGCGCGCGATATCCGCGAATCGGCCAGAAGAAGAACAAGAAACGAACGGACGTCTGCGTTAACTATAAATCGGCCGTGAAGCACCTGCAATCCTTCATCGATTAGATCAGGCAACGACAATAGGGGTTGCCCGGTCGCAGGGGGATATGGGCGAACTTGAAGGCGATAACTCCGCGAAGAATACGAGATCAGGATCGAGAGGGTGATGGAAAGGTGGAGGAGATAGAGGGAAGGAGGAAAGGAGCGAAAGAGAGAGAGATATATCTCGTGGGACAAGAGAGAAGTCGCGATTGGTTAAGCCGGTTAGAAAAGCCCGCCTGGCCGCTCGACCGGCCGGCACTTCGCTCAGTTCTCCACTGCGCTTCGAGCGAACTGGAGCTTTCGCCAAACGGATTCGCTGAAAGGCTCGTTACTTTTCCGCGACTTTTCGGTGGTGCATCGAGGCTCGACGATCGATCGATAGATCCCGTCGCGCCGTACGCTTGTTAGATATCTTCGATTTCGTTCGCCAGTGGACGGGGAAGAAAAATTTGCACGCGTCTCGCGGATCGTTACTCGTCCTCTCGATCACGCTTCCGGATCCCTGTCGCTCGTCCTTTTTGCCATCGATATCAAGGGAAACGAAGAAGAGGAAACTATGCCCGTGGACGAAACGTCATCGTCCCTTTTCATTTAGGAAGATCTCGATATTCCTGCGGCTATCGTTCGCGAGCACAAGGGATCGATTATCACGAAGGAAGGATCTATTACGATCACGGTGAGTTTTTCTTTACGTTCACCTTGCGTCGCTGGGAATTATTCGTGTGATAGCTCGCGTATCACTATTGGGATCGCGGCGTGCGACGAGTAGTTTCGATAAAGGGAAACGGGGGTTCAGGATAATTTTGAGAAGCGATTGTCTGCCGTCCTTCATGCTCACGTTAAATCACGTAATTCTGCAGCTTCGCGTAACAAGTAAAGAAAATACACCGGAAATTTCGAAGTTCTTCAAACGAATTCACTCAAAATTTACAGTAAAAGTGTACTACTCAATCCTGCGTTCCATCGTTTGGAAATCGTGCAAATATCAATCAGAAAATATTGCGCAATGTATAAATCAGCCGAGTATAGTCGTCGGGAATCGGAGAACGGGTTAAATTAAGCACAGCGAAACGGAATAATCAATCGCGGTATATCAATCGTCGGACATTCGATTCCAAAGGCTCGCATTCCGTTTCAGGATTCGTGGTTCTGCTTGCCCGTGCATCCTTAATTGCATCGGTTCAGGGGCTTATTGATTTCTCGGGTTGACGCGATCTCGAATTCAGAACGCGAGATCACCACTCGATTGGTATTAACCGCGGCGACCCGTGCATCCGCGGATTCGGACCAGAGACGAATTTCGCGTGTCTATTTTGGTTGTTGCTTGTGAAAATGACAATTAAGAAAATACCAACCACATTTATCATTTCGCGTAGCTATTTTCTAAAGGAGGGGTAACGCAGGTGCCGCATTTTGTCGGCAGTCATCGTCGACTCGTGCCGTTTATCTCGGAGGCATTGCAATTTTCGTAACGAATAAACGTCAATAAACGGAAGTTCCTTTAACGTCGAATATGACTCGCGCCGCAAACTGTGACACGGACTTGGCAAGCTTTTACTAAAATCAGCTCTTTCACGCGAATCAGCCTAAACGACGTTCACGGACAACGTATATGTGTATAGGAACTATTGCGAACTAGGTCGCCACTTTTTTTTTTTTGTTGGTCTTTTTCTTTTTTTTTCTTCCATTCCGCAATACCTTACTCGTATCCAATCCGCTCGACTGTTCGCGCGTACGAAATTGCATCTGTGCTTCATCGACATTCAGGAAGAGTGCCAAAGTGTTCCTTCTCTGTTCGGCTGCTCGTGGTTAGGCGCTCCTCTTTCGTTTTCTTCCAGCAAAATAGCCCCCGCCTCCTCTCGTTATTATTTTCATGGAAAAATGATCACGGTGCTCTTCGACGCGTTCGTAATTGAATATATCAATGAGACGTGACGCGAAAGCTCGTGCGGTCTCTAAATATAACGCTGCACAATAGACGGGGATGTGCAAGTAGAAACTGTCCTCGATTGGACGTGTCTCCCCTTGCAACCAGGAAACGGCTACGATTCCTTTGCGCCAAGTGACGTCCATAAACTCGAAGGGAAGAACAGGAAAGACGCTTCTTGTGCATCCTGGACGCGAAACACCCTCGCGATTTTTATACACAACGATCAGAACTTTCGCGTTCAATACTATCCCGTATCTTACTTCGTTAAGACAGAAACACCGTATTTTTGCCGAGACTCGGTCGATATCGAGGAGAAAATTCACGATGCACTTTCTGTCAGGACACAAGGCTTGCAGGGATTAAAAATTGGAAACACTTTAGACTCAACCTTTCAGAAGCGTCTACGGTAGATCGGATAATAGATTGAAGTTGAAATTACGTTCGCAAGGGTGGTATTAATCGTCTCGTTTCGTCGTAAGGGACCGGCAAATAGTCAGAAAGAGGCGAAGATTGCATTGCTCGAGAAGGTAATAGCGATCCACTTTCGCTTTAACGAGCCCGATACCGTAAATGCCGTATTAAAATGATACGATACAGGTGGAATGCTCGAGTATTAGAATGGGCACGATTGAAAGATTAAAAAGGAATATTCCGCGATCGGTTATTTCTCTAGCAGGATACGTACACCCCATGGCGCGAGGAAAGTACCGTCGTTCGATAGGAGATTGCAACAGGAAGGAAAAGAAAAGCGTAAAATAAACAGCACCGCGTCCCGCGAGGAACACGAATAGGAGAAATACGCGGCCGCGCATCTTCGTTGTAATTTATTTCATGGGATCGATGCCGTTCACGGGAACCCATAACTTTCGTTATTTCTCCAATCAGGCGGAAGACCACCTAGAAAAGAACCGGAGAAATCCTCATCGATGTAAGAAGCGAACACATGTAAATCGCGTGACCCCTATTCGGGACACGATTCCAACGGAAGTACAGACAATCTTTGCGAACTCTATAGAACCATTACACTTTCTTCTTTTAGATTCTTCGCACTTGACTTCCTCTTTCTCGATTCCATCCTTCCGTCGCTGCTTTTTGTGACCCTCGCTAAACTTCCCATTCATTTCTGTCACCATTGGTACTCGCTGGCGAACAAATCCGGTTGCTTGCAAAAATAATCGACGCTGTCGTTGAAAGGAAGAGGGATATAAAAAAAGAAAAAAGAAAAAGAAGCGTCATAGCATCGCGACGAGACGACCGCGTAACAAGCACAATCGGTGTTGCGTTAAGTAACGACGAGCCTGCGTTCGATTTTTCGGTACGAACCCGTCAGGCTTATCTCGATGTCTTGACGGGCAAGGTTCGAGGTCTCCTGACCGACTACTTTTTCTCGCATTTACGGACTTTTATTGCTCGCGCTATGCCGCGCTCGGCCCGATCGATGAAGATTCGTGGGACCGCGTATCGGTACGGTTTCGCATGAATACCCTGGACGAGAGGCAGACGCGATGAAAATTTCATCGCACGCGGGAAAAGGAGCGGTAGCGAGACCGAACGGCCTGCATACGTAATGCACCTTCTTAGCTAATATAGGCCGGCTTCGTTTTTGGGGCCAGGGCTCTCCGCGACGGCCCTCTTGGCGATGTGTCTCGTTAAAGACTCGTTTCTCATTTCAATGAGAAAGACAGCTGTTTCGTTCTATTCGTATGTACGTGTATTAGGTACTCCCTTTTGTTTTCTCAACGTTCTGCCGATTCGATTCGGTTCTTACTCGCGCTTATGTTCCAAACGTTAAGGAGACCTCGAATGGTTAATATTATATATGGTCGACACTTCAATGCTCCGACAATATACGTATATCGATCGTTTGAAATTCTTTCTACGCGTACAACAATATTCATTGCAATCGCCACGACGACTTGGCCCCCCTTTCGTATCGCGAATCAGTGAGAAACGAAGCGCATCCCTGTCTCGCGTTACTTTGCATACGACTTCTTCGCTAACTTCCCGCCCTCTGCGCGACACCGTAAGACCACTTTCGTTCGATCCGGAAGCATTTCGTTTCCCGGGTAAAATGGTCGCGATGCGTGCTCGATTTTCCTAACGACGACAGCTGATTCTACGTATTATCTTGAGTATGCGTATAGTTAATCGGCGACGATCAGCTTCCACGGCAACGCGCACAGAAATTTTGCAGGCGCTTCCTGACGCGTTCACACGCGCACGATAACCTTGTGTGGTCCACGGGAGAGAGATAAAGTGAAACCATGGGGCCACGCTGTCTCGCGATCCAACCTCGATCTCAGGGCCGTTCGCACCGCGCCGTTTCTTCCCGCTCCGGTTTTCGTCTCGCATTCCCTTCTCTTCCCTTTCCATTCCTCGCCATCCCTTGAGCAGCAGCCCGTTCAATTCGCTTATATTACATTTCGATTGTAATATTCTTGCGAATCACGTTTTTGCGAACACGCGCCTGTCAAATTTGTCTCTACCTCGCTGCCCCTCTTTTTCCTTTCCACCATTCTCTCTCTCTCTCTCTGTCTCTTTCTTTTTCTCTTTCTCGATTCCCACGCTCTTTTACCATTATCGCCGATGCACGCAGACAGCAAGTGGTAATTAGGGACAGCGATCGCCACAATTTCGTACTGTCGGCGCCCGGTGAAACATATTCTCGAGATAACGGCGAGGTGTACTGCGCCTGTATCCCTGCAACCCCCGTTGCACTGCGCGGCTGGTGTACGCATCTATTCGCGCGGTTACGTGTCTAGTTTAAATTTGAACAAATGGGGTCCTCATTTCTGTACGTCCTTAGCTCTTTTTTCTTCGATCACGCTTCTCAAATTTCGTTTCTCACCCCTCGCTTCTCCGGAATACTTTTACCCTCCGTGGAGGAATCGTCGCAGCAATAAGCATACGTTCCCGTAAATCGCGTTTCTCATTTGCGTTTCAATCGTTAAGATAAATTGAACCGACGAAACTCGTTCCCCTGCCTGTTTACATTAATCGTTTTAGTTTCACGCTGATTGAACGACCAGGCGAAATTGCCGCGCGGAGCGGCACGAAAAATCGAAGCGATCACGATCAGTGAAAGATTGCGCGCAGGATTAATTGTCCGGAAAGATCCCGTTGTTTAGATTTAGATCTTTGGATCCTCTTCGTGTGAGGTATCTCGCGGCCTTACGTCTGCGACTACTTTCTCCGATATTTCCGTTTTCCTTCTATATCCTCCAGGTATTCTATCCGCGCGTCCATAAATTCTAGTCGACCGTGGAAGGGATAAGCGGGGAGAGGGAATCGGTGCTGGAAATCGGAGCTTTATCCAGACGGCAGGAAAGCTTGGTCGAGGTGGAAGCGCGATTCGAGAGGATTGCGTATCTATTTGGCGGGCTAGATTGGAAAATTCAAACGCGGGCCTATCTTCCCGCGGTCGTATCGAAGTTCAAGGTCGAATCACGACGAATCTGAAGGCGGCATTCTTTGCTCGCCCGTTCATGCTGACCACGTTCCTTCTTTAAGAACCTTACTCTACAGAGAGCGAGAAAGAGAGAAAGAGAGATCGGCGCCCGGAGCATCGTCTACCGTTACCACGTGTCTTCCTCTCTTCGTCTTTATCTATCTCCTTCGCCTTCTTTTTCCCTCCGTCACCCTTTCCATATGCCACGATCGCAAGTGCAAATACCACAGAAACCTCTTTCACGAGGCATTCCGAAACTCCGCGCATCATAAACATCCCTTTGGCTGTGTCCTACTTTCGATTTTCAAATCGTCGCCGTTACGTTCCATTTCGTTTCGTTCAATTTCATTTTATTCCGTTCGTTTTGCCGATACGTCGACGCATTATGTGCGCGTGCCCGCCGGTGTCTTCTTACGTGCGCTACAACTTCGAACGAGTGAAACGGTACGCGATTGCCGAGGACCGGTCAATGAATGGTTAAACGATTCTTAATATAAACTCCCCTCTTATTAGAAATCTGGAAATAGATGAACGCAGCCGATGAACGACGGATACGTCGATGTGATCGTCGCGCGTTGCCAGACTGATTTACACGTGTCTCGGGTGAAAGTATTCGCCCGTCGAATAGTTCGGCGTTTTTTTTTTTTTTCATTCGAATTTATGGACAACGTTCGTTCACCGAGAACTCCTTTACCATTTCCAGATTTATTAATAACCCCAATGCAAATGCGATCTGAGGAGCGAAGAAACCGAAACTTCTTACGGTTCCCTTCACGTTGGCCTCCTCAACGCTTTCCCACGGCGGATTAATATTTCCCTGACCCATTGAAACCCTTAACAGCGCCATGCGTTTCTGTATCATCGTCGTCCACCCATAAGAGAAAATGGAGTTTCTCTAGATTAACGGTCCCAGGAATAAACGCGCGGCGATGTTCAAGCATACTTGGCCGATCTGTCGCGAACATCTCGCCAACCCTAATGAACTAAGCCAACGTTGGCGGACGTTAATTTCTTCGAACGATCTACCCTCCCCACTTTCACCGGTCGTTTTATTCAGTCGCGTTCCCGGCTTGTTATCGGTTGTATCTCGAATGATCTTGAATGAAAGGTATCGACCGAGTGGAACGATTTCTCGACGCTCTCGAAAAAGGATGCGGTGTTGCGGACGGCTCGATCGTGGGAATGCGTGTACGGAATTCGTGGGTCGGATGGGTCGTGACACGTCGGGGATCATACGAGTTCTGCCGAGGATATAGAGATCGGGATAATTTGCATGCGATGAAAATCCGCGACTTCGGTTCGGCCCTGCCGGCGAAGCGGTGTTCACCCGAACGATACTGTTTCAGATGACACCGGGAAGACCGTCGAACCCGGGGACCTGGTTACTCTTGGCAGGATTGTTCTGCTGCTTGTCCTGTCGATGCGGCGCGTCCACGTTCGAGAACAAGACTGGTGAGTTATAGCGACGAACGTTTCGGCCTCTTTTTGTTTCGCATTTCGTCGAGGAGAAACGATAATTCATTCGGCATAGAATCGTCGTCGAGCAGAGACAGACTGCGACATGTTGTCTTCGTCGATCATTGAATTATGCAGCGTCGATGTTCGTGCTGCCATGAAACTACACGCTCACTTGGGCAAATGGCATGCCTGACGTTGCGGCGAGCTTTGCGGATAGTTGGACCAACGTATCGCGCCAAGTTCCGCACGATAATTGGGACTTGATTCGATTCCAGCAATTTCGGAAACGGTCCAGCGTACCCAAGGCGTGCCGTGTATTAAAAATTTGACCGGCGGGTTCAAGAGTCTCGTCCCGTGGACAGAAGCAACGCGCGAGGCGTGTAATTTTCGAAAGGATCGATGGCCAACAATTCCGCTGAGCAAACATTTAGATTCGTAGATAGGTAGAATTTAGTGAACGCGCGTCGCCGCCGTCGAGAAATTTTACGTACACGTGTGCGTGTGCCTAAGCGTGTGTGCCGGGTCAGTAGGTCACACAGCGCGGTGCTAAAAGAACACTCACGCGTATCGATACACATGCAACGTAGGGAAACGCGTGTACACGCGTTTGTCTTTGCCTCTCGGGCAGTACACACGGGCCACAAATGTGTTGGTATATGAGCATTCGTTCGGCGTAGACTAATCGAGATGCTTGAACGGGCGCACTCTGAACGATTTAAGGAAATCGGGCTGAAATTGGCCAGACTAGTGAGTTTTTCCGATCAAAATTTATTGAAACTATAACGCCTGTCGAATCGACGTGAAACGCGTTTCGGAGTTTGTTGCGCAATCGATGACCCGCAGCAGCGTCGTCGAAGAAATACACGAAAAATATAATTAACGGGGCATTTGTGTTTTTAACGTCGTTGGCTACAGCCCCTGCCAGAAGGGACAAAAGATCTCGTTGTTTAAAGAAATGGCGGCATTTAAAACAAATTTCTGCTGGTCTACTGAAGAACCGGCCTGAATTTCAATTCAATCGGACAACTGGATGCTACGTCAAAAAACATGGTTTCGAGAAAAGTTTTCGTGTCGTTTACGTAAAACTTTATGCGTGAGATTCATATCTGTAACTCTGTTATTTTTACACAGATATTACCTTCGCGAAAATGCAAGCGAAAGGAACGATTTTCCCAAAGCTCAAAACACAAACACCCCCTTAAGACGAGGGGAGAAATATTTATCGCGGCAATTACGTTACCATTTATCCACCTGCTAATGGCAAGTACACGCGACTCCTCTACAAATATATCCGGGACACGAAAGCAATTTGTTCCTCTCATCTCCACGATGGCACGAACTACTTGCTCTTAACCTTAATGAATCTTTGCACAGTTGTCAACGAATAAAGCAGTTTCCTCGCGAGAACGGACAGCTGTGTCTACACTTGTACGTACGTGCACCGCGAGCAGAGCTACTCACGCTTGATTCCCTCAAATCACGGCAGAAACGTGTCAACATGGTCGATCGAATTATCCAAATTATTCGGTAGACGATCCGTGTAACATCTCGCGTAACAGCGGGATAAGATAACGCTGGTAGTTGTAATAGCTCGCGCTTTCTTCCGGCACTAGCCGGTCGGTGGTCGTTTCTATTTCTCCAGTCTTCGTAACGTGGAGCATCGTTTTATGCGTACAAGAATTCGCCGCGCAGCTCGGCGAACGAGAGCGGAGAGGAGAAATCTTGTTGCAATAATCAATAATTGTTGCGGTATCCAATTTCCACCGTAAAAGAACGCACTTACAATTAGTTCTCCGGACGTGACGCGCTGCAACCCGTTGCTCTCGCGTGCAACACTCATTCTCGTGGTACACGAAACTGACGTTTCTGTTCGCAGGTCAAGACGAGGGCAAGCCTCGAGTATTTTCACCTAGAATGGACTACGACGAATGGACGCCGCTTGGTCGCGGGGATCCCTTGAAGAACAATCCGACTTTCGATTACGTTCCGCCGGTACTCGACAGAGTGCAATACTGGCTGGATTCTCACACGACCGAGCCGTCAGCGAAACGAGACATCCTTGTGCTGGGCGTCACCGCGAAAAAGACCAGCCCCAAGATACCGGAACAGTTCCTGAAGTTCGTCGACGGGCCGAAGTTCACCAGGCCCAGTTACCAAGACGTTTCGTACAGAAACGAATTCACCGGCAGCACAGGCACCGAGCCGCCGAAGGTCCTGCGAACGAGCAGCTTCCGGAACGACTACAGAAATCAGAACAGGATACAATCGTTGCCATCCAGCTACTATCCAAGCCCGTTCTACAATCAGAAATCGAAACCTTACACGATGATGTTGCCGCCGCCGTTGGCGCAGAAGGACAACATCGTCAGCTTCGCCGAGCCCACCCGTCAGTTCAACACGCAAACGGAAGAAGGACCGGTGCTCCAAGATTCGCAGTTCTACGCTTCCGCGCCTCCGTCGAAGAATTACAATCAGCAGGGTCAAGGCTCGTCGAAGTTTGCTCCCGGCAAGGGCGCGGGTCAGACGGTGTCGCAGGTGGAAACGATCAAGAGCGTTTACGCGCCCTCCTCGCCGCAGCCGTCGAAATCCAAATACGAGGGCGCGATCACCCCGTCGGTCTCCTTCGAGAAGTCCAATTTGATATATCAGTCGACGCAAACTCTTTCGGGCGGATGGCCGTCGAATAATAACGGTATTCATCTATCGACGCCGACCACGTCGATCGCAAGCCAGCCAACCACTCGTCTGACGCCCGATCACTCTCGCGATCAATACGAGATCGATCATCACGTTGCAGCGTCCTCGAATCACGAGGTGGTGGTCGAACAGAACGCGAACATAATAGTCGACGGTGGCGGCAACGGAAACGAGGAGGTGGTCGTAGGTCAGAAGGGGATGCCGAAGACGTCCGTGACGGTATCGTCCTCGCCGTCGTCGATCGCGACCACAACCGAAGCTGTTCGTTCCTCCTTCCCGTCCTCTCCCTCGTCGTCCCTCGCATCCTCTTTAATCGACGAGAAGGTAAACGCTGCAGGCGAGTCGGAAACCGGCCAGACGTTCGAAAAGATGCATATCGTTGTCGCTAATTCGCCCGTTAGCTCCGACATCGAAACGCCCGAAGCGAAGAAGGGACCGGTAACGGTGGTGATGCCGACCAACTATTCGGAAAAGAAGTTGAACCACGTCTCGCGAGACACACAGTCGCCGGGGACGCCGGGGACGGCGAGAGCGCCGGTAGAATCGACGACGATCGCAGGAACGAGGATCGGCGGCGAAGGCGGCCACAAAAGTGAATCGCGTGTAGTAGAAAATTCGATGACGACCGGACCACCACACTTTCCCGACGTTTCGCAATCGATCGCCGGCGTGCCGAATAGAATGATGTCGTCCCAGCAGCAGCAGCACGCGATGCACGCGCACTCCACGATGTCCCCTTTCTCGTCGCGACACCCCGTTGTCGATCCTATGCTTCCGTTCGGCCATCCCCAAGCTCCGCTCTCCTCGATGATGCACCCGCAGGCCAGGCCGAGCCACGGATCGATGCATTTCCTGGGCAGCATGAGACCGAGTGTCGGCTTTCGATTGCCTGCCTCCATGCCGATGTTTCCACCGATGACTCACATGCACGCGCCGCCGCCGCCTCCTCCACCGCCGCCGCCGCCACCCGTGAGATCGACGATCAATCACATGGGATCGCCCACGGTTCTGGATCATCAGCCTGCGAACAGAATGCCGCAGTTCCATCCAGATTTCCCGGCGATGTTCACCGTTTCGCCCGCGCCCTCGACCACGTACGCGCAATCGAACGGGCCGGAGGATCGTTTCGTCGATCGACATCGATCTCGCGAGCCAGACACGACGACGTCGATATTCACCACGCCCACGGCATCTCCGTTCCTGCCGACCGTTCGTTCCACGATCGAGAATTCGCCTTTGGCCGTTGCCGACGCGCCCGTTC
This sequence comes from Nomada lathburiana, assembly GCA_963667235.1. Classification (NCBI taxonomy): domain Eukaryota; kingdom Metazoa; phylum Arthropoda; class Insecta; order Hymenoptera; family Apidae; genus Nomada; species Nomada lathburiana. Next base: position 12,004,829 of record OY763905.1, on the reverse strand, counting down.
GAGACCCGGAATCGGTCGATCGTTCCCCGCCACGAACGGCGTGGCCGGTTAGCGCGAACGAGAAAGAGCAAGAGGAACGAGAAACCGATCGAAAGAACGAAGCGTCCGAGTCTTTCGTGACCCGTTCCACGGCCTCGGTTACCTCGCAAGTCACCACCGTGTCGAGCTTGACGACGGATCCCATTTTCTCCCATTACAAGCAACCGGCCAAACCTATCCGCGGCCCGATGTACCTCATCATCCAGGGGCACTCCAAGGTGAAGACGTACAAGCCTACCGTGACCAAGCACGGGATACCGATAGGAAGGAACGAGATCGCGGAGGGTGTCGGCGACAGTCAGCCGTCGAAATTCGAGCAGTTCGTCCAGGAGACCACGAGGAACAACGATCGCGCGAACGCGGTCGCCGTCGAGAAGAAGAAGGCGGAGGAAAAAGCCCGAATTGAGAAGCTCGCGAGAGTCCGCCAGGGCGATCTGATGAGCCTCGTCGAGAACGGCTTCGAGAGTTTCACCGCCCCGCCTTCCTACTCCACGACGGAGAACGAGCCTCGAACGAACTCTGCGACCGCGGTCGGGATCAACGCCAATTAAAGCACCGCGCCGCCGCTGAGCTTTCGTTCGACGCAGACGATACCTTCTCGAAGGTGCCCAGGGGAATCGCACGAGGGACGCAAACGTTGTTCCCGATCTAGAAATTTGTTCGAGCCGGTGGGACGAGTTCGCCGAAACGAACGGGTCTGCGAACGCGTGCACGGATTATTCGCCCGACGAGGAACCGATAAACGTGTCCGAATCGTCCAGGGTTCAATGGAACGCAACCGAACTTGAAGACACTCGCGCCGATCCGACAATGCTTCGTCTCGTCGCGTTTCCCGAGGCGTTATTTATTATTTTGCCATGCAATTTCGCGATCCCCTTGAACGGAGATGTGGATCGCCGTGGTAGATCCACGATCACGTCTTCGATTAGATGGATTCGCGCCAATTTCTAATGTGCCAGTATATACGTATGCATGCTCCCCTTCCTTATACACATACGCGCACGCACCATATAGACGAATATGTATGTAAAACGTGTGCATTGCTCAACGAAGATGTTTCAGAGATGCATGCGATGAAATGATTTCCAATGGAAGACGCCGCGCGATACGAGGAATATAGGTACGAGAAGAGAAAGAGGGAATGGGCTCGCAGATGAACGTTCAGAGGGAGGCTCCATTGTGGATCGCATTTATCGCGTTGTCCAATAATTATTGGCAATCACATATTTATTGTATCATTTAATTTAAGACGCGAGGAGAGATGCACGACAGCGGTGCCCCGATTCTTTCCTTATGTTTCTCGATGTACTACACAGACACGATCGATGCAACGGAGCAAATTATTTCGAACGATCCACGATCGATGCGATGCATACTCCGCGGAATTTACAGATTTCCGCCGATAGGAGAGAAATTCTCGTTCGCACACGTTGCCATCGCGTACAGGTCATATTGTATCGCCAACGCTAGTCCTACGTCTGCAAGTCGTCGCGCTTGTCGTGCATGCGCCAGCAACGGATCGTCTGTACGTTTTATTTATCCAACGAAATTGGTGAACGTTTTAGTAACGTGATTTGATCGTGACCGCGCCCGCGGCACCGAGCAGCCATCATCCGTAGAATTCTAAGTGTATATTCCGCCAAACTATTACGTATTCTTTGCACGGCGAGAAGAGAACGACGGTCGTTTAGTACGTAGCATCGTGGTCGCTCGACTAAGTATGTATGTATGTACTTGGGATTGCGAAGCATGCACGGGAGCCGAATCGAGAGCGTCGACTATGCGCGTGCTCCAATAAGTGTGCGCCATGTTATGTACGTATGACGAATTGTACCTGACGGCCACACGTTTTGTTGATTTTCCGTTTTATCAATAAAATTATCGCATTAACGATATCGAACACTGTTGCGTACAGAGGCCCTCACTCTTCGTCCCTTAGTTTCCGATCGTCGACGGAAGTTGCAATAAGACAGCGCGAAGCAACGTGCAACGGAGCAGCATCGTCTTCGGACACCGTTGAAACGCTTGGATCTTTTGAAGAAGAAACGGCAATCGATTGCACGCCCACCGGATAATTTATCGCGGGAACAGGCCCTCGGGAGTATTCATGTAGGGTCAAAGCTGTCGAAACGGTACTTCTTCTCGATTTATCGGCGCTAATGGTCCTTAATTCTCGCCCTCGACTTCGTATCGGCCTTTATTCTTTGAGGCCTCACCGTCGCGCAGTACTGCACAGTACCTCGCTCTCTGTAATTGCTATGACAAACGGAGAGGTGCTGCAATTTCGTATTGCTCGTTGCCCATTGTCGGCCACTGGCATGGCTACACGGGCCACGTGTACCCCCGTTTCGGGCATTTCGATTCGCAAACGAAATTCGCTCGCCATGCTTCGTCCCACCATTGATACATCGGTTGTATTGTGTTTGCGCCGGCGAGTTATGAATGGTGGACGTTGAGGCGTGACAGGAAGGATAGTCGTAAAGCGGAGGGCATGGCGCGATTCGAGAGGCCGAATTTAAGGTCGACTTATGGCGTAATTTAGTATCAATCTCGGTAACATGAATCTCTGGCGGAGGACAGGAGTTCAGGGACCACGTGGTTACGCAAAGAAAGGCAAAGGGCTAAGAAGGGCTGCGAAAGGCGACGAAATAAAGTAACCAGTACGCGGCCGTGTACATAGAATCCGAAACGGCTCGAAATACATACATATGTATTCGCTTGTAGAAAAGCGGACCGTCCGACTCGGAATAATGGAACGATACAAAACGAACTCGCAGTAATTGCAAAGTTGTCCATTGATCCGGCACGGCGCTAAAGCAATAAAGGAGAAGATTACGTCGCCGTCCGCGGCGTGAATGATTACACGGAATCCGAGAGGAAGATACGGGAACGTGAGAAAAATGTCCAGCTCGGACGCGGCGTTGACTCGTGGATAGAGAGGCGCGATGAAAAGGTCATACCCGTCAACCTTAATGAAAGTTAAATGGGTTCAGGCATCGGTAGGCGTCATTATCTTACCGTTAGCAATCATTGCGCGGGTATCGACCCCGTAAAATCGTTAAGGTAATTCTATGATCCTCCCGAACGTCATTAGCCTCCGCGATTCGACGGGCACGGCGTCACGTATGCATTTCGCGGGGAGCAACGACGGAGCGAAGGTAAATCGAGAGACACGTTATATTTATTTGTAGGGGAATCGCGAAAAAAGTTGTCCGGCTATGTGCGGCCGACTGAGCGTACACCGCTCACATCCTGTTGCAGCGCGCTGTCTATCCGACGCACCCTTCGCCCGGTTTTTCCACCTGTTTCCGGTGACAATGGTGTTTAGAGGTTGCCGCGTGCCGTAAGTTATGGGAACGGATGCACAGACACGTATACATATATATGTATCTCGACCGTCGAATTTTCGCTAATTGTAAAAGCAAATCTACGCTGTCCCGTCGTTCTATGGAAAACGACTTTTTTTCCGACTTGTGTCCTCGTCCTCGACCTCGACGCGTTTTATTCGGTTGTGTCGCGACGGGATACGTATGCGCGCGATCTGGAACGTGGTGATCGTCTACGGGAAGCGTAGGCCTCATTGCACCGCTGTGGAAACTAGAAATCGGTCGCAAAAACTAACCCAATATCGGCGTCCTCGTGTCTGTTTCCGTGCCCCCTCTAACCCTTGCGCCCCTCTTTGGGCACACTTCGCCACTGTTACCGGGAACCCACGCATCTTCTGGCTCTCTAGCTCTCGGAGTACCGTTCGGGCCGCGTTTTCAAGATAACGTTTCCGCCTTATCTGTGTCCGATTAATTATCCAGAGCTCTTTGTTTCGCGCGTCTCCAAAGTAATCAGCCGAGACGAGGATACGCTCATCGATAGATGTGGCTAGAAAATTCCGAAGGGGGGGTAGGCTGACGAATTTCAGCCGCGCTCTGCCCCTGAGAGTATGCAACCCGAAATCCTACGCCGACCGAAAGCGGACACGAGGAAAATCCGATGGACACGGTAGTTATCGCAGCGGACTCGGTACGAACGTTGAACGGCTCAGACCGGCAAGCTCGCGGAAAGAAACGAAATGGTACGTGAGTTCCAGAAACACACTGACTGCTTCCCATTTCCTCGTATCGACGCATCGTCGTCGATGTCTGCCGCGGCAGGCACCCCTCGTCCACTGCAGTCGACGCTTCCAAACACGCGACTACCAAACCCCGATTCTGATTTCCTTCCTTTCCTTCGCGACTAGCCAATAGCTCGCTTGGCCTAGCTTTTACGACGAAGCATCGCAGAAACGCGACTCCGTACAAAGGTCGGGAAATTTGGTTCACGAATAGTGTACCGCATCCGACCGAGTTCGATCGAGCTGCCTGCAGAAACAGCGATACGAGCCCTGTCCATCAAACCGATCGGGGATTAGTTTCTATGCGACGCGTGCGGATATCTCGGTGCGGCGAAAGTGCTATGCAAATTACATCCTGCTTGAAGAAAGCAAAGTCCTTGCCCTGCGTTTCGAGCTGCACGCGTCAACCTAGTAAACGTAGCACGGTTGGATCCACGCGGGGTGAATGTTAACGCAGATTCGATCGCTTGAACGTGTACCGGAACTTGGGTAGCGGATATGGAAAGAAAGTTAGCCGGCGATTTGAGCGTCGAGGAAAGTGTCGATGCGTTACCGGGTACAACGACCCACCGTATTTTCGAGCAAGTGGTACACAGGTATGCAGTCGAATTACATTCGTTCGGATCCGCGTGCATTCTGAGACACCCTTGCACCGATATCGTTAAGCGTTTAAACCCTGCGCTCTGGAGTTTCTCGTACGCCGACTAACCGCGCCCAAGCGCAAGCCGGAGGTGTTCTTAATTTCATCGAATGTCTTTTCAAATAATTGTCGATATATCGTTTACGAAGTAATTCGTGCTTCCGTCACGCGGCGACGGCCATGTATCTATTTCTGCGTGGTTTAGCGAAGAAAATTCGAATTGTCGATTGCACGTTTCTCTCGTGTTAACAGTATCAAATTGAACGACACTTTGTATAGAAAGCATAGCTTTTTCGCTGAAACGGTATAAAGCAACGCGCTAGCTTCAACGCAATAGCGGCATACATATTTTCGCGATATTTCAACACCGTGCATAAATGCTTGTCGCTCGCGAAAAACGAGAACGGGACCGCGCGAAGAACGTGTTTCGTAAACTTACTTTATTACCACAGTTATTACATGCGAATTGATGGTCGTGAGCTTACATATCAAAATGATTAATCAATGCGGATACATATTACGAAACTTAATTATACAAATATATTTATATCACAGTCGTAGACAAAGAAATCAATGCGTCAATCGATAATCGAAGGTGTTTCCCTGTACACGCTCAGGTGTCCGGGAAATAATCGGGATCGCTCTCCGCGAACCCGGGCGAAAGAATACGTTGCGAATTGTTTCTCATTGATTATTACTCAAGCGAATTAACGCATTAATTGCAATTTAAACGCGGGACAGTTGATCACCCTCCTGATATTTCTTAACGATAATAATAGCGACACGCGACGGCTCGTCTTCGGCGAGGAAACTCTTCGTTTAACCCGTCGACTGTCGTGCTTCATTATCCCTTCCGCATCCTTGCAGCGTGTTCCAACATCGAGAAAAACGACGGCGCGAGTAACGTTGCACGATGAAATCGCCGGTCGAACAGTAGAAGGGTTAAGTTACGCGTGGCACCGAAGGACCACTTGACATTTCGCGACCAGTACCAACGTCGAATAACGAAGACGATGCCTGCGTTAAAGTGCGCACCTCTAAATATACAGTGGTTAAAACCAGCCTTGGCGCAGTCGTTATTCCAACAGGGAATTACTTCGGATAAAAGGGAACTTTCGTTCCGATGTCTAACGTACTTTTGATTCATTCGAGCTTGCCCGAGACGAAGCTTTGCGTTCTTCCAAGCCATTCGTACCTACGATCGCGATATTCATGCAAACAAGTTAAGCAACGATTCTAAATATCTGCGAGAACGTTCGTGAATTGTACGAATCTGGAACAGACGGGAAACATTCAAACAACGACTTTGTACCTGGCACGCGGGCCTCTCATAATCAATCTCGTTAGATCACACGAGACATTTAAGGGCATAGCTCCGGGGATTACGACGACGATCGCAAAAATAACAGGCCGATCGTTTTGATTCACGTTTTCCTCGTTTGCGAAGGACCAGTCGGACGTCTTTTCTCCAGCGAAACAGACACGTTCCGTTTTACGCGACTGTCGTCGGATCGTGGAGATCGGTGGCACGCATCGAAATGCAGCACAGAGAAGAGACTACAGATTTGTCAACCCGTTCGATCCTACCCCGTTCTGGACTTCCATCGCGTTCGACCCTATCCGAAAAATTTGTCTAGAAGAAATGTCGAGGAGAAACGAACGGGCGAGCGTCGCGGGGAGTCTACTCGACCGGAGGCTCGTTGGGGTCGACGTTGTCTCAGAAATTCGCCTCCACAGAATTCTCCAGCTCGTTCAGAGGAGGCACCAACGTCTGCAGCGAGAAATATCTCGATCGATCGGCGGCGTCCACGCTCGTCACGTGCTGAAATTGGCACGGCTGGCTGATGTTGCTCTTGGCCGGTAGAACCACTTTCTTCTGCATTGGCTTCTTCTTCTTCTTCCCCGGTACCGACAAGCTGATATTCTCCGGGCAGGACACAAGCCGCTCGATGTGCTGCCAGAGATCGTTCGCGGCTTTTGGATTATCGAAACTGAGCCCGGCGAGGCGGGTGTGATCGGACGAAAGACACATCGTATGGAAAGCTGGTCCAGATACCTGCGAAACGTTTCAAGGAACGGGAGAAATTACGACGATCGATCGATGGTCGCTTAATCGAGCCGTGATATTTTTATTCTCGCCTACCTTGTACGACGACAAATTGTCGATCGTTTCTCTCCAGAGGGTGAAACAGGTGCCACGCTCGGCCAATAGAATCTGAATCCGCCTCTTGGACCGCGATCGTGTCTCCCCGAGATCCAGCACCACCACAGGAATTCCAGTAAATCGAAGGTCCCAGCTCTCGGTTTGCGACGCGTTACCCAGGTACAAGTTAGCCAGCGACTCGCAAACGAACACCTGTCGTACCAAAGAAGTGTTATTAATCGAGGATCGACCGGCGATAAGATGAACCTAGACGACAGCTGAACATACCTGAGACTTCAGGCCGCGGAAAAACGTTTCCAATTGTTCCCGTTCCATCTGGCTGACCGGTTCGAGCCGTGATTCGTCGCTGTTCTCAGAACTGTCGCTACCCTCGTAACTCGACGTGGCCGACGTGTCGGCTTCGCCCGTCGACGACAACCGCCTCCTGGCCGCGCCGCTGTACTCGCTGTAATACGATGAACTGTGCAGAGACAGATTCGACTGCAACGCGGGACAGGACGACGCGTACACCGGCGGGGCGTTCATGTTTCCCTGGAAACGAAAGGAACTACGTTAGCACATAAGTCGCGGATCACAAAACGATGCTTTCGATTTCGCCGTTGAATCGAAGTCAACCGGTTCGCCGTGAAAACTCGGCCGCGTTTAATATTGAACACGGCGGCGTGGCAAAGAACGCCGAACGACGGCGTCACAGCCGGAGCTAATCAGCCAGCAACGTTTTAGCAACGACCCACTTAATCGAGGCGAGAAAAGTCCCACTCTCGTTCGACCTTAATTCGATCACGGCGATGCCTTTAACGCGTTAGTCTGGGCTGACTAATCGCGTTCAATACGGGTTGCTGGAACCTATCTCGCAGTTGGCTCACTAGCCACCGGCAGGAATTCCACGGGCTCGAATCTTCTGTCCTGGGATGTGTCACTGGGAGAGAGTGTGTCAATGATCCCCCTAGCATTCTTACCTCCGGCGGCGGTGTCTCTCACGCAACGCGACCGGGCGCACCGGTCCCGTGTACGAGGATACAGAAGAACGGGGGAACAAAAAGCTCGGGAACGAATGCGGCGGCGACGCGGCTCACCGTGACCCGGTGAATTCTTCAAGGCTCCGAGGTCGAGGTGGCGAGGAATTAGGCTAAACTGTCATGCCGGCATACCGATACGCCCGCATGCGTCGCCCGTAACGCGATAGACGAGCGTGATCATCCAACACCGGCACGGTGTAACAATATATACGCGCAGAGGGATCGAAAGGCGAGCCGGTCGGGGGATGCCGGTTCATGTGCGTGAAACGCACACCGGAAGCGCATTGTCTACGTTATAACGTTATAACACGCCGGTGCGAGGATGAACCATTGTTTCGACCCGATAAGAAACCGCCGGCGATTTGCTCGTAGATCAAATCCCGATTATTACGCTCACGGACCGTTCCTTCCTCGCGTTCTCACGCGGCGGTCGCCCGTTCGCGGCCGTGGGTACGGGATGTCTGCTTGCTTGTTCTTCGTGCCGCGAAAGCGTTTCGAGAACCGGGCTGAAATCGGTCGTTGGAACGCAAAGTCAAATTGCTCGCCGACCGAAACGCAATATGTATTTCGCTTGCATATTTACGACTGCACGCTGGGAAACGGGGGTAGACTTTGAAGTCTCGTGGCACAGTTTGGAATCGATTGAATTCGATGCTAAATTGGTACGAACGATAAGGCTTGTGGCTTTAACGTCATCTTTTAGGCCTTTCTGACGTCATGTTTTAGGCACTAGCACGTACCAACAAGGGTCAAATTACTAATCGCTTAAAGTTCAAGTTGATTTTTTGGGGTTTCTACTTTTGCTTTTAGCATGAGAAAAATGAGTAAAAATTAGGATTGCTTGAAGATTCTAGTATCGGCTATAGATAGAGCCGTGCTGACGAACATCGCCAAATTTCTTATATCGTGTCTGTCGTGTTAAGAAACATGGTTTCGAGAAAATCGCGTTGAACGCCATTTACATGAAACTTTGTACGTGCGATACATTTAATATCTGTAACTCCGTTATTCTTGCAAACTCCTGCGTACCTCTGGGCACAGACAAGTTCGAGGATGTGTACTTTAAGAAAACGCAGGGAAAGAAGAATCGGTTTTCTCCAAGTTCAAAACACAAATACCCCCTGGAATACATAAAGAAAGGACAGCACATGCTTTTCATTCAAATCGCGTTCATCCTCTTTATACTTTCCGCGAAATTGTCGACATCGTTACGATGACATCATTCCCATAGCTACTTTCCAGTTGTCACACTTATTTTAGATCCCTCTCTCTCTCGCGGAACGCTTTCTTCTCCTCTCCCTCGCTCTTTTCATCTGTCCTCCACCCTTTTCGCCCGTGTCTGTACTCCACTGTCCATATCTCCTTGCTGTCGTGCCGAGCGTACTCGCTTACAGAAACAGAACAAGCACGGCGCGACGTCAAAACGATCTACGTGTCACGTGTATCTATCGCCCTTTCCAGGTGTTCTCACCGCGTCATTGTTCCCCGCGTGCCATTGTCCGTTCTATCCCGATACTTCGTCCCGTTGCCCCGTCGCGATTCCAGCTAATTCGTCGCTACGTTTCAGCAACGCGGTGACCTGGAGGCGGCTCGATTCGCGCGTAGACCGATCGATCGATCGTGCCTGCTAACCGAAGAGTGCAACGAGATCGAACGTCATCGGTCCATTCAGCCGTGCACGCCTACAATCGCCGCAGACGGACGTTTTGTAGACGGCGGATGACGCCAGAAACGTCGGCCGTGTAACCGGCCGAGGAGTAACGTAATTATTACGGGGACGCGAACGACCGTAACGAGGCATGCCGTCATCTCCATCAATGATCCGCCGCCGGAGAAAATCGAGGAGACCCTGTTGCTCGACGACTCACGACGAAATATTGTTCGCAGCTTCGGGTTTGCGAAAGACCGACGAGAACACGGGGCGATCTTCTTCGAGTCGATGTACCCGTGCTATCCGGGAACGGGCAACGAAGCAGCGCATAAAGGCGGGTACACACTTGTTACCTCGTCCCGTTACTGACACCCGTTACCTCACATTTTGGTAACGAGGTTCGGTGTGGGACCCATTTCCTATACATCTGCCCGTAAAAATACGTCCAAATTTGTTACCGTACCGGGATTCGTTACCTAGTCAAGTGGTCTAGAAAAGGTCTAGGAAGAAATGTGAAGTGTGTCCTGATACCTCATGGCGTTACTTTTTACTTGGTTCTGCCGTCCCATCCGCTGTCGGTATTGTGACCCGCTCCAAAGGAAGCACTTGAGTCGCTTTTGAATAGTTATAGCTTTCTTTAAATTTGTATCTTTTCTGGCCACCTTTGGCCGGATTAGGTTGATTAAAGTTGATGATTCTAGTATAACAATAATTTCTAAGTCGTATATAATAAATCTCCATTATTTATAAAAATATAAAAATACTTATAAAAATATTTGACGAAGAACTTTTTGTTGATATATTGCGGCATTGATTTCTATCGTGTCTGTCGATCAATACTAATGGCGTTAATTGTATTAAAAAAGGGAAACTGATGTGTCGATTGAAATTGCATGGCTCTTGACCATGTGTTCTTTTATTTCGAATCCTTACCTTCTAAATCCTGCAATTAGATGGTCGAAAAGCTAAAAATTACTCCGCAAAAAGTGCGTTAGTTGTGACCGCGTCATAAACCTGACCGAGGGCCGAACTCAGCACGCACTCGCAACAGCCCTACGTCGCCAAGGGGGTCTGGACTATCTCATAGGCAAGGCCCAATGAGCCCTATCTCCCAAGACTAAACAGTCTACAATACATAGGAACAGCGCCGCACAGACGAGTTCACACATTTACGGCAGTTCATAGGGGAGCTAACACATTGGCAGTGGCGCAAGGACGAGTGCACACATCTACAGCTCCTTTGGAGCGGGTCACAATACCGACAATTCCCGATCAGCCGAACCAAGTAACGCGTTACGAAATGAGGGAGCAAGAAAAACTCCACATTTGCTCCCAAACCTCTTCCAGACCACTTGACTAGGTACTTATCGTGGTAACGGTAACGGGCCGAGGTAACAAGTGTGTACCCGCCTTAATATGTACGATATATGCACGTGCTTGCGTGTACATGTACGGGGGTTTTGCTGGGTGTATGGGTCGAAGATCGAGACGGAAGGGTCGCGCTTGAATAGGAGGGGGTGGTTGAGACGATGTCACGTAGCGCTGTACTCGCGATAACGGGGCAAGATTATGCGAAGGAGCCACCCGGTAGTTTCTAAGCGCGGTTTACCTGCGTGTTTCGGCGTGCGCATTATTCGACAATGCAGCCGCATTAAATTCCACGCGCGTGCATCATCGATGTGTAGATTAATTAATCGGACGGCCGCGCCGGTGCTACTAAGAAAACAGGAGTGTTATTGTAGACGGCCGTGTTATTGTAGATGAAAAATTACCATCGCGCGATCTCGCGATAATGAAAAGAAAAAAGAAGGAAAACCTGAGGGGAGAAGATAATGCGGGTTTACAACTTGCGATGCAGCTGATAAAATTCCGAAGAATCAAAGGATATCGGGATAAGTGGTCGGACGGTTCGCGGGAAGCGCAACCCGTGTGCGAGGAAGATAAGAGCGCTATCTATCTCGTAGAATGCTCGCGGTATCAATTTAGAGCTGATGATTTGTTTCCGCCTACGTGGTCTCTCGGCGGTTAGTCATCGAGACCCCTCGTTGAATACGCATCGGGCAAGCTTGTGAAGCATCTTCGAAACTCGAACGACAAATGCCACAGAATGTACACGCACAAGTACGCCCGTACGCCTTCTCTCCGATCGACCCTCCACTCGTATGCAAATATCTTCTTATCCTCCCGTTTCGTTCACCTTTCGCTTGAAAGAAGAAGACCACCGTCCGAGTTAATATCGCGTCGCGAGTTACATGTTCAGAAAATTCTTGCACGCGCCGTTTTCGACGCATGCACTTGCAAATTCGCCCGTGGAACGCGGTTGATTGCGCGCGTGAGATTCTAGTCACGCGTATGCATCTTACTCACGGGATTAGTCACCCGTTATCGATACACGCAGAAAGAAGTTTCTCGCTCTGAAACTCGCGTCGATCAGTTTCCACGGAGAGTTAACGAGAACGATGGACGTTATCCAACGTGTGCACATCTTTGTTGCTTGCGTAACGTCGCCGAATGATTCACAACCTTTACGATCAACGATTCGTTTCACGTTTTCCGCACCGTGAACGTAAAGGAAAAAAAAACGAAAAAAAAGGGGAAAAAGCGAACAAAAAATAATAAAAGGAGCGATTCAAGGAATCGTAAAAGCAAGACACGATAAGTCGCGATAACGGTAAGGCTACCGTTACATAACACGATTAAAATATGTCGGAACGTGGAAAAATTCTTATTCGCAATCGTGAGCATGTTTTTTTTTTTACAGGTATCTTGAATTTCCATGCTAATCGAATACCGAGCGTCGGCGTTGTACATATGTAGTCCCCTTACCTGCCCCCCTTTACATACGTACACGTACATAACATCTTCCATTTACTCTTTCGTCGTTAAATGTTCCGCAATTGCAGTTACGGATGCGCGCACAACAGTCTTCTTGTTCTCACGACGTCACGTTTTACCGCATGACATCACTCGCCCCTTCCTGACAAGAATTTGCGTTCGAGGAATATTCAAAGGCGCACGATCTTCAATTCGAATCGATAATATCATTACTCTGTTACCTGGGGATTGTATCGCGTGTCTGTCGACGTGTCGCAGTCGCGGCCGACGATGCAACCGTGCCCCACGGTCGCCCGTCCGTCATTTTGACGTACCTTCGCCAACATTGCGAAAGAGGAAAACGAAATTTTCGAACAGAATCAACGAGAGGTCTGGCGCGAAGGATGGATCGATGAAACAGGACGCTAGAACTGGTTATCCTGGAAGAGGGGGAGGCTCGAGACGACGGGTCTCGATTCTGATGCTGCCCTCAGCGTGACGTCATCGCCCGCTATGCACCACGAGGTTATCGGTCAGAATTGGCCTCACGAGGCACCAACTTCTCTCGCTAAAGCGAAACAACCCTGTATCACTGGTTCCCCCCGTTGGTGATGTTGGTGATGTTGCTGGTGTTGCTGACGTTACCGCGAGTAACTCGATCTTTCTTGCATCGTTCGCGAAATAGCCGAATTTTAAACGCAGACGTTTAAAGTACGAGTTGCCCTCGCGGCCACGCTTAAGGGGGTGATTGTGCGCTTTGAGCTTGGAGAAGATCGACCTTTTTTGTTACCTTTTAACTTATCTGTGTCGAAGGACACGGTGGAATTCGTAAAAAAAATAACGAAGTTACAGATAGTAAATGTATCCGAGATATAAAGTTTCATATAAACGGCGCGGAAACACGTTTCCCGACGTGGCCAGGACGATGAAACCACTGCTCTCGCTTTAGATTCCTTTCGGTGCCTATTTTATTGGAGCACACGGTCGCGCGATACCTCCGAGAGATTATGAAACACGCCACCCTTCCGTTTCATCTTGAAGGGGATAAATTATGGGAGAGACCCGCGACTACTGCAGCGCGAAAAAGGACGAGCGAAACTTTCCGGAGGAACGTGCGCGCTAATAGTCCGGTCACGTTCGCGAAACGTGCGTTATCGTCCTCGAAAAATAATAACGTGCACTCCAGGGCCAACTCGTTCGTATCGCTTGCCTCATTCGTGCGCACTGTTCTTCGACGTCGATTGTCGTGCAAATGCATGCTAGGCGCATACTCTTAGAAATTGCTCGATTAATCGGCGCACGGAGAACGACCACGGTACAGATGTGTATTGTGCCGCAAACGTAACGCCGTGATATTTTGCTCGACGATAAATTGCGATTAAAACGATCGCACCGTGAAACTTGCGAGCGCAATTGTACGATTGCGTTACTCTAGTTGCCCGCGCAGTTTCGTCACGTTACACTCTCGATCGGATAAACATCTCCCTTATTCAAAAGCCAGTTTCTGTTCCTGGCGAACACCCTCGTAAGAAGAAAAAATCCGATACCGCGCGAGATTGATTAAAATCCACGCGTCAACGCGATGCAAGCAAACGACTTTACTCGCAAATTTGTAGGAAAATATTGCGCGAAACGGTTTCCAGCTCGCAAACGATCGGCGTTCAGGAGAACGTTTCCCCTTTGGTAATCGGGAAATGTTTCTCAAGCGGTTGCCGCGCGGAAGATTGACGAATTTGCATTGCCGCGTACTGTCAAAGTAGTAATTGAGAAATCGAGGTTGATATCGCGGCCAGGATTGGATCGGAGTACGCAATTCGTGGATTCGTAAAGCATGCCACATGACGCGAGTACGGCCGGGCTCGTCTGCACTCGACTGCCTCGGACCCAACCGGATATGAAACAGACTCCCAGGGGTTAAGAGGCATTAATGGACTAACAGGACCGCTAATGATTCGTTAGCTCGTAGCAGGATCGCGACGTTCAACCGGTCGTTGTAATTCGGGTGGACGTCGCGGACGCGTGTATCGATAGCATTTAATCCAGCCGTGCTCGATGCTCTTTCGGCTAACCAAATGAAGGAGTCAGACACGACGGGGCTTCGCGAGAAAATGCGACGAGAACGACGTCGCGCAGACGATTGCCCGATTCCCAACATCTCTTCAGAATTCTAGCGTTAGACAACGATTACAGCCACGGCGTACCTACCACGAAACGCACTTTTAACGGCGACGTCTGAACCGGCCGACCTACAAATCGCAAATTCGACCCTGTTCCAACCTGTCTCCGCGACCAGTCTTCCTGTTCCGAACGAGGTTTTAGGGTCTTGACACATGACACTTGGCCCGTGAGAAGGATGACTTGTTTCGCGGACGGTGTTATTCTTTATTCGTGAATCTGTTGCTCCGTAATTCGGCTTCCGTAACACGCTCAAAGTGTTGCTAGATTGCTGGAGGAAACAAAGCGCTGGTCTCCCCTGGCTCCTGCATTCAGACCGTGGTAAAACAGTCTTGCACAACGTTTCTGTCAACGGTGCGCGGAAAGGTGGACAAAAGGTAAACGCGAAAGTATCTGCATCGTCGGCGGGCACTTTTTAAACGACTGCAGAGGCGACGGAAGAAGCTGCTGCGTAGAACAAGAGAAAAGTGTATTACTTACTTTCGGCAAGGATATTTACGCGAAATACTGGATACCTTGGGAGGAAAGGAAATTGCGCGTAGGTAAATTGTTGCACCGCGGTCGGCTCCTAGTTTCCGTAACGCAAATTTCACCTGTCGGGATAAGAATGTGGAGCATCGGTCGCGGGACGAGGCAGACCTGTTTCTCCACCCGGGTGAAAACCAGCGAAAAAAAAGAAGCTGAAGAATTTGCGGGAAACAAGAGGTAGGAAGAAATACGATTTCGACATTGCATTCTTCCTTTTCGTTCGTTACCCCTTTCGAATGTTTAAAACGCGGCCATGAACGGTTAGATGCCTCATTGAAGTACGCGCCGATCAATTTCAAGGTGTCCATTAGATGCAACCAAGGGTTGCTGTGCGTTAGGGGCGCAACCAGTCTGCAGCCGAGACAATATCAGTGATTCGTGTACGGGTGAAACGAAAGTAAAGAAAACGAAAGAGGAGACGCAAGGAAAAGACGCGAGAGAGGAAAGCTCGCGGTGAGGCGAAACGTTTGAAAGGATAAATTCACGGCCGGATCTCTTTCCCGGCGACCTCCTTTGGATTGTTTCCCGCGGCGGAAAATGCACAGGCGTCACGGCTCGACAGAAAAAATTCTGAAGCGTAAATATTTAAAAGCTACACGGTCGGTGTCGCAATCGCGATAATGAAACGAAAGAGCTCCGTTCAAACAACGCAGAAACAAATTCATTCCCGGATCTGTACGAAAATTACGATTAACAAGGATCGCGCTAAAATTAGCCGCGAACGGGAACAACGTTCACGAGATTAAAATCCGCGCACATATTTTTCGTGCCGCGACGGAAGCGGAGACTCGCGCCGACGGGGACCAAGGGTAGGAGAAGAGAGTTTACAGAAGGAGAAAGAGACGGAGACCGAGGGAACAAGTGTCGAGAGAAAGGTGAAGAACGAGAAGCTAAGGAGACCGGACGATAGGTCGATGAACTGGTCAGTGCTGGGCCTCGCGGCCCTCCGCCGCTC
Source organism: Nomada lathburiana (assembly GCA_963667235.1). Lineage (NCBI taxonomy): Eukaryota > Metazoa > Arthropoda > Insecta > Hymenoptera > Apidae > Nomada > Nomada lathburiana. The sequence continues at coordinate 11,988,739 of OY763905.1, read as the reverse complement.
TTCTTTTTTACTTCGTATTTCTTGTCCTCTCCTTGACTCGGACACAGCCCTCGCGGTACGATCCGGCGGCACGTTCGGTGAGAAAAATATCGGGGGCCGAAACTAGCATCGGGCAAAGCAGCGCCGCAAAATTTGTGACTAATACGATCGTCTCTCCGTTACCGGCCACAGCGGGAGAGAACACCGCGGTCCAACTGTGTGCACCGATTTCTCCGCACGCGACTTTCAATATCGTGGGTGAACTGGCTGTGCGAGTTTCGGTTGCTCGTTACACGAAAGGATATCCGGAGAATCGGTGCGACTATTACTCTCGCCGAGCTCCACATTCCCAATTTCTCTGATCACGCGAGAGCCCGGCTACGTACATACGCGTCGAGCCCATTGACGCATTAATTACGCTCGTTGCCGCTTTCGAATTTTTCTAACACGCTCGCTTAGAGAATCCTCTTACACCATCGAAATATTTCTGTACGCCTGTCATTGATCGATGCCAACGAAATCAAACGTACGCATCATGACTAAGACTTTCATTCCGGCAAAGCAGCAACACGCTCGATAGAATTTCAGGCTTGTATCGGCGTTTCTTTCAATCGAACTCGCGATATGGGAGGCGACCGTCTTTCAGATCCGCGACATCCATAAATGGCTTCTACGTTGCGTCTGCTTATCCTATCGAACGCCTAATCCACGAAAAACCGAGTTGTACTCGGTGAAACGTGAAAAGGGAACGGCGTTACCTTGCTCCGAAACCCTTCGATGACCGTCGCTATTGTTGTCACAATTTCTATCTTATCGGTCCGGTTCACGCGCGATATCGACGCCGAATAACTCGGGTTACGAAGCGTCTCGAGAATGCCAATCACTCACTGCTGGATCCAGATCGACGGAAAGTTATCGTACCACTGTTGCATCAACACGGTGTTGGAGCGCGTGAAGTGTTTCTTAACAGGTCGATAAAGCCCGTACCGCGCCCTTGTTTACGTTTAGGGTTCGTCATAGCGTCGAGACACCTTCGAGGGTACGGCGGGAGAATCAACATTTTTCACCTGTGCCTGCACGCCTCTCCGCGGCCAAAGGAGATCGCCAAAGTTTCGCGCGTCGAACAGTAAAACCCGAAGAAACGTGGCAACGATTGGTCGCGAGGCGAAACTTACGATGCCAGGTTGAAAAAAATGCAGTTCCGGCCGAGACGATGAATCGCGTCTACGCAGCATGTGCCTGACATACTGATCTAATTTTCATGGCTGCCGTTGATGTCGGTTCGATTGACTAGGCGATTTTGCGGTTCTGCGTTCCTTCCCCGCCGTACGGTCAGATCGGCCCCGTGTACCGTCGAATAATAATTACAAGTCACGCACGTCCCGTCAATGCTGTTCGACTGTAGCGAAAATCGCCAGAACGTACCGCGAGATCATTTTGTTTTTTTTGTTCGTTTCTGCCGGACAATCGCAGAGTGTATAATCAAGGTAGTTAACGCACGGTTAAGAAGGCGACCGTAGAAGTCGCGAGAAAATGAATTGCTCTAACGGGACGGTGTGCACGGTGTGCAAACGCGGTCCGTTTTAACATACGGTCAGGCCGGAGTATTCGGAAGAGAAGAGAGCCCAGAGAAGAGCAAAAGAGAAAAAACGAGGAGAACAACGTTGTCCTCCATCGCTTCTTCGTTTCCCACGTGCTATATACATAATATCGAAATATTCGACCTCGGGAAACGCGGCGACCGTTTTCGCCCATTGCATTCGCCGCTCTCGTAAAATCAGTATGTACCGTCCATGGGGCATTAGCTCAATCTGACAATGAACGTAGCCTTCCAAATACGCAACGCGCGTCCATTAAAATCGTGCAAATGATACGCCTCGCCACGGCGCGATTTACCTGTGCGCTATAAAAACATCTGTATCGGAGTACCTTGATAAGGGGGAAGAAGACGACACGGTTCGCTCGTTTTCGTGTAGCACGAGCGAGCAGCGGATCGTGTGCATCCAGTCTTTACGACTCCTGCGCAACACGAGGACGATGCAAGGGTTTAACGAACGCTTTGTTATCCTCGTTAGCGGAAACAAAGTGCAGGCAGATTCGCGTACCTAACGAGCCCAACGGTCCGGAAATCTTCGATTCCGGGGTGAGCTGGTGGCCGCGCAAGGGTGGAACGACGAGCGGTTCGAACTAATTCGGGGAGAGAAGAGTGTGCACAGGTGGCCAGAAGCAGCAGCCCGGTCGATCGAACCAGCCCGGCAGCGTCCTGAACGTGGACGAATTAATTTCCAGATTCGCGAAATTCGCAATGCTCGCCGCGTCCCCTGTGATAGAGTCGCACGACGCTAGGTGGTTACCTTTCATCCCGACCGGATGTCCAGGTCCGTTTGCTCAACAGCGTTTCCAAGTGCAGCTACCAACGCTTATTCGTGATTTAGAAATTCGAGGCCGCAATCGACACGTTCGCGCTTTCTGTATCGAGAAGCGGCACCGCGACCATTCGGCGATGATAAACGACTGATCGCAACGAGCTATCGCGTACTAGGCGTAACGCGGATTTAAGCTCGTACCGTGCACGGTTCCTCCTCTAGAGAAATTTCTTATCTTTCCCGCCAAACGGCCGGGGTCTACAGTTTGCACGAAAGAAAGCGGAATACTCACGGTTCTTGTTAATCTAAGGAAGAGCTACAGCCTGGAGGTCTAGCGTCCCGGAACCAGCTGAACGATTCAAACGGCACGATCGTGCATGTTGACCGCTTTGATGGCTCGATGCGTGGATCGGAGCGTAAGAAGATGCACCAGCAGCGTGGAGGAGTATCGCTCTCGTTCCCTTGACTTTCAGTTGGGTCGAAGGGGTAGCTGGTCCTGATGCCCTCTGCTGTCTCGTCCTCCTCTACCCCTTTCCTTTCCGTTTCGTGCCGTGTGACAGGCGACGCCGCAAAACGCGAAGACGCTCGTAACAGAGCTGGGAACGCGTTGAATCGCGATGGAACGGAACAACGGCGAACGAATCTAAGAAGCGAGGCTCGCGAACGATCTCGGTAGACTGAGCTTTCTCGCGTGGGGAGCCGCAGGGACGGTCGGCGCAGCTCCGTCGAATGGAGTTGCTCAGGCGCGCGTTCCCAGCGCCAGAATTCCAAACGGACGGGCAAGAAGGCGCGTGAAGCGCGACCGCGAGCACGCCCGAATTCGTATGCGCGATTGCACAGTACGCTCGTTGTACACCTTTGCCGCGTGCAATCCTTACCACATTGCTACCGTTCCCGTATCTCCGCGAGCATCATCTTTATGTTACGCTTTTGTCTGTATTCGTTCGACAGCGTCTGGCAGAACGAAGGGAACGGAGTTCCTTTGGATGATTAAATTGGTATATTTCTTTTGTTGAAAATTTTACATCTGTTGCGAAACAACAACGAAGAACATTTTGCTGACGTAAATGAAATACATGTGTCCTGTGACGGGGAACGGTTTCGCGAGAAAAGCGATATCGTATCGAAATGCATGAAAACGTAGTGGACAACGAGTGCTATGCGTTGAACGTCTGTGTACAGGGTTCGTTGCGCTTATATCGCGATCCAAACCGCCATTATAAATGCTCGTTAAAGAATTAATTAACTATCCTCGGCGTACTTTCGCATGTAATTCATTTTCCCTCTGAGCCGCAAAAAACGCAACGTTCTGTTTCACGCGATTAACAGGCACGTCAATTTTTAGATAGATAAGAATTTGAACAGTGTAATTTTCAATGAAATACTGCCTATGCCGTTTTCGATACACGAAAAAGTTCGTTTTGTAATAAATAATTTGGTCGAGTTATTTGGTCAGAAGTAAGATTACAAATAGGGACACTATCATTGAACTAATCACAGTGCTCGATGTCGCGGAATTACATTGATCCGTCGTGCAGGTATTGCAATTCGTTACATCAGCGCAAATATTTTCTAGGGCGGTGCAGCCTCTTAGTACACCAGTCACATTAGATTCAGGATTCCCTGTGAAAGAAAGCCGGTCGTTATTAGTGATTCGAGGCAAAGTGTATATTGAATTTACAATGAGGTACAATATCGCGTGAAAAAGTGACCCACCTTTAACATCAACTTTGTAGCAACGAAACGTTTCCGCTTTCGCGTTGAATGGGTCGACTCGTGCGAATTTGCCAATGACGCTCCTACGCCTTCTATCTGTAAATGTACGTGAAACGGATTAAAATGAGGCACTATACGAAATAGATGAATGTCATCAGCTCTTTCATTTTTCTGTGCCCGAGTAGAACAACTAGGATTCTACTATGTAATCAATAGCAATCATATAATACTTGTAACAAGTAGGCAAGTATATATCGATGTCCTAGTAATAAATATACCACTTGATTTATGAAATTAGGAGCAATTACTACACAAATTGTTATTAAACTAATTCGCCACTGGACTTGCTTGCGTACTTGCGCTCAATGTTTCTGGTTGCGATGATGCTGCGCTCGATGTTTGTGGTTGCGCCGATGTTGCGCTCGATGTTGCGCTCGAAGTTTCTGGTTGCGACGATGTTGCACTCGATGCTGCGCTCGAAGTTTCCGGTTGCGACGATGTTGCACTCGATGTTGCGCTCGAAGTTTCCGGTTGCGACGATGTTGCACTCGATGTTGCGCTCGAAGTTTCTGGTTGCGACGATGTTGCGCCCGATGATGCACTCGATGTTGTGCTCGATGTTTCCGGTTGCGACGATGTTGCACTCGATGTTTCTGGTTGCGACGATGTTGCACTCGATGTTGCGCTGGATGTTTCCGGTTGCGACGATGTTGCGCCCGATGTTGCGCCCGATGTTGCACTCGATGTTACGCTCGATGTTGCGCCCGATGTTGCACTCGATGTTGCACTCGATGTTACGCTCGATGTTTCTGGTTGCGACGATGTTGCACTCGATGTTTCTGGTTGCGACGATGTTGCACTCGATGTTTCTGGTTGCGACGATGTTGCACTCGATGTTACGCTCGATGTTGCGCCCGATGTTGCACTCGATGTTACGCTCGATGTTTCTGGTTGCGACGATGTTGCACTCGATGTTTCTGGTTGCGACGATGTTGCACTCGATGTTGCGCTGGATGTTTCCGGTTGCGACGATGTTGCGCCCGATGTTCCGCCCGATGTTGCACTGGATGTTGCGCTCGATGTTGCGCTCGATGTTTCCGGTTGCGACGTACTCGTTGTTGAACTAGGATTCGGGCATTCTTCTAACATGGCATCAGTTACAGTACCACAATCGTTTTCATTTGTTGGCTGACATACGTAACATTGTAGTGCATCCCCTAATTAAAAGAAAACAAATATAAGTATTTCCTGGAAAGGTTTACACACTGTTTGGATATTGGAATGAACATTTTCAACAAATTGATTGATCAGCGTTCAAAATACGAAACGTTAAGAAATTGCAACTAAATTAGTTTCAGATTTATTTGCTGAACGATTAGTTGGACCAGTACTTTACCTGGTTCGAAGGCAGCCAGGCCGAGAATAAATAGAGTGACGACGAGTCCCCGTACTGTCATATTCCCAAATTGTATTGTTCGATTCACGTTAATAGGACGATCATTCACTCGCGACTGTTGAAGAGCTTGGGGATGTAGAAATAGTCTTGTTAAGCTTATCACGATAAATTGTCCGCTTATCTCATCGACAGCCCTAATCAATATCATTTCCTTGGCGATGCGCGATTAAAACATACGCAAAAAATTGTCTTATCCGATTATATATCACATTATAGATATCGAAAATCCGTTGTTCCCCTTTACCTGTTCAGGCTCATCTGCCGTGCCCATCTCACGAGCTATCTTACTGCTTTCGCAAGGCATCAAGTTTAATTATCGATGAATCAAAAGGGTATAATTGTAGATGTTTGGAGTTGCATTTTTATGACAAAGACAACGCACATTTTAATTGGCAAACTACAAATCGCACGACGATATTTGTTATAGGGGAGAGATACGCGGAGCATTGCATTATTCAGCAACCAGAATTTTTCGATTCAAAATTTACTGAAAAATAATTCGTTTCGTAAAGTTTATATTTATTTATAGAAATAATATAGAACAACAAAAGTGAAACACGATTTGCGGACATCGTGTTTCTAAAAACTATTCGTCATTGGAAGTAGAAATTGCATCGTACAAAAATCTTCCGAGTATCTATATTGTTATCTACGTATACATTTTTATCCATTAAATACAATGTTCGAACAGATAAAGGAGAGAAGATAGTGGAAATAAAATGCGACGGTGGTGAAAAGTATTCAGCTTTATGTATTAAATCAAACTCGTTCACATGAATAGAGTAATTAATTTTCTATCGGTTATCGTTTGAGTAACAATAAGATAAACTTATTTTCAATATCAAAGTCGAATAAATTGCACCTCCAATACCTTACCCATCTGACATTATCAGAATATCACTTCTCCCGTTTTAGTAATTAAGCCAAAGGTAGGATAAGTTCGAAATGAATCAATAATCGTGACCAATTGAAATATTCGTTGGTCGATTGGCAAGAAAAATAAAGATAATAACGGTAGTTATTAGTAGAAATAACTGAAAATAGTAGCGTACACGAGTTGAGCAGGATTACTTGTAAACGATATGTTATCAGTATGCGGCTCCAAGCATTGAAATGTTCCAGATACGGATACCTTTCATGAATTTATATAGTTCAAATATCTCTTTGACACGCTGTCGGTAAATAACACGTGAATAATAATATCGCTGCGTTGATCATTTTGATGGCTTTTTTCTCATATAAAATGCGGTGCGAAGCAAACTGAAAGGTATACACTTCAGGCACAGCAATATTCAACGCGGAACGAAAAGGAACATCTGAAAAATGAAATCCTTACTTAGTATTGCATTTATGCTTATGGTTGTTTTTATTTCATTGAGCTACGCGGAACCCGAGCCTGATCCCTCACCAGAGGCTGTAAGTTGAATTAATTTGCTCTAATACATGACTGAAATGAACAAAACCTGCCACACAACGTGGAGCTCTATTGTATTGGATGCAGAAATTGATAATTTCGCAGGACGTATGTTATTACATCTGCGAAACATTGATGTATCCCATTTTTTCAGGATCCAGAAGCAGGACTCCTCGCAGGAGTAATGAAGAAGCTACTGCCTATGATCAAGTCCCACCTAAAAGGTTAGACCCTTTTACTCTGAGCAAGATGATGAGCAGTATATTTAAACCTGGGATCTACGTATCATGCGATGTATAAAATTCAGAATATAAATCCTTGGTATATTAAATAATCATCTGAAAGGTTTACAATCTGTTTTTATTTCTACAATCACTGTCCCTTCATTTTGTGTACAACTTTAAGCGGCAGACCTTCGAGACAGACAAGTATATGTCGATCTTGTTTACAATTCAAGCATTGCCTCTTATTAAAATACAATACGCGGATACATACAATTATATCTTCCACTATGGTTACCCCCCAAACTCCGCTACGCAACCGGACAGGTGCAACGTATTCAACAAAATCAATTTCAGGAGGAAAGGCAAGAAAATCATTATCATGGATGCATTACGCGTTGCAAGAGAAACTGGATATTTCGCCGAGGCAGAAAATGAGTACCGAGATATTCAAACACGTCGTTGCACGTAAAGGAGTCTACGCGTGAGAGGTAACGCAACCTTGACTCGCGTCGGGATAGTCGAGAGCGGTGTTCGCGCAACAAGAAGGCCAAAGCTCTGACGGCTTTGCATTCACGATCCTGCTGTAGAGGAAGAGGTAGTCGCTACTCTTGACCAAGTTCAGGGTTAACCAGTCGCACCGATGCAGTGGTATACGTTTTTCCGTCGGCCGGACGGGCGTTGGGCTGTGCTCACGAAAAAAGATCACCGCGAAACTCTCGTGCAGAGCCATAGCTGGTTCTCCGACGAGCAATTATATCTTCGTTTCAGTTAATCCGCTCCTCCGAGTCCATCCTCCTTCTCGTATCTAGATCGTACCCTTGCTCGCACCTTCAACAACAGGTACCGCGTTTCAACGGCACCGTTTCGTTGCCCGATGGTCGCGAAATTTGATCAATGCCCTATCAATTCTGTTCCTCTTCGATTCTGAGGGCGCAGAGAATGTTGCACGGTTCATTTTTTGTTCATTTGCAGGAGTACCTAGAGTCCCTCGCTTCCCACAATCGAACGCAGTAAACCTCTGCGATCCTTCGGATACGAGACGCAGATGCTTGAGCTCGGTTCGACGCGACGAAGGTTTCGAGCCTCGAAGGGAGTCTCGCCTTCCTCCCGTTCCTCCCCGTCTGCTTTACCTTCGCCGCGTTCACGTATGCCACTCGCAACTTTGGTATCTCCTTCTCCCTTTCTCTCTCTCTCACGCTCAACCCCCTATCGTGTCTACGTCTTGGAATGCGGTTGTTCCACTCTTGCACCGATGCTACACCGGCTCCATTATGCGCAGCCGAGTCGCGTGTACGTAAGGACGGTTATGATGTAAGCAATACAACCTCGGGGGAAGAATTATCGAACCGCGCCTGTTTAATTTAAGCAGCCGTGTTGCGAATTCGCAACGTTCGTCCGATCAATGACGCGACGTGGACCGTCGTCACGGGAGAAGGCTGCTCCGGACCGGCCGTTTGTTGTACTCATCTTCGATGTCGCGAATATCCGACGGTTCCATGAATCCGCTGTCCTCGTAACGAGTGCACCTCGAGCCCGGTGATCTAGGAGGATGCATTGGATGTATGCTGGAACAAAGCAGCGATAATTGCGATAGTCCTAGACGGAAGTGTATCAGATAGGCGCATCCTCCCGGCTGCGGGAATTAGCGCATCAAATTCATCGCGTTGGAGACGAACGAACCGGCCCGAGATACGCGTCGCGTAGAATACGAGGGAAACGATTGATTCACCTGGTGCACCTGGACGGGCTGGTCTCCAACGGTTCGTCGTATCTGCGCGACAGCATCGTGAAATCGCGATGCGCCGCTACTATTTTCTGCAGCCGCGAGATTATCTCGTAATCGGGTGTACAGATTGGTTCGGACAGTAACTTCGCCACGGACACACGGAAGCATTGCAGCTGAAACAGGAAATTGACGATTCTGTGTCAACCCCGACCCAACGGTTGTCCCATTAAAGCGTCCAAGCGCGCACTTAAAAGCGACACGCCAAGTGTGCCACGCGAGTCAGCTTTCCCTGTTCGTCGGCACTTAACGAAACACGCTGAAAGAAATACCTGGGATTCCCTTTTCGTAAGGTCCGAAAGATTTTGCTTGACCTGCGCCAGCTCGTCCCTGAGTAGCTGCGACGAGTGATCGTTGATGGATCTCTCCTGTTCGGCTGTCTCGGTGGTGCTTCTTATCTGCTCCTTCAGCAACGTTAACTTTCTATTGCACCGGGTCCTCATCATCTCGCTCTCGACCAGACGTTTCTGAAGCTCCTCTATCTTCCGGCTGCGTTCCAACGCGGCTATCTAGTTTCGACAAATGCACCCCCGTGAGTTTCGTAGGCACACCTCCGTGGTGATTAGTCACCCGTTCACCTTGTAATCCGCCGCCTCCGTCAGTTGCGAGCTTAGCTCGCGATTCCTCGCTCGTTCCTCCGAAAGTAGAATCTGCAGCCGGTCCAACTGTTTCGATAACTTCTTCGCCCTTCGAGCAAACGTTCCTCGTTAGCGTTGGTTCGAACCGGAAAAATGCGATCCGACGCGAATGTTAAACGTCACACGAATAACCTACCGAAGGTTCGCCTCGTCCCTTTCGCTTTGTAGCAGCGATTTCATTCTGACGCTGTCTTCCTGAAGCGAGAGCTTTCTGCGAAGAAGATCCAGATGAAGATCCCTTCGTTGCAGTTGCTCCCTTAGCGTCCTTACGCGACGCTGCAGCTGATACACCACCGAGGTCTGAACAGAGAAAAGGATAAGAAGGCTAACGATTTTTTTGGTGTCTTTCCTTATCGTACGAAGCGTTTTCATTGTACTCGCGTGGCCGAAACGCAAGATCTGATCGAGAGGGAGAGAGAGAGGGAGAGTGAGAGTGAGGGGAATCTCGAGCAGCGTCGCGTTTCAACGGCGAAATCGAGATACTCGGTTGCACGAAAATCAGCCTGCGGTCAGCCAGAACGGCTTACTTCTTTCATAGAATGAAGCTCGTGGAAGGATCGCTCGCGCTGAAGGATCCTCGGTAGGGTGGTGTAGTTGCAGCGCGAGTGCTGCGAGACCGCGGAAACCGAGACCGCACGATTTGCGACGCAAATGAACACAGAACAAACGGAGATCATTAGTAATCCGATGAGAGAACATTGAACGATCGGTTTCGCGCGTCGTCATCTTTACCTTGTCGACGAGCTTGTCGGTCTCCAATCGGGCGAGCTGTTCGGCGCGGACCAGCAACGACTCCGTTTGCAGCTCGAGGCCCATGTCGCCGGTGATTTCGTCCATTTGCATCGCCTTGCCCAGCCGCTCCAGAAACGTGGCGAACTAGAACATAGGTGTGTCTAGGATCGTTTCCATGAACTCTCCGACGTTCAATCCCATCGCGCAATACCGTTTCCTTGTCCCTGCGCAACGAGTCCTTCGATAACTCGCATCCGGACAGCTCCGACTCCAATTTGCGAACTCTGTTCTCCAGATTGGATCGTTCCTCCTCGAGTGTTCGCACCTGGGCCATCGTCGTCTCGATCAGCTCGTTCTGCCGATCCGTCGATGCCGTCGCCGCGTTCACTTTATCCCGCAGGCTCTGTATGCTCTAGAGAAGGAAGGATTATCAAGTGGTTACGCATCTCCAGGTTTCGCACGACACTCGGGCGCAACGCGGCGACACGTCGCCGAGCGGGCAAAGACGGAAGCGTAATCGAAAGAGAAATACAAGAGCCTGATCTTTGTTCTCGGCCAGGATCTCCCTAATGCGATCCTTAATGGAATTCTCGTGCGACTCGACGAAGCAGTTCGGAGCGCCGACGAGTATCGCCATGGATTCCAGAAGGTGCCGGGCATCGGTTTGCGCGCGAAGCGCCTTTTCCTCCCGAAGCTTCAGATCCTCTGTGGAAAAAGACAGAGGCAGCGAAAAGTCACGACGAAACGTCGGCACGAGAGTGTGACAATCGCGGAGACGTATGATATAATTGGTTTATCTCCCCTGACCGCATAAACGGAATACGCGATGCCGCAAATGATTATTGCTCCGAAATGATGTCAATGTTGTGTCACTTCGTTTATCAATGGATTGTATCTTTCCTGTTCCAAATAAATGAATAAACAAATAACATTTCGCGGACGTTTCACCTCGTAGCTGCCCGATCAAAGCTTCCTGGCTCGATATGTTCCCGCTCGCGTTGCTTATGCTTCGATTGGCGTTGACCAGCTTGTCCCGCAAATCGTTCAATTCCCTCTCGGAAACTCTGTGCTGCATCTCAACGCATTCCTTGTCCTGATGAGAGATGATCGACCGGTAATCTCGCGTATCTGCATATCATCGTTATCGCGTTACCGCGTACAGGTATATCTGACCTGTCTGAGACGTTCCAACTCGACCAGCTGCGAGGACACTTGTCGTTGCAGTTGTTCCTTCTCGGCGACCGTCCGATCCAAGGCATCTCGACAGCTCCTAAAGTCGACCTGAATATTCGTCAGCTGGGTCTCCGCGTTGCTGCCCTTCGATCGAAGACGATTCGCCTCCTGCACCAGCTCGTCGACTTTGTGGACCACGATCTCCGGGCTGGCGTAAACGGTTTCGCGGTACTCGATGCTCAACGCGTTGGCCAGCTTCCGGGTGAACTCCTTCGTCGAATAAGCGACGAGGGGAAATGTTAAAAATGAAATTGACCCGGCCAACGCAACGATGGAAATCGAATTGGAGCGTATGTTAAACGGTGAACCTGGAAGCTCGAGCGAGCGCGTTCCCGCGACTGACTCTCCTCCGACACGGCCTGCTCGAGCTGACGTATTTTCGCCTCGTATTCGCGAAGCTTCTCCTCGTGGTACTTCAAGTCCCTTTGCAGGCCCTGGATCGCGATTTCGTTCTTCCCGTGCACCCCGTACAGGCTCCTCTCGCGCTCCTCCAATTCCTAGGGACGGGTACTAATTCGGTGAAAGCAGTAACGGCGACACGATCGAATTCGGACGACCCGACTCGGGTCCGGTGAAAAAGAAAAAAGAGAGACGAGCAGCGACCTGTATGCGTTTCTTTAAACTCAGGACGATTGAATTCTGTCTGGCCGCGTGCTCGCGTAGACGATCAGCCTCTGCCTGCAATTCCAGCACCCGTTGATCCCGGGACCTTACGAGGCTCTTCGTTTCCTGAAGCTGGATTATCGAGCCACGAATTAATCGCACGATCCGATCGAAACCGCCGATCAGAATGGATGATAGTAATCGGTTTACCTCGGACATGAGTCTGTCGCGTTTATACTCGAGAGCGGCCAGCTCGCTTCTCAGCGTAGTAGTCAGATCGTGGGCCATGGCTTCTTCTTGAGCGATCTACGGTAAGAATGTCGCATCGATTGGGCCCCGAATGACTTCCATGATTTGGGCCATCATTTGGAAGCTCCGTAGATGCGGAAAACATTCGATTCGCCTTTCGTGAATACGGAGGGGGTGGTGACGGTGTCGAGGATAGCCGAGGGAGCCACTGATAAAGGCATGCAGCGACAGGTAAAATCGATTCTGTGGAACGCTATGGCAACCGAGCCCTTGTTTCACGCACCGGTCAATATGTATGTTTAAGAAACGCACGTACAGCGTATAAACGATGAATAATGTGGACACGTCGAACGGTGAACAAAGGACATATTGAAATTCCGTCGAAATTTCATCGGAATACCGCCGCAGCCTATTTGAGGCTGTCCCCGCGAATCTACGAGAACCGTGAATGAGACCATAGTGAGACGAGTACTTGATTGTACGCTGGAGAAAAGAAAGATCCAAGGATAGATACCGTTGTTAAATGAAATTATAATCCACCCCTGTCGTTCGGCTCAACGGCTTTCGGAATCCAATCGCAAATACCCGCATCGTACAGATATACGATTGTTATCGCTTTGTTGTAACCCGCGATACGAACGTACAAAAAGAGAAATTCCCCCTCATTAACTCCGCTTGGTTAAGTTTATTTTTTTATTGAGAAATTCTACCAGTTGCCCCGGTCTGGCCGTGAATTGTAACCGTGTGCAATATACTCGAACGGAAGATGAGTAATCGCCTTCGCGATAAACGAATTCACCGAACGGCTCTAATTTTCTCGGGATTTAAAAGATTAGTGACAAAAAATATTATGCCATGTAAGATGGAAGTGCATCTGACTGTTCGTCGCGGCGAGTTGATAATGTGCATCCGCTTGTACGTGTGCGTTACATGTGCGTGCACAGAACAGAAACGCCGGGAAACACCGGATGAACAATGAATAAGCAGTGCACCTAAAGCCCTGTGAAACGTGTAATGACGTAACCTGGCGAGAAACGAGAAAAGACCTTTCCAGGTGACGATATGCAAAGAGTTTCGAACAATCGTAGATCCTCTTCCGTGGCTGTCGTCTCCTTTCCACCTGTCACTGCCATCCCTGTCCCTTTCGCCTCCTTCGATTCATCGTCGCTCGACATTTTACCTCGAACGCTGGATTCCGCTCGTTTCTTTAACACTGTACACCTACGAATTCGTTGCACCTCCCGAGGTAGCTTGGGGAAGAGTTGCTTCCACCATTGACATCTTATTGCAGCCCCTTCGGATTTGCACACCCCTCCATACGGAATGTACGAGGGTAGAACAGCGTCTCGACAAAAACGAACCGTTGATGCGCAACAAACCGTCGTCGGTCTAACAATCCCCACTTCCACGCGGATATCTCAAGACAATCGAAATTGATCGATCCACGAAAATTGCCGTCCGTGTCTTCGAGCTCCTTTCGAAGAAATATATTCACGTCGAAATATTTTGCGGCGTTAGATCTTGCAGAAAGATTTTTCATAATTGCATTAATATTTTTATTATTTTAATTGAAACTTAATAAACTCCAATTCGCACAGTCGATCAATGAAAAAAAGGGGATACATTTACAACTTGGTAGGTAATTCGCATTTGCGCGTAAAAAATGATAAGCTCGTGAATCGTGACGATGAATGAAAGCAGTTAAATTTTATTTTATATTTTTAACTGGCCGTCAGCGTTGTTTGAAATTTTGTGGACGAAGTAAAAATTAGCTATAAAAATCATTTATTGTTATAGTAAACTCTTATCGCGATAATATAGGCATAAGGGTACGCATATGTCCACAATAAAGATTGCGTTTGACTATAAATAGTGTAAGATTCCTTAGCAGAGCAACGGCGCAGAGAAATAAGAGAACAATGAACGTACTATTCGGAAAACTAATTGCTCTGGTAGTTATAGTTGCATGTTTTGCAACAACCATGGCTGATCCTGTAGCAGATGCGGTATGTAATATATGTACTATTGCGTTTTAATTTTGATTTGTTGTTACTAAGTGATATACAATTATATCTAAACTTTTCTGCACCTGAATGATACAATTAATTTTTCCAGGATCCATTAAATCCGAAACTTCTGGGATCTCTCGTCGGCAAGTAATAGTTGAAGGGAGTATTGAGCAATTAATTATTTGCGCATGTTGAAAAATATATTGTTGAATCAGTACACTAGACTGATTGTTGTTATTCGCAGCTATTACAAAATTTCTAATGGAATAAATCTATTGAAGAAAATAAACCTTTAGCTGTTTGCATTTTGCTGTTGTCTCTTACAAACCCTTCTCTAATAAATACTTTATCAAGTGGCCGCCGTTTATAAGTAGAGGACGCTAAAATCAGCGTCAAAGTCGGTATGACAGTCACATTGTGCCGCGGTAGTCCATCAATGTATTCTTTCGGCTAGAATTTTCGGAATCTCGAGAATCCCTTACCAAAAAATGTAAAGGTAATTTAATTTAGGAATTGCCTGCCTAATGCAAAAACTCGTTTAATTTAGGAAATATTTCATTAACATTTTTTTCTTTTCATGTTATTACTTATCTTCAATACGATTGTATATCATGCAAGTTTGATACATTGTAAGAATAATAATTTTATAAAGATATATTGCTAGTACTCATACAATTCTACTTATTTCTACATGATATCAATTCGTATCTGTTGGCGAGATCGCTTGACACTATGGCGCGGCATCACTATGCTACTGCGCACTCCCGCCAGTCAGCGTCGCATCCCGCCAATCTGGGATCGATTGTTCTTGCGATTCTCGAAACAAACGATAGAAACGCTATCAAGTAAAAGAATGCACACAAAAGCACCAATATTGCAATGATTGGGGCAACGCTGATTTGAGCGTCCTTTGCTCATGATCAATGTTCAGCTGAAGAACCATTATTTACTGAAATAGCGTTGGGGACACGAGTCATGCACTATTTTTTCGTCAAGCTTAAGAAACTAGTTTATTTACATTTTTATTTATAAGATCAAGTGAACACAGCTTAAAAATCATATATCAACATTTCTATTATTCTTCTTAGTATACCAAATTACCTAAAACTGCAGCTCAGGAATTAAGAGGAGCAACCTCTGCATTCACTTTTACTCCTGAGCATCCGTTTTTGCTACGCTGCACCATATTTTGTACGCGACAATCCAGTATCCCGTAATTATTATTTAAATTATTTTCTTTGTTATTTCCTTCCCTCTCATTTGACACCTCAGAGACTAAAAAATAACCACCAGGTGCCGAGATATACAATTTATAATTAATATCGCTTTTTATAAGTTGTCGATATCGTCGACTGTGACATGGAAATGTTACTGGCGTTCTAGCCCCAAATCGCCCATAAAATTGTAAGTGGCGCCATCTCGCGTTTGCGGCCTTTTTTGCAGTTTGCCGCGCCTTCAAAACCGAATTCCTGGATTACATCGTTAATTTAACCAATTGCGTATTACTCGGCTTCTACTGGGTATTTTATAACCGGACCGGTCTTAAATTAAAGCTACGAACAATAGCTGTCTCCTCCAACAGATTCAACAATATGGTATTTGCGGTTTAAAAGTTATAAACAATTGAAAAATTGGCGAAAATGAACTCCGGGTCGTTTCGATTATCTCGACTTCCCGAGGTGCTAGATTAATGATCAAGTGCTTAAAATGAAAGTAAAGGATGCTGCCACACGACAATTAACGCTTTAACTATACGCGGGAGCTATTCTAAAGTAGGAAGAGATTGTTCCTTGAACCGAGAGCTTTAATTTGAGAAGTCGCTGATTAAAATCGGCCCAGCACAAGATGAAATAATTGAATTTCTTTAAAGAAATTATAAACAAATGCGATTACTCCCACTTCCCGGCGAGATACATTAATGATCAGAGGACATAAATTAAAGCTAGAAGTATAAGCTGCCATCTCCAATAGGTGTGAAAATGATACCATGTGTTCATTTGTTATAAACTATTAAACAATTAAAATTGTTATTACGGCCAACTGCATATATTCACAGCAATGGGGTATTTTTTGTCGTGTAGCTTATTCGCTTCCCTTCCATTTGACACCCTACTTATTAAAAAACAACCACCAGGAGCTAAAATAATTGCAGTGACCCAGAGTTCATTTTCGCCAATTTTTCAATTGTTTATAACTTTTAAACCGCAAATGCCATATTGTTTCAACTGTTGGAGGAAATAGCTATGGGCCGTAGCTTTAATTTAAGACAAGTCCGGTTAAAAAATATGCACTACAAGCCGAGAAAAACGCAATTGTTTAAATTAACGATGTAATCCAGAAATTCGGTTTTGAAGGAGCGGCAAAGTGCGAAAAAGGCCGCAAACGCGAGATGGCGCCACATGTCCGGTTATCGACATATCGTTACCGATAAAATTAAAAAAAATTCTTATCTCGGCTCCTGGGGGTTGTTTTTTAATAAATAGGGTGTCAAATGGAAGGGAAGCGAATAAGCTACACGACAAAAAATACCCTGTTGCTGTAAATATATGCAGTTGGCCGTAATAACAATTTTAATTGTTTAATTGTTTATAACAAATGAACGACTTATGGAATATTCTTAACATCTCTTGGAGATGGTAGCTTATACTTCTAGCTTTAATTTATGTCCTCTGGTCATTAATGTAGTTCGCCGGGAAGTGGCAGTAATGGCATTTGTTTATAATTTCTTTAAACAAACTCAATTATCTCGGCTTCTACTGGGTGGATTTTAATCAACGACATCTCAAATTGAAGCTCTTGATTCAAAGAACAAGCTCTTTCTAGTTTAGAATAGTTCCCCTGTATAGTTGCCGTGCAATTTCCAAACAAATATTTAAATTGTTTATAACAAATGAACAGCGCATGGAGCATTTGTAAATCGTTTATTGTCGTGTAGCAGCATCCTTTACCTGCATTTTAAGCACACAATCATTAATGTAGCACCTCGGGAAGTCGAGATAATCGAAACGACCCGGAGTGCATTTTTGCCGATTTTTCAATTGTTTATAACTTTTAAACCGCAAACACCATATTGTTGCAACTGTTGGAGGAGATAGCTATTGTTCGCAGCTTTACTTTAAGACAAGTCCGGTTAAAAAATATGCACTAGAAGCCGAGAGAAACGCAATTGTTTAAATTAACGATGTAATCCGGAAATTCGGTTTAGAACGAGAGGCAAACTGCGAAAAAGGCCGCAAACGCGAGATGGCGCCACGTATACTTTATTTAATGCTGTTTGGCTTTAGTGCCCGTGGGCCGCACCGTGCACGTTCGGGAATGAATTGTTTTCGTCGTGTGAAGAATAAACTACTGTTATTTTATAAACGTTATGAAAAATGTTGTTTCAATTACGTCACTTAGCATGCAGAAATGTCGATACGTCATTTTTAAACATTTTCCGTCACTATGTAATTTTCCTTCTACCTGTTGTAGTACTTGATTACTCAATATATTTCACGTTAATTGTATGTCAACTTTTATTTAGGCAAGAGCAGTAGCTAATGCTCAACGAAAAGAAAAGGCAACAACGGACACAACAAACCAGAAAAATGGAATACCAATAATAGTATGCAAAAAGAAAATGTATAACTTTTACAAGGGTGATAGGTTTACAAATAAAACATCAGAGCTTGCCAGTCACGGATGGAAACACCGAACCACTAAAGACGATCACTTTTACATATATCCTTACAATGTTGTATGTATCAATTGGAATAATCTCTATCGACCTGTCTAAGTAGCATAATATATTTCACAATTGTAACTAATTTCAGGGCTATATACAAGAGAACGATGAAAGTGATATTGAAACATTTAGAGAACTTCAATTTAATCCTATTCTGTGCGATAATTTAAGAAGCGTCGGTGTAGAGAAACCTCTGGAAATCCAGCAGCTGGGAATACCAAAGATCATGCAAGGCTACAATACACTTCTAGCTGCAGAGACAGGATGCGGGAAAACTATTGCTTACCTGTTACCATTGGTAATGAAAATCTTGAAATGGAAAGAGATTACGCAGAGGAAATTAAACACTCCGTTAGGTTTAATTGTGACTCCCTCTAGGGAGTTGGCAGTGCAAATTGCGGTTTGTAACAAGAATTCTGCTTCGTATATTTGTATAATATATATGATAATGATATTTCAAGAATATCGTTCATTCTTCTTTAGTTAGAGCTAATAAAAGTATCCAAACATCTTGACATCAAAACGAAAATGATTACTGGCGGAAGAACGAAAAAGCTTATAGTAGATCCTCCTACTGGTCAGGTTGACGTACTTGTTTGTAGTTTTGGAGTTATTAGCAAATTAAGCACAATTGGTGTTTACGACCTTCGGTCCGTAAGATTTGTCGTCTTAGACGAAGCGGATGCTCTGTTTCACCATACGTTCGAAGATAAATTACGAGTCTTTATGAGGAGATTATCCGTACGTAGAAGAAAAACAGTACAGCAGCGTGAATATCTTTCTAGGCATGTTTTACTCATTTTTTTTTTCATTTATTTAGGTTGGATATTATCAAGAGCCTTCGGAAGATGAGATTCCTTCAACATCTCAACTTATTTTGACCTCTGCGACGATTCCGTCGCGATTAGAAACCGTATTAGATGGTGTTTTGGATGTGGGTAGTACGATTGGAATTACTTTTACGCTGTTTCCATTCTATAACAAAAAAGATGACGATTCACATTTATTTCTTTCGTAGCCAAGATCTGTGGAACACGTGACGACGGAAAAACTGCATAAAATATTGGTGCCGCAAAAATTTATGAGACTAATCCCGAGTCAAAAACCAATAGAGCTTCTGAAGTATATAAAACCCAAAGCATTAAAGAAACAACGCACAATCGTATTCAGTAATAATAATGGTACTTCTTACTGGCTCGCCATGTTTTTAAACGAATGCGGTATCAAGTGCACCAATTTAAATGGCGATATGCTATTACATGAACGACGCGGCAAGTACGGAGAATTTATAAATGGTAAAACAATGGTGTTGTCAACGACGAACGGTGGATCCAGAGGCTTGGACACAGTGATGGTTAATCATATTTTGAACTACGATTTTCCATTGGATACAGCGGATTACATTCATAGGTAATAGGTTCACACAGATTGCAATTTGAACCTTAAATACGATAACAAATTAAAAATTCTAGATGCCTGTAATCATAAATTTTGTTTAGATGCGGAAGGACTGGTAGAGTTGGCACCGTGGGCGATTCTAGAGTAACAAATTTTATTTCAAGGCAAGGAGAAGCGGTCGTCGTGCAAAAAATTGAGAGAGCAACTAGAAAAATGCAACCGATACCTATTTTTAATCTCACGCAATCAGCTGACGAAGAGGAAGAAGCAGAAACGCAAGATGCCTATGCCGAACCAATGACCTATGATTTTGATAAAGCCGAGAATATTCCGTATTGAAATGAAAAATATTTTTTCGCATCATTTGTAAATAGAAATACATTGACTTATTACAAAAGTTACACCGCCTCTATAATCTGCTATCTCTTTTCTTGTGCTCCCTTTATTTACGTAACTTACGTTCTCTGTTACAAGAGGTCTTCTTCGAAGCCCTTGCAGTGAGTCTCGATAGGATCAAAGAATCGCCGATTGAACGTTGTTTGCACCTAAATCCATCTGATTTTGCTGGGTAATTTAATTGTTTCGTTTCATTAACTTTTACATTCAATAAATACATCCAACGAATAATTTATCGGACATCAACAACATCGTTGTACTCTTTTACAAACAAAAAAAATCGTTTCCAATCAAAACTGCTTATTAAACTTGCATCCGTTAATACAGTACCGGGTCGTTTTATCTCTTAAATTTCAGAATTTCAAGCTGCTAGTACGAGGAAGGAAGCATTCAGCCCACACGTGCGTTTCCATTCATCCGTCGACCGAATGTTCCGTCATGTCCGGCGACACACCCACACTGACCGCCTACGTGTTTCGGAGCTATACCATTACCGAAACCATGCGTCTATACCACTTCGTTGATCGCATTGTGCCTGGTGTACAATTAAACGTGCGCGTGCTGACTTTCGTGTACAGGTTTACACAGTGCAGGCCGTACAATAGCGTGGCCATAATGAACCGCATGATAGCGTCATAGGCGCATCACACAGGTGGAGAACGTTCTTTTAACGAACCGTAATATTTTATTCAACGATGCGTGAATTCTTGCCCCACCCCCTCGTGCCCAATAGTAAGATCTGCAAAGGGTCGAAAAATAGTACTGCGTACATATTTGCAAGACGTTCGCGTCTTATTGTCGAAAAAACAGTCTCGCGGTATTACTCTGAAATGGGAAACGGAAACGGAAACGTGGTGAACAGTCAAGCGCAAAGACAATGAAAATAGACTAATTAGCGTGGGTAGTTGCGTGTCACGTAGGACACGTAAGGGAATTGCAGACATAGATAAAGGTGCGAGCTAAATAGAAACCATTGCTGCAAGAGAATTAAGCTCTTCCCCGAAAAAAAGGAGAAAAATTCAGACGCGGCTGTGCGAGTCGTACGATTTTTCTTTAACTTACATTTTAAGAGTAACGACACGCAAGGAACATTTTGACCCGCATCACTCGCGCGCAGAAGGATCTAAGTGCCCGACCTAGATACAATGCTCAAGAAAGGGGCAGAAGCATAAAAAAAATTTTGCCCTACTCATAATACAGAGAATATGTAAAGAAGACAAAAAAAATTGTTGATTTACTCGCGACTGACTGAGGGCAATATGTTCTCGTAACGGGCGCTACAGCTCCGAACGGTCGAGCGTCGAAGTAAAGGAGAGTGGGGATCGCTGTGATCGTCCTAATAGAAGCAAACTCAGTCGAACTGCGGTGCGCAACCTGTTAGCATCGTGGCGTCATTTTGTTCGGCTGATTGTTGCGCTTCAACATTTTTCGTACCAATTTCTCCGGTGCAGCTGGCAGTGGCAGTGAGTTCTTAGTGCATTCTCGGAGTCACAAAAACATCAAGTCTCAAGTTTGTTCCGGTGTAACGGTACGATATAATTGCAAGTAAAGTTACCGATCGACCGCCTGTTGTTCTCGGGTTGACGAACCCTCTGAAAGACGCGGCGGACACGTCGGTACCGTAAAAATGCAGCGCGTCGTCGGAGCGTTCGTTTGACACGCAATATACCTGCGGATCGGTCGAACAATACTTACCGAGCACAACGTTGCGAAAATCCGGTTGAACCGGGGATGAAAGAGAGGCACACCGTGTCGTCATCGCGTTGCACTTGATGTAGAAAGGAGACATCGATCAGGGAAAAAAGGAAAAGAAAAAGATCCCGGGTGTAATCGAAACGACGCACGGCACTGCTCCGTGTTCGTTCGCCGCTACGGAATCGTGTTTCAATCTCGGAATCGAAGGATTTTTCAAGTTTAAACGCGAGTGATATTGTGTTCTATGATGAAGCATCGACAAACGGCGAAATAAAAGTACATATTACGGGCGTTACTAGTGGATCCGTATATGTAATAACTATGAACAGTGTTCGGCGATATCGCGTTCGATCGATCGATCGTTGATCGCACTGGCGAGTCTAGTGATATGTGCAGAGAAAATCGAACCTAGGACGCAAGAGGAACAGAAGGTTAAGATACAGTGAGAGGGCCAGAGGAAGAGTAGGAAGAGGAAAGCGAATAGTAGCGTACGCCGTGGATGATAGGTGTTGTCAGTGAACAAATACATTAGGTACTTTATGTTGGCAAAAAGAACCGGAAGCCATTATATTGGAGAGGAAACGAGAAAGCGGCGTGCCGCTGTTCTGTGTACCGCGGCAGAGGCGATCATCCCAGCCTGAGAATGTAAGTTCTTTTTTCTCCTTTTTAATTGACCAATCTGTCGAAACGATTCGTCCGATTTATCGCGAACGAAGATTTACAGGCTATGCGATTTCTAGATACGGCTCTAACAAGAATGAAATCATCGCGATATAGTATGACCGATCCGCGTTTCAGATAAGCGTTCGTACAATAATTGAAAATATAATAGATGTACACGTGAATCATCAATTTACCTTGGCCTAGAATATTCCAGGAAAATAATTTCCCAGGGAATCGAGGAAATTGCGAAATAAGGCTCTAAAACAAAAAAAAAGGCGGAGCCTTAATTCGTATTCCTTAAGAAAGTTGGGTTAATGTCGACGAATACCGGTAGGTGAAGGTCATTGCTGTTCATTGGACGCGGATACCGTACTACCAGCGAATTCGTGTCGCTGCAACATTCTCATAATCGATTTCCTCTATCGATCGACCACACGATTATCTACCTTCGTGATTTATACGGTGCACAATACACTACTTTGTGTTTATCATATCAACCCTTGGCTGATATTGCTTCTATCTCTTCGTAACCCTTTGAGGCCTGAATTATGTTGCTCTTACATCTTTATCACAAAACTTCAGCTCGAAATCATTTTTACAAACATTTCATGATAATATGTAGCATATCTATGCACTACGTATTTTCGTAATTCACATCGAGCCCAATTACTCGAGCTGTAAAGTCAATTTCGTGAACAGCTTTTTCCTATAAGATATACTCCAAATTGTATTTCTATACATGTATGTAATTGGACAGAATTTTCGACAAGTGGTTGCATGAAACGCGTGGATCGAGCGGTTACAGTGTACGTAACCCCATCCTTCTTACTACTCCACGTGGCTTCATTGAAGCTTGCGGGATCGTTCGTTCATTCGCTACCAAGTTTCCGCCATTCCAAATATATTATACGCGACGAAGATTTATTTCTATTACTGGCCGTCGATCGAACGAGATACACGCTGCTAACACTGAAGGAAATACCGCCTTGCGATAAATGAACCGACTCGTTCAACCCGTTCGGCCTCGGCGGGAAAAAAATACAAGAAATAGTTAACACCATTTGAGAAACACGATGGAGAAATTGGCGTATTCCGATGTGGTAGTCGTTGCAAGCAAGGGAATCCTTTGTGCCTCGCGTACAATGTATTGTATTCCCAGCACGTATAGGCAATGGGAGTTCGTTATTACGCCTACTTCCGGTCGTCGATCCATGGCGTGGAGTAGTTCGAGCTTTAAACACGGTGTTTCAAATCTTTCGCACATTTCTCTGCTTCTTGCTCATAAAAAGCCAAACAAATACGACCATCCCAGTTCGCCGCCGCCGTACGAAATCGCGAGAAATAAAAATACGACCTTACGACAGCAAGTCCGCTGAAGAAGTTCGGGCCCGGGGGAAAATGTATTATACGAACCATCGGCTGCGTTTCGTGAGAAAGGCACAAGGCCCATCATTCGAAAATACCCAGAAGAAGTTCCAGCTGGAATTTCAGAACAGCTGCAGCCGCATACCTAAGCGTTACCCGGACAGCCCAGCCTCAGGTCTATAGAAATGCTCGTAAACTTGACGAAGCTCTCGCTTGATCGCTCGGCTCGGCTCGACGAATCTTGACCTGGCCGGAAAAACGTGCAAATACGTCAAAAACTGAATCGCGCCGACGCTCCATCGGTTGAAATTCCAGGATTTGCACTCAGCTAAACTTGCTCCCTACCAAGTTTTCCGGGAATCGCTTTGTTTACTAACTTGTACGGCAACCTTCGTAACATGGAACGCCTGCTGCTCGTGCGTGATCTAATCCTGTCGAATAGATTCACCAGGAAACGAGGGACAGGCAAGACTGCCTATGGTTTAGCGAAGATCTGCGGCTCAGTCGATTCCGTTCGAATTGTTTATAGACACCGGTGTCGTAATACCTGCTACCTATGGAATCGGGACGGATCTTGCGGTACATTAGCTGCCGCCAGTATACCCTATTAAGAACGAGTATCTAAACGAGGCGAACAGAGGATGTGGAACGAGAAGGCCGTGGAGAGCGATGCGGAGTATCGAACGATAGGCACGATGCGCGATCGCGAAATCGATTAGGATTGCGACGACGAGCAGCGTTACGGTTAACAGTTTGCAGATCACTCTGTGTGTACCCTTTGCTCTTCGTATGCCTAGCGGAGAATTCCCATGGACGAGCATTGAAACCCTGCCTCTGAGAAGAAAATCGTTGATTCTGTAAAGTCACTCGTTACCAGATGGTGAATCAAGGAGACTATGTACTCGCGAATAACCATCTTCAGTCACGTTTCGTTTCGCTCATTCGCGACGTAAGAGTCTCGTTCGATGACCATCCGCCGTTACGCAAAACGGAGCTCAGAACGCGATAGGAAGCAGCTCTTGAAGCTATTTCGAGAACGGTTCGAAAGATGAAAAGCAGGTCCCTCGACACGGCACAAAGCTGCGATGCGAGCCGGCGCGAGCGTGTTTTTCTCGAACGGAACGCCAGCCTGGATCGTTTCCTGCGGCAATAACCTTCCCCCTGGAATCGTATTATCTATCCGTCGGTTATCGTGCGCCGTTGGGTTAACAGGATACAGGTTCTTTAGAAGCAGCCAAACCAATTAATTAAAGCCGGATGCGTCGATTGACCTCTGAATAAGTTTACCAGGGTCCGAGTACCAGGGGCTTGGCCTTTTCGTTCAAACTTTCGATTTTATCCTTTCGTCGTGGTCGAACGAATGCCAATGTCCAACGGCTAGAAAGACTCGTCGAATGTGCATATACGTGTGTGGTGCATCGAAAATCGAACGACACTATTCTGCCCGGCATAAAAATAAAATTTACTCGTTCCTCCCTCGTTGACCCAATTCGATGGCAGCGAGAGAAAAATAATTTGTACACGTAAACATGAAAAGTAGGACGCAAGTAGACCCTTCGATTCGTTGTCAGTCCTCTTGGACGGCAAACACCCCGCGAGAATTACGCGCAAAACTTTTTGGAGTGCCATTGCACCTGTTAACCAGTAGGGACCTGGGGTTGTCCGTGGGCAACAGTTTAGAATTCTCAAAGAAATCGCACAGAATCCTCGAGCATTCTAAATTATGATTTCGCATGGCAGACACGAAAGATCCGCGTCTGTATACGCGCGAGGGGTTAATATTGAATTTCCTTCGCGAAAGAGGCATACACCTGATTAGAAGCCAATCCAGTTAACCAGTTAATGCCCGTAACGAAGGGGTACAGAATTTAATTTAGAAACTATCGTTAGCGTGAACGCTCCTTCCGCGATAGAATCGGTGAATATACTGTTATAACGCAGCCTGTGCTTAACTGTAAAAACATCCACCAATGTATTTACCAGATGAAAACTAGAAGTCGCGTTGTCACCGGTGAGTACGTCGCATCAGGCAAAGCATCGTCACCTGGCACGCGAGACCCCATGCTGAGCACTTTGCTTCGATGTCATGCGCGCATCTCTCTGCTACGAATAGCGGCAGCAATTTTACGGGCAATCTATAAACCTTGTCCCTCGCGTGACAACCGCGGATAATTCTAAAAGCTGGCGTGAAATCCGACTGACCCGTTGACGTCCATCCGCGAGTAACGGAGCGGCAATTTTCCTCTCGTATATACTAAAACCGGCGAGCTTGTACACCAGCGTACTGCACAAGGGTTGGGCAAAATAATGGAAACATCTGATATATGAAGAACGGTATACCACGCCGTATTTTGATTCTTTTCTTCAAGAAACCGGAGGAGGATATCTGATGCTAATTGCACAGCACACGACTTGCGCAAGCAACGTCCCCCTTACTCTGTCCAGCCCCTGTGGATTGTTTTTCCAATGGCAATGATTCGTCCAGGTGCTAGAAACGTCGAAGGACGAGTGTATGGAAATGCTCCGAGTAATGTAACTCGCACGGTACACATTCCCATGAGCCAGCCGATCGCGTTTCAAACAAGTACACAGTCACGCCGCTTCTTTCGTCTTTCGTAAACGCCTCGTGTCATTTCGCGATCGCTTCGTTAAGTCGCGCATATCTCGCGTGCTTGGTCGTTGCGAAAGGAACAGTGGCAGGAACGGGGTTCGACTTACGCTTTTACGGACGCCCCGACCGAACGTGCGCTACGAGACTAAATAATACATATATACATAGTAAACGCAGCGTGCTTTCATTGATAGGTATCGTTTGTCGCGTCAATGACCTCGGATTGCCCCGGAAAAAGAGGGCCGTAATAGGTCAGTAGCATTCGGGTGTTCGTCCGCGGTGGAAAGAAGAATAATAATAAGAGGAATCCAGCCCTCTCTTCTGCCCCTCATCCTCGTTTCTCGTTTCTCGTTTCTCTCGGTTGAGTTAGGCTTGCTCCGAGTGCCTCTCTGGAGTAACGGCATCTCCCGGACCCTCCTCTTCCTCCACGTTGCTTCAAACTCCTTTCCCCGTTCCTCCTGGTCGACGTGGTTCGCGACTCTGCCTTCGACCAGCGCGCACAATTTCTTTTCTCGACGTCTCTTTATTTGCCGTTTCATTCGTTTTTCATCTACTTTTCTTTTTTGTTACTCGCCATTTCGCCCCCCCCCCCCACACCCGTTCTTCTTACTCTTATCTCCTCCCAACTATTCTACCTTCTCACCTTGCGTCTACTCGCGTCGTCCTTTTCTACTCGCACGCATGCACACGCGTCACGAGACGTGCATGCCTGCGGATGCACTCGAGATTCTAGCGCGTCTCAAGACCAAACCTACCCACCTGAAACCCTAGCCGCAGAAGATCCTCGCTACACCTCCGTACCAGCGTGTATGTACTCTCTACGAAATTTCCGGGCCACGAAAGTTCCAACCCCGAGGAACACGATGCGAGAACTCTCCTCCGATGATGCGCATTTACGTGGAACACCCGAATCGATGACCAGATCGTCGTGGATGAGTAATAGTCGCGAACGAGCGAGAAGTTCCTCAGGTGAGTTCGGCTGCACGGTGACGCAATAGAGCGTGATTCGCGAGGCTGAAGGAGCGCTGGAATAATCTGTGCCACGCCTGCTCCACCTTCTGAATTTCCCTACCCGCGTGTCTCCTCGTTGTTCGCCGACCATTTACTCTGTTGCGCTGGAAAACGAAACCAAGTCGTAAGAAGGGGACAACGGAACGGTAAATAAGCGGCTGCTGGCGTAACAGTGTGTACATATAAGCAAGCCAAGGATGCGTTGGCGCGTTAAACCGCGTACTTGGTGTACAGCGGAATGGAAACGTGATCGTTCCGCGAGTTTCGTTGCACCGATTCTGTGATCGACGCGTGATCCAAATCCATGGGTCGCCTGCTTCGACCTCCTTCCCGAGGAAATCATAGAAACGCGACGGTACGCAAATCGGCTTCACTCTGTCCCGTTTGAATTTTCTGGGTCACGGTACGCGCGCGCGAGCGTCCGCTCTTTCTCAGCCTTTCTATTTCGGTGCACTCGACACTTCTTGTAAGTACACATGCTTGTACTACGCGTTACGCGTTAAACTCTGCATCATATACGATCTTATATGGATACGTGCGCCGTGGACGTGTTTCCCAGCAACGGCTCTTCAACGGCGTCTCGATTTTTCTCGTGAACGTGAAACGTGAAGTGCATCGAATGCACGCGATGTCACTGTCGAATAGACAGGGCGCTCTTTTGTATGCGCCCGTTCGACCCTGGCACCGCCGGCCCATTCGAAAATTCCACCCGAATCGAATGGATTTTCGGGATTCCGTCGGTGTTCCTTTCCTCTGTGTCGACCGATGGATCGACAAGCTGGAAGGACTCGAAATACCAGAAACTTTGGCGTCTCGTTGTTCGATCTGTCGACCCTTGGGCGAACGATCTCTGACACGCGTTTGTCTCGCTACGGGGCAGCTTGCCCCGCAGTCGAGCGCTTTGTACGCGCATATGCGTACGCTTTTTGCACTCGAGAAGCGTAGCCTGGTCAAACATTCGAGAAATTGGAGACGATTCGAAAGGGTAATTCTATTTATATTTGGGGTGAGAATCTCGTGATATTAAAGCACGCCGCCGCGCGTGTCGAAGTTCACGCGATGGCTTTCACTAATGGTACATAGAGGTGGAAGGTAAGAACCATATACAAGAGACGAGACACGACATATATCCACGTCGTGGTTGTCCCCGATCCAGCGTCGTGCGTTTCTAACGAGACGTATGTTACGAGACCACTCTCGTGTCACGCAAATTTCCAAAAATGTATACATGTACCAGCGACAGCGTCGTTCCAAATACCGGAGCAAAGTCTGCCGAGCGTAATACGTGGCGAGAGGAAAGCCGACGAAACGTAAACGACTTTCCACGACTCGAGTTATTACTGCCTTCTGCGATTCTCGTTCCCACTTTCACCTATTCCGCGGGAATTCGTTGGTCGCGGAGGGAAATACTCGCGCGGACGTCTCGGGTCGGCGTAGTACGGCGTGCAAGTTGGCAGGAAGCAGCGGAACGGGAGCGAATTCCGAAACGGCCGAAAGCGCTACACGGGTTGCACGAGGCAGCCGACGTTATGCGATCACGGTTGCATCGAGTACCGGACACGAATCGTTACGTCGAACCTTTCGTCGTCGTTCCAGCGATGGCCAGGAAGATGGCTTAGAACCGATAACGAAGCGGTTGCCCTGCCACCGGAACGCCTATGAATAAGTCGTTTTCCTTGCGTAACGCATCCTCGGACACGCCGCGATCCTGTTTCCTCCGTTTCTCGCGGCGATCGAGTCGAAAATCGCGCTGGCACCGTTTCGTCCGCGCCAAGCAGAGCCCACGAGATATCCTGAATGGTATCCAAAAAGAAACCGTGTACAATACACACGGTGATGGTCCCTCTGGTCTTCCTGTGATTCGGCATTTTCGTTGAAGGAAGCAGATATCGAAGCCCTGGACTTTCAGTTTATTAGCATACCTATACGTTCCCGTGGGAAGATATTCGGTTACCATCGTATCCGACTTCCCTTCTCAATTTCCTTCCCCCAGTTCGCATCGAAATACGTTCTAATTTTTGCTCTTTTAAATGAAGTAAAGAACAGTGTCTCGTCCCTCTCTGAGAAAAAGAAAGTCCCTTTCGGAGCAGATACCGCATCCAGCGGGCACGCTGCCGATTAAGCGAGGTTTAGGTAGGTTAGGCAAGCGTGGAAGAATGGGTGTCGGTGGAGGAGAAGGAGCTGGAGCGAACGAAGGGGAAGGGGAGGACTTCCGGTGCTCAGGGCCGTAGCTCGCCCTCAGCGTTTATTCTCGACTCCCTTTCTCCGGCAACACAAAGGACTCTGATCGTTTGGCGAAGCAAGGAAGGCACGACGACCTCCTCTCGGCAAGAGAGGGAGAGCTCCTCTCGTCGTTAAACGGAACGAAAAGAACAATCCTTCTTTTCAAACAGCGCCTCCGTCGAAGAAAAAGGGATGCACCTTCGACCGTGCAACTTTCTTCGTCCCCTGCTCCCGATCCTCGGGGTCCGGTGAAACTTCTCCCCGCCACGGAACGCCGCGTCTGTTCATCTGTGGTCGATGGTTGCATAGCGTTGCTCGTAATTAGGGGCCGAGGGGCAAGCAGACAGTCCCATTTCCCGAAGGGAAAATATGTATGTATTCCTCGACCGTGCAACTTCCGTTTGATGTACTTTACCTTAGCGTTCACTTAACTCGCCTTCGTTTTCTTCGATTTTCAAGACACCAGCGTCAAAGAAGAGGCGATCACCGTGGCTGCATTGTATTCAAATGTCGCCTCCACGGACGGGCGGATAGGGAAAACGGTGAGAGGGAAGAACGCATGGAAGAGCACGGATATTCGCTCGACCCTTTCGTTTTTCTCGTCGCTTTGAATAACATTGTTACGTGGAAAGTAGATAATCAGTCGGCGATAAAATATTTCCAGCGAACATCCCTGAGTCACCGAATGTTTGGTCATCCAAATGGATACCCTAGTCGACTGAGGTATATAGGGCTAGTCATTCGAGATAAGTGTGGGTAAGGAAAGGCACTCCGAAATGGACAGAAACGGTACATATTTAGTCTCTGGCGCTGTGTGCGTGACAATTTTCTATGGACGTGTACGCGTACACACGGTTGGATAAAGCTCTCGTACCTTTGACGAAACCGGTATTCCTTTTTACCTCTTTCACCGCGTGCACGCACCTTTCGATATCCACGTCTATCGTGGTGAAAAGCCAAAGGTGTATCCCGAGCAATGGCTTGCAATCATCGCGAGAAACGCGGCCGTCGAAATAATTGCGGAGCTTGAAGACTGCCTTTCCCTTTCAGCAACGGGGGGGCTTTGCGTTTCTCAGCGGGAGCCCGCAAGCTTTGTCCTTCCCGTTGTCTGCTGGATGCACCCGGTGCAACCGACGTTCTCTGACCTCTCAGCCACCCCGTGCTCCTTTCGTCGACGGCCCTTGAAAAAAAAAAAGAGCACTCCTCTGTTACCTCAGCTCCATAGATAACAGTTCTACCGGAACTGTTATTGGAACTGTTTCCCGTTGCAACAGTGGCAGGTACTCGACGCTCGTAATTATTATTACATACGCAACAGGTGTCGTGCAGTTAATCAACTCTTACCTGGAAGCTGCCGTTCGAAGCACTTCGGCACCCACACTTCTGGGCAGAATTTCCGCCCCACTGAGGGATTCAGCCACGTTACCACCCGTACGTGCTCCCAGCTGCGATTTCGACGAACGCCTCTCTCGAAAAAAAATGTTCGCGTCGGGGAAACGAGGGTAACGACCGAACGGCTGTATTCTCGGGCAAGTTACGCTCACCGTGTGTCGGACTCGTGGTCGTTGCGTGGACGACTGCCAAGTTCTCCTCGCGATTCTCTCGATCCTATCGCGAAGGGTCAACGATCGAACGTGCATCAAAGAAAGCAAAGATCGCGAATCAAGCGCGACCCTTCGAAAGTGTCTAATCTATGGTGAGGTGTACCCACCTCACCGTCCAGCCGAAAACCCGTCGAACCTGAAAGCGTTGTCGTGCGTGCACGCCGGGATATTCGATGCTCTAGCTTTCCCATAGATCCGAGCAATTTACGCGGGCGATTCAGAGCGAGATGCGTTTCGAACACGCCCGAGTATCGTCGCGGCCGGAAAGCAGGTAAACTGCGCGGCATGGAGGGGCCACGGATCGTTCGATATTCCTCGGAAATATTATTTCAGCGACGATCTCTGCTGCGCCGCCGACGAGAGTGAGCAATCATCGCGGTGTTCGCGTACACGCGGGAGTATTTATAGGTTCGACCGTTAAAAACTGCATATCCGAGTCACGGCGATGACCGGCGAACAGGGTCGTAGTACGGGACCGGTCTCTTCATATTCCCTCGAAATAAACGCCCTCCGTCCTCGTGCTCGTAATCGTGGTGCTCCGCGAAGGTGCAACAATGAGGTAGCGCGCACCGTGCTACCAGAGGAACAGCGACATGTATCGAGCATCGCGGAACAGTGGTGCAATTATCCGATTAGTGGGTACATATACATAGAACCGTGCAAGTCTCGCGCGATAATGTATGGACCATTTATCGGTACTCCGTACGGGGGAGAGATTTGTTTGCAGAAGGCAGATGGAGCGTAAGCTATGTGCAAAGGGAAAACAAAAGGGAAGGGTTTCTAAATTGAAATTGAAGAAAGACCGCGGGGCGACATAATGTACATACATATATCAGGGCCCTCCTGCAGTACAAAGTAGAACAGAGGTCCCAGAGAATCCAGCTTTGATCGCCATATGTTCAGTCGCGTGAGCTCTCTGACAATGAGATCGATTAATGCACATGTTAACTCTGGTCGAGGCGTCCCCGTATGCCGGGTTCCTCTTTCAACCGTACTCCTTTTCGAGAAATGATCAACGAAATTTTAAAACACGATACACAAGCTGTTGCGCGTTCCGCACATATGCACTGTTAGTCATGTTTAACAGTGACCCGCGGCTGCGTTAACAACGCGATAAGCGAGATTCAAATAAAAGATGCGAAGCTTTGTGAGCACCTTCGCGCCGACTCGCGATAACGCAATCAGTGTCGCATCCCAGCTGAATTATATTCCCCGTTGTTACGATGACGTTCAGATCCCACTCCGGCCTTACTTTTATTCTTATCGCGCTAGAAAAACTCGAGGCGCGATTAATCTGGCGAACAGGGTTAAAGACGGCCGCAATTTCTCTTGACCGACATTACGATTGCCCAAAGCAGCAATCTCGTCGGCCCGAAAATGAGATACAGCGAGCAGCGTGTACCGTGCTCTATGTCTATTATCTGCATCCCGCTTTCCTCCTTTTCGTTCCGACGAGATTCCAATTTCTACGTACATCCCACTACGTACGCGTATCGTCTCGCGCAAGCTTCATCGATTACAAATCGGAGCGCATACGAGACTTATAGTAAAAGAAAGTAGCTCCTTCAACGGTCCAAACGACGTACAAATTCATTGACGTTTTCAATATCGTGCGTTGCGATTATTTAACCCGAGGACTCGCTGTGTACGATGTTTCATTTTCTTCGATCCCATCTATCGATCGTTCAGGGAAAAAGAGGAAGTCGTTGACCCGGGACGTTAGCCTTGCGTAACGATGCTTCACACATGTGGCCCATACGTTAATCGTCGTACATACCTGGGCGTGTCGAGACTGAAAGAAAGTGGCGATTTCGTACACGGGTCTGTCTATTGAACCGACAAATACGAAGCCACGAAATCGCGGGGCAAAATGATCAAGTCGAACGCGTAGAATCTCGAAGCGATCGTCTTTCGCGCCGCATCGTTTCCACCTCCTGCGAGATTACCCCATGGGCGATGTTCCATATTCAAAGTTCGCCTCCTACGTTGCACGAAACATGAAGGGCGTATCCACATATATATAGTAAGATACAAGATTAGAATGGAATTGTATTTTTTAACAAAATTTCGAGATAATTTGAACCTCGAAGAATAAGCATTAATTGAACTTGGTTTAACCGCAGAACCGTCTTGCGGATTCAATTTCCGATTGTTTCGTAAAAATAGTCTGGCATCAGTGTAACGTTAATCGACAGACCACAAAGTAAGCGACAAATCTTTTTCGATTTTTAATTTACGCCGCTTTCACAATCACCGGAATAATTTATGCCTCACCTTTAGCCGCGAATTATTATTCTTATCGTTGTCGTCGTTGGTTAACAACTGATAAACGGGGGAGATCAATTTTATCGAAACAGTCTTCCGGTTCGGGAGCGGAAATCAAAGTGCGATCAAGGCGAAAAGCGCAAACATTTAAGCAGCGCGCCACGATAAACCGCGATAAATCGCGGGCGATATTGTCGCTACCTTGCTGGAGCGTACGCGATGCTAGCCGGAACGATGATTGTAGATGATGAAAATCGATCGAAGGTATCATAGGGGAGAGAGGAGATACCTGCGTTGCGTCTGTGTCGTTCCCTTGATTGAAACACGTTCGTGCAAGTTCGTGCACGTCGTCCTCATTCGCGATCCTGTTATTGTCAACCCTAGATACTCTGTTGTTTGCTGGTCAGTCGAGTGACAGACAGCGTGCGAAACGGTTCTGCGGCGGTGATTCGTGGCGCGTGCATCGATGCCAATTAATATCGTGGACGGTTTCCTGGGGGTGGTGATACGTCTCGTGCCGTCCCCGCGGCGGAATAAAAGCGAGACAAGTTGGAGCAAGGGGAGGAAGACCGACGAGAAGCAGGTAGAAAAACGAGGGACTCCGTCGCGTTTTCCCCGTGGCAGCGGTGGCACAATATTATCACAGGTAGAAAAGAAAACACGTTGAATTCGAATCCGCTCGGCTCATTGGCGTGCCACTGAATGGACAGCGTTCCCTCTCCGGACGAATAACTACTGGGCCCTGATTTCTCAGAGCTCGTGAAATCGCGCCGGGGAGAGAATTCTTCGATCCCGACGACTTTCAAAATTCGCCCACTTTCGGCGCTGTCCTTTCAGCGACGACGCCGAACAACCGCCCACGCGCAACGAAAAAGCATCGTTTCTGTTTCACTTGGATCCAGAGTGGATAGGTTGCGCGAGTAATGATTAACAATCGGATTGCGGCTTATGTAGGTGAATGGGCCCGCATGGGAAGGTGGGGGTAAAGGGTACGCGAGTTGGGCAGCTGGCCTCGTGTTACGTAAGAAATGAAATAGGAACGTACCAGGGGCCCGGCTACACGACACACGGAGTGTCGGAGTCAGTCGACTAGACGGTCTCGATGGTAGAGAGAGAGAGAGAAAACGGTTAACGGAAGGCACACAAGGATGGCTTTGAGATGGTCACCGGATGAGTCACGGAGCCAGCCCGGCTCCAACCGGCTCCCGCATTCCTCTTCGATTGTCCCAATTTGAAAGAGCGCATTCCTGAAAGGCTTACTGGTGCCCGCGATCGTCTCGATCCGTACCGCGCCGACAATTCCACCCTGGCCATGTTTATTATTCCATTGTTCTCCAAAAGTCGATTAGATACCAGAACAGACACATCCTGGTCGCAAAAATGATGATAAAATGTTCGCGATGCATCTCTGCTTCCTCCTTCGATAGTGATCGCTTATCCAATCCCAGCGTGGATTTCAGCGAATCGTGTCGCGATAGCGCCTTCCATCCAGTTATGCGTATTACGTCCTCTCGGGGGAACGATGCCGTGTCTCGACTGGAACTGCCACCGATTGAGGGACCGGTCGCTAGTTTCTTCTTCGAGAATCCTTTTCCTTTTCTCCGCGTCCTCGTTACCTTCCCTCATTTCATCTTCCTTGTCCAATTTGAACGCTCGCCGCCAAACTGCACCTCGCCGTTCGAAATATCTGCCGCCAGCCCAATACCTGCCCCTAATCTTATCTTCGTCCGTATCGTTCGGGAAAGGTTGCATTCTTGTCGGAGACCAAGGAGCCGATCTTCGCGAAAGATCAGCCGGGACAAATACAGTGAATCGTGTCGAGCGTTACGCGTTACAAAAGAGGAACACGCCGAGGGAAAGCCAACGGAACGGTGGTTGCGATATATCGACGCTAAACCGCGCGCAGCTTTCTTCCACTCAATGTACTCGCACGATTAAACAATTAATTACCCGCTCGTTGCATAGACGGCGGCGGCGCGCGGTCGCATCGTGGTTCGCGATCAACGAACGGAAGCAGGTAGAAAAACCGGCGCTTTGCAGCGCGATAATGGTGCTCGATGTTATTGCGATCTCTCCCGGCAGCCCCGTTCGCGATCCCAGAAAGGGGCGAAATAATATTCCAGCAATTGTGCCCATATACGGCCAAGCGTTTCCGCCCGAGGGATCCGCGAAAAGCGCGCGATGATTTCCTTCTACGCAGCGCGTTGGAAAACTCGCTTAATAGCGAGCAACGATTGTTCCTCGTTCCCAAGCAGAGAGGAGAAGGCCTGGCATTATCGCGTGCAGAGATTGGCAAGGCGATGCCGGAGTCTGATCGTGACTGGCGTTCTTGAGGGGAAGTCGCCGTGAAGCGGCAGGTAGTTGAAGAAAAAGTGGCGAGGCTCTCTTCGATTAAGGAAAATTTGAATCGCGGCGTGCGCGACAGAGCTTCGTTGCGTTCTGCTCGCGTTACGTTTATCGCGGGAAGCGTACGCGAGGAAGGGTTGACAGAATAATCGGCGAAGCAAAGAGGAAGAAAGAGGGAAAGAACGCGGTCGCATTGTTCGCGCGATACAACGGTTAGGCTTCGCGATACGCTCGTAGATCGCGCGAAAAATGCAAAGGGCATTTGCATAACTAGTTCGGATGATCAGCGTATCGCGCTACACCTATCCGAATCAACGCCTCGCCTATATATGCACAGGTTGGATCGTGAAATAACGTGCTCGCGAATCTAACGAGGACACGCGATACGTGGAAGTAAAATGCGAACGAACGAACAAGCGTTCCGCGTTTTCGCAGCGGCTCCAAAGTTGCTTACGCTTATCCGTGAAACGTTGTTAGGGGGCGATCGACCGAATACGATTTCGTCTCCGTTACTCGACCACAGTGCCCGCTCGGCTGACGATAAAACCAGATATCGGAGACCTCGTTAGGACCCAGAGATTCGTCTTCGTCGTCGCTCGTCCACGCGTTGGCCATCCAGGGACGAACAAAAGTGAGATAGATGAACGGCGGAGGGAAGATTGCAGGTACTCGTCACCTGTGGTTGGCAGCATTTTACTTTCGTACAGCCACGCGTACGAGACAGACGGAGGCAGGAGATTCTGCGGTTACACGCACTCCGAGCATTCCCACAAGACGAGTGCGAGTCGTTGCACGGGTTCAGCGGCTGCAACTTTGCCCGCATTTACCGCGATGCGTTTGTCGAAACGGATTTCTGTCGAGCTGTGGATGTTCGACGTGATCCAAGAGCTAGGGGAACGGTGCAAAATATAAATGCGAATGGAATACATAGGTACGCGCGGAGTAATCGTAACGACGCCGACCGAACGAACAGACACCAGAATTCTGAGAACTTTCGCACGGTGTGGAAGGAAATGTTGGAAAGAAACAGGAAAGCGTAGCGGGGTGCGTGTTCGCGTTTTACCCGCGATTCTAATCCCGAGGAAAGCAGTTCGCTCGCGATTAATTTTCATGCCAGGAGAATCGCAACGGACCATTGCTCTCTTCACAATCGGGCGGTTCATGCTGCACGGAAATGTAATTGGGAATCGATAATTCTAAGTTGAACATTGGAGAACATGTTCGAGCTGGAGTGCATCGAAAGTGATCTTGTAAAAAAAATGTCATGTCGACTGACACGATACCAGCCTTTGCAGTGGACCGAATTTTCTTCGGTACGAAGAACTCGATTTTCGCGAAGTTCCAAACACAAGTAATCCCTTTAATTACGATCGAACCACGCGTTCAATCATTATCAACGGGCCTTGACTTGTGTGCAAATAAATGAATCGCGAAGCAGCAAGCAGCAACTGGACGGACAGAAGCCGCAGGGTGAAACCTGGAATGCCTGGTATGCAACGTGGGTCGAGACAGACCGTGACCACTATCGTTCGCGCCAAATACCTACGAATCTCGATCCACGCGTACCGCCTTTGTCTCTGGGTTAGATCGCGGGGCGTACACTCGTTCTTGTACCTCGGAACATACGTATTCCACGCATAGGTGCACCGAAAGTGCAAGAGACGCTCGAGATTTCTTCCCTGTCCACTGTCTGTCTCCCGATCGATCGATTTTCCACGAGTTTTCCTAAGCGCCGTCATCCACTAGAGATATGCGTTAGAATATATCCCATCCTCCCACAAGGGATTATAATTCGGAACCCTCGAGACGCGTTTTATAATGGTTGCGAGGGCGTGGTGCACGCACGCATAAGTGGAAATGACCGTGGACGCTTTTAATTAACCGTCCTACTTTGCGTCCGTTTAGTCATAGCCTCTTAACTCAATTGCGTGTAAGCACAATCGGACATTCTATTCCTCTTTCAAACTTCATACCGCCGAAAGTGAGGGAGAATCTGTCTGCTGTGTATACAGTCGACAAATCGAAGCGACTAAACAAAAAAAAGGGGGCCGGTATGTTTCGTACTTGACCGTAAACGTCGAGCTAACTTCTCGTCGATCATTGTTGGCAGAATGAAGAGATGATCGCGAGCCTACCGATACACAGCGGCGGCGGTGGAGGCGGCGGTAGCGGCAGTAACGGAAGATCGAGCAGCCGCGTGGGTCGTGGATTGGCCCTTCACAGGTCCAATTCGAGCCTGGAGCTTCCTCACAGTCCGGACCCTGCCTCGCGAGTTCCAGATACTCCGTTGAGAAGAGAGTATGGATCTCACGGTAGGACAAGACACACTCCACCCACGCACATTAACTATAAGCGTTCCTGATCGGGAACCAAAGAACCAAAGAATCACGGCGAACAGCATAGATGAAGGTAAGGTGTATAATATATTCTAACGGGCTCGATTTTCTCTCCAGGAAGCATCGACGTAGTGGCGCAATCGGTGTCGGTCGGGGAGAATTTGTTCGCCATGCTTCAAGACCTAAGGCCGTCGCCGGGGTCGTCGTCGGATCAACGAAACTCGGTCGGCGCAGAGTACCTGAGACGCGTGCCCGATGGGCAAACGGCGGACGCGGATGAAGTCTGCGGGCCGACCGGCAATTCCAGTCCAAAGTTGCGGCTGAAGCTGCACCGATTGTGGGGGGCGAAGGCTGCGTCGAGGCCCATGGAGGAGAGCTGCACCAGCCCTGTGGTTTCGGCGGACGTCGAAGAGAGGCACAGGCGGCGCGCGTTCGCCCACTACGACTGCCAATCGCTCACCGCGAACCTCGGTTACGCGGCGAAGCTCAGGGGCATTCTGCTCGCAAGGAGGCGAAACACCGCGACAGGTGCGTCTGCGGCGAGCTCCTTCAGGGCGTCCACGCCTGACGAGACGCCGGACGAGGATATCGGCGATGGAAAAGGTGCAGCGCGGTTTCTCTTTCATTTTGGCAATGGTCATACGGTAGCCGTCATCGTCGTGTTTCCCCTTTCTAGGCAACGATCTTCTGGAATCGTGTCCATTTTTTCGAAACGAGATCGGCGGCGAAGGGGAACGCGAGGTTGGCCTGACTCGTTGCTCTCAGGGCAACGGAGTTCACAGGCCGTCCCTGTCGTACGGTGTCGCGGTTTTGGAGCCGGCACCCGGCGAAACTTCCTGGAAGCACACTTGCCCCCTACAGAAGCGACCACTGCCTATTGAGAGCGTCGACGAGGGCGCTCATTATTACAGACGATACTTTTTCGGTGAGCACTGGGACGCGTCGCGCAAACAGGACTGGTTCTAATTCTAGCCATCTTGGGGTTAATTGGTATTACAGGTCGAGAGCATCAGAATTGGTTCGGCATGGACGAGCAGCTGGGACCGGTTGCTATCAGTATTCGTAAGGATGTGAACCAGTATAGAATAATTGTACGCACGTCAGAGCTGCTGACGCTTCGCGGTTCAGTCCCGGAGGACGTTCTCGGCGGTATAAGGCCTCAGGGTAGGCTGCCGACCAGGGAACTGCTAGAGCTGGTCGCGCCAGAAGTTCAACTGGGTTGTCTCCGACTGGGCACCTCGGCAGCGGAGGAAACTCTGGCCAGATTGGACGAGCAGGGCCTCTCCAGCAGGTACAAGGTTGGCGTGCTCTACTGTAGATCCGGCCAAAGGACCGAGGAAGAGATGTACAACAATCAACACTCTGGCCCGGCTTTTCTCGAGTTTCTCGACGCAATCGGTGAGCACACAGTAATAGACGATTAGCAACGATGAATTCGCGACACCTGGAATTGCATTGAAATTGTTCGCCGCAGGCCAAAGAATAAGACTGCGAGGATTCGAGGGGTACAAAGCTGGTCTAGACACGAGGACAGATTCGACGGGCACCCACGCGGTCGCCGCGACGCATCGAGGGGCGGAAGTGACCTTCCATGTTTCCACGATGCTACCCTTTACACCGAATAACAGGCAGCAGCTGCTCAGGAAGAGGCACATCGGAAACGATATAGTCACGATCGTTTTTCAGGTAATCGTGCGATACGTACACCATTCTACTGAAACCCCCGACGTTCCCGATACTTTGCACGCCACGTTTCGACGGATGTATATATGTACCTAGCGTATTCGCAGAGATCCGCCTCTGTTTCGCGTGCGGAGCAATAGTTTATTGTCCTCGATACATTAGTTTATTGCGTACGTTTCATATGACAGGAACCTGGCGCGTTGCCGTTCAGCCCTCGAAGAATACGCTCGCAGTTCCAGCACGTGTTCATCGTGGTCAGAGCAATCGACCCGTGTTCAGACAGCACGCAGTACAGCGTCGCCGTGTCTAGGAGCAAGGAGGTACCAATTTTCGGGCCGCCTGTTCTATCGGGTGCCACGTTCGCCAAGGGAAAAGCGTTCGCCGATTTCATCTTGGCGAAAGTGATCAACGCGGAAAACGCGGCGCACAGGTAAAGCACGATTCTTTGGTTGTCGTTTTATTAGCGAATCAAAAGGTATCCATAGTACGAATTTTACAACGAACACGTTGGGTCGGTCTTAGGTCGGAAAAGTTTGCCACTATGGCAACCAGAACGAGGCAGGAATATTTGAAAGATCTCGCCACCAATTATTCCTCTACCACGATGGTCGACACTGGGCAAAAATTTTGTAAGTTATTCTTGCGACGTTTTGTTGTCACCCATAATTCATTGGAACGAAAGGCTTACTAATTATGTTTTGGTGCAGCCATGCTGTC
Organism: Nomada lathburiana; assembly: GCA_963667235.1. Lineage (NCBI taxonomy): Eukaryota > Metazoa > Arthropoda > Insecta > Hymenoptera > Apidae > Nomada > Nomada lathburiana. The sequence continues at coordinate 11,948,300 of OY763905.1, read as the reverse complement.
GTTCAGCAGCAAGAAAAAGACCACCGTCCGTCCGAGATTGTCCTGCGACGCATCGCAGCGCGGTGCGATATGCTGGCAGGTGATACTGGAGGACAGCAATCAGAACACGGATTGCTACCTAGGAATAAGTATAGACACCATCGTCTTGATCGAGGAGCACTCGAGGCAGATTGTCTTTGTTGCTCCGTGCATGAGCGTCCTTGGATGGCACGCTCAAACGAACAGGTGATTCTTTTGGCCGTTCTTCCCTCCGAACGAGAAATCGTGTCGATCGACTACAGAACGCGTTGGCAACGGCACGCCCAATATAACCCATTACCTGTTGCAGCTTGAGACTGTACTATCATCAAGGGGAATGCATTACGATTCACGTGCGCGGCGATTACGGGGAGAGAGACGAATTGATGGAGATCGTGGCACGGCTACGGGCTGTAACCCCGGGTGCACCAGCCACGGAACTTTCCCTGAAGAGAAACAGCCTTGGACAGTTGGGATTTCACGTACAACCGGACGGCGTGGTAACGCAAGTCGAGAGCATGGGACTCTCGTGGCAAGCGGGGTTACGGCAGGGATCCAGGCTTGTCGAAATTTGCAAAGTAGCCGTGTCCACGTTGAGTCACGATCAGATGGTCGATCTTTTGAAAACGAGCGCCCAGGTCACGGTCACCGTGATACCACCTAACAACGACGGCAATGCCAGGAGGTAAGATAGCCAGTAATAAACGGGACGGCGTTTGTACATTTCTGTGACGCTACGTATTTTCAAAATTTCCACCGATCCATGGACTACCACTACATTTACTTTTACTTTCGCCCTTTCTTCCATCCCCTCGTCCATCGTTCCAACGCCTCTGCTATTCACGTTCGCACGGCACAGAGGTTGCACCCTGCAAAACTGTCAGTACCTGTCGGGCAACTACGAGGGGGATTATGAGAACGTAACCAGCCCCGATAACACACCGAGTCAGCAGACAGCCATGTCTCACCAGAGGCGATACGAACGGTCCTTCAGTCCACCGAGATCCAGCAACAGTTCCGGTTACGGGACCGGGTCCAGCTCTAGATCGTTCAACGATCCACGCTTCCCCTTGGAGGGTACGATGACCAGCAGCAGCAGCGGGCACAGCAGCAACGACGATCGTTGGTGAGCAAACGTCATTTTCATGTCTCTCTCGCGAATTCTTTCCTTTCTCATGCGTTTCGTCTTTTCATACTTCGTACATTTTATCACGTGGATCGATGCCCCTGCGCACCTAAGACTTTCCACGATCCAGATCTTTTTGATCTAGGTACGAGCTCCTGGAACCACAAGATCAAGACGGCACCGGGCATCGCACCAGCGAAGACACGCCGCCACCTCCACTTCCAGCCAGGCATTCGTTTCAGCTGCTAAATCCCAAGGCTTCCTCGCACAAGAAGGACAAAGAATCCCACTACGCGAGCACCAAACAGTATTCAGAGAATTCCAAGCACCACGGCCACGATCATTCCGCGAAGGAAAGCAATTACGCGTCGCCGAAAACGCTGCAGGAGAACGCGAGACACGAGAATTACCAAAGGCAATTGGACTGCGCGCACCGTGGCTCGGATCACGTCTCTTCAAATTACGTGAAGATACAGAAGGAGAAGTACGAGATCAGGCAGGAAAGCTTGTACGCGTCGCAGAGGGATCTTCATAAAAACGAAGGCCATTACGTTACGCATCAAAAGCTGAGCGGTTCGAGCTCCATGCCCCTGGTGCAGAACGCGACGTACAGCCTTCCAAAGCCGTGCAGCAATAACAATCTCAGCAGATGCAACGAGTACGAGCACGATGGAAAGGTGGACAGGACCTCGAAGTACGATACTGTGCAAGAGGAGAAGATTCTGGATCGGGGGGCAGCCATGGGCAAATACGAGCAAGACTTGAGAGTGCACGAAAAGAGAATCGCTGCTGTCGCGAATATTAATCACGAGTATGCCGAAGAAGTGTACGAAAGACGAGGCAGCAAGTACGACATGGATATGAGCAAGTACGAGATCGAGTGTCAGCACGGTGTCAGCGAAAGAAAACACGCAGATAACGTGGAGCAAAGCCGCGAGTGTATCAGATACGAGTTACCTCACGACTTCAAAGTGGGCGAGAAGGTAACTTGCTTGAAGACCAGCATCACCGAGAGGCCTGTCCCTCACAAGATAAACGTCGAGTATCGCCAAGTCAAGGAATTTGCGGCCAGTCTACCGCCGGAAGTCAGAATCGCCGACGCGAACTGTTCGGAAGCGGCCACTCTGCCGAGCGAGGACGAATTGTCGAACGGTTCCGGTAGCGTTTCTCCGCGACTGAGAAGAGCGAACAAACATCGCGGTGGGAATTTGACACCTTCCAGTGGCAGCTCTAGAAATCAGAGTCCAAGACCGAAGGCGGGTGTACGAAATTCTCACCGGAACTCGGCGAATTTAACCTCGAGCACCCTTCAGGAGGACCTGATGAAGTTGATCAATCCGGATTACATCGGCGACGATGATCAAATAACGAACAACAACGGCCCGTCTGGAAACCCTTTGCTCGCCAATCAAAACAGCAACAAGATCAACAACAACATGCTCGAGATTCAGAGCAGATGTAGATCGAGGGAGAATTTGTGCGGCAATGCGGGAAGCGCGTTGACCGTTCTGCCAGCGAATGGACAAGAGAACGGCAACAACGGGTCCGAAGTAATTCTAACGATGGCCAGACCGGCCACCGTGATTTCGAATGCGAGCACCGCATCGAGCCCGGCCCCGAGCGAGAACAAATTATCGAAAGAGGAGAGGTAAGCAGTCTTCGTGACAGTAAAGCTTAAATCGGTATTTCGATCCTTTCCCTTTGATTTACGAATAGAATTACACTAGACGCTCGTGTGCGTGTAAATTTCTGAATCTAGATTGTCGCCGCGCGTTACCAAACCGCCCCGTTCAATTTCCAAAGCACCGACCAACTCAGCGTCCATCAAAGACGCGAGAAATCTAAACGAAACGGACGTGGATCGCCGGCAAAATCATCACGTGGATTCTAGATCCGTGCAGCATCCCCAAGAATGGTCCGACAACAGACTTATCGATGGCTGCAATACCATCGCGTAAGTTTAGCGACCGGGTTCAGTTCAGTTTCCCAATGTACCACGATGCGATGTGAGTCAGTCGAGGCTTGAAGTCTCGTTGAAGTTTTCTTACAAAACGCGACTCGACGTCACCGTGTGTTTTTTTTTTAAGAACGTTTCTTCGTTCGTGACACGCCCCCTTCAATCGACCGCGGTCTCCTCTTTGTTTCAGAAACTCCGTATCGGACTTGCAATCCCATTTGTCTACCCTCGAACTGAGGGTAGCCAGAGAAACCCATCGAAGACTCTCCCTCGAAGACGAGGTGCGTCGTTTGCGCGACGAGAATCGACGGCTTCAGGATGAAAGTCACGCAGCTGCGCAACAACTTCGACGCTTTACTGAATGGTTCTTTCAAACGATAGATCATCAGTGAGAACAGCGACACGTCCATCTCAATTCGAGACAAGCGAAACTCTGGCGACACGCTTGTTCATATATGTATTCTTTTGTTTATATATATTTATATATATATATATTTTTTTTTCGTTTTAACACGATCGTGCTTCTAGGCACGACTTTCACGTTAGTTTTCTCGTAAGAACAGTATTAGTTTCGCGTACTTTTCGCCCGTCGACCGCGTAGAGATTAAGACGCGAATCAGGGCCGATCCAAAGGGGTTGCGTGTCACATTATATTCGTAACGCACGCGATGCTCGCGTGCCACCGTGAAAATCGTTCGGGGGCATTTTGTATAAAATAAAGTTTGCTTTAGGTAGCCGTAGTGGATACAGTGTAAGTTACCATCGTGTCGCGCACTATCGATACCCGTTTGAACGTACTGCACGGCGTACGCGTGTACGTAGATTCCGCCGTGGGCGTTGACTCGAAGCTCCCGTTGCTTCGTTAACGATGCGCGTCGATCACGATTATTATTTCACACTTCGAAACGACCAAATATTGCTAGCTGTTTAAGAACCACTGTAACTCGTTCGTAATTTATACGCGCGTCCTTTTATATCGTTTCCTTTTATATTACTATTAGGAGTATCGTTAAGCGAGACGGAAGGGATGATTTTCGTACGCGTTTAAAAAAAACAAACAATACATTCCTTGCGTACGTTCGTTGCAAAGAGAATATTTTCGAAGTAAAAGGTACCGAGACACATCGTCTGTCAAGAGGATTCTGTAAATCTACGAAACAGTCGACGCAATAAAAAGAAATGAACAAAAAGTACACGCCTGCATCTCGGCAAGAGAAGATTTCTTATTTTTTACACGATGGACGAACCGAAGCGCGTGCCTACGGGTAAGCAGAAGGGAGAAACGGAAGTGGCGTGCAATGCGTTTGCAATAATATCAGCAAGATGTAGAATAAAATAGTTTATTGTAATTCACAGAAAGAAGAAACAAGACATTTCCATGATGCCTAAGAACTCACCGTTCTGTATCGATTAACAATAGCTGTGATTACACCCATTCCTGGTTTTTTTCTTTTCTTTTTTTTTTGTGGGGACCAACGGAAACACTCACGCATTCGTGTATCATACCAGAACGGTGAGGTGAACAATACAGAATATTCGATCATATTATCTACGGTAAAATTCTTTTACGGTAATCCGCTTTTTAAAACAGCTTTTGCAACAGATTCTGTTCCTCCTCTATATATATATATTTATATATGTATATGTGTGTGTGTGTGTGTGTATGTATATACATGCGTGCGGGTATGTACATATATCAGAACACCCGTCTAGTCTGTCTGAACGGAGAAACTTGTGACTGACCACGCATCATGTGCGTGGGAAAGGTGCAACGATCATCGCACGACGAAGCGATGAATCGTAATCATCTCGATAATTCCATTGTCGATGACCATTGTGTCGTAAATCATTCCCCCCGCAAAAAACCCCTCCTTCGAACAGCTTACAGGGATCGTGGCTCGAAGTCGGCTCTTTAAAACTCTTTAAATCCCCCGTTTATTTGCTTCCGTTCGAGGAAGGCCTCAACGCGCGCATCAAAGACCGTTTCCGGTCGCGACACGTAACACCCGGTATCACCGGGATCATCACATTCGCGCGATTATCTATCAGTTCGTTCGCTTCTTAAGTACATGGAAAACTGTGTATAGCAAAGGTAATAATTAGCTTAAAGAATTTGTACGATTCAACTTGATTTTTACTATCTAGTTAACATAGAGGCCACGCGCTGCGCGTCAAACGAAACTCACTCGTGCAGTGGAAATAAATTCTGCATCGAACGTGATCTACGCGGACTTGTCCTCGATAAGGAATAACTGTTACTATCGAAGGGCTCAGCGCGAATAAAAGTGTCGGAAACGATTTTTACCGCTCTACCTCGACGGAAATGAAAACTCCGTTGCAACGATAAAGGCAAACAAACAGAAGACTTCGTATTTCGTTTTGTCGAGCACAACGCGCGATCTCTCGATACCACTTGTCGTGCTTATCTTTCTTTCGCGAATTTGTTTTCGCTGCAATAAATTAAGCGCATCGTCCATGCTTCCCCCTTCTTCCTCTTCCTCCGCTGTTCTTTACTTCTACCTTGATTAACTTAAACCGTGGCTCTAAACGTCTCATCCATCAGCGAGGTAAAACAATGACAAGATTCTCGGGGAGTAGCGACGGAAAAATCCAGGACAATTCTATGGCACTGAAGGCAACAACTCAGTCTTGCTCGGAGAAGAAATGTTGGCGCTAAGACTGCTCGCACGATCGTGAGAATTAACGTCCATCATTGGCGAACCCTTTGGAAGAGGAAATCGGAAGAACCCATGGGACGGAAATAAAATAAAAAATACGCTACAAAGGTATAGGCACGGAGGATCCGACGAGCGTGGGAGAAACATCGACAGAGACGAAGGTTGCTATTAGCGAGTGTACAAGAGTCTCTAAACGGAAACTGAAAATCAATTACCGGATACTGGATAGCGTTACAGCGCTACGTTTACGAGTTCTCTCCCAGTTAGTTTCTCGGTTCCTTGGTCAGCTTTTAGGATATACATTCGCTTTGCTTCGTGCAAACGATGATCGCTGTCGTGCCACTGAAACGGATATTGCAAACTTTGATCCCTAAACGCTCCAATATTACGAATAATATTTTACAGAGGCCAGGAGAGAGGGAGAGAGAGAGAGAGAGAGATATTACACCTCCGCGACATAGTCAATACAAAAATACTGTTTTGTTTCTCCATTTCTTTTCCTACTATCCTTAGTACTTTATACATAATAATCCCTGTAGCTTTTTAAAACTTCTAAAACGCACCTGTACCGCTGTTGAGGAGACAAGGAAGGAAACTACTGACTACGGCATGGTAGAAAAAAATCACGACAGAAGCATCCGTTTCTAATAGTGGTCGCCTTGACAAACAAAATTAAGAGATTAAACTGTAAAGAATCGAAGAGAAGATTCAACGCTACAAGATTCCGACGCATCAACAAATACAAAAGAAAATAATAGGCAAAGTAATAATTATTGTACGAAAGATGTACACGGTTCGCGGATGTTTAAACATCGATCTCGTATACTGTTAACGAGCGGATTATCCTTCGTTGCGATTTATCTCTTAATTTTCAAGCTTTTACAGAACGTTGATCGCCATGCCGTATAAGTGCAACGTATCCAAGAGAGAAAAATACGTCGGCAAGCCATCCGACTGACTCTGATCGCCAATATTTTTCGTGCGAAAAGTTTCTGACAAGAAAACCAGCTCTGATATGGCGGACGATACGGACTCTGTATTAGATCATTCATACCCTCCTCGTTTTACTTCCCCTTTGCCTTTCTCATCATCTCTGTCCTCTCGTATCAACCTGTTTTCTGTGGCCGTATGTATAAATAATCCACACTTTGGCACGGCACGCAAAGGATTCCGCCTTGTGGCAGAAAGAAGTCTGGTCAGCGCCAAGCCATTCGTTATTTACTAACATTATTATTTGTATAATTTTTGTTGTTTGTTTCACGTGTATGTCGTGCGCAGACACGCGCGTGTATGTGTGTACATGTATATTTTTTCGTATAGTATATACTCATCATCACAGTAAGATAGAGCCCATTATTACTTAAGTGATCGTCGAATCAGCTCGGATCATTTATATTCATTTCTGTTAACAACATACTGTACAACAACCCGTTTAAACATTGCCGAACAAATTTCTTTTAACATCGAGATTTGATGCGAATTGTTACGCACTCGATACGTGGTCGGGTTCGTAAGAGTACATCTGTACCAAGAGTGGTCTAACGGAGAAGAAATAAAAGTGTGGAAACGGTTCTGTCCTCGATAAGGAACAAAAGAGAAAACAGGCTTTAATCAATCACTCGACTTAGAGTACCGCGCGTGTATCTATAATTTCACGAAATACTGTCACCCAGAAAGTAAAAAGAGAAACAAGGTGACACGATATAATAGTGGACAGTGAAACACGGTGCGATCGAAGATTTGCAGATGAGAAGCAATCAGTGAGAGTCCTCGCTCAGTTCCTGACGTGCACGCGAACGGGTGATGCATGTTCATGTTGGAAGAAAAAAATTCTTTTGTACATTAAACGACGCTGGCGAGACACGAGGGGCTCGGTACGTATGTACGTAGCTAGTACGTATCGTTTTCCGTCTTCGCGATCGAATATTTATATGCTCCGACGCACACGCACACACAACTGAGACGAAACACCGTCCGAAATACTGTGCCCTACGCGTTTCGGTGAACCGTCCCAAATCGAATCAGTTCTACCTATCGAGTGGCGAACTGAATAACTTCGACAGATTGGTACTTATAATTACTCTGAAAATAAATAGTTATAAAAATAAGCGAGCATTTCATGCTTAAAATACATTAGATAAAAACTTAATTAGTTTGCACCACGAACGGAGTGGAATGTGTGGTCTGTCTCTTCTCTTTCTTACTATAAGCGCAATCGTAGCGGCGCACGCCTAACAAAATATTCAACTCTAGTGTAAAAAACATTAACGACAACTTGTCAATTGTATCTTATAGTGCTACAGCTCGATCAAAAAAAAAAAAACGCGTGAGTCAATAAATAAGATTGCAACAAGAGATTAGATCAAGAAGAGATTAGAGAAAAAACACAAACGATATCGACCCTGATCGATTCGTCGATAATAGTTCGTCGCTCGTTGCATAGAATAAATAACTGTGCTGAAAATTTCATTCCCGCGCGAAAATTGCATTAGGTACATTGTTCGATTCATCTTTCTGAAGTCTATCTTCCCTAACCCACTTAATTCAACCCCCCCTTCCCCTCCCGCCCTTATATAATTCACAGCTCTACGTACTGTGGAAGAGAAGAAATATCGTTCTTTCTTTTTTTTTTTCTTTACACGTGAATCTATTTTCGTCGCGAAAATACGAAACGCAAGACGATCTGTATGTTCAACGTAAAAACGAGAAATCCCTTTTTTGTACTTTTCTACAAACTTTTTTCCCCTTCTAGTCTTTACTTATATACTTAACTACGACGATATAACGTCCCGAGAATCGCGCGAATATACACCATAGAAATTCGCGCGATAATCGTGAGACTGGAGGATTGTTTCGCGAAACGAATACGCACGTGGGCGTGAGGGTTTTAAACGAAACGGCACCAATTCATCACCACCATCGTCCGTACCCAGCCGAATCGATGGAACCGCGTGAGAACAACGGGGTAGGGTAAATCGTTCGAATAAGAACGAAACTGTGGGGTCAACGGTCGCGAGTCTCAACGACACATTCGCACGTTCCACGCACTCGCGCGCACAGGACCTGGCACGACGAAAACGGGAGTCCAGTGCCATCGCTTCTATATGATTAATTTTCAATACTTCACGATACCGAAACGCCGGTCGAAAATCTTATACTATTCGCGCCGCGTCCTCTTAGGTCGCTGACTGACACCAACATCGTCTGTGCCGCGTGATTTTTTGCCAATTTGTACCTGACTCTGTGCGGTTAGCTGCAACGAAATCGCGTGCGTGTTCAATTTTTCAGCTAACAACAAGTCCTTCAGACCCTTCATTTTTTGACTGTACAGCGTTATCCTCGGCCTCTCGTGCTCCGAATCAGTCTCAACCGCGGGATCAAGATTCTCCTGAGAAGTGGAAGGCGCTGGGGGCAATGCGTCGTCCGACGGAGCAACGAACGGTTCTCCGCCACCTTGCAACAGATAATCTCTGTTAAGTATTTTCTCGCTGCACGCCGCCGTCAACGCCTGAATACTAGGATGCATCGGTGCCGGATTAGACGGTACTTTAGACTCTAAGCTTTTGATCAATTCACGCGCCGCGTTGCCCCTCTCTTTAGTCTTACAATAGTTGTTGTTATTGTTGTTCAACGTTTCTTCCGGACTGGTCTCTCTCTTCTGCGATTTCTCCTCTTCCTGTTTCGCCTCCACGTCGTAACAGTCGATAATTACCTGAGCGCGAATACTGGCATCGAACTTTGAAATAGTGTTCACTAACGGCCGTGCCCAGCCTATATGTAAAACAGGTGTGTTCGCTCCCTCCTCCCACTGGCAGATGCCGTCGTAAAACCTTAATAAATATGCGAAACAACGGGGTTGCCGTAACAGACGTTCATCGGCACGCACTGTATGCGGTATTAGCTCGTTCGCTATTTCCAACAATTCTTTGTATATCTCGCCATCGTCCCTCGAATAGTCGTACCTGTAGCGTACGAAAATTGTAAGAAGATCGTTCGAATCGGGCAACAACAAAAGCAGCAAATGTATCCTTACTTTCTTAAAACGTCTGCGGCGTCTGCCCACGAGGACAACGCGTTGGCGTGAAGTCCGTGTCTGTACAAGTAACCACCTTGATACGTGTATGGATAAACGTGAGCATTTCCGTAATATTTCCTCGCCGACCGTATTGCCTCCTGAAAACGTTGAAACATCGTGTCACGCAAGAGCTGAGCAAATGCAACGGATAGGAAAGTTGCCTGTTCGCAAAGGTACCTGAAAGAGGTCTATAGCAGGCGGCCTGCCGGGCGTAGGTGCCGCTTCCTCGAGATCCCCCAAATTACCAAGCGCCATAGGATACTTTGCCAGATGCCCCAAATCGTACAACAGCCACAATAACTCCTGCTGCAGCAATGCCACCTCCGCCGCATCTGCTGTGGCGCTTAAACTGGGATTTATAGCGGACACTATGGTAGCAACCTCCATCGCTCTGGAGCACACAACGGCGTGACCGTTAACGTACAACCACGATCGGGACGCAACTCCAGCTTCAACCGGTTGACCACGTTTGTCCTCGTTTCCTTTCCCTAACGGCATATCGGTCGTTTAATATTTTCATTTGAGAAAAGAGCTTATAATATACAAATCATATTGCTCGGCTTACCGTGCCAGGTAACTTCCGCAGTCTCCGTTCCATCTTCCCCGTACACAACCCAGGCGTGATCCTCCGACATAGCTAGATGCACATCCTTGAATCCCAACACCTGGCAGCCGGCGACTACAGCAAAGGCTACGCCGAAGCAATCCAATTTATTCGCCGTGAGGTAGCTATAAAGACTTTGTAAGTGCGCGCGATCCTTGTAGTAGCTTCTGGTAAGGGAGTTCCATATCACGTCGGACACCTTTTTAACCAGTTCCCGTGTCGCGTATTTGGTGTCGTATACCGTAAGATCGATCGCTCCCTTGATCACAGCATGGAATTTCGTATAAAGGGCTTCGGCGATGTGAAACTCAACTGCCGGGAGTTTCGGCTCGTCGTAAACAGTGGTCTCCTGCGACGCAAATGCTCGGTTACAGGTTAGGGAGTTCTCCACTGCGCCGACGAGGATCGAGAGCAAAGCCAGGTCCGGTTCCGAGCTGTTTTGCAACTGATTTTGAAAGATCCGTACGATCGAAGAGATACTTTGAATAGGAAACAGAGCCTTATCTTCGTCACGAAAACCCGCCATGTCGCGACTGGCAGGCTGCACGCACGAGATCGAGATCTTTGGCTCAGACCATGAGTGTCATCTTGTTTCGCGTCTGTCTTGACAGAAACCCTCGACGAAATCGCGCGATCCGTTCGGCTTCTTCTTCCTTGACTAACGATGCACGTAAGTCAATGTCGCTTGCCTCGATTCGTAAGCGAAACATTTACATTTCCGCATCAGAAAACGCACCACACCATGTATCACTCAGCGGCGCGCCGCCACTAAGACCGTTTTCAATACAGCTTTCGCTCGACCGTTTGACAAAGGGTGAGGGCGAGTTTCTGTGCAAGCGACGCTGTAGTGACGTCATCCGACGGTTCTCGGCGCGCGATTTTACGTTCTAGAAATTACGAGAGTTATTCCAGTGACAATTTCCAATGATTACGCGGCCAAAACGTGCACGTTCGTCTACAGAATCTCTTGGATTACAGTAAAGTTTAATTGCTTTTGTGTCGCCTTACGTATTTATGTGCCGAGCAGCTGTGAGTTTTGCCGCCCAAAAGTAGATCGCACGCCGTTTACAGAATTAAAAATTTCCACATTTCTCTCTACATTGGATGAATGAACGCTGCAATATTTGTTACGGGAAAGTGATTCTATCTATATTAAATCTATATTAAATTGCATATGCACGTATCAGCGCCAAAAAAGAAAATATAATTCATTATATAATTTGGATGACGACTGATTTCATATAAACGAAGCACAAGCCACAAGATGGCGATACGTGCAATAAAGTGTCACACCAGTTGGACGTTGTAACGTGCTTTGTTTTACTTGTAACTTTTATCGATTAATACGAAAAGTCAGCATCAGTTTTTCCCGAGGTGTGTAATATATTGCTTAGCGCCTCTCTGTCTGTGATCAAATCTATACTCGACGAATTATTTTACTGCTAGAAATACGAAATGAAAGTGAGGATAAAAGGTGAGTATTTGAACTGTCAAATCAACATTTTTCGCAGCGCTTCGATTGCTCCTGTACTTGACAAAACTCCTCAAACATTTTTCGGATAACATGCAATTCCATTTTCTCTTGCATCTACATTTGCGTTTAATAGTAACTTCATGAAGTTCACGAAACATTACGTACAAAGAGAAGCGACGTAAATATTTTATAGGTTGGACGGGTGTTGCCACCTGGCGTTGGATAGCGAACGACGACAATTGCGGTATATGCAGAATGCCATTCGATGCTAGTTGCCCGGATTGTAAAATTCCTGGAGACGATTGCCCTTTAGGTAAGCTAAATGTCAGCTTTATCCTTCTCCTTTTCTCTAAATAAAAAGATTGTTGAGGGCAACGGATCATTGCTTGCATACTGTCGTTAAAAAAATGTCCAGCACTGTTGGCAACCAAACCACTAATTCAAAAAGAGTACTACGTTTTGTTTTTTCAAAATCACGGCATAACCCGTACGCTAGAGTAATTGTAAAGGCCGAATAATACGCGTATTACGATTCGATTGAACAAACGAGTCCGTTCGTAATTTGGCGCCGTAGCGTCTGCGCAGCTACGGACGTGTTAATATCGATCGGTGTGCCGTCGAATGAAACCGAGTCCCTCGCACACAACATCCCACGTTCTGACGCGCGCGTACTCGCGCGTGTCAATCTAAACGCAACAAAGTCCGGTTGCCGGTCGGCGGCGATAGCACAAGGTACGCGTTGTCTACTGAAATCATCGGGAACGAACGTTTCTCTCGTAAAACACGTTTCGATGCTGTTCCAGTCTGGGGCCAGTGCTCGCATTGCTTCCACATACACTGCATCATGAAGTGGCTGCACTCTCAGCAAACCAGTCACCTATGTCCGATGTGTCGTCAGGAATGGAAGTTCAAGGAGTAGCTGGTTTGTCGATGGTCCCGCAGGTGTCAGCACGCAACGAGTAATCAGGTAATGTACACGTGTGCTGTAATACCCGAAGAAAATTCTCTGCGAACAATCACATTTCTAGAACAATTACAATTTACAAATTGCCCAGTACAGCGCAGGGGGGCCAAGAACGATCGCTCAAGGCAATCGCACGACGCTTGCCAGGCTTTAATTCTTTCCGTGGCAATTTGCGGGTTACTCCAGAGTCACACTTCTACGATTTCAGTTTTACTCCGAAAGCTTGATTAAAAGACCGCGCGTCCGTCTCGGTTGAAGCTTTCGCCGAACCGGCTTCTGCAAAAATTACAAAACGCTACTACAACAGTCGACAATAGCATAGAATAGAACCGTAGCACAGCCAACGATACCGCTTTATATCTTCAGCCTGGAGTTTGGCAAAAAGTGCACCACAACTGGAGATCGCGTCGAATTGCATAGGCAGACGTGCATTTGAACACGCAGCACCGCGATTCACGTATCGCGCGCTTACGTAACAGTATTTGAGGACCGTGGTCGAGCACGAGCACGATACCACGAGGGAAATTCACGACGATCGTGCGCTATTTCATGCTGCTATACTCGTTTTGCATGGTTTTCAGCGACTTTGCATGCTGTCCCACCGAGCAACGTTACCTAACGCTACCAAATGCCATCCGCGTGGTAGTAAGCGATACGCCGCCTCAGGTGGAACGCGCAACACGGAGCGATACCTACGATGGAACCGCGATGACAAGTTTCGCAAGCGGCCTGCTGCTGTCATTAAACAACGATCCACCGTACAGTGAAGAGTAGAGTGGACGCGGTCCACGTTTGCAGGCCCAGCGAAGGCGAAACAAGCGAAACTCTGCGCTCCAGTCCAGCACGTAATTCGTGTATCGTCGTGTATAATATACCTGGATACGTCGCATCGTGTTCAAACGGAGAACAGCGGGCGTTCGCGAGCTAGTTCGCGGTGAACAAGCCGCGGGGACGTAATGGGCCCCTTCCCTTTTCTCTTTCTCGTTTCTACTAGCGGAGCGATTTCCCTTTTCTTTCTTCCGTGTCCCGTGCCCTACCCTGCCCATTTGTACTCTCTTACGCGATATCTAGCAAGGGAACAACAACAACGTGGAACGACCGAATCGAGCAAACGAGCGTACACTCGCGCGGATAGAGAAGGAGGAAAAGGGAGAAGGTGGTTCTACGCTGGAAACTCGCGCCACCAACGATTCACCTTTCCACGTACCCCTTTTCTTTTTAAGATACAGCAAGCATTGGTATACATCTAACGAAACGATAACGAAAATCTCACGCGTACGCGCACGACCTGTTTCTCTTCACCAGTTCCCATTCATCGACTCTCTCTCCCTTGCACTACTTTCTTCCTTTATCTCACTTTGCTTTTCCCTCTCGCGTAACGCCAAAGGTGGGCCATGTCTCTTTATCTCTCTCTTCCTCTGCCTTTTGAAATTGTACACGCACCTCTCCTTTCCCGCACGTTTCCTTTGCTCCATTCCGTTCGCCGCAACTACATCGCGTAGCTTACTCATCCTCTTGCTCGCATCGCTTGGATCCGCGTCTCTTCCGTCTCTCTTGCATACCTTACGCGTAATCAGACTCACATACGCATACACGCTCGTTCGATCGCTCTTGTCCTGCTTTTTACACTCCCTCTTTGCCTACCTGCCCCTCCTTAACCCCTTGGCCACTTCTCCCCACCCACGATTTCTCTCTCCGTCTATCGTTCGTGTACTAATACGCACGCACACGAGCCACGCACACACCCAAGTATTGAAGCTTCGTTCGTACTCCGGTCTGTAGAGTAGCGTTTGTTTCGAAACGCATCAAGTATAAATCAGGTACAGTACGTATTCGTACATACGTGCAACACGATTTATTCTATTGCTCCATAGATTTCGATTCCCCTTGTTCCTCCTTTGGTATGCTCTTTTGCTGGTTTATCAAGCTGGCGCGCGGGATCGCTCACACCTATGTTACATACATACGTACGTGCATACGTAGCCGGGACAGGTAGGCGCGAGCGAAGGCACGACGTAGTACGTCCACGGCCTACCTGATGCCCCGAGAACTCGGGCTAGAGCTCGAGCTCGAACCAGTCACGTGGCCCCTCGAACACGAAGGATGTTGGTGGGATCGCGAAGTCAGTTAGCTGCAGTCCGTTCAGCGGGTAACAGAGAGGTACGCGGCAAAGAACGGGCTACCGTGGTGGACCATTCACCGAACGAGCAAGGGGAAAGGGGCCAGGGACGAGAGGATAGAGACGATAGCGGACCAAGTTCCTTCGAGCGAGTCGTCGCCGGTCTAACGTGTTTTGTGTTTCCTCGCCTTGCCTCGCCTCGCCCCGTCCGCTTCATCTCGCATCTCGATGATAGAACGTCTTCCAAAGTGTCGCGAGTTCCACGAAACCGTGAATCGCAGCCGCGATCGATCCGCGTAAACCGTTTGGCGGTGCATGCCTGTTGCACGTCGCAAAGAAACGGGCCACCCGACACGAAACGAAGAGAAAGGAATCGGAGTGATATCTCGATTACGTTTCAACGAGCAAAGGAATATCGCGCAAATGATAAAACGGGAAAGAACGAGGGGCTGAGGTAGCGAGGAGAACGGAGCCGGCGTTCGAACGAAGCGTTTCGGTGCTGCATCGGCGCACCTGCACGAAAAGCGTCGCGTCGCGACGTACAGGCCTGTGCAAATCGCGTGACACGAACGTCGAGACGCATGATACGCGCAAACACGGCGTGGAACGGATCTGCGAGTCGGTAGTAGCGCGCGACGCGTGCACTATCGATGCGTACACGCTAAAAGAGCATCTAATCTCGAATCGTGACTCAACGTCTCGACGACAGCGGCTCGATTAGTCGCAGTGGCCATCGCGATCGCGTAGCCGCGTTTATCTCTAAATATGGAGCAAACGGGCAGGTGAGAATAATTGGAATTTCAGTTATCGCCGGCGACCCCGATTCACGGTGCTCGGTTTAAATCGGAGCATGCCCGCGAGACTGAAGGCAAGGGCCACGTAAAGTGGAAGCACCGATCGCGATCGTGGATAAAATGCAGTTGGCAGCGACGCAGAGGCCTCACCCGCCGCCGGTACCACCGCGACCGAGCCGGCAGGTGGTCGCCGAGGCCCTCAAAAGATCTCCGAGACCGCCCTGCCCGACCAGACAGGCCCCGCCACCGCCCAACACGAGACCCTGGAGATCGGACAGAGAGCAATCGAACGACAGACAATCGGCGGGACCGGCGACGGCTGGTCGAACCGTTGTTTACGACTCGATCAAAGAGTCAGCTGCGTCGACGAGCGAAAAGATCGACGAGGGCCGACACGAACTCGCTCTTCGTGCCGCGAGTGAAAGGCGACCGCGTGATGACGATCGGCGTGGAAATCCGCGGGAAAGGCGGCACCGTACGAGCGGTCAGGAGCATCGAAGAAATTCCGTCGAATCGGACGTCGCCGTTGGCGAGGCTGCCCCTTCTGCGACGTCGTGTCACCAGGAGGATCGTTCGACTTCGAATAGGGAGGACTCCGCTAACGTCGGGCGAGTTTCGTCCAGAGAAAATCGTCACTCGGACGTAACCACCGTCGACGAGAATGTACCGGTGACGGAAGAAACGAGACGGTGCGACGATGAAACGGCCCCGAGGGAAAACGCGTTTCAGGAGACGTCGCCGAATTGTCCGGCGAAGAAACAGCTCGACGAGAGCGACCGCGTTATCGAATCGAACGTATCTCTCGACGATGTATTACGGTGCCGCGGGTCAACCACCTCTCCTGAATCGAAGATCGAAAGATCGCCGCCGAACGTTTCAGAGAGGAACGAGTGCTCCGATAGAACTGCGAACAAGACCGATGGATCAACGCGACCGACTCCTACACAGAGATCGTGTTCGGCGAAGCATCGGGAAGCTGTGAAAAAGAGAGTTATGGAAAATTCGAGCGCGAGCGAAGAAACCGAGTCGACTTCGAGTGTCGATCGTACCACAGTGGTCGTCGTCGACGATCCGAACCGTGAATCCGTGTCGGTCGATCGTTCTGATAAGCGCGATCGCGATGAGAACATGCACAAAGATATTGAGAACGACAGCGACAATATTCACCGGCAAGACTGGCTGGAAGCTGGAGTTCGCTATTCGTCCACGCAAATCAGGCTTCCCAGTGAAGGCGACGATATCGTCGACGGAGAACGGGTGAACGGGTTTGATCGTTGCGAAAACGAAAAGATCGGTGATCACAGCGTTCCAAGGTAGCTGACCAATTTCACAGCAACGACGCGATAAAGCTTCTCTTAGGTGGAAAAGCGAACTCGGGTCGGTGCAACCGGGGGATTAATCAACGAAGGAGCAACCGCGAAGCATCGGTGCATTCAAGCTTCAGCATTAAAACAGAGTCGATCTCCCCGCGAAAGACTTTCTCGGTTTGCACGATACCTTTATCCGTGCAACGACTTAATCGCGTGACGAAACCCGCGGCAATGGGGGAAAACAAAAAAAATGGGATACCGGACGCGCTTCATAGTTTTCTTTTTCCGCGCGCCAGTATCCGAGTATGTATCGTCTCGTTTCTAATTCGCTTTACCTGCTAACCTACTTCGTCGCCGTGTATATGTATATCTCCGAAACAGTTTCGTCGGGACGAGAAACCGAGCGATCAGACGTTTTCCTATATGTATTACGTAAGTGGGGATTGTTGGTAGCGTTTTGTCGGCTCCTTTCTTAAAATCCTCGCGGTCTCCACCTTTCGACGATTGCTCCAAGGCGAATCGATATTTACGAGCCACTAACCTGGCCGAGTAAATAACGGTGTACGAGGCATTCCGATCCATTCCGTTCCGTTTTCGTTGCTTCAACGAAACTTTCGCCTTTTCCAGCATACAAGAGAGGATCGCGATGTCTTCCCTGCAAGGTCTACCACCGTTACCGAGGAGCCTCAGCGGATTCAATTTGAGCGGAGGACGTGGCGAGGGTTGCGAACCACCGCCACCTCCCACTAGATCTTCCAGCAAAACTCAAAGAGGTGGTAAATCTTCGATCCAATCGTCGTCCAGGCCATCGCCACCTGCCAGACAGCTCACCACGTTGGATACTCAGCTGGCTATATTGAGGAGAGAAATGGTGATTGCTGAAACTTTGTCCGTGTACCATCCCTGTCTGTCCCTTGCTTAAGATCGAACCGCGTCGAACTTCGATAGATATGCATCCTCGGTCAGGAATATCGACCGGGTATGCATAAAGGCAAACGTCCAGGCTATTAGCAGTGATACGCGTTGTCATTCAGCCGCGCTCGCACCGACTCACCGACTCGCGTACTCACTTACGGATAGACAGGAAAATTCCACGGAATTGCGAGCGACGACGGAAGGTTTCTATAAATGGAAGGTCAGAACAATGGAAACGTCATCGATCGCGTGTCAGCGGGGGAGTCCAGTCGAGTTTCCTATTCGACAAATGGGGTACTTATTATTGAACGAGCGTTACCCGTGCTCGGTCGTCTCGCGCTGCTTTCATCCTTCCTTTCTTTCGCCTCGAACTTCTAAAATTCCGTCTAACCGACCGGTTACCTTGTAAACTAGTACGCTTGCACGTCCGTGACAATCGTGAAACGCGTTGAATATGTGTACACGTGTATATGTATGTATTCAAAGCGTGGGCTTCCCTTTCGCGGCATGAACCGTTTATTCTGAATCGTGTGTTCGCGAAGATCGACAAATGGCTGTATCAGAAGTCTGCTCCTTTCCAGGTGGGATGCGCGATAGATATCGATCGGAGTCCAAAATATAGTTCGCTCGAAAGTTGGGCTAATAGCTTAATAGTCAATCCAGACACGACGCGAACTGGCACAGCCGCTCCCACGCTGCATTCCCTCAGGCGTGACTGTCTCCCCCCCTTGCAACCCTGCAACCTCCTCTTCCCCCATCACCGGTGCCTCCTTTTTCTGACCGCTCTCTTTCACCTTCGTTCCTTCCTACCTCTACACCTTCTATTCCTCTCTTCTTCTGCGCCTTCCTTCTCTCCACGCCGACACCTCTCATTTCCATTCTCATTTTGCGTCTCCCGTTCAACTCCCGCTTCGCTTGTTCCCACGGTCGGCGTAGTCGCTGGTCGCCTGGAAACATCTACGTCGTTGCGATTATTAAATCTCTGAAACTCGTCAACTCTTTCTCTTTCGTTACAGTTTGGACTTAGACAACTGGATCTCTCTCTGCTCGCTCAACTGTGGTCCCTGAACGAGTCTATTCAAGAATTTCGACAACTTTTGCAAGAACAGGAGGATAGAGCGCCGTCACCTTCGCCCAGCAGCGAAGAAGGGGACGACACGTCTTACGGAAGTCATCCTCCGCCACCGCCGAGGAGACCAGCCCCTGGGGTGCATCTTCACAGACCACCCAGACCACCGAGACCGCCTAGACCACCCCCCAGCGACGAATCACCGTCTAGCGAGGAATACGGTGCCGTTTGACGCGTGCTAGCCACGTTTTGTTCGCGTTCCAAATGGTCTCTCCGTGTCGACTAATTGTAAACTATAACGCGTTAACATAGTAGACAGAATGTCTTGTTTAAGGAATTTATAGGACTCGGCAGCGGCTGTATTTAGTCGTTTCTACCTCTACAAGTCCGATTGAAATTTTTGGAACGTCGATGTAACAACGCATCGTTGCGAAATACTTGTTGATGCTCGAAGGTACCTGTAATATGTTACACTTTATTACGGAGACATCGTGAATTCTACCGTTCGGGGGCGAACGTCTCCTTGTTTTGCAATCGATTAGGTCGCTCCTAATAATCGTTTAATCCGGCGATAACCGACCACTCGTCGCCTAGATTCTATGAATTAAATTTTTAGCGACGTTCTTAATGCATTTCGTTTGTCCCACGAAACTATCAATGTCAATCCAAATGAACAACGATCCTCTCTTTCTCCGACTGGTACACGCGTACGTGAATATATTATATGAATGAATGATGATGATGAATAAGAATATATGTATATTCTTATGGAATGAGGAAAAACTTTATTGTCGTCGATGAGAAGAACTAATACTTCAATTCATGCGCTCGTTTCTCTATTTGTGATAGCAGTCAAAGGGGCCTTTAATTAACTACGATAGATATTCGTTTGCGCTAATTGGTTGAAAGACAGTTGCAGAACATCCGAGTCTACGGCACGAAAAACGGCTAGTGAGTTCCAAAGAACCGCGTTCGGAAGTTTATGTCTCTTCCACGTTTCTCCGCTATTACGTCCATTCCGGGGTTTTCTTTTCTTGTTGAAATGCAAACAAACGATCGACCAGATGATAATAATCTTCGAAATGTAATACGACTTAGAAAGGTTTATGTAGATTAATTCGAGTGTGTAAAATAAAGGGAAGAACGAAAGATATAACAAAAATGCTGTTGCAGTATTTACAGACCGTGTAATGACATCCTGCTTGAATTAAACATTTTTACGATTTGATGCATAATCGTGTAGGTTCAGCTAAAACTTAATCAGAACCCGCAGAAGTCCAGTAAGTATGACCCCACGATCGTAGCTTCAGTCAAAAGTTAGTCAAAACCCATAGAAGTCCAGTAGACACGTCCCTCCGATCACTTTGAGGTTCCGTCAAAAGTTGGTCACAAATTCCAAAGTCCATTAGGTACGATCGTAGAATTGGACTTCCACAGTTTCTGACCAGCCTTTGGCTGAACCTACAACCCTAGGGTGATGCTTACTGGACTTCTGCGGGTTCTGACCAACTTCTAGCTCAATCTACGATCGTAGGGCTATACTGGCTGGACTTTTGCGGATTGTGACCAACTTTTAACTCAACCTACGATCTTCGGCTGATACCTACTGGACTTCTGCGGGTTCTGACCAAATTCTAGTTCAACCTACGATCTTTGGCTGATACCTCACTGGACTAATGCGGGTTCTGACCATCTTCTAGCTCAACCTACGGTCCTAGGGCTATATTGATTGGACTTCAGCGTTTTCTGGCCAACTTCTAGCTCAACCTACGATCTTTGGCTGATACCTACTGGACTTCTGCGGGTTCTGACCAACTTTTAGCTGAATCTGCGACTCTAGGCTCGTGTCTACTCGACTTCTGCGGGTTGTGGTCAACTTTTAGTTCAACTTATTGTTGAGCTACAACTGTGTAGATAATTATGTAACCTGTACTGTGTGAATTATTTTGAATAAATATTCATAGAACGAAATGGACTGTTTTTTGTTATTAACAACACCTTCGATCCTACAGTGTCCAATTCCTATTCCTTAAACACGTAGTACCGTCGCGGGACTTTCTATTGCAAAGTTCTAAAGCGGGAAACATGTAAAAATAAACCTACGTCACAAATAACTAAAGTACTCAGTACACATTGGAGGAATTTCCGAGAATTTACACTGGGTCCCTGGCAAAAATTCTGGCTGAAAATCGTGCATTTGTATCAGGAGAATAAGATATGCGAGGAGGTATTCGATCGAAGCAATTCTTGGAAATGACGTCATATTCCAGGAATTTCTGAGCGCTTAATTTTCTGCGTTTCTGGCAAAAATTCTGGCTGAAAATCGTGGATTTGTATCAGGAGAATATGATATGCGAGGAGGTATTCGATCGAAGCAATTCTTGGAAATGACGTCACATTCCAGGTATTTCTGAGCGCTTAATTTTCTGCGTTTCTGGCAAAAATTCTGGCTGAAAATCGTGGATTTGTATCAGGAGAATATGACATGCGAGGAGGTATTCGATCGAAGCAATTCTTGGAAATGACGTCACATTCCAGGAATTTCTGAGCGCTTAATTTTCTGCGTTTCTGGCAAAAATTCTGGCTGAAAATCGTGGATTTGTATCAGGAGAATATGATATGCGAGGAGGTATTCGATCGAAGCAATTCTTGGAAATGACGTCACATTCCAGGAATTTCTGAGCGCTTAATTTTCTGCGTTTCTGGCAAAAATTCTGGCTGAAAATCGTGGATTTGTATCAGGAGAATATGATATGCGAGGAGGTATTCGATCGAAGCAATTCTTGGAAATGACGTCACATTCCAGGAATTTCTGAGCGCCTAATTTTCTGGACATCTTCCAACCAATTTTACAAGAAATGAAGACTTAGAATGTGTCGCTTCCAAATTTAATAACGTATAGGGCCATTTTTACAAGTTTCTCGCATGAGAACTGTGCATTTAAAGTTCGTCCACGGTACTTCTTGTATAAGGAATTGGAATTAGGTTCTATCAAGGATTGTTAAGGTGTGAAAATAAAAAGAGCAGTAGAATTCTTTTCATTAAACATTTATTTAAACTAATCACTGAAGATACAAGTTACAAAATGTTGTAATTCAAATTTACAAGCTAATACTTATGAAGTATTCTTTTATATCTATTTACAATACATCGTACAACTAAATCGTGTATCAATTCTAAACTAACATTTATGTAATATAAAAAAAACTACCAACATAAATAATCTAATACTTATAAACTATTCTCTGAAATTAATTTACAAAATGTCTTATACATAAAACATTTACTAAAATTTGCGTACTGTATATGCTAATCCTTATTCTACATTACAACAATTGTGTATCTTGTGCATATGCAAATTATTTATTCCATCTTTCATTCTATATTTAGCACATTCAGCAGAACTTGTAGTAAAAGTAATTTTAAAGTTTATATAAGATCTGCCGAATAAACTGAATATAAAATAAAATATATCACATATATACATAGCAGTTAATTACACAATTGTTCTAAATTAATCTTATGCGCTAATAGTTAGAAACTATTCTTATAAATCAATTTACTAGAACTAAAGGGTAACTAAAGTCTGTGGCAAGAGTTCTTCTTTCTTCTTTCTTGCTTTTATGCACGATGAGAAGTGACAGTCAATGTTCCTTACTCTTTGCCTACGCACATAAAAAAGTATATTAGTAAGTATGTAGCGGGAGAGGGAAAAAATGTTATGGGATATATAGAGGAAAAAGAAAGAAGGGAGGACCAAGAAGCATAATAGAAAAAGAAGTTTATCTGAAAAAGAGTGGATCGCGGGGCAGAGGGTCATTCTAAAATAGGAACAGATCGTTCCTCGAATCGAGATCTTTAATTTGAGACGTCGTTAATTAAAATCGGTCCTGTAGAACGCGAGATAATTGAATTTGTTTAAAGAAATTATAAACAAATGCCATTATATCGACATGCAGGCTAGCTACAGCAATGACCAGAGGACAGAAATTAAAGCTACGAGGATCAGCTAACATCTCCAATAGGTATGAAGATTATTCCTCGTGCGGTTCATTTGTTATAAACAAATAAACAATTAAAATTGTTATTACGGCCAACTGCACATAGGTACAGTAACGACCTATTTTTTATCGTGTAGCTAATTAGTTTCCCTTTCTTTTGAGACGTCGTTGATAACAATCGGCCCAGTAGAACGCCAGATAATAATTTTTAAACATTTTGTCGGTAACAATATGTCGATAATCGTGTATGTGGCGCCATCTCGCGTTTGCGGCCTTTTTCGCAGTTTGCCGCGGCTCCAAAACCGAATTCCTGGATTACATCGTTAATTTAAACAATTGCGTTTTTCTCGGCATCTACTACGTATTTCTTAACCGGACTTGTCTTCAATGAAAGCTACGCAACATTGTTATCTGCTGCCAAAATTGCAACACTATGGCATTTGTGGTTCGAAAGTTATTAACAATTGAAAAATCGGCAAAAATGCACTCCGGGTCACTGCAATTATCTCGGCTTCTGGAGGCGCTAGATTAATGATCGTGAGCTTAAAATGCGGGTAAAGAATGCTGCTACATGACTATAAACGATTTACAAATGCTCCAAGCGCTGTTTATTTTTCATAAACAATGTAGGCACCTGTTTGAAAATTACACGGTAACTATGCATGGGAGCCATTCCACACATGATAGAGATTGTTCCTTGAATCAAGAGCTTCAATTTGAGACTTTGTTGATTAAAATTGGCCAAGTGGAAGCCGAGATAATTGAATTTGTTTAATGAAATTATAAACAAATACCATTATTTCGATTTGCAGGCTAGCTACAGCAATGACCACAGGACATAAATGAAAGCTATTAGGATCAGCTAACATCTCCAATAGGTATGAAGATTATTCCTCGTGCGGTTCATTTGTTATAAACAAATAAACAATTAAAATTGTTATTACGGCCAACTGCACATAGGTATAGTAACGACCTATTTTTTATCGTGTAGCTAATTAGTTTCCCTTCCTTTTGACACAAGGTTGATTAAAATCGGCCCAGTGGAAGCCGAGATAATAATTTTCAAACATTTTGTCGGTAACAGGATGTCGATAATCGTGTATGTGGCGCCATCTCGCGTTTGCGGCTTTTTTCGCAGTTCGCCGCGGCTCCAAAACCGAATTCCTGGATTACATCGTCAATTTAAACAATTGCGTTTTTCTCGGCTTCTACTGCGTATTTCTACACCGGACTTGTCTTAAATGAAAGCTATGAACCATAGCTATCTGCTCCAAAAGTTGCAACAATATGGCATTTGTGGTTCGAATGTTATTAACAATTGAAAAATCGGCAAAAATGCACTCCGGGTCACTGCAATTATCTCGGCTTCTGGAGGCGCTAGAATAATGATCGTGTGTTTAAAATGCGGGTAAAGAATGCTGCTACATGACTATAAACGATTTACAAATGCTCCATGCGCTGTTTATTTTTTATAAACAATTTAGACACTTGTTTGAAAATTACACGGTAACTATGCATGGGAGCTATTCTACGCTAGATAGAGATTGTTCCTTGAATCAAGAGCTTCAATTTGAGACTTGGTTGATTAAAATTGGCCAAGTGGAAGCCGAGATAATTGAATTTGTTTAATGAAATTATAAACAAATACCATTATTTCGACTTGCAGGCTAGCTACAGCAATGACCACTGGACATAAATGAAAGCTATTAGGATCAGCTAACATCTCCAACAGGCGTGAAGATTATTCCTCGTGCGGTTCATTTGTTATAAACAAATAAACAATTAAAATTGTTATTACGGCCAACTGCACATAGGTACAGTAACGACCTATTTTTTATCGTGTAGCTAATTAGTTTCCCTTTCTTTTGAGACGTCGTTGATAACAATCGGCCCAGTAGAACGCCAGATAATAATTTTTAAACATTTTGTCGGTAACGATATGTAGGTAATCGTGTATGTGGCGCCATCTCGCGTTTGCGGCCTTTTTCGCAGTTTGCCGCGGCTCCAAAACCGAATTTCTGGATTACATCGTTAATTTAAACAATTGCGTTTTTCTCGGCTTCTACTCCGTATTTCTTAACCGGACTTGTCTTAAATGAAAGCTACGAACCATTGCTATATGCTCCAAAAGTTGCAACAATATGGCATTTGTGGTTCGAAAGTTATTAACAATTGAAGAATCGGCAAAAATGCACTCCGGGACACTACAATTATTTAAGCTCTTGGTGGATATTTTAATCAACCTTGTGTCAAAAGGAAGGGAAACGAATAAGCTACACGATAAAAAATAGCCCGTTACTGTACCTATGTGCAGTTGGCCGTAATAACAATTTTAATTGTTTAATTGTTTATAACAAATGAACCGCACGAGGAATAATCTTTACACCTGTTGGAGATGATAGCTGACCCTCGCAGCTTTAATTTCTGTCCTCTGGTCATTGATGTAGCTAGCTTGCAAGTCGAAATAATGGCATTTGTTTATAATTTATTTAAACAAATTCAATTATCTCGCGTTCTACTGGGCCGATTTTAATGAACCACGTCTCAAATTGAACCTCTTCGTTCAAGGAACAATCTGATTCACGATTAGATCTACCCTCGTGTATAGTGTCGGTGCAATACTCAAACGAATTATTTATTTGGTTATAAAAAGTAAACAACGCATGCAGTATTTGTAAATCGTTTATTGTCATGTAGCAGCATCCTTTACCTTCATTTTGAGCACTCGATCATTAATCTAGCGCCTCCAGATGCCGAGATATTTGCAGTGACCCTGAGTGCATTTTTGCCGATTTTTCAATTGTTAATAACATTCGAACCACAAATGCCATATTGTTGCATCTTTTGGAGCAGATAGCTATGGTTCATAGCTTTCATTTAAGACAAGTCCGGTGTAGAAATACGCAGTAGAAGCCGAGAAAAACGCAATTGTTTAAATTAACGATGTAATCCAGAAATTCGGTTTTGGAGCCGCGGCGAACTGCGAAAAAAGCCGCAAACGCGAGATGGCGCCACTTACACGATTACCGACATCGTTACCGACAAAATATTTAAAAATTATTATCTCGGCTTCTACTGGGCCGATTTTAATCAACCGCGACTCAAAAGAAAGGGAAGCTAATATGCTACACGAGAAAAAATACCCCGTTCCTCTAACTATATGCAGTTGGCCGTAATAACAATTTTAATTGTTTATTTGGTTATAACAAATGAACCGCACGAGGAATAATCTTCACACCTGTTGGAGATGTTAGCTGACCCTCGTAGCTTTAATTTCTGTCCTCTGGTCATTGCTGTAGCTTGCCTGCAAGTCGAAATAATGGCATTTGTTTATAATTTCATTAAACAAATTCAATTATCTCGCGTTCTACTGGGCCGATTTTAATCAACCTTGTGTCAAAAGGAAGGGAAACGAATAAGCTACACGATAAAAAATAGGCCGTTACTGTACCTATGTGCAGTTGGGCGTAATAACAATTTTAATTGTTTATTTGTTTATAACAAATGAACCGCACGAGGAATAAGCCTCACACCTGTTGTTGATGTTAGCTGACCCTCGCAGCTTTAATTTCTGTCCTGTGGTCATTGCTGTAGCTTGCCTGCAAGTCGAAATAATGGCATTTGTTTATAATTTCATTAAACAATTTCAATTATCTCGCGTTCTACTGGGCCGATTTTAATCAACCTTGCGTCAAAAGTAAGGGAAACGAATAAACTACACGATAAAAAATAGGTCGTTACTGTACCTATGTGCAGTTGGGCGTAATAACAATTTTAATTGTTTATTTGTTTATAACAAATGAACCGCACGAGGAATAAGCTTCACACCTATTGTAGATGTTAGCTGACCCTCGCAGCTTTAATTTCTGTCCTCTGGTCATTGCTGTAGCTAGCCTGCAAGTCGAAATAATGGCATTTGTTTATAATTTCATTAAACAAATTCAATTATCTCGCGTTCTACTGCGCCGATTTTAATCAACCTTGTGTCAAAAGGAAGGGAAACGAATAAGCTACACGATAAAAAATATCCCGTTGCTGTAACTGTATAGACTTGGCCGTAACAACAATTTTAATTGTTTATTTGTTTATAACAAATGAACCGCACGAGGAATAATCTTCACACCTATTGGAGATCTTAGCTGATCCTCGTAGCTTTATTTTCTGTCCTCTGGTCATTGCTGTAGCTAGCCTGCATGTCGAAATAATGACATTTGTTTATAATTTCATTAAACAAATTCAATTATCTCGGCTTCTACAGGGCTGATTTTAATCAACCTTGCGTCAAAAGGAAGGGACACGATTAAGCTACACGATAAAAAATAGGCCGTTACTGTACCTATGTGCAGTTGGGCGTAATAACAATTTTAATTGTTTATTTGTTTATAACAAATGAACCGCACGAGGAATAAGCCTCACACCTGTTGTTGATGTTAGCTGACCCTCGCAGCTTTAATTTCTGTCGTGTGGTCATTGCTGTAGCTTGCCTGCAAGTCGAAATAATGGCATTTGTTTATAATTTCATTAAACAATTTCAATTATCTCGCGTTCTACTGGGCCGATTTTAATCAACCTTGCGTGAAAAGGAAGGGAAACTAATTAGCTACACGATAAAAAATAGGTCGTTACTGTACCTATGTGCAGTTGGGCGTAATAACAATTTTAATTGTTTATTTGTTTATAACAAATGAACCGCACGAGGAATAATCTTCATACCTATTGGAGATGTTAGCTGATCCTAATAGCTTTCATTTATGTCCTGTGGCCATTGCTGTAGCTAGCCTGCAAGTCGAAATAATGGTATTTGTTTATAATTTCATTAAACAAATTCAATTATCGAGGCTTCCACTTGGCCAATTTTAATCAACCAAGTCTCAAATTGAAGCTCTTGATTCAAGGAACAATCTCTATCAAGCGTAGAATAGCTCCCAGGCATAGTTACCGTGTAATTTTCAAACAAGTGTCTAAATTGTTTATAAAAAATAAACAGCGCATGGAGCATTTGTAAATCGTTTATAGTCATGTAGCAGCATTCTTTACCCGCATTTTAAACACACGATCATTATTCTAGCGCCTCCAGAAGCCGAGATAATTGCAGTGACCCGGAGTGCATTTTTGCCGATTTTTCAATTGTTAATAACATTCGAACCACAAATGCCATATTGTTGCAACTTTTGGAGCAGATAGCTATGGTTCATAGCTTTCATTTAAGACAAGTCCGGTGTAGAAATACGCAGTAGAAGCCGAGAAAAACGCAATTGTTTAAATTAACGATGTAATCCAGGAATTCGGTTTTGGAGCCGCGGCGAACTGCGAAAAAAGCCGCAAACGCGAGATGGCGCCACTTACACGATTACCGACATCGTTACCGACAAAATATTTAAAAATTATTATCTCGGCTTCTACTGGGCCGATTTTAATCAACCGCGACTCAAAAGAAAGAGAAGCTAATATGCTACACGAGAAAAAATACCCCGTTCCTCTAACTATATGCAGTTGGCCGTAATAACAATTTTTATTGTTTATTTGTTTATAACAAATGAACCGCACGAGGAATAATCTTCATACCTATTGGAGATGTTAGCTGATCCTAATAGCTTTCATTTATGTCCTGTGGCCATTGCTGTAGCTAGCCTGCAAGTCGAAATAATGGTATTTGTTTATAATTTCATTAAACAAATTCAATTATCTCGGCTTCCACTTGGCCAATTTTAATCAACCAAGTCTCAAATTGAAGCTCTTGATTCAAGGAACAATCTCTATCAAGCGTAGAATAGCTCCCATGCATAGTTACCGTGTAATTTTCAAACAAGTGTCTAAATTGTTTATAAAAAATAAACAGCGCATGGAGCATTTGTAAATCGTTTATAGTCATGTAGCAGCATTCTTTACCCGCATTTTAAACACACGATCATTATTCTAGCGCCTCCAGAAGCCGAGATAATTGCAGTGACCCGGAGTGCATTTTTGCCGATTTTTCAATTGTTAATAACATTCGAACCACAAATGCCATATTGTTGCAACTTTTGGAGCAGATAGCTATGGTTCATAGCTTTCATTTAAGACAAGTCCGGTGTAGAAATACGGAGTAGAAGCCGAGAAAAACGCAATTGTTTAAATTAACGATGTAATCCAGGAATTCGGTTTTGGAGCCGCGGCGAACTGCGAAAAAAGCCGCAAACGCGAGATGGCGCCACTTACACGATTACCGACATCGTTACCGACAAAATATTTAAAAATTATTATCTCGGCTTCTACTGGGCCGATTTTAATCAACCGCGACTCAAAAGAAAGAGAAGCTAATATGCTACACGAGAAAAAATACCCCGTTCCTCTAACTATATGCAGTTGGCCGTAATAACAATTTTTATTGTTTATTTGTTTATAACAAATGAACCGCACGAGGAATAATCTTCATACCTATTGGAGATGTTAGCTGATCCTAATAGCTTTCATTTATGTCCTGTGGCCATTGCTGTAGCTAGCCTGCAAGTCGAAATAATGGTATTTGTTTATAATTTCATTAAACAAATTCAATTATCTCGGCTTCCACTTGGCCAATTTTAATCAACCAAGTCTCAAATTGAAGCTCTTGATTCAAGGAACAATCTCTATCAAGCGTAGAATAGCT
This sequence comes from Nomada lathburiana, assembly GCA_963667235.1. NCBI lineage: Eukaryota > Metazoa > Arthropoda > Insecta > Hymenoptera > Apidae > Nomada > Nomada lathburiana. The sequence continues at coordinate 11,918,568 of OY763905.1, read as the reverse complement.
CCCATGCATAGTTACCGTGTAATTTTCAAACAAGTGGCTACATTGTTTATAAAAAATAAACAGCGTATGGAGCATTTGTAAATCGTTTATAGTCATGTAGCAGCATTCTTTACCCGCATTTTAAACACACGATCATTATTCTAGCGCCTCCAGAAGCCGAGATAATTGCAGTGACCCGGAGTGCATTTTTGCCGATTTTTCAATTGTTAATAACATTCGAACCACAAATGCCATATAGTTGCAACTTTTGGAGCAGATAGCTATGGTTCATAGCTTTCATTTAAGACAAGTCCGGTGTAGAAATACGCAGTAGAAGCCGAGAAAAACGCAATTGTTTAAATTAACGATGTAATCCAGGAATTCGGTTTTGGAGCCGCGGCGAACTGCGAAAAAAGCCGCAAACGCGAGATGGCGCCACATGCAATTTTATGATATGTGCTGCCTGGTAGTTCCATTCCCATGTCAGTTACAACGTTATCGACAGATTATAAAAAATTTACCATTGTGGCTGCATACCGTGTTTTCACGTGCTCCGCTGGCGAGAGGTTATGTGCATTTGCTTGTACAAAATCGTAAAACAATATTAAGTCATGTCCAGCGAGTACAGAAACGATGACAAGGCTAATAGGAAAAGAAAGAAGAAGCGGTCACAAATCCAGATGGCAAAAAAATTCGCCCGACAAAGAAATCACGGAACAGACGTGGATTCTGACACTTATCAATACATGATACGCATTTTGGAGTTAATGAAAGGTGATTTCCCTACTGCTGAAGAGAAATTAATTTTCGTAAACAACGTGTACGAGCAAACTATTGATCACGAGATCGAATATGCCCGAAATCAGGTTGGGTCTAGGATTCTAGATTCTCTTTTAAAGTATGCGAACTTGGAGACAATTCAAAGGTTAGGTGACGCTTTCAAATCTTCTTTGCGGCCTCTTAGTAGCGACAGATTTGCCAGTCACGTTTTGCAAAAAATTCTAGTGGTCTGCGCCAACAGAGGAAATAAATGTGCAAGTACTTCCAAATTGGGATCTGTAGAAAACTTTGATGCCCATATTGATGTTACGGAGTCGGAAATAAGTTCTTACAATGATATCGTGTTGAAACTGAGTAAATATTTTATGAACAACATAGAGGAATTTGTGTTCGATACGTATGCGAACCATTTACTAAGAACTGTCATCGAATGTCTTGGCGGTCTAATCAATAAATCGGAGAACAATGATAGAAAGAAGGTGGTATGCACTGAAAGAAGAACTGTTACGCAAGACTATAAAGATTTGTTACTTCAAATGTGCAACAGATTGTACAATTGGCCAAGGTTTTTAGAATTCGGACAAGACGAGCTTACATCCGGATTGCTGCAAAGTGCTTTGCACTCTCTGAAGGACACATTTCCAGACACAACAGATGCGTACATTAATAGAATAACCAATGAATGCTTTCAACCTGGGAAAGAACAACAATTGTCGAACATTTTTAGCGCAGAATGTTCCACTAGACTGTTAGAGGCTTGCATAGCTGTGGCAAGCCCTAAATGTCTGTCCAAAATTCACAAGGAATACTTTTTGGGTAACTTGAAGCGTCTGTCATTGATGCAGAGCACAAACTTTAGCGTACAACGATTGCTAGATCACTGTACAGCAAAGGAAGACTTTGAAAAGATTTTCGAAGAAACTTCCACGTGTTTCCCTGACGTTCTCGAGAAGGGTTACACAGGAGTTTTAGTTAGCCTGGCAAACGCGTGCTTAAGATTACAGACGAAACAGGGTGCGTTCGTGAGCGAACTATTGAAGCTTCTTCGTTGCGAGGCGAACGAGAAACAATATCGAATCGTAGGATGCGTTGCTAGCTTGAAAACGGCTGAACAGTGGGAAAATTTGCGGAAAGAAAATAATTCCAAGGCTTTGGTCAGCTTGCACGGTAGCCTGATAGTTCAGGCTGTGTTAAATTTTAATAAACCGATAAAGATAGTTAACTCTCTGCTAGAAACGGACGGAGAGGAATTGGTACGTGTGTTCGAAGATCCGAAAGGAAGTCGGATCGTTGACGCTTACATGAGCAGCAAATATATCGGCGAGAAGAGCAGAGAAAAACTTGGAAAAAAGTTGAGAGGATATTGGGCCCAATTGGCTCGCAGCACCCACGGATCCAGAACCTTGGATAATATGTGGCAGTGGGCGCAAATAAATCAGAGGACTTTGATAATGGAAGAACTTGCAGCCGTAGGAGAATCACTTCGCTCTACGAAATCTGGGCAAATTATGTCGAGTAAATTAAACGTCCCCCTCTTCGCGAGAAGCAAAAAGGATTGGACGGAAGCATTTGGAAAGGAGGAAAAAACTAGGACCCTTTTCGCAAGCATAATTGGCGAGACGGCGAGTAAAGGATAATGATCGACGTTGTATCTGCAAAATGTTCTTTTTTTTTTTTTGGTTTACGTTAAATACGCGCATGTGTATACATTAAATACATGTTAAGTGAACGCGCGCGCGCGCGCACAGACTGTTCTTGCGTTGCGCGTTGAAGAATACGCGCAGAAGCGAAATAGGTTGCCGATGATCTCATCCTTTTGAACATCGTGACATAGAATAATTATTATACTTCGTTAATTCGTAAATACCATTTATAGTATTTATCATACATCTCTGCAACGTAATGCAACTAGAAAAAACATACAATGATTCGTAATCTAGGTTTGAGCAAAATCGCCTAACGCGCACGAGCGCCAAACTTCCTTCCAGCTTTCGACAATGACTAGAGTACGTAGACGTGTACGAGCGTGTTACAACGCGACACGGTCGTTCGAACTATAAAATTGCTAGGAAAATTGACTAGGAGAAAAGAAATGAAATCTACACGGTACGTCTTCCTGCGACGTGTACCGTTTACCGCGCGAAGAAGGGGGGAAATGAACGATAGCAGAGTCTAACAAATTACGAATAGAATTGTAGATACATCTTGTTCAAAACTTGTCTCAATAAAAGAAAACAAAAAAAACAAATCCAATCTTATCTACCAGTGTTTCTTGTCCGTCGTAGCTACGATGGTTCCCCGACTTACACGCTCGTCGATTTATCTCTACCTTGTTGTGCCGGTCAAATGGCAACGACAACGACAAATCGTTGCCCGCGCTACTCTAAAGAATTTTAACGAACGGTGATATAAACTACGGTCGCAGGTGAGGGGGCAAGAGTTTGCCGGACGCGTACACCTACGGTGGTACCGGTTGCGAACGATTCCTTAAGCCGCGTTAAATTTCGTCGAAGAAGATTTAGAATGAGGAGAAGATTGCAGCAGATGTATGACTCTGTAAAGGAGAGACGACCGCGTCTAACGCGAATCATACTGGACCGGTCTAGAGAATCGTCGAGCATGATGATAGTTGAGCCCGTAACGTCACTTCCCTTTGGCCGCAACGCTGGCCGGTATCGGGGCGGCCACGTTCGATTCGTTTGCGCTCGTCGAGAGCACTGCACTCCCGATTCTTGGCGGGCTACGAGACGCGGATCTCCTTGGTTCGCGTGGTGGAGGATTGTTGCAGGTCGCGTGGTGACCTCCGGCCTCCCAGTCTCGATGCTGGCAAAAGGAACCGCAGTACCGTGCGACTCCACAGCCACCGCATGTTTCCAGGGCGGGCCTGCCACAGTTCCAGCAACTCTGAAAACGGCATCGTGCCGGCGAACGAAGCGAATAAAATGCCAACGAAACGAACGCTCCACGGTTTCTTCCGTGGTTGAAGCGGTAGAAGGATACTCACGGATCCGGAGACGTTTTGCACGTGCGGGTCCTTCTCGTCTTCGCTGGTGGACGGGATCGAGTTCGACGCTGCAGACGGAGTGGCGACGGTTCTGACGTTCCCCTCGACGGGCCCAGAATTACCGTGGACACGGAGGTACGGTCCCTGCCGTATAGCCGGGTGGCTTCTCTGAGACAGAGGGACGTCCAGCAGTCGGTGCATTCGTAAACGTTCGGTCGCCCTGGACTCCGCTACCGCCACTCTCACAGCTCGCTGCACCTCGGCCATCACGGCCCTTTTCACGGCCTCCTCTGGAAGAAACGAGGCAACGGAACGGCGTGTAGAATCGAAACGCGACTGACAGACGTCGTATAATAGATAGAAAGTCGAGGAACTGGTACCGACCATCTTTTCGCTTCACTTCCGCCACCTTGTCCTCTATCGCTCTTATAGTCTGAGCGACAATCTCCCCGGACAGTCGTTTCAAGCTACCCTCCCGATCCCCTGTCGAAGACTCTACCAGAGAGCCGTTAGTGGAGGATGGATTGCTGGCGTTGCTGCTGCCACCGTTTTGAGATGGCACGGTGGTCGGCACTTGCAACGGAGCAGCCGCTGCCGCTGTCCCGAAGCAGCCCCTGGTTTGCAGGATAGCCAGTGCCTTCTTCGTTTTCTCCACCATGCCGAGTATGCAGTTCAACATCATGTGGATGTTCTTCCATTCGTCGTCGAGACTGCCGTTCTGCGGTTGCACGTGAGATATTTGTTGCTGCGGCTGCTGGATCAGGTGATGTGTACCGGCGAACGCGTTCATCTGGTTCATTTGCACCGAGCCAGGCGGTATAGGGCTGGTCCCGTGGCCGTGAGTGTGACGGTGTCCGTGACCTTGAATCGATCCACCGGAAGCGTGAAGGGGATGATACCAGCAGTAAGGGGACGAACTCTCGGTAGACGGTTGCTGTTGCGGCGGATGATGATGACTCCAAGGGGCCGTCAGCCTTTTGCCGTAAACGGGAACGTCGTCGGGGATAGCGGTACCGTTCTCGTAGTACCTGCGATTATTTCACGGGCTGAACGAGAGTGTCTACGGATGAGAGAAGGGAAGGGAATAGCAAGGGTGTGCTTGGTAATTTAGTCGACGGGTGCACGCGTTTCGTAGTTCGACGCGCAAACAGCTAGAGCAGTGTCGGGACGTGAAGCGAAGGTGGGCTGTATTAGCAGGACGCCGATAGGCACTCGAGGCAAGTTTGTCGGTAGTCGAAGGGTAGAGAATAGAGGGGCCTTGGCGAGAGTAGGACGGACAGGGTGTTCGAGAAAGGTGGTACCCCGATGATATATGGAAACGTCACCGACAGACATATCGGGAGAAGGCCAGGCTGGCTGTGCCAGCGCGCCCGTCGCGTTTTGTCGCCTTCGAATTCGCTTCGGCGCCCCTTTCCACGGCGACGCGCGTGTATCCTATTCCGGCCGGAAATACCGAGCATCCTTTACCCTCCGGCCCGGTCGATCGACCGATCGATTTTGGTTCGAACGACGATCCATTAACGGATCGCCGCCACCGCACATGGTCGCGCGTACCTGCGGTAAATACCGCGAAGAAAGACGGCAATATTTGCGGGCCGGTGGCCAAGACTTTTTTCAAAATTCCTTCGCATTTGCGGCTTGGCAGATGGGGCCGCGCATATACGCGCGCATGCGCGGCTGGGTGATTGCCGCGCGGGTCATCATCGATAAGGGGCAAAGGTTTGCGCGCACTCGTATCTTTCCGATCAATTTATTCGCGTGGCGATACGTCCACTGCTGGTACGCCTCGTCCTCTCATGTCGTATTTAGAAAACGAAGGGAATTCGGACGTTTCACCCAGGACCTTTTCTTTCCAAGACAGCAGTACGAATGAACTCACGGCGTGTCGGAAGCACGACGTTTCGGTGCGTGCGACGCGGCACTGGAATAATGGTGAAGACCGCCCGTGGCGTTGTTCGTGTGCTGAATGGCGCCGACACCTGGATTAGAATTGGACCGTGTGCCGTAATGAGCGGTGCACTGATTGCCGCTGTTTCCACTTGCCGCACCGTTCCCGGTGTGCTCCCCGAAGACCTCGACCGGCTCCGCCGTTGTGACCAAACCGACGGCCTCCAGCACCGCTGCCTCGTGCGATCGCAAGAACTGCGCGCAACTCTGTCGAATGAGCGAAACAACAATTTTACCACATGCCTCCATCGTCGGCGAGCCTTGCCACCCGTGATTCGAACGATTCTTATCTACCGCAGAAATCGTGCCGATCGCTTTCGCCGTTCAATATTCGTCCGTCGCCGTTTTTACGGCCACCGCCGTCCGTCCAAAGTTCTCCCGCTAGTCGAATCCATCGGACGGCCAGCCGGGATTTATCGTTCCTAATACGATATTGGAACAGTTCTCCGTTACCTGTTCTTTCCCGGTTCGCGATTTTCAATTAACGATCATCGATCGGCCAAGTTACGCGAGCACCCGGGACCGTTCGACTTTTCCACGGAAGCGGAGCAAGAAGGGAAAGGGTGGCGCCTGCCCGACGGAATTTTTACCCCGCACTTTCGATCCCCGGCCGCCCAGCTACCCCGAGAGATGCAAAATCCTTGCTATTAATTTGCAATTCGTTACCGCGCCACGATCTTTCCTACTCCTCGGTACATTTTTCACCCCTGCCTGCCGCCGGCTCGCGGTTTCGTTTCGCTGAGTCGCGAGAGAGGCACCAGCTGCGAGCGGAGTAACTGTCAATTCTATTCACCGCTCGAATTTTATTCCTCCGGAGGAAAATTGTAATCGTGATTCGAGGGAACGAAGGAGCCGCGATTCTGGGCCGCTGGAGAGCGTCCGGGAGTTGGTCTTCCGTTCGATTCGTTCGTCTATCTGTACGCGAAACAGGCTGGCGTACACCCCGCCCACCCACGTTCGCCGAAGTAGCCTGGGAAATTAAAACAGGTCGGCAGCCGGTCAGCCCGGGTTCTGTTGATTTTAGTCGCTACTCCTGCCACGCGTTCGTCCCCTCCGACTTCGTTGTGCAAAGTTTAACGAGCGTGTGCGTAATGTAACTCGTTAATCTATATCGAAGCGGAGGCGCGTGCACGTGTCTGTATTCTTGGAGCTCGCCTGTTCTTATTGTCGCATGGTCGTCCTCCTATCTTTCATTCTTCCACGCATAGAGCACGTATTCGATAACTCACCTGGTTGCTCGCCCGAGCGGCGCCGCTCAGATCCCTCTGCAAGGAGGGCAGCTGTTGTTTCAGATGCGGCAACACGAAGTCCTTCAGAGAGTAGTTGGTGGCCTCCTGCAGGGCGGTGTGAAACTCCTCCGCGGTCATGCTGCCGCTCTGCAAGGAAACGCGGAATAAATTCCGTACGATTCGCGCGATCTGTCCATCTCCTATCGATTATCACGTGGACTATATTTTTGTATTTGAAACGCCTTCGATTAGAAAGATAGCCGTCGAAGAAATGGAGCCGTAGGACTTCGAACGAAATCGCGTTCTGCCGTGCAACGCAGGGACCGCGAGCAAGTATCGAGAAGGAGGAGAAGAAGGAAATGTGACGGATTTACCAGAAGCGCCAACACCAGGGTAAGCACGGTGTCGCCGGTGTCCGGTGAGATGCCTGTAGCAAATTTCACGACAGTACCGAGCACGCTCTTGAGCTCACCGTGACCGGCGAAAACACTGGCGATGCATCTGCTGCCGGCGATGCTGGCAAACGATGCAGGTACATCGTCCTTTTCTTCCGTTCTGCAGTTGGCATTGGCAGTGCCCCCACCGCCCCCGTTTCCGCTTCCGCATCCGCCGCTTTCGGTGTCACCGGTACCGGCAACGGCAACGCTACTTCCGGAACCAATCGCATCCTCCGTTTCGGGCTTCAGGGCGTGAGACGACGGCGTAGGGCTATCGTTGTCGGAGGATACCGAACGGGTAGCCGTTCCCTGTTTCGATTGCCCAGTCGGTGGCCCCGCAGGTATTCTTTGGGGATGCGAGGACGGCGAGGGCACCTCCGTCTGGGCATCGTCTCGCGTAGATTTCTCCCTGGTCACGGTGCTTCCTGTAACAAAACGTCGCCCCCTGTTCCTCACTTGTTTCCTCTAAGAGCAGATACGTACGTACATGTAATAGGTGTTGCAAGTGTACTATATACGTATATTTGCTATCAACCGCGAAGCAGATCCTTGGGGCTGGAAAACGCGGGAGCAGGTCATCAAAGGGAAAAAGTAGGATACACATATTTTGGTAAAGTCGAAAGGGCATTTGGCGCGGCAAAGGGATAGGGTCGCCGCAAACGTCCTTTGTACTCGGCACATCCGGGAAGCACGTCAACCACGGAGCACGTGAAACGGGCAGGCGAATCGGCCACTCTCGTTTACAAACGCGTTGATAGGCGCACACAGTCGCAACCACGCGAGGCACAGATGCGCGCACTCTGTGCGTGGGTTGCAGCGGATAACATGCAATTACGGGCCGTGTCATCCACCTTGTCTTGTTCCCGTTCTCTGTTCCGCGCGTTATCTCGCGAAATGCCTCCGGCCCCGTGGCACGCGTGGCAAAACGCAGCCATGGAATATTGCACGTATGCCGATAACGAAAGGCTGCACAACGAACCGTCCTAGACGCATAAAGGAGAGACTGACAGACGTCTGCTCGCTTTGCATAGTCGAACAAACGATCGTCCAAATTTCTCGCGTCTCCTTCCCATCTGTTCCATTCGTTGCTCAATTGCTCGATCTCCCCCGCGTTTCCTTGAATTTCGCGTGAAGCTTATCGGCGAGTCGAAACGGTGCGTGGAAATTAATCGCGCGGCCCGGCAGGGACGTGAGCGGGTCAAGCGGGAAAAGGTCGCCGCTACCGTGTCACTACCACCTGACGTCGGTAGCCAACAGGCAATTACCTGTATCCGAACTCGGTGCAAACTAAACTGCCTCGAGGGCACCTTACGACTCTCCAGCGACCGCATCGATCGCAAAATCCAGTTCGCGATATCGCCCCACCCAGCTGGAATTCCTTTTCCATGCGATCTATCTATCCCGTTTCCCTTGGTTCGCGAAACTTTAGAAACGCGACGAGGAAAAAGGAAGGGGGCGAGATGTACACGAGGGAAGGGTGAAGTACGGCTCGAAAAGCTTCCCTAGTCAGCGATTCTTGACGGGTGTTCGACTCGGAAATGAAACTCAAGCTCGAAATATTTAGTTCGGAGAAGCTCGGTTAGTTGGGCGCAGCACGTTTCGCGAGACGTCGAGCCTGCGGCAGCCTCGGCTGCACCTGGAGCACACGCTAGAGAAACAACGTAGAGGCGTCTCGTTGTCTTCGTAGACGACCGTTCCACGAGTAGCAAGAGAGATCGATAAAGCGCACGTGCTCCACTCGGCTGAGAGTCCCTGGGTGGAAGTAAGTACGCTGGGACTCAGCTGTCGCCTCCTAATTGCCGGGACAATGCAACAGATGGCTTTGATCGCAATCCCTTCCTGGCCACCCCATTCGCCTTCCCTTTTTTCTCTCCTCCTCCTCCCTCTTCCTCGCCCTTTTCCTCCCGGCGATCGCCCCCTCTTTGTCCCGCAATCCCTCGGGCACGAATCATTTTCGTCCACTCCTTCCGACTCATTTTCTCACCTTCCTTCCGCCTTCTTCTCTCGGCCTTTCCCTCGATTCCCCGAGGTTTCCCATACCCCTCGTCCTGTTTATATACATTCTCCTCGAACGATCTGCGTGTCAAGCGACAATCGCCACTCTCGATTGCCCGAAAGCGCGCGGATCGAAAGGGTGGCGGAGAAATTTTAATATCTCGACTGGGGGGGGGGGGGGGGGGTAACGTCGGTGCAGCCAGGCCGAGAATCGCATTCGTGAATTCTAATAAAGTTTACCGGAGCGGAGACTCGTAGCTTTCACAGGGGATCTCGGGTGTTTAAAACTCAGGCGGGTGCAAATCTGGAGGACTCGGTCTACGTTTTAAGCGTGTCCGTGGGAAGAAGAAGGTCCGGGCGAAGGAACGGGGGTGGAAGCGAGCGCGAGGTGTGGTTCGTACGACTATCGCGAAATGCCTCGAACGGCAACGTCGGGGATGCCGACGGTGTACCGGATATGATATCAGCCTCGAGCAGAATCCCGCTGGAAGTGTTGGACGTGCCTTATCGCGTCTGGTCCAGGCAGTCAGCCGGTGCACCAACCGACCTAACCAACACAACCGGGGCCAACCAACCACCCGACCTGACTGACTGCTCGCAAGAGTTTCGCCATCCCCTCGACGAGAATTTTGCGATCGCGTTCTAGGCGCTCGCGAGCACACGCACACCCCGCGTCATCCCTTTCCGCAGCCGCGACCTTCTTCCCTCTTTTTCTTCCATCTCTGCAGCCGCGGGTTCGAGTGCAGCGAGCGTGCGACAGCCACGAGGGCCGCGGGATTTCGAGGGAAACGAAGGAAACGCGGGGCTCGAATAACCTGACCAGATGTTCGCGCTCAAACTCGGACATATCGAGCGGTGTAAATTTTTTACGATTCTCGGCCGAACCGAGACGCGCCGTTCGCGCGGTGCCTGGAAAACGCTTAATCTCCTCGGCAAAAAGCGACAGGAACGGATCGATCTACGAAACGAGAGACGGAACAGGATACCGTACAGACGAGCGTTGACGTACCTTTGACGAGAATCGCGGCGTGGACTCTTTTTTCCGTGCCCCGTTTCCAAAGTAGCTGCGGGCTCCAGCCCGTCTAGATAACCGGCTCGCGGTCTGTACCTACGATTCGGACGAGAGCACAGCCGCGGTCCGGGTATACGGGTACCCCTATGCAATATCCCAAACTGATGTTCGACGCGTCTACAGCTAAGCCAAACGTTTTCGCGCGAATACCCGAAACGTTGAACGGAAGTACTCCGCCTAACCCTTCGTCATTCTCTAGATACCTACAGCTATTACGCGTAGCCGTCCCTCGATCGATCGACTCTCCTCAGGATCTTTCGCGTGGCAAGTTTAAGGAGGGTTTGCCAGTGTCGAACGCAAGACAGACAGACAGAGAGAGAGAGAGAGAGAGAGAGAGAGAGAGAGAGAAGAAAGAGAGAGAAAAAAGTGAACGCACCCTTGGCCTTGGTCTTGAGATCGAGATCGACAGGAAAGGGGTCGGCGTTGACGTGGACGGAAGAGGCTGCGGCCGACGGATGACAGACAATAGCGGAGGGCTGGTGCAGAGCGACGGAAGTGGTCGTGCCTGATGCGTTCGACACGCTGGACGTCGAGGTAGTGGCGCCGGCAACGTTTGCCACCCCGTTGCTGACGTGCACAACGCTCGAGCCGTTGCTGCTCGAACCGGTCGCCGTTGCGATGCTAGGGCTACCCGACGACGTTGACGTCGCCGCCGTCGATACCGATGATTGTTGAAAACCGCAGCATTCCATCGCCTCCTCCTTCACCTTCACCTTCTGCAGGACCGTACCGGTTGCCATCCCGCCCTCCACCTTCAGGCTCCCGTGCCCCAAACTTCTAGCCTGTTCAACATTCGATCCAGTGATTCGTTGATTCATTTTCTCCACGGGCAAGAGTCGCGCGGTCGTCGAAACGGAGCAGAACGGAACGGAGGGACGCGAAGAACGGGGCAAGGACGAAAGTAGGGACGTCACGACTCCTATTTGATCGATTTCATTCCGTGATTGCCGCGGCGCGGCAGCCGCATATTTCGCGTACGTGCCCAAAGGCCAGCATCCGGCCGTGCATACCGATGACTGATTTTAATGGAACGACCCGGCGGCAGTTTTACGAAGCAACGAGGATCTATCGCGATTCCGGGCGACCCGCTCTGAATATCCAAATAATTGGTCGCGTCGAAACGGCGGCGCAAATAAATAATGCGTCGGGTGAACGAGCAGGGAACGCGAGAGCTGCTTCGACGTCGAGCGATTTCCTCTTCGACGATGCTGTCCAACGTGGCGGATACCGTCCGTCGAAATAGAACCGTACACCGTTGACCGGGACGCGATTACGCGAAAGCGCTTCGCGAACCCTTTCAGCGAAACCTTATCAACGAACCAGCCCTGGCGGCTACTCGACTTTGCGGTGCCACATGGTTTCGTTATTAACGCGATATGCAAACGACTCCTTCGTTTTGTCCAGGAAACGACCGTCATTTTTCCAGCGATATCGCATCGGTAAATGCCCCGTTGAGTTTTAACGCGCTGCGAAGGCTGCAGAGCCGCTCGCGCCCGATCGTTTCGCCGTGAAAACTGCGAGAAGTGCGCGCAGTATTATAATATCGGGACAGGCTTGGGGACACCAGAAAATCGGTTGCAGTTCAACTATTCGTATGAAAGTACGGATTGTCGGCGTACAGCCGCTTCGCGCTACTCGAATAGCAGAACAGGTAAACCGCGTACCCACGGAGTTCGCTTATCGGTCATCGAACGAGCTGGCGAATCTCTGCAATCTACGCGAAACGCTAAACGGCGTCGCGAACGTCGAAACGAAAAACGAGTTCAACGGCACGGCCGTCCGCCCGTCTCTATTGCAACAGATGGTTTCGTGTAATTGTAATCACCGTTCAGGTTCGTCTCATTTTCCATCCCGATCGTCGTGCACGTGTTGCGATGGACGAACCCCACGAACAGACACGCGTCATCGAATAAATATTCCACTGCTCTCCCCTACCGTGTTACCCTACTTCCTCGCGAAAATCTATTAACAGCTGGTGGATACACTTGTTTTTCTTCGGAGCGTGATCCGGGCGGGATCGCGGCGCGAGAAAAACTGATCGACGTCTCCGGCAGAAGAAGGGTACCGAGGTAGCGCCCCGCCGAATCTGTCGAGAGATCTGCAGGGGGTGGATGCGCGTTCGCGGCAATTCGTTGAGACGCTTAGTTAAGCAAACAAGAGCGCGGAGCCGCTGGAAAACGATATACGTGCCACGGCAGAAAATCCGGGGCTCTACCGTTAATAATTGCGCCCAGCCGTGTCGCGTCCACGGGGGTGTAAACGCGAACACGCGGACTCCTCTTTCAGACGCGTCGCGACGGATAGCAACTGACGAGGCAAGAAACGAGACGGGCCACGAAAATCGGGCAGCTCCTCGGGCAGCCTGTCGACGCGCGAGGAGAGCAAAGAGGAAAAAGGTTCGCGGGCGTACGTGGGCACGGATCGATCGCGGGTACGTTTCGAAGGAAACAGTTTCACCATCGTGGCAGACTGAGCTTATGTTTATACATATGTTCTGCACATGGTACGGTAACCGTCGGAGAGGAGATCGCGCGCACGCGGGCGGAGACGCAATTTCCAATATTAGAACGGCCAGGCCGGAGGCAGCCAGGCATCGAGGCGACCGGACCAGATGTCTACCGTACTGACTACCGAGACCGCGTCCCGTATGCATGCACGTTCAGCTTGCTTTCATTACAAAAATGTCACGCACAGTCACCGGTGTGTCTTCTTGCTCGCACCGGCCTTTGATGATACACCCTCGTCCTCTCTGCGCCGTCTCGCTTGTCTCGCATAACAGATTCGCCGACCGGCGGTCCCGTCGCGTATACAATAGGGACACACGGTTCCCGTTCTTTATGAGCGATCGCTGCTTTCGAGACTGTCTCGAACTCGGGCCAATTTTGGCGCGGAAACGCTCGACGCGCACAGGAGCGCGTTGCTGGGAACAAGCAGATCCGAAGCTCTAACCCGATTGCATTACGAACGTGTCACGAACAGACGCGCCGCGCGTCCACCCCGGCATTTGACGTTTCGCTCGTCGCGCCTGCCCGCTTATCCGGCTCTACTGCCGACTGTGACGGGGTAAAAAAGAACGATGAGAAATTGCGGTAAACCGAAAAAAAGTGCGCGTGCCGCGAGTAACCGCGGCGTGCCCTACCAATCGTGACCCCACGCCGGCGACGCTCCGGCTCGACTAGCTCGAACCGTGCGAAAGGAACTCGTGCCGCGACAGTGAACTTCTCCGCGCTGTTCCTTGCGTCGTCGGGAAAGCAACGTTTCCCGATGAGACTGTTTAACGACAGAGGCGTACGACGGCAGGTGTGTTTGCGGTACTTGCGCGGCAGCTCGTTCGGTCGAGAAACGATTCGTCGCTTTCGCATCACGGGAACGAATCGTCGAAGTCATCAGTCGCGAGCTTAGGGGTGAAATCTCGAACGTCGCCTGCCGGCTCTTTCCGTTTGAAGCGCGGGGAAGCTGCCCGCACAACCTGACCGACTTGTTGGTCGCGTACATGGCAAGCTTGAGCGCGGGCAGGGGCAAAGGAAACGCTGCATTCAGGCGCGAGGGATGAAAGAAGGCGAGAGAGCGGAAGCTTGATGGAAAACGGAGAAAACACGAGAATTGTAGGAGGCGAAGTCGGTAGAGGATGGAGAGAGAGAGAGAGAAAGAGAGAAGGCGCGAGAAAGACAGAGCAAGATTAATAATATAGGAAAGCCAAAGCCATGCCACCCTCCGACGAGCTTTCCTCTGGCTCTCTTCTGTTGCTAACAGTTAATCGATATAATACTTGAGAGCATAGCGGAACAACGCAACGCAGCGCGTGTCTCGCGCCACTACGTATGCACGCACACGCGGCCGTGTTAATCCGGTTGCTGTACCCTTCGACACCCGTCGGGGTGTTAACCCGATCCGTGAGAGCCGCGGAAGTTGTTGTATACGTTTTTGAACGACTGACGATCGGCCATTCATCGCTACAAACGTGACGGTGCTTGCGAATGCGTGAGTAGTCCGCCACCTCTGCGGCGGAGGTGAATCGCGGATAGATGGATCCATCGATCTCTAGCAACGGCACAGAATCATTAGCAATACGTTGCAACGAAAGAGCTTGCGTCTCTGCGTTTCGCGAATTCGTCCGTTTCGGCAGCCCTGCGTCGCCACGCGATTTATTTGAAAGAGAAAGCAAGTCCGTTCGAAATAGAATTGCTGTTTCGCTCCCCCCCGTGTACAACTGCCACCTGGCGTTTTCTCGTTCGCATTTTTGCACTCCTCGAGGAGTTCGAAGCATCGCGAAAGAGAATTCCAGATCGAGCTACGACACGAATCCGTCCGCGAGGAACCGATCATTGCCAAGCATCGTGCGAATCGGCGCACCTGCCCGTTCGGGTACTCCGTTCCTTCGTCTCTCTACTCCGACAATGAGAACTCCCAACTTTCTGGAGCACAGGGTTCAACTGGCGGCTATCGGCCCTCCGGCATTTCCCTGTATCTTCCGTTCGGCACACGTGCGCGCGGACGTTCGTCTATCTCGCAAACATCGTCCTCCCTTCTTGAACTGGCCCGATCTCTAGATGCATAGATTCTATCCCGCGCCTCGAGTAGATCCGCGACACTGTACCGCGATAAAACGCGCGCCGCTCGATCAACATCCCAGAGGATCGCACAACGGGGTCGAAAGTAGCGCGACAAAGAGCAAACGCAAATACAGCCTGCTAGACTACAAATACATAGGATGACTGCCTACCTCCCGAGGTCTCTCGACCCGTTCACCGCGCGTCAGCCTGTCGCAGCGACCAGGAAATCCAAGCGGCCAGGGGCACCAAGCGAGTCACGAGTTCTCGATCGTCGAAACTTCACCGATAGATTTAGCGCGATCGTCGCGATCGACGTGCAACAGCAGGGAAACGTCTCATCGCGCATCCAAGCAGCGTTTGTGCCGCGCGAACGATCGTGAACGGAGGGGCTGGTTTTCGCGCGTATTCCCTCGAGCGAGCCGACGAACGGGGAATATCGGGGTGACAGGTGAATCGTAAGGGGTGCGCGCAGAGGAATTTGACGGGGATGTTCGCGGGGCGTGCGCGATACGAAGAATCACGAGGCACGGACGGCTGTCGCCAGCCGACTGAACGTCTCGTCGGAGAACTGGAAGAACGACGACGAACGATAGAGGACGAGGAAGAGTGGTGGTGGCTTGCAACCTCTACCACGCAACCTCTGCCCGCTCCGAGGCTGCCCCGCTAATTCTCGCGTTCACCCTGGACGATGGGAAATGTTCTCGAGTCGATTGTAATCGATCCGCGGATACCGCTGCGAACGATAGGAGGGAAACGAACCGAGCGAGAAACCGGGAAGGCTCGCGGCGATCTAGAGAATCAGGATGCGATCGAGGACGATTCTGCGTGGACAGGGCGCCGAGAGCTGGGTTCGCTTGTACGCGCGAATTATTGTAAACGGGGCAGAGTGTTCTTGACGCGTCGATATATTCCCGCGAAGAAAGCTTCTGCCGGTGAAGCTGAGAAATAGCTCGCCATCCTCTGACCAACCTTTGCTCTTATCTTCGCGACGGGGCACGCGTTTCGCTTCCCTCTGTAAGTTCACGAACCTCGCGGGAGTCGCGTGTCGCGCGATCGGAATGGAAAATACATTGTATTGTCGTTGAAAGATACCTCCGGAGAAGAGGGAAGAAGAGGAGCATCCTGCTGATTCCCGTGTCGAATCCGATTCGACGGCCAACGAACGCGTGGTCACTGCACACCGATTCGACGCTCGGGATCGATCAATTGCCGCTCCAAAATTGTCAACCACGTTCGCGCACGCTTCCACCTTCCAGGTACGCGTTCCGATCGGCACCGAATCGAGATCGAACCCCTCCTCCGTCGTCCGGGCGAACGCGAATTATCTACACATTCGTGCATGCCAGAATGCCTCTCTATCCCTGTCCCTGTTTATCGGCACAAATTCATCCGCGACCACACCGACACACACGTGCCGCTCCACCGACCTATTATACGTATTATTAGCACTCCGTCACGCTCCTGTCACTGCCATGTACGCTTCTCTACGGGTGCGGGACGCCGCGCACCCAAATTCTCGAATAACCTTTCCTACCACCCGTCTTCCCCCAATTTTCAATCCCTTCTCGAACCTCAATTATTCCTTCCGCTTTGCACGAATATCATCGTCTGGTGCCAACAGACCCCTACTTCCGTCTGGTTTATCTGGGCCAACGCGTCTGCCTCAGCCGAGCGCCTTTTCGTCGCCGTTCAGAACTCCTGGCCAAACTAACGCGACTGCTTAGTTACGCGCGACGTCCAAGCGATAACCGACTCGGCAGGTACGCAAAGTGCAATCTGTCCGAGATACCGCGGCGTGTGTCGACGAGCGACGAGGTCACACGCAGCCGAACGGAGGCCTCGTTCTGCAGAGCGATTCGGCGTTCGAACCTACCCCCATGTGTACCTTCGTAATTTACGACTGATCGGCTCTACGTGGGCTAATTTTCACGCTTGTGAAAATTATACCGATGTGGCTCGTGCTCGTCCAACGAAATTTGCCCTCCCTTCGTTTAAGCTCATCCATCTACTCGCTCCCTCGATCCTCCACCCACTCTCTTCCTTTCTCTCTCTCTCTCTCTCTCTCTCTCTCTCTCTCTCGCTCCCTCCTATTCTGGAGGTGACGCAAAATCGTGTTCCCAGCGCGGGCTTGTACCGAGATGTCGATAGCACAAGGAGCGGATGTCAATAGCACGAAGTCACTCCTCCCGCGAGGGACTCGCTAACCGCGTCAGCCGATTTTACTGCGTTTTCGCGGCGTCGCTGCCGGGAAGCACGCTGTTGCACGAACGGACATCATCTTCGATTCGACCCTTTCTCCTGGGCACTCTGATCTACCGTGTCTGTTCAGACAAGGACGATAGCGCTTCCTAAATTATTTCCCCTCAATTCTCCCATGCTTCCTATCTGGATCGTTCCTTCCGCGATGCACCCTCTACTCGAGGGTTACGAGTTATCGACCATCGCACGGCTACCCCCCGGCGCCTTTCAGCAACTCCTTCAAGATTCAAAGGGACTCGTTCCCAGGATCGCCAGACCTAGCTTCGTCGTGTCTCGCGTCGACAAAGCGCACGTTCCGTCCGACACGCGTTGCACAGTCGAGCTGCACGTACACCTACGAAAAACAAAGGTCGAACCCAGCTATCGAATAAAACAGGTGAACCGGATAGGATTGAACAGCTGTTTCCCTGCGTAACACGACCCACCAGCAGCTTATTTAGCCTGCTCTTTCTGACAATCGTCACTTTCCACCCCGGTACAGCAGCGTATCGAAACCCCCTCGGTTCCTTGGATACACTTGACCTAAACGTGGATCGCAGGTCCATGGAAACATTGCCTACGCAAAATCGATCGATCTCGCCGGGCGATCGACGAGACGCGCGTCGATCTTTGATCATGATATGCTGATCCAAGTATTAGAGACGTTCGAACTCTTCTTGAAATCCGCCCTCCTGTCTAGCATTTGATTTCAATACAGTGAAATGCCCGCGAGAGCAAAGAACGAGATAGAGAATCGGAATGGAACGGATAGAAAACAGCTGAGACGCAGCTGGTTTCTGGCATCGCGGCAGCTGGCGTCTACCGCGGAGGGAACATTGGACTTCGCGCAAGTATAGTATGTACGTAGGCGCGCGGCTAGCGTACTTGTGTAATATGAATCACACACGGTCGAACGCAGAATCGAAATCGTTCCACAAAAGACGGCGAACGATTTTGAAAAGTTTCGCGAATGATTTTTTATGATTTTCGCGACACATATACACGAACGTGTTGCGACTGCAGCAGTTGGAACTAATTTTGTCGCGAACACCTTCGAGCTCGTCGCGTTTCTTCTTCGTACCATTACCGACATCTCTTCATTCGAACGAAAACTACGAGTCCCCGACGAGATCGATGCTGTTTGAACGCGACACGGCTCGCGCCGCCAGACAAGTATTTTCATTACGAATTTAACTAGTCTTGCGACGCGCACTGTAATTACTTACCGACTCGGAATGATTCGACTCTTCTACAGTGTAGAAACAACTCTTTATTATTACGTTACTGAACTCTGACAGAATTCACAGATTAACAATTTACAAAGTTGCTCGTGTATCTACCTTTCGTGTGCTGCATAAGAGAAGCTCTTAAATTATTTTTTTTTTATAATTGTTCGTCGTTCATCGAGGAACACCGTTATTGTCGTATAACGATTTTCGTGTTAACAAATATACGTCTTTATCTGCTTCCATTTCTCGAGTCTCTATTTCTCTCTCTCTCTCGCTCTCCGTATCCGCTTTTCTCTCTTCTTTTTCTTTGCAATAAACTTTTTTTCGGATCTCTTCTTTTCTCCCGTTGCTTATCACTGGATCGAACGGTTTAACCGGTATCGGACGTGCAGGGCGAGGTATCGGCATTACTGTGATCGTTGTTGCTCTCCGTTGAGGAACTATCGTTGCTCTGCATTCGACGCTTCCGCAGCTTTGCGAATTGAAACTCCTCAACCGGCACTGTACATCAACAATTGAATTCGACATTAATTTCGTTTTCGCAATCCAACGATGCATTCGGTAGGAAGAGCGAACGTTGTGCTCTACTGATCGGGAAATAAGAACCAAGTAAATTGCGCCTGGCGAAATCGAAATGAAAAAACATCTGTATTTCTTCAGGTGCTCTTTTGTAAAATTCATTTTGTTACAGTGCGTACTTTTACGTTACAGCCATTGTTTAGCGGGATCACAAGGAATCATTGAGAATCTGCAATTTTCTTGTATCTTGTGTTACATTCTGTTAGATGATCTATGTTGCACTATGGCTGTAACATGTACATCGTGCGACATTAACAACGATCAAAAATAAAAGTAGCCGTACGTTCTAGCGGAAAATAATGCGTAGCGATTTAACTCGTTTAATACTAATCGGTGTTTCGTGTTTCGGGTATGAACCATACAATAAACAAACAAAAAAGACACACGTGCGTTATTGACAATAGTGTGCACGTTTCCGCTTGGGTTTTGCAAATTATTTGCAAACCTCAAGCGTGATTAGTTCATATATCGTATGTGTGTGTGCGTGTGTTAGGTAAATCGGTGTACGAATTGTTAAGAAACAAATGCGAGCCGTCTACAAGTATGAACAATTTAATTGCTCTAAGTGACTTAACAATTCTTAAAAAGTATTCGCCATTGTGCACGAAAACATCTATTGATGCACTACTTCTCGGTATAGTTTATTTATCAAAAAGAATTAACATGTTCGAAAACTCTCGCGTAGAGTTTGCAACATCTCGTGCACTTATAGTTTCTATGCTTCCTTCGTTCATAATTTCTAAACATCGCCGGAATTGTTTTAGTTTCAAACGAAACATGCATGATAAATTTCAACGCTATCTCGTTTCGTTCGACGAAAGATTGTCCGTTTAGAGTGCAGAACGAAGATCAAACAAAGACAGAAACTAAAATCACTGCATTATTTTCAACGAGCAATTTCTTACAATTTAAGTAAATTTATTGCACGGCAATACTAGTACTTGTAGCACAAGTTTGGTTACCATCAGAGTCGGGATCTCGATCTGCAACAGTATGGGATACGCCCGGTAACGGAACAACTTCAGGTTCGAGCGGCTTTACGGAACAATCTACATCTTCGACTATTACTTCTTCAGCCAAACTGCTTCTTACTGCCTCTGGATGGATAGAAAGCATGTGCCATGAATGATTGCAATCATTCATCCGTGCTGCGTTATTTCTGAAGCAGTACAGATTAATGCTTACCATTAAAAGCCTGAGGATATTGCTGACTCAGTTTATTCTTTACAATGCGAATTCTTTTGAAAATGTAATCCAGGTCTTTCTTCATTTCTGCCAATAGTGTTGTATGCTTTTTAAACTCGTTACCAGCAGTTTTTAATCTATTCACGGATAACTGATTACAATTGGTCAACATTTCGTTGGTCTTTTCGAATCTTTGTAACCTGCAAGAAAAAAGTTTAGGACACAATAAGTAACGCGAAACAGTATAACATTTTTGTATGTATGTAAAGTTGAAGGAATACTTGAAAGACTATGCTTACATTTGCTTTTGGGCCCTTATCATTGATTCCACGTCTTGTTGATCAACAATACCAGCCAGGCCTTGTATAAATACCTCCGGCGCTGTATAGTTTTGAAAGCATTCGAAACTTCCAGTGTCCGATTCCGGTGTACCTTGTGCCGTTGCCATTTCGTTAATATTCTCGATCATATAACCACGATACTCGTTCGTATACGTGTGTATACGTATTTTGCGATATCATTTTTTTCCCTCCATAAGTCAGTCTAATTTTTCAGTTGCGTTCCTTTAAAGATACGTTTAATAAGTTTTATGGTATTGATCTTTCTTGGCACAATGTTTACGTTAACACGCTATCGCCATAGCCAGTTGACGTTAGCTATTTTCAAATGAGAACGAGCTTAAACACGAGAATGCAATGGAACAACATTAGTTACCTCTGAATTATCCGCTTCCTTCGAATTTCCTATTGTACATCGATTTTACGTTTAAATCAGCAAACGTTTGAACACTATTGTGAAGTTGAATGCTCATCCACGCCAACGACTGACGACCCATTTGCCGTTGAATCTGTACGTATCGTCTGAAATCCGCGACAGAAGCATCGTAAAACGTATTATGAAGGAACGGAACAATTATATAATAATTATGTATTCGATGTTTTTCTATCATTGACTGTAATACGTTCGTGCTATCGCGGAATTGCTATTTACGATAAGTTTATTAAACAAACCGTATGCTTCATCTCCAACAGCTGTTCGAAGTCAAATGTTTTTGGAAAGGTTGATAGGAGATCCAGCATTCAAATTTCCACAGTGACTGTTGTGCCTCGAACCGAAGCTTCGGAAATTTTGTGTGGTTGAATTATAATTCCAAAGATCTACCACGTGTGTCTGTCGATTCGGAATGGCACAAAACATCAATCCATTTTATTCGTCTCAAAATGCACCAAGCAAAGCTGCCGAGGAGAAACAGAACGTACCAAAAGATAACCACGCAGTTAGTAAACGGTACAAAGCTTCAGCAATTATTTAAGATACATGTTACTGATTGACTGTACTGTCACGTGTTTTTCGTACATTTTCGTTTAGATATATATTAATTCTTCGTTTTTACGTTTTCTTCGAAATTTTATGCAACAAATAGAGCTTGTTGTATTATATCGGAGTACATAACCTGCTTGCATGTTTGGGCCAAAATTTAAGCTTGGCTTGTTCCTCGAATTGCACAGATTCATGATCACACATGTATTGTATAATATCGTTGTCTGCGCGTGATTATAATATTAACGAAAATTGATTTACGCATAGGCTACAAAAGGAACTCATGGTTCTGATGATGAATACGGAGAAAGGTGTTTCTGCTTTTCCGGATGGAGAGAATTTATTTAAGTGGATTGGAACCATCACAGGACCAAAAGATACGGTACTACCATTTCTTTTCTTTTTCATTGCAATGGGCGTAATAATGAATGTGAAAAATAATTGTTTTCTTTCTCAAATACAGGTTTACGCCGGGCTCACATACAAATTAACATTAGAGTTCCCCCATAGTTATCCCTATAGTGCTCCAATTGTACGTTTCGCCACTCCTTGCTTTCATCCAAATGTAGATGCCGTGGGTAATATCTGTTTGGATATATTGAAAGATAAATGGAGCGCCTTGTACGATGTGCGTACTATATTATTATCTATACAATCTCTATTAAGCGGTGAGTAAATTTGTATCTATATTTTAGGAAAGGTTTACCAAAGATATATTACAATGCAGTCACTATATTTTTTACTGTTCTTCCTTCGTAGAACCTAACAACGAAAGCCCCCTGAATCCACAAGCGGCGAAGCTATGGGGCGATCAAACAAAGTATAAAAAACATTTAACAGAGGAATATCACAGAGTTGTGAATCGTGATCAGCAAGATTCATGATAAGTGCATTTTTATAATCATCTTGGCTTGTTCATTATTTTTATTCCTATCAATGTTACAACTAGGTATAAGATATATAAAAGCAAACTGCACTGAATTTACGTACTTCATTATGGAAAATTTAAACCTTTTATTATGTTTTTTCATCTCTATTCTGTATCGTGCAAGGAAATGCGAACACATACCTGTCACACTATTCATTGCGGTCATTACTTTTACATAAATTCGTCAGCCTATCTTGAAGATGTATAGAAATTTGTATCATGATTTTAAGACTGTATATGCGTATTAAACATTTTTGTATCGTAAATTTCTACGACAAATTTTTATTTATTTTTACTCTTAGTAATATATACACATATATATATATTGACTTTGGATATAGTTGAACTTTTTTTTTGTGCATATCGAATACATTGACATTGACGTTACATCATTAATGATTATTGTATATTTCGAAAATAAATATTTTAAACATTATACTATCACGAATCATTTTGCCCGATTTGTTACATTTAAACCATTCTTCGCACGTTCATAGTAATGCGGTTACTATGTACTGACTGCATAATTGCAAGATAACGAGCCCATTTATTTTATCGCCTGTGGAGAATAGTTTACCACTATCAACTATGATAGTATGATTTATTTCGGGAAATATATTATTTTAGTGTTGCGCGTGGCTTATGAATCAATTCAAATTTCAACTGAAATCGTTTTGCAAACTATGCAGTTAATTAAAACATAAACAATCAGTGCAACGAATGAAATTAATGCTTAAACTACTAGACGATTTAAGCCACGAAACGAAAATTTTATTGTTCGGATCTCTTTTTCTCAATACAACCGAAACTTCCATAGTTTTTAGAAATATTTATTTATCTTGTTCGATTAAGATACAGGAGAGAAATATCTTGGTGGAAGGAATAGAAATGAACTATGCAAAAGTTGGTTTTGGAAAGCATGCTGTTCTATTAGTGCCAGGTGCATTCGATAAGTATATCACAAGAGAATATTATGGCGAATTAAATAAGTTTTGTTTATTGTTTCATAGGAACCGCCGAACAAATGAAAAGTATAAAAAATAACAAAACTAACTCGGATCGCGCGGAATCTGCTTGGGTTTGCGAAATCGAGACCGCCGAACAGAACATTTCCGCGAAACTTTCTGGGACGCAATGCGTCCTGGATCTATCACCTAATGGCAATGTTAAATTATCAACATTTTTCCTTGATACGATGGTGTATAGGAGGGTGCATCAGCATCGCCCTAGCAGCGAAATACCCTCATTGTGTTCGAAAATTAATACTGATTCATACTAGTCGGATCTTCAATATTTCCAACGTATGCGCATTTACAATAAAGACAGTACGCTTCTTATCGTAACATAAATCTTTATGCTGCAAATAAAAAAAAACGTCATGACCCATTCTATTTTATAGGTACGAAGGACATTAATAAATGTACGGTATAAATATTATAAATGTTCTAACAATAGTTTTGTTCAGTGTATGGAAAATTGTCATTCGACGCGTAATACAAACCGAAATAAGATAAAGCAGATAGCATCACGTGGCAGTATCGCGCATATGCCGACATCAACGAGGTGGTAAGAAACGAGGAAGAAAGTGAACAATCATGTTAGTGAACTTTTACCGAACCTTTTCGAGGAATATATCATTCCACCTACGCGCTAGTTCTGGTCTACGAACAAGTGTACCAAAACGTCTCTTTTCTGTAGTTAAAAGTCATGCTGCACAGGTAATATACGTACGATCGCATTGTAAGCACAAAGTTGCCATACAAATATCCGACATTTGTTAACAGGAACAAAAAATTAATATTGACGGAATAAACATCAATTACCTGAGAGTTGGAACTGGCCAACATCCAGTCTTACTCTTGCCAGGTGCAGTAGGTGAGCAACTTTGCGAAAATTCTCGCATTCAATGCAACATAAATATATCAACATTTTCGCGAAAGTGCTGCGATCTATCAAAGAGTTAAACGTAACAACATCTAAGTTGATGTATCGACTTTATCCTCCAGTAAAAAATCTTGATAAGTAACAAACTTTACGAAACATCGTTATTCAGGCATTGATTACACATTTTCGTTCGATGAATCTTTTAAATCACACTACAACATGATAATGGCCTGCCGCAGGCTCAATTTGGACGGATTTCAAGCAACAAATAGAAGGCCTCGACAAAGAAAAATTTACTATAGTAGCATGGGATCCTCCAGGCTATGGAAAATCAAGGCCTCCAGACAGAACTTTCCCAGATGATTTCTTCCAGCGTGACGCAGCTTGGGCTTGCAGTTTAATGAAAGCTTTGGGTTATACGAAATTTTCATTAATAGGATGGAGCGACGGCGGTATCACCTCTTTAATGATGGCATCAATGTTTTCTGATAATGTACAAAAGATGGTGGCTGTTGCTGCCAATGCCTATATAACACCGGACGAGGCTGATATTTATAAAAGTACGGTTTTATGTTCTTTAATTCCATTTCGATAGACATGATCGATATGGAGGGTAAACGAATTAGCAATCTTTTTATTATCGTTCGGTCGTGTATTGATAGAATACCGAGACATAGATAGCTGGTCCGAGAAAATGAGAGCACCAATGATAGCGGTCTATGGAGAGGAATATTTCCGAAACACTTGGGCCGGTTGGGTGGACGCGGTTTTAAGAATATACAAGAAGCAAAATGGTGATTTATGCAAAGGATTGCTGTCAAAAATTAAATGTCCCACGTTGATTGTACAGGGAAGCAAAGATCCAATGGTGCTCGCCGAGCATCCAATTTATCTTAGGGACCACATCGCTGGAGCAATGTTTGTATAACAATTGATATCGCTATGCAACACTTGATTCGCATTATACGAAACCTCGTTATGTTTCAGGTTGGAGATGTTTGAAAAAGGAGCGCATAATTTGCATTTACGATATTCGGAGGAATTTAACGCTCTCGTTACTAAATTCTTGAACCAGTGACACGTTATTATGGCAGTTCAACCCCCTCGCGGGTATACATTTTTAAATGTACGGTAATTTTGTACTTTCCTACAACAGAGTGGAATTATATTCTTTCGATGTAAAACGTTGTGTGTTAGCTTTAACATTGATGCCCTGTTACCATTTCCTCAAGAAGAGGCGTTTATTCTTACGTAGCAGTTTCGACTACCATTTACTTTGCCATAGAGCACGCTAAAATCATGACGCAGCATAGAGGACACACGTGGGATAACCGGCACAGAAATCAAGTCAGAGAAAGGTGTCGTGAAGCCATGTAGGCGACGAAGGATTTCCGTAGGCTTACCTCTTTCGGAAAGGGACGCTTTCAAACACGTTTCCGCTTCTCAAATTGAATATCGATCCCATACTTGTGAACATTAATGTACAGTACCCTACTCTGCATAAAACAGAGTTATTTGTTCAGGCTCTCCCGTTAGTCGATGGTGTCATCGAAATATAGTCGAAAGTAGATATTAATTCGACGAAGAGAAAAATAACAATTAACGGGGTAGATATTAGTACGTACAAACCTATACGGACGTGAAGAGCCGCCCATCCGAAATGTCCGCAATGCGCTTCAGACGAAAATCGATCCTGTACCTCGCCTCGGCTACGCCCCAAAAGGTTCACTTGCCAGGAATGGAAACGTCACGTATTTCGTGCTTTATCGCCAGAATTGCTGTTTCTGCCCTACCCTCCTTTTCTAACACGTTCACTTGCTACCGTTTTTCCCAAAGAAACTGTACGTTTCTTACAAACAATAAATAAAACCAAACAGATAGGTACATAAGATTTGCATCGAGATATTATGCGTTTGTACACAGATAGAAAGTGGTCTTGTGCCACTTATTATGCGACTGCCTTAACAGATGACACGAAAACCAACGTACGACGAAGCAGAGGCATTCGCACAGAGTTCGCGGACACGTACTGAATTGCACAAATTCGTGTACACAATCGTGAAGGGTGCCGAAGCAATCGTCGATCAAATGAATGAATGGCAATGTGTACACTAATTTGTTCGTCTCGCATAGCCAAAATTGGCTAACGATCCACGACCCACAAACATTGCTACTAGAAATGAAAAAGAAACGGGCAGAAGAGGCTACGGGTAAAATGCAACGCATGTATCCAAATATGGTTAGACTGTCTCGCGATTCGATCACACGAAGGCGTCCCTATTCTTTTCGTTCGTTTCTGTAGCGTATTTTTTACTTGCACACATGCCATCATTATTTTTTTGCGAATTATCAAGAACATGCATACGTACAAAATGTTTACTGCTGGGGAAATGCAAACGAATCCTGCGATACCACTTTCACAAAGGTCACTAACCGATGCAAGCAATAACCGAAAAGCTATAAATCCATTGAACGTCGAAGAAAAATCACGCTCTACCAGAGTATGTGCTGGAAACTCGGGATTCTGTTCGAGCTAAACATAAGTAAAAGTCGAATATGCAAATATGTTTCCCATTTTGGACATGCTACACTGCGGTGCGATGACATCATCGGGAGCTGTTACTCAATAACCAGACTGTCACAAAATTGGATATTCCTGAGTAACTATAGCCCGGCCTTTAACTAAAACAGTCTCCGTATCACAGGTATATATTTGCCCTGCAAAATATATTAAGGTCAACGTGAACGATGCCTGTAAGTCCTAGGGCTTACAATTACGTACCGATTTGGACGTCGGGTGGAAGTAGGGATAATCGAAGGTTGAATAAAAAGAAACATAGTATGAAATAGAGTTACAGCCCGAAAGGGGGATGGCGAGGGAACGAGACGAAGAAGAACGATACGTCATAATTCAGAATAAGATTTCGATGCTACCGTTGTCGAGTTGGTACTTTTTATCCGCGGCTCGACCGCGATGTACCTCGCATGCTGTCCTCCAAAGTAGAAAACGACACCATTTACGGTAACTTGTGGCACCGTTGTTGCTCGTTTTCAGGCCCATATCGCTCGAGATCGTTCGAGAAAGTGGTCAGCCGTTAAAATCTTGTCCTCGATACGACTCGGCCACCCCCACTGGTAGCCGTGTGAAAAACCATTTGATGTTCCGAACTTTCTGAAATCATAAAGCGGCTCGTTAAGGCCCGTTAGGAATTCGCGAATGCATCCTAGCACCGGCAGCGTATCATTATTGGTACCGGTAATCGTGGTAATTGCGACTCGTCGCGACGGCGCGGATAGATGGCTGCGGAAACATTTAAACGTATTTGTCGTGCACGGTATCTTAAGGATCAATAAAAATCAAGGTGGGGCCACGCTCGGCTTGGACGTCGTTCCGACTCGATTCTCCCACATCATCGTTAACGGTATTAAGTTCGAAACGCATGAACGACGCGTAGGTTCTTTTCAACCCTTCAGACAAAAACTATAAAACATCGTACAGATCGAACGTAGCCGTTCGTTCATGGTTGGCCTTTCGAATTTCGTCGATCAATTTAGTCAAGGGGTCTTCGTATACACCGACACCGGAAGAATGAATTAGAAATATTTACACAATGTCGGCAACAAATGCGAAACTATGATTAGACCGCTTCGAAAGCGAAAAGTGTGGCGCGTTTTATGCTATACAAAAAAAAAATAGACGTGCGTTCCTGAAGGTCGATAATATCGTGACTCAGAGCCACCACTTCTGACATGCGTACGAAATAAGTCGCGTCTCTCCTTATCACCGCAGGACAACGTTCATCGTACATTCGCCCGATATCGCAACACTTGATAATAGATAACGTAATGTTAGCTGATTTTTTTAATTGCAAGATTGATTGGCGATATCTTATTAGCGTGCTATGTTTGGTGCATAGTTGAAGCAACGATGACACTTGTCGCCCGAGGTTCTACTTGCTACGGTGTTCCGTCTGAAAGATAGAGATATCTTTGAAATGGTTCTTCGTACTGACTGCTAATTATGTATGTACTCAGTTGAAACCTCGAGAATTGCAGATTCCTATTTTCTAGCGCACATCTAGCAGATATAGAGAAGTGAATGCAGCGTTCTTTTTTGTGGGATTGCGGCTATAAAGTGTTATCAAGTATCCACATAGATCGGACGTCAATTATCGAAATGGCACTAACCATGATAGGTAACGACTATGCGGAAGCTTCTTTTTTGTCGTCACGGAGACGTGCACGCCGAGTTCTCGTTCTCGGTTCGTCTAAATTGGATGTGATGTCAGCGAGCCTTTCTGCTCGTGAACACGTTTAATCGTACGGCAAGCAGAGGGCAATCGAAACGAAACAATCAACGACATGTTCGCTTTCTTTCAAATCGTTTTATACAACCAGCAATCCTTTTTATTCATTCCAGTCTTGCGTTCATCGCGAAATATGGAGCGGATATTGTGTGATGAAGGAGGAGGCAAGGGAACGCGTTCCATTCGACTTTGCAAGCATTCGAAGATAGACACTCTTGCGCTCCACTCGTTTCGCATTTATGTATATCGATAGTAAATATGATCCCCCGTTATTGTCAGGCCCGTTACTTGCATGCACTGCGACGCGTGTCTATCAATGCAAGACAGTGTTTGCCCGTACTCTGGAGCAAGTACATGCATACGTGCAAACGCATACTTGCGGCGCACACACGTAGATGCGCGGGCGTGTACACTATCGTGGCTGATTTTTTTCCTTCGAAACGAAGAGCGAGTGATCCATACATGGTAACGGTGAGAAGACTGGCTTACGCGTTGCAACGCGTAACCCACCCTACATGCTCTCCTGTCTCCACACGTATCGCTCTTCTCTTGGCGTTGCACAGCCACGTAAAGTGCACGCCTTGCGTACTCGCCTGTGTCTACGTATAATCTCGTATACCTACCATCATACTACGAGTTCTAATGCAGAATTTGCCTACAAATGTACTCTTTTCCTTAGAAAGCTGCATACAGTGCGATAAGGTGAGGATTGGGAGCAATGAACGGTATCTGCAATGTCGAATACAAGTAATTAGGGATCGTATTAAGAAAAAGACGATATAGGTGGAGGTTTGCTCCCAATGATTGATTATTATCAACGTCTTGCTCGGTTTTTTTTCCTGCGACTATTGTAACCCGGTGGAACGCTTTCCATTACCTCCTCAGTATTTGGATGGGTGTGTACTTCACCGGTGACTCACGTATCGACTTTTCACCCGGCCACCTTCTGGCTCAGCTGGGTTGGTTTAAGGTAAAACCACCTAGCTAAGGGCGGGGACCACAGCGACTGTGTGTATGAAAAATGAAAAGAAGAGTAAAGCATCATATAAAACAATAGATCTATCCTCAATGTGTTGCATGTGAATGGATGAGATACAGATACACAGACCTCGGATAATGCATTCTTAAAAAATCCGCAATAGCCGTAGAAATTTAAATAAAATTAATTTCGAACAGCAAGCAAGAAGGTTTAATTTAGGGAACTAACAATGACACATTTATGTGCATTGATTTGAATACCGTGAATGAAACGGTAATACTTGTTCAATAAATTATTGAATACGTGAAATAATTTTCTTCCTCTGCGGTGAATGACGCGTTCACCGCGTTCACCAAACTCGGTCGACCTTTATGCTACCGATACCTGAAAAAATTATAATTATGTATATGCATCCTGGCTGGTTCGTGATTATGGAACAAACGTACGCAAGTAGTCGTGCAAGCACCCAGTCAGTTCCTGAATCGATACTGTCGAAATTGTTGTTCTTTTTCAACACGGTAAATCTGGAATATGACAGAGAAAGAGGTCGAATTAGTGGGCAGACAGTGTTGGTCGGCAATTTTGGCGAATTGAAATTTTCAACGATGGTATATCCGCACAAGTTAGGGCGCCACTGCGCAGACTCAACGAAGCAGTTGGCAACGCTGCCGACGCTGCTGGTGAAAAGGGAGCGGGGCCCGGGTGTCGACCAATGGGAAACGTTGCCTGAAGCGACCCCCGTCTCCCCACCGCGGTCGCGTCGAAGCTTGAAAATCTGTAACGGACGCGGCTGCCAGGGCATATTCGTTTCTGGGCTCTCGTGACGAGTTAGCGTGTATCTCGTCGTTGGTTCGATTATCATACTAAGCTTCGAAAAAATCCAACAAACTACCAAGCAACATGAGGGAAATCGTCCACATTCAAGCCGGCCAATGCGGTAACCAAATTGGCGCAAAGGTAAGTGGCTTTCGAAACATTTGTTCGAAATAATTGAATCTGTGACCGCGTGGAAATCGAACGTTTCTCTACCGGGGATCGTAGTTGGCGATAACAATGATTGTGGAATCGTTATCCTTGCAAATGCTTTGTGCTTTCGTTGCGTACTTCGGCCTTCATTGCTACGCGAAAAATGTAAAGAACAAAATTGCCTCAAATCGATGAGACCGAAGGGTAGAAGGACGCTTGCTAAACGAGACCGTTACGTGCTTTCAGCGTTTTACATGTAGGCGTTATTTCGAGAAGGTATTAAACAGGAAATACGTACTTTGAATCCGGCAATCCCGTAATATTCTATTTTCTGAAAGACTGTTAAATTCGAGCTACATACGTGGTACAGTTGGCATGCCATGAAATGGCAACCTCGCTGGGTCGAAGACCTGTCATGGCGACAGACTCCGGCCGGCCGGCAAGTATGCTTAACGGTTTTCTTTTTCAAGACCTGCCTCTCCAAACGACACGGTGTCGTCAAGTGCTAAAAACTTTCCCTCTTAATTTTTCTGGCGCATTTAAAAATTGTGTTCGTATTTTCGGAGTAACATACAGGAAACTGCATTGTATACTTGAAAATTTTGCTTAATGTTTCGATTGAGTCTGGGCGTGGTCTATCTGTAGCGTCGAGATACACCGGTTGATGCGCAAAGGGAATCGAACGGTTGCGCGCGCAATCGATGTCCCCCCCTTCCCCGTCTTTCGTCATTCCTGTCGGTTACACAGGAATTATTTGCTCGCATCTTTGCTATTTTCCAAATTCGATCCAAACTTCACTTTCATCTGTTTTAACATATTCTGCTTAATGACTTTTGTTTTTGCCTTTTATTAAATGCAACACCGTTAACCACTGTGAGCAAAGAATAGCGTTGTCCATCAATTGAAACATCTTATAAGATATAATCGCCAGAGCAACTGGAATCTGTAAATCTGTAACGGAAAAGTAATTTATGTCACGATCACGTTATATAATATGCATATATAGAACCATTTGTAACGATCGACTTAAGAGGGTGGCGTACGTAGCAAGCCATGCAACATAGTCACGCTCTCATGATTTTCAAGGCTGCTTCATTGAGTTAATGTCCGCTTCCTAAATTATCTTCGATCTGCAACCAACTTATCGATAATGTTGGTAGGATCTAACAGTCACCGCACGATTGTGCAATAATTACAGATGCCCATTCAGGGATCTTATAATCCAAGGACACCGTCTATTGCTTCCAAATATAGAAAGAAGATATCCTTTCGCCATTTTCATCGTGGCAGTCTGGTGGTTTCAAGTTATTTCATGTTGGCAACAGCCGGCTGCATGTAGCCAGATGCATCGATCGCTTCTCAGGGTGTAAATTTCTAGGGCGCCATCTTGTGTCGACGTTCGTTCTGCCTCGAAAAGATCTGCTTTAAAATGACAGTGGTGCCCTCGCGTCGTATACGAGAAAAGTTAACTTTCCAGTAAAATTTTTTTCCAATAATTAACAGGATACTCTAGGGCGATGGTTTTGTAGGAAACGACGATGACGACACTTAAATGAGCTTCTGACCGATACAGTTTTTTGTATCGTGACTTGTAACAGTTTTTTTTTGTTCTTTTTAATCTCGATCGATGTTTTATCACAGTCCAGCGCGTTCAAAATTGGTATGTTACGCATTTCGATTCCAAATTTCGGGAACCGTTTCATTAACGCCCGAGATATAACTTACCATGAATTCTATGGTTTTTGTTGTATACATATATTCTGCATCAGGTAGGCGTAAACAAACAGCTAGAGTCCATAGATCTGCTGCGATACCTTATGCTAATTGGACAAGATTGCCATTGTAGTCATCATTTCTATATATAGCGATGACATTGGTGACTCATCTTACTACAGCATTATATATACATTGCGTGTACAGGCCAAGTTGGAGGGAGGTAATAAGGTTGAACACTGTTCACTTCCCACCAACGATGGTCATATATGGTCACAGTGCTTAATGCATCTATCGCTTCTATGTAGGATGTTGCAGTGGTTGCTCCATTACCTGGACCACGATGATTGAGCAGCTAGAATTAAATCGTCTTGGATAAAAATACGTGCATTAGATGTACAAAGCAAACAGAGCAAAAAAAGATTCAATATATGTAGGTTCATTGTCGTATATACAAGCACTGTTTAGATATGGGGAAGCGGTGACGTTACGTTATGTATTGATCAGCTTTATCTATGAATCAATGCGTCATTTTGATTGCCAATTCCTTATCTGCCGTTAGATTCGATACATTGGGCATTTAATAACCAGATATCTACGTCTATAGATCATTGGTCGGGTATTCCGAGACGGCATCGATTTCCAGAAATATACTACAAGGTCTTTGAACTAGGGACTAGTCTGCTGTGCGAGCTAGCTAGAAGAGAAGGCTCAATTATGCGACGCGTTGCTTCGTTGCATGCCCGTGTTACTCATTCGTCCGTGCGTTTGGTGCACCGAATCGGCCATGGTTAAATACCAACGATCAAGCGCAAAATGTGCTGTTCGTGATTAATCTCGATTGACGCTCGAATGATTCGTTCGTACCGTAATGAGGGGTCGACAGAGAAAGATAGTATGGAAAAGAAGAACTGAAAGGAGAAACGCACGTCCATCCTCCGAGTCGAGGTTTTAATGAGTGCGCGCGTATTACGACTAATTACACGCGAGCCATTCACCGGCGAGGTCGTCGAACCGCGGCGCTCTGCCGGTCGATAATACGGAAGACTGAAAACGGATGGGAGGGTAATAGCGAAAAGGAGGAATCGGTTGACGCCAACTACAATCCATTTCCTGAGTATTATTCGGTGCCGAGGGCACGCGCTTCTTCATCATTTCCTTGACACCGTGTGAACTTTTTTTGACGAATGCGTACAATTGTTACAGTTTTGGGAAATCATCAGCGACGAGCATGGCATCGACCCGACTGGTACCTATCATGGCGACTCCGATCTTCAATTGGAGAGAATCAACGTATACTACAATGAGGCATCCGGTGGTAAATACGTGCCACGTGCCATCCTCGTCGACTTGGAGCCGGGCACTATGGATTCCGTTCGCTCAGGACCTTTTGGACAGATCTTCAGACCGGACAACTTCGTATTCGGACAGTCTGGAGCAGGTAACAACTGGGCGAAGGGCCACTACACCGAGGGCGCCGAGCTGGTCGACTCAGTCCTCGACGTAGTCCGAAAGGAAGCCGAAAGCTGCGACTGCTTGCAAGGCTTCCAGCTGACTCATTCTTTGGGCGGTGGTACCGGTTCCGGTATGGGAACCCTACTCATCTCGAAGATCCGTGAAGAATATCCCGACAGAATCATGAACACATACTCGGTCGTACCCTCTCCCAAAGTATCAGACACTGTCGTAGAACCGTACAACGCAACACTTTCAGTACATCAACTGGTAGAGAACACAGACGAAACTTACTGTATTGACAACGAGGCCCTTTACGATATTTGCTTCCGCACCTTGAAACTGTCCACACCTACCTATGGTGATCTGAACCACCTCGTCTCCCTCACGATGTCCGGTGTCACCACCTGTCTGAGGTTCCCTGGTCAGCTGAACGCCGACTTGAGGAAGCTTGCCGTAAACATGGTACCGTTCCCCCGTCTCCACTTCTTCATGCCAGGGTTCGCGCCACTCACATCCCGTGGCAGTCAACAATACAGAGCCCTCTCCGTACCGGAACTTACCCAACAAATGTTCGACGCGAAGAACATGATGGCAGCCTGCGACCCCAGGCATGGAAGGTACCTTACGGTAGCGGCCATTTTCCGTGGAAGGATGTCGATGAAGGAAGTCGACGAGCAAATGCTCAATATTCAAAACAAGAACAGCTCCTACTTCGTCGAATGGATCCCGAACAACGTGAAAACAGCCGTCTGCGACATCCCACCCCGTGGTCTCAAGATGTCCGCCACCTTCATCGGCAACTCCACCGCCATCCAGGAGTTGTTCAAGAGAATCTCCGAACAATTCACCGCCATGTTCAGGAGAAAAGCTTTCCTTCATTGGTACACTGGAGAAGGTATGGACGAGATGGAATTCACCGAGGCCGAATCGAACATGAACGACTTGGTTTCCGAGTACCAGCAATATCAGGAAGCCACTGCGGACGAAGACGCGGAATTCGACGAGGAGCAGGAAGCCGAGGTCGACGAGAACTAAAGACCATCTTGTTCTCTAATCTGTTTACTACCTATCATCACCCCCCCGTCGTTGTCTCTCTGCTCTCGTGCTTAATTCTGCGTTTTTTCAATTTTTCATTCTCTCACTCTTTCTCTCTCTGTTTTTTATTCCTTTTTACAGACTGTTCGGGCGCGCTGTCTCATCAGTACCATCTTCTTGCCTCCGCACTCGTCGAATTTTTCGTAAAAGAGCTTACTTTCTTTACCGTGCTCCCTATTTCTGTACCTTTCTTTTTCGATTTGCCGTTTGCGAGGCGCGTCTTTGTATCCAGTGTAATAACCGCTGTGGCGGTCACCATCATCTTTGAATAAATTATTATCATATAAGTGTACGGTTTTATAAAGAACCCTTTTTTATTATGGTCGCATAAAATACTCTCTACCGTATTCAATGATTTATTTTTTTGTATTAATGAAATTACATTGTAGGCATATTTGTATTTATATTTGTCTTCTTTATCTATTGACTTTTATACTATAACATCTGAATAAAGTAGATTATTCAACCAAGCAGTACCAAAGAAGCTATCGTGATTGAATATTATCCAACTAAAACGAATCTAGAATTATTCGAATTCGATCCTTGCCTTTAAATCGCTCATAAAACTTGCATCGATTAGTCGAATTTCGTCTAGAGAGCAAGATAGATAAGATAAGAAGTCGTTCAAAATATGTGTATGGGTGATTATTTTGTTTTTTTTAAAGAGTCGCGCCGTTCAAAGATAATCCCGCTAAAAAAGTTCTTTGTGGAAACGTAGGATACGTGTAGGTCGCCGCTGTCCGCTATCGCGTCCTCGAACCGAATTCTTCGGCGATCGGGTTGTGCCGCCATCTAGCGAAACGATAATCGATTTGCTCGATATGATCTCTTTTGAATCATTAATGATTGCAGGTATCGAATTTATTGGCAGCAAAGAATAAATTGGAAATCGCATTTCCGTGCAAACAATTAGCTAAATGGAATAAAAATTGTCTCGGAGCAATGGTCGCTTTTTCCTTCCATTCTCGACAGTCGCGATTGCATGACGAGTCGAGGAGGATCAGGTCACTCCGCATATTCGAAGCCGCCAAATGAAATGATTTATTCGCAAACAGAAACGATCATGTTCTTCCGATCGAATTATTCCTAAATCAATGACACTTGCTATAGTAGACTAATAGCTTTGCGTAATGAAATTGTAATTAATCAGAGATAGCGAAATGGGTCCCCGTGTGCGATCCATAGACAGAGGTCAGAGACACATTGTCGAGACGAGTGCCGCCGCGGTGGTAGATTTTCTTCGTCGAAGTAACAGACAACGACCCTGCGGTATGGACGGTATGGACGGTATGACTCATCGTCCGGCTATATGTACGTAGCAATGTGGCGTGGCGCCTGATAGGCCGGTGTCTCGCTCCGTGAATTTGATTCAATTCGAGACAACGTGTACTAATTGCGAGACACGTCCTATTTCATCCTCGGGACCAACGAAAATCGCAGCAGGATATTCCAATAAATCGAGAAATTGTTTAGCTGGCATTGTCGAATCGAAACAGCAATTCGAAACATTGGCTACGCGCGGGTACAGTAAGAAGGCGGAAGTAAGGGGAAGATAACGATAACGTTCACCGTTTTCCGGATCAATACGCGCAATGCAGGTATCGAAAGCGGGTACCGAGAACTGGAATCGTTCGAAAGATAGGACAAAATGGGCGACCGGTTGACGAGACCCGACGGGGGTGAGAAACGGAGACATGGGGCGAGTTACAATAATAGAAAAAGGGTTTCGACTACGGCAGGGGATCGTGAAACAGTAACTGACGCAGCTGGAGACAAAACTACGCGACGCGGTCCTCCGTCTCTCGATTATCGCGTCCCTTTCAGCGACCGTCAACTAAAAAGCCCGGCGACGTTTTAAGAGTGACTCACGAGACGAAAAGGTCTCGTCCCTGTTTAGCTTTCGAGCGCTTTCCTCCCTTTTTGGAACGCTGCGGCGGTTCAAATACGGCACAGAAGTGCTTATTGTTAGCTGCGCGGGGCATACGCATACGTGGCACACGCATGTTCGCAGAATCGGAAGGAAATTCGTCGCTAGAACAATGCGAAATGAAGACTATTGCCACCCAAAATACACCTCCGCGGTCGAATTACATTTCCGGTGGATGCGCTTCGTGTCCATCGAACGGGAAATCCTGTCCGTGGCTTCTTGACTTTTTTTTTTTCGCCCGCGTTGCGATGCCTTGCCTCGCTTCCTCGGCACGCCGATCAGCTGAACACGAGTCGAGGAAGATCGAACGATGAAAGAAGCAAGAACAAAGTCGACCAAATCGAAAGGGGGTGGTTCGGCAAAGTTTGCATCGTGACGAGGAATCGAGCGTGATCGAGCACGAGACATCGTCCTGGAGGTTGCCAGCTCGTCCGCCCGTTGTCTCGGCCGACGTCCTCGCCGGTTGGAGAATCTTCTCCCCCTCCGTGGGGTCCGCGCGACCAGACTACGAGCGCGGCGAGTAACCGAGCGGAGAGTCGACCTCAGGACACCGACACGAGCACGTTTCCTCGCCAGTTTCGCTCCGCAGGCTCCTCTGCTGCACTGGTGCACTCCTGCGTGATCCTCGACTGCACCCGGTTCGCTGCACACAGGCTCTCTCGTCGGCCAGCACACACTTCGATACGCACGCTCGTCGCCGTACACGGGGATCATCGCGAATCAGACAGCGAGACTACTACTCCCTCACTCTCTCTCCCTTTCTCACTCTTCAACCTTCCAAGGGATCAGCTGTTCGATCAGCCGCACCTTTTTTCCTTGGCACGAGAAGCGAACGCGAAGAGAGGCCTATTCCAGAATGAGGGAGATCGTGCATCTGCAAGCTGGACAATGTGGAAACCAGATCGGAGCAAAGGTAGGTCACTTTAATGTAAAAGAGGGAAATTCACGCGGCTTCTACCCCTTTCTCCTTTACCACCGGCGCGGTTTCTCGGAATGTCATTGAAGTTCGTTTTCAAGCCGGTCGCGTCTTGTTCCGACGAAAAATTGTCTTCCTGCTATCCGATACAATAGCCTTCGACGGGTCACGTAATCGAATTAAAGGCAAGGCGTCGTCGGCGGCGTCCAACGAGATGGAATTTTAAGTGTTTCCTACTCCGGCCTCTCCGCGCCGAAAACTCTCGGACGTCGGGACCGTTCGCACGAGCATCGATCGCTCGTCTTACGTACCCTTCTGATAGGAAAAAGACGTTTCGCAGTTTTATGAATTCCACCCGCAATGAGTTTCTGCTTCGCCCCGCAGTCACGTTTCCGTCGTGACACGATCCCAGCTACTATTCTGTCTCCAGCCGAATTAAAAATAGCCGTCCCAGAGGACGACGCGCAGAACGATCGCGAACAGCGTGCTTGACAATCCGCTTACTAACCGGAGAGGAATGAACAGGCACGAGCCGCGGATCTTCGGCGGTGCCGAGCCAGATCGCGTTTTCACTTCACCCTGGGTTTTCTGGGTTGCAATTAAAATCTCGCCGCATCCGCCCTCTGTTTCGGGGACTATCGTGAAGCCCCCTCGTGCGGAAAACGACGCCGGTCGCCCGACTAACTATAAATTGCATCTCGAACAAAGGGGGTTATGCCGTTGCCATTCGAGCGATCGGAGGGAAATGAGAATGCGTAACGAGCGTAATCCTAATTGCTCGTCCTGCTCCAATAATTGGGTGCCGGACTTATTCGGGCCGCGAAACGGCTCGGCTACATCCTTGTTGTCATTGTCGCCGTCGTCGCTTGGAGAATCACGATGCATGAACAGCTATTAATAGAGGAAAGAGAACGGCGGTGGCGAGATAAACGGGGAACGGTATGCAGCGTGGATCGAGAAAGGGTAAAGGAAGATAGGGGGCAGGGACCGCGTTAATTTCGTGGTTCTCCGTTTTTAGACGATCCACGTTGCTCTCTTTAAGAAGGAGGAATTTCGTTCCTTGACGGAAGGAACGATGGCCAGCGGGGAGGGCGCAGGGTAAGACGGGGACGCGTGGGTCGGGAGGAGTTTAAGACAAAAGAATTCCGCTTCAATTCGAGCGGGCGCTATCGCGGATATAACGTCTCGAGCAGTGACATCGCTGTACGCATTCACACGCGTATGCATTTACGTTACAGTTCTGGGAGGTGATTTCCGAAGAGCATGGCATCGACCAGTCGGGCATCTACCACGGAGACAGTGACCTGCAATTGGAGCGAATTTCCGTCTACTACAATGAGGCTTCGGGTAAGAGAGGTTGTTCCATGTACCGAGGGAAACCGGTCGTTCGTCCCTTTACCGTGCTAAAATAGATGGGACCGCGCGGACGCGAAGATCGTGGCGGAAAAAAGACAAAAAAACCGGTGGCAAGAACGAAGGCACGCCGAGACCGAAATAGCCGAGATCTTCGAGCTCGACACCCTTCGCTTTTCCACCCCGAACGAAAGATCGAGAGAGGCGCGTCGCTCGCGGCTCGAAAACGGTACCCGCGCATTTCCGTCCACCGTTTAGGCCACGGCGGGTCATTTAGCTCGAATACCAATACGAACCGGTGCCGTTTAGTATGGGCGACGGGACCATCGCCGTCGGTTTTGGTATTCGCGCGTGTCCCTGGTCCCGACGTCCGCTTTATACCGTGTATGGAGCGACGAGCCACGAACAATTTGCGTTCGTCCTTTCCGGCCGAATTAAATCGAGCACCGTTGCTCGTCGCGTATCGTTGCAGTTGCGACCTCGACCAATGGAGGCAAGTACGTGCCGAGAGCCATCCTTCTGGACCTGGAGCCGGGAACAATGGACGCTGTTCGATCTGGTGCCTACGGAAAGCTCTTCCGGCCGGACAATTTCGTGTTCGGTCAGTCTGGAGCAGGGAACAATTGGGCAAAGGGCCACTACACCGAGGGTGCCGAGCTCGTCGATTCTGTTCTCGACGTGGTGAGGAAAGAGTGCGAGAACTGCGATTGTCTCCAAGGCTTCCAGCTGACTCACTCCCTCGGGGGTGGCACCGGCTCCGGTATGGGCACCTTACTCATCTCGAAGATCCGAGAGGAATACCCGGACCGAATCATGAACACGTACTCGGTGATGCCGTCGCCCAAGGTGTCCGACACCGTGGTAGAGCCGTACAACGCCACCCTGTCGGTTCACCAGCTGGTCGAAAACACCGACGAGACCTACTGCATCGACAACGAGGCGCTCTACGACATCTGCTTCCGCACCCTGAAGGTTTCCAATCCAAGCTACGGCGACTTGAATCACCTGGTGTCGCTGACCATGTCCGGCGTGACCACTTGTCTCAGGTTTCCCGGACAACTGAACGCCGATCTGCGAAAGCTGGCGGTCAACATGGTCCCCTTCCCTCGTCTCCACTTCTTCATGCCGGGCTTCGCGCCGCTAACCTCCAGGTCTATGCAGCAGTATTCCGCCCTCTCGGTGCCGGAGCTCACTCAGCAGATGTTCGACGCGAAGAACATGATGGCCGCGTGCGATCCGAGGCACGGACGATACCTCACCGTCGCCGCTGTGTTCCGCGGCAGAATGTCCATGAAGGAGGTCGACGAGCAAATGCTCAGCGTGCAAAATAAGAACAGCTCCTACTTCGTCGAGTGGATCCCGAACAACGTGAAGACAGCCGTCTGCGACATCCCGCCCAAGGGCTTGAAAATGTCCTCGACGTTCATCGGGAACACGACCGCCATCCAGGAGCTGTTCAAGAGAATCTCCGAGCAGTTCACCGCCATGTTCCGTAGAAAAGCTTTCCTCCACTGGTACACTGGGGAGGGCATGGACGAGATGGAGTTCACCGAGGCCGAGTCGAACATGAACGACTTGGTTTCCGAGTACCAGCAATACCAGGAGGCCACCGCCGAGGAAGATTTCGAGGCCGAGGAGTGCGCCGACGATTTCGAAACCTGCGAGCAGGAGTAAATCGACCGTCGCTTTTCCCACTCGAGGAGCCATCCATCGATCGAGACTCGACCCTCTCCACCCTCAGTTCCTCCCCGCTCCTCTCCTTGGCTAATTCAGTTTACACCCTGTCCAGCAAGCTTTCGTCTCGATTCACTCGGCACCTGCGAGTTCTCTGTCTATTTTGTACTTTTATACGAGTCTATAATAGGTACATTTGTATATGTATATGTATACGCGATGATTTTGTACGATCGCGGAGATCGGCGGAGCGACCGGTATTTGCAATAGAAATTCGGGCTGAACCGCACTCTCGACGACCGGTCGCTACATCTCGTTCCGCGAGAATAGGTCCAAGGAGGATGGCGCACCGTTCCTCGGCTTCGTCCACGATCTCGAAGTGACCTACCCTGGCGAACACGACCAAGCACCAAAGCACCAGAACCAAAAATCTACCTTCTCCGTTGCATCCACGGCAACTGTATCGCATGGGTATTAATCGTGGCACGCGTTTAAATGTAGCGAGAGTTTTTTCCTTCCAAGAAATATACGTTTTTTTTTCAAATATCTCGGTGATGTTTCTTCAGCACCGTTCCCTAGATCGCAGCAGCCAGCCCCTGTCCCGACTCATTCCTCGTACTCGACTGGATCCTCTACGAAGCCGCTTTCGGCCACCGCTTCCTGCTGCCTCTGGTACTCGGACACCAGATCCTGCATCGTTCCCTGCGATTCCAAAAACTCGTCCTCCTCCATTCCCTCGGCCGTGTACCAATGCACGTAAGCTTTTGTTCTCATCATTGTGTTGAACGCACTCATCAGCCGCTTGAACGGTTCCTGAATCGCCGACGTGTTGGTTATCATGCTGGCGCTCATGTTAAGGCCCCGGGGCGCGATGTCGCATATCGCTGTTTGTACGTTGTTCGATATCCACTCGACGAAACAGGTGCTGTTCTTATTCCGCACGTTGAACATCTGCTCGTCCACGTGCTGAAAACGAAGCAACGGAGTATCGGTTTGGCAACGGAAGTTGCCTCGCGTTTGCCGCGCGATACCGGAAACGATTCGAGATCTCGCCGACCTTGGTCGACATTCTGCCCCTGAAGATGGCCGCGACCGTGAAGAATTTCGCCATCCTCGGGTCACAGTGGACGTACATGCTGTCCGCGTGAAACAGTTGCTGCGTCAATGTCTGAACAGTGAGGACGTTGTACGGGCTGGCACTTCGGGACTGAAGGGGCGCGTACCCGGGTACGAAGAAGTGGAGCCTC
This sequence comes from Nomada lathburiana, assembly GCA_963667235.1. Taxonomy (NCBI): domain Eukaryota; kingdom Metazoa; phylum Arthropoda; class Insecta; order Hymenoptera; family Apidae; genus Nomada; species Nomada lathburiana. The sequence continues at coordinate 11,876,574 of OY763905.1, read as the reverse complement.
GGGAACGGCACCAGGTTCACCATCAGCTTTCTCAGATCGGTGTTCAGTTGGCCAGGGAACCTGAAGCAAGTCGTGATACCTGACATGCAGCATGCTATCAGGCGATTCGCGTCGGCGTACGTCGGCGCGTTCAGCTTTAGTACGCGCGTGCAAATGTGGTGCAGCGCTTGATTGTCCACGCAGAATGTTTGGTCCGTGCACTCGATCGATCTTGCCAGGGCGAGCACCGCGTTGTACGGCTCGACGACGACGTCCGACATCTCTCGGGACGGTATCACGCTGTACGTGTTCAATATCCTGTCCGGATATTCTTCCTTGAGTTTGGTCATCAGTAGCGCACCCATCCCCGAGCCGGTACCGCCGCCGAGGGAATGGACGATCTGAATGGCTGGATTGAAAGATAAATCGGGGGAAAGAGCTGCGAGATTATCGTGTTATCGGCTAACCTTGCATCAGGTCGCAACCTTCGGCCTCCGTGCGAATCAGATCTAACGCGACATCAGCTACCTCGGCCCCTTCTGTGTAGTAACCCTTTGCCCAGTTGTTGCCGGCGCTGGCTCGACCGAAGGCCACGTTATCGGGTTTAAACAATTGGCCGCGTGGTCCGGACATGGCATGGTTCAGGCTTCCTTCGTCGAGGTCGACCAGCACGGCCCTTGGCACGTACCTACCGTCTGTGGGGATGGACACGAGTATTCGTTCGGTCATGTGCGGGTGGTTGCATACCTGACCCCTCTACGAAGTACACGTTCATCCGTTGCAACTGAAGCTCGGATTCTCCGCTGAACGTTCCGTCAGCCGACAGGCCATGCTCGTCCGCGATTACTTCCCAGAACTGCGGGGGAAATCTGAAGGGTTGCGTCGCCGTCGGGGGCAAGGTGCTCGTGATAAGAATAAATCCGATCTTACCTTCGAGCCAACATTGTTCCCGCACTGGCCGACTTGCACGTGCACGATCTCCCGCATTATTTTTTATTTATTTTCGTTTGAGTATCTTTCTTTAGCCGCCGAGAAACTGGAATTTTTTTTCAAAACGGACTCGACGGACAATTTAGCTCCACGTGTTTCGTACGGAAAATCGACCGGTCGAAGGGCGAGCGATTCTTCGCGGCCAAATTCACCTCACGATTACCCGCACGACGTTTCGAACTTTCGGCACGCTATCGTACTGCACGGACTATCGATCGTAATCGATTCGTAATCGAACGGATGAATAAACGAATGAGCAACGTAATCAGGTGCACGTATAATTAATATGCGACAAAGAGAATCTATTAAATGTTCAACAAAGGATAATACAACTCTTCTAAATTACTTACAAAACATGTATACACGTGTGGGTGTCTGTGTGTATCTGTTGCGTGTATGTACTTCACGAGTATACGTGTCTCTGCATACTATCGGATATGTGTGTTCGCTTGCGTGTGAGTGTGTGTATATATCATATTGTATTGCGCTATATGCGTACGCTTTGCGGGACACGCGTGTACATACATATAAAAATCGATCGAAAAGCAACCATAAAAAGATCAATGTACAAAGAGAGGGAGAGAGAGAAAAAAAGAAAAAAATTGTTGTCAAAATACGTATACAAAGGTAAAAAGTTTCGTTGGCTAAACCAGAAGTCTCGCGATCACCGGTGGTTCGAGTGGATTCACGCGGCTAATTTACAGCTGGTCAATGAATCGTTGGGCGCGAGTCGAGGGCCGGGAAGAGTTGTGATCGATGGACGAATTGAGCGTGTCTGACGCTCACCTTCCTCACTTCTCCGTCTCTTCCCCCTCGTCGAACTCTCCCTCGTCCTCCGCGGTAGCGTCCTGATACTGCTGATACTCGGACACAAGGTCGTTCATGTTCGACTCGGCCTCGGTGAACTCCATCTCGTCCATGCCCTCCCCCGTGTACCAGTGAAGGAAAGCCTTCCTTCTGAACATGGCGGTGAACTGCTCGGATATTCTCTTGAACAGCTCCTGGATGGCCGTCGAGTTGCCGATAAAAGTGCCGGACATCTTGAGGCCACGTGGCGGGATGTCGCAGACGGCCGTCTTCACGTTGTTCGGGATCCACTCGACGAAGAGGAAGCTGTTCTTGTTCTGTATGTTCAGCATCTGTTCGTCCACCTCCTTCATCGACATCCTACCGCGGAACACAGCGGCCACGGTTAGGTATCGTCCGTGTCTGGGGTCGCAGGCCGCCATCATGTTCTTCGCGTCGAACATCTGCTGAGTGAGTTCCGGCACCGTCAACGCTCTGTACTGTTGGTTTCCCCGCGACGTGAGCGGCGCAAAGCCGGGCATGAAGAAGTGCAGCCGCGGAAACGGTACCATGTTCACGGCGAGCTTCCTCAGATCTGCGTTCAACTGGCCGGGGAATCTGAGGCACGTGGTCACACCCGACATGGTCGCCGAGACTAGGTGATTCAGATCGCCGTATGTAGGGGTGGACAATTTGAGAGTACGGAAGCAGATGTCGTAGAGCGCCTCGTTGTCGATGCAGTAAGCCTGATCCGTGTTCTCGACCAGCTGATGAACGGATAGGGTCGCGTTGTACGGCTCGACCACGGTGTCCGAAACCTTCGGCGACGGTACCACCGAGAAGGTGGTCATGATCCTGTCTGGATACTCCTCTCGAATTTTGTAGATGAGCAGGGTGCCCATTCCGGAACCGGTGCCGCCGCCCAGAGAGTGCGTCAACTGAAAGCCCTGCAAGCAGTCGCAGTTCTCTGCCTCCTTCCTTACCACGTCCAGCACGGAATCGACCAGCTCGGCGCCCTCCGTGTAGTGACCTTTCGCCCAGTTATTTCCGGCACCGGACTGACCGAACACGTAGTTATCCGGCCGGAAAATGCCGCCGAACGGTCCAGACCGCACCGAGTCCATAGTACCAGGCTCCAGGTCGATGAGAATCGCACGGGGCACGTACTTCTCACCTGTCGCTTCGTTGTAATACACATTGATCCTTTCCAGCTGCAGATCCGAGTCCCCGTGATAGGTGCCGGTCGGATCGATGCCGTGCTCGTCCGAGATCACCTCCCAGAACTGTGGCGGTATTTAGGAAAATATGTGAAACGAACGGTCGGGTGCAAGCGCGAGGTCCCCGCGTCGTTGACAATCCGCGGTACACGAAGTTCGGCGAACGCGAAAGGTTAGTCGAAGGGTCGTCGCTTTATAGTTTTTCCTCTCGCTCGGCGCAACCTTTCATCGTTGATCCGACGCAGTAGATCGTAAATCGCGACCATTTTCACCTCGACGCGAATCCCCGCGTCATTCCGCGCTGGAAATATTCGCGGGAACAAACCACTGACCTTGGCACCGATCTGGTTGCCGCATTGTCCGGCTTGAATGTGCACAATTTCCCGCATCTTTCGTTCGGCAAGGAGGGGTAGGTAAAATGTCGCGAAAATTTGGACAACGCACGGTTCCGAAATAGCTGGATCAGCTGCGAAGGTGACCCGTGGTCGGCAGGACGTTCAAGGACGAGGTACAAGTCCGTCGCTCCTCGGCTCGATGCTGGCCCCGCGAAAACGTTCAATGCGTTTCGGGCAAAACAGAAACAGACGAACGTTCGTTTCTCCTTGACGACGCGGAGTGTTCACCCGCGATCCCGTTCGCTACCAGATTTTCACGACGATACACGATAATGCTGGACACGCGCGACTGTAGGAGCAGCAACGGCAGGGGCGACCACTAGCACATCGATCGTTTGTCGACGTTCTCCAGGACGTCCCCGACGATGTCGATCGTACTCGAGTCCCAGTCGCCGAGTTCGCTGGGGACCTGAACCGGTCGGGCTTCGTCGTTCTCTGGTCGTTCAGCCGACTGCTGCTCCTCCTGCGACGCGGACAGCGACGAACGATTCCCCGGTCGACCGTTGACCAGGTATCGCAGCGGCACGGAGTCCGACTTGTCGTCCGAATCCTCGTTCCTCTTTCTGAAATTCAATTCGTTCGCGTTACTGTATCTGCCGGCGGAGCTACATTCGAAACGCACAGTGCCAAGGGAAACAATGCCACTCACTGCGGTAACGTCGGGCAGGACCAGAGCTTGAAGTCTGCCCCGAAGAGTTCGCCTTCCTCGATCGTTTGCGGCAAGTGTATGTTCAAGGTTTCCGGCAGAAAGATGGACGTCAGGGCACCGGCCACGCTCAACGTGCCCATTATAATCAAGGGCAGGACTCTGGAGTACACGGCCAGATGGACGATGTACGGGAACGCGAGCAATCCGATCCCCGCGATGAACGAGGCGATTCCCATTGCCTGCGACCTCAGCACCGTGGGCAGCAGCTCCCCGACGAACACATAGAACACGGCGAAGGACGCAGCGATGCCGAATTTTCCGATCATCGCCAGGCACACCGTGACCCAGACAGCGTCTGCAGCGACAAATGCGGAAACGTGTACACCGCTTGCGCCTGACAGGCTGCAACCGTAAAAACCGGCAGGACGTACCTTCGGGGACGAACATGCACGAGACGCAGGCGACACCTCCGAGAAGCATGGTCAGGCACAGCACCCATCTCCTTCCCAATCTGTCCATGGCGTACCAGGTGATCACGTAGGAGGGTATTTCGACGAGGCCACCTGGAACATCGCGAGGAATATGACTCGATAAAGGTCGAGAGATTCGTGCTCGTCTATCGAAAGCATCTTTGCGTATGCGCCGCAACGCGCATGCGAAAACATGTTTACGAGCGAAGATACGCGGCACGACGCGACGATTGGACATGAAGGTCGACCCGCGCTTTACCGATGAAAAAGGCCAGGTAATCGGAGACGCCGAGGTTCGTCGTGTTGTACGACAGGCCGTTGTACACGACCGCGTTCGCCACCCAGTCGAACGCCAGGATGAAGAACTTCTTCCTGATGTTCGGATTTCTGATCAGATCCATGGGGGTTGCGGCCGGGGGCGGCGATCGGTCCTCGAGATCGGTCATCTCCGGGTTCTCCCCCGAATTGGTCCCGTTACACGAGATCCCTTGCCTCCGTAGAATCTCGATCTGAAACGCGTCCGTCAATCTTGCTCGCAATTTCTCCCTACCTCTATCTCTTGCCCACCCCCCGTCGCTCTCTTTCTCCCTCCTTCCCCACCCTCGTCTATTACCTCCATTTTCCTGAGAAAATTATGCGGCACCGTTCTACCGTTAATCTTGGCCATCCGTTGAACGATGACCTCCGCCTCGTCGATCCTGTTCTTGCTGAGGAGCCATCGGGGCGACTCGGGAATGATCCAGTAGTAGCTGAACAGGAGGACGAACGGCACCGACGTGGCCAACGACAGGGCGAACCAATGCCTGAGCAGGTAACCCTGAAACGGAGAGAACGAGCGAGTAATCGCCACGTCTTCGTCTCGAGCGATATCGAGACTGGGTAAAATCGGGGGAAAACGATACGCGTTACCAGCAAAGCTAGAAGGGACATCGCCGACGCGAAGAACATGCAGATGACCATTCCAGCGAAGGTGCGGTACCTCGGGCCCATTAGCTCCAGAGCTGAAAGTAAATGGTTCGCATGGTCGGTGATAAGTCGACAACGCGCGGTTCGCACTCGACTCGCCTACCTAGTATGAAGGGTATCTGATAGATGGCTGGGAAGAAGAGACCGTTCACCGTCCGCAACGCCGTGTAGATCACATAGTTTGGACTGAAGCTCGTCGCGATCGAGAATATCACCTCGAGGAACAGTATAGCGAAGAAGGCCGTCCTCCTGCCCCATTTGTCCGCGATCCAGCCAAACACCACGTTCCCGAACAGGCTGCCGACGTAGAAGAAGGTCGTAGAGGTGGAAGGCCACCAGCTGTTGTCGCATACCAAGTCTAGCTATGTGAATGCATACGGCGATTAAAATGCTACGCCCTCCTCGATCGTGTTCCTCTCTCGGCGAACCTCGCGATATCCGAAACAAGGTCGGGGCGTAACGACCCGGCCGAAGATGCTTGCGAAATCGGCCAAGATTGCGAGTATCTGCCGCGCTACGATTCGCGAACAACAGGCCGGCTCTGCGCGGTTTCGTTACGGACGAACCAGCGGGCGAGTCATCGTTCCTGTTCTACGCGTCTCGTTTATCATCCTCGTCCCGCCCGCTCGTCGCGCGCAGGAATCGCTTGCCGATCGCGGACACGTTCCTCCAACGATCCTCGATCGCGAGGCTCGAGCGGCTCCCGAGCGGCTCTCGGGCGACTCTCGAGCGACTCTCGAGCGACTCTCGAGCGGCGCGGAGCCGCGAAGATGCTCGCCGTTTGATAGTCGCCCGACTTCCCAGCGCGGCTAGATCGCGCTCACGTACACAGATCACGACGCGATTGCGTTGGAGGCGAGACATCGCGCAACGATATTCCGCGCGCGTCCCGTCGCGTCACGCTCTTTCGTCGCTCGAATTCACGTTCGCGCTCGCTCGCGAAAGGGAAGAACGCGCCTCAAGTTCGAAGCGTGTAGGCGTAAACACCAGCGAGCAAACAAAATGCTCATCGAGCGCCGATCAGCCTCGGCAAATAAGCCGCGCCGGTGGTCGTTAATGGGTTGAACACGAACTTTGATTTAAGCAAATTGCCACTCACGGACTTTTGATGTCTGCGTGAATCGCAAAAGGTAAATTGCATGGAAATACGGGAGCGCTCTTGGTAGCCACTACGGCGTCGAGTTATTGCCAAGGGCAGTGCACGTGCCCGTAGGACGTTAACGACGACGCGCATATTTTATCACCCTGACACACTTCGAAAACGATCCATTGATATGACCGCGGTCCGCTCGGCTCGTTGCACGTTCGCGCGATCGACCCACGAAAGTCCGCGACTTTCGACTCTCGCTTTTCGCCGCTCGTTTCTGAGCTTTAGGGCGGCGGCGGGGCACGGTGCGCCGCCGGAAATCCGGCCAGCTCGAGTCCGATGTTGACTTCCGCGCCCGCACCCGCATCGCGATTCCCTTTCCCGCTCCTCTGCCTGCGCCCTAATCGTGTTTCGGTAGCGGGCAGCCGCGCGTGGCGGATTGCCGTTCGGCCAGGGGCCGGTTGTTCGTCGCGGCGAAATCTCGAAGCTGATCGATGCGAACAGGTAGCGCGACACGGATTGCGCGAATCGACGAGCATCGTGCGAGGGAAAGCGGCGCGAAGCCGACGGGTAACGGAAGGACAGGATTTGCCTCGATCACTCCGTGCGTCATACGTCTGCGTAAATCCGGAGCGTGTAAATATGCGTGGCGCGCACACCCCCCGAGTCGATATGATCGCCGGAACGACAACCTCCATGCGGCCGGCCAGCGGAGAGACCGGGGAGACCGAGTAGATGATAGTCCCGAGCAGCGCTCGCAAAGGGAGGAGAAGAGGAAAATTCGTCGGCTCCTTCCTCGATCCGCGCGTCGAACGCGCCCAGAGCGTGTTCGAGGCTCGCGACGATCGCGTGCAAGCTTCGCGGCAGAGGGGAGAGAATAAACGGAAGAGGTGAGAATTACAGCCGGCCGACCGATTTCGGGCGATTCGATTGTTGACCACGTCACCAGACCACGAGGCGAAAAATGCGGCCGCTTCTCTCTCTCTCCCCCCCCTCTCCGTTTCTTGCGTACCCTCCGCACAAGCAATGCCGACAGTTTGTACGAGGCGTTTGATGCGACAGATCGCATGACCGGATGCGGGGGTAGGTAAATTGGTCGGCAATTGACGACGCCACCGGAGTCGTAAGCCATCGGCCGGTCGCCAGCCCGCTCTTCCTCGATCTGTCGTTTGCGCCGGGCCGATCGATCGGTTATCCGTTCGCCGTGTCGCGACCGGGACCGATCGGCGAGACCACGTGCCGAAGAGCGCGAGCCGGCCGTTTCCACGATAAGCGGCATCGGGCTGTCGCTACCACCGCCGAGCAATCGCGACGCTTCTCGAGAGAATCGAGAAACTGGCATCTACATAGGTCAAACAGGCGCGTGTTACGATCTCCTCGTTGCGGTAACGGTTGTCTAACCAGCGTTGTCGCACGCCGCTGTTGTCTAATTGCGGCAATTTAATAACGCGTTAATGGGTCGCGAGCGTGCGAGACGACCGCGTGACGACCCCGCACATTCGCACGCGTCTTCTTCTTCTGTCGTCGTCGTCTGGGAAAACGGGGAAGCGGTATTCTTGGCGGTCGCCCGCGCTTTCTGCACGCCGCTCAATCGTGATCGCGAGACACGCGAGCCAATCGAGGAATACGCGGAACGTCGATGCCGCCCCCGGGAGCGTGACTCGTTCACCGCGAGCTTTCACGGAAAAGAAAATTATCGGGCGGAAAGAGGAGCTTAACGCGTCCGATCGGGGCCGCGGCGACTGGTCGAGCGTGCACGACGACCGTACCAGCGACGCGCGAGCAAACGGTCGAGTTTAACTCGAGCAAATTCACCGGGACGAGGCGACAAAGGCCAAGGCGAATTGCCCCGTGAAATACGACTCTCTTGCTCGCTGATGAGTCGCTTCTATGTTTCGTCGACGGAGACCGATTAACGCGTAGGAGAATTATGCAAACGGCCGCGACCGCTTTTCTCTCGGGCCGATCTCTCGCGCGTCGCGCGTCCGCCGAGCGCGGACCGAAACGATTCTCCGGTGAAGAACGGGTCGAATAGCAGAGTGAAAGTCGAGTTTACCTCGGTAACCAGGGTGCTGTCGTAGTCTCGATTGTCGTAGATCCATCCGTCTCGGCACCCGGTTACCGGCCACTCGGGATTGCCGACAGGCGGTGGTGGCAACCGAGTCCTCGGTCGACGCTCGCCCTCCTCCATCGTAGAGTTCTCGAGGAGCGCGTGCTCCAACCACGACTCAACGATCGCCGTGTAGTTTACGTCGTACATCTTACACTTGGAGTACTTCTTCACCTTGCCGTCCAGCTTCTCGATGTACGGCAACGACAGCGCCTTCCTCTCCTCGAGCGTCATCAGGTCCGTCAGATTGTCCAGCTCCGGGATCCGACACCAATGCTCCGGGGACGCGCTTACGAACACCTGTCGACGAAAAGTCGCATGCCGGTGAGAAGCTGCTCGCGGAAGGGACGCATCCCTCGTAGAACGGACGGACCACTCACTTGCGAGAACGCCAAGAAAGCGGCGGGCAGTGTGGCGGGTATGCAGAGGAGATAGTACATAATGTTCTGGTATTTGCCCTTCTCGCCCACGTGCAGCAACACCTCGTCAAAGTCGATGGAGCTCATTTTTTCGGTCCTGCCGATTCACCGTGTTTTACTACCAACGACACTTCTGCCACGTAGACGATCTTCGACGATCCGACGGTTGCGCGGCAACGACGAAGACGGCGATGACTCGATTCACGCGGCATGACCGCCGCTCCGCGTTCTCGATGGCATGCACCAGTACCACCACCCTGTCCGTTCCTCTCCGCAGAATCCCGCTTCTCCGAACCTTCTGTCTCCTTCACCGAAGATCCCTGCTGCTCCCGATCGATTCTCCCGGCTTCCTCACCGATCGCGTTTTCCGTTCGATCATTCGACAACGGCAGCGACGACGTCGACGACGACGGCGTTCGACCGACTCGTGCCGTGCATCGCAATCGCGCCGCGAAGCTTGTACGTGATTACGAGAACGCGCGGCAAACACCGTGCAGTGAACGCGATCGTTTCGCGATATTTTCGATTGAACGAGGACGAGCGCCAAGCCGGGTCGAGCCTCGTCGCGAAATTGCCGCGGCAGCCGGGAATCGTGCCTGCTGCTTCGAATTCGGAATCGCGTAAAGCGCGGCGAACGCACGTCTTCGCGCGTTCTTATATGCCGCGAGCATAGCGCCGACCGCGATCAGCCATTGCCGGAGAACACCACCTCTCTTCCGATCCTCCCGAGCATCGTCTTCGACGGCGTCCCTCCGCCGCTCCCCAGCCACCGCCACCGCCTCGTTACACCGCGTCACCGTCCGCTCAACGCCGATCACCTCCGTCGATCCCGCTTCTCGTCGTTTCTCCCTCAACCACCATGCGTGCCGATACGTCCGGAGGTACCTCAGATCCCGTTCAACACCCTCTTCGTCCCATCGTCCGCGCTTTCGTCCGCGTTCCTCTTACCCTCCGTGCTTTCTTCTCCGCTTCACCTGTCAAACATTCCACTTCCTCTTGCCGCCAGTAATCTTTACGAATTTCTTGTCTTCGCTACTATCGATCGGTATCGGCACCTCGGTATCCGTTCTAGACCAGATAGAAAGGCCGAGATAACCGCAGGGAAGAGAGCGGGGAGAGAAGAAGAGAGAAAGGGCGGGATCGATCTCGAGAAGTTTCAAAGCTCTCACCTTGGTCCTAACGACGCGTCGTCCGTTGTTGGCAAACCTTTCGACAGAACGCGACGCGTCGATGCCGCAATGAGAACGGAATGCGAGTGTCGTTTTCTCGCGTGCGATCGGTCGCGATCCAGCGCAGCGTCCGATATGCCGCGAGGAAACGCCGGAAACTGTACCACGCGACCATCCCCGCGACCGGATATGTCGCAGAAACGCGAATCGATCGACGACGCTCCCGAGCTTGTCCCGTTGCCTCGTCGGCGACGCGATTCCTCTCGACGGTTTTGCCGGAATCGTCGCGACGGTCGAACCCGAGAACCTCGGGACGGACTTTGGCGTTGCTCTCGGCGAATTGTCCAGCGCAAATTGAAGTGGTCACGAACATCCGAGATAACGATCCAACCGCTTCCGATTCCAGCTCGTCCGCGAATCGAAAGCCTCCTCGACTACGGCCAACTCCCCTCGATCCTGATCGCGAATCTCGGATCTCGAATCCCCGGGATCCGGTCAGAACCCGGATTCAGGTCCACGTGACGCACGCGGCTGCATCCTCGAGCCTCTCGTTGCTCTCTACAATTGCGTGTGACGTCACGATTGCAAACAACGTCATCCCGCTTTACACGCGGTCTCGTACCCGCATGCACTCGCTTCCTCCTATTCGGGCCGAAGCGCATACGAGCGGTCATCGTCGTTCCTTCTCTCCTTCACGCTTTTGCCTACCACCGTCTCGCACCGTTCCGTTCGTCCCATCCCGTCACGTATCAACGCGTCACGGTCCGTCCCGCTTCGGCTTGACTCTTTCAAAAATTCAATCCTCCTCGATCAACGTATTCAACGACCAACAAACGGGGCCCCGAATTTTCTATTGTCACGATTTCGGCCTAATCGACGCCGTTACGCAACGCGCTCGCGCCGAAGAACCCGCGTCTATTCTTCCCTCCCCGTTCACCGATCGTTCCCACCTCTTGCTTTATCTTTGCGCGTTGTCATCTTCATTCTCGTTACTGTCATTGTTCCGCGGAATATACCTTCATCTTCGCGACAAGGTAGCCCGTAAACAGTTTGTTATTGCAACAATGGACCGTGATAATTTCGCGAAAACGCGAAGATAACGCAGTGACACGATATTATATGGCCGTGCGATTTTACTACCGGCTAGTTAAACAATCCGATTTATGGTACGCCCAGACAGAAGATCCTGTCTGACTTTTTCTGCCCGACGTGATTCGCACCTGCGTTGCACGCTCTTTACGACCCGGAATTTATCTTCGCCGGAACGCCGTCGTGGTTTAACTCTTTCCTAAGTGGAGGCTACCGTATTTAATTTGTCTTAACCGGGCGCGCGAGAAGAACACTCGATTCGTTCTCAATCGATATTAATTCGCTTCCCCCCCGTGAGTAACTCGCGTTGAGTTTCGTTCGACTGCTCGCAAGCACAAACTTCCGGAATCTCTCTCTCTCTCTCTCTCTCTCTCTCTCTCTCTCTCTCTCTCTCTCTCTCTCTCTCTCTCTCTCTCTTCTCTCTTCTCTCTCTACCCCTCGACCGTTTTGCTCCCTTTCTCTCTTTCTTTCTACCCCAGCGTCCCCTCCTATTCATCGCCGTCGCCACTTTCCATCGTTCTTCCAACCGAAATCTTACCAATCAAAGCGAGCAAGCTCTGTCGCCCGCTTCTTCGAAACGTCTCCCCAATTGCACTGATTTGAACCGATAGACAGGAAGCGTCGCGTTGTCGGTGTTTACATTACCCAAACATCTTTCCAGCACTCGCGTTACCGAATTCTGAAACCGCACAATCCACTGCACACGAAATGCTGGTCGTCGTAGCACAAACTTTCGAACCACGATACTCGATTTTCACGATCACGGCGGACAAACGCAGGTAGACACGATCGATCCGATGTATCGACGCGATTCAGCCGACGCTTCTGATTCTCGACCTTTTCATTCAGACAGAAGTCTTCGACGCGATGCTCCCGACACCATCGTCTCATCCCCTAACAAGCCGCGCGCGTTCACCTTTGCGTTCACGTAACGAAAGGGGGCCCCCTTTCACGTTTCGAGACGACGCGATATTTTTTCCTGCCCCGATCTCCCTTTGCGCGTTCACAAAGTTTCCCGCGTACACTCTCTCTCGCCGTCTCCCCCGCGGGTATTCTTCCCTCTTCCCCTCACTCTCTCTCTCTCTTTCTCCCTTGTTTTTCTCGTCTCTCGACCCCTCTCTTTGTCAGCTACTCGCGGTCCAGCGGCAAAGAATAAACCGGCAGCAGCTACCACTAGAAGGAGCAAGTAGTCTCCATCGCGAACTGAAACTGAAGCAATCGTGGATATAAGGGGTCCGTCACGGTATCCCATCCTCCTATCTATCGTTTCGAACGTCCCCCTTGAACCTTCTCTCTAACTCTCTTTCTCGCTCCCTCTCTTTCTCACATCTCTGTCACGCACGTTCTCTCTCCTTTTCTCTCCCCATCTCTCGTCTATCCTCTCCTCTCAGTTCCCCATACCGTCCCTGTCCCCTTGATGCTTTGGTTCTCGATACTACTGTCACGGTTTCTCTCTCTCCCCCGTTTTCTCTCTCGCCGAGCGTCGTACGCGGTTCCCTCTACGGTACTCTGGGACTCACCTTACCCTCCTCTACGCCTCGATCGCCATTCTTCTATCGCACTACAAGCTCGACTACTATCTCGACTATTAATATAAAAGGGGGTTCCTCGACACTCACCGCCCGGTAATTGTGCGGCGGGCATTACAACCGGACCTCCATGCCTCGCTCAAATTTACGCTTACGTTCGCGCCAATCCTCTCTTCTTCTGCTCCTTCTCCTTCCATGTCGTTCACTTCTTCAATCGCACCACGATTTTCTCTCGTCGCTTGGACCCCTCACCTATCCCCCCGTTGACGCGATATTTTTCAGATTCATCTTTCTCTAGATCTATCAAACGTGTACAGGTTTCGCGTTTCTTTCTTTTCTCGTTCCATGCTTTTCCAATGGGAAAACCATTCTATGCCCCTGAAACACTGTTTCCTGGCGTCACCCATTACGCGCAAGAGCGCTGGGTTGCATGCGCGATTTTGGACCCCCTGTGAGGCATGCCAATTTTTCTATACGCATCGGACGACCTGTACGAAGGTAAATGATCGATATTTCATCGTTAATTTATTTGTTTAAATGTTTTTCCAGTCTGTAAATGTCGATCGGACACAAGGGGTTCCCTCTATCGTATTCCGCTTTAGATACGTTCCCATGGTGACGTAACATGGCGGTCCGAAGTGGTCGCACGTTACGTGGGTATTGTCATGTAACTGAAGCGTACTAGAATGATTTACGATAGCATTGCAATTTTCGAGTCTCGGACTTCGACCAAACAGCATTCAAAAACACTGACGCGAAAATGCGCAGAGCTGATACCAGCACGAGCCAAGATTCGAGAAAGCCGAGTCACGTAAGAAAGCTGAATTTTGGACAGTCGATCCTAACCTTAGATGGGGTCAAGCAATTCCAAGGACAGAAGGACGGTGCGTTGTTAATCGATCGCAACGTAGCTTTTATACCATGCACGGCAAAGGATGATTTTGTTCGCAAATGGATTGAAACTCACAACTGCAGTGTGTCCGACATGGATGAGACACTGGCCCTGTCTCCAGTCTTAGGTGTGCCTGCTACGGAACAGGTGCAAATATCTCCAGTTATTGGGACACGAAGTAAGAGAAATCGAAAAAGAACCGGCCAATACGCAGCAGTAGACGATAAGGAATGCGGGCGTTTGAATGAGCCAATAAGCCTTATGGTTGAAGTAAAGGCCGGCTCCTCTATGCATAATACTAAGCGTATAAGATTAGATACTTCTAGTAGAAAGGAAAATATTAGACGAAATCTGTTCGATTCTCCATCCGTTGTGACGCCATCTGAATCACCTATTACAACAGCCTCTCCTGTACTCCTCAGAAATTCATATGCTTATAAAAAGAGACGAAGAAAATCTGAGGGGGAGACTTCACAGAGGAAAATATTGAACTGCATTGAAAATAAATGCGTAGAATCAGGTGCAAGGTCTCCCTTGTTTTGTGTTAAGAAAGGCATGAGAAAGCAATCTCCTATTTTGGATAGAAATTCTTATAGCAACAAGAGGCAACGAAAAAAGCAAAGGGTAGAAAGTCTGAGAACATCTGTTAGGTCTGGAAATAGTTATGTAGATTCAAATATGAATTCAATGCTGTCTGGCGCCGACTTTTTGCATATGAATCATTCGATCAACGGAGGGAATATTTTATGTAGCCAAAAGCGACGTAAATTGATACAAAAATTGGAGAACAGTTTTGAAGACGATAATGCGAATTCTCTGGCGAGCGAGGGATCGAAAATTTTCGGAGAATCTGTGGGATCTCACTCGTCGGTAATCGAAATAAAATTAGATATCGAAGAGAGCCCAAAGCACTGTATACAAGATCCTGGAAAAATCGAAATCGAATCTAGCGTCGAGGATGATTCTAGCCCTAACAACATTACGGATATAAATAACGACACGGATCAGGATTGTAGCGACCATATAGAAGACGTAGATACACAAGACCCAGATCTTCTCGTTGCAAATGATAATCATGCCTTAACGAACGAATTGGCTGTTGTCAGTTGTAAATCTGTTTCATCACGCTCGCATTTATCCAACAAAGATTCCGACCAAACGTACTTTTCAGACGCGGAACAGCTTCGTTGGGCGTTTCCGTCATTGCGATCTTCACAGAAAATTTCGCAGATCTCTTCCGAAGTTATTGACAATCCTGATAGTACGTCGAGTCAAACAGGCATCATTATCAGCTCGATATCATCCCCGCGAAAGACTCGCGAAGAGTCGACGGCGCACTTGACTCTTATAGATTCGGCTAAAAAAAGAAGGAAACCAAAGAGGTAATTTCCGATGTTTTTTACCATTTTCTAAACGTAACTTACTAATTGCTTTTTTATTTTGCTTTTCAGGGGAAGTCTGGTAGAAAAATTGCAGTCAGCGATTAGTAGACAAGTGTCTTTTGCACGTATGTGGAAGCATCAGTTGAAACAAACGATAAAATCCAACACTCCTCTACCGTGTGTTACCGTTTACGTTCAAGAATGTACGGTTCGCTTTAGCAGACAATTCTTAGAAGGAGTCGCGGTCGAGGATCCTTTCAGTTTGTTGCCCCATAAAAAGGGAAGCAACTCTGGTCAATTTGTAAAGATTATGGTAATTCCTGATATAGTGGGTAAGGTTGAAATGAATTCGAAGGGTTTAGTAGAAATTTTTTCTCCTTGGGAAACTTTGGATAATGAAGAATTGATCCTGAATGTAACGTATATACGTGTCGTACCTGAAGACGAAAAAGATGCACGTCAATGTACGGTGAACGTAAATCGAAATAAACGGATGATCGTGAAAAGCTTTGATTGCCCATGCATCAGTACGAATAAAATGATTTCGTCTTGCAAAGGCCGATCAGGTAAGCCTAATGTTATCGAAAAATTAGTTACTGGATCGTAACGTGTAACAGTGGAAAAAATTAATGCGATAAATTATTGCACGTTACCATGCAGTTCAAGTTATCTTTGCAAATGTTCTTATCTGTTGTAAATTTGCTGTAATAAATCATTCAACAAATGAAATCGGATTTATCGTTTGCTTTGTTATAAACAATTAAACAATTAAAATAATTACGTGAAACTAAATAAAGTTATAGCAACGAGATAATTACAGGCGAATAGCTTATTCTTTTACCTATCATTTGACGCCACACAGATTGAAAAATAATCACCAGGAACAGAGATAAAAATGTTTAAAAAAGTTATCGGTAACGTTGTGCGTGACATGGAAATGGTACTGGGGCTCCGGTGCCCAACAGACAGTCGAAAATCGGACATGTGGCGCCATCTCGCGTTTGCGGCCTTTTTCGCACTTTGCCGCTTCTTCAAAACCGAATTTCTGGATTACATCGTTAATTTAAACAATTGCGTTTTTCTCGGCTTCTAGAGCATATTTTTTACCCGGACTTGTCTTAAACTAAAGCTGCGAACCATAGCTATCTCCTCCAATAATTGCAACAATATGGCATTTGTGGTTCGAAAGTTATTAACAATTGAAAAATCGGCAAAAATGCACTCCGGGTCACTGCAATTATCTCGGCTTCTGGAGGCGCTAGAATAATGATCGTGTGTTTAAAATGCGGGTAAAGAATGCTGCTACATGACTATAAACGATTTACAAATGCTCCATGCGCTGTTTATTTTTTATAAACAATTTAGACACTTGTTTGAAAATTACACGGTAACTATGCATGGGAGCTATTCTACGCTTGATAGAGATTGTTCCTTGAATCAAGAGCTTCAATTTGAGACTTGGTTGATTAAAATTGGGTCAGTAGAACGCGAGATAATTGAATTTGTTTAATGAAATTATAAACAAATACCATTATTTCGACTTGCAGGCTAGCTACAACAATGACCACTGGACATAAATGAAAGCTATTAGGATCAGCTAACATCTCCAACAGACGTGAAGATTATTCCTCGTGTGGCTCATTTGTTATAAACAAATAAACAATTAAAATTGTTATTACGGCCAACTGCACATAGGTACAGCAACGGGGTATTTTTAATCGTGTAGTTTATTCGTTTCCTTTCCTTTTGACACAAGGTTGATTAAAATCGGCCCAGTAGAACGCGAAATACTTGAATTTGTTTAAGGAAATTATAAACTTTTTAAATTGTTAATAACTTTTAAACCACAAATGCCACAGTGTTGAAACTGTTGGAGGAGATAGCTATGGTTCGTAGCTTTAATGTAAGAGTAGTCTGGTTAAAAACTAGGCACTAGAAGCCGAGAGAAACGCAATTGTTTAAATTAACGATGTAATCCAGAAATTCGTTTTTGAAGTAGCGGCAAAGTGCGAAAAAGGCTGTAAACGCGAGATGGCGCCACGTGCAACTTTTTGTCGGTATTTGGCTCTAGAGCCGCAGTACAATTTCCTTGTCACAATCAACGTTACCGGCACTTTATAAAAAGCGATGGTAAATATAAATTATATATCTGAACTCCTGGGAGTTTTGTTTTTAAACTATGAGATGTCAAATGAATGAGAAAAGTTTCCCGTATTATAATTGTTTATTTATTTATAACAAATATACCTTATGGATGGGTTATTACACGTACTAAGCTTTATCTGACGTTGCGTGTCAAAATAACTTTTTAATACATCTCGTATAATTTAAGAGAAAAAAGCAATTTTTATTTTAATACCACCTTTGAGTGTGGAAAGGCAGGTAGGCAAGAAGTTTTGGGCACTTCTTTATAGATGGCTGCCCCATATACTTCTTAACAAAATTTGCTTATTTTCCGTTGTATTTATAAAATTAAATTAATAAAGCTTGTAAATCATTTAGCTGTGCTTTCTTTTTATTATTCTTCGCGTATTAAGACATACAAGACTGCAGCCTGGGGTTTAAGGTCCTTTGCGTAGTGGTGGCTTTGTCTTGATAGAACTTCGTATAGGAACATAATGTTAATCTCGATCGGTGGAGACGTGTCGAAGGTGCATCTCGGGACTGACATAATTATACATATAATTATATTGTATTTAACATATATTCGGATGACTGCTATCATAGCATGGTTTGCCCACCACTCGTATATATGACTAGCACCTAAAATTACCTTTATTGTTCCGATTAATATCATATATACATCCCTTTATATATATATTACATCCGAAAATTAGTTGCATTTGCATGCCGTTACAATGAGTCCTGTATAAAATAACCGTCTTTGCGCACAGATTCCAAGCTTCATAAAATGAACGTTTAGGTGCAATTTACGACATAAGATAAAGGACGATTTAGAGTCTGCTGTGCGTTGGAATCGAATCGTATCTTCGAGATTACGAATTGTGAAGAATTTTATTAAACGCATTATAGGATGTTTCCAAGTCAAAGATTAATTGTCTAACTTGTGTATCGGACAATTCATCGGAAGCAGACATGTTATTTAGCGTTTGCAGCCATTCTGCTACTTTTTCCTTTCCATCGAAATCACTTGGTAATATGCTGAGTCGATTCATAGTATCCATTAAGTCCCTTAAGTCTGGATGAAGCTGGTCCATTGCTTTAATTTCGAGTCGCAATTTGTCCATTAATGTAATGAACAAAGAAACAATGTCCGCAATGCATTTGGATGTATTTCCTTTATCGTCCTTTATTGTGATTGGTCTGTCTTCCTTGATTCTCTCGAGTGCAGCAGGGCAATCTAATCGGAATGCTCTAGCGAATGCATCTATAGTAGGAAACTGATCGCTCTGCACCTAAAAGAACAAATCTTAAGGTAACAACTGTGCATCTCTCGTCCAAAATTTCAATTGGAAATTCTACGCACTTGTTTGAAAGCAGCCCTATATTGCACCAATAATTTACTACAAGCAGCCGTATATTCTTTAGGAGTTACACAGTCTCTTATGTAGGCCTTCTCTAGATGTTGCAAAGTGTTCACTACTGCGTACAGATCTGCCTGATTATCATGCTTTTCTCTCTCCCTGGCATTTTTGTAGAGCTTTACTTCTTCGTAAATTTCAGGTCGATCCTGCGCTATCGACATTATTGCCTACGGAGTATAATAAATATTTCGAGGTTCAGTAAAGCAATATTAGGTTGGGTCAGTTGTATCCATTCTCGATTAGTCATTTAAGAATCATTCTGCAAATACTAGAATTCTTATAGCTTCATTAACATTGTATCGTAATAGAAATTCATAAGAGGTTAGTCAGCATCATATTGAATGTCAAATGATAAGAGAATAGGAATGGCTAGAGAAAGGGTTCGAACAAACAACATGGAATAGATAGTCTGTACACACTCACCTTAGATAAGTCTATTCCTTATTCACCTTGGTTCTGTAATGCCAGAAATAAACCGAATTGCATGAAAATTGCAGAAAAATATCGACTACGCTATTTAATAAATTTGTTGATTCTTGTACGCAATTGACAGTCTTGAGTCACCGACGAGATATAGGGATAGACAAATCACCTTATGGTCTTTCGATGACCAACGTGGCTACCATACCGACTCAGATATCCGAAACTAAGTTGAGCGTCCTCTGCTCATGAATAGTGATCATGAATAGTGGTTGAAGCACTACTACCTTCCCGGATTGCATTTGGGCATATTCTTCAATTGTTTATAACTTTTAAACCACAAATACCATATTGTTGCAACTGTTGCAGGAATTAGCAATGGTTCGCAGCTATACTTTAAGATTAGTCCGGCTCAAAAATATGCACTAGAAGCTGAGAAAAACGCAATTGATTAAATGAACATTGTAATCCAGAAATTCAGTTTTGAAGACGCGGCAAACTGTGAAAAAGGCCGCCAACGCGAGATGGCGCCACAAGTATGATTATCGACACAAATTACCGATAAAATGTAAAAAAAATTGTTATCTCGGCTCCTGGTGGTTGTTTTGTAATCAATGGGATGTCAAATGAAAGGGAACCGAATAAGCTGCACGATAAAAAATACCCCGTTGCTGTAACTATATGCAGTTGGCTGCAATAACAATTTTAATTGTTTAATTGTTTATAACAAATGAACTACACGTGGAATAATGTTGACACCTATTGGAGATGTTAGCTGATCCTCCTACCTTTAATTGATGTCCTCTGGTCATTGATGTAGCTAGCCTGCGAGTCGAAATAATGGCTTTTGTTTATAATTTCTTTAAACAAATTCAATTATGTCGCGTTCTACTGGGCCGATTTTAATCAACCAGGTTTCAAATTGAAGGTCTTCATTCAAGGAACAATCTCTATCAAGCGTAGAATAGCTCCCATGCATAGTTACCGTGTAATTTTCAAACAAGTGTCTAAATTGTTTATAAAAAATAAACAGCGCATGGAGCATTTGTAAATCTTTTATAGTCGTGTAACAGCATCCTTTACCCGCATTTTAAGCACACAATCATTAATCTAGCGGCTCAAGAAGCCGTGATAATTGCAGTGACCCGGAGTGCGTTACTGCCCATGCTTCAATTGTTAATAACTCTCGACAACGCGAGATGGCGCCGCATGTATGATTATGGACACACATTACCTATAAAATGTAAAAAAAATTGTTATCTCGGCTCCTGGTGGTTGTTTTGTAATCAATGGGATGTCAAATGAAAGGGAATCGAAGAAGCTACACGATAAAAAATAGGCCGTTGCTGTAACTATATGCAGTTGGCCGCAATAACAATTTTAATTGTTTAATTGTTTATAACAAATGAACCGCACGTCGAATAATGTTCACGCCTGTTAGAGATGTTAGCTGATCCCCGTAGCTTTAATTTCTGTCCTCTGGTTATTGCTGTAGCTAGCCTACAAGTCGAAATAATGGCATTTGTTTATAATTTCTTTAAACAAATCCAATTATCTCGGCTTCTACTAGGCCCATTTTAATCAACCAGGTTTCAAAAGAAAGGGAAACGAATAAGCTACACGATCAAAATTACCCTGTTGCTGTAACTATATGCAGTTGGCTGCAATAACAATTTTAATTGTTTAATTGTTTATAACAAATGAACTACACGTGGAATAATGTTGACACCTATTCGAGATGTTAGGTGATCCTCCTACCTTTAATTTATGTCCTCTGGTCATTGATGTAGCTAGCCTAGAGTCGAAATAATGGCTTTTGTTTATAATTTCTTTAAACAAATTCAATTATCTCGCGTTCTACTGAGCTGATTTTAATCAACCAGGTCTCAAAAGAAAGGGAAACGAATAAGCTACACGATAAAAAATACCCTGTTGCTGTAAGTATGTGTAGTTGGGCGCAATAACAATTTTAAATGTTTAATTGTTTATAACAAATGAACCGCACGTCGGATAATGTTCACGCCTGTTGGAGATGTCAGCTGATCCCCGTAGCTTTAATTTATGTCCTTCGGTCATTGCTGTAGCTATCCTGCAAGTCGAAATACTGGCATTTGTTTATAATTTCTTTAAACAAATTCAATTATCTCGCGTTCTACTGGGGCGATTTTAATCAACCACGTCTCAAATTGAAGGTCTTCATTCAAGGAACAATCTCTATCAAGCGTAAAATAGCTCCCATGCATAGTTACCGTGTAATTTTCAAACAAGTGTTTAAATTGTTTATAAAAAATAAACAGCGCATGGAGCATTTGTAAATCGTTTAGAGTCGTGTAGCAGCATGCTTTACCCGCAGTTTAAGCACACAATCATTAATCTAGCGCTTCCAGAAGCCGAGATAATTGCAGTGACCCGTAGTGCATTTCTGCCCATTCTTCAATTGTTAATAACTTTTAAAGCACAAATAACATATTGTTGCAACTGCTGCGAAAAAGACCGACAACTTGAGATTATACCGCCACATTATGCCCCCACATGTCCGATTATAAATATATTTGTATCCCACTATTCCACTATTATCCATTCTGTAATACTTGTAACAGAAAATATGCAGTTCGAGACGATATTCAAAAAACCGCCTTTAAGCAAGGACAGCACCCCCAACCACTATCCCAGTTACCAGCCAATTAGAGCAATCTATTTCAAAAATCTGCCTCTTTCGCGCAACTGATCTCGTAGTGAATAGACGTGCTCAGAGTGTTCGTCGAATTAAGGTATGTCACATTGTCTAATATATTCTCGAAAACAAGAAATGATATACGCACTGCTTTCATTTCCCTGTCTTTCAAGTTTTCTGTAGTTTCTGTGTTAATATTTTGGAAGAAATTAGGAAAATATTGTGCAGTGAACGGAATCACCGCGAGGCGTACATTTTCAAATCGACTGGAGTATGCATATACGTATTATCTTTCACGTATGCGTATATGTATCTCAGCTCAGAATTCCATTATCTTGCAGCATATTCTGCAGTTTCTAGCAATATCACTATAATATTGGCGATTCTTAATACATTTATCTCTAATTTCAGTTGCATTCTGTTCAATGGCGTCTCTTTCGCTTGCTTCGAGAATCTGACAGGCGGGTATGCGCAATATCATAATGGCGTCAAGCCATGCCGAAGTGTCAAACCATCTGGTTGACAGGTAAGGATTTCTCAAATTCTTGTTAAAAATAAGTAGAATTGTACGAATACTGATAATCAAGATATATATCTTGATTAAATTGTTATTCATACCACGTATACATCTTTTATCTCCAATTTCAATTTAATTCCATTGGCGTCGACACGATATTCCGAAAACGCGCGCCTTAAAGAAAGAACAAGGCCCCCCACCACCATCCCACCCATTTACCAGCCAATCAGCGCAGTCTATTTCAAAAATCTGCCTCTTTCGCGCAACTGATCTCGTAGTGAATAGACGTGCTCAGAGTGTTCGTCGAATTAAGGTATGTCACATTGTCTAATATATTCTCGAAAACAAGAAATGATATACGCATTGCTTTCATTTCCCTGTCCTTCAAGTTTTCTGTAGTTTGTTTGTTAATATTAATGAATATTTTGCAAGATATGATGAAAATATTGTGCAGTCACACCGCGTGGCGTGCATTTTCAAATCGACTCGAGTATGCATATACGTATTATGTTTCACGTATGCGTATATGTATCTCAGCTCAGAATTCCATTATCTTGCAGCACATTCTGCAGTTTCTGCCAATATTATTATAATATTGATGATTCTTAATACATTTAACCCTAATTTCAGGTCGATTCTGTTCCATGGCGTCCCTTTCGCTTCCTTCGAATCAGGATTGGCGGAACGTGTTCGAACGTGACGTTGACAGGCGGGAATGCGCAGAACCGAACTGACGCCGTGCCATATTGTCAAATCAACTTCTCGCTGACAGGTAAGCGTTCTTCAAATTTCTTGTTAAAATAAGTAGAATTCTAGCAATATATCTCTATTAAATTACATTTCATACCGCGTATAATGCTTATATGATGTAGTGTCGTGTTGTAAACAAGTAGTAACCTAACACAAGCAATTATTTCCGAGTATTTCTTTGTTGTTTATGCCGGTGGTCGGGAAGTTTGTTTTTCCTGGAAAACATCGACAATTTATCGCCAAACAAAAACAGATACTCATCAAGTAACGTATGCGTTGAAATATTTCTAGGAAACGCAGGCGAATGTAAACAGAATGGCGTTTGGCTTTAGTCGGCTATCGAACATAGCCTAACAGGAACGGACAATAGCGAGGCTGCTCATTCTATTACAGGACACCGTGGTGACAAAACATATGGAAGACATCTCAGTGAGGTGAGTTTATAATAGCTATAGCACAATTATTTGCTCTCTATTACCGCTGCTGTTTATTTAATAGGATTGTAAATCTTTTGTTAACATCATGTAACTATACATTTCCAAATCGAATATTTACATTTTCTGCAGAATTCGAGTTTAATTATTGCTTTAGTATATCACAATTATCATTACTTTCGTGCACTATTTTAATTTCCTTGTTATTCTTTGCTACAGGAGTATGGAGAAAATTGATTGATTATATGGAACAAAGGAAGGAGTAAGCCAATAGATACAATGATGTCCAATAATTCAATCCACTCAAGGCCTGTGTATGTGAGCATTTTAATTACATTTTCATATTGGTTTTATATTATCTGTGACTGGTACTAAGATGAAGCAACAACAGTTTAAATACTAATAAAAACAATTACATTTTCTATACCAATTACAAATAAGTAATTGCAATTGGTATAGGATTTCTTATTTTGCACTTTTTGCATAATGCATATGTTTTTATATTTTATATTTAAAAACATATGTAATAACTTATTGCATTTCTTATTGTGTTGTTAATCTTGCATATTTTCATTTCAAATTTTCATATTTTGAATGCACACTTGCATATTTTTCGTGGATACTTTCACATTTTTAATGTATATTTACATATTTATAACGCATATTTACATGTTTTTCGTACACACTTGTATATTTTTAATGTATATGAACATATTTTTAATGCATTTTTCTATATTTTTCGTGCACACTTGCACATTTCTCATGCATATTTGAATATTTTTAATGTATATATACATATTTTTCATGCATATTTGCATATTTTTAATGTATATGTACATCGTTCTAATGCATATTTATATATTTTTCGTGCACACTTGCATATCTTCCATGCATATTTGCACATCCTTAATGCATATTTACATATTTTTCATGCAATATTTACATATTTTTCATGCATTATTTACATATTTTTCATGCAATATTTACATATTTTTCATGCAATATTTACATATTTTTCATGCAATATTTACATATTTTTCATGCGTATTTATATATTGTTCATGCACATTTACATATTTTTAAGGCATATTTATATGTTTCTAATACATATTTACATATTTTTCACGAAAATTTTGCGACTGCGCGCAATGCAGTCGGTAGAGTCAGTATTTGCTTCGAAGTTTTCTAGCTTTTCCAGAGCAAGTGGCTCTGATTAAATTTTCGATCACATTTTAGCTACACGCGATTGTAGAGTCAGTGTTTTTTGCGTACCAGTTATTAATAGTATTGTCAGAGCACCGGTGCTCCTTTTCAATTATTTCATTCGCGAAAGTAGCATCTTCATTTTTTCGCCGATGTAATCTTCGGTCGCGTACATAGTCTTTTATTTTTATTATTTTCTTATATTCGCCATCGGAAGTAGAGTCAGTGCATCACTGAAGGGGATGTTGTATGCGACACTGGTAAAGTGAGAAATGTAAGTATCTTTGAAACAATTCTCAGTTTTCTGTGAAGAACTAAAATCTGTAGATTTAACAGTAGATTATAATGTTCTTTGCTTTCTTGTTTAGTTACAGATTGCATACTTCCTGACGCTTGGATTGAATTGAGCTGCCTCGGTGACGTTCCTGATCGACGTCTACGAGTACTTGGTCTATTTTTGCAATCAACGAGTTGGTGAGTCGCATGCGTTTTGTTTCCTCCGGTCCCCAATCATGCCGTAGGACGATTGGTCCGAAACGGCACGGGTGACTGGTTGTATTTTTTTGTAGTTTTGCGAGCATAGTGACCGCCATTATTTTCTTATGTATTATTTCTTAGATCAGGTTAGATCTGCCTTCTTGTACACCGCGCTTTTTCATATAACAAAATTAAGATCCATTGAAATATTTCTTACTCAAATAAATATTTGGTCAAATATGCACTGTTCACGTAGGTTCCTCTATTTTCATAAAAATATATTACGACAGTAATAAATACGTTAAACAAATGTATACATACTGAGGATCTTGTGTACTAAATTTATAATTGCACTTATAATCACCTAAAATTTGTTTTCACTGTTGAGCAGTGCAGAAGTCGGATACCCTCCGACTTCGTTACTGCAAGTGTTTCATGATTATTGTAATCATGTACTAAAACAAGTAAATATAACAATACGTATACTAAAATCAGCATTGAATTGCGTAGACAATGATAGAATTTAATATTAAGTTTCATATGCTATAGTCGAGTGCTTTTCGTATGCAATTTATTGCACATTATGTACAAGAAGGCACTTTGTATACGGGTAGATTTTTAAATCGGAGTAGCTATCTTGAACAATTTACTTCGATTAAGGAATCACCTCAGGTTTATTTAATACCTTGTCAATTTTTCAAGTAAATATTCTGTTGGATATATTTTTTGATTGCATTACTTATTCAAGTAAATTCAATTTCAATTAGAGTCATTCTTCTTAATAAATAAATTATTTATCAGTAAGTTTCGAGTTTTTATTGATATTTGTTAAATTACAAAGTCGAGTCATTTTTGAAGAAATTGAAAATAAAATATACTATTCGCTATTGCAATTTTACGTACACTAATTATCTTTTTAGATCAGGATTTTCAGGTTTAACCCCTTCCGTGTTCATTGTCAGGAACTCACTCACGTGCCCAGGTGCTACTTGGGTGAGTGAAAGGCAATGGGCACGATGATCATATAGTTTTTAAAATAACAATGTTTGGCGGCTGACATTTGCTAGTGCACCGTGCACGACGTATTTTCCACATTGTGTGTGTGTGGTTAGGCTGTGGAATTGCGTCGGCTCCGGAATTTCATTAAAAATTATAATTCCAATTCCAATACCGATACTATGATTTCAAGAATGCCAATACGTTTTAAAATCGCAAATATACATAGAATATCATAACGAATTATGAATATATGGCAAAGAATAGAGTACTATACGAACCAACTATACTTAGTTGAAAGAAAATGTACAATATATTTTAAGGATGTACAATATTTTATACGAAAGAAATGCACAAGCATATAGTTTTACGCATATTTACGCAATGGTCGCTAGCCTTTGTCAGCCGATTTCAGGAATTGGTACGTACCCTTAGAGTGTGAATGATTGTATGCTAAGCTCGGGTGTCGGAGGCGTCCCGGGACGTCTCTCTAGTGTAGGCCCTTGCACCCGGGTGTTTGAGTGAGAAATGTGGAATGATGTGTGTTTGTGTGAATGCTTTGCCATTTTTTAAATATAGGTCTAGGTAGGATAGGTAGCATACTTTCTGGTGTGATTGATAGACATAAGTAGGTAGGGCCGGGCAGGTTGACACAGTCTCTGATCGGGTAGGCACTATTTCGCGTGTTCAACCTGTTTCAGGAAATCTGATTTGAAAAGTCGACGGTGAAGCTGTGGCGCGAACGAAAATGCGTTCGCCTCTGGCCTTGCCTATCGATTTTTCGAATTTTTCGCGGTCGTGATCGCGATCTGGTTCGAAACGAACGTATTTTTATGCTCGAGGCTGCGCGTGTAGGCGAAGATCGATTACAATTTTAATCGCAATCTTTACGATTTTCCGTAATCGCAATTTTTACGATTGTATTTGGTCGTGATTCGTCCACGTGTGTTCCATTTAGCTACGCGAGTTAGACTTTTATTTGTTTTTTTTTGTTTGCGAATAGAGTCTCGAGCCTAGACTAAGTTTCAGCGGGCATTGCGCTCGAAGAAAAGAAGAGGCTAAAAGCCGAAGAGGCCCGACAAACTGTCACTCAAGAGGGCAACTACCAATGGCTCTGCATCCTTTGGATGGAGGGCCATTCTTTGTTACTATTTTGTCACTATGCTCGCTTTTGTATGCTGTAGTTGTAGTTTATTGTTTGGCCAGCACTATTGCCTGGCCCACCGTCATCGTATTGGGCAAATCGCGATTTTTATTAGCGTCGCTTACGATTGAATACGGTTTGCATTAGAGTTGCGAATTAATACAGATTCCGGTTTGAATTAGAGTTGCTTTTATATTAAATTATATTTGCCATATGTATTAGCTTTTAGCGTCGCGATAATAATTTTCGCGTTCCGTTTCTCCACAGGTTTTAATTACCATTTACAGTGCTGCAATATGTTTCCATCGCGAATATTTTTCTTAGATTTTCATATAGTGTTGCGATGATAAATGACCGCGATTTTTGAGTAGCGTTGCGACCACAATGAAATGCCCAAATAGGTTCCTGAGTCACCAAAGGCAGCTATTAAAGCTGCAGAAGGTGATTGCTTTGATGGTAGTCTTGGATGCGACTACCACGACTTCTGCGTTATTCGTGTTGCGAATTAAAAATGATGGGTGCGGTGAATTACTATTTCTTTTAATATATACGAAATACTATATTAAAGATAATGAAGGTCCATGCACGATTGAGTTTGCAAGTAATGCAGTAAATTAGTGTTGCGAGAAAAAGAGATAATCCACTTACGGGTTTCAATCGGGCTTATAACAAGTGGACGATAATTAATCTTTAAGACTATTTATTATTCTCCTTTGCCTCTCACCTTTATATTAACATTAAAAACGAGTTGCTTCATCTTAGTATCCAAGTAAATGTTTCTATATGTAATTCATAATTATTATTCAGCATATTTGCATTTTGGATGAACATGATCCCTATGTACTACCGTACTATTTTCTCACAGTTACTAATCTCATAAATAAGTTTGTTACAGAATTATTAAGTCAAAGAAGATGTCAATGTAATAGAATACTACCTCAAGTATATTGCAATATGTAAGTAATCAGAGGCTCAAAAGGGATGCTGTGTGGATCAAATAAATCGAAGGAAATCATATGATTCAAAGGACATGGTAGAAACAATCGGGCTATCATACCTAACAAACATCACCAAATTCTTATAAACTTTGATGTGTTTCAGGTTGCAGGAGCACGATTTTAGTGAATGAAGATTCATTATAAAATATACCTTTCCCCTTTCTTTATGTCCCTTTAGGTTTTCAGTCAAGCAGCCAACTCTTCAATTAAATTAGCTTTTCAATTAAGCAGGCAATGTTTATGTTAAAATAAGTTTTTAGTCAGGCTGGTGTTTTCGTGTGTTTCAGGTGCATGATCGGACTTCCTCGAAAGAACTTCAAGATTCATCATATATCTAAATTAAATCAATTTCCAAATAAAATTAGCTTTTTAGTCAGATAGGATGTTTTAAGTTAAGATTTATTTTACCTTGAGTATATGTGGATTTATTTGAACTACGTGCATGCTAATTTATATTATAATCTTTATTCTTTAGTTTAAGTCAGGTCTAACAGAATTTTTATTTTCAGCTTTCGCCATAACTAATCATTCCAGTACATCCTGTTTACTTGAACTAACTAGGAGCTAATGTGCATTATAGTGTTTATCTTTTACTTCCAAAGGTGCAACAGAATTTTTATTTTCAGCTTTCGTTCCATATATATATTTTAATACATTTTACTTACATAAACAATGCATATTCTAATTTATATTATAATCTTGATTTTTTCATTGATTGAGGTGTAATAGAATTTTTATTTTCAGCTTTCGTTAAATTCATTTATCTTAATACTTCCTTCCATTGATATTTTGCACAACGTTTGCGTATCAAGCGTGCTGCAAATATACATCAGAAGGAAATAGCTTTCAATTTGTAAATAATAATATTTGTAAATGGATGGTGGATGGGGCGCGGCTCGGGCCGCGCGGGTCTCCATTCGCAGCAACCTCCTCGTGGTGGGACCTGGGCAATCGATGTTATTCGTCATATAATTACCAATTCTATCGCTTATTCTTTTGCGATACAATTGTTAAATACATGACAAAAACGTCGAGCGAATTGGCTGCGATTTTAGGAATAGACAAATCGGCCAACTTGTCGGTGGCCCGGGAATTCGGGCCGAAAAAAAGACATTGGCTGATACGTCTATTCCTATATCTCGTCGGTGTTTTTGACACGGACAGCGACGAGATCTAAGAGATCATATATCTCGTTTGTGGAAATTGGTTCCCTGATTCCCCCGATAGCATGCGCATATATTCGCACAATTGCATGACTCCTGTCCCCATCACTATCTAATAAATAGTAGCGCTTCAACTTATCACTGCTCATGAGCAGAGGACGCTTGAATCAGTGTCGGATTTCTTAGTCGGTATGGCTGTCACGTTGCGCCACATAAGTCCGTAAGGTGATTTGTCTATTCATATATCTCGTCTAGGCTCCAGTACCATTTCCATGTGACGCACAACGTTACCGATAAAATTTTTTAAAATTGTTATCTCATGGTTATCAATGGATCTCACATGGAATAATGTTCACACCCATTGGAGATGGTAGCCTATTCCTCTGGCTCTAATTTATGTCCTCTGATCACTGATGTAGCTCCCCGGCAAGTCGGAATAATCGCATTTGTTTATAATAGCTGTACACAAATTCAATTATCTCGCTTTCTACTGAGCTGATTTTTACCATCGACAGCTTAAATTAAACAATGTTACTAGTTGCTTGTCGATGATTTTATGTCAACGTGCTGTACGGGCCCCATAGATGGAGTCCTGTAAACAAGACGATAGTCTTTGCAATTGGTTTCGAGATTACTTCATTGAAAGGCGTCCGTTTTTGAATAACGTGTACCCACGAATTGTAAATCTCCGTCGAACTTCAATATTGAACTTTCCTCGTTATAAACCCGCCAGCCGTTTTCTATGCATCGGCGAACACATCTCGATCCGTTACGTTGATCAACTGCGCTGTAGGAAGTTGTTTCGAGTTGTTCGACTCTAATAAAGTTAACCAGAGTTTCAAGGCTATTGTGGGAATGGAACGGTAACTGGATTTGTTTTTAGATAAATTGACTGTGGCCCAGAATGCGACCGAGTACGTTCCTCTCATCGTTGCGAGTAAACGTTAATATGAATATCGAATTCCATTCTATACATATATACATGAACCATTGTCGAGAAAAGACAGATAAACTTTTTATTACATACTTAGTTACTGTTGGATCGTATATTGGCCAAAGCAATAATATCGTGGAAACGTTACGGGCCAAGGAATTATTTAATATAATATCGGAGAACGAAGGAACGGATGCTTTCTGTTCTTCAAGTTTTGTAAATACGACCGAACGACAGCTAATTTATACCGGAGTTATTGGAAAGTAAGCAGGACAATATCGATGGTGAAGCATTATAAATTCACAGAAACCCCGGCACCGTCAGATCCTATTGTGCGTTGGACGTTCGCGAATGTACTTTATTTAAGGAACTATCGGTGAAGTTTTACCCCAGTACCTACTATTCACCTTGCTCTCCGAAGAACAATGAATGTTGAACACACCGATACTGTCATCTAATCGTGCCGTTTCTACAGGCGGTAGTTCCTGCAATTGCTGCTGTGACACTGGACTGCTTGTCCATTAACGGATATCTGTGTTCTATGTACCACCACGACTTTCATTTACATACGTTGCGCATCACGCTCGCATCCTTAAACGCACGGATTAAACGCCCCAGGTCGCGTGCTATCATCGAAAACTTTCATCTGAGCACCGATTCCGCGTGGCATTTCCAGCTTTATCAGCGCCTAGCATTTGATTCAGAAGCTGGACATCGATAAGTACGGTGGACGCACGGTTTCGTATGCGGCAGGTAAACACGTGCAGATAGGTCGCCCAATGCGGTTTCATGTAAATTAGGTCAGCCAGTTTTCAAGTCAGAGAAAGACGGTACCAAGGGAGGACCGTCCGGGGGTAGTAAGGGGAAACGAGGAAAGGAGATAGAAGCTAGACGTGCAAGGATGTTTATAGAGTGAGATGAGTAGACGAGAAAGGGAGATCGATCGTAGGGAGAAGAGAAGGGAACGTACGCGTAACCAGAGGGTTGGTGGACCGGGGTTAGTTTTAGTCCTCTACGCAGAAGGTGTCGGAGAGTGGATGCGAGAGGTATCGTGGATTAGACCGCGTCAAAGCAAGGGCATCGTGCTTTTTGGTGCTACGAAGGGGTGAAAGGATGAAAGGGCGGAATGGTATAAGGGGAGAGCAAATGTATGCAAATTAAACGTCCCTCGACTTTATTTAGCACGAGCGTTTAAAGGAGCTACCTTGCTTCTCGCCGGGGACTCGCTGAATAAGAAACTCTCTCGAATAACACGGAGAATACTGAATAGAATGAAAAGGGGATACACGCATACATATATGATTCGTATCTTGCATAGCTTCCACGGTTGAATAAGAATTCTTCTCATTCGGTGTTTATAGTGCTCCGGCTGCGCAAAATCCAGCCGAACATAACTGCGATCGTATTGCTGCATTTATTGCACCGCTGTGCGTCTCCGATTCCTCGGAACGCGTCGAATCGCGCGGTGAAGAAAAATTCGCCATCCCGATTTCTGTTAATATTGTTCCCCGCTGAGGCGGTGTCCCGTGTCGGTGCACAATTCCAAGTTTCCCTTTCGGTTCTCGCGTGCCAGCTTCTCTTCTAGTTCTTCTTCCATTCTCTGTCTTTCCATTCCATCCGGCGCTAGCCAACTCCCCCTTTGCCTATTGCATTCGCTTGGAAGTTCGTGAAAGCCATAGAGTCGCGAAGTTGCGAAAGCTGCGGCGGCGTATTACAACCTACGGCAGTTCCGTTCCGTGGGTTTCCCTCAATAATGGAGTGGGCCAAATAGTCTAATTTACTCGGCGACTGGTCGGCCAGCTTGAATATGCATGTGTGACCGAGCCATTCACGACGCCGAAGACGACGACGTCGCGACGTCGTCGTCGACACTGACATCGGGTGCGCCGGAAGGGACCAGTTGTAGTCGTAACGCAGCATGCACACGGCCCACCGTTTCCACGCGCGAACTTGCACACAGGTATCTGCATTCGTGTTTCACGTCGTGTCCGGAGTACCGCCTCTTCGTACCTTATTAGGCGTCGCCCAACAGGAACATTGTCTGGGCTCGGGCACTCGCCAAATTGGGTCAGTTGACGTAATGCGTATAGGAAATATCGTGTGCACCGTGCACAGGCGTTTTCACGTGGAAAACTGCCGTTCTGCACGCACTGTGTTTACTCTTGCATGCAACTCCATTGTTCGACTGTTCCACCTTGCAGGCGCATCACGTGCGCCGCGACTCTGGATAGTGCAGATATTTCGCGAGCCGCTTCTTCGTTGCGATGACGTACATGCGGCGTATCTATTGTACGAAAATCCTTGCCGCCCTGTCACCGTCGTGCAGGTCGTACCCGATATGCACACGTACTGCACGTAAGCAGCGAAAGATTCCAGCGTACGAGTAAAGGCAAAGTCACGGCACAGTGTCGTAAACTCTTACTCTCGATACGGTCTTCAGACTCGATTATAAACTGTAAACTAAGTTAACCGTACGCCTGGCTCGACGATACGAGCTGCAGAATGGCGAATCGGTTGACGCGAGTTTGCGTGCTTCGGAACCGATTGCACCGGTAGCTGGTAGCAGCCACCGCTGCCGCAGAATTTCAGTCCCGAGGGCTAACATTAAACGAGTTTCCAACATACATTCCTAACTGCGCCACTTGTGTTCCCTGACCGGATATTCAATCAGGTGGCGTGTTCAAGAATTTATAGGGCCGAACACTTCGCGGAGCTCGTAGGCAAATTTTGCGCGGCCAAGCGCATTCTGATGCAGCGTACGATGCAGTTAAGTCATTGGAACGTGTCCCCTGGGCAGGTGCACCTAGGCCCGGCCCAAAGTTTCAGGTTTATCCGTGAAGTTTTTACCCGTGTCATTGCATCGTTCGGACCTGGTCCATCGTCGAGGCAAACAAATAAGTCGAACTTGGGAAACAGGCCTCGTCGTGCGAACTCGAGGCACCTCCACGAAACGTTTAAGAAATTCACCCGATGCCAGGTCGTATTCCAACGCATCGTTGTACCTGCACGAATGTACGTACTCGCTGCGAGTAAGTTTTCGAAGTTACCGCCGTTCTACCCAGCTCTAGCCGCAATCTCGTCGACGCACTATACTCCGTGCTCCTTGTCGGACGAACTGCTGAAAATCAACTTTTCCATCTTTGCCAAATCGTTCCCCGATGATCGTAACCTTTCCAATCGCTTGAAAGT
This sequence comes from Nomada lathburiana, assembly GCA_963667235.1. NCBI lineage: Eukaryota > Metazoa > Arthropoda > Insecta > Hymenoptera > Apidae > Nomada > Nomada lathburiana. The sequence continues at coordinate 11,843,001 of OY763905.1, read as the reverse complement.
TCCAACAGATTTTTCTGTATACAGCGGGGCCGATTACTCGCAACGCATGGTTGCCTCGATCGCGTGTTGCTCGTACCTTTCGGTTGGCCGTTCGACGTTCATCGCGCAGAACCCGATTGTTTCGATTCGCAGGAACGGTATTCGCATTCATGTAACGCGGCACGTAGAACTGATTCTCGTGGCGAGAGTGAGCACCTCATTTAACCTCGAGTGGTTCGGTTCGAAGGAGCGGATCGCAAGAGGTAAAGGAGGGTTGGTCGGAATCGGTGGTCTCTCCTTCTTGCGCGTTGCTTACCTTCGACGTTGGATGCTGTGTACTCTTCGTATCCGAGTACCCACTCGAGTCTTGGCTCTACCGGTCCTTTGGCCTTGGACGGAAAGCATTGACCTCGGCGTTCCACTCTGACAAGCACAACCGGTCACGTGGACCAGAGTCTACTACAAAATACGTATGTACCTGTTCTCCATCCTTGCTCTCTCCGTGCTCTCCGTCTCGCTCTCGCCTTCTTTCTCTTTACGTCACTTTTTCCCCCCCTTCGTCTCACCTGGATTCTTGTCGGTAACGTGGATATACGGGAGCATAGACCGCATCCATGCGAGCATCCTCGATTACGTAGACTCTTACGTGAAGCTGGAAACGTCACCGAACTTCTTTCTCCCGTCGCTGTAGCCTGGTGAACCGAGGATCTCTATTTTTATATGAACCGATACGTCGCGTCGGTCGGCGGTGTTGACCGTCCATAGGCGTTGTGCCGTCAGCGGGGTGTATTTTTAATCGGTCGACGTCATCGTCATCTGGGTAACGCAAAATCGAGGGCCGCTTCGTAAAGGTTACCGTTCCGTCCGGTTCAGGTACTGGACAAATACGATATTGCCGTAGAAATTACGGGACCGCGATAAATTAGTTTCTATCGGTCGAGACGCATAATTCGGAAGACGCGTTGCCGTACAGGTCGGACCAAAGATCGATGCAACGTCGGCGGGGAGGCGAAAAAGAAATATTGATCCTATGCTAATTCTTCACCGTGAGTTATGAAGGGTTCGTGCCGAATAGAATAATTTATTCCCCTGTTAATGCGAACTTGTGTACAGCGCTGTGCTGAACATGCGCGGCGGCATTGCATCGCAGAGAGGCGAAAATAGCGTGGCAGAAAATACCTGACGTTTCATTGTTAGCGCAGAGTTAGACGTATGCCGCATATTATGATCCATCGTACGATTTATTCAGTATCCGTCGCGACCAGAATGAAAGTTCGGTCATTTCGTATGCATTTGTGATTCCTGCGAATGGTGCCGGTGGGAAAGGGCTCGAGTTTTGCATTGAAGCTTTTTCACGACCCAGATCGGTTTCCTTAAAATCGTAACAGATCACTGCTACCGTTGCTATTATTATTATTAGCATTTCGATTGTTATGAAACATGCACGCAGACGAAGTCTTTGACTAGTTCTGCCCGCGCATTTTCGAATACAACTGCGGCATCGTGCCGGACCAAAAGGTGTACAGGAATACGAGGGCGAAAGGCGACGAGCATCAGTATGATCGTGATTAGGACCTAGTGCCGTTGCAGAGGAGGGATTTGCGGTTGAGAGAATTTGCAGTACAAATACGATGTGTGGACCGACCAACCGACCAGCCGTACGACCGAACGACCGCTATACGGTGGATGGAAGCAGCGCATCAAGCTACGTAACACGGCCATAGTCTCTTCGTTACAGCTGCACAACTACCAAATTGCATTACTGCAGCCAGGAATCTCTGCTTTGCTTCGGTTCCGCAGTCTCAGACAGCCTCCCAAGGGGATTTCTACAGTACCACATTCTCGTTTCTCCGTGGCATGTGCGCGTCTTGTACCTTCAAAGGCACGAGGCACGGTCCAGATTAAGTTCAAATATCAGAAATCACTCTCGTTGCACCGGAATGATTACTTTAGGCGATAATTAATTTGCGCGTTCGGAGTTTCACGTAGAACTTGCCTACGCCCTGGGATCCAGTTCGAAGTATTACTTTCGATCGGGCAAAGTAATTCACTCGGAGTAATATCGTGGCGCCGGAGCTGTTCGGCGCACGTGTTTCTAAATTGTCAAGACGGGGCTCGAAGTGTGTCGCGTATTACGTTATTTCTCCGTTTACTATATGTATGCGCGATGCACGGGAAGTCAGGTGTTCCGTGCACGCCCGACGTAAATTCACCCGCATGTTTTACAGTCAAATGCGTCCCGTTTATGCTTTCGGTAGTTAGAGTTTCAAGTACGTTCCATAGAACGAACTAATGAAGTAAAGCAGGGCAAATTGTATGTAGGCAATTTCACCGTTTCAAACGTTCTTCCTGTTCGAGTGTTGTTTGGGTTACCGACACGATCAAACTTTCTCCCTTGACAGTGCAAATGCAATACCGTGTACAGCCCCCCGCGATAGGAAAGGACCGACGCGTTACAGATTATGTATCTCAATGATGAAATCAGTATTGTAAGAGTCGTTATATCGGCTGTAACAAATTTTATTCACTGCTATCTGAGAGATGACTACAGACGAGACCAGAACACATCAGAACCATTTCGACCAAACAACATTTTATCAAATATAATAAGAGAATCTTTAATTGCAATTATATTCTATAACTCAAGAACTACCTAAAAATCTTTCTGTTCATAATGAATAACGTGTAAATAGCAGTGCGATGAATTTAGTTCTTAATTTGAATTTAGTTATGAATTTAGTGTTTTTACGATTTCGGACCACAGTGCGGCGCTGCGTCGGACTAATTTTCCGTGCGTTTATTCGTGCAATTAATTCTTTTTATCGAACATCTTCCGCGTCGGTGCGGGATATTATGCATTTGCATACACCGATTCGACTGAGTCGAGATATACCGTGCAGCATCAAAACTTTTCCGTCCTGTTCGTCTTCTAGTTCCGGCAGTATTTTTCCATGAATTTCCAGAAATCGTAAACTGAGTTCGTAAATCGTTAAACTACGCCAGAAGCCGCGAAATGTCTAGTTCCCCCCGATAACATCCAGGAAGGTTTGTCCGATTGTAAACTATCTGCAGTCTCGCGCATTCCACGGGTGTTCCTCAATTTTCCCAAAATGCAGCGCCTTTCGTATGGACAATTGACTAAAACGAGAGGCTAGACCGGGCTTGAAACGCGCCACTGAGAATCGGCAAGTTATTGCGATTTTGGTACGAAGGGGCGGGTCGTGACAAAACTTGACGCAGCAAGCATTCTTGGTGATTACACGTGAAAGCAGAAAGATTCGAGCAGCGGAATGATTAATCCGACGATAAACACGTCCATGTCGGCCGGAGTTCCAGTGTTTGCGTAACAACAATAACGTCGCAAACGTTGTGCATCTGGCTGCAGAGATACGCCGGGTCACGTACGTCATTATTCAGGGGTCGATGCAACAAATTTTTTGTGGGGTCAGCTCAATAAAGTTCGGCGTTTTTAAATGCACAAACGCGGCCAAACACCGAGGGCTTATCTAAAATAAAACGCGGCATCCGATATGATTGAATAACTGGTTACGGGAACAACCACCCCTATTTTGATTTCGTTTTGCGATTGATACGCTTTCGATTCCGGGACGGCTTCGGTTCGTTTCGATCGTCGATTTGCATTTATATAACAAATTTATATATATTATTTTTAATTCCACGCCGTGCCAATTTTGAATGCTATATTTTATATTTAACTCGCGATCCAAGCGGCACCTCAATCTAATCTTCTGCCTCGATGAAGCACAATGCGCGACCCTTCATACTCGAACAACGAGGGAACGGATAATTTGGACCCTTGGCGTTTATTAGTACGAGTAACTCTCCCCGAGATTCGTAATCTAGTTTCTAGTTGACCCTCGATCGAAGGCGCGGTTACATAGGCAGCCGGTGAATTGTAGTTGTGGGAAAGTTAAAAATGCCATCTGTTCCGCGAACAATCGTGCAGACACGGAGCGACAGAGTCGAATCTTTATCAGCGCGCTATTACGTGTGATAGCATTCAACGAAAACAATCAAACTTTCCGATTTAATTGACTAGCCTTCCCAGTATGAATAGGTGTACACTTGCTGCATTCGCGTCCGTCCGCGGTCGCAGAGATATTTAGATACGAAGCTCGAAAACAGAAGCAACTGGTAACAGGTATTGTTCGTGCTTCATGTTAGACACCTGTTCTGTACAGTATTTGTCGGGGAATAATTGCTGGTGCTCCCCCGATCGCCCGTATTCGAATCTATATAAATTTCTGGCAATACGCTGAACGTGTTTCGAATGCATTATATAATTGCGGAAACGGAACCTTAATTATCGGACCCGGGACATTTTTGAGTTACGCCCTCAACTCTCGAATCCGATCGAGCCGGAAATCGAATGAATCGTCTCCACCGCTGTTACCGTTGCCGCGCCACGTTCACCATCACCAGCCGCTCACCGACAACCACCGCCCTTCCAATGCATAACGATAGTCAATTCAATTTGAATCGCAGCCAAGCTCGACAGGACAGTTAATTTCGCACGAATGACGGCCTGGTTCTGTGAATTTGCAGCGCGATTCATTCAAGCGTCTCGCATAGATTGCTCGTGTATTCTCTTTTCGCGTTTTCCTGCTCATCGTTTATAGAAAATCGGGCACAATTGGCCAATCGAATTGAACTTTTACGAAAGCGAGCGTACTTGTGCGGAATTGCGGGAAAAAAGTTGCATCGCCCCTTTGGCATCGCCGAGCCACTCGTATGATAGTGTCCCATTATAAATCACGCACCGCCGCTAGAATGGTTGTGTAGTGCGTTGAATTGCTGTTGGGCTGATTATCGTGATTATCATGATTGTCATGATTGTAGAGGTACGTTTGTGGTCGTTGGTCACGACAATTGGTAACATTTAAGAGGTGAAATGCTTTTGTCTAATTAGTGGACGATATCTTCGACGGTGAAATGTTACGAACCGTTCCTACCCCCTTTCCGGTATCAAGGATCAAACGTTTCGTGGGAATTAATTACCTCCTTGTATATGACAGGCCACGCTATTTCGTTCGGCCCAGCAGCGTGGCCACACTTCGCGCGACCCGGTCCGACATTTGGAAATTAAAGTTCGAGGAAATTTTGTCAATCTAATCTGGTCCAGCAATTTTCGTTTATACGCGAACACGTGAATGCAATCATCTGGACTATTGCCACCATCTATCAGTTCGTCATACCCCTTTAAGTTTGCAAGTTGGCCGGTTTGCGCGTCGCGATCGAAGCGCGACTCTATGATTGTATTGTATAGAGAGTGAGTAGGCTTCGAGCGGTCTCGCATAAATTAGAAGCGTTAACACGAGCTAGGGCAATCCCATCCTAGCTATTGTCCAAGAGATCATACCGTGGTTGTGCTCGTTCGGAGTACAGCTATTGTGTTTCTCGTTCCACCGCAATTTTGCGAAATATAGTTCAATGAATTACGACGCGTCGCAATACGTTTGCGAGTCGAATTAATTAACAGGCACGCACAAGATAGTCAAAGGGTTTTAGGGTGACCCAATTTCTTTCCCCCGTATCGCTACCACTTTGTCCATTGAACCATAGAGAGAAACGGTTGCGTTTTGCGATCGCAATTCGTATTTACCTCTGCCCTTCGAACCGATAAGCAAGGGACGTCACAGCAATCGTTTTATCGCGCAAAGAAAGATAATTTCCCGATCGAATGTATAGAAAATATACCGGCACAGTAATCGCGGTGTCACCAAAAGATTTTGATTGCAGCGGCTCAGGGGCAGCGCGGGTCGGCGATGCCGATGACGCTGTTCTTCATTGGCCAGGTAGAACGGAGCGGCAGCGTCTATTGGTGGACGTACGGAGGTGCGTTCGATAGCCCGGCTCGAAACCCCAGTACCCGGCAGAGCCTCGTACGGGAAACTGCTCCGTTTGCGTGTCGCTACTTTTCAAACTTCGGGCCTGCGTCGTGTACCGCGTGCCAATATTACCTGTCATCGTTCGTGTCACTTGTTACACCCCGTTTTCTATACTGTGACGACGCACCTTTGCTACCTTGCAAACGGATTCTGTTGCGTGAACGCGGTGATCGGGTCTCCTTTCGTTCATCTTCCCCGTCGTACATTGGTTTCGTTAAGCGTCGCATCAGAGGTTTTCGCATCGAGCTTCGCGCCGCCGCCACCGCCGCAGTCTTCTTCCGTCATTCGAGCTGAGCGGCGTGATTCTGCGAATTTTTCGACCGCCGCCGGGTGTCGTTACGTGCTTTCATTGTGACTGAAACCCTTTTGTGTTCCGCGGGCCCTCGTTTATCCAGTGCCCTTTTGTTGCTTTTCGAGGATTTTTAATCTGCATCCTGCGGAACCAACTCTGCACGGTATCGTTTGCACTCCAAGACGCTCCTCGTCCTCGGTAAGTGCACTTTTTTCAATTTAACTCTTTTTGTCTTCGCCTATTGTTAGACCGTCACCGTTTTTCGTTACCCCTCGCATTTGTTGTTTATAGTTTGCGTCGAATTCCTCGGGCACATTGTGTAGTTGATAACGCGTAGCAGCGGTTGCGTATTACGGTAGCGGGTGAGGCAAAGTTCATGTTCGCAGAAGCTTCCGTACGCGTAAGTTCCCGCGTTGACGCAAAGGCGTCGTCGTTGTCAATTAGTTGATGCGAAAACTTCGCGAAAATGTATCCGATTCGAATGGCAGGAATGCTCGCGTTGCACACGATGGTTATGTGTCGGGGAGTAAATACACTGTCGCCTAAAGTCATGAAGCTTCGAGCTCTCGACTTCGATTCGAAATCCATGCTCATGGAAATAGTAAATATTTGCCGCCGTTGGAAACGTTTCAGTTCAGACGTTTCTCATTGTCGGCGTCGCCGCTTCTGCGTTGACATTTCTCGTGCTTCCTTCAATATTTGATTTTTCGCGGCAGTCGACGATACACGCCGCAACATTAATTGGACAATCGAGTCCGTAAATGGAGCAACGTGTGTAGCTCGAAAGCATGCTTATTGTTATACTCGCTATTAGGGCAGCAAAGGGGAGAAAACGAAGAAGCGAACTTCAGTGAAATATGCTCGTCCAGGTCCGTCGATGTCCTAAACTCGTGCCATTTATTTGTGCGATCATTTGAGCACAAATTGTACCATTGCACATCGGAATTACATGTCGGTTTTACGTTCTCGAATGCTGTGCGCACGTGTAGGTACGTGTGTAATATTTGTTTCGATTAACGAAGGGCTCCTCTTTTTAAAGAATCCATGCGCCTGGAAGCAGTGTAAATCTACACGCTAACGGGACAGAGATTTCTCCGATCTTCGGTGAATTTATTGTTTACGGATGAAAGGGTGACGCCGGTTTTTTTCTTTTTTCTTTCACTTTGTTACAACCACGCATGAGGCCATCGTAAAACGGAATTCACACGCGAGGATTCTTTTTCACTCCGTGCGCGATCGTATCTCAATTCTGTTCATTTCTCGTCTATTATATGTATGCATATAGGACCCCGGGACGTAATCTTTTTACTAGATCCCCGTGATAATATGAAAAATTTGACACGGAGTTAAATAGCGGAGCTCTGCTGAGACAACGAAGATCGTTTAAAAGATAATTGAAGCAGCAAATTCCGAGCGTTTCGTAAAAGCTTTCCTTCTTTCTCGTCAACAATTCGAGCAGTCGGGTAGATCCACTTTAATTCCGGACTCCGTAATGGCAAACAATTAAGAGCATAGAATTTTCTGCGTTCTTCTCTGAAATTTATTATTCAGAACGGCAGGGAGGCAACGGCGCAAAGAAAAATGTTATCGGGGAGGGAAAACGGAAAGGGAATTACTTTCCAGCTATAGGCGTCGGAAGAAGTGGAATTCGTTATACTCGTTTTTTATTGTGCAACAGGAAGCTCGAATTACATCTTATTAGCCGTGAGAACTACGCTGGCGCACTATCTTTACGCGTATTTCATGATCGTAATGATGCATCCGCGAAATGCTGGTTGAATGCGATGCGTGAGAATGGAAGGGAGTACTTGTTATTATATTTTTTCGAATGGACTCGTGCGAAAGTTGCATTCCTTTCGAATGCAAAGCTTAAATGTTTGACATCGACGCTTCTCGCTGTTCGACACTTTCTCGTACATGTCAGGTCGGCGCAGCCCTTTTCGTTGTAGCTCGCACCCTCGCCTTGACTTTGAAACGCTGCATCCTCTGCGTCCGATCCATTGATTCGCGACCTCGCGAAATCAACTATAAAGTTTAGGGTAAGGAAAAGTGGCATTATCTATATACACATAGAGAAGCGGGGCCACAGGCTTGGCGAAGCATAGCCCTCGAGATGATTACGAGAGGTGGCTAGAGAGAGCTCGTGAAGTAGCTGGAGCACCAGCGCGAACAGGACTCAAAGAACTTGTGGGAAATCTAATTCGAGGACGCACGTACCGATAGTAGAGACAAGGGCCTCATGCATATTCAGTGTATTTGTGGTCAGAAATGGGTGGTAACTCATTGTACTGGAAGGCCTTAGCGTTTGCCTCACCTTGACGCGAAGGGTAGGAATATGGAAATTGGCGAGAGTCGAGCGTTTGTTACTCGAATGCCGGTCGACGCGACAGGTGAAAAGGCTGACCGTCGCGCGTTGCTCTTTCCCTTCGCGCACCTGCTTCGCTTGATCACTTTGCTCCAAATTGAAACGGCCTTGGGACCTATTTCCTGGCGCGAAGTTCAGCCGTTTCCGACAGTCTGCTGCGTGGTAGGCAACGCTATGTACTCACCTTTTGTCTACCCGCCCCTTGATTGTTAGGCCACGAGTAAGTGTATTTGGTGTATTTCAGAACCCTCAACTGCTTCTTCGTATACGCTCCAAATGTGGCGTGGATAATACACGGCCGTCGAACTGCTATTTTCATTAGCAATGGACAATTTTGTTCATTGCAGTCACGTAATCCCTCACGCGTCTTTTCCTCCCTCGCTCGAATCGAAATGCTTCGCTCCGCTCCATTCTCGAAGTAAAAATACCACAGGGCTAAAACAGGAATTGGTTGATGCGCAAATCGGATGACGCCGTAACTTCTCTCCTTAACGTTCTGCACATATGTAACCGTATTCATTTTTTTTGGAGCGTGGCAGAGAGCGAGCGAGAGAGCGAGATATTGCGAACGGTGGAAGAGAAGTATGGCTGATGATGTAGGGTGGTGGTCTCATTGATTCTTCGCCGAAGACCGGGGAGCTACTATAGGGGGTGGTTTTTAGACTTCCCCTCTGTTTCCCTTCGCTCGCCCTACGAGACACTATCGTTCGATAATGGAGGTTCGAAAACGAGATATGTACCTGCCTACCACGCTGATATTGTGCACATGGCGCGTAGAAATTCTCGCAGGAATAGACGAGCGTGTGCGCCGCGCTCGTGCACGCACATTTATCCGGGAAATCGCGCGGCAACGTATCGGTGTGATATTCTGCACGAGGAAAAGTATGCACAGGTACGCGACAGATGCACGCTGCCGACGAACGGGGTAGAGATGCTCGAGATAGAAGGCACTTTGGCTGATTAGCCAGGGCCGCGGGAAGAATGACAGAACTTAAGCTTCTCGTTCGATCGCTTTACTCCGATGAAACTCATCGATGGTTTTCGCCGGAACTTCCTCGATGTCTTATACGTAGTTGCTGTTTCGCGAAAGAGATATCGGTCCACGGTAGTCGGCTGTTCGTTTTCGCAAACCTTTCACGGTCCGTTTCGAAACACGGGCGTACGTTCGTAGGAGCTTTACAGCGGCGATTGTCAAAGAACAGTTGCAACGCGTAGAATTTCTGTCGCCAGCGTTGTTGGCTTTTCATTGATGCAATTTAGCTGTATCTGGTCGCAGGAAATTGCACCGATGAATTAATCGGTGCAAACAGGTGTAACAAGCCGGTGGATAACGCGGGGCAAGAAATTATCTGGTATGTGCGAGCAGTTAATGGTTTCAATAATATTTCCCGAAAATGTCGATAATTTACACTTTTTTTTTCGTTCTCCATCAAATATCCGAAAAAGTACTTTTCTCGATTAAAAACCGGCCAATGCCTATTTCGTTCTTTTCGTGCGATAGATTTTCGATGCAAGAGTTTCTCCACATTTATCGGGAAACGGCGTTGGCTTGGTCGGTGAGTAATTTGGTTAGCTGAAACATTTCTCCGAGGCAATATCGGAGAGTATATGCGGTAGCGCACCGCGTTTTGCTTTAGCAGCGAATTGAACGGCGGGGCATTTTTTCGAGCAAGAGATACTTAAACATTTTGTGCCTGGTACTTCCACTAGTGCGATTACAAATTTTCAGTTCTTCTAATTGAAGTACGGTGTCGTTCAGAAATTTCTTTGGCGTTTTTAATCGAAAGACAACATCCCTCGGTGGGATTCCAAATTTCCCAGCTAATACCTCGCCGCGCAATATCGCCCCATTGTATCCGAAACTATATCACTCGGAACCGCGAACGAAATTGCAAGTTCGAAGGTGCCGGTTTGCTCCGTCCTTTTTGGATCGATGACACGTCCCGGAAGGGAGAGAAAATGGGGCAAGAAGGGTTTTAGGAGCGTGGGTGTAGCAACGACAGGTAAAATTGCCCTACCAAGAAAATATTCCACCGTCTGCTTTCCTGGCATTCCACACGGATCATTACGTCAAATAACAGGAATCCTTCGAGTCCTCTCCATCCGCCTTCTTCTTCGCATTCCCTCATCCTCCGTCTTCTCCTTTTTTAATCCACGGTCCTCCTTCTATCCGCATTCGCGAGGTCCTTCCCCAAATGTCGGGACGAGTCTTTCTCAACCCCAGAACTTAACTTCGTTCGAGGTATATACACGCGTTACTGCTGACCGCAGCAATGGAGCCTTTGCTGAAACTGCGTGTAGCGAGAGGAGAGACGCGAACCGTGCAATCAGCTTTGCCGAAACAATTCCATTCACTTAACGCACCGCTGCAGTAGAATCCAAATGTATCTGTATTAACCGCTTTGCCGATCGCGGTCGTTGCATTCGAACGGATGAGCCATACTTTATGCGAAAGATTTAAAAGTGTATTATTTAGGTGAAATTTTAGCAAGCGGAAATACAGGGAGCTCGCATTCAACGTTGCATCTATAGCGAAGAGTCAACTAGTTGTCGACCGTTTGCCGTTGCTCGAACGCGAAATAATTAATGCATCGCGATCGGCAGTTATTACCTCTCCGATCGAGCTGGCTGCATGCCACAGGGGGCTCATAATTTTCATATAATCAACAGACCGGTCGCAGTCGCGCATATTACGATAGATCAGATTATTTGGTCAAGTCGACGAATGCTTATTTGCCGTCGAAACCAGATGGACGTCTGGTTTCTGGAAAAGCAACGCCACACGACGTTTCGAACAAAACTGTTCTAGGGTAAATCATCGTCATTGTCGTGGACGTTTTGATGCCAATTTAAAACTCGTGTCACGGCAACAGCAGTATGTGACACACCTTCAATTCGACGTTCTTACTTCATCGCGAGCTTGTCGGAAAGTATATATATTCTGTTCAATCGATACCCGTGCAAACGTGACTAGACATTAATTTTTCCCCGATTGCAAGCATTCAGAAGTTATACGCGGATGTCTGGCAGTTTCTTGGAATTCAGTACAGTCGCGACGTCATCGGTTCTTATTCAGGTGTGATTATGCGCGTGCTCGGAGTACATACCGGTTTGTCGATCTCCTTGCACAGCCATTGAGACGCAATAAAAGCGAAGAGGCGAGGAAGAAAGAGCTGCAATAAGTAGTCGTGATTGAGCTTTGGGTGCGTTCGACGAGGATTGCAAGCGATAAAAGGTAATGTCGGCCAACGGATACGTCGAGTGTGTAGGAGATCTTTGTTCCCATTACGTTACTTCATTAAGAGACACGGCGGAAGACAGGTAGTTCGTTTTCGACCGTCCGATTGGAGGGTCGGTCGGGCAACGATTTTCGCCGGGTTTACTGCAGATGCTTAGGGTAAAATCTAAGTAGTGAAAAAAAGTGAAAGTGGGATGGCGGCAACGAAGGGAAAGGGTGAAGAGGGAAAATAGGTGGAGGAGATGCGAATGGGGAAAGTCTCGACTTGATTGAACTAGCTCGCGACACTCGAGGAAGAAAACCACTTGGGGCAAAAGTTTCTTCGAATTTCAAATAATCCTGAATGGATCGCAATTTGTGGGTCGGGGGCTCCGAGTTTCAACTGGTAAAAACTTTTCCGAGTCCCGGCTTTTCACTGGAAGATGCATTCGCTCGCAAACCGAGGCTCGCTTTGCTCTTTCTCTTACCGATCCGAGCGTTAGCAGCATGCATTGACTCCACGCGTCATTTATAATCCGGTCTCTGTAACGCTCTCCAGCATCCAGCGTACAGCCTCTATATTGATGTTGGAACGCTGGGAAACAGGATTCGTAATTAGAGAAATTGAGCATCGCTGCACGTCCTTTCGTGAATCCCTACTTGCGGTTCGTGTGGTGTTTAATTGAAACGTCAGTTTAATTCGGTCGAGTAAGTAATTAACGAACAGCGGAGAAGATACCTTGTTATTTTTCACCAGCTATCCACCATGATTTGCGACACGCGTTACTGTCGTCTATACAATATGTAGTTTCAAGCTCTCTTCATAGAACGAATATTCGAATCATTGACGACAGTGTCTAAACAATAGGTGTGATTTAATAAGTTTGCGTTTGATTCCATAACCGGCAAAGAATTCAAACGATTGCTTCTGCCTCGACTGTTCTCGGAAGGTTGACTTTCCCGCAAAGGTATTGCCTCGGTCTTCGTGCGTATCGTTTGTACCTTGCCGACGAAGTGTCAAATACCTCTGTAGAGCATCCCCTCTATCCCCAACGCCGAGGGTGTGGCTCTACCTGAATCATATCCTTGGAGATCATCCGACCGCTTCGAAAATGACCTGTTCATTTCCGTAAAGCGTTCACAGAAATTTTCCTTCCGACGCTGGCAATTCACGCAACGAGAGAGAAAAATTAATTACATTCAACGTACGAATCGACGGAAGGTGATTGCGGGTTTCTGTTCGTTCGGGTACATTAACGTTTCGCGCAATTTCCATGGGGCCACCAATTTCACGATCAACGTCGTAGCGTATGCGATATTGCATTCCGCGCTCATTGCCACCCCCTGCGAAAGAATATTCCGGTTTATCTCGAGATCAACGAACAAAGTGAATCACCAGCTCCAAAATGGATATTACACCTTGCGAGAGTTTTCCGTTTGCCCGTTCCCCCTCTTATCCTTGCCGCCCTTGCTCTTCGTTGTATCTTCGATTCGAGAGAAATAAATTCTGCATCGAATCGTGATCGGTATATTTCAAGAAGCAACTTGGTAGAAAAGTTACTCGAACCTATTGCACTCCTCTTCCGCCACCTTTCGTCCCCGACGGCCGAACTTTCCGTCAACCCTTGGGGCATCTGTTAATCTCGAGATCAACGGATCAAAGTGAGCTCGTTCCAACTACACGGGAGAAGCGAGCGAAACGTGCCCGATTCCCTTTCTCCATCTGCTACTCTTCTATTCTCTCCCCATCCCCCTTATTACCTTGCCCGCAACCCTCTCATCGTCTCCCCTTGGTTTCACTGCCGGAGTTGGATATTTCGGTCGGATCTTGCTATGCAAAGCGTATCAGAGTCAAGTATTTCCCGGCCACTCTCGAATTCATTGTGCTGAACCAACACCGACCATCTTTGGCGTTCGATAGTAATTACATAGCCGAACGAGACGTTTTAGTTATAGGTCGAGGGAGCCTCATCCGGGATTAAATGGGCAGTTCGCGCTTGTCGAACGTTATCTCTTTACGAAGAAGTTTAATGAAACTGGTTGTCGTGGTCGCACGAAGCGTAGCGTAGAGCGCAGCGACGCTGGTATCCGTTCGACGTTGTTTCAAACAATAAAATGTCCCCGCCGGACCCTGACCAACGCAGACAAGCGACACGGTATCTTGAGGCAGTCACTTGATTCTTGGTGCACATTGGTCATTCATGGTTCCCACAGCGTCAGCGTGCTCGTGTTTGTAAACACAGGAGTACGCCTTTAGGATTACTCATAAACTGGATCCGGACCGACCCGACAGATCACCGAACATTTCTATCTCCGTCGGAATTTCTCGAACGAACTTGCTACCTGAACGACGGGACGAGCGAGACGGAGCGAAAGGGAAGGGCGGGAAGTTTCGCAACGATTGAATGGGAAAATCTGGAGGAGGCAGAGCGAAAGATCAAGCTGGACTGACAATGAGAGGCATTGTCGGGCGACGAAGCGAGCAAGAAGTTGCACGAGGAAAAAGACACGGTCGATCCGGGAGAAGATGTCGGCCGGATCGGAGGGAATCGTGAGAGCACGGATGGTAGGATCGGTACCACGCAGATGGGCATGGAGCAAAGGGAGAACCTTGGTTCCGTGATGGTGGTAGGGATGGAACGTGGTTTGTTCACTTTCCCGAACGATCGGCTCGCTTCCTCAGGGCGCGGTCGTGACCTCCCTGCTAGTTGAGGAATTGTTCTTGACGAGAATTTCATTCGTACGATCGTTAGGTGAATCATCAACGCGGCAAACCGTTCGCTGTTATCTATCTGCGATGCTCTTGCATCCTGAGGATCGCTAATACGATACACGGGCTGATCCGGCACGTTTGTTCAACGCGAGTCGAAACTTTTCGGCTGGAATACTATATAAGTTTGTGCATGCGCGTGTACGTATTGCATGCAATATCCGCCAGGAGATAAAGGATCGCGCAGCAGGCAAAAGTAGCTTCTTAAAACGGCTGGAAGTTTTTATTGAGTTTTGCTAGTACAGGAAAAAAAGAGCTTTGCCGAAACCGGCTACCAGAAACCGTGCAAACTTTTAAGTCGCGCGTAGTTGTAGGATGAGCTCTTGCATGCGATATTTAGGCTGGTGCAAGTCTCTTGAAAAAAGCCTAAATATCGCATGCTACGTTGTGCAGTGATTGATATAACGTTTGATATTCTTTATGAACGATGGCTGGAAGGAAGTGCATCGCTCTCACGGTATCAGTAAAACGGTGAAATTTCAATGGAGCTCGTTCAATCGCAAAGCTGGAATAAGACGGAGGCATCCTTCGTGCCCGAGTGTCGCCTTAAAAAAGAATCATGTCGGATACACCGTCGAGAACCGGTTTCGAAAAAATCGTGCAAACTTGAAAGGAATATCACACCGGCAGAACTACATCAACCTGCCTCGTAGACGTCATACTATTACCTATAACGATCGTGGTCGGCTAACTTCGCGTTTGTAACGCGGCAGAAGTCGTAACCCCGGTGTTAAAGGAACATTCGAACGAGACTGTGATGGGCACTCGTGGTCAGAGGTAGTCGAAACTAAGTTCACAGAATTGCTGAACCCGGTCGTAGAGTTTCGACCTGGACGGAAGGAAGGAAGCTGTCTTCGTGCTTGAATGCCTCTGGAAAGGCCGACGCTTAAACATTATCTAGATGTTGCGAGTGTATTTGACGAATCAATTGCACGGTGCTGTGCAGTACCGTTAACGGAGACAGGGATTCGCCATGCGAGAACACCACTTCGGTGAATTGCATTTCATCGGCTCGGAACGGATTATGTAATGGGTAGATAGCGAAGAAAAAATTTCGGTATCGTGACAAACGAGAGGTATGCAGCTTCCCGTCGAGGGCACGAAACTCTGACTGTCTCGCGACAGTGCACGGCGAGGTTGCAAATGTGCAATCGTCGCGCCGTAACCAATTGATCGGCGGAGAAAATCGACGCGTTTCGCCTGCGAACGTCACCCCGGGTGAAAGAGTACACCTGGAAGAAAGCACCAGCTTCTCGTCGCCGTGGTACACCGTCACGCGGCATCTAGCCGTGAAGCTACTTATCCCATAAGTAATAACCGATCGAATTATTTCCATCTCGTGCGACCAGCGAGCTGGCTCTTCGGCAACTCCTTCGCGAGGCTAGTCAGAGTCAGAGTCGAGACACGTCCAAGGTGAACCAGTGTTCGACGAGTAGCGCCACGAATACCTGGAGGTATTCTACATACATAGTCCGGGGCTGAACGTTGCGAGCGCATGTTGCGCGCATAACTTTAAGTCTCTGTTACGATGCCGCGTGTTCGCATATTTGTATAACGGATCGATATTGCCAGCGGTTGTCCTTGCTGTCCTCCGGGCCAGTCGAAGAAATTCTAATTAACCGCGATGCCCGCGCATATACGTGAGCCAGGTGGAACGGAGAATGTGCCGTGTTTGGGAGAAAATTCGTTTCCCACCTTGGAACGTGCTCGCTGTATTGTCTTCTGATTTATCGACACTTTGCGTGTTTCGCGGTCATAATGACTATGCTATCATTACGTGTGTCAAAACAGCCGAAAAGGTATTGGCCTGCCGAAACTGATGACCCTCGTGGGACCGAGACGTAGCATCCGGTGCTCGCAGGGTTCTATTAGCCGGTCTCCGTTTCGACCGATTTATCACACTCTCGGTTCTCCTTGTTTGAAGAGCAATTTTCAACTTTCCTCCCTGCCCCGTGGATTATTCTTTGGAAAACTAGCTCGCCCGTAAATTCTCGCACGTGGGGATGTTCCGGCTACGGTTCGTTCGAATCTCGATCTTCGCAAGCCATGGGTCAACCGTGCTGGAGGCGCGGCAGCGATTAAAACTTTTCCATTTATTTTCGAGGGAAGGATCGACGAACGCGTTGAATCTGTGTTTTTATTTTCTCTCCTGCGTATTCTGAGCGAGGAGGAGAAAATTGCTGCGCATACGGTTGCACGGTTCAGCGGAATGTACTTGATGCTCGGTTCGTCGGTAATCCAACCCTGTCCTTGTCTCTTTGTCGGAACGAGATCGAACATCATTTCCGAGCAGATCGGGCACGATTTACGAGTCTGTAAATCTTTCCCCAGAGGGATTTTCCTGGCGGACAGGCAACGAACCGTGTGATAGGATGTGAAGAAAGAGAAAAAAGGAAAATACTGGGAAAAGCCCGGTCTCGCCCACCCGGCGACGAACCAAGCCAGATCGGTCGCGTACACGGGCCAGTCGTTATAAATTCGTGTGTGCTGGGGGGGGGGGCTATCCTCTCGCTGCACCTGCACCTGTACCTGCATTACCCGTGGAACAGCTAGGAGCAGCGCCGGCGCGTTTCACGCTGGCGATAAATTGAGTTGTAAGTAATGGCCGATCGAGGCTGCGGTTCCGTGCTCCCCGGGATCAGGAATAAAGGGATGCAACCCCGTCGTCGTTCGTCTTTGATCCCCTGCTCGACAGTGTCCGAGCGTATACACAGATATTCTTGGCTACGACTGCAGCGACAAGACACGGGCGTGGGCGCCCGTACCCGCGTTAACTCTCTCTTGCTTCGTTGCCCGACCCTTTGCCCCTTCTTTTACATGCTTCCCAGGTAACACACGGTTGCCGACAGAATTCCTCAAATTTCACGCATAGACGCCGCGGTTGCAAAATGACTGGCGCGCGCATTGCCGACCCGACTAATTCGCGAAACGCGGGGGAAGTTTTTCGCGAAGCTTCTTTGCGCTCGTGTCGACGAATTCTTGGAGCAACGAGAGTCCTCGTTTGGTAGTTTGGCTCCGCATGGTAGCATCGTTTATCGGGAAATTACAACGGCAGTCAGTGTTTCCCTGGAAGGCCCGATCGGTTTCCACGAGATGGAACAAGAGGAGTTGGGGAACCGTTGCGGTACATTTACGCGAATCACAATGCTTTAGGGACCACGTTGACGCTGTCCTAGCTGAATTTACAAACGCCAACCCGGCGGCCACGTCATATTTTAATTAGCGGAATGCCGATGGAATTATCACGGGCCACTGTGCAAATACCAATTAACCCAAGTATCAGCACCGGCCGCTGCAATTAATGCGGAGCAAATATTTAGTCCGTTCGCGGGGTGGATCGCATATCGCCGATCGGTCGCCCGAACCCGATCAACGAACGAACGCGTCATCGCGGATCTTCTTCTTTGCCGATTTCTGTGGTGCAGCCGCGATAAGGTGTCATATATCATGCGTAATACAATGCAGCGGGCAGTGTACTTGCTCGCGAATCTATTTGCACGCGCGCATATATACATTGTCCTCAATGATCGACGGTGATTCGAGTCGCTAAATTGCTTACTAGAAGGGCGCTCGTCGCGATGACGCCATTCGGAATACAGGCTTTGCTTAGCCGACTGCCGCCCCCAATACCTCGTGCCCCGTGATCGTTCAAGCTTCCGGCCCTTTCGCTGCGAACCAATTGCCAACGACCAGAACAAAGAATCGTGAACGAAAGCTCTGCATCCCGAAACGAGTGCTACGTGTATGCACGCATAATGCTACTTATGCGCGTCGTGAGGATCGTGCGACTTTTTTTCCACCAACGACTTTGAGCGGTCAACCGATTCGACCAATGAAGGGTACAGGAAGATCGTCATTAGAGGATTGAAGAGGAACGGTCATCTCTTTTTCCCCCGGCCCTCTCCTCCCTCTGGGTTTGCAATTCTTGGTCATTGCCACGGTAATTTTCAATTAGATGTTTGAACCGTCGTTTCCTCTGGCTCGGCCGAGAGGTTTGTTTGTCCGATTTTATTGATCGGCACACTCTTCGCTTTCCCAAACCCTTTAGTTGAAATCACCCTTCGGCTTTGCTCTTTTGCGACATCTCCGCTGCTCCGTTCGTATCGATCCGCTGGAATTCGACTAACAGTTGCAAATTTAATTACGCGTAACCACGCCCCTCCTTCACATTTTCTCCTCCTTTCTCTTCTTCGTTTCTTTTCTTTCTTTCTTTTTTTTACCTTTTCCTTTCTCCTTTATTTTCTCTCAGCTTCTTTGGTGTTATTCCCCTTGCCGAGAACAATCTCGGGCTCGACAATTTCCCTTTGTTCCTTTTCTCGTGGCGTTCTTCCGACCTTTCTTCCCCGCCGGTGGAGCTTATTTTCGAGACGAATAGAACTTTACGGGAATGTGGTTGATGGTTACCGTAAACGAAGAGCGCGGTTGAACACGTACTTCGTGACGGATCCGAGGTAGTCTATGCTCGGGAGTAATTTCTGCGATCGAATTTATTCTCCGGCGATTCAAGGACGCTATATCGGGGCTAAGACATTGCGCTATTTGCTTGCGGATAATACGGCTGAGGATTATTTGTACACAAGGGAGATAAATGTTGACCCTATACCCCTAAGATTTTCGAATCTTTTCCTCCTGTTGAAGACCTACGTATATATGTAACTTGCAAAGTCAACACCGGCGAATCCATTACTATATTACATCGTAGCGAGTCTTCAAGTGCACAATAAATTTGCCATCTCGTACCCAGGAAAATTCGGTACCGCATTGGTATCTCGGTTACACATCGCTGACGCTTGCGATTGAAACGATCGATTTAATTAAACGAATAAAAGAGACTTCTGGGCAACCATCGGAGGGAATCAGTGCATCATTGCGAATGCAACGACGTGTACGTCATTGAGTTTCCTTCCAAATGACTGTTCGAGGTTGTATTGAAATGGAAATGGGCCAACGCGACGGCACAAGACAGCCGAAACGGGGTATTCAGTAGTAAATGCCAGTAGAATAATACGTACCAACAATTAGTCGGATCGCGTTCAAAGCGGGCGACGGCATAAAGGCTTGGACCCTTAAAGCAAGCAGCTATTTACACCGATGATATCCGAGGTGGCGAATAGGAATCGCGCGGCGATATTCGCGGTACCTGGCCAGGATCGTGTCAAGAGGGTGGCTGCCAAAGGCTCCGCGGTCTGGGTAATATGATTATTCTGCTCTGCCGGATGCCTCGAATCCGTCCGGAAAACTTTACAAGTTGTACGCGAGTACCACTTCAAGATAATGAAACGATCCACAAGTTGTCGAGTGTTCGCTACCTTCCACGCCGACCAGCCTTCCTTCGGCCGTTCGTAACTTCCATCTTCTTTGCCTTGGTGCACCATCTTCGAGATAAGTCGCGGGCAATCTCCGCGGTTTCCGTTCCTCTTGGCGAAAGAGTGTCGCTCCCTCGAAACGCTGTTTTCATCGTTATCGAGACTCGACGAGATAGTACGCGCAAGGCGTCCCGTTCCTTTCGACTTTCCTCGCAGGCTCTGGAATCCGACGTTGAAAGCGTAATTGCGCTGCGAAATTCTGGCTGATTAGATAAAACTATCTCACTCCCCCTTGGAACTTGGTCCAACAAAGGGTTTGCTGCCTTCATTTCCGACGTCTCATTGAAGACGATGAACACTGAAAGGAAAGTGCATTTAGCGGCCGAGCAGTCACCCCCCGGTTCCTGTTTCTCCGTCCCGGGGATTATTATTCCCTATCACGGAGCTTTGCAATAACGCAAGGAGCAAGGAACCATTGAACGCGTGATTTCGCTCGGTAAATCGTATTTTTCGTCAGATTCTGTGTCTTGCGAAACTGGATGAGACGGATTCTCCTGTGCTCGCCGTTACTTGTACCGCGTAGTGCGAAATTCTGAACAATATTAACGCGCACCATCCCCGATGATTCTCTCGTAAGCGCCGACTGTCGGCGACATTGTTTCGCGTCAGTGGACTTGTTAGTGGGAAACTTGTTTAACTACTAACTTTGACCCCATCCTCTTGGATAGAAGGCCCGAGTTATTCCTGCCTCTACCTTATTGTTACTCCAAAACTTCGTCAGCGAAGTTTCATACGACTGAACACATAGATATCGTTTACATCCTTCCCTTCAATTCGCGAAAGAAAGAAGAACGAACGTTAAAAGTACATCAGCGAGTTACCGTTCGCCCCTATTTTCTTCGCCATCTGCCACATCGCCATATGTGATGACGACTCACCTATGTAGCTCGCGAACGATGAAACGTCATAGGGAACGTACGTACCGCGAAGAGACAGTTTTTTACTTAATTACACCTGGTACGGATGCCTCTATTCCCTTTACAGAACTCTTTGTACAATGCTTGACTCATCCTTCATTTCGTAGTCGGATGCACCGTTCCGATCGACGTGACGTTTCGAACAGTTTGGAAGGAAAAATTCGGGTTACGTCTGGTTTCCGTGTACGGGCGTAGAATCGAGTTTCGTCTAGGTAACGAAGCTCTTTGTCATGGAATATCAAGAGGTTGAACATCTTCCAAGAGCACCGTCGCATCCGAATTCTCTGTAACGTTGCCACTGACGTCGATCTGATGGATCGGTCCAATTGTTATTGGCGACCAGCTAGATCGATGTATTTATGTGACCCACATGTGCATAATGTAATGGCTCGGACCTAGTCCGTCCCGTGCAGACGCGTTGCGGCAGCTGCAGTTAATGCATCGCGGGACACGGCATCGCTATCGCTTGTGCTTATCGGAGGCGAAGCGTGATCGTACCTATGCTACCGTAAATCTGCATTACTGATCATCTGGTCCGACGAAATTGTTATTAAAAGAAAAATCGGCCGGCCTAATGGAGAACGATCAATTTCCCCTGGCTCGTGTGCTTCCAGCCCCCTTCTCTCTCTCTCTTTCATTATCAGTTTCACGACAATCTTTCCCTCTTCGCCGGCGAATAATCCGTGAATCGATCCAAGATGTTCGTGCAATATTTTCTACGGGTGGGGGAGAGAAACGGTCGACGACTCGTTGAATACGGAGCGAACGCTTCCTGCTGGCTATGAGAATTCAGGATGCGGCGATACCGCTGGGAATTGCGTGACGTGCATTGTACGCAACCCACGGAATATACGTATATACGAACCGTACATCCCGGCAAATCTTTCAACCCCAATCTTTCTCGTTCGCCCCCTAATCTTTCTCTCGGGGTCGCTCCAATAATTAGCGCGTGTGACTGGCGCGATTGCGCAACGTATCCGCACGCCAATACGTTGGCTCGTCAACTAATTGTACAAGTATTTCTCTTAGGGGCGAGAGGTAGAATAACGTAATAATAATTTGGCTACAAGTTCCGCACATTTCACGGTATTGGTCCCTCCGTTTGTCTGCCTATATTCTTGTGCCCGGAATCGTACGTACGAACTGCTGGTGCACGCGAGCACGTGTAATTCGATTTCAAGTTCACGGAGCAATGCAGTGCCTGCAACGGGGCGAGGGACACGCGTGATTCATTGTCAGACTAATGGGTGCCATGATCGAGGCCTGACGAAGCAGTTTGTTTGATATTTCGTACGCTGGCGGACCTTCCGAAAGAAAAATTCCTGGTCGACTAATCGGAATGTCTTTTCGTTGTTACTGGGACGTGGAGAGCGGGCGTATTCCCTTGTTGATACGCGGGGAAAAATTTCAACGATCCCTCCACTATTTTATCACGGTTGCTTGGGTGGTATAACAAGTAGTTATACGGACCAGTGAGATCAGCAATGCTGTTCACTGTAGGTTTCTCGTTGTACCATGGGGTACTATATTTCACAGCAATAGGCGGTGAAGTTTTTTCTCGGTCAGGGCTATGATATACGTTCGCGTCGTAGCGACTCCTCGTTCGCGACTTTCGCGATAAAGTTCCAGCATCTTTCGGACGAGATCTATCGCGACTTGCTCGCGAAATTATCAATATTCTCGCACGGATGTCTCGCCAGAGAGTTAGCATCGATTGTCCGCAAGCTGATAAACCATTTTTTGAATCGCAATGGAACAAAAGTCACCGGAAACTCGATTCCTCCTTTTGTCCAGTCATCGCGATTCTACGCGTACTTAAAGGTACAGAAATCTGTACGCATTTATTCAACGCCGGGAGACTGTAATAGCTTGCACCGTGTCTCCCTTCAAGCGCCAGATTTGATTTATTTTTTGAACAGAAGAATTACTGAACGATCGATCCACGGAAACCACGAAAGTCTTATTTCGCGCGTAGCGTCGCGTGGCGCAGTCACCTGCCGCCCTCAGACGATTTTCTAATTCTCGAGCGGGAGCTTAATTAACGGGCGCAAGTAGTAAGTAACGCGTGCAATTAAAGGGTGGGAAGGGTTGGGGTTGGGGGGCGATAGGTGGATTTTCCAGACGGCGCGGCGGTATCGCGAAGAAACGACAGGAAAACTAAGTGTAGGCAGTGTCGCGTCTTAATGGCCTACTCCTTCCACGATCTCGTGGGATACGAGTTCACGAGTGTGCGAACGACACGGCACGTGAACACGCGTGGGTTATATGCCAACGTTCCAATCTTCACTGTCGAGCCCTCGCTGGCGCGTAACTTTGGATTTCCGGTTAACTTCGGACACCGCCGCAACAAAATTCGAACCGCATTGTGCATTCAGCGGTCGCATTTTTATCCCGTACGGCGGTTGCGACTCCTCGTCGTCCATTTTCCATCGTTCCCCCGTATGTATAATTCTTTCCGTGAATGGATTCGATCGGAGATCGAGGAGCAGTGGGAAATGTTCGAGTGCGCGGCCGCGTGTCGCCAAGTCCGTGTACATACTTTTGTGGTGCATGCGATTCGCGCGTGAACGCCGAGGAAGTGTCGCATGAAAATGACTCGTGCCCGTTGATTTCTGCTCGCCTGAAAATTGAGAGACCGCTCGGGGGAAAAAAAATTCCGATCTCCAATTCTGTCAGTCCGTGTCGCATTCCGTGGGTTTATTCGTTTCAGTGGACCGTCGCCCGGCAGATTTTAATTTATGACGAGCTGCCACGCCGGCGCGTCCGTTATTAAAAATCTATAACGAATGAGCAGAATGAATTATACGCGCGTCTCGCGTCTAGTCGGTCGGGCCCTGCCAAATATAATTCTACCCTGCGAGGAGTGGAACAGTGGCTCGAGCAGTTGAGTCTCCTTCGAATAGTGGAATTAATTTGCAAGCGTATACGCGGTACGTCCAGGTAATGCGGTTTTCCGTAGTTATTCAGAGAAGCATTTGCGATTACAGCAAACTTTCATTTAGTTTTCACGCGATTTCCATTAGCGCACCAAATTGTTTGATATATCCATGGCGTCCCCCAAATTATATTTATTCTTTTCTGCCTTTCAGATTTCATATTACTGTCGGAGACGTCGACGAGCCGAATTTACGCGAACCGGTAAGTTTTGTTCGCCATTTTAATACGATTATAAATCGTATACGGCTGCGGGAAACGGCCACCTTTCTCCTGTTCAATTTTCTGCTTCGTTTTGCATTTCCCCCCTTTATCTCTCTTACGCTGCGTCGAGGGAGAAGCACTTAATTCTCGTGGCTGCACTTAAAGAGCATCGAAACGCCGAAACCACCGGTAATTAACGGGTGCCACGAGTCTTTGACTTTAGATCGAAATCTAATCGCCGTAAGCTGGATGCTCGCATTTGCCAGCAATTCGTTAAATTTCACACTACAACCGTTGGCATGTCTGTGTGCGCGTTCGTGTTTATTCGCGTGCTCGAGTAAACGTCCACTTCCAAATAGTTAGAATTGTCAGGATCCTTCGAAGTGTCGCGATTCAAGCGTGGCAAGCTTTTCCGGCTCCGCAATATTCAGCGAGATAGTTGAAAGGTTCATCGATACCCGCACCGCTTCTACTTTTTTCTTTTTTTCTATCCCGAAACGGATATTTTCCGAGTCTGCCGATTTCAGTTCACCGTTGCGTTCACCACTTCGCTTTTCTTCGACCAAGCGTGTCTAGACTGTTCTCTCGACTTCCCCCTTTGGCTGCGCTCGCAGCAGTCGGATATATTAAAGTGGAACTGCATTGTGTCAGAAATATGCGAAAGAAAGGGCAAAACGATCGGGCGAACGCAAGAACGACGACGCGTGGAAAGCATCGAAACGCGTGTCACTTCGCTCGTGTTCTGCTACACAGAAAAGTATCACCGATCGTTTTACAGAAGGATACATCTTGACGCGAATATCGGAATCGCTTCTCGACTTGCTTCCCATTCTTCCCGCGACAAATGCGCGACCTATTGCAACGGCGAAAGCGTAACGCGCCCGAAGAAATACGCACGGAATTCGACACCGCCCCGCACAATTTTCTATCATTTAACGACGATGTTTAACGGGCACGAGAAACGAAGAGTGTTGCCCGATATGCCGTCCATTGAAGACTCGCGACGAATCCGGACGGCCTTAATTGCGACTTTATAGGTCGGTTGCCGTGGCCCGGGGATCGTTAATAATACCGTATATTTTGCTCGCGTAAAACGTTTTCGACGTCCCCGTGGAACCCGGCAGATCGCGATACGAAGCTAAACCACTCCGGCTGCCTCGGATTTAATTTAATGACTCATTCAGCGATTCTCTGCGATATTCACGAGAAGATCTTTATATTCTCTCGGCGGGGTGAACAGTTAAAGCGCCACTTGAGCGACGTTACCTCCGGCCCGTCGACGAACCCCCGAGTTTACATCCCGACCCTTTTCTTCGTCGCTCCGCCGGTAGACGGAAGTACACGGACGTTGCAGATAGAGCGAACTTTCTATACATACACGGGTATGTGTATACGTATACGAAAACCGCGGTATAAAATACGGAAGCGAGAGGAACTATCCCGTCTCCCTTGCTCGTTCATATTTTACAGCCCCCGGGCTGACGTCGCGTCGTTGAAGGGCTTCTCTTACGTAGCACTGGCAACAACGTGCTTGCACCAGGTCGTTAACGATGCCGTAGTCTTATCGTTTAGTTTATACCGCAGCTGCTAATATTCCGGCCGCTGTTCGGCGAATGGAAACATCGCGTCGGCGGGGAAGAATCGACGAGCGAAAGAACGATAAGCGCGGCTTAATTCCGTTCTCGCCGTTTCTCTGCCGAGCGATCCTTTCAAACTGTTTTACTTTCCGTCGAGTGCTCGGGTGCATTCGTGGCCCGCGGGAAATCGCTGAGCATCGATTGACTGACCCTCAGAACTCGGGAGGACGTTGCGTATAATAGAAACGAAATGCATACGTCGCGACGCAAGAAGGGGCGACGACGCTGTTGAATTTCTCGAACGGGGTGCCTACCGAGTAGGTTCCCATGTACAGATAGGAAACGCGTGTAAACCGTCACGTTATTCACGTCACGTCCGCCGTATGCACGCACCGCACTTCTGCGTAGGGGATTCGTGTGTGCTTTCACCGCTTGAGAAATTACGGAGGACGTGGATAGGGAATGAAACTCTTTCGGAGCAGGCAAGTGCAATCGAGCCCTTCAAGCATCTCGTTCGCCGATTTACAGCGCCTCGACGTTAATCAACCTCCTCGAACGTTGCGTACGTCGGGCTACGAGCTTTCGCAGAGGATTGCGTCGATTTCGAAGGAATCGAAATTTCCGGGAACGGGATGAACGTATATCGTTGATACAGCTGGCGCGGAGGCAGTTGCGTTTAATTTTCTCGGTCCGCGACAACGATAAGACGTTCACGAACTCTTGGAAACTTTTCTCGAAGCTGGAAACCATTCAGCCGATAAGAGCACAAAGCGGTGTTTCTTTAACAAGCGCGGAAACGACGACGCGTCCCTTCGCGCTGCAATCTCGTCGCTTTGCGCCGCATGAATTCGTGTAATCGTAACACGGGGACGAGCAGCAGAAAATTCCACTTATCCTCAAACTAATTGTAAGTGGCCGTCGTTCTTAGAACGATTCTCCGGACGGTCCTCGGGTTCGATGAAATTCCCCCGAGCGTGAAGAAACGAGAGCACCGATCAGTCCCGCGAATCGGATGTCGGGTAAATTGTCAAAGGGGCGTCGAACGCGGAGGTTTCTCGGATAGTCGCCTCGACTGTATGCCTCGGAGGGAACATCGATGCTCCAGGATCGATATGAGCGTTGATGGGCCCGTGAAACTCGATATTACCTACGCGCGTTCGTCTAAAGGTATAGCGTTGCTCACTTTCGTCGAAAGACGCCGGGAACCGAAGTGTATCCCGCGCAAACAGGCACGAGAGAAGAAGAGTTATTCGAAATTTCATGCGTTCGTGACGCTTGCCTTTTATGAATTCGCTTTTACGAGCGAGAAAACGAGTCCTCGCCGGACACGGGCAAGAAACAAACGGGGAACAAGAATGACAACGCGTAGTAGAATTGGCTGTCACTCTTTGCTTTTATATTTACTTTAAATACGACTGGCAGTCATTCATTTCGCCGGATAATTTTTGTCGCGTGTAACCCGTTCGATGGAACTGGAAAGTGATTTAACCATTTCTTTCGTAGATAATTCTCCTATGGAATGGAAATTCTTCTTCTTTTAACCTCTCGAAACAAAATTTCTTCGCCTCCATTCGTCTGTAAGCTGAAGACTTTATCGCAAGGCTGCGGCAGCCGAAACGGATCGCAGAATACCCGGGCATCCTCATTAAATACGATTAAACGATCGAAACAAAGGGAGGCCAGGCTTGCCCGCGAAGGAAAGTCGCTACTGATTCAGTCGGTTCGTGCAAATAATGAAATCAATTCTGCGTCTCTATTCTGGTACAGAAATCTGGGTTGCGCCGCAAAGGTCACCGAGCGTTTGAACTTTATTCGATCCTGTATTTCACTTTGGACACAGCGAATTACTTTTCCCTTCCAAAAAGTTCGTTTTATTCCTCCGATTTTCGATGGATCGTATTCAAAGGAAAATTTCACAAATTATTCGACGAAGATTGCAAATAGATTGATCCGCTCGTTCGAGAATCGCCGGAAGACGGTCGATTCCTCCTCCTCCGTTGCCAGCGAGGAGACTTACAATAGTCTGGTTTTTTTCATTTTCTTTGCAAGCCGGTATAAAGTTACCTGTGCACCAGATAGGCATGCAGGCGAGTCCCAGATGTGCGTACAAATACATACGCGCGTCTTTGCATAGGGTCTGACCGCTTCCGGCACAGAAGCATGGCTTCCTTGCGGTAACGTACTGTCCCGAGCTGGTTCCTCTCGTTGCTTTCACGGCGGAACAGCGAAACTGGAGAAAATTTCGTGCACATTTCACGGGAAGGAGCACCGGGTTATTCGATTATTTTATTCAGGATGTGGTTCCGTGGGCATACGAAACCTCGCCGCACGTATTTCCGTTTAGGCCTCCTATTTTTGTAAACGTCGTCCAATCATATTTCGCGTTCTGCTCGTTACTCCTTTAGCCGTTTACTAGCTCACCTCGTTACTTGTTACCATATCCTCCCGTCTGCGTGAAAGTTGCCGAACCACAAATATATCGCGCTGCTACTCGATACGGCTTACATACATGTTAATTGATTTCCGCTTTCGAAAGGTATTCAGAACGAATCGATAAGTACCGAAGCGTGATCGTTCATAGGAGGATATATATAATTTATTCCTCTTTGGCGTACCACACCGCCACGTTTGCAACACGCGGTCATTTTTTTTTGCCACGAAAGTGGTAATTGAAGCAACTAGAACGTAAATACGTTTCCGCGGAAGTTCGGTTTCTTACTTAATTACCGCAACGTGGCCGCCCACTTTTTCTTCGTTTGCGCTCTCTCTCTCTCTCACGGTACTTGCGATCCCTGATTGTTACCCCTTTTGCTACCTGCGGTATTGCGGCATGGCGTACATTGTTCGGTCCTCCCTATTACGTTGTTCGCGCTTGGCCGAGTAATTCCCGCCACGAGCATTCGTTGCTTTGCGCAACAGAAGCGGTCTCACGACTTCGTGTATTTGCGATAGATTCTGCAATTTCTTTCTACCGGGTCGGCAGAGCTTTCCACCGTAGCTTCGCAACAGGATCCTAGATGGATCGATTTTCCGGCCGGCTTATCGTTATCCGTAGGAAAGCGAAGATATATCCGGAGGAAGAGCGGCGTCAAATGTCCGTTCCAAAAGTGTCCGTTCCTAATAACCCAAAGGTACTGTATAAAGTATAGATTTCAAACGTGCTCCCGAGTGCTCGGCGAACATTCCCACGAAGCCACTCGGGCACCGTTCGCAGCTCGTGTGCTTTTTGCGTTTCCACCGACCCTTCGGGAGCTGTAAAACGGCCAGGGAGACGCGATAATTTTGTAGGTGTCGAGGGTGGATTCGGAACTCGGAAAAGAATGGCACGTTGGCCGTGTGCCCGTGAAAGTTGGAGGTGTTACGGAAGAAAATGGCCAGCCATGGTACCATCTCCGTTTCGCAGGAATATAATACAGATATGTATCTTTCCGTTCCGTCTTGGCGCGAACGCGACCTTAAATAGTACTGATGTGAGAATGAGGGATGACACTTTTAGAGTGGCACTTTGTCCTTTCCATCTCCCACGGCATTTTCTCTTCCAATCTCTCTAGTCCTACTCTGCGTGCCACATCGGCCTGGGGGTATTGTTAAGTTTTCCACCCTCTTACTCTTCTCGTTCATCCGCTTCTGTAGTTCGGCACCATTTCCGAGCAACCAGTTCCTTTTGTCTTTCTCCGAGCAAATATGTAGTGTCAGACAACCGACTAGCTTTGCACTGCCTTGCTTCTGGCTTTGCACCTCTATCTGCTATCTATGTGCCTACATCCGAGACCTGCCCCTCCTATTGTTGGCGAGATTGTTTTATCGTCCATATTACGACCATGGTTCTCGTTAGACCTGCGGGTAACGAGATTGGAAAACAATCGTCCGAATAATTCAACCCGGTGAAAGAGATACTTGGCGCGCGATAGTTTATTTATATGTAAATCGGAGAACGCTGCTTTGCGTTAGCATTCTGCACGTATGATCGCTAATGTTTTACGCTACATTGTATATTTTGTTCCAGTGGAGATACATAGCATTGCAATTTCATCAAATCTTTTTCGAACCACCTAATTATTTGCTTCCCATTGCTCGCCGAAGAAATTCAATTCTAGTCGTGGCCATTGGAAGTGTAAATTTCTCTGATCTATGGCGGATAAGGGTGATTTGGAGGGCGCAAGTATAGAAATAAGCGCCCACCGTCCGACGGTATCCCAGCATTTGTATGCGGGTTACGTGCTACGTGTAGCAGGATAGAAAGCATGGTGAGAACTGTACATCACACTCGTTGGGGATGCGGAGGAAGTGTCGGGTCATGAGAGGGTCGGTGGCTGGTCCGGTTACCTAGCACGGCGATACCAACACGGGGTTGCTTCTCTCCCTCGGGCATCGTTATTCACAACTATCCCAGACTAGCGGTGTTGGATGGTGGGTGCGAGGACACAGGTTGGCCGACCCCGAGCTGCGATGCCCTCTCTTCTATTATTCAGTCGTCCCTGAAGAGGCGAGACCTGTAGCGGGGCAAGGAAGCATCGCGACGTCCACCACGACGTCTGAAAAGTCTTTCGACCAGCTTAATCGATCCATCATTTTGTCGATTTCTCGTCACGCCGGTTCAATGTATATTTGGAATAGCTATCGGGATAAAAGTTGCGGTGGGAAATATTGCCCGACGAATCGAAGGTTTCTCGACAGGGAAACGTTTCGCGGAATGCCTTTGACTGTTTCGCAGTTGAAACAATGTACGTATTGCTTACGTCGCCACTTTGCAGTGTGATCCATAGATACGATAGATACAGTTTATTCCTATAGTGTTACTGTATATGTGTACATTCCATTCCGAGTTACATGGCATCGAAGAGAAATATCGAGCACGTGATATCTTGCTTATTCTTATGGTCTCTGTACCGGTCCCCGTTCTTTTTCTCTTTCCCCCACCCCGTTTATCGAGGGCATCTCTTAAAATATGAACGCGGCGGTACATTTTTCCAGCACGCTCCATGGATTAAGAATCGTCTTGTATACCGTAGGTCTTATTTTCCTACGACTCATTATTTTCATCCTCTTCTTCCACCCTCTTCCTCGGTGTTTTTTTTTTTCGCCGCACACTGTACTGCTCATCTTTCTTCTCCTTTTTCTCTAATCCGCCGCACTATTCTCATACCTTTGCACGCTTCTGTACTCCCGCGACAAGGGTGGACCGAGGATAACACCTCCCAGCTTCGCCCATCCGACTACGACCTCTGTGCGTTTTTGCTTATTACGCGACGGCTTTTCGCACCTCACACCTTCTTGTTTCGCGAAACGAATGAGCTCTGCACGGCCGTACGACCCGTCCAAGCTCGTAAAGGATGTGACAGCAAATGGGATGTCGTCGGATTTGTGTAATAACATGCTGGGTATTTTTTCAGTACCATCGACACGCGTAAGCTATGACCAGCAATAAGTTATGGTATCTTCGTCGAGGGCTAGTTTCCGTTCCTCCTGTAATTTTCTGATACCATGCGTTTCGATTTGACGAATAATTTTACACGAGGTGCACTCTTCAGGGAAGGCGACGGCGAACCGTTTCCTTAATCGATCGCGTTGTCGAAGAAGTAATCGACGAACGTGTTACATAATAGGGCGGGGAAAAAGGATGAGCCGTAAAGTAATTGAACTTATCCGTAATCGTGTTCCACCTCGAGAATTTTTCAGGAAGTGATTAACGCCGCCGCCGCCGCAGCTGGAAAATTGTATAGCCCGGACATTATCGTAAAAGTGTAGCAGTGTAGGCCTCTGGGAGCGGGATTATGAAAACGGTCGTAGTAAGTGTCGTATACGCCCGGCTCGGCTCGGCTCGGCTCGGCTCGCCAACTGCACACGTGGCAGTGGAACCGAAACGAATTGAAACGGGCACCGCGTAGAATTTAATTTAACTTTTCTGCCTCGACCGATACCGCTGCTAGATCAACCCTGTCGCCCAGCTACCCGGATCGTTCGATTGGATCAATGTCAGTTAATTTGGACAGCCAGTATATACGGACGGGAAGATGTTCGAGAACGCACCGGGCTTGTTTCCTTGTATCGACAATACCTATCGGGGTATTAATCCTAGATGGGCTCGATTGTGACTCGTTCGGCGCATCTTTCTCCTTCATCCGACTGTGCGGCTACGTACATGCTTCTCTTCGCGACCAGCGAAACACGTTCGCGCTTGAATATCATCAGCCCTGCGCTTCGCGTCGAATACATTCGCGGGAACTCGTTTGAATTTCATTCCCATATAATTCACTGGGATTGCCCAAAGCGCGTCAGCAATTTTTAACCTCACCGACCGCGCGGGCGCTATTATCGCGGCCGTAATCGGGATTATGAGCTAATTTTATGAAACGCTGACCGCAATGATGAATCCCCGATGCGGGAAGAATTCCTACCAGACTTTATCTCCCGGCTGTTGATTTAGGTCGGCTTTTCCCTGCTAGCTACACCTCATTCGACGCTGCACGAGCGTGGTTGTTGAATTTGCATATAAGGTGGCTCGAAGCTTGCTTTCGCGCAGGGGATTGTTTCCACGTATAGACAGAGCGATGGCTCGATGAAAATGGCTCGTTCGAGTGCCCGTTACAGAATAATAATAGCTAGCACAATTCGCCAATATAACACTCGCTACTGTCCACACGGATTCGCTTCGGCAGTTTCAGTGCCGCGATCGTGGAATGTCGTAGCATTTCACAGCTTAACGACTTCTAGGACTCTCTCGCTTTGCGCGAATCGTTTTCCATTTGCAAGAAAATGTCGTTCGCCCTTTGACGCCGCGTTTGATGCAATTAGGCGAATGTCGGAAAAGGCTCGTGGTTTGTTTAAGAACACTTTGCTGGGACTATCGGTGCCGTAGTTGCGTTACGCTTAAAGTTGCGGGCAAGTACGACGAGTGAACGACACGATTGCTGTACGACCAACGTCTTCCTTGAGAGACCGGCGAGATATTTGCACGATTCACGTATGCATAATATGCATATACTCGCCTCGGTGCTGCTGTACTCTACAGGGCGACGTCATCGATACGGAAAATGTTACAGCGGCGGGTTCGACGGCTGTTTCGTCGCTGGTAATACAAAGTGAAATCGATACATCGGTCGGATAGGTATTGCGACGACATCAAAGACGGGGGGGAACAAATGCTCGAGCTGATTCGCAGGGGCAAAGTTGGGGAAAATTTGGTTCGCAAAGAGTCGGCGATTCCGTGGCGAATTTGTGTCGGTTGTCGGAGTGGTTTGTGCGGGAAGATCGCCGTTGCCCGCAGGAAAATCGAAACGATTTGTAATATCGCGAAAGTGGGCCGTCGGCCCCGCGGTGATCGTACAGCTTACGACCGCGACGTTCATCGCACTTAAACAGGTCCGAGGGTGTTTTGCGATATCGTAAAGCCCAAGAGGTGGGCTGTACGACGAACGAATCTCGTGGTAGTGGTTGGTCGTATATGCCGGGCGCGTTACGCGAAACGCGACATTAAAATTTGAACACGATCATGAACGGCGGGAAGCGGCGATATAATCCGATACCGAGTCGGTTTATGGAATTCGCTGGCCCAGTCATTAAAACCCCTCGAAAGGACGGCGTTCTCCCGTATCTCGGTTCCCCGATCCATCCGCAACCCCGTTCGCTTTTTTTCTCGTCGACCAACTGGAGTTTCGCGTTGCTCGCCGCGTCGAATCGTCTTTGTCTGCGGGATCGTTCGAACGCTTCGTCCGGGTTCTCGTCGTTCCGTGCTCATGTTCCGTTTCAACTGGCCACGCCAACGCGACCAAGTTAACCTCAAGAAAGAAATCCATCGTGACCTCTGGCATTGCTTTATACCTTCAACTCTGACCTTTCGGCAACGTCACGAGCAAGCCGGGTAGCCTATTCGCGACCTTCGCGTTGATTAATTCGGTACACGAAGTCACGCCTCGACCCCTATTCCCTTTCCTTTTTATACAGCTTCGACCTGGCAATTAACACGGGATGCACGATATCCCGTCACGGAAACGTTTTCCAGTCCCGTCATCTTCTGGGAGGTAAAAACTCGATGGTAAAAATGAACGCTAAAACGTCGCACGGTCGCGTAGAAAAATACGAACGGTTAGGAATGAGCGAGGGAGAAAGGGGGATAGAAAAGAGGGGGCGATAAATTACGAGCACTGTCGTCGATTAATAACGCGCGAAATCGCAGCTGGAAGTATAACGCGGGGCAACCTTTGTTTCGTTATATAAGCTTTTTCCGGCGTGGAAAAGAGTAGCGCGATCCTAGGATCTCGTTAGGCAGGACAATGTTGATCGGACGATCCGTGTACCATGGAACTCTCGTGTTACCGTGCTCGATTATCTCGGCTTTCCGCGCCGGCTAGGCAGATATCCTTTCAATCGAGTTCGACTTTCGATCGAGCAAAGTATCCCAGCTACATAGTACCTGTATTTTGTTCCGCGGCGGATCAGCCTTCGGCTATCGACTACAGGGAAAAGACGGAGCAATAACGGATATTAAAGGGGCACAGTACAGACGTTCGTCCTGATTTTTGGATCTTTGTTTCTCGATATTAGAAAACTTTCTGGTTGCTCGCGTTTAGAGAGCAAACCACCCCTTGGCAAGAGGACACCCTCCGTAATTTTCATGGACTCGATCGTCTCGTAATTGTTTCGAACGAACTGCGACGATTTCTCGGATAGCTTTGACCGAATGCCTTTAACTTGCGCGAGAGGTGGTGCTTTCAGTTTAGAAGCCAAAGGGAACGGGCTTGCGTCCCCCAGCTGCGCGGAAACGTTTTGCATTTTTGAAAGGTACACCGAGGATGGCGCGCGAGAAAGGCCCCGCGAGCCGAAAGGTAAAGGGAGAGGGGCACAGCGAGGGAGCCTTGGAGATTAATCAGAAACACCTCTCGACGTTAGTCGACAGGGGGATGGTGGCTCTCTTGAGCCCTTGCCAGCTACCCTCTCGACAATGCAGACGCTCCTTTGTGTCTGCTGCTGCTTTGTTTAATGGCTGATGAGATGGAACTTTCCTGAGAGCGTGACGCCTTCGTTCCCTGACGGGCGACACTCGTGTGAGCCCCTCTTCGAATGACCGGCAGCTCGATCGTCGGGCGTAACTTTCTTTTCCGTGACTGAACCTTCGAGTAGTGCTTCCGTCGCGAATTCGTCCAACAGAATAAACATTCGACGCACCAATCGTTTGATCCCTCCGGATTCCCATGGAAATGATCCGACTGTTCCTTTGACCGAATTATAGAGTGGAGCTCGGGTGGAATTTGTTTGAAAAAAGTTGACTCTGCTATCTGACCCAGTGCACGGTCTAGCCGTCGATGGCTGCATAAAGAGCCCTGGGAGATCACGGGGGCAATAAAGATGTGTCTCCCACATCGAGGCAACCGGACGGGGATAAAGGAAATAGAATTAAACGAGATCGGAGATAGAAAGAATAGTAGCGGTGGCAACCGGAGTTCAAGTAGAAGGATGGGGCATGGTTAATGGCAGCGTAATTTTACCGGCCTCCTAATTCTATCCTCTTTCGGAAAGGAAAATATTCGTCACGGTGTCGCAAGAAGGCGCAACGGTTCCGGCAGGTACGATTACCCCTTCGACGGACGGGGTTTAGGGCTTTTGGTATATGTACCAGGAAGTGGATTGCACCTCGGCGTCTGGAACCGATCACCTCGACGAGTGAGCTCTAGTGACCACTTGCGATAACCACTCTCGCGTGATCTTGAATTTAACCTAATCAGCCGGACAGAGCGGGGCGAGATACGTGTGCCCGATTGCACGGAACAGCCTGAAATAAGTCTCGCTCCATTCACGCGCAACTCCGATACCGAAAAAGAATTTCTCGCGGCGCGGTGATGAGAAGAAGCACGAATCACCGAGGCGCACAATGAAAGAAGCAATCCTCTGTGTCTATGAAACGGTTCGTCATTTTTATCCATTCTGTGCTCATGGAAAGCCGTCTTCAAACTTCAGAAGCACCAACGCCGTTAATGTATTCAACCGGGGCCATTTATGAATAACAAGCTGCTCATAATCGCTTGGAAGGGGAGATTTTTTCCCCCGTCGGAGATTAAAAAGAAGGCCGTTTTGTCTGATCTTTCGGGGAGAGAGAAAGAGAGAGAGAGGTTTTGTAACGATTTCGACAATGCTAACGAGCGTCTTTATAACGCGCACGACCGAAACACGTGAATCGGGAAGGGGAGGACGGGTGGGTTGTGCTTGCAAGCTGTGCTTGGAACGACAGAAGAAGGAAGCCACGAATAAGAGGCGTACTAACCAGACCGATCGAGTTTCCTCGAGAAGGACGCCGGTAATACGTACGGCGCCTCTTTCACCGAGATTGGAACTGTTAACGGAGATAAAGGAGCCGGTTTAAAGTCGCTTCTGCCCGAAAGAACAACAATTCCTCTCCTATTTCCTCCTTCTTTCCATCCCGACAACTTTCCCCCGAAGTTCCCTCTTCGTACATTTTTCCTATATTGTTGGAACCCCGTGGAATCGACGCGACGGCGACGCTTCTGTCCCCGGCCACGGGACAATTATCACGGCTTCCAACGACTTGTATTTTCTGACGCCTCTCGGGTCTTATGCCTTGAGAGACTCGAATAGGTGAGTCGACAAACGGCACGGGGTAGCGTGAAAGTGGACCGCATATTCGGGAGCTATTCTCGTTTCTCCGGCGGCTTTATATTCCGAACAGTTGGCCTCGTAAATGGACGAAACGCGGGAAACAATATCACACGGAAATGGATTATCGTGGACGGGTGAGAAGAAACGCGAATTCGTCGATCACGCGTGTAACAGTTAATTGCGTCGCTTACGCGACACATCGAATCGTCGGGCAATGAAGTTTGCGAGCCGCTTCGCAGCAGCGCGTATCATTTTTCGCCGATTGAATTTCATCGCAAAGTGAGGACCATGTATCGTTTCATTCGCGACCGAAAGCGGGGGGTTCGATGGTGCGACTGTACCCGCGAAGAAATTAGGATCTCGAAGGATCGACTTCCAGAAGAAGTTCCCACCTCTGCCTGCGTCTTTTTTCCCACCACTCCCCTCGTGGCAAAGCTTCCTAAAAGTCACGTCGCTTCTCCCTTTTCTTTCCCCGGAACTCTGCCCGTTGCCGTGGGGCGAGAGAACGGCGGGATAGAAAGTTGGTGCCGAGGAGAAAGAAGAACGAGGAAGAACGGTTGAAGGGCAAAGTAAAAATGTGGAAAGAGAAAAGTGGTGGTGCTCTCCCGTCGAAGTAGCGAAGGGATGAGAAGGAGAGAGAGAAAGATCGGAGAGACGAGAGGGTGGCACGCGACGAAGAGATACGCGGTGCGGTGTGCCGTTCCACGATGGTGTTCGGATACGTTCGGTTAAGTTCGTGGATTGTCGGCGGTCGATAGAGCAAACACGACCGCGCCCCAACCCCCCTAGGGGCTGAGATCGCGAGGGGGCTTGGCGAAGGTGGGCGCGCGTAGGTGCGAGCGGAGAGAACTTGCCGGAGGGGATGGAAACCACCCCATGACGGAATATCATAATTATTACAAGCGTTACGCTCTCGAGGGATTCGCGATGCAGCCTCTTACGCCTACAGCCACCTGCCGGAAGTGTGCTCGAGTTTAACGATTCGCCAGGACGGAACAATGCTCGCTCGAAAAATATTTCATTGCTCCGCGTATGCCGCGTATGCTCCCTTGATTGCCGGCGAGCCAATTTGTTCCGCGTGCGTTTTTGCATTTGA
This sequence comes from Nomada lathburiana, assembly GCA_963667235.1. Lineage (NCBI taxonomy): Eukaryota > Metazoa > Arthropoda > Insecta > Hymenoptera > Apidae > Nomada > Nomada lathburiana. The sequence goes on along the minus strand of OY763905.1, from coordinate 11,805,764 downwards.
CACGACGCGCTTATTGATTGGCCCGCGTCGCTTGATTACACAAGTAATCGGGTAGGAGAGCCGAGGGTCGTTTGCACGGTGGAACGAGACGGCGAAAGTTGCGGCCGACGCGAACTATCGTATTAGATCGGTGGAGAATTGTCCCGTTCGCCTGTCATAGTTTTGGAATATAGCCAAGCGAAACGAGTAACAAGAAGCTGGAAGCGTGCGAGCACAGCGGTGAGGAAAGTAACGATTCGTGTGCGCGTAGTGCCGGCGGATTCAGATTCCAGTGGTATTATACCGTCTCTAGTCAGCCGCGAGAGTTGATCGTAGGCAGCGGCTTACGCGCACACGCGCCGCGACTTAGAATACAATTCGTGCCAGGACTCGGTATTGTCAGTCACCATTCCGGACTGACGAACCGTTTTAGTTGGGGCAACATCTTGAGATCTTCCACGAGAGCACGGGAGAGAGGCAGAGGAAGGGAGAGATTTAGTAATTACGGGAAATTTTGCTTCTGCGCGTCGCCGCTTCGAGCTATGCACTCCGTATGTATGTTTTCGAAGCCGCACTTTTCATTGCAAAAGGGATTAGAGTTTCGCCGCATTCGTTACAATTCCAATCGTACATTTTTGAAGAAAAGGATGCTCGACTCCGGCATCTGGAATATTGCAACCCGCCGTGCCGTCCGATTCAAGAGGAGATATGCGTACAGTCATGGTGACGGTATTGATTTTTTTTTTCTTTTTTACTCTCGCTGGTATGGAATAATTAATACGTTATATTCATACGCGGCCTGTGCGTGGCGCACGGGATACCTTTCGAAATGTACACGCAATCGAAGATCCGCGTGGCGGTTCGGCGAGAATAATCGAGACAAGATCTTCGGCCCTCTTATCCGGTTGATCAGCATTGCGTTCTTCCTTTCTTCGGCACAAAAGACCGTAGCACGGTGACACGGTGTCGAGCCTTGAGAGAGGATAAGGCACTACCTGTTTCCTAGACACATGCGAAGGCACCGACTTCAAAGCATAATCTGTGCTCTCGCGTTTTCTCATTCTGCGACTCACCACCCTCCTCGTCTTCGTCTCCGTCTTGGATCAAGGCTATGAAGACGCGCGCGTTATGATCTGCTTCAACAGATTGGCGAGAAGATGACGCGAGCCGAGGCTGGCCTCTCTCAAAGAGCCCGATGAAAGCATCCGTTGGTATCGACGTCTTGTGTTTTCCTTGGTAAAGAGAGCGGAGAGTAGATAAGGCGCAAACAGAAAACAGAAAAAAGGAAACGAGAGAAGGAGAGGGGCAGCGTTAATGTTGGCCAGGGGTTAGGGGGTGGAGGTACGATGATAGCAAGCAAATGGGATTGCCTCTCAAATTCCTTCAGGGCTCGTGCCAAGGACGAGGAAAGATTTGAACTTGGAGGGCTGCGTTTCTCTGGCCTTGATAAAAGTACCTCGGCCGGCAGCACGGCCGAGGAAATTGTCACGGAATAATAAATCCAGCAAAATTTATTCTCGCCCGCAGTCTTTGATTCCTCGCTGCAAAACATCGCGGAAGCTCGCACAGAAGATTGATAGGGCCATCGACGATTCGCGTGCTGCAGTTGTCCGGGGACAGATAAAGCCGAACGTTTCTTGCCACCTTTTTCGCCCCGCTTCTCTATTCGTTCTATGAAACGCTCAACGGACTCTACTTGAAAGGGCCGGCTTCGATCAATGAAAATTCGCGTCAAGCTTTTCTAAGCAATCGCGGGGAAACGGGACGTGTCGCTGCGACGGAATTATCGGCGTGGAAATTGTTAAAAATGCCTCCCCCACGTAAATGTTGGTGTTCGGTGTGTTTAACCGGAGTTGCTCGCATTGCTGCGAGTCGAGTGCCGGTTGAATTTCTTGGTGGGAATAAAAGTGCAAAGTTTGTCACGACGCGAAAGCAGCAGGGCGAGGATCGTTACAGGCACGGCGACGATACGAATATGCAAAGCTTTCCGGGACGCATACTGCAAAGATGTTATTCGTTTCGACAGCACGACTTAAATACGCTTGAACGCAGCGGTTGAAACGGGATAGCCCGGGATACGTGCAGTTGAGGAAATCTTGCTTCGTGCTCAAGGAGACGATACGCAAAATGAGACTCGAACGGAAGTGATTCAAAGCTGGTACCTTTTCTTGCCTTTTCGAGAGTAGCTACATATGTACGCACGTAATACGAGACTGGTGATCTTTGCACCTTCGCTAGTGAAAAGGCCGGCTCGTCGTTATTTAGAACTGCATTGGAATTTCGATTATCATTGTTTAAGAACAAACGGTGTTCGACGAAGATGTGTATTCCCGTAGCGATACACCGGTACTTTATATTGCTCTATAGATTTAACGCTTTTTCTCGGAACACTCTTTTTGGTCGCGGACATAGAAAAAGGGAGTGGAGACATGCCGCAGGTGCGACTGAGAGGTCGCCGGTCGCATCTTCGGCCAGTCGACCAACCGGTTGTACGAGACACGTGGATCAAGCGGAAGCGACAGCGGACCACCGAGTAGTTTGTCGAGATCGAGTGCTGGGAACGTGTAAACGCGTCAGGGAAACGTGTACTGCTCATTAGCAAGTATGTGAACTTTTGTCAAGTTCCCGCTGGCTGGTCCCGCTAGTTGCTCTCCGTCTTGCCCAACCGACTGCGCACGACATCGATGCGTCGTTACCGACGAATTTTCTCGAGCTACTCATATTTTCGTAGGACTGCGTTAACGTTGGATTTCCTTTTTCGCCCGTGCCGTGATTCGAGCTACTGTCGCGTCTCTTTCTCTATCCGAAATGTATCCAGCGACACGGAACCTGTCGTCGAGCTTGAAAAATAGCTGCTTTCATTCGCGCGTCTGAATGTTCCGCGGTGTTTCGCCCTTTACGTGCCGCGACTGCGAGATGATTTCTCGCGAACAACGGCTCGCGCGGATTCTTCTCCCGCGTAATCGCGAAGCATTGTTATCAGCCACGGCGCGGACGTCTGAAAAGAAACGCGTGCTGTTCGATTTAATCCCTGTCGAGCGTGCGTCATCTCTCAGAGGGCCGCGACGTAGAAGCGAACCCGCGGACCGAGAGGCCTGTTTCACGTGCACGCATACGATCGTGCCAGCCCGTCCGTTCCTCCATGGAAACAAAAGCTGGAATATAGACGTAAAAGACAAAAAGAGGACGCAACGCGCAGAGAGGGTAGAAAAAATTCGCAACGTTTCACGGTTAGAGGAACGGTGGTCGTCCGAAATCGCGAAATCGTGCACATTTTTATTTCACTCGGTGATTCCAGGGCAAGTCAGTATAGCGCGCCGGTGTTGGTAGAGCTCGCGCGCGCTCGTTTGCCTCTATTTATGTCGCCCGGTCGACACTGTGTGTTATCACGGAGCGGTGTACGTGTGCGACGAGAACCACCGGCTCGCGTCCACGTGAGAGTGGTTGTGCGTACACGGGAGGAACCACACGGTGTTTGCAGAGTCGTCGGCAAACATTGTAATCCGGTAACACTCCGGCAGCCAGCGTGGATTGGTTGCGGCTCGATGGGTCGAGGGAGGGCCCAGCGGCGGCTGCCTAGGGAGGAAAGCGGATGCACGAGTGTGCGAGTCGTTGCTCGCGACTCTGCTGCATCCAACCCTGCCGGGGTTCGGTTTGAATACCCGGTTGTACCCCCGGTGCGCCTCTGATGGTGTATGGATCGCGTGGTACTTTGTGCACCAAGTGCCAGTCAGTCTGCGAATGAACGGACGAGCGAGCACATTCGTCCAAATCCGCTTCGAATTACGCGCTGAACATTAAAGCGAGTGCGACCTTGTCGGTAATGGAATTATACGGAACAGAGGCGAAATTATACCGCTGCCCGTTTTCCGCTTCCTTTTCCTTCGACCCTTCTCGGATATCCTTCCTCTGTGTCCCTCACGGCGGGGTCGGTGAAAATCTTTGCACGACGCGAGACGCGGTGCGACACGGGCTTGCCAATTTCACAGAATTATTAGAACCGTTTGTAGTTCCATCCTACCTCGGGAAGGAGATTGACACGTTAAATTAGCTTGGCTCGTACGGCTAGATATTTATAACTCGTCCGCGTCGGTTTCGTTGGAAACAACCGCCCCCTATCATCGACGTTGACGAAAGACAGCCGTCGGATGAGGTCGTATAACGCTTGACATTCCGTATTCATTGACTGAAGGATGGAGCAGCGGAACGAGCTCAAGTTCGTAGCAGCGTGAAGGAGGAGGATTACCGGCGGGTTAATCCGTCGGGGAAGACTCGACCGTAACTGCTCCTCCAGAGAGACCGTTCGCCCGGTTTCGTTACGAGCGTTCACGCCGAAATTGGCCGATTTATCGCGAGCCGCTGTTCAATCATAGATACGGGCGTGAACTTGATTATGAACTGTATAATCTGCTCGACGAACTTGTTCTATCCGCCGGAGTTTTATCAATGCCGGCGCGCCCCGATTCATGCAAAAATCGTGAATATTTTATGCACGCTGTCTCGGGAACTTGCAGCGGAATTAATGTTCAAGCGATAGGTTCGACAGAAACTTGCGAATAAGTTCGCCGTCCTGCCGTCGTGTTGCGAACGATGGTCTGGCGACACGTTGTCGTAACGATGAAATTAACGAGATTTGAATGGGAAAATAGGGAGGACACGGTCGGCAGGTTTTAGAGGGAAGCCGGAGTTTCTTCGAACTGGCTCGCTCGTTGGTCTGGCGGACTAAACGAATGGCCCGTCGTAATCGCAGCCCCTAAATGCACAACATTTGTTATCTTTAAACCGTGTCTGGGGGTAGGGATTGGTGCGGCTCGAATGGACCGGAAAGGGGAGGACGACGGGTCGCGTCGGTGGTGCGAGGTTGAGAGATGGATTAGCGAAATGATTACGTCAACCATTACCACCCTTCGCGCCATCGTAGACAGGAAACGATGAGTGAAATAATTTGACGGAAATTAAGCGGTTCGATGGCGAATTAATCCTTGGCAGGTATGAAAAAGCGAAACGGAAAAAAAGTGAGCGAACGCGAGGCGCAATATAGGGTTGACTCGTTATCGGTAAAATCAGAAGCCCGTCCTTTTGAAATGCACGCTACCCGACTAACTTACTATCGGCCAGATAGAGGGCGGAGGAAATGATTATTATCTTCGGATATATGCACGATGAATGAGGTGGCGGGAATATTCCGAGGGGTGATTTCGATGGATAATGACTTTGGACGGGGATGTAGGGATGGCGGAACGAAGGGAGATTCCACGTCGTATCACGAATATAAGATAGTTTGATGATTCTTTAAATAGATTGCAAATGACGCAGCTTCTCTCGAGCACGTAGTTCGAAAGCACTAAGAAAAAACCCCCATCTGACACCGTTGCTACACTATTATTATTTCGCCTTGTGCAATTTGTTGGATACGGAGGAAGAGACCCCTTTTGAAGGCAACGAAGAAAGACGTTTCATTGAAATTATTCAACTTTCTTTCCCTGGGACGACAGGCTTTGCCTTTGTAGCGAGATCAAAATCCGGGCAGAAATCTTACAATCTACAATCTAGCCACTTTAGTATATCTACGGTTAGTCGAGTGGGAGAAGAGGGAGAGAGTAAGACAGGGAGGGAGATGAAGAGGTCGTGCAAGAAATTGCATTTGCTCACCTTTTAGGTATTCATAAACCGAAGTCTCACTCCGTTTCTCTCGGTGAATGGCTCTCCTTCCAGCTGGTTCGGTACGATCATTAAAGATATGCACATATGTACATATCTACTTCCCTCGTCAATGCCGCGCGACCCATTTCCTTATCACGTCCAAGACGTCTTATCACATTGTGTCTCCCGGCGCGTTAATAGAAACTACGCTGACAAGGTTACTATGCACAGCATTGCTGGGGTTTCGATGTCACGACTACACGCGTGCATTTACATTATCGAGACAAACTCGCGACGAGTTTGCATCGATAATTAGCTCGCCCCTGATTACCAGTTAATTTACGCGTGCACGAGATCGGACATCCGATCTTCTGCGGTGGAAACAGGTTGGATTCAACTAGGTAGAATTACGCGTTCCGGACCTCTGATCCACGGGCAACGGAAACTTAGCATCTGTGCGAAACCAACGCGACAAAGTGGGTCGCGATAATCAGGACTCGACAGATGCAACCCGTTTTCGCAAAGGAAAACGCATCTATACACGCTATTTTCACAGGGGATAGACTCTCGGAGGTAGCGACTCGTTATTCGGTAATACGTTTATATGCATTCGCATCCTTTCATCCCGCGTTGAAACCTATGAATTGTCCGCGCTTCCTTGCTCCCGTGCCCCGTGACGAAATCCTTTTAACGGACCAACCGGATTATTGGTTTACTATCAAATCTGTATCCTCGATGCCATTATAACGAGCCGGATCGCTCCAGGCTGACGTACGATGTTTCACGAGAATCGCGCCTGCGACACGATTTATCATCGGCTTCTCTAACAAGTCGAACGCTTGCGAATCGCCGAGAATTTGAACAGTGAGCATCGAAATTCTGGCCACCCTTCTAGGAGTTCAGCCCCGGGGCAGAATCGATGTCTCATAAAAGGAGATAGAGGCGACGCCTCGCAGTGTCGGCCCGGGTATTTTATCGCGCTACATGTTTGGTTACAGCCACCGTTCCAGCCACAAATTTTTTTCCATTCAGGGCTTTCCTCCTCGTGTGCCGCATTATCTGGACGAAGCGATTCTGCCTGGTGGTTTTTCCCGGTTTCCTTCCGGCGGGGGTGGGAAAATCCGATTAGCGGGAAGGCCGGCCGAGTGCAACGGGTACATGTATATACGGGGGGTCTCTGCACGTAGACTTCGAAAAGTGACTGCGCGTTGGTGGCTTCCGAAGTAATGCAGTTCCTTCACCCTCGCCGCTTGTTTTCCACTGCACCACGGATGTTGTTTGCGTTCTCGGCCACCGATGACGTCAACTTCGTCCGCCGCAACGGCAGATATACGCCTTCGCTTGAATTTACGCGGACGTCGGCTGAACTGCGTGCCTCTCGACCATCTCCTGCTGTTCCCAGTTTCGCTCCCCCCATTTCCTTCCCTTTATTCCTTCGACTCGAGGACTCGTTCCTGCGCTCGATTTAACCCTCTCCGTGTTTCGCGTAGTACCGCGAAGTTTAAGTGGAGCTCTGTCAAATGTACGGCTGGTGGATAGATCGATTTCATTCGCGGTTCGGTTGTCCCCTTTTTGCCCCATGTCTCGGCGACGCGGCAATGAAACCGGAAAGCGCGTTTCGAGACGCGTCCCGGAATAGCGAAGATTATGCGGAGGGGATAAGAGCCCCGCGATGGTATTAGCGAGGGAATTTTCTATTCCACATTCCGCGAGTCCATTTTATCTTGAACTTCGTAATTCCGTACCGACAACCTTACGCCGCCCACGGTCACCGAAGAATTTACTATTATTTGAGCCACTATTAAAACACCTGGAAGTACGCCGCGCGGGAGAGATTTTCAAGTTTCTCGGAACTCCCGACGGTTGCCCTGAAATATAATAATGATGGGAGTTTTGAGGGTGCGTGGAAGGGTGAGGGGAAGGAAAAGATCGTCGCGACTCCCCTTCACCTGTACCGAGGGACTCGACTTCTAACGCTAACTCTCCAGCTTCCTGGAACGAGTACACAAACACATCTTAAAATTAACGCGCGCAGCGTGCTCGGCTGCACCTGTCTCTATACTTGGATACTTCGCAAACACACTCGACCCATTAACCGCTACATTTCCCGTAGACGGTCTCTCCTAGAGAATTGGTAACGTAACAAACGTGCTCGCCGCGTTGATACACCCACTCGGAGCGCCACAGAGTCATCCACGTCCTCGCCGCTACGCGACCCGCGCATCTCTTAAGTACACATTATCTATGCTACGGGATTTCTATTATCTACGATGCTGCTTCGCGATAAAACGGGCGAAAGGAGGCGAGAAGTAGAGCGTCGATTTTTCCCTTGATCGTCAACCGACATCGCGATGAACAAAGATCGTGACCACGGGATGAAACAACGCGAACTCGTTTCTGACGAACACCGGGGAGAAGTTAACACATTGAAGCCGCGACAATGTGCAATTTTCCTGTGCAGTTTGAGAATCCGTGCGGGTACGCTACCCCCTTTGTGCGAGCTAAGAGGATCGCTACGGATGCGCGAGTCTGCGAGATAATTCGTGCATTCCGGAGGCGGCAGCCTTAGAATAGAAAGGGGTAACGACGGTGGCTGGCAGAGGCCTCGACAAGGAGGAGAGGCGAACAAGGTGGATCGACGTCGGTGTGTACATGACACGACAGTGGATCTAACCAGCCTCGCCCCGTAATTGAATCACGCACCGCGTTGAGCAACCGTAAAACGTGGATTAAATACGACGCGTGTACCGGCAAACCTTGATTCGAGTTCCTCGAATTGCACCGATTCGCGAAGAACGCAGAGGATCGAGCAGAATCAAAGTTCGGATGCGTCGCAGTTCACCGCCGACGAGGAGCACGAGGGTTGATGGAAATCCGTCCACGAATTGAGACGTCGAGGAATTGAAAGCGGAATATATCGCCGCCGTTCGTTTTGCGAACGATCAAAATTTCATGAAATCTCGCGTCTCGTGATGCGAGGCTGGGCGTACGTTATTCGATTTTAATATCGACCCTGCCGCCTCGTCTCATTTGTATGTTGCAACGCTTTGAAGTTGAATCTCGTTTCCGATCGAGCCCCAATGGTCGAACAAGAGCACGCGCGACGAATCGACCGTACCAAAATCGCGCGGTTGATCGCCGCGATCGAAACGTATTTATAGACCCCCGATGAATCCGATTTGACTTGGCAAACTTGCCCCGTTGGTGCGCCGTTTTCAAGCCCGGCTAATTGCCGGGGACGGGATTTAACAGCGAAATTCGTTTGATGCTCGCCCCCCGCGTCAATTCTTCGTCCCGCCAGTTATGTTTGCCATTGCGTGCGAATTCTCCTCTCCTCTTTCTTTTTTCTATTCCCTCGTTCAATTCGTTGCGTCCGTTCCGCGGACGCGAATGTTCGCGTGCATCTGAATCCAATACACGTGGCCGTTGCGGTCACCCTCGCTTACGAGATCCTCGACTCGCTGCGATTTTGTTCATCGTTGCCGACAGAAATGCTGCAGGGGCCGGAGCCGGAGAGGAAGCCGGCTCGAGTCAGAAACGACGGGGGGGGGGAGAGTTTGATGAAACTCTGGAATAGCGGAATCGAAGGGCGGTTGTTGCAAATCGAATCGGTTTTACGGCCGCTTGAACCGCCACTGTTTCTGCTCGCGAGGACACGCTCGAGAGTTTTTGATTCCGTCAGATTACGTACATCGTCCAGCTTGATTTCCTTCTCTCGCGCGGCCCTTATCTCCGTTTCACTCCTGTCCGTTGAAAATCGTTACGAGCGCGTCCAAAGTGCAGCCCGCTCGTGCATTCGCGATTTAAGGGTGCACGACCACCGTGGACATATCGGTTAAGCGGTCGTAACGCAGGCTGGTCGACATTGTTACGGTGGGTCCGGTCAAAAATTCGGCTAGTTCGGCGTGAATTAGGCGGCTTTGCGTTCCGACAAACGCCATTTACATCGGCCCTGACGTTTGTCAGCCTGATGGATGCGAGTCGCAACCATGCGCAATCGTTTCGCGTCAGGTACGCGCTGAAAATTGTCATTTCATTTACGTCGCCGTTCCCTTATTTCTTGCGTTAACGTCGATCGTCGAAAGGGGTAACGCGATGCTTCAGCCTCCTCGGTCGTTTCACGGTGCCGATAGGTTTCGACGGGATTCCAGAGTGTCGAACGTTTATTGGTAGCTTCGGGGAATCGAAACGCGATTATACCTTCCAGTCCGCTGGCGATAGTTGTGCTCCACTCGACGAATCGATGTATGTACTTTGCGTTCCTTTGATCTCGAGACGTCAGCGTCGGAATTTACCGCGAACTGTCCCTCGGGACTTTAAGTTGAATCGCGCGTGTGCGCGAGCCATACCGGTCAAGCAAAGTTCCGTCGAGAAACGGCTACGGCATTATTTTAGCCCGCTGGTCCGTTGGGCGTTGCTTAAGCCACACCTGATACTATGCCGCTCGATTAAATGCCTGGCCCGATTCTCCTCGAAACTATATACGAATATATATGTACAGGTGCAATCGCAAGAACGCTAATCTATAAACGCTAATCGCTTTAGGTTGGTACAGCCGAGAAGTCGTTGCATAAAATCGTTAGTAATTAGCGAGGCGGCCGTCTCTGTCTCTAAACTCTGCAGTCTAGATGCTTCTGCTTGGCTTTCGAATAAAGAACGGGGCACGCCGTAATTCGACGGCTCCTGATATCCTGGAGAATGGAAGGGATACTGAAAATCCCAGCAAAGGAGATCTCCTCGGGGTTTTGGATGGCCCATCGACTTTCCGCGAACAAAGGCAACAAGGTTCCACGCGAATCTCGCATCAGAGCGTTAGTTACGTGCGTTAAAAATGATCTATCCCGGGTTTACCGATGAGCCAGAAGAGTTTGCGATCGGAGCTTACGGTTTACTGCAGTAATTAACAAAATTACTGTACCGCATAATGACGGTAATTATCGCCGTAATTCGCGATAATTGCTACGGCAATTACTGGACTCGAATCCCAAAGAGCAGCTAAAAGGTCGGCTGACAAGGTAGGCATCGATCCCGGCTCTTCCTTGGCCCCCCTACCCTCTGCCATTATCGATTTCATCGTAAGAAAATGAACGGGGAATTGTCTGGCTCGATGATATCTAATTGTCGCGTGGCCACGCAGGTGCTACGGAAAAAATTCTCAATATCTTCGGTGCATTTGTTCGATTTTAGTGGTCGCTCGAAGATGTTCCAGGGAGTACGATACAGTTGGAACTTGGACGCGACACGTTCACGTTCTCCTCTCGTTTTCCTTTCCAACTGTTTCCCGTCTTCCAAGCATTCTTTCGCGTCTCCGCACTTCGAGATGTCTGTCGTCGTCCAGAATTTCGAATAGTTCGCAGAAATCCAAGCTCTGTTTATTATTTAGAATTTAGACAGTTTCGAATGGCGAATCCGCTTCTGAACAGCGGAACTTCGCTGTCCCGGCGTTGCGAGGAGCGAACAGTTTCGCGTAACATTCGGTGGGCCCTGTCGCGCGTTCCGGCCAATTGACGAAGAAATTTCGGCCAACGGGGTGCAACGAAATTAATTGTTTATCCGAAAACAATGGGAGATCGGTGTGACGAATGTTCCAACGCGACCAGAGCAATTGTTGCAAGACCATGCCAGCGACAATTACCCCTGGAACAATGATTTTTTAATTTGTATACCGGATTCGAGGCGCAAAATTGGTCACGGGCTAGGCTCTTTGTCCGTAGACAAGAAGCGTGTTGTCGGTCGCGTCGAAGCCTTTTTTAAATATTCTGTATATAATTTAAATATTCGTCGAAATGCGGGAAAATAATTGTCGCTCTTTTCACTTCACCGGCGCGCCAATGTATTTAATTCCGGCGTCTATTATTGCGAACAACCAGCGCGATACACAGCCACGTGTACGCTAAAATGTCAAACGAGTAGTACAAAAGTGTATTCGCGTTCCGTTAAAGGGTGGAAGGGAAACGCGGTGCCACCTCGGGATTCTGGAATCGCTCGAAAGCTGCCCGCCGCCGCAAGAGCTGTATCGTTTTTGGAGAGAGGTCGATATTTATGGAGTTGGTCGAGTGGTTTCAATTTCTGCGTAGCTGGCGAGATACAGCAGCGGATCGGTTAACGCGAGTTTAATATCGCGTCCACCCCCGATTCGGATGAAAAGGTAGAGGCGAATGCTTAATTCTCGGAAATTTCGCTGACCCCGTCGATGGTTGTATTAGAATGACGGTAAATCGCTTGGGCGGATGCCGCGGATTTTCACGGTTCTGTCGTTGCTGCGTTAAACTCGGGCAAGTTTCGTTCCTGTCGCGCGCGTCGATGCTCGCCGTCGAGTTCGCTTCAATTGCGTTCCGCAGCCGTGAAACTGGCGAAAGATATACAATCTCGCGGGGGAATTTTCCCCGAGAACAACTGCTGCGCGATAAGTTCGTCAAACTACCGGCGATACTTCGGTTGCTCTAACTAAACCTATTGTTCGACCCGTTCGAACGCCTCCAATATTATTCCGTTTCTCCTCCGTTTTTTTCCCTTTGTCGGACCATGCTATTTTTCCCATGGTAATCATAAAGCTTCTGCCTCCTGAAGGGTCATGACGAATTTCCTTATGGCCCTTTTAACGAGCTCGATACAATGCGACGGATACTAGGATCTTATTGCTGGTACAATATGTATATGTAATCGAAAGATGGCATGACAGGTGGGGTTGATACATATTTCGCGATAGAGAGGGAAAATGTCCGGTTTAACGGATCCCAGAAAGCACGAATAAATCACGTCCCGGTGGGTTCCCTCCCCCCCTTCCCTTTCGTTGAACTGACATCACCGAGGGATGGCACAGGGGGATAGCAGCGAGGACATGCCGTGCACGTACTGGGCGCGTCAAAAGTAATGGCCAATGTCTGTCAGGCGGGCTGATTGTCTAGCTCGCCGCGGGTTAGGGCGATGAAAAAAATCGACGGGCACGTTTGCGTATGGAAATTTTTCAGTTTCGCCACGCGCGTAGTTTCTCTCTCCTTCCACAAAAGTTTTGGTCGCGGTGGTCACGGCGTCGCGACGTTTCCCCGCGTGTCGTCGTCCGAGATGAAGATGCGAGAGGTGAGATGGAAAAGAAGAGCACCGCTCACAATTCTACCGTTGCGGGGTAGTCGTGCCGAATTTCCGCGCTGCCAGCCGAGATCTGGGGTACGCTCTCGAGTAATACATTCCCACGTGGACACGAGAGTCTGCGTTGCGAGTCGCGAGTGCGATTCCGTGCATGCGCCACCGGCAAACAAATGCATTTCCCAGGACGTGATGTCTCGCCCGTTCGAATTTCCACGTAAATCCGTGTCGCCGCTCCTCGCCGGTGCCATCGAACAGTAACATCCGTTGTCTGACTTTAATGGAAACCTTTAACGCACTGTCCCGACGCTTCGGCTTATAAAATAACCCTTGCGAAATCGTTGAATCACCGTGGACCCGATGAGACTGCGCAACGTTTATATTTGAACCCGCGGGGTCCACGTTGAAACACAGCGGGCCGCGGACGGAGCCACCGCGATTCCACCGAATCCTGGCCATTCTCGCAGCTTAATGGATGTTTCTCTTAATTCCTTCGCTTTAACAGCCCCTTCCGCGGCGAACGAAATTTACGACGCTGCCGGCGTGCCAGACCGATAGGAGCGAACGCGTTTATCGCCCTTTGTGCTGGCGTTTATTCGATTTTCCGACGACACAGAATGAACGCGTGTATGCGAATTTCGAAAATTTTCGGCGCACGTGAACGCCAAGCAGAGTGGCTCGTTTCGTTCTCCCGTGCCTATGTATCGGGGGGACGGAAACTCCGATTGGCGGATCGATAGGTTACATTTTCACCGAGTCGAGAGCTCTACGTTACGGGCCGATTCGTAAATGTCGATACCGCGGCGCGAAAGCTTTTCCTCCTTCGTTCCCGCGGACCGTGATCCCTTAATTTGAAAGCGCAGAAATCGTCGCGTCGCGTGCACGCCGTCGAAAAAACAAAAAAATTGCTGCTCGACGACGGATCGACGCCGCGATAATATTTCCGGCCGGCACGTGGAATTGCACGTGAACGAGCAACGGCCAGCTAAATAACGACGTTTACGCGGCAACATTTCCCGGCTCGGTCGCGACAAATTGTTCCATTAAAAAGTTAACGTCACGAGGATAAACCGACCGGCTCCACCCGTTCCCCCCCGGATGCCGCTTTCATATTTTTCAACTAGAGCCCTATTCGCGCCGCCCCAGGAACTTTGTATATTCTGTTTCGGAATAGCTGTCCTCCGCGTCCTTAATAGCTTCGCAAATATCGTGCCACTAGGCATCGTCGCACAGATGCGAGCGTAAAACGTGAAAGGGTACAATTATCGAAGCGGAGTTCGGTACGCGAGTGAATTGCATTCGGCTAATCGCTCGTGCGAGACTGCTCAATGTGTACACCGTACGTACATTTACTCGCGTTAGGAAAGCTTGGGAAGGTTAGCTCGATCGATTCTCAGATCCACAGAACGGTCGGGAGAAAACGCCAGAAGCACTGTATCCGCTGGCAACGATATTCGGGATACCGGTGCACACGATTCAACGGCCGAGCCGGTGGTGGTTGTTTCGGGTGCAGGTGAACGCGCAGACAACCGGATACTTATCGCGCTGCCCCGGAAGATAAGGGGGTATGCGAAATAGCCACGTGCTATTCACGATAACGGTCATTATTGTTTCCAATCGCGCGGTGGTCGAACGCCGGCGATCGACAAGCGCGGCCTGTCATGCGAAATTAATCCAGATCGGTCCGCCATTCTGTACGCGCAGCCACGGCATTCCAAACCGGACGGGGCGTCGCGACGCGAACACCTTTGAATCGGATTCGTTCTAGCCGGTGCACGGGTATCGAGGTGACGAACGATGCCCGAGCACGGAAAATAATGGACAGGTCAACCGAGACCGGCCAGTATTGGCTTACCGCGTTCATTTGCATCGTAATGATGCTGAAGTGTCAGTGCTGTCAGGCGCACGATAACACGACGCGGCGAGGCGCGGCGCAGACCGGCCGACAGGGTCTGTGCAGACGAGAGACAGAGGCGAGAGGATGAAACCGGGTTGAAGGGGTGGAGCGATTTCGCGGTCGACTAAACAAATTATCGCATTTCGATATCGCATTTCCGCTCATAAAGCGGCGGTCGCTACCCCTAACTGAAATTTATGCCGTGCCCGTATCTGAAATCGCGCTGCCCGCTCCGCGGAACGATGGCCTGCGGGAAATAAGCCGAAGGGAAAGTTGGAAGAGTGTGCTCGTCGGTATTTGGGTGAAATCTGGTGGCGCGTGCGGGCGATACGAGGCGCGTCGGACGATGAAACTGTTCGAAGCTTGGGCATTTTGGAGCGTCGAACCGCGATAGCCGTTGATAAGTGGGCGGTGAGCGTCGACAGTGACAAGGGTTGCACGATTCAAACACCTGAGCGTACCTGCTAACGCGAATGGCCCAATTAATCGCGAGGAATGCATAAACTTGTTAAGGAACGTTGGGGTGGGACGCGCGGCGCGAGTGCGTGTTGCTATGCCAGGTGCGTGCTGGTATTCGCGTGAAAGGGTTGGCTTCGTTTTTTCGACGCGAGTTGTGAAAATACGTGCGCACAGTGGGGCAAGAAAGTATTCGTGCAGTGCATCGGTACATATTTCGGGGAAGAAAATCTTCGTTTCCTTTCATACGTGCATACGCGAGCACTTGGTCGATCGTTTAAAACCGTTGTCGATAGAATTTCCGATTGGACGTAAAACGAGAGGTGATCGCGCACCGGGCTGATTTATCTAGAAGGTGATCAATGTATCGATGTACACGGCACGATGCCTAAACTTGTAATTAATTGCACACGATTAATACGTCGCGCGTGCAGCGGAAGTGACTTGCGCATCGTCGATGCACCGACACACGCTACGTTCCTGGCAACGACCCCTGACCCGGGACAACTCCGCCGGTGCAGTGACGTTGCGGCGTGACGTCACCGAGGGCATCTGTGACGTCAAGAGGGTGCGGACCGTTGAAGTGGGGACAATCTCATCCAGGTGAAACATTTTGCGAATCGGGTCAAGTCGCTCGCCTCTCGTTCCCTCTCTCCTTCATCGAGTCTTCCCCGATGCAACGTGACCCGTGGTCCGTGGCTTCTCGACCACAATTTTCTTCCGCCTCTCGTCGGTTCTTCGAGAGATTTCATCGTTCGAGTATCGAGCGGCACTTTTTTTTTTTTTATAAACGTACCACCGCGGTTTTGCCTTTCCGCAATATTTCTGCCGGTTAGCCGGGCGTCTTTTCAGCGGACAAGTACGTATCTCGAATCGGTATGCGGGCATAGCAACCGAGCAAACGGAATAGAAGTACTTGTACGTACGCGTTATCGTAGCGGCGGGTGAATCGATCGTCCTCAAGGCGCATTCAAGTATTACAATTCGACGGGGTGAATTCTGTCGTGCTTTCTCGACACATTCGATTCTCGTCTCGCATACGCGGAGCATCATCCCCGTTGATCGTTTCGAGACAATAACGGGATCATTTTTATCCGATGTTTCGTTAAGTTTCACTCCGCCCGACGACGTTCCGCCATTTTAAGCCGCCACTCTTTTTTTCCTCTATTCTCTCCTTTGTTTTTTGGATCAATAACGGAGCCTGACCCGGCTGGCTAGAGCGGGTCAAGTGGCCATCCGCGGTTGTAAAGCCTGGATACTTCGGTGCACCGAATGCCGGGTAATATTAGCGAGCTAGTTTGGGCTAGACTCGGGCGAGGAATTGCCGAGTCAGCTCATCGAGATCGCGCTTTGTTCCGCCTCGGCGAGCTCGACGCGCATCGGAGGGCCATCCACCGTTTTGCATTCGGCTTAACCGGGTCCGCCGCCGCACTTTGTCTTATCCGCCCGTCCGCTCTTCTCTATCGTTCGAGCGTCTCGGGCTGGAAATTCATTGCTCCGCCGCGAAACTCTTTGAACAGGGTTCGGAGCGTTTCCCTTCGAACACGCGACTCCGAAAAAGCACACTTTGTCCGCCAACGACCACCGTCGCGATCGGCTCGACGTCGAATATTGGAGGACGCGGGGCAAGATTCGCGATTGCTCGTGGAACTTGGTCGCGCGCAGCGGTCTTCAGGCGCGACAAGAAACCACCGACGACCGACCTGCATAGCTGCATTCCGGTTTTTGTCGCGCGTTCGGTTCGCGACCGCGATCCTCCGAGCCGCAGCCGCGCCCGGTCGCGTAATTGTTTGACCCGCCGCGGCGCGTGGAACCTACGCTCGCGTTTTGCGACCGTTTCGTACTCGGCATTTGCATGTTAAACGCTCTCGTTATCTTCGCTCCGGAGTTGCCCGGCTCGCGCCTCACTTTTTTTACCTCGGCGAACTTTCGAAGTGGAATGTTAATGCCGGCCCGCCGCTGCCGGTGACGGCTTGTTAGCGCCGCGTGGATTTTCCACGGGCTGATTGCGGTCATTCTCTGCTTTGGCCAATCGTTTCGATTATTATTATGCTAATATTGGGCGGAGAAGTTTGTGGAGGGACGCCGCTGTATATTGAGTCGAGACGAAATCTTTGGAAAATTAACCCCGGTGTTTCCTTCGAACAGTTTGCTCTACGTTTTTGCAAACCGTATTTGCTGTCAGATGAGGAACAGAAGGATAAGAAACACGGTAACGCTGTTGGCCAGTTCCGGCTGCGCTGAAAGAGCCATGGATGACGTCGATCATTGATAATCGATGTGTTATTGCGTGACGTGACTCCGGGACAGCGATACGAGTTTAATCGAGCGAGGAGTGACGTCGCCGGCCTAAAGTGGTACAGGTACAACGTACAAGGGTGGAAGACGTCGCGTCGGCGACGTCGAACGAGGCGGAACGTTTTCAGGTCGCTCTCTCGTTCACGTAACACGCTGTGTCTCCTTGCTGGGGAGCAATCTGACGAAGGGGCGACTATAAAAGGGGCGAAAGGGAGGGTGGTTGAATCGGCATCGACCAACAGAGACACGAGGAAGCGCGGTGCCGGACGAGATGAATGTGCTCGCCGCGACACCACGCTCCCCTGGAAGAAAAGCAGCGGACAAATCGGTAGGGCGAGGTGCAGTGGTTCCACGCTGCGCTACGAAGACCTTTGGGCGATAATTTCTAAAGAAATTTCTGCCCGTTCTGGACCGTTAAGCTGCCGCCGCGATGGCCCCGGTTTCTCGTTAATCATAGTAATCTTGTTCGCATTTAATAAATTGCAGGGCGGCCGAGGCTAGTCGTCGAGCCCCGATAATGAATCACAACAATGCATCGCGTGGCTAATGAATCATCTTAGCTTTTCCTCGGTTCCCTTTATTCGACAGCAAGAACATTGGCGCCTCCTCCATCATCGCGGCCCGCCGGGACCGCGGAAGAATCGGCACCCGAACCGTGGGGGAGGGATGAAAAATGACAGGTGCAGCTGACGACACGTCGAGGCCTTACTAATTACGCCGAGCCCGGCGCCGACGTTGTCTCGCGCGAAGTCTTTGGTCAGGCTGGTCAGCGGTGCCGTCATTCCGTGGGACATTTTTCAGCCGCCGCGAACGAATCGTCGCAGGGGTAACCGAACGCGACGAGAAAATCGACGTCGGTTGTTTTCACGGGATCGTTGTCTCGCGAGCTCGGCGACGGTGGACAACTTTGAACCCCGCGGCCGGCTGGCTGGTGATTCTCGCAAAGCGCATACCAGGAGCATCTCTGTAATCCGAGCGGCGCCTCGTAACGCTTTGAACCGTCTTTCGTTTCGACGCTGGTAAGCCACGAAGCCGCGACGCGACGCACCGAATTAATGCCCTTTGACGATTCCCCTCTCGACGAAACGGGACCGACGGAAACCATGCAGGAGAGTGCCATCGTAACACCGCGTCGGTGAGCGAAAAAGCAGCCCGGGGGGAAAAAAGGGGAAATGGTACGCGGCAGCTGAAACGTTGGCTATTCGATGCGGGCTGCGTTTACGCGGGACAGCTTCGCGCCGGACGTTACGTAATTACGGAACAACGAAATCGCGCGGACCCGGACGACCGGTCCCGCCGGCTGAACTAGCTGTATCGGTATTAATTAAAAATTGAAGTTTTCCGCTGACTCCGCTGGCGTCAGCTCCGGTGAAAAGGTCTGGCACCGCGTGTCCCGAAAGCTCGATAAAGCGGGCGCTGTTTGGCCGTTGCACAGCACGACGGTTATTGCACGATACTTTTGTATCTTTATCACTTTTTGCATCCTAGACAAGCGGGAAATTCTTGAATGATCTGATCGCGGGGAGACTCGGCGATATCGACATCTGCACGGAAATCGACGACGGGCGAAGGGAAACGGAAACGCGACTGGATAATGTAGCAGCCAGTGCCGTTTGAACCGTGTGCCGTTAAGAATCGCCGGCTAATTAAATTCTTAGGGAAACGGGGTCCGACTCCGATTCGCCGCGGCGAGGAGCGGAATTGTGCGCGGAAGACGGTTTGTTCGTGTTACCGGTGTTCAAACAACAGGATCAAAGTTATCTAATTACGGAGAGCAGCAACGATACGGGAGGAAAGGGCTGGGTGGGGGTGTGGGCCAGTGGACGAGAAGAAGCTGAAAAGTTCAGCGAGGCGCTCTCTGCTGGAGTAGTTTTCTTCTTAAAATAATACGACTTTTGCGAGAAGTCGAGCGGTAGTTTCTCGTAATCGTACACGTGCCCCTCGATGTTTCCACGACACGGCATGCCGCGGCATTGCGGTAGACGAACGCCCTTGCCTTGGAACTCGATCAACATTCGAATCGTGCTTCTAATGCCCTCCTCGTTTTCCGGTCAAATTGCTTTTGCAGTTCGGATCGATCGGACTATCTTGTCCATTCAGCTTCGATTATCCCTCGCTGCCAACGGGAGATTCGAGCGACGGGACACGCGGACCGCTCGATGTAGAATTTCGCGGTGAAGACGAGCATTAATGACCGCCAGTGTTTTAATAACTCGCGAGGCACCTTGCGCGATACACGCCCAGAGCCACGCCATGCCGCAGTTACCTCGATATCGGATTAAAGGTACGCCAAGGGGCCAGCAGGTTGAGAGATACTACCGTTACCGGGCTATGCTTACCTTTGCCGGAATGTAATCTAGGAGGTATGCGAGCTCGTGTGTAACGCAGCCACGTAGGAAGCTAGCGGACACTTCGACGTGTCCGCTACGATATAGTAATCTCCTTTTTTTTCAGCCTCGTTCAGCTTTCGCAATGATATAGTAACGATTACGCTCTCGCGATAATATTTCGAGCAGAATTTCAGCCGGATGGCGGATCGGCCGAAATCACGGATAGCGCGTTATCGAATTTAACAGATGGAATATTAACGGGGCTTACGCCGCCGCGAGTGCATTATTAATTTGGCAAACCGCGACGGCTCGTGCACAATAACTGTTTATAATTTAATATGATTCCGTATCGGACGCAGGGGAGCGAGATTGTTTTAATGCGAGCCCAGGAGAAAAGGTACGCGGGGAATTCGACGGTAAACTCCCAGAGGCAGACGAAACTCGCTTCACTTGGAGATACCGCTGGTATTATCTGTGCGTGCCCGGCGCCACGTGTGCCAGATATCTTTGTCAACATTTGTCGCCTGGATTGGACGCACGAGATGCACTCTTTGGCGGAAAGCGTAGAAGCTGTGGGTGTCTCGAGCCCGCGCGAAAAAACCGATCCGAGCCGAACGAGAAAGTTCGGCGCCTTGATTGCGAGGGTATCGCGATTATGATAGCGGCAAGTAAGACGGAGGAATAGCTTGCAGCTGGTTTCGGGAAACTTTTCCGCGATAAAGGTCTACAGCCTTGGAGCGGGCACTTTTCTCGTTTCGCGAAACGACGGATAGTACGGAATCGGGCATTCTACAGGTGAAAAGTACACCTTCCGCGCTCGTACCTTTGGACGAACATCGACATTGTTATCTCCTCCGGCGAAAATCGGAGAAAGATGGGGGCGAAGCAACGAGTCGAAGAACTTTCAAACGACGACAAGTTCCCTCGCCGCTCTTTTATTTCTTATTTCGCGAACTACTGCGATTAAACGAGCATCGGCCGTGCTGAAACGATGCACTCGAACCTCGATCCTCGATCCTCGATCCTCGAACGCTTCGAAACGCTCTTGCACAACGGAGGGAACCGCGACCCTGCGTGTCGACGAGAGAAATTCGGTCGCCCAAAAAATATTGTCCAGAGAGACCCTGTCGGCTTCCGCTTCCACTTCCACTTCGTCGCCGTCCCGAAACCACGAGCGCTGCCAGACATTGGATCGCAATAAAATTGTACACCGAATTGTTCCACCGAAATTCCATCGATTCCATGGATACATCGCGGACGATGACTCCATCCCCCTTGACCGACAGCGACGCGTGTACAGTCGACTCTTGGTCGTCTCGATTGCGCAAAGTAACCCGCGTATTTCTTACGGCCGCCCGCTCGACAGTCACTTCTAATCGATTCATTACAATAAATTCTCTAATTTATTAGAGAAGGAGGGATCCCCCTCGTACTCGGAAATTCGAAATAGCGTGGGTGCAATCGAAGAGGACATATTTATCCCTCGTATGGCATTTCTCCTTGTCACGTGTCGATTTAGTGGCGCTCGGGCACCAGATGCCCTCTTGCTGTAACGACCTACTTGGTCGCAATATGAGTCACTCGATTGTTGCGGCAAATGCTCTCGATTTTCACGTGCTTCTCCGCCGACGCAACGCAACCATTGTTTCCTCGGCCGCTTATCCCTACGGGATAACTCATTGTCAACGTAACCGATATACATGTACGTATATACCGTCCCGGTGCAAATCTTCGTTTCCCCTGTCGACCACTTGGTCCCCTTTCTTCGTCACGTACCGGGGCGCAGCTTTACGAGCTTTATGGCCCGTACAGCGGGAGCGGGTCATCCGACTTTTACGAGGCTTGTTTAAAGATTGCTCTCGTCTTCCCTATTCTCTTAGGATACGAACGCTCGCAAGTTCGAACGAACGAAGACTCTCTCGCAATCGCCGTGACCCTCGAAATAATCATGGATAGGTGCATGGGAACAGGTGTGTCGAGAAACGGGGAATTCTCGAGGGAAAAACAATTCGTGTTTAATTGCGCGGCATCTTGTCGATGCGATGCAACAATTTTTTTTTCCGCGTAGGATGTTCGCCCCCCTGAACCTCCATTTCGTTTGTCGTCGGTGAAACCGTCCGTTCGCTGAAACATGAAATCGCGTTCCGTCGAGCACCAACGTAATTTCCTACGTGCCTTTTGCGCCACCGCGACCGGAAACGCGGAACAAACAACAATGAAACCCACCTAGACGAAGCGTTCGGGTCCCCCGTTCTTTTGTTGGAAGACGTAGACGCGTCTTTCCGCTGGCGAAAAAGTGGAAATTAGATCGGAGACGGGGCCGTTCGGCCGGCATTGTATCGACGATGCGCGAGGCACGCGAGAGCAGAAATAAACTAGGACGGCGCGGAAGTTTGCTCATTGAATTCCGCCACCTCTCGATGGATTAGTTTTCTCTTGGCGCGAGGACACGAGCCCAACGAATCTCTGTCTCCGCTGTCGAAAACAGGTACGAAAGCTTTTACAGTACGCGCGGGCACAAATGTTAGGCTCGACGAGGTTCCACGCACGGAGAGCTCTTTCAGGGGTGTTGAACGGGTTCGGCGTTTGGCGTTGCATTGCCGGGGTCGCGAGTGCTGAAATACTCGAAAATACCCGAGCTATGGTGGGTTAAGTTTCGCCACGCCCCCATTCTTGTTGCTCGTCGACGCTTTCGCGCTTACGGCTGTTCCGAGGAGGGCAGAAGTGTTTGGACCAGCACCCGAGCCGCGAAACAGATATACGAGCCGGCTCGGTAATTAAGGAGGAAAGGTGGGCAGGTCCTCCCGACAGAGGAAACTCGCGTTTCTCGCAGAAACGCGCACCTGCCAGCTTCGCCGCTGTCGGCAGACGTTCCGTACCACTGTCCTTTCTTCTTTTTTCACTCTCCCTGTTTTCCCTTGTAACCCGTCGCAAGAGAACTCTGAAGTTATCCTAACTAAATCCAACCATAACTCGAAGCTATCCCACAAGCGTAGCCCGCGTCTAACCCGAACTTGACTCGAGTAAAAGCTAACCCAAACTCAAATCTAACTCGGATACAACTCAAGCATAACTCAAAGCTAATCCGAGCGCAACACAAATCTAACACACAAGTTCAACCGCGATATTTCCCGGTGTTTCTCTCCCGGCGAGTTCTATAAGAAATTCCTCGCGTCTCCTACAATGTGTCCGTGCCTCGCGACGAATCTTCCACGTTCTCGATTTCTCCTTTTACCTTTCCGATTCCGTGCTCCGATTTCCGTCTACCCCTCCCCTGTTCTTCAGTCCGCCTTAATCCGCAACGATATCGTCGATGCTGATCCCCAAACGTGTTTCGAATCGTCGGGACTCCGGCGAGGAGATTATCCGTTCCGCGATATCAAATGAGGGGAAAAAATGTTGTAAGCGGAGAAAGGAGAGCACGAGTAGGGTAGCTTTCCCGTGATTCCGCTGTATGAAGCTTCGCCTCGCTGATAAATCGCCTTTATCGCCAGACTTTGACAAAGTTGAGAGAACGCGCGCGATGTGCTTACGTAAAAGGGAAGAAAAGCGTTCTTTGGCAGCCAGTCGGGGACAGATACGGGGGCCAGAGCGAGCTGACTCGGCTTGCAAATGGAAGCCGGTTGCAATGGAATGTTGACCGCCTGCATTGACCTAGGCGAAGAGCGGTAACTTATGCGATGCAAGTGGACGAAAAGAAATGCACCGACTCTGCGAGAAGTATGACGGAGGATTTCACGAGACACGCCGTTCGTTTCGCCATTTTCTCAGGTGATGCACGAAAAAAAGGTCGCGTCGTGGAGCGCGACCGTTTAACAGGCCCGTCCGAACAAGGAACGCGGTGCTCAGGGGTGCGCATCATACGACGGTAGACACATTGATCGATGGACGAGGGTGCGGTAGTGGGGATGCCGAAAACTAATGGTACGAAGATAAATTAATACCGTGGAATTTCTGGGAGTTAGAGGTAAACTCGTGGTCGAGTCGGGAGTTCTGTCGCTCGTTCACCCCTGCTGTTCCTCTTTCGTTTTCTCTGTCTCCTCGACCTCCTCCCCTGCTCGACGAACCAGTCTCCAACTCCGGTCTCCACGAAGCATGGATCACCGGCGAAGCCCTTCCGAATCGAATTGCAGCCAACTCCGGGAGACGCGGATATCGCGTCTGGCTGTGTCCGGTGCCTTCCAGTTACGACACTGTTGCGAACTCTTCCGCCCACCGAGTTGGATAACTTCGGATTCCATTCGACCGGCTAATAAAGCTGGTTATCCTGGCAACGCATTAATCGGTCGCGAAAAATAGAACGCGCAGCGGACGGGTGGAAATATTTCAGAGTCGCGATTAATTGCTCGTACCGCGTACGTCGGTAACTGACGTTCGCATTTCCGAGGGTCGATGACGCGTCTTCTGTCGCGTCGGCAAAAAGTCGGGGCACTGTCGCGAGGAAGATAGCCCAGAAAAAGTTCGTCTCAAAGACAATGACAAACGACATTACCAGGACCGGTACATAACTATGGGGAACAAACTCTCCAAGTCGTCGCGTCGTCTTCTTTCGTCCCGAAGACTTGGTGCGAGTTCAAGGAGTCGACCAATCGCGGGGCCCCGTTGTTGATCGAACACGGGTACGCGGGCGTCGGGAATGAGAAGGAGAGAATGAAAGGGGGGAACAACGGAAAGGAAGAAGAAAATCGGTGGGACGCGAAGACCGTCGTCGAATCTCGTTAATCCTATTGGCCGGTAGTCCTTTGTGGCGCGGTTTGGAATTAAATTTCCGGTTTCACGGAATCCGGAAAATCCTTTGGCGATTGTCGGGTCGACGGTAATTCGATCAGCAATCATACGTACCTCGAGTCACCGAGACTCCTGTCCGTTTCTGCGACGGAGTTTCGACACGCGTCCATCGGTCGAGATGGTCGGCAAACGTTAATGAACGTCGCTCGAATCGATACTATACTTCGCGCGCGGATATTAATGGTGTCGGCGTACACCGTGAAGATCCTTCCCGTCCATAAACGAACGTATTCCAATTCAAGCGAGCCTGGAACCTCGTCGTAAGACTAACGAGCCGAGCAGTCGACATTAATTCAGCCCGATCGAAGCATTATAAAATTGGCGTTTATAAATGGCGCTCAAGGTACACCTATGTTAATTTCCGCGTATTCGACCGCATACGGGCATGCACGAGTCGTGTCGTGCCGCGTCGCGTCGCGTCGCGGGGTCGGTGCAGTTTCATGGTTATTTCACTGGGCTGCGCGTCGCCTCTGCGTGACGGTCGCACTTTTCTCAGTAGCACATGAGCCGAGCAGCGAGACGCACGTTCGCCGCACGAAATCCTCGGTTCGAGCGCACGAGTGGCAAGGTACGAGGGTGTAGCCGGTTGGAGGTGGCCGTTCATTTGCATTCCTCTGCTTTCGTTCGCCTCGAGCTCCATTTCCCATTTCCGGCCGCGTCGAGCGTCGAAATGAGACGCTCGTTCGAGCCCCCTGGCACTCTTTCCTCCCGCTCCCCTCACAGCCCTTGAACGTTCTTCGTCTTCGTTATCGAGCTTCCTTCCGTGCTCTAATCATTTTTCCGACGTTCGGCCTTCGCTTTCGGTTACTCCGGATCCATCCAACCTACGTGCACGTCAGCCGATTTCGGCCGGGGTAACGCGATAACCGTTCGGGTCGATTCGTTGCCGGCACAGTGGCCGTGTCAACGGGTAAATAACGCTGGACCCCCGCGGGACGAATTGTTTTTATCGCGAGAGCATCCGGAGACGTACGGTTTCTTGGGTCGAATTTCGCGACGGGGCTAAGTCGTGGAAACAGTGCACGAATACGGGCGAATCGGGTAAACAAAATTATCCGGAACGTGGTGCTCCGTGCCCGGAATATACGTAGATTTAGAGCGTTCTCTTCGATCGGAGAGTCCAGAATTCGCCCGTGCACCGAAATCTTCGGCAGCCCCGACAGACGGCTCTTCTCGTGGTCGCGTGCACACCGCGCCGCGAATAATTCCTTCGATGCTCTTCCCCCAAGAGGCGGAACAATATTTTGGTAAGCAGCTCCCTTGTTCCCCGCCGAGCCGACTCGTCGACGCACTCGTGGTTCGCCTGAGCGAGCTCGAAGCCGAACAGGGTTGCGCCAAGATTCGCGTATTTCTGTTCACGTAAGAGGCAATGCTCGTTTTTCCCATCAAAATATTGCCGCCGTTGTTCGAATTTCGTACCGACGAGCTCGATGAACCCGATTTTCAAACTTTGAATCCAGCATAGAGACGTGTTTTTGTTCGCTCGATCGGCCGGGGATTGGACTGCTGATAGGAAACAGAGAGAAAGCTATTTCCGTGAGAGATAAAAAAAAAATTGCCAATGCTACGTGCGGCGGTGTTCCAGATGAACTTCGGCGTTTGATGGTATTTGCACGTGTTGTGCCGACAGAAAATAATGGCCCGAAGGACCAGCCGATCGAACGCGTCGAGCAACGATTTAGACTCGAAGATCGCGGATAGAAGACTTGTCCTACAAGAGATTACACGTTAGCAATCTGCGTCGAAGATGTTCCGCCGAGAGGAAAATCATTCATCGCCGAACAGGCGTTCCTGCGTCTAATCGATATCCGGTAGGAGATGATTTCGGGCGAAACGAATTTTGCCAACTTCGAAATCTTCGTCAATTGAGAACAAAAACGATCGTATAGCCATTCTACCGCGAAGAGACCTCAAGACCATCACTGGGTCAAGACGCTGACCACGAAAATAGCCTAGTCCGCAAAGTCTCAACAATGATAGCAGTGGAATCGCAGGCAGGGAACGGGTCGCCGGGAGAAACCGGGTCGTCGCAGAGTCATTGGACTGCAGAATTCGGGAAACCCAGCGAGTCAAAGTCAGTCCCCGAAACGCGTACGCCTTTGAACGCGGAGCTAGCCCAGGGCAGTTGGTACCGGGCTGGTACCGTCCAGAGGGACATCGATTTCCTGCCGAGCAATTCGATGCTCGTACACAGGCCAACGCACACAGGCGCCGTCGACGTAGGCGCGACGGGAGCCGATGCACCGTCGGTCAGCAGACCGACTGTATGTTCGCGCGAACCTTCGCGTGCATCATTAGCTGAGCGTCGCGACGCGACGCGACGCGTGTTCGGGCTACCGTGTGGCCGCGCACGTACGAGCGCCGACTAATATCCCTCGCCTGATAGATTTATCTAAAATTAGAGCTGCCGTCCGATCAGCCAGCTCGCTCGCGTTCACCTACAGACTGGGAGTATAATTAGAGCCGACTACTTCCGACCTGACATCGACGATTCGCGCTATCTTTAGACCAAGGTAAAGAACCCCCGCGGTCCGAATCCTTGCGACTTTTGCTATCGATCTCCTCGTCGAAGCTGGGAGCGGTCAAGCGGATGCTCTTTCGAAACGTTTCGGCTGAACCACTCTGCGACCACTTTACCACCAACATGTTCATCTCGCCCGAGGGTGGAGGGGGCGCGAGGTTGATTTAAGCAGGATTCTTTCGATTCCGATGTCGTTCTTTAATCCACGAACGTGCGACGAAATTGCGAGGGACCTCCACGAGCGGGTGAAGACGATCGAATCGAAGCACGGACAAAGGGGTAAATCTTTGGGGATCAATGTCGTTTTCCCAATTCTTTTGCTCGAGTAAAAGTGGACGTGTCCTCGAGCGTCGCGAAATCTGTGCACTTTTAACGAGACCGCGTCTTTCATTGACGGATATCGGTTGAATTATATTGCCGTGACATTTATATTAAACTCTGAAAAACTATCGATCGATTCGCAGCATATGCATCGCGGGCCCTTTGACGCAAATAAACGTCTATTAATAAGATTTCATTTAGGCGCATGGACGTGCCGCGGCAAGCTCGGCTCTCCGTGAAATTTTTCCGAAAATGAGCAACGCTGACAACGTCGTGCACGAATTCACGAGAAACGGATAGACGTATTATTCGGTTAGCACCGGCGGCCTTCGGTTGGTTCGTTTTAAGTGCGGGTATTTAGCAATTTATGGGCGGTGGTCCTTGTCGGAAACGCACCTCCGCGACGGAACTGCCGGGTGGTTGAGCCGTGAGCATCGTATTAACGTCAGCCAACCCAATTTTCTACGAAACGTAGCAGACGAATTCGGGCGGATAATTTACGGCAACGTAAACAACAATGGTGTACTATTAACGTAACGAGTGTAACTATCCAGCAACTTTTTTCTAATTATTCTCCCCCATAACTATTTCACACCACCTTCGACGAGATACACTCGCGCGCCAAATGTAATTCGGAGAAATTTGCCAAAAAAAATTACGGTTGTCGCGAACGTATAAGAGGAGCCGAAAGATACTGTTACAAGACTCTCCTCACGGGGGGCCAAGTTTTCGGCTCCGCTTTTTCGCGAGCACCCTCGAGGGGCACGCAACGCGTCCACTATGTTCCGTTGCTCCGTCGTCTTCGTCAACGAAGAAGCGCCTCCCTCCGGTCACGCGATCTCTCGCACGTGAATTTTCTCGGTTTGCTGGCCGTTAATTGCAAAAGTTCCAGCTGCATCGTATCCCCGAAACTAACCGTTGTTCCTTCTCGTTTCAGAATCCAAAGGGCCTTCCTGGATCGGACGGAGCGCACTCGCGGGGTAAGTTTCCCTTGATAACCGTGCACAGCCATCGTACCGCGAAATCGCACGCGATCGTTGCTCGCGAGCAACTGGACGGAAGCTGAATAATAATTCTGTATGCTCGGCCGAGATTGTCGCCCGTTCTTTTATCGGAGTCCCGTATTTCGCACTCGTTACGTCATGGTTCGTTTATATTTCTCCCCCCTCCCCCCCATTTTGTCTCTGCGTTTCTTTCGTTTGTTCCCAGCACTGTGGCGGGGGAAAAAAAAGACACAGGTGGAAGCTGAATAAAGATATGGCACGAGCGGTCGCATAAATTTATGACGCTTGCATATGCATGAACGCAACGTTTTCTACGAGTGTTCCGTGCACTTTGTTCGATACCGCTCGAAACTATGCATCCCCTCATTATTTAGGGGTGGAAAAGATTCCACGCGTTCGACGGACGGTAAATCTCGATTCGCTTGCCGCGATAACGGATCGCAAGGAGATGCTTCGGCTTCGAATTAACCGGGCTCCTCTCGCCCGCTTTACGCTCCTCCGTTCTCCGTGTTTCGCGATTTTCCAACGGGCTTCCCGCGTCGCGGATTCTCGCCCTTCTCTGGTCGCGCGATGTAGCAATATCGCTGATCCGCTTATCGTTGCCGCCAGATAAATCGGCGATACGTATGCACGGGGAGAGAAACGTCTTCCGAACGCCGAATACGAACACGAGCCACGCGTTCAACATTATTTCGGGAGCCGCGAAGCACGTACTCCGTTTCGTTGCGATTCAGGGAAGAAGCCACGGTTCGTCGGTGGTGCAACGATCAACGGTGCTTGGCGAACGGCTCGCATTATGATCGTCGAAAAATGAGGATCAGAATCGGGGCGTACGAAAGGGTACTCGAGTAATCACCCCTGCGGCTGCAAATTAGGCTACACCCTACCGACTTTCGCGTCGATTCATGCAGGTGGGCCACTTGATTGAATTTAACGCGACGCCGCGTCCGATCTTTCGCTCGGACCTTGTTCTTTTTCCGCGACTGCTCGGCCACGAGGGACGGTCGTGGCCAACAGGAGCGGAGAAGTCGAGCAAATATTTGACTTCTCCGCTTGGCGGTTATCTGAAAACTCGCGAACGCAGGGAACGCGTTCGCCGTTCGCCCTATTAAAGGGCAAGGGTTTAAATCGAGTTGCCGCCGGGGGCAGGTGCGCGAAACCTCTGCTATCTGTTTGCCTAACAAAAACAGCGAAGCGTCTCGCGCGAGACGTCGGGGTGCGTTTCGTCGAAGCGGAGGAACAAATTTGGGCGCACGGTCGTGTCGTGTGCATGCGACAACGCCACGTGCGACGTGCGAGGAAAAAAAAATCTGTTACTCGGTGACACGGTTGGCGGTTGGAAGAAAAAAAACAAACGAGATAAACACCCGAGAAGAATCTGCTTCGCGGGGTCGACCGGAGGTATCCGTTCCAGGGTTGAGCGAAGAGGAAGTCAACGATGAACGAAGAAGAAGCGAAGATCGGAGAGGCGAAGGAATAGGGAAAAAAGGGCAGATGACACGAGGGACGTGGCCGGGGCACCTCTGAAAGTCGTTACGAGGTTGAATTCCGCCCTTCCGCCCGATCAATATTGCGTTGGTGGGGCCGTGGCTGCGGAAAGCTAGGCAAGGGACGTCAGGGGTCGTCGGAGGGGAAGAAAAAGGTGGCACAGAGGGGCGAATGGAATGGATCCGCGGTAGCGGAGGAGGCTGTGGTTGGGGGTCGTCGGCGAGCCGAGGGGTTTCGAAGGGGATTTACTTGGCGTAGAGGGGTTGAGAGAGTGCGCCGATCGAGGGGATTGTTTGGTGGGGGCGGTGGCAGAGGAGCCGACACTGTCATGGCGCCGCGCACCACCGCCAGCCAAGCGGTACCTAACGCTGTGTAATCGCGGTCCTCCTCGCGACTTCTTCGCTGAAATTTATCGCGATAGCGGCGCGCGTGATCGAGGACCGGGAGTGTCGAAGGATTCGCCCGTTCGGGACCGCTTCTCTATTGGAAACGCGTCGATTCCGGGGGTGCGCGATCATCCGGTACGATCCCTTCGCTGTACGAACGTCGCGCCGCAGTCGTGGTTTCGCGGCTCTATCCATACGGCCAGCAGCCACACGATCTCCGACTGGAGAGGAGAGACGTTTAAAGATCGATGGACGTAGCAGTGGTGAACCGGGGGATAGAAAAATCGGGGTCAACGCTTCGGACGGTGGTGCGCGAACAGTGTGCAGTACTTTGGGGAGTTATTGGTATCGGTGTTGCGGCGAGGCTTTCACCTGTGTGCCACCCTCGCTAGGCCGGTCCAGAGAGCCGTCTCGGCTGTATCGTATCGACCTCGGAGCTTGGCGAGGGAACCTCGAGGATACGCGGAGTATGTTTCCGTCGAGCTCGTACGGATGGAAGTCCGCGCATAGATTCGCGTGCGTCGAGCTGGCACGAGCAAGCCGGACGGTGTAGAGGACGAAGAGGAGGGAAGATCGCCCGAGATCGTGGAGAGTTTGTGGAACCGCGAAGGTGCACGCGAGATCGCGACACGGCTATCTTGCTCGGTGGTAGCATGCTCGATGTCGCGCTACGACGCGCCGCGTGATTGAGATCAACGAGAAACCAAGAGGGTCGTCGTCTGGTGAGGACCTTGCCGGGTCCTGACCGGAACATCGAGATCGTGAGAAACAACAGAGGTGGCTTCCGAGTATGGATCGGATCGTCGGCAGCCCGATGTTCCACTGACGACCGCCTATCGACAGTGACCATGTCCTAGCGAAGACAGAAGCTCGCGTAGACCGACCCCCCCTTGTCCCATCCCGTTCTGTCCAAGCGAACCTTGAATCCTGCTTCGCTCCCGGACCTCTGGACGCTTGTGCACACGCGTCCTGCGTCCACGCCATAGCGGTGCACGTGCACCAAAACGCCCACGTACAGCAGGGAAAGGTGCAAGCATTTTCCTCGTCCCCTTTTCCACCGATCCCTCGCGCCCTTTCTTACGCGAACGTGCGCTCACGCGACTCCATCGATACGTACCGAGGAACGAGTTCGCACACACGCCGCCTCGCGCACAACCACGCTATACGCTCGCTGTACGCTCGGCGTATGTACCGATGTACGCCTAGAAACAAGACGACGCACGCGGACTTGTGCGTATTGGGAGACGCGTACGGAGACGGGCACGAGTTATCCGAATCCAGCCAAGTCCAAAAGTCCTTGATCCCGTCGGGCGATCCTGACCCCGCCCGTGCAGGAAGGAACCACACCCTGGCCAACGAAGGAACGCAGGACACAGATTTGCCGGGCACCTGGTAAGCTTTCGCGTTCGTTGCTCGACCGTGCCTGCGGCTATTCTTTTCCGTCTCGCGGCCTCGGGACTTCTTCGCGAGGATCCATTGGGATCGACAGGATCGACGGCAGTCGGTCTGTATCGAGACAGGGATCCAGGAACAGCGTGGGGGATGGTCGATTCCCCTGATACGTGTCGGTGATCGTTTCACGGTCGTTGATCCGTTTCTCGATCAATCCTATTTCCTGCTTCGCCGTATCTTCGCGTCAACCTCGCCGCCCAACTCCCACCGTCGACCCCTGTGTCTTCTTCGCTCGGTGCATCTAACAGCGCACATGGCCTCGTTCCATGCTGGATGCGAGTTGCATCCAGGTCGCCTAGGTTAGGTCCTTCGGGACGGGTTAAGGGCGACGCGAGGATACACACACGCGGGACGAGTTGTACCGCGAATGCAGCACCATCGTATTGTACGCCGCGTGTCCGTAAGTTTCGATTTATGAATGACTGATCGCGATCGTAAATTCTTCGAAGTGTTGACGTGCACGCGTCTCGATCGTAGAAAGAGACACTCGATCCAGTCAATGGGGAGATTAGGGGAACGAGATTCATTCGGACAATACGACGACGACGCGGCGTTCTTTGTCTTAAGAACGAGACGGATAGACACGCGTCGCGGCAGCTCCGCGATAGAACGAGCTCGTAAATGTTTCGAGCATGGGAATTTAAAGTAGAGACGATCAATGGGGGAGACAAGGAGCGCGAGCTTCATTCAAGATCGCGCGATGCCCATTCGAAGGCCTCCTCTGTTTTACGAGCGAGATGCAAAGGCATTGATTAATGGAGTATTTGTGTCTCGAGTTTGCGTTTTCTCGAAGTAGGTGCATATGTTCGAACATATCGTTGTCGAATAATGGAATTGCAGGTGTCAAATGTATCCCGCGCGTAACGCGTTTAACACGTTTTTCTCGAAACCAGGTTTCGCGGAATAGCTCGCGGCGCGTTTCGTTTCGTTGCCCGTTTGATGCATCCGTGGTAGGAAATGTGCGAAGGGCACGTTCATGGATCGTTGGCCGCAGCTAGCGATGCACGATCCTCGCTTTCCGGCCCCCCGTCGAATACTCGTGTAACGCACAAACTCGGCAATTTGCAATAATTTATGCGCCCGGCCGATATTCCGTTCCATGACTTATTTACGAGGCCGTTACGCTTAGTCCGCGAGTCTCCGTTCAAGAATTACCGAACCGTGTGTCGCGCCGCGGGTCTACAATAATAATCGGTGCCGCCCAATGTATCTGCCGTCGAAACTGTCGATCCCGTCTCTGGCTCGTTCCGCGTTTTCAATTTTGCTACGCTACCGCCGGAAGGTGCTTCCCGTTCGTTCGATCGCGGCGTCCTCCACGGTATGGCCACGGGCAGCGAAGAATGGAGAGTCCTCGCGGGATTAATGCGAGGACGTCTCTCGTTTTGATAGACGGCGCGATACGGTAATCGATCGGGACGCAGGTATTTGCCAAGTGAATGGGTTCGCGTAAGTAGAAACTGATAGCGGGGAAATTATACTCGCGCGCGATCATTTATCTTCGACTCGCTGCCCCCGCCGCGTTTGAATTTCCAAGCGCGGTCGCTCGATGAATTAATCGCTTCCTAGTTTTGTAACTCCGTTAGCCACGGAACGAGCCTTTTAATTTAATTACGGGCGAGGTTCATCCGATACCGCGTGGTTCGCGTTAGGCGTTCACGTGCTCCAACCTTTCGTTCGGGCAGCCTACCGGAAAGTTGAAACGTTGCTCGATACCGCGGCGTTTCGCGCCGCGATCCGACGACGCGCCGCTTATTTCCCGCGGCATAATTTTTTTATTCCGCCGTCGAAACTTTTCTATGCGGGACACGCTGCATTCGCCACGGCGTTAATGGGAAAGACCGATCGGCGATAGAATCGAGGAGAATCAAATTGCATTTTGTTGGACGGGCCGATTCGGCGAAGCAAATTAAATCGCTTAAGGGCGACGCGGCGATGCACTCGCGACGACGTCGCGTCTCTCGGCTGCACAATCGAGGAAGCGACCCGCTCGAGCATCCTTCTGCATCCTAATCGTCGAGTTACGGAAGCATCCTATTTTCTCGAGGGGCGAAATTGCGTTTCGAGTATCGGTGGAGAGCGTCGCCTTGTATAGGCGAACGACAAGCGACAGCGCAACTGCTTCGGTCGGCTGCATAAAACTGAAGCGTGGCCGTTTTTCAGCGCGGCACTCGTGACCCGCGCACAGGTGCTACAGTTGCAGAGTGGCCGAACGTTTCGAGTGGCACGAGGGGGCGAGGTCGGGCGGATAAGAGAAAAATCCATCGAACGTCGAAGGCGCATAAACGTGGCGCTCGAAGGTCCCGTTCAATCTCTCCTGATTCGATACGTCCGTTCGAATTCCCTCTCGACTTCGATCGATTAAATACCTGCAGCCGTTCGCGGACTGGTGTCTCGCCCCGGAGTCTCGTGGTCACCAGCGACAGTTTTCCCCACCGGGCAAGATTTATTATGGGCGTCGATCGAATTACCGGACGGGGAAGCGAAGTCGACCGGGGAACGTGTTCTCCTGCTGGTCCCCGTTAGAAATTGATTCGCCGTGTCGACTGGTGCACGCGTCGGAGCAACGGGAATAAAATTTGAATCGCCGGTACGTGCGCCGTCATTGTTGTCGGACGTTTTGATAGAGAGGGTCGCTGGTATCAACCGGAGAAGGAAATTGATCGATGAATCATGCAAATGCAACGTCCCGTCTTCTTTTGTGCCTTACTGCCTCGCCCGGAGAAAGGCCGTAGCGGCGCGCGTGTGCCTCTTATTATTAAACCGCTCGTCCCGTGCTCCCAGATGGCACGTTCACGTTCCATCCAAGTTCCGTCCTTCGCTCGGACGATAGCGAAATTTGCGCTCGCGAACGCGTCCCGCCGGAGATTGCCGATTAATTTATTCAACGCGCGGCCGATTTTTATCTGTCCGGATCCGCCACGCTGCGCTGGCCCGGGTCGCGACAACATCTGCCCTTCGAGGGCCGTGGCAAGACCGGATCGAAATTCTGGAGCGAAATCGTGCTCTATTCCTCGAGCACGCGATACCTTCTCTCGCCGGGTTCTCGTAGGTCGAAAGTTGAAGGTCTGTCTCGGAGTTGTTTTAGTGACGTGCCGTTTCGGCCTCCGTCCGGTGCCATGCAAACACCCGCACCGCCACAGTGATCGATTCGACCCACGGAAGAAACGGAATGCATAGTAGCGGGATTCGACCTCGTTTTTGCGGCCAGCGCATAGAATACGCGTGCGCTCGCGTATCTAGTAAGATGAGTCGTGCACGACGGTGAAGGAAGTGGTGTTTAATTGTAAAGTTCGCTGTACCTCCGTGGCGCCAACTTATCCAGGTAAACGCAGCGTGAGAACGCGGCCGCTTTGTAGGATATCGATTTTCATAAAACCTTCGATTGGCCGCATCTATTACGTTTACGCCTTGAAACCGCGATCGATGTAATTAAACCTGAGCGTCCAGTTAAGCGTGTTCCTGGGCGCAATGCAATTAAACGCGACTGGTACGCGATCGCGACCTTGCGAACCTTCGCTTCGACGGGTGGGAACTATCGGGGAACTATCGGGCTCGTTTACCCCTTGCAAATTAAACGGAGCTTCAAAGTTTCGCGCTCTTCAAACGAGGCTATATGCATACATTGGTTTCGGTGGCACGAGCGAGGCGGAGCGGCTCCTAAGTACTTGCTACGTTGGTCACGTCCGCTACAAGCAGAGGTATCCTGCCGATTGATTCACGTCGACGACCGTACTTCGTGCAAGCAGCTTCGTACGCGCCTCGTGCTCGGGACAAATTCTCCGCGGGTCTCGCCGCGCGACTTCTCCATTTTAAAACGCTCGCTGCCACGCGCAATACGTTCCATCGTCCATTTCGACGTGCCCGTGGACCGTCGAATTATTCAAAAGTTACCGCGGTCGTTACCGGGGGATGGCAGCCGAGCCGCGCCCTAATTCGGCCATGATGACCCTTTAAGCGAAATTTAAAGGGGCTCGCGTATACATCCAACGATCTCGTCCCTCTCTGGCTCGGCGTGACCATCTTTTCCTCGGTGGTGTCCAACTTCGTCCGACTGGCGTGCGATTCGACTGCAACTGGGTACCTCTGAACTCCGAACGACTCGATAGAAATCCACCTACCGTTTGCCGTCTTCCACCCGTCGCCCGCGGAAAAGAAATGCCGGGCTCGGCCTGGCTGCTTTGCGTCCGCTTCCGCTTCAGCTTCCGACCTCGCGCCTCTCGATACGCCCGCGGAAAATGGGCGCGCAAATTGCGGATCGCTTAGCGCGACCCCGTTGCCGCGTTAACCCCCTGAATCGCATAGCTCGAGATTCGCGAGGCGTGGTTCGCAGCTTGGGGAAGATGGATCGGCAGGAAGGAGGTCGGTCGGAACAAATACGTACCCGTGGGAGGGAGTCGGAATAGAAAGATGAAAGAGCGAGAGGGAGGGTGCGGCAATTGAGCACGAAATAGCGAGCAACCCGTGCGCGGTACTTTATTCAGTCGACAACTTGAGCGCACTGTTCCGGCGCATTAATGACCGCGGATAATTGACTCGTTGGCTCGTCGCGACCGACCCCCACGATTTTCGAAAGACACCTGCGTCGCACGTCGATCGATTAGCACGCGAAAGTCCGACGATATCTGGCCGAGCGCGAGAGACAAATAGGGCGTCCGACCTGCTGGCAAGTCGCTCTGCCAGCCCGCGAATGAATAAGTGATCGTGCTTCCACGAACGGTACACGGTCGGTGAAAAGTTGATGAGACAACTTTGGATTTGTTCCACATTCTCCCCGACTCCCTTGGCGTTCCGCGACGATACGTATACGTGCACGTGTGCACAGCGGCCGGGAATAAGAAGATCGGGGCCGCTGGTAATTGAAATTTTCCTTTCTCGTTGAACGGCCGGCTGCTGCTTTCCCGTTTGCGAGAAGAAATTAAAAGGGAAATGATTCGACATGAAATCTCTCGCGCCGAGCATCACCGAAGAGCTTCATCGTTATTGCACCCCGGAAGCGTGTGCGAGACGCGGCTCCCGGCGTTGAAACCGTGAAAGCCGAAAGGGTGTCGTCGTGGACCGTGGCGAGACATTCCCCTACGGACCGCCGCAAGCAGCAGCGGATGTAGGACGAGAGGAATCGGCGGCGTGGAATCGCAGAGGAGCGTTCGAAGATAATAGGAAGGCACGGAACGCGACAGAATCCTCGGAATCCAGCGCCGCGCCGGCACAGCCGCAAAAGTTTCAGTTATTCCGAAGTGTTCGCGTCCGGACCGGGTGTCGTTTCGCCAATGCCCGGTCAGCTGCTCGCTAGTCGCATTTCGGTATTCCGCTGGCTGTTTTGCGGTGGAAGAGGTGACGATGCAGTCGCAGCTGGTAACTGCGACGCGTTTTGCGGGGCTCGTGGTCGTTACGCAGCCCTGCGAATCGCCCCTAGCACGCTAAATGCTTTGAGGTTTACGCTACCATGGCGTACCGCAAATATCCGTCGGAACCTTTCCATAAATGTGTCGCGACGAGGCCGCGGGATACACACCGAGGCGGGCCGCTCGCCGCCCAAGCGCCAGACTTTAATTAAACTTGTCGCCGCGCTTCGTCGCGACCAAAAAAAAAAAAAAAAACAGAAGGGAAAAACGAAAAAAAGGGGGGGAAAAAACGTTGGCGCGAGCTGTGCCGCGCTTCTGTTCCAATTTCGAGCGGTCGTTGCAGCGCGACGCGAGAGATTTTTCTCGGTTTAACCGCGCGCGAGCTACCATTACCCACCATTGTTTGCGGCCAACTTTGTTCGCGGTTACAGAAATATCGGCTACCCGTTGCGATGCGTTCGCCTGGCGACGCCGTGAAATATAAATTCGCATTAAGGATTCGCGACGAATTGTCGCCTGCCTCGACGGGGGCGGTTGGCCTCAGACTTAGTCAGTCTATGGAACCGTGCGAGCTCTGTGCACGAACTTCTCTGACAAATCCGAAATGCATCCCCCTCTGGCACCGCGTCCGCGCCACGGTTTCCACCGCCTTCGCTCGGACGTCGCCTGGAATTGCACGAGGGTACGGCGTCACGGAATCGCGTGGCGCTGCAAGAAATCACGCGACCACGATACCGGCCGCTGTTTTCTTCGACTGGGTCGGCCGTGTGCACAGTTCGCCGTCGAAATGTCCTCTTTTCGTATCGTTATCGGGCAGAATCGAGGGGGGGGGGGGCAACCGGGCGATCCTTTCGCACGATCGCGTGCATCGTGCTACTTTTGCCGTAAACTTGCCACTTTTCCACTGCGGCGTACGCTCGCGACGCGTGTACGCGAGGAAATTGCTCCCTGCCGTGCCGAGTGTCGTGCCAGATCTCGACCGCGATGCGATAATCCAGGAACGCGTACGTGTATGTATCCATTGGGCGATTATCGTCGCCGCGATGATTAAGTCGCGACGTTATATCTGCCCGATCGTTTCGCGAGCATATCGTTTCGACGAAGGGCGCGTTCGTCTCGCCGCTGGGCGAACGATACCGCACCATGGAATATTCGGTGATTTTGTAGAACGCTGCAGAGACGGGGCTAGTTAAGCTTGTCCGTAAACTGTAACGCAAATGCCGCGGTGTTAAATTAGCGTTAATGGTATATACGGCGCTGTGGTATTCTCCGGTGGACTGCTCGAAAGTTAGCCGGAAAAGCGAACCGTGTACCGTTGAAAGCGTTCGGGATAACTATGACGAAAACGATTAATGAACATCCGTGATATTAGCTGCGAAATCGTGATATCGTGTTCCGCGTAACTTTGTTACGTCCAAATTGTTATATATATCCTTCGGCCCGAGTTTGCTTCGATCCATCTCCTCCGACCGATACCAAATCTCGTTCCATCCTTTCCGTGTGATTCCGCTCGGGTAACGGATCATCGTGGATTCTCAGCTCTCCGTGAAACGTCGCGACGAAAATTTCGCCGAGGTTCTAAACGATAAAAGCTTTCCTTCGAGGGCAGCAGACCCGTCGATGGGGAGGGAGCGCGCGCTTTTAATGCGTTCCTGCTAGAACTTTGACGGCTTTGACCGACGTGTAATTGGATCAATTCCGCGGAGCGGCAGATTTAATTGATATTGCATAATTCATTCTTTCGTTGGTCTTCTCTACGGTGACCGGAGGAAAGCGGAACGCTCGCAAAAGAAGCGGCGATAAATTCGCGTCCACCCCGACTTAACGATATCGTCGCGTGGGCGATTCAACGGGGACCGCTTTTGAGGAGTATGCATTTGTGTCCGATGGTATCGTACTCGGCGTTACGCGCGAATTAAAATTGA
Organism: Nomada lathburiana; assembly: GCA_963667235.1. Classification (NCBI taxonomy): domain Eukaryota; kingdom Metazoa; phylum Arthropoda; class Insecta; order Hymenoptera; family Apidae; genus Nomada; species Nomada lathburiana. Next base: position 11,766,848 of record OY763905.1, on the reverse strand, counting down.
ACAGCGAGGGCACAGATGCGGCGTTTGAATACTCGATTACCCTAAAACCTTCGCGACGTCCGTCACCCCGTCGCCTTCGGTCAAACGCCAACGGAGGGACCGCGATAGAAAGATTCTGCGGGTTTTCCCGGGGGAAGAAAGGGTAAACATTTCTCGAGGGTCATCCGGCGATCCATTTCGCAGGCCTGCTTCGACCCAGTGAAACGTCACTCCGAGTGACCTCGGCTCCATTCCCGTTTAGGCTGGAATGGTAACGCCAACGGGTGCTGCCGCAGTTTCGCGAGAGAACCTTGCCGGTAATAATTAACGTGCTCATCATCGTGCCACAAGGACACGCGAACGAATTTCGTGACAGATAGGCGCGCTGTGTTCTTGTGTACGCGGTGAAAGGGCTCCAGGTCGGCGTTGACGCGGGCATGCATTTTCTACGCGCATCGCGAGCACTGCCGTTGGGGCTCAGAAAACGAGTGGCCAGTTCTCGACGGTGTTACCGTCCGCGAGGAAAATAGTTTCGGCTGGGGGGAGTTTCGATTACGGAAGGGGTCGGTGTTTCCGCGAGAAAGCAAATCTGTGGCAGCGCAACGAGAGAAATTCGGACGCGGCGCAAATTTCCTAGTCGATACCGCGCGACCGGAGAACGACCGGCGGTAATTGGATCGATATTACGAAGGCAACTTTATACGCCGGCCGGCCGGCAATTTCAATTTTTTAACAGGAATCGCCACTCGTCGCGTGATACGGGAGTACAGAAGGCACGGGCGAATTTTCACAATTGATCGAATCAGCTTTGGCCGCGGTCGGAATCGAATCGAACGGCCGCGCGTGTTTCCACGCGGTCAAATTGCCTGTGAAACGCTCGCCGACTCCCGTGTCTTGCCACTAGCGGTTGAATCTACTCGACCGTCTGGCCCACGCGGCGACAACAGTAAGCCCGTAGCCCCGTTTCTTCGCCCATGTTCTCGGGGGATTCACGTCGTTCGTCGTGACTCGTCGTCCCGCGAGAAGTTGAACAACGATAACAAGTGGTGGTGATAATAAGCGGACAAACGATACGAGAAAAATTTGTCAGGTGGTCGGATCGACGATCAAGCGTAAGCGATCAGGTGTCGCGTGACGAGGGAAACGCTCGGACAGAAGTGTGCGCCGTTTAATCCGCGAATCGTTACTTCTTAGCTGCAGCCTATCGTCCCTGGCGGAAGGGACCCTGCATTCCTATCGATTTTTCCCGGAGCCCTCTAATACACAGAAAGGTTAAAGGTGGGCAGCAATGAAAGACGTCGTTGTAATCCGCAGAAAAATCGCTGCACGCGATGAAAATAGTGTTGCCTATAAATCCGGGAGATTTCATTTGGCCGCACTTACCGTTCCTCCCGTTCGATTCATCCGGTTGCGTGCGTCGCGTCGTCCATGACGATCGGCCGGGGATGAAAGGAGGAAAGGGATTACAGAGCTAGGAGATATTGGTCAAGCCCACAGGCTCGGCGCTAATAACCGTGGAACACGAAGACGAGTTATGACAGGTGGTGTCGTGGGTCGTTCGGTGGGGTGGAATTGCGAGTACGACATGTGCCATTGTTCAACCTGTCCCGCTCCTCTCGCGCCTGTGCCCGCGTGCACGCCCTTGCTCCCGTGCGTCTTCTATTAGCGACGAGCAATCCCGTTCGCCCAACGTTTCCCCGGTCGTGGGTGCTGACGGATTTCCAGCCAGCTCGTTGCGCCGTGCAACGTTCCGAATCCTGGTCGTATCACGCTTCATTGCCGGTTTACTCGGCCCGATTGCGTCGCGTCGATAGCATCGAGAGCCTTGCATCGGCTTAGGTCGGCTCGCTATGAGACACTGACAACTAGTGACGGAATAATATCAGCGTTGAGAAGAAACGATCGTACGCGACGCGCAAATATGCACTCGATGGAGAGAGATATGCGAATGGCATTTGGTTTCGAGACTGTACCGTCCAGGGCGTGCTTTCGACGAGACGAACGATGATTCGTGAATTTATTATCGAGCAGCCGCGCCCGATCCGCCCGAATTTGATGCAGCGGCATCGCGTCGCAATATTCGATCGTGTTCATTTCGCGGCTGGATTATTCCCTGCAGGCAATTGCAAGGGGAGGCCACGGTGAAACATAGAATAATAATAACTCCCCGTCAATTCCTTTCGTATGTTTCGGCCGATGACCATTATCGTCGGTGATCCGCGTGGCGCCTCAAAGGGACACCGATTACTGTCTCTCCGCTCAAAGTTCCGGCGGCCACGGTGAATCGGTTCCCCCAGGAAACGAGTTCGATCGATGCGATCGTTGCGTTCGAGCACGTGCTCCGCTAATCTATTCGATTCGCGTACCATTCGTGCTGAATTTCAACCAGCCCTCGGAAGAATACCGGCTGGACACGATAATCGGTGCGCCGATGCTAAGCGCGCGATTGTCAGACACCCCTTTCGAATACGTTAACGCGTGCTTCCAGCTCGTTCGAGCCACTAACGAATCGCGCGTGCGGTTGCCTGTGTGTGTTTCAGGTGATGATAGCGACACGGTGCGGAGGCTAAGGTGGCTGTCGCGGCGGCTCAGGAAACGGCGAGGTTGGTGAAAATCGGTGCCGCGAGCGGTCGACCCGGGCAGCGGTAGTGGTGGCGGAACGGCAGGGGTAAGTGGTCGCAATCTCATCGATTCTTTCTTAAGCAGTCGGCGGTTTCCTCGTGGAATCGGTCGCGGTGCCCCCCGTGAAATCGCGCTCCCGTTTCACCGCGCTCGCAATTAGAACGCTCGGTCGGGAACGGGCGAGCAAGCTTTATCTGCAATTTAAAGGGAGCCGGCGAGCGCGTCGCACGGCGACTCTGCTTTTCGTTTGATAGTCACGGAATCGTGACGCGAATGCTCGATCGTATCTGGCGGGGCTCATCGAACGTCCGATAACCCAGTGTCAGACAGTGTCGGTATCCGGCAAAGTATTCGACCTGGAGGCGTACGAACACCTCGAGCATTCGCTTTCTCGCCGTCCTGGTCCCGTATGCGTTCTGATTGGGGGCGCGACGACGAACGAGGAGCAGTGTTGGAATCGATTAATTCGAACTACTATCGGACGGACGATCGATTGTAACACCCTTCGCGGTCAAGCCCGTTGCTATAATATTCGACGATTGCATTGAAATATTCGCTCGTCGATGGAGCAGAAGAGTTTTCGAATCAAATCGACCCTGGAAAGAAAACCGGGGGAGAAGCAGCGGGGTTGGTCTGTCGCCGTCAATTATTCGCACCGAATCCCACGCCGGATTCCGCCTCATCCGAGCCAGGTTGCACAGTTGTTTATGATTCGCAGGTACTATGGGAGCGGGGGTATGGGGGGCGGAGGAGGGCTACAAGCCACGGACCTCCGGCGAAGGCTCGAGTCCCGACGTTCGGGTGGCACTTTTCCCCACAGCGTTCATTCCTTGAGGCACGATGGCCCCGACGCAACCGAGGTGGACCCCCATAGCCAGGAGGAAAGGTAAATCTCGTCTCGTTTCTTCGGCAAACCAAACTTCCCTCCGCCTCCTTAAATATAGATACGCTTTATACTCTTTCCCTCTTTGGACTCTCTATGTAACGCTCTTAGCGTATCGACCCGTGACGGCCAGACAAATCGAAAGCTTCGAGAGATTCGTTCTGTTAAATTGTTACGCAGAAGGGCCGTCGCGTTAAAGCATTTTCGAGCCAGCATCGAGGAGACGCGGAGGGGTCGGAGAAATCGTTCTAACCCTGGGCAAATTTGTTTTTCCGCTAGAGTTGGCTTGCAGGCGACTCTCGCTTCCGGTCAACCCACGTGTACAGGTTCTTGGCCGTGCAGACGACAGACGGTCGAGGAGAATGGACAAGAGAAAGGTTCGAGGTGCACCAACGGCGGATCCCCTGTAATCGGTTCGCTGTACGGCAGGCTGTGGCTCACCGTTGCAGTCGGGAGATTGGTCAGCACGGACCCCGAAAAGGAAAAGGGTGCCATTGGGAAGTGGCATCGGTTTCGATGGTGTCGCAGGGACTTCCGGTGGATCGCGGACGTGGCGACGAGGACCTTGCTCCTCAGTATCGTGCTTTTCGTCACGCCAGGTAAACCTGCATTCATCATTTTTTGCTTTCCCCGTTTCGATTTCATCTTGGAACGCGTATCCAAGGAGAGGCATCGCAGTCGAATCGAGCGCGTTTTCTCCTTTAGCGACGGGAACGTCCCGGCCTTCGTAACGCGCTCGAACGAAACCCTCGAGAACGCATGCATTACCGGTTCATCGCGTTGTACACCAATTAGCGAGGCTCGCTAATCGGGACGAGTCTACCAGGTCACGGTAATAGCTTTCCATCGTCTCTCGAGTACGATCGACCGATCGATCTTGGATTCAACGTTACACCCGGTTGGACGTGCATAGGTCAGAGGCGTAACAACGTCGATTGAGATCCGCCAGAGGGTTTCCGTCAAGATGCCTCTTGTCATTGGTAATAGGGTGTCGCGGTGTACAATTACACGTAGGTACTCGGCCGTGCGTTTCGATACCGAGTTACGGATTCCGTTTGTCGTCGATGACTGATTCGAATCTGTCCATGTTTCCGCGTTTCCTAGTCGGAGAGGGGATAAAAACGCATCGAACGACGTGCCGATATCCGTTGAATGCGCGAAAATAAGTAGCCGCCGGGTGAAATTGCCGGGCGAAAATTCCTCTCGCCGTAATAGCGTTTATTTACGACGGTTACGGCGCAGTATGAAAAGCCGCGGCACACTTAACCGATTTACCGGGACGGGTTGAATAAAGTGACGTCAATGCGTGCCCGTTTCAAAGGATGTTTCCTCTTTTTTAATTCGGGAGCACGCAACGCCCTTACGACGCTCGTTAGCCTCATCAGCGAGAACAATTTCATTAAAAATCCGCTCCCCTTTTCTCCCTATCCAGCGCCGGTCCCGTCTCACCCCCGGCCCCGGAAAGTTTATTCAGTGCGAGCATACCGCGCACCTGGCTAATGACGCGTACACGGTATGAAAAAACACGGCTAGTCGATGCGATTTAAGCAAGATTTTTCTCCAACGAAACGGCCGGATCGTCCGTGAATCGCGGGAGGGTTTTCTTCGCGGAAGAGGGTCAATAATACATCTGCATCGTTATAACTTAGTGCTTAGCCGGGTTCTTGTTCGTAAAACGGAGGAAAATTGTCGTGAAATTGTCGGCGGGCAAACGACTCGAGAAGAAAGAGCGACGCGGCGGGCAAAGGGGCTGCGGAAGAGGCCGAGAAGGAGGCTGGGAACGAGGCGGAGAAAGGGGGATCGCGGGCGAAATTAGCGGAAAAGTTGTTTAATATAGAAAGTTAAGGTAAGTCGTGGAAGACGGGCGAAATACGGCTACTGTGATCGCCACTTGTACGGGGCCGGAGACAGCCGGCGACGCCGTTTCGCTCGGCAACTTTTCCGAGTTAATTCCGGCAATTTATTTATTTCCCAATTATTTTCCGGACCTCTCGATCCTGTCTCGGAACTTGGCCGCACGGGAAGTGCCCCTTCAACATCCGCGCCACTTCTGGAACATTTTTCAATTGATTCCGCTTTTGTCCGAGGGAACGGGCTCGCCGGTGCATGCAATTTCACGGGAAAATGCCAGACCCGGACGCTCAGGGGAACTTTCTCGCTACGCCTCGCGCATCGGGACGAGCCTAACCCGTTCGATGGTCTTTGAACTTTTCAATCACGAGCGCTACGTATCCTCGGTGGTGCGCCGTCGACATTTTTCACGGGCAAGAAGGTCGCCGGAATGCAGTGCGTTTATGTGGAGCAGGATAGGTATGGTTGCGCGAATGCATTCGGTCGCGATTAAATTCCTCTCCAGATTGCAGAGACTGGAGGTCGAAGAACGGCACACGGTTGCCATAAATTACGTGCACACGACGCGTCCGCGCGTGTTGGCGGCGAACACGATTATGGTTTCTTTCCCTTAGCTGCCTCCGGGGCAGCCCAGATGGCAGACGATGAAACGAGTTGCGAATGACGCTGTCCCTTCCTGGAAGGTGCGTTGCCCCTGCTAAAGCTTGCTCCACACGAGAGCGGACGCGAGACGCGGTGACGGTCTATCGATCCGGCGATGGGAAAAAAAGGCCTGCTGTCGGAGTAGCGTTAGCGACTACCAGCCGAACAAATTTTCGCGTCGCCCTGAAAACCATTGGAGTCGAGAACTTCTCACGGATCTCCACGGACCTCTCGGCCGATGAGCCACGGTAGTTGAAGCTCTCGGAAAATTCGGCGACGAAGCTGAGCATCCTGTTGCAAGAGAGGCCGTGCGTCCTCGAGCTCTCTTCAGGGTCCCCGTATGTACGCGTGGGCGAGCAAAAAGACCGGCCACGTCGTGTCTCGTATGTCGTTACTAGCGCCTTCGTGGGCACTTGCATGTGCACTATCGTGTGTCATACGCGCACCGTCGCGTGAGGGAGGGACGCAGAAAGGAGTCTGCGGTATGCGATCGAGGCAAAGATCGAACGAAACGGAACGGTTGGAAAAGCATACCGATCGAAACGTGCGACGTTTACGGAAGAAGCGCGATGTCTCTCTGCCAGTCTGGACAGATTTTCGCGCGTCTGCGCCAAGGGGCGCGTGTAATTTGCGGTTTGCCGGCGACTCGGGAATCGGTTTCCTTTCTTCTCTGCCGTAGTACGTCATCCACCGACGCTGGGAAGCGCCCGCGCGATAGAGATTCCTGAGGCTCGCAAGCCTTTGTTCCACGGGCGAAGACCATTTTCTCGCCGCTTTCGCGCTCCGGCTGCCTCTCTTCGGAAAGTCTCATTTAGTTTTTTGGGTGGACGACCGCAACGAATGCTGCCCCGCCCCTGCTGCTTTCCCGAGTTCTCCCCGTTTCTCCCTTCCGTCGTTCCACGTTGGCGCTGATCCTTCCCCTCGCACGAACGTTTTACCCCGAAGATGTCCACCTTCGGACGTTTCTCTAGCGTTTACGATTGAATACAAGTGTTGGGAACGATTGTGTTTCAGGTCTCTGCCATCAGGACGCGGTGCACATTACGGCAATCTTGGGGGAAAGCGTTGTCTTCAACTGTCACGTAGAGTTCCCCGGTGAGCACCCAGTGCCCTACGTTCTCCAATGGGAGAAGAAGGTAGGCGACACGGTACGATATCGGACGACACCCTCTGCTCTCTATATCCGTGAGTTAAATACGTGGGCCCCGCTCGAGAGGAGGACGAATCATCCCTCTGGTACCAGCATACTCTCTCCGAACCGCGAACCGATCCTACGTTTGTCACGATCAAATCGAATCTTCTTTCGCGTCGCTATAGTGATCCCTTTTATTTTGCCGGCAATAAATAGTGCACGCAGGCGACGCAGCAACCTCGGGACGAGATAAAGACGGATCCACCGCGACTTTGCGCACTCACAGTTGTAAGACGTCGTACGATTTCGCGCGTTAAAATACTCCCGAGAAATTTATGGGGATCGATGGAAAATATCGAAACGGTCGAGCCGGGCGACCCTGGATCGTTGAAGCAGTACTTTCAGGGGTTTCGTGGGTTCGCGTGGGCGGTCTCCTTCGGGATTTCCGCCGCTTTATCTCCGCGGTTTACCGTGAACGGGGGAAGATTGCGCGGAGCGAGAGAGAGCTAGAGGCACGCTGATACCGGAGGCGAGGGCAGGATTGGGAAGCGGGGCCCCGTGAGCACACATTACGTATCTTAAAGCATATTGCAATGACTGTCGGCGATAATTTTCAATTGGCTTACGTATTGTTTATCCGATAATTGGTTGGCTTACACGTGCTTACGTTTTTGCGTTCACGTTGGTATTCTCGTTTTGGTTGGAATCGGCGGCGAACGGGACACGCCTCTCGTTCCCAGCCGGAGCGGGCAACGCTGTTTGCTTCCCGCCCGCGTAGCCTAAAGTAACGTTACATGTCGTTGTCGATATTTGCTGTACATTTGATATCCACGGCATCGTATTATTTGACATACATGTATCTGATCCGGACTGGAGAGGGCAGAGTACGTTTTCTACGTCGATCAACAACGAAGTCATCCGATCACACGTTCTCTCAGGCAGCAACTTATCGTCGGCCGACTATGGCTCGAATCATTCGCGCGTCTATGCGGCCCCCCCTTTCATTCACTTTGCATCCCACGTGAATCACCGTGACACTATCGCGATGATTACATCGCAGCGCCGCGGCGCCGTGAAAGGACAAGCGACGCTTTTCAACCCCCGACCCCGCCCATTTCTGCTCGCTCGTCACGGCGATACTCGTTTCGCGCCATCGGTTAATTAACGCGGATTCGAAATTCGTGCCATGCCAGTTATACATTTCCCGCCGATCGATGCAGCCAGAACCGGGGTTACCGCTCTGCGCGGCGATCGACCCGGCTGGATCAGCGATTCGTTTCTCGTCAATTTTTCTTTTATTATCAAACTCGCGCGATCGTTGACCGCGGCAACGAACGAAAGCGTCGCTTCTTTTCGCCCGCGCCCCTCCGTTGCCCGATCCCCCTTTTCGTCACGAACAGTCGTTTGCACCGTTTCGAGAGAAAGAGAAAGACAGACCCGTTCCCAGTCCCGCGTTCATCCCCTCCGGTGTCTTTCGATCCTGCCTGGTCCAACGTCATGGTTCGTGAGAAAAAAAAACAAAACCGAAATAGAACTGTCTACGAATCTACTCTCCCTACTGTGCTGCATACGATAATCTGTCGAATCTGTGAGTAACGTTTCCGACTGTCTATCGAAACCTGCCTCCAAGGAGCGGCCCCGTATCGCGGTCCGCACGGTCGACGAGCTCGTCCAACTTTGTCCCCCGGCTCTATGGATTATTTTTCACCCCGGGTTTCAACGCCTTTACGGGGTCGTCGAGGATTTATACGGACCGCCGTCGAGCCTGTCAATCGAACGGGCAAAGATAACGGGGCACGCGATCCACGTTTCTTTCCTCTCGGAGGCGGGAAATCGGAAAATCACGTCTCTGTCTCTCTAACCTCTGGTGCTTTGCATGAATCGCGGAAGCGTGCGACCTACGGATCAGCTGGCAAGGATCGGCCGCATCGCGCGGCGGTCGTCGAAACTCCACGGGGAGAGGAAGAACGAACCCCTGTAGCCGACGCGGAAAGGGGAGCGTCCTCCCTTTTCGAAGGGAAAACGCGGCGATCCCTGCCACGCAGGCCGAGGTTTGCACGCGAGCATGACCGCGTGTCTAACTCGCCCACAAGACGAATGTTTCTCCTATCGTATGTGTGGTATTAAAAAAATTATAGCTGTGCCGGCGATGCATTATCTCGTTGTCGTTGCCACGCAGTCGTAGCTTGCATGCCCGTAGTTTCCGCGAGACTAATCTTCCTGTCACGTGTAAACGTACGGTCGGAGCGTCGTTACCTCGTTTAATCTTCCGCGTTCCGGGAAATACGCGAAACGGACGAGACCCTGCGATTTGCCGGCTCTCGTGATCTGGCTCGCTCGGAAACGTGGAAACGTTTAGGCGAAGAAAGCGGGAAGAGGAAGGGCGGGAAAAAGAGAAGCGGAAGGCCCTCAGCTGATAGCGTTGTTTCTGCCACTTTGATTATTGGCGACGGAAAATTGAGCGACGCGACGCGAATCGACAGGCGCGACTTTTTGCTGGTAAACGGGAACGGAAAACGAGTTGGCCGGACATCGACCAACGTCGGATTTCGAGACGATTACCGACCGCACCGGCCGACGGAGACGCGTTCACCGTGAATTCAATATTGACCGGGCAAACTTGCGTATCCATCCTCGCGTAATTAATTGATCGATCGATCGATCGACGCCACGGGACGATACGATGATTGCCCGCAATCACAATCGCAACCGCCACCACCCGCTCGCCCCTGCACGAAGCTTCGCGTCGGCCTTCTCTTCCGACGACGGGCGCGCGCGCGAATTCGCGATCATCGACCTCCTCTGGGATCGCGGTTCCATTCCGGGATCAAACCGATTAAAATTGATTAGAAGCGCAGCGGCGTTATCGTCGTTAGTGCCGCTCGGTTGCATCCTTGCGTCCCACCTAATAAACACCGTGCGCGGCGTAACAGACGTTCGCCGCTGACAAAGTTCTCTGTGCCCGTTGATTGAACCAGGGACAACGGTATCGCGGAAGAAAAAAGGATCGGCGACGGACACGGGAAACACGAGTTGAACGGTATCGACGAGTTGGTCGACTGGTGGCGTCGAATTAATTACCAGACGGTCGTTCTCGAGAGGCACTCTAGGATATCCGTCGCTCGGGGGGTTGCTTCCTGCAGAATTTTTTTGCTCCTCCGCTGCAAAACGAATTAGAAAGGGAGCCGCAGATGTCGAGTATTTGAACGATGCGCCCCGACCATTTTCGCCCATTTCCATTTTCCGGCTGCTCGCCTGCCGGCAGGAGGATGGAAGAAGGAGGGGGCGAGTCTGTTTTATTTTTTATGCGGGCATAAATCACGCCGAGAGCCCCGGGGCTTCCGAATTGGTTTTCCCTTGCCCCTCGGCTCATCCTGCACCGTTGTGGTTGACAACTAATTCCTCTTCTCGTCCAATCTTTTTGCCGGCCGCGCAGCGACCGCCGCGATCGTTTTTTCGCGCTTTTCACCCTCCTCCGTTGTGCTCGTTCGCCGGGCATCCTTTGCGTCGATGGACGCACTTGCGATACCGTTGCGAAAGCTCGGAAAATCGCTCGGGCACCGTTGCAAGCTGGATCTTACCGGGTGCGACTAAAGGTCCGCAACTTTTACGCTGCGCCCCACTGAACCGAACACCCGCATCTCGCATCCGAGCAGAAACCACGCAGGAATAATTTCGAGCTGCGGAACTGGAGTGTGCGCCGCCGATGCAGCTTGTTTCGGTTGCCTGGTCTATTTTTTCCCCTGCCTCTGCAACCTGGATTTTGTTTACTCTCTGCGGGCTCTCGTGGTTCTGGATGAGCGAACGGGAAAGGAAACCCGCATTAGGTTTTCGCGAACGAGTGGTCGAATTAGCGAATGGTCCGTAGACTCGGTCGAGATTTCGAACCGCAACTACCGATGAACGGGACGACGGTAAAAGTTATTTACTCGGGTGTATTTAAGCAGGTCGAATATTGGCGCGTCACGGCATTCTTTATAAAAAAAAAAAAAACGAAAAAATAGACGCTCGTGGGGAAGCCGGTCCACTGTCAGCAGAAGGGGAACAATTGAGCGAGGGTAACGAGGCGAGGTTGTCTAGTTGGACTCGGCGCTTCTCTGCTTTCGAAAGGGGTCGAGAGACATCAGAGGGTGGGTCGTCTCCGGGCCGGAGGTGGCCGGAACACGAGTAAGCCAGTTGACCGAACGTGAGGACAAGGGTGGACGTTTCAGCAGTGAAGGAGAAATCGAAGGGATGCATGGTAATTTAATGACGGAAACGTAGGCAGGAGTGAACCACGCGGACAGCTTGGAGCAAGAGCAAGAACCAGCGTGGAGAAGAGAGTGGATCGAATGAAGAGAAGCTGGAAAACGGGGGATTGAAAGGGAATACTTGCGTGCTTATGTACTACGAGTGCGCGTGCCAACGAGGAGGAGAGAAACAGTCGTCTCGCAATTGAATTTGCCAGGCGTTTCCACGCGGAAAGACATTCGCCCCCGCGCGAAACGTTCTCCGCCCGTCTCCGACGGAGCCCCGTCTCTGGAGGTATTCGAAACTTGCGCGCAACCTGGAAGCCACCCCGTCCAAGGACCGACCAAATATTTTTCCCGTCTTGCCCGACAACTGGGACTCCGATCCACCGTGCTCGCAGCGAAATAAAAAGTCGCGGCCCCCGACGTTGCGGCATCCGTTTTCCCTCTTGTCTCTCGCCTCGCCCCGCTGTGCCGCCACCCGGGTTAATTATTTCCCCGGCAGCGTAAACAAGACGGAAATGCAAATTCCGCCTCGAGCTCCGGCTATTTCTCCGGCGAGTGGAGCACGTTGTTTCGAGTGCGAGTTAGTAATTAGGTTTTACTCAAAGATGCGGTGCGAGCAGCGACGGTGGGGGCAATTTTTTTCTTCACGGGGCCGCGCGATATTCCGTGTCGCGTTTAAAAACCGTGTTACCGGTGGACGTGAAAAGAAAAGAGAAAGGAACGGTCGAGTTCTGCTGTCGCGTTTACAATTTGTACAGCAAAGAAGCAATTTTACGCTCCAAATGTGCCGCTGTCGAGGACGACGAAGCGAGTTCCGGATAATTCGCAATTAATAGAGAACGCTCCAAGGTGGGGGGGACGTTTCGCGACGTTCGCCAAACCTTTCCAGCTTCGCCGCGCGAAAGAAAGACACGGTTGTTAATATGCAGATCGGCCTGGAGTTCGATCGTTTCGTTAACGCGAATGCAAATTCCGTCGATGCCCGAGCAAGTCTCTCGCCGGCGCGAAGGGAGGGGAGATCTTGTTACGGCAGTTTCGAGGTGGAATTAATTTTCGTTCGACGAAAGAACGATGAATCGGCGGTGAAACGGTGTCGTAACATCTTTGTTCGAAACTCGTCGAAACTCGACGGTTGTCCAGCGTCAACGAGATAACTTTCGGCGCGGTTCGACGCCGCATCGTATAATTTCAATTTTCCCCGGGCTCCGGCGAATCCGAGGACTGGGTTCCCTTCAAAGTGCTGCTTCGATCTAAGAAAATTCAAGCGGACACAGGACACACGGCTATTGACGGGGAAAGCGAACGACGTGAAAAACGGTGGCCGTCCTTCGAGAAAACGATTCATCAGCCCGAGATGTATTGCCGCGCGTACGTGGAAATTGATATATTGATATCACCCCCGGCAAACGTTCTGGGACAAGTTTGCTGCGGGTAACGCTGCTCTCGCCGCATCGATTGAACGTTCGCCGGTTAACCCGTAGTTGGCTTAAAAATAGGACAGCGCAGACCACCCCCGCGTGGCTAGCTTTGTATTACATAAACCAGCACGCGGCCGGTTCTTGTAACGCGCGGTTGATCCGTTCGGCTCCCGACATCGCTCCGAGCCCTAGCAATTCCTCGTCCCTCTATCCGTTCCTCCTTCCTTCCGTGGAAGTACGGCTGCTGGATACGGCGGTCTTCGCCTAGCCGGATATCCGTGGAACTCGATATCCGAATGCTCGAGTCATCCCTCTTGCCATCCACGAGCCACGGCAGCGCGCTCCTTATTTCCGGCCAACTTGTTTCGCCGCTTCATCATTTTTCACCGGCCCGATTTCCGTGCAACTTCGATATCCCCTGGGACTGTGCGGATTTCCGTCGGACGATTTTTTCCACACGCGAATTAAAAAATGCAACGAAACGGCAGAGCTCAGGAGGCGCGTGGGCCCGAGACGACCATAAATCGTTTCGAGGCGTGCATTGGCGTGCTGCTGGACGAGGCTAGGAGGGCTGCATGCATAATGCAAAGCGCACGGAGGTCAGGCTGAAACTATTCAATTGTGTCAGGGTTAACTCCCTCCTCGGCGCGCAATTACACGTGCAGATTCCGGGCTCGCCCCCTTCTTCCCTTCGGACGATTTCTGCATCCACACCTCCTTCGTTCTAGGTCTGTATCCCCGTTGCTCGTTACACGCGCTAATTGGCGCCCTCGTCTTCCTCTTTCGGGCATTGTCGTTGCCGAAGCCACCCCCGCGAGGGGAACCACCCAACGGGATAATCGGCGAACCTCCCCCTCTATCACGACTTTGGAATTCGAACGCGAAAGTGGCAATCGCCTCGGCGTGAAAGTGAAAATGTAGGAGCGTTGCCGAAAGGCTCGACGGGCCGTTTATATTCCTCGGAAACGCAGCCAAGGGGAGAGCCACTTGCTCGCAAACGAAGCTCGCTCCGCGGCTTTCGACTGTCGCATTAAACAATCCAGGACGGCGTGCGCCGCATCCAACGGAACCTTATTATCGTTCTGAAAAGCCGACGGGATCCGCAGGAACGGAATCGAGGGAGGGCGGGTTCGCTGGGATACACGCGGCGGAATGCGAGAGCACCCTTGACGGGTGGTGCTCGCGTTCGCGGCCGCGGCCGCATTCTTGTTTAACTCGAAACGCCAGAAAGGAAAGCGTCGGCTGAACGAAAGCACTCGTCGCGTGTGCTTTACTCCGTCAGGACAATTTTCTCGCCTTCGCGACAGCGTTCACAGAAATTTCGCTGAGCTCGCGCTGCTCATTGCCGGATACACAATGAACCGTTCCTCCTTTCGTTGAGCCCCACTCATCTGTCCGCGCGACACGTTTTTCACGCTTGCTTGTTTCGAAGTTTCCACACTCGCGGTGACTTTTCAGCACATTCGTCAAGCGCTCCAGACTGGATCGGTTCCCTTCGAGAGCAATTTATTCCGGCCTCGAGTGTACCTCCGAACCGTTGTTGTATTTATTAATTCGAACAACTAGCTGCGTCGCTCCGCGTAACAATTCGTTCAGATGCCGAAGTGGGTTACGTCGTAGTTCCGTTGCTTCGCGGGAAATCGAAAGCGTCGTGCGCACAAATGGTTGGGGCAAAGCACGCGAGAAACCAACCGGCACAGAACTTGTTCCCTTAAAAAGTGATTTCTAGGGTGGAAAAAGAAGCGACTGTGTTTTCCCGTCGAAGAGATCGGGACGCGTTTCCCGGTTCATTCATTGTTCGTCCGGGGCTGCGTAAATCCGCGGAGGGCAAACCGCGGCACAACCTGCCATGAAATCGCAATATCGAACGAGTCCCGTGGCTCGGGGGAGAATAATATTGAAATCGCTATGCTTTGCTCTCGCAAACACGGCGACTGTGACGTCGGCGACGACGCCGTTCGTCGTCGCAAGTAGGCCACCTCGAAATAGAAACCGTCAACTGGGACAGTCAATGGCCAACGTACGATCGTCGCGGCACGTTCGCGACGGTTCTGGCTCCTTTTTCTCCTCTTTCCCTTTTTCCGCCGAGCGTCTCGCGGCGCCGTACACGGGCAAGTAGAGTAGCCCCGTTCCGTGTCAGACACGAGCAATTCCCCCTGTTTCCGCGACTAATTTTTTGCCCCTCGACATTTCTGCCGCTCGATTTCGACGAAGCACCGTGCGCGGCGCAAAAAACAGCCCCGGCTCGAAGGTAGAACGATTTCTCGATAGCTGGCATTTTCAGCCCTCTGGCGACCCGCTAATCGGCCCTCGGACATGCAAATGCACCCTTCGACGCGTAATTTGATTGCCAGTGGCGAAACGGCGCGTAGCTCGTTCTACGCTTATGTAAACGAGTGACGGTAAACGGGATAATACACACGATTAGCAACGCTTTAGTGCACGCGTGTGCGCAATCCATTTTAATACACGCGCCTCACGGTCTCACTTTGATACACGCGCTTAGCAACGATTCACGCGTGCATACGAAACGCGCCGCGTGGCGAGGCGAGGCAGGCCGACGGCTTTATTTAAACGATCGAGATCGATCCTGATCGTTGTTCGGTGCAGATCTGGCGTCGGTCGCTCTGTCGGATCTGCATCGGTCGCATCACCGGCATGCCCGTAGAGCGCACCTTTCCCATGTCCAAGTTCACGATCCGGCGCGCACAACCGTGATCGCGGATCGTTTCTTCGTTGTCGCGAATTTCCATCCCCGCCCGCACATCGTCCTATGCATGGCACGTGTAGCACGAGTCGCGTAACGTTCCCGTATTCCCTCTCACGCTACTTCAGCCGCGTCTTTTCTCTATCCACGCATGCCCTACCCGAGGAGATTATCCTCTCATCGGCGCGCAACCTACTCCTCTCGTTTGCCGTAGAGGCTTGCATGGCAAATGACAGTTGTCGTGCTGCCCTCGACGGCGCGAACGTAACGAGCACGCGACATTTCGGGGGATTCCTTCTCTTCCCCGTCGAATTGCGAGAACGAAGGACCGCGTGCTCGTTCAAGTTCGGCCGTTCGCGCGCGGACATCTTAGCGACTGGGCGACCAGTCGCGATCGTAGATCGTTTCCGCTTTTCACACACGCTGCATCCACTTCGTCTCTCGTCATCTGTCATTTCATTCGCCGGCTACCGGTGCGAGAAACTCTCAGCTTAATAGCTTTGCGTACCTCATGCCTATCCGTCACTGGAGTTTACGATGAAAAAAGGGAAATCGTTCTATAGAGTGTCTCGCACCGGTATGTTCGCGTTTATGGCGATCCCTCGTTTATGTTGCGTGTTGGTGTTGGTGCAAGGGGCAGGAGATACCGATATACATATGGTACGAGTCGTATCCGACCCACAGTGGCGAGGGTTACGAAGGTCGAGTCTCGAGGGTGAGCCCGAATTCACCGTACGGAGTGGCGAGCCTCAACCTGACCGACATCCGCGAGAGCGACCAAGGATGGTACGAGTGCAAGGTGGTCTTCCTCAACCGGTCGCCCAACAGTCACAAGAACGGCACCTGGTTTCATCTGGACGTGCACGGTTAGTATCCGTACTGTTTAACCGTTTAATCTCGCCATACAATCAATCGCCATACATACAATCGATGGTTTATTTCCGTCTGCGAGTCTTTACGCCCCCGAACGAGAAACGACGACCGATTCTCGTCTCGCGCTGTCGCGAATCGAACGGAAAGATGAAAGGAAAATCCGATAAGCGTCGCCGATAACAGTAGCGAAAAAGGGGAATAAAATACAAGTCGCTCGCTGGATATTCGATTCAATTCCTTCCACGCGCGACGCGATAAAGTTTTACGCGTTACGTCAACGAATCGACGACGACGACGACGACGACGACAATGACGAGGCGATTGAACCGAACGACAGGAACAGCGGGGTATCGAGAGAAATCGTATCGCCGGAGAAAGGAAAACTTATTGCCGTCGCGTTTTGCTCGGTTATAGAGGAGAGCGAACGGTCGTTCTTTTCCTCGTCTTACTTTCGTTGTTTCTCTCGACTTGGCCCCGTATCGAGGGCCCACTCACCCCCGGCTGCGTCAACGAGGTCGACGTAGACGACAGTGGCGTTAGCGTACGGACGACGCGACGACTGAGGATTCGCCAGCGGCGTCAAAGAGAGGAGGACTACTCGTCCAGCGAAAACTCTCGGAGTCCCTTTGTGCCGCTCGAGTTGACTATGTCTGGATGTTTACTCGCGTTACGCTCGTAAACCGTTACCCCTTTGCTCGTCGGTACGCTCTCGCCTTCGGTCTTGTCCGTCTCTTCTTCTTTCGCCGCGCTGCTCGCGGTCTTTATCGCGATGTATACTCCCGAGCGTCGGAAAAAGCACGTTTCAGGGGTTTCAGGGGCAAATAATGGAAGCAGAGGCGAACGTATCGTGTACGATCGATACGCTCGCAATCGACCGAGCGTTGATTCCTCGAGAACAAAGGACGATAAAGCGTCTAAGAAGGGGGAGAGGGATGAAAGGGGTGGCAAAGGCGGGAAAGCACGATACTCCGACGATACTCCAATGAATTTTCCTGTCATCTTTCGCGGTGGGTTCGGTCGGCGGTCTCGCCTGCCCTTCTCCCTTTCTTATTGTTCTCGATCTCGATCGTCCCCGTTCTATCGAACACTCGAGGAGCGCTTTGCGCAGCGAAAATGGACGATCCTTTGTGGCGCAGCGGCCGTCGATGTTGCTGAAAGGCTGCCACGATTCCACCTGGATGGGAACACGTCGCAGATAAAAACGCTCGAGGAGCGTCGCGGAAGCCATCTCCGAACTTCCACGGGATTCGAGGGTTTCATTGTTCCCCTAATGCCATTTCCTTCTGAGTAATGCACCGCCGCGGTTTTTTCATCCCTCGTTCCGTCGTTCGGCGGCACCGTAAAAGTCGCCCCCGCGTTTCCATTTCTCGGCGCGGCGATCGATGGGAATGAATCGCGATAGAGGTGGCCCGGTTCCCAGCGTTTCTCTATCGCCGAACGTTCGCGGCCTCGCGGAGCCTCGCGGAGTGATGAAAATGATCGATCTGTTTTCGCAGCCCCGCCGAAATTCAGCATAACGCCGGAGGACATGATCTACGTGAACGTGGGCGACGCGATAATATTGAACTGCCAAGCGGAGGGTACACCGACGCCAGAAATCCTCTGGTACAAGGACGCGAACCCGGTCGAGCCGTCGACAACCATCGGGATATTCAACGACGGCACCGAGCTCCGGATCTCGACGATCAAGAACGAGGACATCGGGGATTACACGTGCATCGCGCGAAACGGAGAGGGCCAAATCAGTCACACGGCCCGCGTTGTAATTGCCGGTGAGTAAAATAATTCGTCTCTGTGCGAATAAGTACGCACCTGCTTGGCTCGATTCGCTGGCGGGCGTGACACGCAACGCCGGCGAGAACCTTTGAAATAGAGATTAACCCATTGGATGGGTCGCATTAATGGCGCACCTATCTTCTTTACCTCCTCGCTCTGCCGGCGATCGATTACCTCCGTTCGACCATTAATCAAGCGTCGCGCGAGACGAACCTTTAATCGTTTCATTAGAACGGAGGAGCGTAACAATTTCGGCGCGAGGCGGTGCACGGTTCTACCGTGGACACAGGTAACCTCGTAGCTCCAGTGTCGACGATAGGGGGATAGAATTTTCCGTGGGCCAATAATTAATATACGCCGGATCGTCGGAACGGCCTGGTATTAGAAGGGGTATTTTCGGTAAGCGGTAATCGATCGAGAGCCGATAATGAAATTCCAATAACCGCGACGCCAGGAAATACCTCGGCCGCGTCTAGTCGAGTTTTTGTTGCTGGATTTGCGTGGAAAATGCTCGCGGTCGATGACCGCCCTTCCATCTGAGAATCGACTTGCCGCTTGCGGTCCAGAGACGCTTCGTCCAAGTTCCGCCGGATACCGGCGCGTCGCGGCGCTTTTTCTCACGACTTTGTCGCAAGTTTTTAAAGTCTCGTTCAGTCGGCGAGTTCTTCCCCCGGTGGGAACGTTTCAAACCTCTACCTCTGCCACGAACGGCGCAACCTTCGCGCCGCTTTTAATCCCCAAACGTCCTCGGTTCCGAAAGACTTTCAGCCGGAGCTGGAACGCTTCCTCGTAAGATGGATTTTGGGAAAATCTCACCCGACCACCGCACGATGCCCTCGAACTTTCTGCGAGGATTCGCAGAAGTCGGCGCGAAGTCTGTCGAACGTTTCGGGCGAATAAAACGTCTAGATGTGCAGTCGCGAGCGAGCGACCGAGCCCCGTCTACAAAGCAGAAGGCTCTCATCCCCCGCGTATAAAACACCGTCGACAGACTGCGCCATTAATGCGGAGAGGATCCTCGAGCCGCAGAGCCCAGCCGAACTTGCTCCTTTCGACGGTGTGTGAAACTTTTGAATCCGCTCTTTGAATATTTACCGAGCTTCCTGTTCCGAGATTCATCCTCGCCGGGCTTCCTTTGCGTTCCAACCGCGTTGGAGCGTTTCTCGCCGAGCAGTCGCCCCTACGCCTCGGTGGAATTGTCGAAGACGCGAACGCGTCGGAGATTTCAGAGCGTTTGTTGTCTCGAGTAGGGTACGTCGCAGAGAACGGAGGGGTATATCGTTCACTTTCAACTTTGTTTCCGAAGGGAATCGTGCCCGTTCAGATATTCAGATTGCAAGCATTCTCGGATTCATTGTTCCCGCGGATGAATAGTTTGGAGGCCGGCTTGCGAATACTTATCGAGCGGCGGCTTCTTTAAATTCATCGCATCGTCAGGTGTCAGCCGCGTGATTCTCGGAGGGAGATCGTCGGGTGAATTCCATCGTCCTGGCTGTCAACTCTGCTTCAGCGTGCCGCGAATTTCTTGACACGCCTGGTCCAGTCGAGAGCTTCTACGTCGAGCTGAACGATTTTCGTCCAGGATACTGCTTGAACGGGCGTGTCTTCTTCAATGTTTCCCGCTCGCTCTAGAAGTGTCATTGAAAATGTATTTTCAGGAGGAGCCGTGATCATCGTGCCGCCTACGAACCAAACGAAGCTGGAGGGCGAAAAGGTGGTATTTTCCTGCGAGGCTAAAGCTCTCCCCGGTAACGTGACCGTGCGCTGGTTCCGCGAAGGTGCTCCAGTAACCGAAGTGTCGGCGCTGGACACGAGAGTGTCCATCAAAACTGATGGCAGTCTCGTAATCAACCCCGTCAGCGCCGACGATTCTGGCCAATATCTCTGCGAAGTTACGAACGGTATCGGTGATCCTCAAAGCGCCAGCGCTCATCTCAACGTAGAATGTGAGTGGTTTTTTATTTCTCGCGCGAGATAATCAGCGGCGACACCGTTCTCCAGCTACATATCTCATTTTTCAGATCCGGCGAAGGTCGCGTTTACACCCACGGTTCAGTACCTGCCGTTCCGTTTAGCCGGCGTGGTCCAGTGCTACATAAAAGCGAATCCACCCCTTCAGTACGTCACCTGGACGAAGGACAAAAGATTGCTCGAGCCGTACCAAATGAAGGACATCGTCGTGATGAGCAATGGCTCTCTGCTGTTCACGCGGGTCAACGAGAACTATCAAGGACGCTACACCTGCACGCCGTACAACACTCAGGGCACGCAGGGCAGTTCCGGTCCCATGGAGGTGCTCGTGCGAAACCCGCCCGTGTTCACGCTCGAACCGGAACCGATCTATCAGAAGAAAGTCGGCGAAACCGTCGAGATGCACTGCGACGCTCAAGAGGCCGAGGGTACGCAGAAACCCGCGATACAGTGGCACAGGGTACGGTCGACGCTCTCCTTGATCGTTAATCGCGGATATTTTGCTTGGCTTGTCATTTTAACGAGCTGCATCCTGATTTAATCGCACAGAGGGACGGCGCGTCGATTCAGCGGAACAGGGCCAAGACGGTCGGTGGCAATTTAACGATCGACAGCCTTCGACGGTCCGACTTCGGCTTCTACCAGTGCGTCGCGTCGAACGAAGTGGCGACGATATCCGCGTCCACGCAGCTCATCGTCGAGGGCACGCAACCCCATGCGCCTTACAACGTGTCTGGGATAGCGACCGAATTCTCCGTCACGTTGACATGGCTTCCTGGGTATTCCGGCGGGCCTGATTACAAGCAAGACTATACCATCTGGTGAGTTCGCGAGTTTGGGTCACGCGTGTGGCATCCGCCGCGTATAAGCCAAGCCGCGATTGAAACTCGTCCGGTCGATTTTGAAACGGCTCTAAAGTTTCAAAGGCAAACTGGTTCTGCTCGCTTGATCCAGGTACAGGGAATCCGGAACGTCCGAATGGGAAACGATACCGGTCACTCCGTCTGGTAGC
Organism: Nomada lathburiana; assembly: GCA_963667235.1. NCBI lineage: Eukaryota > Metazoa > Arthropoda > Insecta > Hymenoptera > Apidae > Nomada > Nomada lathburiana. Next base: position 11,745,747 of record OY763905.1, on the reverse strand, counting down.
ACAACGGTGACGATTAACAGACTGACGCCAGGTACGCTGTACGATTTCCAAGTGATCGGGAAGAACGCGCTGGGCGATGGGATGCTGAGCAAAGTCATTACCGTCAGGACGCTTGGTAACAAACTTCGCTTTCAATGTTGTCCGTTCCAAAAAAAAAAAAAAAAAGAAAAGCGTGGTCCCCGACGGTTGTTCGCGACACCTTTCAATAATGAATCAGTCGCGCGTATTACCAGCGCCGCAATTAACAGTCTCTGCCAAATGCTAATCACTGTCTCGTGTCCTATGCAAATTGTTTCCTTGTCTTTTCTAACGCTTCACCCTCGAAGACGTGGCACTGACGCGCTCAGCGACGCCATCCTCGAGCGCCGGTCAAGCTGCAGCCACGGATCAAAGCGGTAAGATCGTTGTAGCCATTTCAGTTGTATCTGCTTATCCGATGGTGGAACTGTTCTCCTCGGAACGAGGCGAGAGCAGCAACCCGTAACGAAAAGGACGAACTTGCATTTGAACGCGATCGACCATAAAACCGTCCGACTCTGAGCACTCCGTTAAAACAGGCTCGGTTGGTTAACAAAGAATCTCGGTTGAACGATTTCGTAAAGATGCCTCGCGCGGAACGCTGCTCCTTTACTTTTCCGCGACCGGTCTCTATGGACCGGCGCAGCTGAATATGTGTGCCGATTCTGCGCGACAATTCAAAAGTTTCGCCGAGGCTTGGCCCGAAATCGCACGGGCCGGGATGAAGACAGATGGAAGTGGACGGGAGAAGGATAGAACGGAGCACGACAGAGGGAGCACGACTCGTCGTATCGTAAAAACCCATTCAGCCGTTTATTCTGTTTCCGCTTTTCTTTCCATCCCCTCGAATCCGCTGGTTCGTTGCCCCGCATTTGCGCGCACGTCGACTCGATTTTTCCTGCACGAGCTCGCGTAAATTCTCGTCCCGTTCCCGTTTACGTCCCGTGGCGAATGATTATGCCTGTAAATCGCTGCCCCGTGAATCTTTATTTCGCGCGATCGTGCGCGCGGTTCGTAATCCCGCGAGACCGTAGAACGTGTGGTACGGTTCGACCATTTTTGTTCCCCTGCATTTCCATATTAATAACGTGTCGACGTCAGATGCTTCCGCTAATAATCGTCGAACAGACGACGTTTCGCGGTCGAATCGTTCCTGATGTACGCGCACACGCGTGTGTAGCTGTGCATCAGGGGAACTCGCGATCACGACCCTTTTTTCCCCCGCGCTTCAATTTCTGCCCTTTTCCACACCCCTGTCCGTCGCCGACTACGCATCAGCGGTCCCGAAACTCGTTAGCCGGCTTCGAGTAACGCGATTACAGCCAGCTTAACGAGAATTCCGGTGGATCGGATTCGCAAGGATCTCCTCCGGTCCGGCTCCCTGCGACCCATTATTGCGGCGCGACCAATCATCCCTCTACGGTCACCCTGATTTCTCACGTTTTCCGTTTCCTTTTTCTCGTTTCAGACATCTTAGATTATAATACACTCGTATTGCCGACCGATTCCACCGGTAATCCAGCGTTTCCGCCGATCATGCGCCCGAAAGGTATCGATTTACTTTGTTTTTTTATTTATTTATTAATTTCTCCTTGCGATGTAGTTTCTTCAGTCTCTTTTCCTCCGACCTTTCGTCGATTTTTCCTTCAATTTCACTCGACCGAGATCTGCCTCGGTTTCTTTCCTTCCATCGCTCCCTTTATACAAATTAACCAGGGCCAGGTATACGCGAAGGGAAAGAATGAACTTATTCTGCTGGTGTTCGCGTGAACGTTTCCCCCGACAACCGCGCACCGTCAATAGCGGTCTCGGGCGCGTCGTAAAGAGTTAATAAAGCTGGAAAGTTGGAGGAAACGCGTAATCTCGTTAGCAGAGAGCGTGCGGTTGGCCGTGAAGTTTTTTCGCTGTTTGTTAGCTTTGTTCTCCGGCTCTCCGGCAACCAGATTGTCCCGCACAGACTGCGAAACTTTTCCGAACGCTACTTGGCCCCGTTTCGCTGCCGCGCACCTCTCTTTTTCTTCCTTCCGTTCGGCGAAAATTCAACGAGACGCTGTGCCGCCCGCTTCGTTTCACGCGCATCGAACGGATCAATTCGAAATTATCCGAACAAGGAACTCGAGCCACACTCTTGGTCTTCGTTCGTGGCAAATTATGCGGTCGAGAAAAGTAGGCGCAAGGGGGTGTACGCGTACTCGATCAGTATCGGGAGACGTTCGATTATCGAGCAGCAGCTCTTCGTCCGAACGGTGCTACATCACTGCAGTGCCATTTTTAACGTATATTTTTGTATCGAACGAAAGTCGACTTTTTGAAAGTTCGAAGCGCCAATACGCGTGAATGGATGTGTATGTGCGTTCGCGTATATACATATATATTAGTGCACATCGCGGTCGCGTCACCAGCAGTGCGGTGGAGAATTTATTCGGTGCAGTGTGCTGCAGCGGAAATGATGTTAACAAATAGGGACATTGTAAATATCGCAGCAGCGATAGCAGAAATATCTGGCGCTTCAGCCGGGTTTACCTTTCCATCGTAAAAATGTATCGCGCTATGCTGGCGCATTGTTGAACGATTGCAAATAATCGCGAGTATCGTCGGGAAATTTCAATGGGCACGGATTTCAGTTCCTCTTCGCCTCTGTCTCTGTATTTTTCTATTTCTTCTATCTCCTTCTCTCCTCTGCCGAATGAATCTCGTCGCGCGGCAACATTATTCCGTCGCGTCGACAGAGTGCGGACGATATCGTTGCATACCTCTCGATGGAATCGGAGCCGCGTGAGCTCATCTTCTTTCGTCACTACTTGCGTATAGCGTAACGTTACAACCTAATTACTTCCGGCATTCATTCGTTCACCTTATTAGCGACCGTAATCCCAATTGCGCGCGGCTTTGTTTCTCCCGTAACCGTAGAGTTACGAGTCGGAATGCGGCCGAACGCGCGACGAAGGTTGTTTGCGAGGAAAATGGTTCGCACAAAATGGAAATTGCGCCGTCGAAACGGTCTATGAATTCCGCTCAAACTTCGTCGTTCGAACGTTCGTTTCGTTGTTACAATTAATACGATCCGAATCGCTAGGACCAAAGCCAGGCCCACCTAGGAACCTCACGGTGACGGAGATCAGCAACGGTTTCCTGATAACCTGGCAACCACCGGTGGAACGCAGCCATCTCATTCAATACTACACCATTAAATACAAGACGGACGGACCCTGGAAAACGCTCAACAAGGGACAGATCCGACCCGAGGAAACCAGTTACTTGGGTGCGTGTTTCACTCGACGAGCGACTCGTGCCTCGTGGATTATTAATGAAAGCGATTTGAACGTTTCTCTGTTTCACGGTGACCCGGCGACTGCAGTGAAAAATCTGGTCGGTGGTAGGACCTATTATTTCCAAGTGTTCGCCAATTCGGCGACCAACTACGGTGCCAGCGACCAGGTAAAGTTCCCGGTGCCTGCACGGGTGAAGCACAAGGCGATCACCGCGGGCGTCGTCGGTGGTATACTCTTCTTCATTGTTGCGATCATCCTCAGCATATGCGCGGTGAAGATATGCAATAAACGGAAAAGACGAAAACAAGAAAAAGGTAGGACCGCGAGGCGAGGATACTCATCGAACGGTTGTTCCTCCGAGTCTGGCCTGCTCCTGTGCTTGAGGCGTGTGTCGTCTCCTTCCGTTTTGCACACCGTTTGTCCACTTTGTACGGCGTTCACGAGGCTCTCCCGCATCGATTAGACACCGAGAAGGAGACGACAGCGTAGCCGGCAACGCAGAAGCTGGGCGAGCGTCTGCGATCCTGAACACTTGCTCGTTTAACATAATCTTGTAACATTGTAGAACTGCTTTCAGCGTATAGTATGGTGACCTGCCGGGTCACCGACGCCAGGAACGGCGCAGGGGAGGGGCCCCAGGGAACAGTGCCTTTGAAAAAGTGAGTGTCCATCTCCGAATGTTTTCTATCCCCCACAGGTGTCGACTTACCTAAGTTTTCGATTCCCCTAATAGGAATCTGTCGAGGATTAATAACGATTCGAGGACGTAGACCGAAGAGATCGCACCTGCATCTGCCCACTAGTTTACCTGACCCGTCGTTGCATTGGCTATTGAGAGTCTCGCGTCATCGGCTAGATGAAAATGAAAACGATCGTGATTCCGTGCAGTTGCGATCTCGGGGAGATATTACATCAGTCACTTAGGTTTAGCCAGAGCTAGCAATTAAGTCCACGCCACCCCCTTTTACGAGCATTAGGCGACCGAAGCACCGCAAGCATTTACGAAACCTCTCACGAGTAATCAATAGCTAACAAAATATTCGTGTTATTTACTATGCATATAGGTACATTAATATTGTTACGGATATGTCGAGAGTATATATTTACACGGTAAACGTGCTGTTCGTCCGATAATCTTTCGCGCGTTTCAAGCTTAAACAAGTGTCGATTGAAGTTACAGAAAATATCGAAAATTGCTTTCACGTATACTTTACTGGACGAACGATGCAGTGCCCGATAATATATGTATCTCTGGGAGGCTTGTAAGTAAACAGCGAGACGTCGCGTCGGAGGGAATCATTTGTATTCTCTCTCGTCGTCGTCTCCCGTTTCGGAATAGAAGCAGCGCTCCCCTTCTCTTGTTGTTGCAAAACGAAATAGTAGAACGAAAAATTGACGAAACATAAGACAGGAGAATGAAAGAAAATTAAAAACGAGCCGAAACCCTCTTTTGATCTTGCGCCACAAACGTGCATAATATACAACGTAGATGCGTATCGCGTGGCGATGAAAAGCCGGCAGACTAAACCGAAGCAGCAGAGGTATTTTGGACGAAGCTGGGGAACGATCGGTTTTTCCACCACCGTGAAACGCGGTCTATGCACTTGCAATTTCTCGCGGCCGTCTTTGCGCGTGCACTGCGTTCTTCGGGCACGAGCGAACGATCGGGCGATACTTTTGCGAGCGAAACACAGCAACGCAGTCCTCGCGATTACTCAATCGACAGTTGCATCCCCAGAAAGGATTACCAAATTATTCTCTGCTCTTACTTTTCCTATCCCGTGACACTGGTCGACCGTGTTTGGTACGGAACGATCCCGGAACAGATCGGCTTCGGTTCGCTCGAGCCCGACGCTCGTTGTCCGTCGCGTCAGCGTGCAGTTTCCGTTGCCACGGGACAAGCAGAAAAGCAATATCAGAGTATACGTAGCTCTCGAACGAGAGAAAACGATCGCGAGAAAGCACGCTCATCGAACGTCATCGCATTTCTCGACGAACCATGCGTACGTATGAAACATCCGCCTCGACAACCGAGGTGTACTTTGCTTTGAAATCACGCCGAACGGACTGCACGTACGTAGTAGCGGACACTCAGCCGACTATTATGATTTCCATCGTGGCATCCAAAAGTCCACAATACGACTGCAGTGATGCCTATTCTGGATCGTATATCGCCTTTGTTTCCCGTGACGAACCATATCGTTTATCGCTCGACGCCCCGTCTCTCTTCCATTTTTTACTTTTTCACCTGTCCCAGTGACTGCCCCGCCTCATCGTTTTTCCTTCGTTCACCCGCCGCCGATCCGTCAAAAGCTTCACGGAAATTCATTCACGCTGCTTCCTCTGTCCATCCCCCGTTTGTACGGTACTTTACGAATCTTTCGTTCGAATCGCCGGTACGTTCGTGAAATCTTGTACGCGATGATCAACGCTGCCTCTCCCTCGATATTTTATTGCACGTTCAAGAAACGGCTGTCGTAATCAATTTTTCCGATCATCCACCGCAATGGACATAGCGACATTCGATCGATATTTGAGAGATGAATCCTTGTTCGCGATAAGATCCTTTTTTCGGTTCACACGCGCGGTCGCGTCTCCCCCGTGCAAACACGAACGTGTCTCTTTCTCTCGGATTGTTTTCCAAAGGTTTTCACGAAACGAGTCGATAATACACGTTTATACCTACACGTATATCCAGAACGGGCTGGACGGTTCAGCCACTGCCAATATTATCGCTTCCAGCTCCGGATTCGTAGTTCCACGGCGTACACCTTTCCGATGTAGCTTATCGTTTGAGAATATTCTCGGAGATCGGAGTTCACTCGTAACAAACTTGGGCTACGAATACGGAGCTGGTCGACGAACCTCGACGACGAGGATTCGAGGATCGCGTTCAGAGCAAGGATCAGAAGAGAGCCAACGCGAGGTAGATGAATTCTGTCGTGATTCGAGAGGCTTCAGGGAGAAAGAGCTCGGAGCGGGGTTGGAAAGCCGCGACAGGTGTCTCGACTAATTGGACGAGCGAGACTAGAGCAAAAAGGAAAAAGGATTATTGCTTCGTGAAATTATTCATTCTCTTCCCCGCCACCTCTCTGCCTCTCTTTCTCTTTCTCCCTTTTCGCCGGTGCAATTTGCCCGAATCGTGATCGCGCTAGAACGATAGAGATATGCCAAGGAAACGCGGCTAGAAAAGCTAGCAATGAAAGATAGAACACGAAGAAGAGCCATAAATGAAAACGTGGGCGTCTCTTGTCCTCCTCTCTCTCTCTGTGTTTTCTGTAGGTCGACAAATCTAAACGCGTGCAGCGAGTCAGTCTCGACGCTGACCCGTTGCAGCCCGTTGAATCCGCAACTACCACCACCACCACCACAACCTCTTCATCAACCACCACTTCCTACGCAAGTAACCACCCCCGCCACTGCCACCTCGGAGCCGGTCCACGAGCAGGCCCCCCCGAACCGTGATCGTGACCATCACGCACTCCACCTCGATAATCGAGATTACGAGAGCGTGTTTATCATAGAGAGGCGGAACAGTAAGCCTAACCTCCGCTAGCCACACTGAAAATAAACCAAGTACTACCACTGTTACTACTAATACTGCTACTACTACTATTACTACTACTACTGCTACTACCATCGATACTACTACTACTACTACTACTACTACTACTACTTCTACCTACCCGAGACAACGGCTACTTCCGAGACCTCGATAATAAGAACTCGCCGACGGTATACATGTATGTGTTTGTGTGTGTCTGAAACATATAATTGCCAAAGGATCTGTCGATCGGTCAAACGATTCGATCGATACTCGTGGTTCGTCGTTGATCGATCGAGCGAGTAAACGTCACTTGCCGCTGGGACTTAACCGATATCAGTACCTCTACCTACTGTACTACCATCGCTAACACATTACCACTACTACTACTACTACTACTACTACTACTACTACTACTACTACTACTACTACTACTATCACTACTACTACCACTACTACTACTATTACTACTACTACTACTACTACTACTACTACTACTACTACTACTACTACTACTACTACTATTACTATTACTACTACTACTACTACTGTTACTATGACTACTACTACTTCTACTACTACTACTACTACTACTACTACTACTACTTCTACTACTACTACTACTGCTACTGCTGCTGCTACTATTACCACCTACTACGCGAGACTACAGCTCTGCAATGTTACCTGCTAGGACCTACTAATCTACCACTACTACCATCTACTACTTAGGATGATTGTCATGACTGTAGATGAGATCAGCAATACAGGCAATACAGCTAGGAGTCGCACTAGTACATCCAGTCAGTACCCTAAATACCTTCGTTCGGCGGACTTAGGGAGTACATAGATAAGAGACGAGGCAAGACGATAGATTGCATTAGCTGAAAACGATCCTTTTGATCCGATATTAATTCTCGCTTGAATGGAACGTATTGTTACACGGGGACACGTTGCTTCTTTTGTGCAATTACTCAAGATTGCCAAACGGGGCTAGCTCGTGTCATTGCGTATCGTAATTCTCACCGTGCCATACTTGTAACACGTTTCGGTTGTTTGCATTTGTTCGACGTTCATTCTCGATCTCGCCTCGCCAGCAATCACCGTATACCATAGTTCAATTTGTTCGTTCACCTTTGATTTTTCTTTTCTGTCTGCCACTGGTAACAGCGTACTCGCTACCTTTCTATCGACCCTATTCACTGGTACTTTCATTCACTCCTTTTTCTCATCCACTCTGCTCACTCGAGTCACGATTGATCACGTTCACTCGACTTGTTCACCTTTGCAGTTTATCATATCGCCATTGTGTCACTCGCTCAATCGATAGACGATTATTAGTATCCGAGCGAATCGATGGTTTGCCATGCTTCCAATTAAATAGGGACGATAACGATGAATAGACAGATAATACATAGAAACGAGCTACGAAACCATCGAGATCGCTCCAATTTCTTTGCTCGTATATTGAAACTTTATGAATTTCGCGCAACATTTATGTATCCGTAGATGCACCGAACTAAGATACCTCTTATCGAAGATTCGATCGATAGCTTGCTTCATTTTTGTTCATCTTCTTTTTTTTCAACTGTGCCACGCATCGATTCTGGCGAGCGAGCGTAGCCAATTATTCGTCCATCGAAGTCCGATCGACGCACCGATTTGCCAGTATCGATCCGTGCTGTTTATTCTCACCTGTGATCCTCTGTTTCTTCACGTAACGATCTCCATCACACGAAACTACTCGAGGAAATGGAAGTCCTCGCCGGGTCTGTCCGTTTCCTTTTTCAATTCTCTGTTCTCATTTTGTTTTCCTCACACCGCGTGGCATGTCACGGAGCATGGCAACGAAATGATCAAACAAACAGAGAAACAAGAAATGCAATCCCATCGTTGCGATAGTAATCATGGTGCTCTTTCCATCGATCGAAATTTTAACCGAAATTTCTTGTATTCTTTTGCTGTTTCCAGTCTATCGATTTTAGACGAGCCGTAAAATGCCGCGTTCACACTCGAACACTTGGACATAAGCAAAGAAACATAGGTAAGCCGCTCTCACTGCGGCTCTACCCCCAACCGCATCCACACACGATTCTTCGATTGTGTATCCGTTGTTGATCGCTTTTTACACGGCGATTCGTCATTGTCGAACCACCATCCACCCCCCCGGCCATCTACCAGCCCTACGCCCTACAATCGATGAACATTCTTGTCTGATTATGCTTAAACTCCCCCCCTTCCTTTGTTAACGATTCTGTTGTATCTGTATCGCCGCAGAGTGGTCCGTTCTTTTTAATTCATTGTTCGTTGCAACAGTTTCCTCCTACTTATTATTCGTTCTATTTTTCTTTGCCGAATACTAGTCCGTCCCGACGGCCGCGCGATTTAACGTTCAATGTTTTGCCTTCTGCGAATGAATTTCGTTCGAGACCGTGCGAGGAGGGTGAAGAAATTTCGAAAGAAGAACGCAACAACACGCGACCCGATCGGGGAAACCGCGTTATCTATTTGCTCCCTAATATCACCGCCTAGAGAGTAACGTTCGGTTATTTAGCGTTATATTTCTTATCATTATCGCCACGATATTGTTTTTTGTGAATGTAATCGTTGTGTTACAACATTCTCTCTCTCCCCCATCTTTCCTTGCTGCCGGACCCGAAGGAGGAGAAAAGGTGACGAGTTTCGGAGCACCTAAATTCACGATTGCTATCACTAAACAAAATTGGGCAAAGAGATCTGAGAAAAAAAAAAAATTAAAAGAAAAAAAAAGATACAAACGAAAGATAGATGTACGAAAAGATGAAAAAAAAAAAAAAGGAAAGAAAGAAAGATCAAATCACTGGCAACGCCCACCCACCCACGATCCACATCACGCCCGACCACTCGTGCACCGGAATGCGCATGGCATGCCTTCCCTGCCTGCATCCATTATTCGTTATTATTCGTACACGTAATTAATTCTCAATAATTATCTGGTACGTTCAACTCGTACGACTGCCTTTACGTTACTTATTTTACCTGGTTCCTTGTTTTCTTTTTGTTCGTGTTAACGTTGCGTGTCTTTTACATCGTTGTTGCACGTTAATCGCTGTACACGGCGGCCGCTCAACATCGTCGGAGGAGACCTAGCCGGTTCGTTACAGTCTCCTGGACAGCAGCAGGGCCGTGTCGAAACCCTCGACGGTCAGAAGTAGAACACTATTGGTTCGTAAAAAAAAGTAAATAACCGTAGCCAGCAACTGCTGTCCACAAAGGGAGGCGAAAGATATTCCTCCGACGAGGTTGATCGCGTTGCCGCAAGCAACGGCCACCACTGAGATCTGTCTAACGCTCGTTTCGTCCTACCCGTAGACCTAGAAAAAGCCGAGTACCAGGTCTAAATCTCCTGCGGGAGATCCTGAGCCCGGATACCCCGGACACGTGCCGCGGCCGACCGTTAGGTAAAATCTCACGCGCGGCCGACGGTCGTTTCGTAGTTGCGGACTCGGTCCTCAGCTCGGCGAACAACAGCATCCTCGACGCGTCCAGCAGCGACGACGGCGGCTTCCTGCCAAAGCAGCGGCTCAAGTCATCCTGGCGACGGCCGCTGGTCGGCACCAGCCAGCTCAGTCTACGATCAGACGGGAGCGGCGTGTCGATCGGAGGACCGCCGTCCAACCATCATCACGGCACGGTGAATTCGCTGGCCAGGATAGCGCCGCTCATCTGCACGATCTCGTCGCCGAGGTTCCTGGCGAGTTCACCGAGCGGGCCCCAAGTACCCTGGACGCCATTATACTTCAGCGATCTCAGTTCGGTCAGGCAACCATCCTCCGGAGAACGTTCCTTTCCGACACCACCGGATTACCTTCAGCTTCGCAGCGTGCACCAGCGATACAGCCAGGAGCTGCCCTCGTTAAAGGCGATTCACGCCGAGTCTAGGAGGTTCGTGCCGGTTCAACCGTTGGCCACCTCGTCACCGCCGCAGCCCACGGGTAGACCCAGAGCGAGGCTCCCTCCTAGGCACGCGAGACACGCGAGGTCGGCTCCGGAACTGGCCGCGTCCCCGGACCTGGAGACCTCGCCGGAAAGTAGGTCCAGCAGTTCGGGCTTCGGTAGCAAAAACACCTCGCAACAGAATCAAAGCTCGAGGAGCGGTAGTACAGTGGCCGAGTGGAGACCACCGCCTTACAGGCCACCCCCGCCGCCCCTGGTGGGCCGGTGGCTGGAGCTTCAGGATCAGGCGAAGATCGGGCACACCCACATACAAAACGCCGTCGACGCCGGCAGCGTGGACGGACACTACGAGTTCGATCCTGTCTCGTGCACGCCAACCCCCACGTCCGCTTCCACCCCAACCAGGGAGGAGAGACCACCAGTGCACCAGATTCACACCGTTCACGTGCCACACATTCACCAAGTGCACACGGTGCATCATCAGTCGCCGAGGTACAGCAGGGACAACATCGAGGCTAGGGTCCAAGCGATGAAGGCCGAGTTCCATCAGTTTCGGCAGCGACAAGCGAGGAGGAGACAGAGCGCGCATCTCGAGAGCGCCTGCTGATGGCACTGTTCACCAATTCTAAACAGTTAGCTGTGTACGCGGTAAGCCGCGGCGTTGGATTTTCCATGCAATTATCCGGCGTCGCGTATCTGCCCCCGGTTCGCTGCTTCTTCGACTCTCTCTCGCGGCCCACGCGAATATATCGAGAGACGTATCGAGCACTTTCAGAGCGGACCAAACTCGTTCACCGATAGTGAGCGGCGTCGCTGGAATCGAGAGCTGGAGGCTCGTGAAACAGCCGAGAGCAGAGAGAGACGGCCGACACCTAGGGAAATCCCGGCTGCGACGAAGCTTAAGCGAACGTCGCCGTGATTGTCATCGGGGATCAACGGGAGGATCGTCGTTCGCGATTCCAGCGATTCCAGTGTGGGTAACTTCAAGTCAATTCTATCAGCTGGGCAACCATCTTTACAACAACAAAAAAAAAAGAAGAAAAAAGGCTGTTAAAAGCGTCAGCTCGGGATACATCAATTTCATCGACGCGAACAATCAACGTCGCACAGCTGTTCGTTAAGAAGATATCGTCGGAGTCTGATCGTTGTTGAGTCGGGACAGAGAATCGTCGCGGGGAAGATCGACGTTCCAGTGGATCCAGCTGAACGGACAACCGAGACTGCTCTAACGGGAGAGGACGATTCGGATTCGGCGATCATTTTATCGATTATATCCCGTGTGTATTAATGACGCCTACGTCCAATAAAGAGGACCGCAATTTTTAGCGTTATTAATATTATCGAGTAGAAAGTCAGTGAACGCGGCGGAAGGGTTTCCACGCGAAATAAAACGCGAGGAGATGGAGGACGTTAGCCGGTGGTACACACTTTCGGCGAGCCCGTCTTTCATCGAAGCGACAAATAAATATTCCCGACTAAACGATTAGGGAAAACGAGCGACGCGAAGTCTACGAAGAGGATTTAGAATGGGGAAAGGATAATGCTAAATGAGACGAGACGGCATGATACTCCAAAGAAACTGTACCGTGCTCTGTATACCTTTTAAACCGGCGCGTAAGATTAATCTTAAACGTACACTGTAAGTAATTATTGAAGGAAAACAAGAAAAAAAATAAAGAAAAAAAAAATGAAAGCCATGCAACAAAAAAAAAACAAAGAAGAAAGAGGTGAAGAAAGAGGTGAAAGAGAACACATGTACGATTACCGAAAAGATATCACACACGTATACACGCAGAGAAACGAACACGCAGGGAGACACGAACACGCGCACACGCACACGCCAACGCAAACACGTGTGAAACCAAGGAAATAATAAAAAAAATATGTTAATTATATCGATGAGCAATGGACTCGAAACGTGATATTAGGCCGAAGCTTGCCTGGAAGATTGCTTAAGGACACACTCGTACTGCACTGCCTGTTTAGGGTTTCGCTAGCGACCCAACATATTATCGGCACAATAATTTTTCTTAAGCAACGTAAAACGAGAATAAGTAACAATACTTTCAATCTACGCACGGACAGACGGCAAACGGGGCTTGCGTACACACGCGTGCACGCCTCTCGCGACACCGTGACACCCGCTGGCTGCAACTTTTCTTCTCCTCCATCGTCGGATCCCTTTTGCCGACACCGATCCATCAGCCGCGATCTTTTACTTCGCGAATCGCCAACGAACGACCAGGTGCGAAAGGAAACGCCAATCGTGCACCCGCGTGTATGCATCGCCGATCACTTGCCGTGACCCGTGCATTAGGGAAAACGAGAATTACGTACGCGTACACTCTTATCGACACGACACATGCACAAACACGGTTACACTTGAGGAGAGAGAGAGAGAGAGTGAACGAGAAATTGCACGAACGATATAGACACGCCACACACGCGCATACGGAACAAGCGTTCTCCGAAACCCACCTAATTCTCACAAAACGCATTGTATTTAACCATCTCGGGTCGAGGTCGAAGCTCGTGGACGGTCCACAGAGTGTTCGAGGACGCGAAATACGGGCTAACTTCGATCGAGTAGAACGCGACCTAAACGAACGATGAAAGATCGCCGTGTAACATATTTCTGCGGGACGTTCCGCGATAAGGATTACCTTCGGCACCACCGAAGGCCGCTTCCTCCTCTTTACTTTGCTCTGTCTGATTGTGTTCTAATTGCGCGCACCTACACGCACGGCTAGCAGCTGCGACGCAGAGAATCGAATACTCTTGGGCCGCGGTGCCGCGCGATTCCCCCTCGGCGTCACAGCGATTTACTTTTCTTTATAGTACAAAATACTTATTTATACGTACGTATTATACATACTTATATTATATTAGCAAGGGCCCTACTCACGATTCAACTATACTTGGACTAGATGCCGACAAGTGCAAAGGACGCGGTCTCTGTCGAGGCTGGACGCTCTGTACAATTTTCGTTCAGATGTTTATCGAATGCGTGTAGCGCGGGTCGACTGTTATATCGCGTATGTGGTGAGTGAATGTGGAGACGCGAGTGCCCGTTTGAGTGCACGAGCATTTGCCGAGGAAGAGACGGAGGAAGAATTGCAGTGGAGCATGTTGACCGAATAGTGTAGCGAAAATGAGAAGAGGATGCACGAGAAAGAATGCAAGCGAGTGTGACTGACGTTTCGATGGGATCCAGCGGAAAGTATGAAGATGAATGCAAGCGATCGAATCGCGCGACTATTTCGCGAACGGCGATGCGATACACGAGTGTGTGAGGGCGGAAGACACGGAGAGACGTGGGATAAAAGGAGAAGATAGAACGGAGGTGACGCGAAAGAGTACCAATATTCTAAAGTAATTCTAATGATTGAATTAATAATTTGATAATTAATTGATATTGTACATCGTAAACGACGTAGCCTGTAGCGTATTAATCAACGAGAACGACGAACGCGGCGACGATTAATTCGTTCAATTAATTGTACCGTCAGCCGCGATTGAAGCGCGATCGAAGGGGAGAACGCGTGATTTTCGATCGATCGTTGCCGTTGTACCATAGTAAACGAACATTAAATGCTCGCCTCGATGAAACCCGCGGATCCGACGAACCGGACCGTGCGCGACGATCGCGGGGCTGAACGTTCCCGCGACCGAAAGAAACGAGGGAATCGATCGGTAATCTTTTTGTACGTCGAACGGCCACGATCGATTCGAATCATCCGCTGTTTCTTTCGTGTCGCGAAGCGCCAAGCTCGGAGGATCGAAACGGTGAGACGTCGAAGCGAAGAAAGAGAATCGGGAACGTCGATCGATCGCCTCCGTGGATCGGCGTTTCCGGCGACATTCCTTCACCCGCGGCCAATCGTCCGTTCATAGACGGTCCGTGTATAGATCGAACGAAGGGGGGCGAACCAGCGAAAGGGTGAACCACCCAATCGATATAGGCATATAAGCAACATGTAGATATATCATAGTTAGATACAACGATCTCAAAAGGACGCGCGGAGTGTGAACGATCGCTGTATCGAAGGGAGGGTGGACGAGGGGGCATCTTCAGCGATCGTGAATGCCATGATTGATATTCGAGCGTAATCGCGCGTCATGTATTGCCCCGAATGTTGTACGAAGAGTCAGAGATTTAGCGAGGAATATGTATACATATATAAAAAAATATATATATATATATATACATATACGCGGGTGTGCGTGGGTGTGTGTGTGTGTGTTACAGAGATCGAGACGAAGGATCCGATATAGAACGTGGAGAAGGATTAATGGTTTGGCCGCGATCGCGCGTTAAGTGAATATAATATGGTTGAATCGTGAATTCGTTCGTGTAACGTTCGTCATCGACATTCGTTATCAATGATTTTCGTTTTCCGTCTGTTCCTTTCGTTCCTGAAGAAGCCTTCGGTCTGTTTCTTCGTCGTCACACTACCTACCTCTGTACCACTTTCTTCTTCTGCCTTTAATTTTCCATCACTCATCTGATACCACGCATCTATTTCCCCTTCTTTTTCTTCGTCTACCTCGAGTCATCGTCGCGGCTTTCTTTGCGTTCGCGATTTACCTACGTCGCGTTTATTTATTTAGAGTTCGAGCGAGTTATGTATGGACTTGCCGCCGGGCATGGAGGAAATTAATTTAGGTATCCGCTCTTTACGTACCTGAAAGCCATCTGGCATAGCATATTTTTCAGAGTCGCAAACTGAAATTCTCATCCCCCCCGGAGCAGAACGTTCGCGAATTCGCCGCGTGGCTGCTAAACGGAAGAAGCTATTATACTTGCATATTGTTACATTTGCGATGAAGCTAGGGGTCGCGCGCGAGAGTGGATCGATCGTTTGGCTGTTGCATTTCGGCGATCGCATATTTTTTCGTTCCGTGCTACGATGTACCCGTTCACCGAAACGTGAACTCGCGAAAAAAGAAAGAAAAAAAAAGCAGAAGAGATTCGCGCTACTACAATGGCTCTCGGGTACTACTTTTCGCCGGTGCTACGATCTCCTAATTTTTTTCATCGCGATACTCCACGCACGATTCTTCGCGGTGTTCAACGATGCCGGCAATTTTTAAGACAATGCCCAATCATTCGGTGAACCGTGGCCGCCAGTACGTTTTCGTTTTCATAAATTGCATCCGATACGATCTTCTTACCGCAACGTTCTTCTGTACCATCTGTCCCCGCTACCTTCGCTTATGTGTATCGTCGGCTTTCGCGTCGCACGCGCGACACCTAACCGAACAGCAACATAGGAAAGAAAAGCAAGGGAAAAGAGAGTCGCGTTTTCGTTACTCACCCCCGCGAGTGCTCGCTATTCACCTCCATTTATCACCGTCTTATTGATTCACCTATGCTTTCTCGCGATCCTCCCCCCAACGAGAACTCCAAGACATACTAATCTAGGACAAATTGTAGACAATTTATTATCAAATAAAAGTGAAAAATAAAGCGACATTTGAAAGGAAAAATGGAAGGGAGTCTATGCTGTGGTGTATCTCTACGTTCATTTCAAACCCTTCTAAAAGTGCCGGCCATTTCGCCGCGAGCACCGCCTCTATTTGCACCCTTGCAACTTTGCAACACACAAAGTACCATGGTTGCTCGGCGTTTTAAACGAACGATTATACTTGCACCGATAGTGTCATGATATATTATATTATCGTGTATTAATATAATACGCTACGCTAGTATAATATATATACATCTATGTATATGTATATGCATGTGTATACATATACACCATAGTTAATAACGTTCGAATTTAATAAACGCAAACGTTATTTTAGAAATCTGCCTGTCGTGGTATTTTCATTGATTCAAAATGGAACGCGCCCGTCGCGAACTTGTTGCCGAACGAATCGATCGAACGACCACCCCCGTCAGTCGTGTTCATTAATTTCGCAACAAACTGTACGATTACGCTGTTGGAATTTTATTTTTTCAGCCGGTGAAACGATCTCCAGGAGGTCGACCAGTTGGATTAGCCGGTCATGGATGTAAGATTATTAGCGCTGCGGCCTAACCAGGTCAGCGTCCAATCGTTCGGTCTATGATGCTGCATTTTCGTGATTCATGGAGAAGCCGCGTGTATAAATCTCGCTATTAAACGTGCGAAGAAGGGACGTTTGCGCAACCCGTCTACGGCACTGATTACTGAGAATTACTGCAATTTCCATGATTTCCCCCGATAAGGAGCAACGCGGGCAAAAAACTGGAGCGACGATTCGTCGCGATAACATTCCTCCGCGATATTCTAATCGGGCGTCCCTGTGGGTTAATTGCGTTTGCGGAATAGCCGGTACATCGTTCGAGAGAGGAACGAGAAAATACGTCGGGAATCGGAAGGTGAACGACAGAAACGATTTATCATTGAGGTAACAGCGCAGCGAGACGGTCGCGGGCAAGTCCCGTATTTATCCCCGAGGATTCATTGGGTGTGTGGCAGGTGGACCAGGAACAAGTTGTTCCCTTCTATGGCTCGTCGATGAAATAATACGGTCGGTATCATTATGCACGCATTTATTTCCAGTGTCCCGGCCACGTCCAATCCTGAATCGTGATCCATGCGAATGGATCCATTATCTCAACAGCGTGACAAGGCTGTGGGCAGTCTGCTAATACGGCAAGGGACGGATGTGACGTAATTTGAGGTCACCCACGCAAATGGCGCGCGGCTGTGCCGGTGTGCAGTTTCATCGTCTACGTCGTCGTCGTCGTCGCCGTTACTCCGTTGCCACGATTCCAGCGAAGGGATTCGGACTCGATCGGCCACATAAGTCCAAGAAACATGCCAGCAAACATTTCTCGATTACCCTGCACCCTCGCGAATTTTCTTGCCCCTTTTGCTTCTCCGGTACGTTCGCCATTATTTTCGTGGAAAGTTCGACCGATCGCTCGTCACTTTCAAGCATAAATGATTGAGATGACTCGCGCCGCTAATGGCATCTTAAATTGACGAAAATTACCGACCCGGCCCTTTAATTTCCCCTTCGCGTTAATTGCTCGAAACGGTTCCGGAGAGAAGCGACAAGTTTGTCGAACGGAAAAAACCGGTGCCGTGAACCCGATGAACGTGACACTGTGGCGAATATCAGCAGCCGGAAGGGCGGCGCGGCGTCTTCGTTTGTAAGAGCACGAGCGGCAATTACGCTACGTGGGCGGACAAATAAAAGGGATCTCCGTGACAAGCAGGTACACCTATGACGCGAATCTTTCTACGACTTGCCTCCGGATCGCGACCATGCGCGATCCATCCTGTCGATGAGCGTTCGAGGCACGCACAAAGCGCGCCCGTCTCTTGAACGGAACGTTAATTCCTATGCACGGTCAGGTTTGACGAACCTTTAATCTCCACTCGAGCCTCTTAACTGCTTCGAACCAGCTTCAACCACGGACGAGCAGCGCTGAAAGGACGTAGCTCGTGTGGCTCTGAATGGGGAGGTAATTCGTCCGGTCGACGACGAAAGAACGAAAAACGTGTTCGGGTAAAGAGCTTTCGATAATGAAACCATCGAGCGACAGGGAAGGCGTTTCTCTCGTTTCTCGTTGTCACCCCAAAATCGCACCTAATCGTTCGCACCTGTCTTTCAGCATCACCCACGGAACAGGTTAATCTTCGTTGCTCCTACCTCCCGCCGGGCCGCCCGACGTCCCTCGGCTCTCGCACTCCCGTGTTGCGGGTGTGTCGAGCAAGAGGATCGACGCTATAGAAGCGTGTTTAGATAGCACCGCGAACACAAAATCGTCCGGTACCCCAGGAATCTCCCTTCTCCTGCTGTCAACGTTGCCCCTACCCCGGTTGCTTGGCTCGTTACCGCTGCTGTTCGGCGTCGTATCCGCTCGGATTGAGCGAGGCGGAGCGATTACTTAGTTATCGCCGCAACCACCGCAGTGGACCACTCGGTAAGCGTACGCTTCACGGTGGACCAGCTCGTCGAGCTGCAATCGATCTCCTGGCACCGCTTGATTTCGCGGCACTCGATAAAAGACGTACCCGCTGATTCCACTGCGACCAGACATTGCGGAGGACGCGTTCGTAGGAACACGGCGGAACGCTCGATCGGCCGTTGGATTCGATCGACGGATCGAGGAGGATGGACATTTGGTAGAAACGGCGGCGAATCTCGAATAACGCGAAGGTGCGAACGAAAGTAAAGGAAGAACGTAAGGGGTAAAACGGAGTCGGGGAGTGTGCCAACGCTGATCGATCGACAAATAGGATCGCGACGGTGCCGCGTGCCGCTTGAATCGTCAATCAAACAGGTGATGGCAGATGTTTAATGAGTGTGGGTGATGACAGATGTGTTTTGCTGCCGTGTTCCGTTCGCCGTCGTCGTCGGTCGCGAGGTGTGACTCGCTTGAAAGGGCATCGCGTCCACGAACACTGTCGGTGAACGAATAATCGTCTGACTGCGTACTCGGATACCAGCGAAAATGTTCACCGCCGAGGGGATTCATCAGCTGCTAATTATCCTCCTCTGCTGCCACGGTGAGTCCTGCGTCTCACTGAGAATTCGAAGCTGGAGGCCGACGCCGGGACCTTGCAGACGTTCGGCTGGTGCACGCTTATACGGTCGCGCGTGATACACGAGAAAATTGAGCAATTTGCTAAAATTGAATCGCACCTATATTGCTATTTATCACGCGACATTCGCGTCAGCTGCACCGAGCGTTCCCGCCTTTATTTCATCGGCACGCTGCTGCCATTTAAGCAACGGACTGTCGTTAACGATTCGAGCGTGTCTGATTTTACATTTTCAGCGTTTAGCGACAGCTTGATGCTGGAGGAGGAGAAGGAGCCGAATTATTTGAACGCAGGAGTAGGAGAGTACGCGGTGTTCAACTGCGATTTGGACTTTCCGCACGAGACCCCGATACCGTACATGCTCCAATGGAACCGTGACGTAAGTGTGGTAAAACTGGTGGCTGGCGAACGTCGATTTCATCGTTAAGGGAATCCCTTCCGCCGAGGGCGACGTCGCGCGCGATTCTCTTCGGATCCGTCCCGTTCGCGTTACGATTTTTGTCCTCATCTATCTCCGCGTCTCTGTACGTCACGCGAATGTATAGGACGTATGCAGTTCACGGAATGATTATGCAACTCCGATGAATAATATTATTCCGCGGACGACTCTAAAATCTCGAGTCGGTTCGCTTACTGATTACGCGGTTTGCGGTTAACTGAGGACGAACAGGCTCGCAGTCCGAATGTATCGATGTTGCTGTCGCGCGGTATCCAATCTTGCTTGCCTCACGAAATCGATCGTATGTCTCAAGGAAAAGTCTCTGCCCCGTTGCGTCGGCGACAAAGGCGTCGAAGAGCATTTATTTAAAAAGAAGAAATAAACATTGGCTAAACAACGGCCGACGAATGGTCGATTCGTGGACGGCCGCGATCGCGGTTGGAACGATCGGCGAACAGTTTCGCTCTCGTGCGTTCAACCGCGTAGAAAAGTGTTCGTTCAAGGCAGGGTAGGCGATTCGATTTCCTCGAGGTGTGTGTTCAATTCGAGCCGCGTGGGAATCGCGCGTGCCCTACGCGCCGCGTTTCCGTGCCTTTTAAGTTTCGATTCCTAGGTATCGCGCGTGTACGTTCATCCGCGTCGTTTCGACTTTCGAAAATGTATCGCCGCTCTTTGCCCATAGTCGAACGAGCAATCGATAGAACCGGGATGGGTCGCGGGATCGAAATTGTCGGTCGATGTAGAACGCGAACGACAAATTAAACGAAAGCGTTAAAGGGACATCGCGTTGATTTCCGGTTCGCCACGAGGAGGCGTCGTTCTTTCGCGGATGTTGCATTGGAGGCGCGTGCAGCCGCACGCCGGAAACAGATTGAGCGATGCACATGGCTACCGCATAAAATCAAGTGGAACTTAACCTGATTGGTCCCTGATGCGTATGCAAAACAGGTGCTCGATCCCTCTCTGTCTGTCGAACGTGGTAATTGGAGTACGGGACGCAAGGCTGCATTATATTTAGTCACGGCGAGTCCGCGACACGAGGGGTCCAGCCAGTGGGTCACTGTTAACGCATTGTCAGCCGATTAGGGACGATTAGCGGCCTTTTCGCCAGCCTCGTTTTGACAGCAAGGGTTCCCTAGGTTCCAACGTTTTCCATTTTCTATCGGAGGACGCGCGCGTCGCGTCTCTAATATGCATACGCTTGGTCTCTCCGACGAATGACTGCTCGTCGACGAGACCGTCCCGCCTTAGGACGCAACTTCTGCCGACGACGTTACTGCTCCTCTCCGTTACCATCGACGAATGTATCTGGAGAACGGGACGGCTTTCTGTAATTTCGCCGGCGCACTCGGGACGATTCGGGTACACTGTAGACCGTAGACCGTAGACAGACAGAAAATAAGAGCAACCGTCCCTGCGTTGGCAGCAAACGGGGGCTCCGACATTAGCACAGAGAACCGTGTCGATGCATCATCCGCTGCTACTCGCGGCGAGTTTTAATATCGAGCAATCTGCGCTCGTTCCAGGGTCGAACGATCTTTTCATGGTACAACGGATACGTGTCCATGGTGGGACTGGGCTACGAGGGTCGCGTGCACCTTTTGGAAGACACCGCGAACCGCGGATACGGCCAGGGTAGTATCAATCTGACGAACATCCGCGAGAGCGATCAGGGATGGTACGAGTGCCGAGTGATCTTTCCGAACAGGACACCGAGCTCCAGGAACAATGGAACATGGTTCCACCTCGGCATAGATGGTAAGGTCGCGCACTTTCTCGTATCCGTTAATCGGCTAATTCGATAACAGCAAGTGGCGAAGGGAATTAACGCAGTTAAGCGCCGACTGACGACTAACCCTGAGCACTGAATTGGGTCACGCTGGACTACGATCGCTAACGCTGGACGAAGGAGAGGCTCGTAACCGCAAAACATTGCTGAATTTTCGGCAACGAGGAAGTAAACGTTTAGATCTAATAATTTGTTCCATGCGACACGCTCTCGCACCATGCTCCATGAAGCTGCTCGACATTTCCGACGGCTATCTTTATCGAACCACACCCTCCCAACCCACCCCCATATCGCCTCGAAGCCACCACAGTACACGGCACGTTAAATATTATTTCAAAAGAGTCCCAGTTGCTTCCGAAGTAACAATGCGACAAAGTAGACGACGTTTCTTCGTAAACGGACCCCCTTTGTTGCGCGTGATTAGAGTCGATGATTCATCCGTTAACTCATTGCCGGACGGAATTCTGCTTTTTGCCGCTAGAACTCTCTTGAACGTTAACGATGAATCGAGTCATCGTGGGTAACGAACGACGCCGCTGTAAATCGACGTAGATATCGGTCGCCCAATTAACGATCTCATAATTGTATGGACCGCTCGAGGCGGTTCGTCGTTACGGTCCCATTGCACGAATACGTAATAGACGCTCCCCTTCCTGTCAAGGAGGGGAAAAGGAAAAATGTAATAACACGGCATCAGTGGCGGGAAAGAGTTTCCGTGGTTCGCCTTTGAACGGATACAATGCCTGTGTCACGCACCGTTTCGAAATCACACTTGCGTGCTGTGCGCACGATGCACAATGGCAGACGCGTCGATTAACCGGCACGAATTTGCACCGCAATTTACGATGCGAATTAACCGGTTCGTAATGTTAACCTTGCTATCGCCGGCCGACTAAAAGCGTACGAGATGATATATAATCCCGCTGATGCTTACTAACATGAAACTGGGCAGACCCGTTAAATCGTTCAACCCAGGTGCGTCGCCGTTTCCGACGTCTGTTCCAGGCGAGACGTTGCTGGCGGTTCCGCCGGTCAACAAGACTGTGTTGGAGGGCGAATCGGTTAGCTTCGACTGCGTTGCCAAAGGGCAAAAGTCTGTCGTCAGCTGGTTCCGCGATGGCACAGACGTTACGCAGATTCAGGTAACGCTCGTGTACAGAATTGACCAAAGGCGCGACGGTATCGAATGAACGTTGACGGGTCGTATTTATCGCGTGCCGCAGGATCTCAAGAGAAGAGCGTCCGTGGGCGACAATTGGACGTTGACCATCAAATCGGCTGCCATGGGTGACCTCGGGGAGTATACCTGCGTGGTGACAGGGGAGAACGGAGACCAACAGAGCGCCTCGGCCTTCCTCAACGTGCAATGCAAGTGCATTTATGCGAAATATTTGCCGTGCGAACGAGGTCGCGGACGATCGAACGTTTGTCGCTATCGCGGGCCGAAGTAGCGCGCGAGACCGTAATTCGCCACTTTCGCCCAGCGAATTACGTAATGGCGATAATACGGTCGTAACAATGTGAACTATCGCGGGGATAATAGACGACGACCGCGCGATAATCGACACATCGGTGGGGAGGGCGAAATTTTAGCCGGCTGTTTTGCTCGAAATATTGTATCCGCGTTCGATCTCGAACCTGCTGATCGAACGGGCACCGATTAAGAATGCGTCGACCGTTGCAGACAAGGCGAAAGTCATCTACGCTCCCCGGGAAGTCTACCTCCCGTACGGGAAGCCAGCTCTCTTGGACTGTCACTTCAGGGCGAATCCGCCGCTGATGAACCTACGCTGGGAGAAGGACGGATTTCTCTTCGATCCTTACAACGTTCAGGGAGTATTCTACAGACGGAACGGATCGCTGTATTTCAGTAAAGTGGACGAGACGCATTCTGGAAGCTACACGTGCACGCCGTACAACGAGCTAGGCACCGACGGTCCAAGCCCGTCCATCACCGTGGCAAGTATTTCTGCTCGTTCGTTTCGCGATCGCCGCAATTGAAAGAAACGCGATGGGTCTCGTTGGGCCAATCTGGAATTCATCGACGGCGAAAGTGACGCGCGGACCGTAAGCAAACGGGACGACACCGCCATTACGATCAATGACCACTTGGCCGCGGGTGTTAATCGTTTCTTTATTCTCCAATTGTCAACGCACACACGCGCGCACATGCGTGTACACGGGGGCGTAACAGGGATGGTCGGGACAAACCGTACGCGACGAACATTTTCTCGCTCCTGATACGAGGTCGCTTTTCGACAGATCGTGCAAAGACCTCCGGCATTTACGGTGACGCCTCAGCATTTTTATATAAGGAAGCTGGGGGAAAATTTGGAAATTCCTTGCGACGCTCGGGATGGAGATCAGGCTCACCGACCGTCCATTGTGTGGTACAAGGTACTTTCGCTCCTCCTTCCCAATTATATCGTACAATTTATCGAGTACTGTAGCTGATGGAGAATTGATCTTCGCGTCAGGACGGCTCACCCGTGCCGCCAGGTAACCGAACTCTCGTGATCGGGGGCAATCTGACCATCGACAGGATTCAAGAGCAGGACAGGGGATTGTATCAGTGCGCGGCTAGCAACGAAGCCGCGACCGTCGTCGCCGACACAGAATTGATGGTACTGAACGTGCCACCAAGGGCGCCGTACAACCTGAGCGCCAATAGCAGCAATAACGCGGTCACCTTAACTTGGGTACCGGGATACGTGAGGCCAAAGATGGAGTACTCGATTTGGTGGGTGGCGTCCTCCGAGTACCGATGAAAATTTCTCCTCGCGCAGTAATCCTCCGTTTGCCATCAGGTACAGGCCGACAGACACCACCGAGTGGAGAACGATGAAGATCGTGTCCAGGAAGATCACCGAGGCGACCGTGATCAATCTGAACTCGGGACGGGAGTACGAATTCATGGTGCTCAGCCAGGACAAACACGGGGACGGAATGTTTAGTAAAACCTTGCGGATTTTCACGCAGCCTCGTACGTTCGTTCGCATAGAGCACGCGTGCTGCGAAATCAGAGGGAGCAAGCGTAACTAACGATACAATTTTCAGAATGGTACTAATTATATCATTTTCAGACATGATCGACGAGAACTCTGCCTCGGAGTACCGTAGTCCTCCAGGTAAGAACACGATCCACCGTTTGATTCTCCATAGTATTACAGCCAGCTTTGTATACGCGAATCGTTCAATCGACAGATGACAGAGTGGGCCCGCCATTGAACGTCAGAGTGCAGGCGACCGTTCAGGGTTACTTGGTCACTTGGGAGCCCCCTGCCTACGGCAAAGACCAGGTCAGGCTGTACACTGTTAGGTGGTTCAGAGGACCGTCCGAGCAACTGTACGGTAGAGCGGAAACGACCGACACGTATTACCTAGGTATGCAACACGTGGGAAAGCAGGAACGATTAATCGTTCCACGGACTGAACGTTGTACGATCGCGTTGCAGTTAAAGCTCTGGAAGAGGAGAGCTACTACACGTTCGAGGTGGCTTCGATGTCGACGACCGACGACGTGGCGACGAGCGAGCGGGTCAGCCTCGAGGTTCCGGCGTACCGCAGAAACAGAGCGATATCCATGGGGATTGTGGCGGGCATCGGATTCCTGGCAGCGGCTCTGGCGGCGATATGGTGGGCAAGGAAACGCTTCTGCCAATCACCGAACGAGAAGTAAAGACGAACTGTAGGCGCGAGCGAAGGCAAAGGTCTTCCAACTGAGAACCGATTACGAACAGCCGCTAATAAACTTCCCTTGCGTAGCGATATCGATAGTTAAACGCAGTACGACGAGCTTCGCGTACGAATTACGAAGTCTCACAGCCGTTGGCCGCGAATTCGCGATCGTTCCTATGCAATATGCATACACATGTACGTATTATCGATCGCGTATACGCGTGGAAAGGGCCGCGTACCGAGATGGACGATCGTCGATCGGACGGTTCGTGTATATGTCACTGCTACGGGCGCTCTTGCATTGCATCGCGTTACACTATTTATCGTTCAAAAGCTTTATTAGATAAGTACACGTTTATTAAGGATTAGTTCTGGCGTTTGATCATTATTCGGCCGCTGGGGCACGAGGGTCGCTCGGCCCAACGAAACGTATACTCCGTGGCCTAGTTAATTCGGCTAGAACTGTTATATGTACACGTCCGATATGTTTTTCTATTGTAAATAAATTGTGTCGATCACTATGCTACACCCCCTTACGAAATTTCCCTTCGGACCCACCGTTCGCCGCGACATGACAAGTATAAGTATATTTTGCACGCGTGCCAAGGGTATTATCTAAATTGGCATGACGCAAGGCGACGGGACGGACGCTCGTCGAAATTGTTTACACGATCCTACGATTGGCTTTTAGTCGTCGTACACCTTGTTCCCGCAATGCCAGGTTAGAGAAACACGGCGTGTTCTCGCAAATAGAGGACCTTGACGGGCTTCGTTCGGTTCGGCAGGGACAAGCAGTGTTTCGGCGGGCAACGGCATTGAAATACGTATGTACGTACATTGTCATTACTTCATCGAGAACGAAAGCGAACACTCGTGTCGATGAAAGCGCGATGAGATCGTCCCGGTTCGATTAAAAGTTTGATTAGATCTCGTTGCGTAACGGCGTTTCATTTTTCTTCTCTTTCACTGTGCAACCCGTTCGAAAGGCAAGGAGAATGATCGGGGCTGAGGTGGGAATATCTAATTACAAATTAGATCCCACAGATATCGAGAAGCTTGAAGGTCCCCTATGGAAAACGAAATAAAAAGTTGCTATCTGCACAATTGTACACAGCCAGCTTATCGCGTAACGCGGCGATATGCAACACCTATGTGTTGTATTGTTAATTTCAAACGAGCGACACATACAATCCATCGCGTCGTGTTTCCTAACGACGAGGCATAAGGAACTGTCCAAGTATGTTGTACACGCTTTGATCGCGATCGGAGCACAGTAGAAACCGTCTGCTTTCGTGCGCGCTTTATTCTCGATTCGGCCGATTCGTGGGCGTCCGCGATACCAATTAAACGCTGCGTTCGTGCGATCGGCGTGTACCACGGTTAAAGGAACGGATAAGCGGCCGGAGGGTCAGTCGTAGTTTGTCGGCACGGAATTGTCGGGTCAATTAACAGACAGAAGCCGCGTCTTTTGGATTAGTATTCGCAGACGATGCAGACGATCCCGCTTGGCAATGAAGAGATCAACGGCTTTGAACCGAAACAGACGGCGGAGGGGTTAGACGGGGTGAGACCGGAGCACTTCTGGGGCTTGCTGCCTGTCGCGAATCCAGCCCTTTTTCGCTACCAACGCACACCGCTCCAGTTTTAGGTCGAGCTTCGTCGCGTGCACCTGTAACCGGCCGTCACTGACAATCTTATCGCAGCGTTCGCACGGCAGCGGGGGGTTCGTTCTCGTTCCCCTGCGATGGGAGCAATTAATTTCAAGTACGACGATTAGAATTGCAATGGCTCGGGTCGCCGGCGTTTTATGTAGCAAGATGACTCGGACGAAGAGCGAAACGAAGAAAGGGCTCGATGGAACGCCGTGTCCGTTTCTACAGAAGCAAGTCCGAAGATAAGATATAGGCTGTATCGGTCATGGCGTCACTCCCTCGGTAAATAATTTCTCACTCTTCTCTTTCCGAATATGTATGCACTACATACACTTCTTATCGATCACGACGATAGGGAGGAGAAACGCGTGCTGTTGTGGATCGCGTATCGAACGATAATTATTCCCGACGATGTCTGCCATGCAGATCTACGCCTTGTGCCGATAATAAATTCAGGACTGCGTAACAATCACGCGAGCCGATATCAGGTCAAGAAACACGTCGGTAGGCTAACGCGGACAGTCCTTGTTTACACGCATGAAATATCTCTCGGCGATCTATTATTTTTTCATCGAATACCAGAAGCCGGAAGAAGCCGAGGCCTTCCCGCGCCATGCCCGACTACTCTAACGTCCAGTTGAACACAGAAAAAAGGAAAAGAAAAAGAACACCGACCAATGTGCACTGTCAATCGCTCCATCGCGGCGGACGCAGTTTGAAACGATTCGAATACGCGCGGCCTCCCAACACGTTCTCGCGACTTTTACAAACCGCTCGTTTTTATCGAGACCAGTCGGTGCGCAGCAGTTACAAGCGCGACACGTGTAGCGATAACGTGAGCACGTGTTGTTTAGTTAATCAACGACAAAACTGCCATCTGCTCGTGGCGGGCACGCAGCGGCACGTATACATACGTGTTTCGAAGGATCGAAACGGTGATTCGAATGAAGCCAAGAGACTGTTTCCGGCTGACAGTGAGAAGCACGATAGCCTGGCTGTGGTACAGCACATTGGGACAGTATAAGTACATACATGCACACATGTACTGCGTAACTCCAAGTTCGTCGCGCGTGGGAGAACGAAAGGTTCAGCGTCGCTTTCAGCAGGGAGAAAATTCTTGAAGCGTCGTCGATGGGGTAGGACCGCGCCGAAGAGTATTCGAAGAGGCAACCGATGGAGGGAAAAGTCTCCCCAAGTGGAGGGGATGCGACCAATAGAGACACATTAGATGCAGCCTGTTGATTCATCGGGCGCGACAGTAACAGCCGCGCCGTATACAACGTCGGACGTTAAGCAAGAGGTGAATCAGATCCGGAAAGAATTTCTCAGTCCTTCCCCGAGCGGCGTTAACCGTGTTTCGTGACAGAAGAGGAGAGCTTTTCTCATCGTGGAAGTTCGAAGGAAGCGGAGGTGACGCCGTGGGCCGAGAGAACGAAGTAAGTCGATCGTGTATCGCGGCATATTCGCGGCATCTTCGCGGCATCCACGTCGGAACGGACGGTGCTCGTTTCCCGATAGACGATAAGAAACGGAGCGCAATTATGTAATCGTAGCCGTGTGCCAAAGTTCATCGACGATGAGTCGCGTCGGATTTCTCGTCGCACGCGTGGCTCGCTCGTTCCCGAGCACGTGTTAGAAGAGGGAAGGTGGTAACGTGTACATAAATCTTGCGGGACGCCACGGCACTGTTTACGAGACGATTTACAACTGCGAGAAAAAAACGAATGGACGATCGACCCAAGGAACGCAAAAAATGAGGCCGGCCTGTGAATGAAAAGGGGGTAGAAAAAATCAAGGACGCGATACGTGCGCTTGCTTTTCGATTTTCCATGCATCGGTCGGCGATAGGTTATCGTTGCACGCGGATAGGGGCGCAAGCATGCAAGAAAGGTCTCGCTCGGGAAGAAATTGGAGGTCGGGAGATATCGGTCGACGAGAAGAAGAAGCGAGGGGCTGGCCGACGCGGCCGACACCCGTAATGGGAAGAACGCACTGGTTCGCCGCGTGTTTTGTTGGGGCAACGTGGTGAACGCCGCGGGATGGTGCGGTGAACCGATAAATAATCTCCCATTTACTCGCGCTGCTTGTACATCAATTCGACAACACCGAGGATACGGGTTTTTACGAGCGGATCGGAACGGCTGCGCGAGAAAACGGGCGGCTATTATCTCGCTATGTACTATGCACGTTGCTTGCGTATTCCGTTCTATTCTCGCGACAAACTTCGGGATCAAAGAACACGTCCCAGAATCGCGTTCACGGATCTGCCGGTACGATTGTGCAAACGTAACGGGCGAACGACAAACATTAATGTTAAGCACGATTAGATACGATCGGGATCGTGTGAAAAACTAGTATGTAGCTTGTTGCAGCGGACGAGCGCTGCCAAGGGGTGGGGTTGTCAGAAGTAAAGACAGGCTAAAGATAAGCTTGACCTACGGGAACTCGCGTTCGCTCTTTTTCCCCGCGACCGGCCACGTTAGACGAATAGAACCATGGCCAGCAATTACGATTCAGTTCAATGCAACGAAGATAGAAGCGGTCGTGTCGTGGATAAAGGAAAAAGTCTGGCAGTCGCATGAACGTAACAAAAGTTTGTGCGATCACGCGGTTCACGGTCGTAGCACGGGCTCGTAAAAGTCTGCCATAAATTTTAATCGCGCTCGTTGCCCCGCGCGAATTTTGTTTTTATTCGTCGAAACTCGTGCAAAAATGTGGACAAGAAAATGCGAGACGATCGCATCGCGTTGCACTCGCGTCTAAACGCGGCGAGAAAAAGGAACACCAGGAGTCCGTTGTATCGCTGCGATTGCGTCCCAGTGTTTTCCTTCGCCGTACACAATCCCGGCATAAACTAATGTAGAGGAGGCGCAACATCAGCGGCGAACCAATTGCATGTTTTCGCAGGAAATCGTCAATGAATTAGCGCGACGGGATTTGCTATTTCTAGAAGCGCATTTTCAATGACGCACCGATGCCGATAAAATGCGGTGCATAAGTTTAGGCTCATCCAGTATTCATACTATTGTAGCGTGGCCTGCAAGAGTAAATAAAACATGTGGCCATAACATTTGCATATTCTTGGCAGACGGACTTTAAAAATCGTAACGTTTTCCTCGGTTTACGGAGCCCATTGAATCGCGAATGAATAATCGTTCACATGTATAACAATATTTCTCCAAGGTAACGCCACTTTCCTCGTTTAACGTTAAAACGGGTGTGTGCCACGTGAATTTATCCGCGCTCGTATTGGACGCCACGATGCTCATTTCGCTTTAACAAGAACTTTCCCTTCTTTTTTGTCGACGCGAGGTTAAAATCTCGAATCCGCGCTCTCCTCAATTAGGAGGATCAATCTTGTTCGGTACTGCTAACGGCGTTACATAAAGTCGTTAATCGAGGATCAGTTTTGTTCGCGTGGGTTCCCGTGGATTTGCGTGGATTCGCGTGAAGGGAACAGAGAGGTGATTGTGCGTCGCGTTTCGTTATGGTGAAATCAACGTTTCGGCAGTCCAGGGCCTCGCTGAAATTTATAACTAGTAGGTCAAGGGCTAACATGAATGAATAAAAAAAGCAGTCACACGTGTTCTCTGGTTAATCAAGAGGCCCACTCTGGCTCGCAAACGTTTGCAATTACTGACAGTGAGTGGTTCTCTCGCGCTCCGGTATCTTTGCGACTGATTCAACCGTGTCCCGGTAAAATGTGAAAAATCTTCTTCCCCGGGGCGAACAGGAAACGCGTGCACGCCTCGTCTAGTTGTGAACGCGATAGATACAACCGAGTCTACAAACACGACGAAAGAGGACGCAGGAAAGTGCCGGTCTGTGACTTAGTGGCTCGGTGACTCGGTGTGACGGTGACTGACTGATTAGATACGGTTTATCTCGCTGCAGGCTTCGCAGCGTGGATCACACCGGTCGGAAAAGCGACGGGGTGTGGGCCTGATCGGCGAACACACCGACCTCGGCCATCCGAGACATACATGCTGAGGAGGCAGCAGGTAGCGCGAGTAGACGAACTTCCGCCATTATGAGACCTTGGACCAACAAAACCCTCGGCGTTGCTCTCCTCGGCCTGATCTTCGTCACGGTTGGCAACGCTCTGTATTTTTCTTGGCCGGCACTCTTCCGCCATATACTCCAGAAGGTAAGTGTCAACGAATCTGTGGCCGGCCGCGAAATTTTCTTCGCTCGAAATCGACCGAACGATGTGCTCCTCCTTACTCCATTTTCGTTTCCTCCTCTTATTTTTCTCGTTCCTCGCCTTCCCCGTTGGGGATTTAAAGGTTACTACGTTGCAACGGGTGTTAACTCTCCTCATTTTACTCCTCGTTGTTGCTTCATTGGCCGCGATAGTTCGCGGTAGAGACGCGATTTATTTTCACCAGAGTCCATCGCAAATATAGCGGCACGGCTTTATTTTTCTGCAGCGTGAACCGAGTGGATAGCCTCGCTTTGGGTTATCTGTAGACACAATTAATTGACGCGGTTCTTTTATACATGTACGACCAATCTGCTCGGCTGATCGAAGGAGAAGTGCTCTGATTTGTAGATAGAACGTCGCGGTTGTTGCGTGGCTTTTTAAGCAAATGCCTGGAAGTTTGGACAAATCGATTCACGACGA
This sequence comes from Nomada lathburiana, assembly GCA_963667235.1. Taxonomy (NCBI): domain Eukaryota; kingdom Metazoa; phylum Arthropoda; class Insecta; order Hymenoptera; family Apidae; genus Nomada; species Nomada lathburiana. The sequence goes on along the minus strand of OY763905.1, from coordinate 11,714,252 downwards.
TCTCGTCCGAAACGGGCCGGGCACCGGTCGGTAGTCCCGCTCGTGTCTCGTTATTGTTCCCAGCTCGATTGGAAAAGTGGTTGATTGTTCAATTAATCGACGTATCTCTTTGGAGTTGCGCTAGACGAATAATTTATCGCTGGGAAGAAACGTGCTTGGCGTACCGCCCGGCTTCTCGAATCATTCTCGCGCGACCAGCAACCTGTTTGTCCGCTTTTAAGCGAGTTAAGATTTTTGTTCAAAATTGTATTGCATTCTTGAATGAATAAGCCTAATCCAAGCTTGACCCGAGCTTACCCCCAAATGCAACCAAAAGCGCGATCAAGGTCGGTCGAGTAGCCAGATTACGGGCCGACCGCGAACGTCATAAACGACGAAGACCGTGTCGAGAAATTGAAAGTATACAGTAATTTGGACGATTCAGACAGCCGAAAGAAACGCAGCTGACAAACATATTTTGCCGAGTGGTTGCACACCGCTAGGCTGCGATAATTTATAAGCATGAACCTCACGTACGCCACATACTCTTCCGCATTCTCTATCCACCTACATCGTTTTTTCCGTCACACGCCATAGCCAATTGATATACTATTCTTCCGCGACCACACCTGCGCCCGAACTTTTCTAATAGCTTACGATGGTCCGAATGAGGCAAACTGTTACTTTAAGTACAGCCGAGACCTGTCATTGCAAAAATAAAGGAGACTTGTCCTTCCGAGATGACTTGCAATCATTTCTCCGGAAATCCTGTCGTGATGCATGTCCCGAATTTCGTGACCGACACGTCACCACCACACACCACCGCACTCGGTACTTTGTTCTTGAACTAGCGTATCGCCCTGCAGCGGCCTTGCATTTTGGACCGGTTCCGACGACCTCTGACAAAGTGTTTCTCTCGTACTACCGACGTGATAAGAGCGCAACATTTGTTACCAGGAAATGCCGTTGACGCCAACGTCGAAGGCATTCGAAGTATGGAACGACACGAGCAGCCTGCCTCCCATCTACTTAAAAATTCGTTTCTTCAATTGGACTAATCCGGAAGAGCTGACAGTGGCTGGGACGAAGCCGAACGTTCAAGAACTGGGACCTTACGTGTTTCGGTATGTCTCGCCATTTTGCAAAAATTTCGGCCCACCTGAACGCTTCTACGCGAAGAGGTCGACGCCTTAATAGCGGTACAATACATAAGCGGAGAGCGGACAGCATTCTACGCGCTTTCGAGCATCAATTAGCTATCGGCGTTATTTCGCGGCACATCAGAAAAATCGACGAATCATCGGGAAAAAGAATGCCGCTGCGGTCGAAGCGGAAGTTATTGCGTAACAGCGAAAATTATCACTCCATAGCAATTCAGTATAATACACCGTACTTATGCGCGGTACGATTTCCTTCGATACCGGTCGTGTAAAAACGAGAGGTAAATCGGAATGAAGAAACGACAATAACGCGCGCCCGTTAAAATTCCACGCTGCATCCAGTGCGAATTGCGCCACGATGAGTCAGACGAGAATATCTACTACGTACCTAATCGAACCCTCCGTGGGGGTAGTTAGCCTAATAGGCTGCCTAATCACGATAAGAAACGAACGCATCTAGTTAACCTCGCGATATTGACAGTTTAATGAGCGAAGAAACATCTCGTCGTGTTCCACTTTGGCGTAGGTGGCAGCAAATGTTGCATAAAATAATTGTTCGATTAATTGCAATATCTCGTGTCTATCTGCGCCAGCCCGTTGCTCGGGAACACCGAATATCATTTTTCTCGTCCCCTTGGGCCGGACGGATTTCCACGAATTTCGAAATCACCGTAAATATGTACTCCGCTCGCTAATGCTGTTTCTCTGTATTTTTATGGAAAGCCTATATTTAGGATCGCGGTGGAACAGGTTCCTCGAACCGTCTGTATTCGACCGAAGGTCGAAAGTGAACGACAGTCGATTCGTTCGCGACGAGGTCGTCATATTTCTCGGCCGCCTTCGAAATTTTCGTAAGACCCTTCCCGTATAGACCACTTCGGTGCCCGCTTCATGAGCGTGCATCAGCATCGTTTGCTGCCTTATGCCCGAGACGATTGCACAACAAATGTTGCCCCGCGCTCGACAAGCACAGATTAGACGCGTACCGAGGTGCATCCGTACAGCTCTGCACTTAGCGGCCGACAATTGTCGCGTCAAATCTAATCGACGGGACACGCACGGATATGTAGGCTAGAGCACCGAATCACGGTTCTCTAATCATGAGCGCTTAATTGGGTGTAGCGCGAGCGACACGACCCGGACGAGGCTCCGTGTAATTGCCGGTAGCGACGCGTTCGTTCCCATCATTTTTGTTTGCCATTTTCCTCGCCGATTTCCGTCGAGCATCGCGCGCAACGTTGACCACCGGCCGATCTAATCAGCGACCAGAGCGTACCGCTCTTCGAGGTGCGCACGGTGCACTCGTTGATTACGAATTGGTATGTAGAAACGTGCCCGAAATGTTTCCCTATCCCTGGACTCGCGGTAGATCGTCGAGAGACACACCCCCTTGCATTGTAATTTCAGAGAGATCAGGCAGAAAGCGAACGTGTCGTTTCACCCGGAGAACAATACGGTTAGCTACTTCCTTCGACGGTGGTGGTTCTTCGAGCCAGAACTATCCAACGGCTCTCTGAACGACTCTGTAACACAGTTGAACACCGTGGCGATCGTGAGTAAGCTGCTTTCGAGGGCTCAATTATTGTAATCGACGATACCCGTCGACTTCGATCCTGTTTCAGTCCGCGAAGCATAAGGTACGTTACTGGGACGATGCCCTGCAGAGCACCCTGTCGTTCATGCTTTCAACGTCGAAGGTGTATACAACGAAGTCCGTCGACGAATTGCTGTTCACCGGATACGACGATTCGCTTATCAAGCTCGGAAGACTGGCGGCTATCGGTGACGATATCCCACCGTTCGACAAGTTCGGATGGTTCTACATGGTACGTTGAAACGAACGCGTCGCCGTCGTCCGGAGGGTGAACGATACGATCGGCGGAGAAGATCGATGACATGTTTTCTGTGCGGAAGGTGGTGGAAATTGTTTATTTAATTGTGTCGAGGGCGCGCAGAAGGTCGAAGATGCGATTTGCGCCGTTGAAGCAACGGCATTGCAGCCGACGGCAAATTATTCGCAGCGAGACTTAAATTGGTGCTGAATAGGACGGGTCACGTGTAGGTCGCTAAATGACGAATGAAAAGCAATGGGAGACATATGTATTGTGTATTAATTTCTTACGTCGAACGGCCCACGCCTATCTTACGTGCCGTCGCGGTCTTTCGTTTCTTCTTTCTCTGCGCCATAAATCGGTGGAAAAATATTTACGCCGCGCACCGGTCGTTCATCGATAAATCGATCACGAGAGCCTATCGTTTGTATGCCTACTTGATCGTAGAAAATAACAAGCTACACCTGGTCCGCCTTATCGAACGATTCGTTATCGAATGCCACGTGAATCTCGATTGACGCCGAAGAATCTCAGCCCTTACCGCCGACACGTATGCACGGGGATATATCAATCGATTTTCCACTTTCAGAGAAACGGTTCCACGATGTTCGACGGCCATTTCAATATGGACACGGGGGTCCGCGACATCAACGACTTCGGCATTCTAAAGAAATGGAACTACAAGGATACCACGAAATTCTTCAAGAGCCCGTGCAACGTGGTGGAAGGCAGCGCCGGCGAATTCTGGCCGCCGTACCGGAAGAAAGACGAGATCGTCCTGTTCAGCGGTGACCTGTGCAGGTCAGTTGCGGCGTCTCTGAAAGAAATGGAAAAAGATACGCTCGCTCTCGATGACTAATCACTTTTGTCTGCTCGCGGCAATCGCTGAGGCATCGCTGAACCCCGGACAATTTTAATCCCCAAGTTCCCCTATTAACCTTCGAGACACGTATATAAATTGGATCGTCCGGTAATCCGGTTTACGCGACAATTCCTCCGTAGGTGGAGCCAATAAGTTTGCCATCGTCGAGTTTAGAGCGAAACGCGACAGCTCGACCTGCTTCTCCAAACTGAGAGATTTCCTCTTATCGTTCCCGTTTCTCAATTCGTCGTAGGCCATTAACGTACGAGTACGCCCAGACCACTTATCATATGGGTGTGGAGGGTTATCAGTACGTTCTCAGCGAGAAGACATTGGGGAACAATACGAGGCGACGCTATCCTCACGAGCACGCGAAATACTTCGAGCAAACAACCACCACCGAGGACTTCTTCGAGGCTGAACACTCGGCGGAGGTAACGGACAACCCAGATGGGGATCCGGATGTGGTGAACATAGGAAACTGCTTTTGCAATGGGAAATGCACCCCGGCTGGGCTGATGAACGTGAGCGCCTGTCGTTACGGCGCGCCGGTGTTTGTCAGCTTGCCCTACTTCAACAGAGCAGATCCAAGTCTCAGGGAACAGGTCACCGGGATCGAATCTGACGAAGAGCACGACTTCTACGTCACCCTCGAACCGGTAAATTGCATGCTCTACACGGCCATTTAATTTGTTGCACCCCTTCAATCGGTGTTTCAAGAAAATTTATTTTTCCCATGGACGGCATCAACATCGTCGTCGTCGTCGTTATCATTGCTATTATTACATATTCCTTTTTTTTCAGACAACGGGCATTCCTCTCAAGGTCTCCGCTAAATTGCAAATAAACGTCCTGCTAGAGCCATCAAAGACCGTGTCGTAAGTACGTTTCCGACATTAAAGTAGTCAGAGGGAAGCGACACCCGCTCAAGAGAGTTCGTTCCTTCAGGCTTTTCAGATCCGTGCCGACCATTTATTTCCCAATAATGTGGTTCTCGTTGGAAGTAGAGGCCACGGAAAGATTCACCGACGACTTGAAAAAGCTACTGTCGCTACCCATCGTATGCATGTACGCTGGCGCGGTCATGATTGCCGTTGGACTCCTCATATTCTTTACGCTAGCATTTTTATACCTGTTGAAGAGGCACCGAGCGAAATCGACGGGCAACAACAAGGCAATACAAATTTTCTTTGCATACCCGAACGTTTTGTACCCCACGACGATCATAGGTTCACCTGCAGTTTCTATTTCGCAGAACGCCAAGCCAGAGGTGACATCGAATTCCGAGGACAAATCGGAGCTGGTGTACCTGGACAAGAGTAACGCCAAAGACGATACGCACGTTAGAAACGATCGCAAGTTGTATCCGAATTCGATCGAGTGCTTCAACATGGATCTACAGGCGAAGCTACAGCATCGGAAGTAGGAACGCGAAAGGAGGAGCGGAGAAGTCTGTGGACAGACTCGTGTAAAATGAAACGCGTTCGATAGACATCTTCGATGCGCTTTCAACGTTCGAGGGGTTCCTGTTTTGTTTCATTTTTTTTTTTTCTTTTTGCAAGCAACCGTCGAAGCATTATTAAACGTCGACGTCGGTCGCGCGAATTAGTACATTTCAACGGGGTCTTGAACACAGCCGTAAGTGTACGTAATGTGTCGAGACGTGAAACTCGATCCCTAGAAGAAACGAACCGAATTCCTATGGAATGATTTATCTTTAAGAAGGGATTCACGAGCGTTTATACTATTTGTTAGGATTCCAAGCTGCGGAAATTTCGACATTTCCAAGGGCTGTGTTAGACGTTCCCTGGCACAGACTGAAATAAAGCACGCTCGCGTCTTGTCGGATTCAAGGTGGCAGTCATTTTTTGATCTGCAAGTTGTGCAGCAGAAAAATTCGACACAGTGCAAGACTGTTAGTAACAGGTGTTACGAACGTAGCTTTAATTAACGTCTATTGGTCTTTAGGTTTCGATTCCGTGCGAAACGTAGACATGTAGGTTACAACTTGGACGGGACCAAGAGAATGGACGAATTGCGGGCATCGTTTGCGATCCTCGATGTACAGACAATACTTTCCACGGCCGTGCGGTGCACCTCGAAGGCTGGTGCACGATAAATAATAATTCTATCGCCGATACGATGTTCCTCTTATTCCGAATATTACACTCGTGCCAAACTTTCAATCGGAATAAGCTAAGTTTTTCACTTACATTTAGGAGTCCTACCAGACTAGGAGTTTTTAAGATTACCGCCAAACGATTTACAGTTTAGGTTCCCTGCAATTCGATCAAGTGCAATTACCGCGTAGCTATAGTTCTGTCGCGTGATTATGGAACGTGTAGGTAGAAGTTCTGGTAGCTCCAGAATAACACGATTTTGTATTGTATTTTAATAAAATCTCCAAACTTTTATTGCATTACCGCGAGACATATCATTTCTCATTCTTGGGAGAAGTCAAAAACAAAATCGTGCACAATTTTGCAGGTATGACAGGAAAGACAGGTGTTTTCCGGTGGTCGCTTGGCTTTCTATGTTCGCTGCTTTATCGCCGATGAGTAACCACGCGAACGAGTGTATCGTTCGTCGGTCAGAATAAAAGAGATTTGCAGTTATTTTTTAAAATTTATAAATAAATAAATTTAGTCATAATAAATTATCATCGTCCTGAGCAATAGGCGATAGGGAATTCTACGATACAAGAAATAGAAAAACTCCATTCGATTTTATACTTACACGTTTCCATATTATGTACATCTGCCAAACATTTTTGCAACAATTATCCTGCAAAGCGTAGATACTTGCAGCGCTATCTCCGGCAGCGATTAGATAACAATTGCAAACGCAATAGCAATATAATCATTGCTTCGGCGGCCATCGTTTCAATTAACCGGCGAAAACAGCTGCTTTAATCGCAAATCTTAAATCACCTTCGTTCCTCGGCGTTACAAGCTAACAGAACTCGCTTCGAGCGATGCGCCCAGCAGCAGGTAAGAGACAACTCGTCGCTGCGTATCGATCTCTCGATGCTTACATAACATTCCCCATTGACATTAACGATACCTAATCCCCGGCATTCCAGTGTCACGAGTGCGACCGATGTCGATTGAGAATTATTCCCGTGAAGCTTTCGACGCACCCCAAAAGGCGAGCGCAGCAAAAGGGCGCGCGTTTCCCTAGGGGCGACCATAAGAGAAAGGTAGGTGACTCGAGCATAGATAAGCTTAGCATACGGATGGAATAAGTTATTCGGTGGCCGCGACGAAACGGAAACGCGAATGGAGAACGTTATCGTCCCACCGCGAACTACGAGGCGCGTAGCCAGCTGAGCAGAAGGTAGTGGGCGTTGTTTTCGGATTAAAGCGGATGGAAATGGAAATGCGACGCCACGCCGGCGCTAAGGAACTGATATCGCCGGTGGCGTAGCGCGATTCTCGTTTCGTCCGCGTTTATTCGTATCTATCGGCAAGTCGCAAGACGGTCCGATTAGGAACACCCCCGCTTTCGAACCGCGAGTTCGAGCGCGATCCGCGTTGGTTCCCCGCGGCAGAAGGAAACAACGAACGCGTCTAATTGTCCCATCTTTTAAAGGGGATATCTACGAGCGTTCGTGGCAAACGGAGAAATACTGGAGGAGAGAGAGAGTCGAGGGTACCTTCGTGCGACAAAGGACACTATTCCCCATTGTCTCGGGGAAACTCTCATTTTTCTATTGTACCTCAACGACGCCGACCCTGAGCAGGCCAGCGCGTAGGTGTGGGATGCGCGCTTGTACACAGCTACGCACACAGAGGGCTACTGTCGACCTGGAAAATTTGGAATGTATATGTAGACATACACATGTACCGGTGCATTTTCATTTTCTTGGTCGCGCGGCCCCGGGTACGAGTCCAGGGACGAGTCCTGGAATTATGACTTAAGTACGGGCGACCACGCGGTCGGGCCTCGAGTCCCGTAAGGATAAGGTTGGAAATTCCTCCTATGAGTCACAGGTCAGCTATTGAGCATTCATGGACGCGTGGTTGCCCTTAACCGAGTCGCAATTTCGCACCTGCTTTCCACGGTTCTTTGCGGGACAAATGGAAAAGGCGCGCGAGACGGAAGAAATATCGTACTGCATAGGTTCGTGGCCCTCCTCGTTTCGGCGGCGGAACCTTTCGTAGCGTCGAATTATTACCGCTGCAATTACCTCTGTTAAATAAATACCGCGTTCTTTCTGCAAAAATCGCGTGACCGGTGCGCGAGAGATTGACCCGTTAAACATAATTGACCCCTCGTTTCGCCTCCTACTCCGTCGGCAGTAATTGTCATCGCGTCTTTCGAATTCCCTCTCTTCGCGCTCTTCCCATGAGCCAATCGATGTAACGATAAAAAGGCAAGACGAGGAATGATAAAATTCTATCGCAGCGCGATGCTGTTTCATTGTTATTTGCCTTTGAATCATAGTTAATCGGCGAAGAGTAAAAAAAAATGTTAGCTCTGACGCGATCGAAATTATCCTGCGCCCGGCTCTCGAACGTTCAATTCGCGCATTTGCGTTTCAGCCAACAAGATAAGAGGCAGTTATTTTCCGAGTGTGACGCCGTGCCTTGGTTAACGCGTAAATTTGCCCACAAAACTTCCGAGTAATAATGATAATGCAATAATTAACCATACCATCGGTGATTGCGCCGCAGTGGGTAACCTTTCATCGCCGTGCGCAGTGGCGTCGAAAACAGAAAATTGTGCAATGCACGATATAACGTGCATATCATGCATGCACTATCGAGACTACAGACCGGGTGAGAAGAAGGTTTTGCGAAATAGGCGGTGCACGTTTGTCCTTCGATCGCGAACCCTCGACAGATGTTTCAGGCCCTGGAAAACAACCCCTGCTGTCGCATTTATAGTTCGTTTAGGGCTCGTGTGCCGAACACATGTCCCGGCCAGAAACAAATTTTTCGTCGAGCCATGCACTCTGGGTGCCTTCATCGGAGCATGCTAACGACAGGCCCGCACGTGTACACGATTTATCGTAGGTGTTCGCATCTTTCCGTGCAATATGCCAACGAGATCGAGTAATTGCTGAAAACTCAACCGACGATTCTTCACCGTTGAAACGAACTCGTCTATTCAGCACGATCAATGGCCTGGGGAGACTTTTACATATACGATGCTACACGACATTGCCCGTTCTCTGGCAGCATAGAAACCCGGAGAATTGAATTTTGCGAGGGATAGAAGTGATGCGATAAACAACACCGTGCTACGAAGCACACGCTTCTTTCTCTCCGAAGCGACTTCTGTCCAACTCTCTTCGTACATCGCAAGGGAGAGGGCGGTGAAAGAGGCCCTACCCCTTGCCACGGTATGATATTCACCCCACGTTTTACCGGCCGTCTGGGACCGTGTGAAGTGTTGGACACGTGCGCACGCTATGGGACCCGTGCCCTACGAAATATGCCTATGTATATGCACGTACATGTGTACCACATGGTATGCACAGCTTACTGTACGTACGGTTAGGAAAGCCGGCTCCGTTCGGCGCTGATTGCGAGCGAGAGGAGCGACGCGCGGCAGCTTCGTGGACGCCGCTCCGTATTGTGCACGCTTGGATTTCGAGGATCGATCGACGCCGCGGGACGACAGTCAGTCGTTTCGAAGCTGCCGAGTTGACCGGGTGCCGTTGAGCGACGAGAGCGTCGCCGGTTCTGCCTTCTTCCATTTTCTTTTCCTGAGTGCATAATCTGTTATTCATTTGCGCGTTGTTCGTGCGCCTTTCGCTATTTTGTTTCTTCTGACAAGCGAGTACAGTGTTCACCGCGAAGTACGATGAAGAGTGTCACGACCGCGATGGCCAGCCTTCTTCAGCTGGCGATGATCCGTAAGTTTTCCCCTCTTTCTTGTACACCGACTGTTGAATCGTGTCCAATTGCGCGCGAAATCGCTTTCGATGTGACGCACGTTTCGAATCCCGTGCGAGATCCACGGTTCCGCGATTGCGGTCCAATGTGCAACGAGAAGAACGGAGGGGAATAAATTCGAGATCGATATGACAGATTGCGTCGACGTGTGTCGCGAATCGACGCAATTGCATTTCGCACTCGCTCGCATTCGGGGATACGTAACGCGGCGCAGAGCTCGAAGCAGAACTTTCGCTGCTTTCGTCGCTGTATCAGCGAAAGGGGGGTAGAAATGCGCACCCTTGGAATCCCTCGCTCGCCATCGATTTCATCCGAGGGCACCGCTTCAAATCGGGAGATTGTTCGCGTCCCGATAAGAAGCGCGACGATTAATCGGGCAAGATTTGCGTGGAAATTCATCAGCTCTCGATTTCGGCCCGACCGTAACGGAATCAATCGATCGACTCTCGCTGTTCGGACGGTCGCTTTATCGCTGCGTGCACCAGAGACGAGACGCGATTAACTCCGAAATGCAAACGCTCGTTGGGCGTAACCCGTTTTACGTTTCCGCTCGCGAGGCATTCCTTTTCCCGCGACACGCCAATATTTTCCGACGCTTTTCGGGCAAACATCGGCGCTCATTGTATCGCGGGTCGCTCTTAAAAATAGATATCCCGCGTCGGTATTGAGCATACCAGGCAGTATGCCGCGCAAAAAAAATATTGCGAAAATAAACTGGTCTCAACGTTCCCTTTGCCCGTGGTCGTCGTTCACTCGCTGCTGGTCCGTCGAAAAATAGAGGCGGTTTCGCGGCGATCGTTTCGCAAACATCCCGAATCTCGCTACCCCTTTGACTTCGCAAGCTGCACGCGACGTTCTGCAATTCTACGCTGACTAACGTTTTCGCGATAAAATTCCTTACCGTTGCGTGCAATTTGTGAGAGACTTCTACGACGGTTTCGCAGATGGTATCTCTAGGCGTACTTTTCTTGCCCGGAAAAAACAATGAACTCTCACGCGAGCAAAGCGTCGCGCGACTGGCGCCAAGGCTTCGAATTTGCAAACGCGCCGAGCATGGTTCATTACCTTAAGTAAGTGAAACCGCCGGCCCGTGTATATTTACGCGACAACGAAACAGGGCGCGTCCGCGATGTTCCCCGAACAATTATGGACGCGCACAAGAGTACAGAAGTGACCGGGAACGGTGCGCAAACAATTAGCGGCGAAAAATTAATCGTCGCATGACCGAGCCCCGCCGCTAACATATTAATAGTCCTAATTACCCTAATTGACCGTGTCTCGGATCGATACGCGAGATTTTGTATTTAACAACGATAAACACGGGGCGGTTCGCCGGCGGACTAATTAACAGGCTGCTGTCATTTACAAACAGGCTGCAAGACTTGCCTGGTGTCTACATCACCGCGGATGGTCTGTCGTAAATATTATTATTATTACAAGATATACATGTGCCTGGGTACATCTGCGAACAGAAGTTTGTATCTATTGACGAGCTCGCGCGAGTAGAAGCTTACAGAATTTCTTACAATTAGATGCGTCCGATCGCCGAATAATATGTAGTTCGAACATCAAAATATGAATTCCCTTGGATATGCACACGGTGGTTGTAGGGTGTTCAACGAGATAGGCGGAGATCCGCGATGGCTCCCTTTGCATTCTTATCTGTACCGAGGAAAGTGACTCATCCGGTGTAAATCATTATACCATTATCAGCCCCGAGATTCTCGCGTTCCAATTTCGGTGGAATAAGAAACGTATAGGAGGGAGTGGTTGAAAAATATTTGCTCGTGATAATAATGATAAAGCTCGCATTATCAGTTACAATTGGTAACGTGATATTAAACGGCTAGGTATGCGAACTGTGTAATCGTTAGTCGCGTCATCTCAGACCGAGATTTGTTGTCAACCATACACGTAACATTGCACGAGAAACTTACGAAGTTACACCGAAATAGGTTCGTCTTCGCGGTTTCGTTATTCCTGTTGAAGTTTGTGCCGCAGGTACAAAAATGTCGGGAAAGGGCGGAAAGAAAAAGCGTGCGTGTCAGTTCGTTGCATAGTTTTTATCTTGTGTACACCTGTTATCGTGTCGAGTACCCAAATAGTAAAGCTACATCTGTTTACACGGACGATTGGGTCACACATTGATATGACGAACCGGTGGTTGATTGTACGACTAGGATCTATCGTCGTCCAGCGTAGCATCAATTGCTGTCCAGCAGTTTCGTTTTGCAAAGAAAAAGTCTGCAGTTCCCAAGTACCGTTCAAACTTGTCGCGTGACATGCACGTATACATGGTTGTGTATCGATTAACCAGATAAAAATTATTCTCGTGGATGTCCTATAAAATAAACTTCCAGAACAATGAACGCGAACGGCACTTTACGATAGCTTAAAAACGGATAAGCATTAAGTAGAAAGCGTAATGGACGGATTAATAGCCAGTCGACGTACAGCAAATCAGAAACCCTCGATTCCAGCGCGAATCACCCTGGGTGATAGGTGGAGGTTGGTGAAAATTATCGTGGCGAGGGAAAGAAAGTTCGATGAAAATTTTTAATGAAATTTATTACGAACGCAAGCGTTAAGAGGGAACGATTTAAGGTTGAATTTTCCCGGTGCACTCGCGTAATCGTGCAACCCTTTTAACTCCGGGGGCCCCCTGTATTATTTATAACCCGAACAAAAGACCGATCGATAAAATACTCTTTTATTTATTATGCCAGCTATTTCTTATCACATTGATAGTCGTTGGGAATTTTCACGCGCAGGGGATCCCATACGAGTACGGAGCACGTTTATTTCTCGATTCAGCAGATTCGCGAGAAATTCAATTTATGTGCACCGCCCTCCACCTTTCTCCTGTTATCATTTTCGGCACACGCGATTCTCGCCCCCGCACGTGTTTAACAAAAAAACAAGCGAAGAAGAAAATTAAAAAAATAAAAATAGGAACCAGAAAGCCAGTCAGCATTTTCTCTTCTGCATCGATAGCCGGTCGGCAACCGCGCAAAACCAACCCTGCACGCGTCTACCGAACCGGAAATGGGTCAGCTGGAATTGTCGTATCGGGAATTCATCCCGTATCGATCCGCCTGAGTAAAATTCGCTAGACACGTCCATACCATTCGCAGACGATTCTTTAATTACAGCACGCGGGCACAGATTTACATTCGAACGTCGATCTGATATTATTTAGAAGTTTCGTCCTATCGATGCGAAAGGAAAATTGAAAATAAGAGGTGAAATGCGAGTTTCATTATTTTTCTGCCACCCTCTGCGATAGGGTACGTATAAATGAACGAATTCGATTGCCGATCTCTCGAGGAACAGCGAACGATTTAGGGCGAGATTCTCCTCTATCCCCCGTATCCACGAAACTCTGCCGATCTTTGTACTTCGCGGCCCTGGGAGGAATTCGGGATTGGCTGAATTATGGAGCGTGTCAACCGAATATTGGTCAAAGGTGGAGGGACCTCGGGAATATTAAGGTCGACTTCTGTTCACTGTTCTAACTAGACGTTTGTCTGTTTCAGAGGCTGTCATGTACGCCAGCGTCTCCACGGGCTCCGCCACCGGGTCTACAAATCCGGCGACCTTTTTCACCAAAATCGAAGGCAATCTCACCAAGATCGTTTGGGCCCATGCGGTCAACAGCCAGGCTGAGCTCGACAAGGCGCTTGGATCAGGTGGGTCGATCGTAATTGACAGTGGTCCGCTCTCGGCGATAGAATGGACGTCTGTGCTGTCGCGAAACGCTCGGGCAGCGAAGAAAGTCGCGCATCTCGGAATCGCGACGATGAAACAGATTCTCCCGTCGGTAGTTCCGGCACCTCGGCCCGTCGTCTTTAATAAATGCATGCGTACCTAGCGAGCAGCATACGCGTCTGGTAGCGGTGATACTTGAATCGCGTTTCGTCATCGAGCAACATTGAAATTTGAATCGTGTCAGATGTATGCGTCTCGGGTTCGTGTTTGCGCACATTCAGCAAACGTTGTGTCAATAATTATCGATCGAACCTTTCGTAGGCGAACTGTCGCGCGAGTTTCCCGGTCGCGAGTGCAAATAATCGATCGGCGAAAGAACCCGGTGAACAGGGAGGGAGGAGGGGTCTTAATGAAAAATGCATTTCTTGCATCGTTCGCATCGGGGTTTATTGCGCCTCGTCAATCGCGTTCCTTTCGTTCGAATCTCGCGTTGCCTCGTTATTGCCCGAGGTGCACTCTTTTCCTTGAACCGGGTCTCCCTTTGGTCGCCCTCGATTCCGCCGTGTCGGTGCATTTTTTCGGAGCACCGGTGTCACTTCGACCAGAACGCGAGCAAAGTCGCGAAGCGCGCGTTCGATTAGCGCGAACCGAGCACGCGTAACTCTAATTATCGCGGGTAACGGTAAGCGTCGCAAGCGACGATGCTGTACGATTTTGACAGTTCTCGCAAATTCGAAAAGATTGTATTCGGAACACACTTGTTAGTCGCGATACCGGATGCACGGCGGTGTAATTAACATTCCGGAAGACTGGCCACCGGCACTCTGGTCACGTCTCCGACAGATTTTCGAGAAACGAGCCTACCTGAATCACAATGAGGACTATTGACCGGCCGCGACGGAAGGTCAGCCTTCGAATACATCCGACCTTGATCCCCCTAACGCGTGTTTGATCGTTTGGCCAGTACCGGAAGCAGGACGGCCGAAAGTCAAATTCATTCCACGCCCTTGCAAATCTCTCTCGTCTTCGCAATTAGACTTCGATCGATCAATCGAGACACGCTCACCGGAAAATGATAGGAAAAGTCGCCGCTTTCATGGCCGTGTCCGTGTGTCGCAAAAATACCCGTCGATGCGACCGCGCGCGGCTCTTTCCGCGGCGCGGAAATAACTTTTTCAGCCACATCGAGCACCGGCAAAGAAAGTAAATCACGTCGTTGCCTTCTAACCTCCTTTTAGACGTGATCGATATTCGTTGCACGTGTCTGCGAGTACCGAGACCAGCCGATTTTCCATCTCCTTCCCGCTATCATCTCCCCCTGTATCTTTCTCTTTTCCCGGCGCAATTGCTCCCCGAGTTTCTCACAGATGTACCTGTGCATCTCCCCTTCCTCCTCCTCGCTCTTTCTCGCTCTCTCTCCCTCTCACTCTCTCATTTCTCCCCACTGGCTCTTACACACGCACGCTCGCAATCTCTGTTCTCCTTCTTAAAGACGACATCATGATGCTGGAAGCCGACGTCGTTCTGGGCAAATTGAACGGCACCATGAACGACAGCGAGATCCCGATAATGGCGCATCCACCGGCCAACGAGAGCGATCTGTCGCTCGAGCATTTCCTCAAGAGCGTGATCGAGAAGAACGCCACCAAGGGCGTCAAGCTGGACTTCAAGAGCATCGAGGCCTTCACCGCGAGCAAGACTATCTTGGACAAAGTTCGCAATGACGTACGTGTATATCACTCGACTATTTTTAAACAGACTCTTTTTGCATCTCCGCGAAGCCCTTCGCGCATCGCTTCACCGATCGTGCTCGGCAGAAGAAACATTCCAGGGCACGGGCGTTATTCTCGCCACGATTACCAATGCGACCGTGTTTCTCGCGATCGACAATTTATATACCATTCGACCCCGTCGCCACGATTCTAATACTCTCCACCGTTTCAGACGAAATTCCCCGTGTTCCTCAACGCGGACATTCTTCCCGGGCCAGTGAACGCGACCGCTCTGGCCGTCGACGCAAAGTCCTTCCTGTCTCAGGCGAGAATGTATCCAGAGTGCACCGTGTCCGTCGGCTGGACCACCAGGTAAGATCTCGCCGGCCCCACGCCGGAGGCTGGAGCCTCGCGAAAGGGTTTCGCTATTTCGCACGATCTGCGCGTTTCAGGTACGGCACCAAGGAGAACATCACCGAGGGTCGGTACACGGAGAAGCAAGTTCACGAGATGATCGACGCTCTGAAGGAACAGCGAGTGAACCAGCCGATAACTTATCCAGTCAGGGCAGGCCTGGCCGCGAACGATATCAACGCGATCAAGTCGCTGATGGAGAAGAGCTCCGGGATGAGTAACGTAACGCTGACCGTTTGGTCCAGCGAGGGTGACAAGGTTGACGCGGGACAATTGTCGACGCTGATCAAGGATATCGGTGTCGGGAAGGTGTACGTCGACGTGCCCCGGGACTTGATGACGAGACTCAACTTGTCGTCGGGCGCCGGCGTTGCCTCGACGGTCGTACAGTCTCTCTTGATCGCCGCCCTTCTCACGACACTATTGTGAACAGTTTGAAACTGGTTCCGTCGCGTTTCGCGTGTCCCCGACGATTGTCGTAGACGAATGGAATCGCGTCTCCTTCCGTCATCGCCCGTCAAATTCCCCCGGACGTATGAAGGACGGCGACGATGTGAAAAATCGCACCGCGGCCAACGTGATCGTCGCGATTTGTCGAATCAAAAAGCATCAAAAAGTCTCGATCGTGAGCATGCTTATTAACCGCAAACGTTTTTGCTATATACTTCTATGTACTACGGAAGCTTTCTTAGGATACGGTTCTCATTTTTCCACAGACAGCTGTTTCCCTCCCCCTTCCCGTTTGTCGCGTCGATACGTTTTGTAGATTTCTATGGTCGGGTACGAGAAGCGGTTGCGCTCGTTACAATTCTCGAAAGTAAGGATAATAGGATAGCGCCAGTAGGATATAAGATGCCAGAGAGAAACCGTGTTTCGTTAGCTCGATTCTACGAAACCCTGCACCGCGTTGAACCTTGCTGACAATTCAAGTCGATATTTAGCGTACGACTTTGTGGACGCGTTTCCGCCGAATTTTGTAACGCGCTTTACAATGTCGCGATCCGTGCATAAGCGGTGCATATCGGAGCCGGGACAACGAAGGGAGGAAGAAAAATGAAAAGAAGTCACGCGTTTTTCAACCGCTCACGCCTTTTAAGAAGAGCCGATTTTTGTTTGCACGAAGCTGCGTCGAATGCGAGATTCACTCGTAGTGCGTTATATCGTACATATTTAGTGTTCACCGATGTATCTCCTGTACCTGCCTTTAACACATATCTCAGACATAGGTGCAGAATAAAACGATATTAGATTCTAAATAAGCTATAACCTGTATATCTCTAACTGTAAGACAAAGGATTGTGAACGGTGCCGGCGCATTACGTTTGATAACGAACAATAAAAGTGTGTGGAAAATTGATCGATTACCGTTTAGCGAAACGCGCGTACATTCGTCGCCTACCACCTAGCGTTTTCAATGTAGCGGAAAATAGATTTAAGACGTTCGTGCCGGAGCAGCTTCTCACGGTTACCGTCTACATCGTGGGTGGCCCTTTTCTAATGCCCCGAATGAATGGTTCCTCGTGTGATGCGTGCGCCGGAATACAAATTGCCCTCACGTATAATACCGGACTCCACTTTTATTCCACGCATTACTGGATGCAGGGATTTGCCGGGAAAATTCATAGAAAAGGTCTGTAGCCTCTGTAGAATAGTCGGAAGAAATTTATGCGATTTCTTGATGCGTTTTCGTAACCGTTGCATCGGGTTCGAGTCGCTGCTCCTTCGATTACGGGCAAACGTCTATTACGTGCGACTATTACCATAGATAATAGCTGTGGAATTTCGTCGCTTATCGGAGCCCAGCAAACTGCAGCCAAGTCGACGCGTTTCAGACCCGAGTGCGTTCTTTTTTCGCACAGCGCTGCGCGTCAAGGTAACGGGCTGAAAGAAATTAGGAAGGTGAGAAAGTCATGGCGAATTGGCGGGGTACGAGATTTCAAGGGTCGTCATTGCGAATCGTCCTCGACACGGAACACAGGTAAGCGTGTATAGGCATTTATGAAACGTTATCGCGCGGGATTACCCGCGGCGTATATTTCTTAGGAGTCACGGATCGTTATGTAATTTAGGGCAGTCGAGAGGGATAAGAAATCACGTAACGCAACACATAGAAGGAAAGAAAGAGAAAGAGCACGACCAATTCGCGCGCATTGTACTATTCTGGGGAGTAGCAAAGTGACCTATAAGCACAATCTGTCAACGATAACCTCCTGAACCTGGACAAAAGTTTTCAGATCATCGTATCCCATAGTTGCGTGTCTTTACATAATATCTGTCGTTTCCTGTTCTCGATTGTCGTCAAAGACGCTCGTCGGTTTCGCGAGAACATTCGGGGACAGTGCCCGATTGGCTAGGCCCAAGGAGAAAAAAAAAAATTATGAATAGGATGAGCGTTGAAGAGGATGGATGTCTGGAACGAGATTGCCCGAAGGGTGTTCCCTTTGGGCACGAGAACCGCGTCCAATCTGCGTGACTAATTTCCCGCCGTGCCCACGAAAATCTCGATGGAATTCCACGGAAGCGGCTGCTCTCCTTTCGGCCTGGCCTCGTTCAAGAATAGGAAGACGAGAGAGCGAGCATTACGAACGGTGTCTGTGTGTGGAAGAAAAATGCATACCGCGGACGCGCGCGCATTGATTAGCGACACCGATGCCGGACGACGACTCTGAAATTTTCGCAGCGTGCCGCGCGAAAACGCCTGCATTCCACGGGAGTGTCCTACAGAGTCGAACTCGGGGAGTCGTTTATTCATCTGGCCGTACCTCTCACCTGGGAGCACGAGTCATTTATCTGGCGGGCTGATTGCACGCGTTCCGCGCTGGCACCGCTCGGATACCCCGTCAGGGATGCAATTTGATCGCCGCTGCCCGACGACGCGACGCCGCTTGTCGTCCGGGCAAACAATTCTGACTGAATTCGGATAGCTTGCAATTAATATCGGTAACACCGGCGAGGGAGAGTGAAACGATTAAGCGGCACCCAGATTTTCGCGTGTAATACAATTTGTCCCCGCAATCGTCTACCGTAATGAGCGACGATACATAACGCGTACCGTGAATTCCCTCTCGCAATCCGCGTGGAAGAACGAACCGATCGGGACAAAGAAACGATAGAGGTGGCTGGCGATGAAAACTACGCTCACAGAAGAAAGATCGAATCTGCGGGCGATCCGCGATAAGCTTCGAAGCGAATGCCGTTCGAATCGTGTCCCTTCGGCTGACGCGGAGTTACCACTTTTCCACCTTCCTGTCCAAGTAGAATAGGACCGATGACGCATACCGCCGATGCACCACGACGATAGGTTGCGAACGGGCGCACACCTTTATCGAGGATCGAATCGGAGCGGAAGCTGTCTGGAGGGCTACCGTGTTTATTTATCGCGACGGGCACCGCGAGCGGCTTAAAAGGGCGACAAAAAGAGCCCGACGTGCTCCGTACGCGACGAGAAACCAGTCCTCGCCAGTTGTACCGGTTGTAAAGGCGAACGTCGCGATCCTATCGACCTCTCGTTCTCGCGCCAGAACCCCTCGATCAGGATTTCGTGGCACCGAGGGCCCCGGTCCTCGCTGTGTATCTCTGAATGGCGGCGAGAAAGTGAATGGGTCGAGCGGGGCAAAGGGCGGAGGAACAAAATTGGGACGGCACACGAATCAGCTGCGACGCCTGACGGAAACACATGTACCGGTTGGCGCGAGAAGATACGAGCTGATAACGAGAGGAGTCAATACGTACGATACATTCACGTTCGTTTTCTACGGTGTTCCTCGAACGAATTTGGTTTCGAAGTAGGTCGATCTAGCGCAGGTGCCACGGACGCTCTGGGACCTGCACCTCGTACGATATTTCGTAGATCTTCGTCGCAGGTATCTGCTCCTACTGCACAGGCAATTCTCAATTGGCGGTGCGCAAAGGGTACTCCGTTCGGCTGGTAAGTTCCATTGAACACAGCCACGTGGTGAGCACGTCAAAATACCGCAGGACTAGATACACCGTCTCCGTCGAGCAAAGCGAACGGTTCGATACTCGCGGATAGTATCGATTTTTCGGAGCAGGGCTAACGATCGCTTATCGGATCCCCTTGGTGCATCTCGTCTACCCGGAGTCTGTCCACGGTCGTGCAGCGGCGCCCGAGCATCGGTAAGCGTCCGGGGGACGCAGAGAAGCCGTCGGCCGAGGGTGGCGGAGGAGGTGGTAGAGGGAGATAAAGAAAGAGAGAGGGAGAGAGAGAAAGAGAGACGAATATCGCCCGCACGCATGCGCACCGCGTTCCGCGATCTCTCGGGCCGGCGGCCGGAGAGGCTGGCCTCAGTCGCCCGCGACATTCGGTCCGCGATACGATTCGGTGCAATATTTTCGCGTTGGACTTGGAATCGGGACGAACAGCGTGCCGGTTGGCGGCGAAGACAGGTGCGCTCTCGTTCGTATCGTTCATCCCCGAGGAAAGTGTTTCGCGGAGCGACACCGAAGGCCGAAGTACATTTTCTCTTTTTTTTTTTTTTTTCTATTTCGAACTCGAACAGGAATCGCGCGAAAGGACCGCGAGACGGTCGTAGCGAGCTGCGTCGCGATCCTGCGACCGCTCGAGTAATCGGCGAACGCGTGACAGAAGAGATCGCACGCGATCGAGAGGCCACGGTGAACGTGACGCGAGGCTACTCCAGACGACGATACCCGCGAGCTGGAGAACGCGAGGCACGAGACGTGAGCGGAATCCTCGTTGCGCCAGAGGAACGTCGATTACCGAAGAATTACCGTTGCGGGGATACGTTTGCGGAATCGAGCGAACTGGAACACGGCCAGAGAGCTGGCGAGAAGAAGACGTTGCACCAGGCCCCGTCGATATTCATTCGTCGCTTCTCCGTACGCGGGGATCGGCCCACGTGGATCGACGTCGACACCGTCACACCGTCGCGTCGAATTCTCGTCCGCAGCTCGAAGACTCGGTGCCTCGTTCGTCCTGCCGCCGGCATCGCCAACCGCACGAACGATCATTAATGTCTCGATCACGGCGGCGGCCGGTCGCGGATCTTGCTGAGACGAGCTGCTGCGCGTCGATCGCGATGCATCGTTGAATAAAAGCCGGGCGAGGTTCGGTTGGAAAGGAATCGAGGGAGAATCGCGAGGTCCGCGTGTCGCTAGGATAATGTAAGGTGCTTGCGAAGCGGCTCCGAATACGAAATGACGCGCGACAGGAGGCTGCTGCTACTCTTGATCCTTCTGATGGCATACGGTCTGTTCGTCGTCGAGGGCAGGCAACGCCCGCACGAGGACACCGCGAACGACACCAGGCACAGGCACAGGCACAGACACGAGTCCTCCGGTGCCAAGAGAAACCGTCATGACCTCGCGGACAGACGATCGTCTTGGTCGCAGGAGCTCGACTACGACGACGAGTCGCTGGCCGATCGGGAGGACGAGGAGGAGGAAGATGATTACGACGCCCGCCTCTATTACGAGAGATCCTATCCGCGGACCTCGAGGATCGCCGCTCACGCTCGGACGTTCGAATCGCGCTATCCGTCCAGGTCCCGTCGCGGCGGTTATCGCGGAGCCGGCTGGCACGACGAGAGACGCAGAGGTTCTCCTCGATACGTCGAAAGAAGCTATCGTCTGAGGCCGGACAGAACACACCGCGGACGCGGCTATACGAGAAATCGCGAGGCAATCGCCGAGTACGATTCGGAGGAGGACGAGTTCGATTACGCGAGGGGTCGCGTCCACGAGGGGACCAGATCCGACAAGCATCGGACCTGGTGGAAAAACGGCAGGAAGCACAGGCTCGGTGCCAAGCACGACCCGCGTCTGGACGGAAGAAAGAGGCACCGCGTCGAAGACCTGGACGCGAACGGCCGATCCGACGAACGGAGAAGGAGATACAACGCCAGCGAATGGAGGCCGTCGGCGGACGACGACGTGGATAACGAGGAGGAGGACGAGGAGGACGACGAGGAGGACGACGACGACGCCTCGAAGGAAAACGAGGAGGAGGATCGAAACGAGTACGAGGAGGAGCTCGACAACGATTTCTACAAGAGCGAGCGGGAGCCTCCCATGAAAACGTACGACGATATAATCAGAAAGTTGACCGCGGACGATCCGTCGACGTCCAGGCCGACCGTCAAGAGGGACTACAGAAACACCGAGGTGAACTCGTACGCGAAGCGAAACGCGTACGGCAATTTCCAGTACGAGCCCAGGAATCATAGCAGGCCTCTGGTTCACGACCGCGGGAACATCGTCGATCCGTCCCCCGTTAACCCTCTGTCCGGCCGTCAGCCTCAGAGGAGGTTGGGCGACACCCTGGCCGGCAAACTGCTGGGTTCCCTGGTCGAGCGTAAATCCTCGAGGAACGTCAGCAGCGTCGCGGCGAAGAGCGTCGAGCGGTCGCAGAGGAAGACGGTCGCCACGAAGTTCGACGACACTCCGGCGAAGACCAAGAGCCTCGAGCAGGATTACGACGAGTACCTAAATACGCCGGACAATGAGAAGGAGGAGGATCTCGCGAAGGCTGGAGTGGAGGAGGATACGGGCATGCAGGCGGACGTCACTAATACGGTTAGTCGAGATGCTTTTGTAAATCGTTGGGAGAGTTGTTTAGAATTATCCGTCGTGCACGTTGAATCGAACGCGAATCGATAGGGACGATCGCGACGGTATTAGTGGGGTGGGCAGTCGAGATCGATGATAAACGATAGGCAGCCATGAGATTCTTGCTCCCCTCTCGGACAGCGGGACAGATTTACGGTCGCTGTGTCGTCCACCTGATTAGACGCGGGATTGGACAGTTTCCCGTTCGGGCGCAGTTCGTCCATCAGTCGACCTTTGGAAAGTTCACGCGTAGCCGCGATTCCCTGGGATCCGATCTCTCGGGGAAAAAAGAATTCCATCGAACGACGCTCGCTGCCTTTTGCTGCACGCCGTTCGTACTGGCCTCGAGACGTACCCTCGGAGGGAGGTGGGCGAGAACGTTCGATGCCATCGACGAAACTGGAAGTCGTAAAGCCTCCGCGGGTTCCCCTTGTATCGGTATCGGCCTTGTCGACGAAGATTAAGATCGTCGCTGGTCGATCTTGCGGAGCGGACTCGCCGCTACACGCGAGAGAATCCTTGTCCGAGCGAATCTGCAGTATCGTAGCCTCGGTTCGTGACATCGACTCCGAAACACGATTCTCTATT
Source organism: Nomada lathburiana (assembly GCA_963667235.1). Classification (NCBI taxonomy): domain Eukaryota; kingdom Metazoa; phylum Arthropoda; class Insecta; order Hymenoptera; family Apidae; genus Nomada; species Nomada lathburiana. The sequence continues at coordinate 11,691,506 of OY763905.1, read as the reverse complement.
CTCATTCGCCCGAGGATCTCGAAGCAGAAGGCGCGTTCAACGATGCCCGAATCCTATCGCGGTACTCGCCGATGCGGAAGATCGCGATGCGGATGATCCGCCTCGGAACGTCCTTTCGCGACTCGTCCTTGGCGATAGAGCTCGGCGAGGCCACTGAATAGGTGCCAGACACTGATTATTTCGGTTCTGCCTCTCGTCGATGGGGATTCGACCCTTGCCACTCGAAACTCGACCACGCGCGAATCTGTTGCCGGGGTCGCCACGCTTCCGAGAATTATCACTCGATATCGTTGCACTTTCATCGCCGGTTCGCTCGTTATTAGCGTTCGAGTGTTTGCACACGGGACGCGGTTCCTCTTACCCGTGAGGTCCAGGATTAGATCGGCCTTGGCAGTGCGGACGCCAACCGGTCGCGAAACTGCTTTTATCCGCGTCAAAATTCTCGACCCGGCGTCTGCAGGTACGACCTCGGAAATACCGTGGTCGCTGGCCGCAGCGCGTTATTGCCGGAGCGCCGCGAGAAATCGATACCGCGTGGCCGGTCAAAGATACCGCGGCTCCACTTTTGTCGAACCGAGTCATCGGCCTGCTCGACGCCCCGGGTGTTAATAAGCGTCGAGGACACTAATAAACGGGGGTCTCCCCGGGTAAGAGGACCGTCGAGGGTTTCCCTCTTAATTCCTCGGATCCCGTTCCTTCTAGGCAGCGGCTCAGGTCTGATAAGAATATACATGCGCGTGTATGATAACGACTCCGGCAGATCCTACTCTAGTACATCCTTGAGTACAGGTATCCTCGGAATAGCGATAGTTCCCATGCGCAGTTAACGAGAAGTGGGTCGTCCATCGACGACCGACCGACCTGAACGTTTTCAAAAATCCTTCGTAACCATATATTATTGTAGTTACAGTAATCGTTCGCTGATAAAACGCGCCCCACCCGTGCAACGCGTTACGAGCTCAACGATATACGCGCAATGTAGAACAGGGACGACGACGCGCTCGCGGTGGAAACGCACCGATGAAACGCGATAAATGTATGGAGAAAATAGATCCAGAACTTGGTTTCGCGAACAGGTTGGGCAACGCGGGTGGAAAACAGACATTCCGTCCGCGGCGAAACAGGCGTTGACGAACGAGCGCGAATTTCGGGTACGAGCAGGGCTGTGCTGTAGCTTTCGGTCGCGTCGCAAAAGCAACCGCCTATGTACTGGGGATCGAGTGGAAAAGATTCATGGGAATCGCCAGATGCATCGATCGGAGGTTGCACAGCTGTTATCCGCCGTGAAATAGCTCGAGCTGTGATTCCAAGTTGTCGCGCCACGTGTTACTATACACGTACGCGCGTCGTAGAATGCTTCTGTTTGCTTGCTCTGGTTCGACCCGTTCAATGGGGAAATTGCCGGCGGTTCGGATCGGAGTGTTCGATCGCGGTAGAAAAATCGAGACGACTCCGATCGAAAGTATAACTCGGGTTCGACCGCTGATTCATCGCGACTGAAAACCTTAATTCCACGGTAGTCGGTTTCCTCCTCCTCCTCCTCCCCCCCCCCCCCCCGAAGAAAGGAGAGGAGAAAAAGAAATCGAGTCGGCTGTCGTCGAGATCGAGGTTCGTCCTTTTTGCGCCAATTTACAAAGGTAAACCCGCCACGTTCCATCGGCGATTTACCTCTGCATGCCGGCCAGAGTGGAATTACTGCGTGAGGTAATTGAGCAATTCCACGCGCAGTTGCTCCTCGTGCTTTCTGCCGCGAATCTCTTCGCCGATCGTACGTCATTAAGGGGAAACCGCCGCATCGGTTCGGAGTCGCGAACGAATGCCGCAACCGGGATAAATTGTACGATTAAGTAATTCATCTATGCACTAGGATCGTGGTTGAAGGTATATGTAGTTTTTCTTTATATTGGCCCACCAGAAAGGGCAGAATCTGTCTTGAGAGAAATGTTGTCAACCATATGTGCAAAAGGCCAACGCAAAGCAGCGTTCTGAACGAAAAAGAATTCTCCAAGAAGGTCTAAAAAATTCCCTTAAAAACGCAACTACCCCCTTGAGCTTGCTCGCTGGCTAGTCGGATCGCTTTCACCTGTCACAGCTCTAACGAATGTTCACTTGGCGTTTGGTGTCGTTGACGTCGCCGGGCAGTAAATTCGTCCGGCGCCGTACCGTATACTGTAGCGTATACCGATACGCTATCTCAACTATAAATTAATATCGCAGAGTGGACCCGAGACGCGATGCGACCCATTATTTATGAACGGTTTTGTGTTGCGATCCCGACTATTACGTTTGCCATTATTATCATTGCGATTAAATGCACATAGTAGCCATATCGGGAGCTCTGCGGCAATTTCGACCGAACCGATGGAACAAGCCGGCAACGAAATCTGCGTAACCCGGACTAAACGGTTGTCGGGTGATTCGACGCTGGTGCCGCGACCGAAGACACCGCTGAAAAGATGAAATTCACAGAACAATCTCCTGTCGTCCGTCGCAGCGATGGTATTAAGGGGATTTCGTAGAAACGGTGTTTACGAAAAACAGGTACAGATTACATTTCGTGAACGCTACAATTGCCTCTTCTTTTCTTTTTCTTCTGTCCCACGCTCTTCGTTGCTCGCCTCTTGGCTGGATCCGCCACGGCTGGTCCGCCGGCAGACTGATCCTCGAGCGGTTCGCCGAAACGGAGCCCCGCGACGGAGCATTAAGAAATGACTTTGCCACCTGACCACGCGGGGAACACCCATAAATCGGCCGTAAAGGCTTACCACGGTAGCTCGTTTGGCCGCTCGTTTGGCGTAAAATTCGTCCCCCTCTGTCGCGGGATTCTGCGAAAAGGGAGGAGGACGGCTGCACCGGGGTACGGTGTTTCGCGGCTGAGATCACGTTCACGAAAACGGGAAAGAGTTCGATCGCGAGGAAGAAGGCCGTTAATAGCGTGGAACGGCGAAGAAAACCGACGCGATTCCGCGCTCTCGTCCAGCTGAACAAACTCCCCCGTTCCCGGGCGGTCGAGTTCGGAACGGCTAATGAAGTCATCGCAGCCGCGGAGATAAGCGAGGGTACGCGTGAAAAAAAGTGTAACAGACGTCGATGATGCAGAGGAAGAATTTGCAGGCCACTAATCTGCCGGGACGATGATTCATCGGGACTGCTGTCTGACCGCAGAAAGAAGCCGCTTGCATCCACTTAATGAATCGGCAAAAATAGGCCGAATTCTGACGAATTGTAGGCCAGGCCGGGGTGAAGTCAGCCTTCGCACACATTTCATCGTGCTCCGCTAACTCACGGCCACTTGTAATAACAGCGGTCTAAATTTAAGCTTAAGCGCGGGAACCGGTAAAAATTTCACCGAAACGGACGGACACGCTGTGAATAAATTCCGCCGGTGGGTCGAAGTTCGACGGAGCCGACTAGCTGACGTTCGCTTGATATGCAAACGGGCCGATTCGCACGTGAACGACAGATGGAAGTCACGGTTCTTGGCAGGGGCAAAGTTAGAGCAGCCAGATCGAATCGTATCGCCCCGTCGCGTACCGCGAGCAAATTTATCATGGAATTCAGGTATTCGCGCATCGCGTGATATCGCGGTCGCGCGGTAAACGATGAATCACGAATTTCGCCGGCAAGATCGTTTCGGTTCACGGTGTGTGTACTTGTGTTACGCTCGACCCGAGCCGGCGTCCATAGGCTAATTAATTCCTGGAAGCTCGTCCGCGACGAGAACCGCCTCGCGGATGCTGCGTCAACCGGTGAATCCGCAATTGTACACCGGGCATTGGAGAGTGTCCAAGCGAGTTATTTAACAATGCTATCCGTAATGCCGGTGCTGGGCGACGACAATGGCAGAAGACAAAAGTCTCGGACGTAAATTCGTCGCGAGAAACACGCGACAAAATCGATGGTTCGCCATAATTCGTGTACCGTTTGGCGAGCCGGTCGAACTCGGCGGCGATATCCGAAAATCTGTGCGCATCGATTTAGATACGTGTCGTCGACAATTTGGATCGGCTCCAGGTCGAAACGTTTTCGATCAAATTATTGTCGGCGGATAATCCCCCCGAACGACGCGACGCACCTTCGACGATGAATCGGTCGTTGCTTCTATCGACTGCGATAATATCGATTCGAAATTAAGCAGAATCGGGTCGCGGCACAGAATTCGGGTCATTCTCGTGTCTACTTGGAGGTACTCCAACGTCCCGTATTCTGGGAGTGATGCACCGATAAAATCCAAAAATATTTCCGTGCTTTACCCGCGAGCCGAACACGTATCTACGCCTAAATCTAGCTCGATACGATCGGGCGTGCAGGTTACTGGTTGCGTAGAAGTTTAAGTTCGACGCCCGTCCCGTAGCTAGCTCGCAGCGTGGCTCATAATTTCAAGATACCCGATCGTGGCGTTAATTTTGTTTGCACAGTTCCGCAACACACCCCGGTGGGTGGAGGCGGTCGGGATCATCGCGGGATTTCCATTAAATCTGGGAAGGAAAGGGCGGCGAGTAATTTCGTTCGGCAGGAGATACGCGCGAAAGGAACGATCGGTTAAATAACACGTTACCACCTCCGAGAGATACGCGCCTTGCACGGGGATGAAGTCATTATAAAAAGGTCTAGCTCGAAGCACAGATCGGTCATCTAAAGTGGCCACGGGAAAGGAGGAAAGCCTGTTTACCTTAGCGGAACCTTAATGGAGTGACTGTTATCATCTCTCGCAGGACCATTAAGGTATCCCTGGGCACGATCTATAGCCGTTCCTCTCTACGCGTTCCTCCACGGTAATCGTCAGCCATTCCTGCTGAGATCTCGGACAGGGATCTCGCAGACCTGCGCCGTTCGAGGAAAACCGAAAGCCGATGAAATATGCTCAACCGTGTTCCCATTGAAAAAAAATCGATTACAGGGGACGATTTCACGTGACGTTCCATTTCCTGAGCGGATTAAGGTGAAACCGGCGGAACGGGGAACCATTTCGAAGAAGAATACCGAGCGATGACCGTGTCGTTTCTCCGCTCCTTGCGAATTCCTATGGCGATCACGTATCCATTCACGAAACACGCGCGCAGCCCTGTCACTACGAGCGGCGAATTAACTCCGAAAATTCCTCTTTACGAGAAAAAATACACGGGGAATCACGATAGTCCGAAATCCGAAGGGGGGCATCGAACCTTCGCGATGCTAAGCCCACGAATATTTTCTGGCGAACTTTCGGCTTGCCGTTTCCATCGCAGTCCAGGTTCGTCATTGGCCTAACATCACGGAGAAAACGGATAAGCGGTCGCGAAAACTTTAGAACGAAAAATCGTGGTCGATTAGTTGAGACGCGAACGGGGTCCTCCGTATTGGTCGGGTCCTCGTTAAAAATTCCTGGAAACGCCATGCCCGATCCGTGGCGCCGAGCAGCTCGATTAAATTCCTGTGCGAACGATGCAACCTGCGACATTCGGCGTGGAAGAGAGCTTTGCGACTCGTTTTGATTCGTAAAGGCTCTTCTGCTCGTCGATTCGTCGACCGACACAGTGCCCCGAAAGACGACCCACCGCGTCGTCGTTTCGTTGCTCCGAAATTTATATGGGCTACCATCGAATCTACAACGGAGGGCTATTTTCATTGTCCCTCGTTGCCACGCTGTAGCTCAACTGTCGCCGTCGATTTAGAGAGCAATAAGATTTAGCGCCTCTAAATTGTCACCGTTGCTTTAACAGGCGTCAACTAGCGTCCGGGTACATACGTTCCGTGGACGTCTCCGCTCCATTAATCGCCTTGTATCGTGGCAGAAGCCAGAACGTGGCGCAAGAAAAGTTGATATCCCGTCGAAGCTGGTGAACATTTCGAAGAAAGTTACGCGAGTGCCGAGCAATCTGGAGTATGCGAATACCGAGACAGACCGGGACCGTTTGCCGGCGTCGTAAAGTGTGATTTATTTCACTCTCCCTTCGTATCGGCCGCAATTATCCCGTACAACGCGATATACCGTGTAAGCCAATTTATCCCGAACGACTCGTAAAGTGGTCGTCGCGACTCGATGTGTGTAATTCATGCAATTTGCACGGCCTGATTAGCCGCGCTTGTCGCTAATGCGCGAGTACGTGCACGCGATAATTATAATATCGAGCGACGGCGACCTATCGACAGGTGAATGTTGCTGGCAGGGATCGGTGGGCGAGGGATATCGCGGAAAATCTCGGACCAACGGCGGGTTACCTACGTGCCAAGACTACCGGGCATCGTGACAAGCAACCGTTTACTCGCGGAATCGTGCAATGCTAGAAACCGGAATAGATTTTGTGTCCTTAGAATTGTCGAGAAAAAAAGAAGTGCTCTTAATGAGCGATCGGCGACAGCACGGACGATCGCTTCCAAGTTCGAATTATCCGCAGCAAATAACAATCCGGCACCTTTCATTATGGTGTGTCTGAGGTATACGTAATTAATTGCTCCGGCCGGATTTACATAAATGGGCACCGCCGGTAATAGGAAGTGTTGGCAAAGAATGCACGATCGTATCGAGATGTCGGTGAAAAATGTTAATACATAGGGTATATGTTGCGCGTACGCGTGCACGTATCTACACATAGACGCGGAGCACAAGCAGAAACGACGAGGGAACGATACACATGTAAATGTACCGACGAACATGGTAATTTTCATAATGGGAACAGCCATAGTTGCACGTTCGTACACGCATCGGTTCCCATGGAATTTTTCCGTTCCTATCTATTAATAACGAAACTCGCGTACAATTAACACCCTGGAGCCGTGCTCCATTACAACGGGGAATAGGATCGATGAATATTTATGAGCCCGACTCGTGAAGCAAATGGTGACGGGTTTTACACTCGCCCGTGGAACGCCGCGGAGAAGCAACAAGTAATCGAACGCTGTGGCTCGAGCTGCGATATCGAACGGGTCATTTGGGCGATATTCTGCCACCGTGTACATAATTGGTGTTAGCTCGCGCCACGAGCATTAGCTTTATACCCCTTTCGACATTTTCCCGGCGCGCGTTCGTGCGAGCAGGGCACGCCTTCCAGAAAACACGAGCTTCTTCATAGCGAATTGATGAGTTTACATAGATGTTCCGGTGTCTGTTTGCACTTCGTATACATCGACGCTACTTTACGATAATTATGTGCTCGCGCCCGAACGACCGTCCGCGCAATATTTATGCACCTCGACGCGTTGACACAAAATGCGATTTCATTCTACATATAATTTACTTCTTACTGCGGGATACTGTTCTTACGTTTGGGGGGGGGTGGTGTTTAATTGAATTATTTAAATTTGTTCATACGTTTGCTCGCGATACTCTACGCCCTGTCGCGACTAATGCAACACTGTTGACACAAATCCTTTCGCGACAACGCGACAATTTGCTTATCCGCTTCGATCATCGCGATTAACCGACTCGTTGCCACTTATCATATTGTCGGAGGACAGCCAATTTCCGGGTTTATCTCTGCCCGCATGCTAATTACAATTAAAGATCATAGGATGCAAGTCGGCTTGTAAATAATTCATCGGCCCCGATGATTTATATGACACAGACAGGCGCCGGTTGACTCGCGACAACCTATCCCGTGTCTTTTTGCGATACAATAGGTTGTTTAATTGCACCGGCGTCGACTGAAGTTTGCAATTAGTTGCGCGTCTCGCGGCGCTAATCGAGCCCGATGATTTAGACTTTGGACGATTCCACGGAATTCAATGTGTCCGATTGCCGCAGAAATCGCTAACGCATCCATCGTCGCTTATTCCCGTCATGAACACGGGTAATGAAGCAATTTCGCAACGGAAGATTGACTTCTCGCGTGGCAGCGCGAACGCCTGAGTACGCGGCGAGGGAAATGCAAGTGCAACCGGGCTATTAACTAAACGCTAAACGTTGCAAAACTGACGTTTATCGAGCCGATCGTAACCGGCACGCTTTTCTTCCATTGCCTCGATCGACCGTGCATACTTTAGGAAGTCGTCAATCGGGATCTGTCCGAGCCCCGCTGCTCGCCTACTTGCAGAATAGTTCGCGTTCGTTCGCTAACAATAAGAGGATCGTAAACGTTCCCAACTTCGGCCCATAAATCAACCCATCGTTTCGCGAGTTAATTTTACTTTCGGCGCGGCAACTGGCGCGACCGAAAGAAAGTAGCTTCTGCGCTCCAAGGAAACCTCCAGCTCCCGTACTCGTGTGCACGCTTTTCGCGAGAACGATATTGCAACGCGGTAATTGACGCCGCGCTCGCGTGGACCCGATGAATCATACGAACCGGAAAATCGGTTAGACCTCTGACCCCCCGGGACGGCAATCGCGCGAACGTCGTCTACGAGTATTGTTGCACTCAATTAAAAAGCAACCACGGAATAGCGCGTGAAACGCGATACAGCTCGCGCGCCGTCTAGAGATTTAAATCCGCTCGTTACGCGACAATCAGTCGCGTGTTCTGCTCGGCGGACGTCCCTTTCTTCCCACGCGCGGCTAGCCTCCGCGAAACGCGCGAACCGTTTCAGCCTGCGAATGTTAATTGGGCGAGTCACGCTGAAATTAATACCGGATCGTGCGCCGCGTCCGCCAGCAGGCTAGGCCGGCCGATGGAATTTTACCTTTGACATTTGACATGAAACCATCGGACGGGCTCCGTCTTCGCTTTCCCACTGCAAATTACTCGACGACCATGAACGGCGGCGATAACTTCGCCCGCGTCACCTTCCGTCCATTCGCGAATTCCCGCGAAGATGTCAAGGAACTTTAACGGGATCCCCGCGAACATTTAATCCGCGTGTGCCGATCGGAGTCGGGTTTATCGCGCCCGCGTGCATTTGCGCGGTTAATGCCTTCACGATCTCGCTATAACGTTACGCGATTCTGGGAACAAGCTTTATGCTCTGCTACTGCTGATCGCGGACGGATACGTTTTTTTCCCCGTAAAATTAAGTTGCTGGCACAATCGAAGTCGCGAACGCGCCCGCAGAGAGGTCGACGCGGCCGAATTTATAACCAGCGTGAAACGAACGTGAGGAATTATTGCGACAACTGCGACGTCTTGGTTCATTACTATGCGTCGACCTCAAAGCGTCGAGACAAGACACGGGAAAGGTATATGCATGCACATGCATCTGCCCATTGCAACGTTTTGTCCCATTTGTGCTGTCGCGCGTTGGTTTTGGGTTACGTGCATTCGTTGCATCCAGCGAGCGTACACATTCGCCGGGGAAAAAAAATTCGATGCCTCTCGCTGTTTCGCAACGCGTCGTTCCAAAATTCTAGTCGCCTTGCGACATCGCGAAACCTGGCCCTCGCTTTTAAACGACGCCGGGAATTTGTACGCAGCGACAGAAGCTTATGGGCTCTCGCGAATATTAATCGCTCGAATTCGTCGATTTTCCATTGATCCGAACGCGCCCCGGCTGATTCTCGAACGGAGCGAACGCGCGAGGAATTTCAGCGGCGCGTTAACGCGCGTCTTACTGGCCTCTGACGCGTCCGAAGATGTAAGCGTGTACGCACGTCGAAGAATAAATGTCGCGGGAAACGCGTCGCTTCTCGCAGGGACGAGCGTCTGGCATTTCATCAATTTCACCCGATAGACTCGACGATTCCGTCCGACGTCCCTTGATTGCCATGTTACGTTGTTTTGCTTCGATTTGCATGGCTTGGAAGGCCCCGATGCTGACAGCCCCGTCGCTGTTCCATTGGAATACCAACGGCTAGTTTAATTACTTCATTGTGTTACGCGGTTTCATTCCATCCTGCTCTCGAGCGTCTCCTTTAAATCATAGGAAACTCGGCCCTCCGCGAATAATGCGCCGTGACAGCGTCGATTCTCTGCTGAATTCGTTCCCTCAAACGTTGTCCGCGTTTTTACCCGCTTTCTCCTCGGCGCGCGTTGCACGCGCGAACCGGCCGGCAAGCGGGCAAACAAACAGACAAACAAACAATCAGACGAGCGTAGTAAAGTGTCAAAGGTGAAAGCACCGAGGCACGCACAAAGGTCCCACCTTTCACGGCGCCATAATCGTCCGCGCAACAATAGTAATTGCACCGGAGAATAACCCTCCGTACTGGTCCGCGGTTGTAATAGCTGGACGCTCGGGACGATGTCCCTCGAATGGGGTGAGACAGCACGGGAAGTGCAACGACCCTCCCGCGGCACAGACTCTCCAACTCGGTTTACTAACATTTGCCAGCTAGACACCACGACAGTCGTCTATCTTCAGCCACTGATACTATTTCGGCGACGACGCGACGATGTGCCGGCATCTCGGCGCGTTCATTCCGCATCCTTGCGGTCAGGAACCAGATCGCATAGAAACGACCAAACCCCGAAGCGTGGACCGCTCTTCCTCCATTGAAAGCTCGGGTGGCCCGGTTGGGCGAGGTTTCGTTTGCATGCGAGACATCGGCGAGTCCTTGTTGAAGGCGGCTACTCGGGCGGCAGAAATTTTTCACGTCCACTTACATTCTAAAGACACCTTTTGTTGCGTCACGGCTTCGCGCGCGCGCGCGATTAGTCACGGGATATTTCCGAACCGCTGAAAACGGACAGCTTGTATCACCGGATCGGTTTAGTGCCGGTACTCATTGAGCTGTTAGACTGGAAGGGCGTGCTGGTAGCAGCAGTCGGGCTCGCATAAAAGCGCCGTTGAATTGTCTATAAATAGTCGTTGGACAGCGGGGTTCCCAGGGAAACGTGGAAATTCGAATGGAGTGATTCCATTCTCGAGTCGACACTCCGGCGCACCGATGGCCAAGAGTTGATCGAAAGTTTCCCCGTTACCTGTGCCACGAAGAAATAGATGGCGAGTCGTCGCGATCATATACTCGTCTGGATGAATCTCCTGCGTTCGACGCGAAGGAGAGTCTGTCCGGTCCGCAGTAGTTTCCAGGACGATCAGACCCGAGGCGAGAGTACGATTCGGGGGAGGAGCGCGATCTTTGTCTCGGCTGTGTCCCGACGGTGACATTTCGAGGAGAGGTCGAGCGTTTCGACGGTGTTCATCGTCGCCGATAGTCCGGGCAAGGGTCGCTGGAGATCGGGCAGAAAACGGTAATCACGGTCCGTGTAAACCACGCGGGGAAAGGTGCGTGGAGCGGCTTGCTGCAACACCGGGGAACGAAGCCGCCGGAACAACGTTCCCTCGGCTTCGATTATCTTAATTATCTTCTCGCGCGGCTTCGATATAAATTGCGGGCTGGACACCTGCTCGGTACGTACCCGTGCCGCGGCAACCCGACCGAGAGAGTGTTCGACGCAACGAGTTTGCGTTCATCGTTGGAGACAAGGATCTCGAGAGGTTGCCGGCCGAATTCTTCGGTCCTTCCTGGTTTGTTTATCCGTGCAATTGAGCGGAATTATATTCGAGCGAGCGCTCGATCGGATCGCATTCCGATCCTCGACGCGAATTTCGACAGCGCGGAATGCCGGCTACGGGTCTAGAGAAACTGGAAATCGTCTACGCGCGTGCACATGTACATACGCCGACGACTCGAAACTGGTCCACCGCAGCCGGCTACGAGTTTCTCCGCGGGGACAGCTCCGCGCGATCAACGGGTCCGCGTATTAGTTGCTCGTCTCCCGACATTGTTCCACTTGCGAAGATACGCGGCCGTTTTTATCGCGAGCAATGAAACGACGCGACGAAGCGAAAGTTCCCTGCGCCGTTCTGGCCTGCGACCGTGCCTTCCACTTCGTCGCCGTATCGAGGAGCGTCGAATCCATTAATTGGCAAAAGTAGCGGGAATTTAGCGAAAGATCTTGGATCGGAGCCATCGTGGTTTCGGTCGCTCGGACAAGGTCGCGCCGCGGTATCGATAGAACGAATCGCGATCGCATCTCGCTAATTGCTCGTTCCGGTGCTAGGTTCGCCGTAAATTGCCGCGGCCCGGCAACTACGACCCTAGACGGAACCTCCAGATAGCCGGGGAGCATCCGATAATTACCCGATCGTTGGGCTAATCGCAATAGTTTTTGCGAACGGTCGTGCTCGCGACCACGATTAACGGCTCGCTCGATGCAAGACACGCTACGCCGCCGCCTCCTCGGCCAATTATTCCCGAACGATACAGCCGCAGGGGTGGGAAAATGCGTAACGAGCCGCGCCTGATAAATCATATCCGCGACGCCTGTATCGCGCCCTCGATTAGCCTCGCGCTTGTACACGTTGCTCTGCGCTGCGTCCAAGAGGAGAAGACGCGTCGCGATTCGGCGGAACGGTTCGCGCGACCGTCGTTTTCTCGAACGATCGAGGAGAAGTCACGGAGGATCCGCAGGGAATCGCGCTGCACCGCGGGCAATGGACAACGACCGGACGTCGCGGGGAGATAAAAATAGTTGACCTGCTTGAAAATGTACGCCACCGCGTCGGAAGCGCGCGCGCTCCTCTGCGCCGACAGAGACAGCTATGCGTCCTGGCGTCGCGATCGTCACCCGGTGCAGCGTCTTCTGTGAATCGACTGCGTGGCCGACGCGTCTTCGATAAAAAAAAGGAACACCACCGATCGCGTCGCCGCCACTTTCCATGAAAGGAGGCTACCATCTTTTTCTCGGCTTTCTTCCGCGACGTCCGAGTCATCCCTCGTTAACGCAACAAAGAACGCGCCCCGACGCAAGCCGCGCGCGAACCAACCCATGACGGGCGATTTATTCGAGATCGTGGCCGCAGACGTCCATACCCCGGTTATTAGCGCGACTTTTGCCGCGACCGTTTCCCGTTATCGCTAATAGGTATTCCGCGTCCGCGATCTTGCCAAGGTAGGATGAATGGAGTGACCCTATTTGGCCCGAGAAACGAGTTCTTTCAATGAGAACCATCTTGCATCAACGGATCCACCTCTCCTTCGCGATCCTTCCCTCTCGCGGCCCGTCTCCTCTGCCGGTGCGAGATGGCCAACGCGAGCCAGCAACAAAAGTACCACGGTATTCCACGCGGTTCATTCAGCTCTCCTGTACGCGGCGATCGGGTCGGCCTCGGGGACATGCATCCGGTATTCGTATCGCGCGGCACTTTTTGCCCGCGATATCGCCGTCGAAAAGATCGAGACCGAAAGGCGAAACCGTGTCTAACGAACGAGAGGGACAACGATGCCTTCCGACTGCGATATGGCTCCACCCGCAGCACGCCGACCAGGAACGCGTCCACGCCCTCGGAATGTGAACGCGTTCGGTTAATTAAGCATGGGCAAGGCGAATCGCCGATGGTCCTCGATGTGAGCCGCCACTTGCGTTCGCGTGTTACGTGGTATGCGGCTGGCACGTCATTGAGATATCGTACGGATCAGTAGCTGCTATTGCCACGATGGAGATCTACACAGATTCGACCGATCAGCACGAACCTTGGACGGATCGGCTTTATTCCACTTCATCCTATCGCCTGGCGCACCGTCGACGGACCGGGCGTTCCCCTTTTTAATGGTACCTAAGTAATCATGGACACGTTGAACGTTGGCGAACGCGAAAGCAATCACGCATCGTTCCACGCTCTCGCAATCCGCAGCGCTAACTAAGCACGGCCATTGTCCCCCGGAGATCTATTTCCCGATACGTGTCGCGATCCCGCGATAGATTTATCGCAACGGCCGACAGAGGAGCACGGATAAATAAATTGCGAGGCATTTATTTATCGCGAAGACTTTCTAAGGAGTGTCGACGGCCGTGCGCAGCGTGTTCTGCAAGGCGTGAATACGAGATGATGTCATGCAGGCGTTGCACCTTCTCTCTATTAACGTCCAGCAACTGTGCGCCGGAGTACTTCTGGATGATCTCATTGGTTAACGCAAATGGACGGTGTCAAAGGGCACGCTACTTGATTCATTTGTTCGATCCGTTCTCCGTCGCGGATGGTTGAACTTTAAGCCCCGACGGTTTTCCGCCTTCATTGCTCCCATTATACGCGTTAATCGCGAGCGATCGCCCCGAGTACCAAGCAGAAGTGCGGAATCGGACCGACGCCGCACGAGTTCCGTAAAAAGATTCGCGACAATCGGACGGGGACGCTCCGGGCGAAGGGAACGTCAATTCGAAGCCGATGTCGACTACGTGAGGATGGGTCAGCGAGAGAGCTTGCTCCGAGTGCCGTGCACTTAATTAGCAATAACAAATAGAGCCCAGATGCGCGCATCGGACGACATTAATTCCGTTCCGTCGATTCGAAACGGCGGGGAGCTTTTATGCGAGACAGCCGGGCGTCGAGGACGAACATCGCGGAATGAATCATCGAAAGTGGTTCGTCGCGGTTGGTCACGTACCCCGTGTGCACTTGCAAGTTGGTTCGCGGCCCGGCTGCACGGACGGACCACCCGTGAAAGAAAGGAAGACGGTGGACGGAGCATCGATCATAAATTATCTATGAATCGCGGCCGATGTGCCGCGGGGAACTGTGAACCGTCCCCTCTGATTCACCTTTCGCAATTAAGATTCCGCGTGCAGCGACACGCAGGCACGCAGCGCGAAAGAAAAAAAAAAAATATGTTCTGACTGGTAGGAAGCGGCGATGGAAAAAAGCTGTTTGACAAGCGCATCCGGCGAGCAGCCACGTCGTAGTCGAAGAATCGAGTTTCACGCGTCGCAACCGATGCGTTCGCCTTTTACACCGAACACCGTTTCGAAACGTCCTGCCAATTTCGCTGTTCCTCGGCCGAGCTGGCGCAAAAACACGGCGGCCGGTGGTAAAATTGAAAAATCGTGTCGATCGCGATAAACGAGCTAGCCAGTGTGCGCGGAGAAATTAAGCGAATTGGCGAGCATCGTTTTCTCCGATACTCAACTAGGTCGCGTTCACCTGGCTCGATAAAAGAAAAAAACGAGTTCCCGCTTGAATGTCAGCATTTGAATATTGAAATTTGTACCGAGAAACGGCCGTCGCGCGTTACATCACGCGTTCCTTTTCCACGTCGCTGATCGGGCCCAATTTTTATTCTCCGGCTGATGCGCCGACGTCGCGAGAAATGCGGTTCGCGCGAACGACTATCGAGCGTGGAAAATCGCCACGCCGGAGGTATCGCGAGCGGCACGTCCGGCGATCGATCATCGGCGAAAATGCTGGCGAACGGAAACGATTCGCGGTTCGATTTATCGACGCACCGTCGTCGAATTCGCATCGCCTCGGCGAGACACGCGCCGGCACGCGGACCACTTCCGTGCACTTTGGAGCGCGGCCAAATTTCCACGTTGAACGAAAAATTCATTCTCCCCGGCGGGTCCCCGGGAACGTGACTCCTTTCGATCCGGTGGTTGTTATCGCAAGTAATGGTCGTGAAATAAAAACGCCACGGAGGAATGTACCGATGTTTGCCGGTGGATTTCAAAACAGTGTCTCGTAAAAAAGTAGATGAGGTGAAATCGCGCGACGATTAAGCATATTTATCGCGGACAGGAAGAGCATCGATAAATTACTCGTCCCGTCAAAGATAAAGCAGCACGAGCTGGCGGAGTCTGCGGCGAACGTAGTTCTGGCCGTACGATAACGATCTTGCCCGCTAGAGTTAAATAAAAATTACCCGGCCAATTATTCGATGAAGCCGGAGGATTGATCCTGCGGCCCCTTGGGATGGGGAACAAATCGTCGTTTCACCTTCTGTTGCCCGCGACGAATCAATTTACGCGAACGGGCAGCGATAGGATCGACGAACAACGATCAATAAGGACCGATATAAAATATAGCTTTCCTGCATAGGTAGTTCGTTAACGCCCGTTTGGTGGCTCGTTAACACTCCGCCGCGAATCGATGCAACCGCTTCAGGTACCGTGCCCCCGGTGTCCCGGCCGATCGTCATTCATATCGATTAGTCTCGTGGGCGCGAATTCGTTCCTAGAAGCTACGGCAGCGTATTATCAATGGCGATCGTGGTCGGTTTATGGTCTCCCATGTTCGATGCCGGCAGCACGCGGTGGCAGACAGCCTGGCAGCCAAGCGATCCCTTTCTCGGAACGGTGAACCTGCGATTTGTATGGAGGTCACACACCGAGTTCCCCTCCCGTGACTTCGCGTCACCATGCTTTCGTACCTTCTGCATCCCTCTCCCCCTCTCTCGAGCACACCACGCATGTATGCGCTGTCTATTTTATTTTTCATTCATTCACCGGCGACATTCAGGCTCGAGCACGCAGCCAGAATACACTGCCGCGAGTAATTCGATGGTAAGCAACGAATTTCGGGAAACCACGGTCTTGCACAAGTTCAAGGCGGACAGTGATCGGCAGACGGAAATACACGGACTTCCTGCTTGCGTTCGCAACCGCTCGGCCGTTCCGAACGATGTGTCAAACGTGAGAATATGTAGCCCAGATTTCCATAATGCAAATGATAGGGTTCCCGGGAGCTCTAAACGGACCACCGGATTAGGATTGTTGGGTGGTCCAACGGCCGGCCGGGGGTTCGGGTCCGATATTTAATAACAGCAGATGCGGCCGAAGTGCAGGCAATGGGTCATAACGCTCGCCGCGCAGCGTAAGCTACATTTAAGGGCGCTTAAAATATTGTTTTTTCTTCTCGTTTTGCGGGGAACATCTGGTCCGTGGGCTTGCGCCTCCAAGGGGCGATATTGCCCCGACCAATTTGTAACCGCGCTGCCGGTCGGCGAGGTTCCATTTTCGCTGTTTCGTTCTTTAAACCGGTCTCCTTTTCTTTCTTTTTTTTACCATCGACTCGGACCGCCGATCGACTGTACCTCGTCGCGGGAGAAATCTGTTTCACGCCGACGTCGATTCCTCCCCGATTCTGTGTGTAACCGTTCGCGGTGAACGTCCCACGATTCGTCTTCGAATAATTAACGCGCCGCGTCGGCAGCAGTAACGAGGTGCGCTACCTGTTCGCGGGCCCCTCCGTTCACGGTAAATCATCGGACCGCGTTCAAGCCGCGAAAGGTGGACGTATCGATAGAGAGGCTAACTGCGATAGAGCCGCGTAACCGTGGTATGTGTATAATTGTTCGTCGTGTTCTGCAGAAAGTCGTGCCACGGGACCGCGACTCTTTTGCAAGGAGAACCGCGCGCGTCTAATATTTTATAGCGGTGCGAAGACAATGCACGATAATGCGCTTAACGACTGCGCACGTTCCTCTACCCCAGACAGCGTGCATATAAACGAGGCTGAATCTCTCTTCGTGATCTCTGGCCCGATTCGATCGGCGCGAAAGAATTTTCCATTTGAATCGTCGTTCGCCGTCTCGCAATCAGTCGTTAAACGTGATCGCGCCTCGTTACCGACACGCGTAATTTAGACGTCGGAATCCCATAAACCGAGGGCCGATAAATTGTCCGAACGCGAAACGAAATCGATTAATCTTCGAACGGAAACGCGTACAGAAATGATTTTCTATCGATTCGAAACGCGCACGGTGTGTACCTCGGACCGGACTTGTCGGAGTTACGAGCGTGTTGCCAGCACTCGACAACCAGTTGGGAAATCGCCGAGTATCGTCGACCAGTTAATAGAACGAACAGCGTGTCGACAACCCTCGCTTCTTTTGCAGAGAATTTTCGAAAGCACGTCGGTGGATTCATTCTTTTCCTTGCCGCGGTTTATCGTTGCCGCTCTTATTATTGAATTTAATTATTCTACAGCAGCGACTGATATCTAATCGCGGACAGACCCGACAATTCCCCGTATTTACCCATACGTGTAAACAAGAAAACTCTTGAACGGCGCGAGGGCCGTAATCGAGCTTGGGATTCAACAGTAGCGGTAGAAAAATGTTCGAGAACCGCAGGATATGGTTGGTACACCGAAATATTTTTCAGGCGAAGCTTGTTCAAAATCGAGTTCGCTTCGATGAAACTTTTTCTTGTCAAAGATTCACGGCATCTGCCCACCGCTGTGAATGTAAAAAAGAGAGAACAAGAACGTCAAGGGACACGGTAGAAGTCCCGCGTGAAACGCTTTTCTTGCTTGCAACGTACTAGATGGCTCGAGTAGCCAGCCTGAAGAAGCGCAACCGAAACGGATCGCGAGTGTGCCGTAATACGAAAGGCACGCGAAAAAGAAACGGAGGGCAGGGACGCAATGTGATGTCCGTGAAGCGAAGCAAGGGAACGTCAACGTAAAAGGGAACTTCCCCCGTGAATTCGACGTATGTATATGCACGCGTGTACGTGCCCAGATCGCGGGGATCGTTTCTATTAAGCGGCACGAGATCAAAGGAATCAGGTGCTGGCTCGCGTTCGTCCGAGAGGGTGCGTCGCGATGAGATGCAAATTCGGCTATTAAATTCGATTATCTTTCGGGGCAAATCTAGCGACGAGCCACGGGGACGCGTTGGCCCACCCGCGATGAAAAAAATAGTCGCGAGAGAGAATCGATTTTGTTTGGAGATTGACCGTGACACGATTTTACGCGCCGATGGATCCCCTTAAATTACTATTTCACCCTGAATCCTTCGGCTAAAATTCATGAAGATTTTACGTTCTTTCTTCGTTCAGGACTACGCCGAGGACGAAGTCGAGGACGAGACTCCGGCGGCGGCGACCACCACGTCGACGACAACCACCACCACGACCAGCACGACGACGACCTCCACCACCACGCCTAGGCCTGTGGTTACGCAGAATTACGATTACCGGGATACGAGGGCGTACGAGGGTGGGACAGGAGCCCAGTACAACGGGTACCAACCAAAAAACGACTATCCGCCCATGTCGGCCCACAGCATTCACAAGTGGCAGTCTCTGGGCACTCGAGAGAGCGTCAAAGAAACCAGAAGCAACATGCAACAGTACAATAAGAACGGGAAGAGTAAGTTCACTTCGATTCACGCGCCATACTTTGCTGGTTCGACGGGACAGAAATATCGCCAGAGAATTCTGTTCGCGTAAGGTACAAAACTTTAATGGTACAACCGTCGCGTAATCGAGCTGCTATCCTGCCGATTTATGCAAATATTTGCGCGGAGCCCTCGAAACCGCACCTGTCGTCTTTTCCTCTCCCTTTCTCTCTGCCACCTGTATCGTTATTAATCGCTGCTAAATCGACGACGGTGGTCTCCCCGTATCTCCCGACCGTGATACTATCTGCCAATTAGTTCTCGGACGTATATTAGTATCGGGCAAAAAATGAACGAGTTGCCAAACGACCGCGTCACGCTAGAAAGTGCTCGGAAAAATATCGTTCGTGTGCGTACACGTGTAAAGTCTACACGCTGGATCGTGAAATAAGCAAAGACGACGGAAGACACGCGACAGCGGGGTAGATCGCAAGATCGACGAAAGTTTTCTTGCGCAGCATCTCTCCCATTCACTTGTTTGCGAACTTTATCGTTCCCACCTGCGGCCATCCGGGACGGTAACCCTTCCGACCTTTCGAACACTAGTTTCCGTTCGTTCAATCGGTGCGTCCACCGATAATTTCGTTGCGACATGAGGCGCGAAGGAAAGTCGTACATCTGTCCACTGGAAGAGCAACAGAAAATCGGACCCGATTCCTTTCTCTCATAAGACATTCCGGAATACGTTTGAATACCGGATGCTCGGCGAGCGGGCATACTTCAGGGACCCTGGCGGTCGTGGCTCTATTGTAAACGCGCCGATATAATCTCGTGGCAGTGCAGGGTCCGTGGCACGAGCAACGCCTACGTTCGGAATTAGCATATGACCGGATCAACGGTGAGGATCAGCCGAGAGACATTTTCGAAACTTCTCCCTCAAATTGTTTCGTTTCACGCTTCCGTGCCGCGTACAAATGTACGTACGTCGCCCTTCGCTTTCCATTGGCATCGTTTCATCTATGCTGTCCCGTTTTTTTCAGATCAACCACCTTTCTACGCGACGCGAATTACGCCAACGCGAATCGATTGTCCGAAACGAGACAGAGAGCCGAGGGCAAGCCCTAACGAATAAACGGGCGGCAGATCTCTCCCTTAAGGCATCGAGAACCGTTTCCTCGAAACCCGGACCGAGGTAGTACTCGCGAATCTAAGTTTCATCTCCGTTCGTCTGAAAAGCCGCGTTGTCTACCGCCGACGCGATGAAAAACGTTCCGACGTCGTACATGTGCATTGCCGCGTTCACTGACAAACGATAGTTTAACGAGGCAGATCCGAGGGGAATTCCTCCAGGTTCGCGTCGATGGGGCGCAATAATTTTCGATTAGAAGCAACGGTCCCCGAGACGTCCCATCTGATCCGCGCCGCGCCAAACTTGACCCTGTTAACCCTATCGCCGCGGTCCAGCGACGGTCGCTCGTCAACGTCCCATAAACTTCCAATCTACAATCATCTAGCGCTCCGCAGTTTCGCTAAAAATACCGCGGTCGGTCGTGACCGACGCCGTCCGCAGAATATCGATCATTCAGTGGTCGATTGCGGAGCGCCGGTTCGCACCGTGATTTATTGACTGCCAGCTTCGACGCGATCCTTCGCACGAATTTCAGCGCGTAATTATCGATGCCCCGTGAAACTCGTAGAAAGCGGTTAGGTATTTGCGCGCAGAATCAATAGAAAGCTCGCATTACTTATGTCACCCGACAGCGACGCGGTTGTTCGTCTCGAAACGCCGTGGCTGCGCCGAGATCTGCGAGATCTGCGAGATCTCGAACCATTTCCAAAGGATCGCGACGGATACTTCGCTTGTTGGTGATCGACAAAATTGTGTTTCAGCGGCAGAAATCCGAGAAGCCCTTCAGCACGCGATCAAGGTGTCGCGAGAGGGTAGCTGCCAGTGGCCGCGGCCGAGGGTGATCCCGGTGCGCGACGTCTATCCCAGCCCGTCGACCACCTACATTCCACATTGCGCCATACTGCACAGGTGCTCGGACGACACGGGATGTTGCAGATCGGAAGCGCTCACCTGCGTACCCAAGCACTCGCATCGCGTCGAGCTATCCTTTTACGTGAGTAAAGACCTCCATTCTCTCGTGCACGATTATATGCAACGTCGCGACCCGTCGACACGCCACGCAAATTGCCGTCCCGCGCGATCGTACTTCGTTTCCCGATATTCCACGGCGAACTACGCGACTCGAGATGGAAAGGAAAGAAGTGGACGTTGCATCGCGGGAAACGATGGATGCCCACGGGGCAGCAAGAAAGACTTTATCGTCGAGGAGAAAGTACCATTAATCGTGCAAAGTGTATTGCAGCGAATTTATTAGCGAGGAGTCAGGGGGTCGTGGTACTCCGATGTGATTTATGCGGCAGGCCATTTGCCGATATCGAAACAGCCCTACGATTCGAAATTTCGTTCGGCCAAGGTGCCGACGAGTTTTTCCACCTCGTCGAGTGTACGCCCGTTTAGCGAACAGCGACGTCGTCGGCGTGCCGCGAATTCGATGACCGCGGGGCACGCTTGCCCTAGCGTGAACCGGAAAAAAAACGGGGATCCCGTAAATATCTCGACTTTCAGACACTCGCCCATTAGTGTCACGGAAAACGGGTAGGCCACACGCGGTCGTCGGAATGCCGATAGAATATTTGCTCCTTATCTATGCCCAGCCGCGCGAGCATTTATGATCGAGTGGTCGAGACGTTTATTGGGCTCGCCACTCTCCTCGGGAAGCGGACAACCGAGAATACCAAACAGCTCCTCGTCAATTTTTATATCAACGGACGAACCTAATTAACGCTTAACCGATTACTCATCTGGCAGGTTTTCGATCCACAATGCGTGTCGATACATACCTCGTGCCACTTATGTACGCGTCCCGACCTGCTCCTCCAGAACCAGTATGTATATATAAGGATGCAATTGGATGGACGACACGCGCCTGCTTCCATGGTGGTCCGTCGTGTCCCTTTAATTGCACAACCGCTGTGTACCTATTTGCTTCTTCTGCCGGTGACGATCTTGTCAACGAATATTGGCGAACGCGTTCCGTTTCTGGGCTTCGAGCGAAACGCGGGGTCAATGGTTCCGATCCTCTTCTCGCACGAGAAAACACGCCGTCAAAGGGGGGGCAGCATTCTCAGCCGGTGGATCTTCATTTCGAGCAGCGGTAGTCAGAATTGTGCAAACCGTCGTGTGCATGCGAGCAAAGTTGAAAGGCGCTCTTCTCGCAACCCGTCACTTTGCGGCACGGTTTTATCCCGCATATTACAGGCGGTACGATCGATCAGCCCCTTCGACGTCCCCGTTTTCGATGCAGCCCGATCTAGCTCAATTTTCAACGAACGATCGGTAGCGCTCCGGTAGCACTCGAATGTTTCGAGATTTACGTAGAAATCGGTGGCGGCGGAGGCGGAAGTCTTCGAGACGGAATGCTTCGTCTCAACGAATCGGGTACCCGCGTTGGGCAGGATCGCTATAGATTTTTAGTGACGAACGTTCTGCTCGAAGCGAGTCGTTAAACCTCGTCAGTATCTTAATGAACCAATTAAACCCGATGGATCTATTGCATTCCATCCCGACGCAATCCGTACACCATGGATTAGATTGAACTACATTCCTAGACGATCCAACGAGGCATCTCGCAACCGAGCTGTACTCGGTTCATCTCTCCGCTCGATCGAATTTTTTCTTGCTAATATCGTTAGAGCGATAGGAAATTGTGTCGCTGAACTTCCCGCAGATTATCGTGCTCCGAACCGGGACAGGGTACTGTCCCAAATGCGCGTGCGGGATATCTGCGCGCGGCCGTGGCGATAAAAAAAAAGTCGCGACGGGGGAACCGCGTAATTGCGACGCATAGGTGCTACAACGCCGCAGGTGCAATTTGCATTTCGCCGCACCACCACCGCTTAGTTCCGCCGATGCGAAATTAGCATACGTTCTTGCTGACCATTGTGGGAATCGGTAGTGGGCCGTGTACGCGGGCTCGCATCGGCAGTAATCTCGTTACTCCGTCGCGACCGTCTACGAAGGGAACAGCTGATTCCAATTTTCCTAACGCCCGTGCAACTTCGAGCGGTCTCGTGCGCGTTTTACATTGGACTCGAATTTCGTACTTTACGGTCGTCCAGGTCGCGTATTTCCGTCCGCAAAGGCGCGTTCGATGTCCCGGGAGGGCTTGTACGCTGTGGTGTGATAAACGAGGGTGCACAGGCCAGCAAGCATATCATAAGGCATATACGCGACGTAATCTCGAAGTGTCGCAGCCGTGCTGCATCCACCGTTCTGCACGCTCGCAGACTATGCGTATGCGTATGCATGTACATACATATGAAGCGGTTGGTCCCTCCGGAGGATGCGAACAGAGAGGCATTTACGAGAACGAGGCATGCCGCGATAAAACGGTGGCGGTGACAAGAGCGACGAAAAATCTCGCGATTCGACGTCGAACATTTATCCGAGCCGTCGATCGAGCGTTTCTATCTACGACGGAATTGCGTCACCGGTGAACGCGAGTACGTTGAAACGCGAGAATTGTCTTGCAATGGCGAAAGCATTGCAAGCGCGACGACGAACTGGTGTACATACGCGCTTTCTGTACTTTCTAACGCGCATTGCATGTATCTCGGCAAGGATCGCTCGATATATCGTTGGGGCGAACACCCACGCCGGCGAGTAAAAGCAATCAGCGGCGAGAAGCGATTGTGATGAATGTACGGATCCAGGTATACCGGGGGTCGGCTGCCGGGGAGGA
The DNA here is from genome assembly GCA_963667235.1 of Nomada lathburiana. Classification (NCBI taxonomy): domain Eukaryota; kingdom Metazoa; phylum Arthropoda; class Insecta; order Hymenoptera; family Apidae; genus Nomada; species Nomada lathburiana. Next base: position 11,668,007 of record OY763905.1, on the reverse strand, counting down.
CAGGGACATAAATTTAGTAATACGCGTTGCGATTCTTCTGGCCGCCGCTCATGACCGGCTGGTCGATGAACAGAAACGAGTCGGTCGTGCGTCGAATGATACGAAACGGTATCGGGGAAGAGAAGCTCCTCGAACTCGTCGAAACGGATTTCCGTTTAGTCGACGCGTTACCATTGTCGTCTATAATTATCGCGAGCATCCCTCGCGTCGACACCTGCCGAAAAGACGGCCCCCGGTCCTTCTCCACCCATCGAAACGACCCGCGGATAACGTTTCTCTTGTCTCGGCTTAATTTTCTGACCGCGAATGAGTCAGTTTCACAGCCACGGCCAAAGTTGGCCGAGTATCAAATTCGCATCGCACGCGGATTCTCGTCGGCGACGCTTCACGTCGTAGTTTCCACTGTGAACGTGCACATCGGAACGGTCCACGGTGTTTGTAGGTAAATGCGACTAAGTGCGACATGGCTTGGGATATATTAATACCGCGCCAGCGTGGCTTCCGCGATACCGAAATACGCTGATTTATAATCCAACTGGGTTTCCCGTTCTCGCGCCCGGCAAAGCAACTGGGTTAATGTCTGTCGATCGTTCGGGTTCCTCTAAAAACGTTACGCGACGGACGTACGGCTGGAAAATGTAGCATATTTATAGGGAACGGTGTCTCAAGAATCGCCATAAAATTCGGCGTAAAATACGAGAGGGAGAGAAAGTCGAAGGTTCCGGATCCGAAGGTACTAAAAGTACCCTAAAGGTGCACTTTCTTGGGAGGCGTTTCGAGTTTCACTTTACATGGCCAGAGGCACTACTGTAGATGGTCTTTCTTTAACAGTAACTAAGTAACGTGGACAGAGTTACGATTCGTTTTAACGATCCATTAGGGTCGTTTAATCGGCTCGAAATCCGGTGAAAGGTGCGAGCACTGCGTCGCCCTGACCCTGCTAGGAATCTCGTGTACCGCGTTTTCCTCATATTTTCGCGGACATGTATTGCCCTCAGTTCGAACGAACGTAAGACAACCTCCTGGAAGGTGGAGTAACCGGCCACGCATTGAGCTTCACCTGGAATCGGTCGAAACGGAACGAAAACGACGATCGATGAACCCGTTAAAAGGATTACGAGCCGAGGCCGGCTAAGCGCGTGTTCAATCATCTCTTAACTTATCTCGACGATTTTGGGAGACATTCCCACGGAAGTATACTAACCGCGGCTACTACATACATTTCTTCGTAGACCTGTGTCCCTGCGGCGGAACAGGAATGCACCTTACGCTATACACTAGAACGGAATGCAGTAGTAGATCTCGATCGGAAAGGCGAAGGCTAGTTATCACCTCTAATGACTGTTCAGAGTGGACAAGCAAATAAGGTAACAGAATCGACCGAGAACTTCGTTGGGTTCAGGATGGCAAGATTAACGACGCCCGTTCGGATGGCTCTTATGTAGTTTGGAATTACCCTGCACCGACAATAGACCACCGCCGCCGCGTCCTTTTGACAGGTGACGGCGAAAAAGTGCCGTCCTATCGGTGCTTCTTATCGCGCAAGCCTCTTACGCGATGGCTTCCAAACTGTTCGAGGCGGGGAAAATTAACGACACCTATGGCGCGAGTCTCGTCGCGTCGTTCGACCAGCGTGCACTTCGTTTGCATTACCATTACACGATGCAGACTTTACGACTATCCAGTAACTTTCAGGTTTGCGTCGAGCGAATGAAAGCCGCTAGTAGAATCGTTCGCACGCCTAGCGATATTTGCAATGCACCCTTCGGCCCTGCTCTGACGCCGTAATACCGAGCCGAAGCTTCGATCGGCTGAACAAACCCCGGGAACCCCGAACCACTTGGGGCTGGTTCCATTTGCCGCGAAGTAATTACGTAGGAACGATCGCGGGGTGAATCGGATGGGGAAAGAATCGAGGACAAAAAAATCTCATTGCTCAAAAAACTGGCTACAGTTTAAAGTGCAAGTTGATTTCGTCGAAGTTCGAACCACAAATAGCCCCCTTAACGGTAAAACGGTAAGGTTGACGAGTATTCTCCTTCCGTGAAATAACGCAAAGAGCGTCAGTAACAGGACGCTGGTCGGTAAGTCACACGACTGGATGAGATTACATCTTTCGAAGCATTCGAGAAACCCGATTTACTCCCCACGGTTCCCGAATAAATTGTTCGCGAGCGTACTCGCCCATTCTCTCTGCCGGATTGGAAATTATATTAAGCGCTGGCACGGCCATCGAGTTAATGAGCGTGCTGGTAGCGATCGCGTGAAATTTCACGCGACAACCGGTCAACGGGAATAGCCGATCGTTTTCTATGCCTCGTGCGCACACCGTCCTGCGCTGTCCTTTTTTCCTTCCACCTTTTTTCCTCGCGCCACCTTTCGTAATAGACACTCGTGCCGAGCGGATTAGCATAGGACAACTCGACGATGCAATTTATTTGCAGCCCGTGCCGCGTCCGTCGCGTCCGCCTCGTCGTCGACCACTCGCCCTTCCCTCGAATGAAGAGCGGGAAAATCCGCTACCCGGTCCTTCTTCCGCCTCGATCTCTACCCCGGGACCCCTCGCGATCGGAAACGACACGATGTTCGCGCGAACTCCGCGCACGAACGGCGCTGGATAGCGCAACAGGATACGTACAATGTTTTGCCGCAGCTTCCGTTAGGAAAGCTTTACGAGTAATATCTCACGGCGAGGCTAAACGCGTTTCTGCCTGACGTTTATCGCCTGCGAGACTTCCCCGACCAGTCGGAACGTCCCGCGCGAAACACGAGACGAAAGACGAAAGATTCACCTCCGGGGCAAAAAGTAATTACTCCGGGCGCGGAATGTGCCTGCCGCGGATGAAAAATTTCGATGGCGCCCGGCCGGAAAAATCGTTGAGCTGTCGCCGCGAGAATTCTAATCGCTGGCGGTAGCGACGTGTGTGCACGAGTGAACAGCGACTAACGGTAGGTCTACGTTAAAAGTGAAATCGTAACGTCCGCTCGCCGCTCGACATAGAAGCAACGGGGTTCCGGCTAATCTCTCTGCGAAACGAAAAATAATGGAATCCCTATCTCGGCAAGTCGCGACACCTTATCGTCAATGTTTAAACAATGACCCCGCGGGCATACGAAACTTTTACGCTCGACTTGCCGGTTGTCTGCGCCGGCTAGGAGCCTCGACCTCGACGTTATCGAAGACGGAGAAAACCGTAGGAAAGCCCGACTGATTGTCTCTTGTAATCTCTCCGCGTACATCCCGTCTCGGACATCCGACTGCTGGCTCGACCACCTGCACAGATTGAACATCCTATGTAGGTACTTGTGTAGGTCGTAATTTAACGTCGGATCCTTGTCTGGCAGTGGTTCTCATCGTCGGTATCGTTCGCTTCCGCAGGGGAACGCGCGAAATGTATGTTAATCCGACGGTGGTCTTGGTCCACCGTTAAGGAATAGCCTCGTCAAATCGCGTCACAAGACGGATAGTCAATCGCAAATAATAAACGACGGGGTTAGACAGCGTTCGCATAGAAATTCTTGCGGCGGATGCGTCTAAATTTGCCGAGGCGACATCGTCTGCGGACCGACGTCGTCGCACAGTTCGTGAACAACGTTTTATGAATAAACCATAACGAACGCGGCGGGACGAGCACGGGTATCGCCGAAGGAACGAAGCGACCGTTCCTCCTTAACCCCTTCACTCGGATGGATTATTATTTCCACGGGACAGACTGCGTCAATAGACCGTTATAAATCTCGGAATGTCGGTGGGCGCGTTGCGAGCGATCAGAGGGGAAATTTGAAATTTCTCTTGCGAGTGAATCGACGGGTCATTTCTCAATGGCAGTTTCCCTCTGGCTTTATACCTCGATGGACCGGCGCGGCGCCTTGAAATAGTTGGAAAGCGGACGATCGCGTATGCCCGAGCCAAAAATCAAGGTATTCGCGTCGCGCGAAGTCGAGAGAATCGGAATTGGCGCGTTCAGACTTCAAAGAGAGTTCAGCTAAACGCTCGGGTATCTGCATACAATGAGAAAGCGAGGGAGACAGAGAGGGAACGAAGCTTTGGCCGAGTGTAGCCCGCTGTACTTCGCGAAGCCAGGGGACGCGAGGGCGGTGATACAAGCGCGGCGCAAGACGATAAATTCTCGTGCGTTTTAAAACGATCTCCGACGTCGTTCGTCATCGCTCGTTCCCCCGTTCGGCCCGTTCGGCCCGTTCGACGGATCGAAACAGAATAGGTGCGGCCGGCAGCTTCATTTAGGCCGGATGCATAATTCAGAGGAATCGTTCGCGAAGTCGTGTCCTACGGAACTCCGAGTGCTCCTATCATTGCGGCTTCGAGAACTTCTCCAATTATGAGACGACCGAATAGAAAGGGAGTGTCGGAAGTCGCAATGAACTTTCCACCGAATCGGAAGGCCGTTAAACGAGCACCGTGTACGGGGTAACGGGAAGGGCGCGTGGAAGGAGCTTAGCAATGCCAACAAGCACGACCGCGCGAGAAACCGCAGACGAAAAACCGCAGAAGGTAGAACTTTGGTGGCGATGGCTCACGTAACATCGCGTGCACGGCAGTCTTAAGCGTCTTTCGGGCTAGGATTAGCAGACATCGGCACACGATTTCTGGGAGTGGACACGCTTCGGACAAGGAGGAAGCGGTTGGTTCGATTTAACGCCGTCGACTTCGAGAAGCTGCAGCTCGTTCGTGACGGCTTCGTTTCGCGTTGCTGTACCACCCCGACGAATCGCGATTGCCCGCGTTTCCTCGTCACTAAATAACTCGATCGAAGATCGAACGTGTTGCACGACACCGACGTCCGAAAGACTATACCCGAGATAATACATCCTGACCGGGCATTGGGATAATTGGAATAATTGTAATAATTGTTCGATTCAACAAACGAGGCGCGTCGGCCAACCGAATCGAATCTCGTTCCATCTAATTGCTTGGCAAAACGTAGCCACCCTTCGCGGCGGAACATTTCTTAATTGAACCCAATTCGAACGTTCGATATTCTTTCGGAAGTTCGCTTTCGTGAATGGGGTTAGAGAAGCGAGACGCGTCCCGGAGACGGTTCAGGTAGATCGGTTCAGTTTACACGGGCGGTCTCGCGAGCCAGGTACACGTGTCCCGCGATCCCTTTTTATTTCTTCCTCCTTCGCGTCCACTTCCTGTGGACCCACGACCGATGCTCTCTCTCTCTCTCTCTCTATTTTGTTCGCCCTCTCTATCGTTCAGCTGCCTTTCGACGCTGTCCAATTTAAAAATCTCATTTATCTTTTCATCCCCTCTGCAGTATTAATTTGCCTCTCGGCGGCGCGGCGGCCTCATGAATTTCTATTGCGTCCACGTTCTTTGCTTACCCGTTCCGTCGGCCCAATTGAATAATCTCCTCGGTGCGTCGGCCTATCCTCTCATCGCGATAACGTCACCGGCGATTAGCAACTCGGCCGTTGAAGTTCCAGGAGCGAAATCTCGATTGTCGTCGGAGCCAGCTGGCCGGGTATATTAGCGTCAAGGCGCTCGAAGGATAACGAGCTAAAGAAGACGGGAACGAAACAGGTTCGCATCAGCGAATTTCTGTGCGATACGTGTCGCGGCAGCGCGCATATGAGCAACGACACCGCGATACAGGGTCGACTACTTTCGGAGTCGAACGGCCTCAGGGATGAGAGGCGTACACCTGTGGACTTTCTTCGCAAGCATCGCGCGGACCGGACAATGCGTTCAATTGATTCGCCGCAATGCAACCGCATTATCGACACGACGCTCGCGCAATTCGATCCGGCTTAGATCGAGATAAATCAGCCCGATTAGCAGGCCTTTTTTACACAGAGCAAAACGGATCACAGGCGCTCCCTCGCGATCGAGCGGCGTGAAAAGATTCGTCGACGACGAAACGATCGGGCTAATCGACGCGGAATGCGTCGCGTGACGTAAACCACGGGAACGCGGGTCTCACGAATCGAGGTTTCCACGGGCCGGCGATACATCACGCAAAGCTTTCTCCGATGATTATTCACACCGGTCACGGAGAATCGTCCGCGAGAATGAGGAAAAAAGCGAAACAGGAAGCGCGTGCCGTGGCGCAAATTGGAAATCGATTAGCAACCGCGCGTCCTTCGTGGGAAACCGAGGCGCGATTTTTCCGTTCCCCGGCAATACGGCCGCAGGATTCATTGGGAAAGCAAGTGGAAAGAAATCGCGAGCTTGCTTCGCTACGCTTTCGGCGCATTGTTCGCGATACCTGTCGATACACACGATCGCTCGATGCTGAGGATGGCACCGGGTCTCGTTGCAGAAGGGAAGACGGGGCGGAACTTTGCAGGGAGAACCCGTTCCGTGATGCAATTAAGATTATCTCGAACGCGCAAAGTAATCGGCGTGACTTCGTTAATTTGCGGATGGCGTTAAGAAACTGGGGGAAACACGGTACCCTCGACGACGACGACGATACAAGACCCCGACTATCTCGCCGGAACGTCGACGACATCGAGCAGCATCGACGAGCAACGTTACGTCCCTCGTACAAGTCGTCGAAATTGTTCTCGCTCGTATTCAGCGCGTAACTTTCAAAGGCTGACGACGAGTCGGAAGAGGATTACGCAAGTGTTGCGCATTTTCAAAGGCGAACTTTCCTCGCATCTCCTCGGCGGAGTCTCGAGGCACCGGGATCGACGATAGGCGGACAGGAGAGTGGCAGGTTGCCTTTGTTCCAGCTGTACTCGTCGAGGATCCTCTTCGTTCGTTCACAAGCACAACTGCCGATACCGCGAGCTCGTCGCGACGTCAGGTACATAATGGCCAAGGCACCTACGCCTCGAGTCCACACCTACGATCCCCTGCGACAGCCGGGAAACGCTCTTGCACGCAGACGTCTGGCCTCGTCCGCGTTTCTGTTTCCAATAGATACGCGCCGGTCGAATGGAGCAAATGACCCGACATCGTCTTTTCTACGATCCAGCTGGAAGGACTAACAGCGAGCCGTCGAACCAGTCGAACGATCCGGAGAATGTATCGGGAAGGATGCTGCTTCGCGGTTAGTCGGATATCAATTGGATAAGAGACATTCAAGATGCTCCTCGAGATTTATCTCCCCTTTCTCTTTAATACGACCTCTTGAATCCCGAATATGCGGTGCTTCCTCGAACGGGAAAGGCGGATCGCGATCTCGTTGGCATCGTCCGTTGATCTTCCACTCGGAACGAGGCACGGCCTGTCATAGGAACATCCGAAGCGCGCGATACAATAAACGTCGATTCCCCCGGGCGTCCGGCGCGAATCGCTTGTGAAAGCTTTCGTTTACGGCTGCGACGTTAATTGCGTTTTAATTGCAACGCGCATCCCCATTTCACCGGCCCTTTCTCCGTCGAGCCGTTGCCGCGAGGCCGGCAGAAAGGGAAGAGGTCGTGGGCGATCGTCGCGAGTCTGTCGTCGAGGGGATCTCTCCCGTATGGCTAGCCTCCCATAAGAAAACGAAAGGAGATATTCAATTGAGCGTACAGTTAGCGCGCGTGGGCGATAATGACCCCGCGGGACACGGGTGTACGCGAAGGAACGCGCGCGCGCTGCCGCCCCTTTGGGTCCCTTTCGTATAATCTCCCTTCGAGCCGTGCCCGTATCGACCCGAGACAACGTTCCTCTCGTTTCATCCTCTCCGAGCTGCTCGGTTACGCCTCGCCAAGGCCGGGCGCGTTCATGTCCCGCGAATGAACGCCGTTCTCCGCCAGCTTACCTTCGTCGCGGCACATGAAACCTCGCCGACAGGGAAAGGGAAGCGATAGAACACGGTGGTACCTGTATGGCGGAACGGCCGATGAGTCCCGGATGAATCTCTTTAAACGCCTTCTTGTCGACTCGAACCCTTCACTCCCGAAGCAGAAAAGGGAGAGGCCGTTCGTTGGGAAGGGACGATTCACGGCGGACGACCGACACCAATTTCTTCGCGCGGGCTTATCCGGGCTTATTATAAGGCTGCCATTACCGTTTTACGCGCCGCTCGTACGTTTTCACTTACGCCACTTAGCCCTCGCGCTCACCTGTCCCGCTCGTTAAGCGGCTTGCTCCGGTGTCGGGGCGGGCCGCGAGGAGAAGGCAAGCGTTCGGCTTTCGTGCACAATTTATCATCGTCGCGCGGTGGCCGTGAACTCCTCGCTCGAGACCTTTCTGTCGGGGACCGTCGCTGACATCCATTAGCGCGTCGCTCCGGGTATTCGAGTATTCGGGACGACGAGACGTGCCGGACAGCCGGAAAAATATCCGAGATTCTACGAGCCGTCGGACGGAATCGAAATTAATCGGAACAACTTTCGCCGCGTAGAGAGGAAAATTCTTCGCGGGCCTGGAGAACGGATCGAGCGTATCGTTCGCCGAGGGTCGATCCGGCGAGCTGTCGCGTGGGATACGATAACGCCGGACGGATTCGTCGAAGGGAGAGGCGAATCGCGGTACTCCGATATAGCCGCGAAATCTGCTGCATCCAAATGTATTCGCCGGGGTCCGAAGATATTGCGTGAGTCAGCTCGAGGCGACGTTCCTCGTGGATCGCGGCGTGCAAAGGTCCACGTCGGAAAATAGTACTCTTGCACGGATAGTGACTGCCTCGCAGCCAAGTGCCCAAGCAACCTTCGAATGTCCAGAAAGTGAACACGTACCGCCAGAGGGACGAGTCCGTTTAATCCACATCGCCGAAGCTGTCCCAACGATGCCAGAATTCCAGGGCTCGTTACGGGACATTCGACGAGGACAACAATCGTGACAGGCGAAAGGAGAGACTTGTCCCCAGCGTTACTAGCTGGTCACTGGCTACCATAGAACGGCAACTCTATCACTATGGAAAGTTCTCTCTATTAAACGACTCCGGCGTCAGAGTTGCAGTTCAGGGCTGCGAATACTTCACGAGACTCCTCGATTCGGGATCGAGGATCGCGAAGATTCAACGAGCCAGCGGGAAGTGGTTGGTGCACGCGAACAAATAAGTCGGCGAGATCGTTACGCGAGGACGATTGTGCAATCGATGGAAGAATAGATGCTGAAACGTTTCCATTCTTCTCTCTGCGTGCAATTGTTGCACCCGGACTGCGATTAATTCACCCGGACATTTTTCATCGGCGATAACAAGCATCGTCGATTCTCGTGAACGCGCTCCACGCTCGAAGGAAAGATCTCTCACCGAAACGGTCTGGAAGGCGAGGCAAGGTGAACCGCGACGCAGGAACGCATCTTTATGCAGCACACCGGGGACAATGAGGACATTGTCGCCCGTCGGACGTACAAAGCTGACCGGAAATTCATTGTTCCTCGGCTAGTTGGAGCGATCGCCCTCTTCGACGGGATTCCAGCGTCGCTAATATTAACGCGGTGTTACCAGCCGCTTCGAATTCGCCGTTCTGCGCAAGCTCCAAGAATCTTCCTCGCTGAGCTCGAGCTGCACTCCTTCCGACTCTATTTCGATCGTCCGCGTTCGACGAACGCCCGCTTTCTATTCGCGTGACTCGCGCGTCTCGCCCGCCGATGCACCGGCGATCAAAGGACGTCCAAGGATTACACGAGGGCGATCCCTGACCATCGACAGCCGGCGGGGCAGCGAAAATTCTCCTTAATTAGCGACGGTGCCCGTAATTGTGGGGAATTCGAGTGATTGCGCTTGGGAACGGCGAAACGATGGGTATCCCGAGGGCGAAGTCAGCGGCCGTCGGAAACGGCGGATCGTCGATTTTAAGCCGGTCAAAAGGCAAACAGTGGCCCGGGCCGACGGAACGGGGGACGAGGATCGGACGCGAGCGGCGCATAAATCTTCCGGGTTGTAGCGATTAATTACGGGAGGAAGCGGAGCCCTGTAATTAGATTCCCCTCGATGGCTTGCTGCGGCCGCGCACCGTTCCCGCGCGGACAATCTCGACTTGGAGCCGAGTCGTTGCACGGCCAGCGAAGCCACGATCGACCTCGATTCGCGCGTTGCTCCGTTTCGTAATCGCGTCGCGTGGCGAATCGTCGATACCCTTCTCCTGTCGAGCGGATTCCGCTCCTACTTGCAAGCTCGACCCGAAGATCGTGTCGCGATCGTCCGCGAGCGAGAGACGAATCTCGCGCGGTTTGCCGGAAAATCAATCGACGGTCCACCCCCGCGCGGATTTATCGTCCCTGGCTCGATCGGGTATTCGAAGTCGCGCGGGTTCCACCTACGCTCGGGGCGAGGCAATCAATTTGCAGAGTGCGCAATCGCGACGGAGTATCCGCTGGCCTAGCGTAAATTTACCGATCCACGTGCATGCAATTTCGATTCGCACCCCTGGCAACCGCCGACTCGATGCGAGCTGATGACAACTGATGCAACACGATCCACGGGGACGTGCGCGTCTACCGAGATAAATCGTTGATAACGCAGCGACGCGACCAGAAGTTTATAATTCGAGCGGCGAACGAAACGGAGGGAGACCGTCGATGAATCGGCGAGCAGCCTCGTCGGACGTTCTAAGCTTCGTCCCGAGAAAGGGCGAACCAGACGGATCTAAGTTTCGAACGGTCTGCCGTGTAACTGGCGTTCCGACAAATTGTCGCGGACACGCGAAAGATCGATCGCGACGAGTCGGAAGGGAACGTTTACGATTGACATCCCGCGAAGCCGACCTGTTGCTCCTTTTTCACTTCCTTTTTCTTTCTCCCTTTTTGTCCGTTCTCCCCGACGTTCGTAAAAACTGGTCCCGCGGCTGGCGCATCGATTGCCTTTCAAATCGAAATTCCTTAATCCGACGTCGCTCCCGACGAGACGGACAAAATCGAGAGATTGCGGGACACGTTCGCTCTGCATCCTGCGCTTCCCGTGACCGGTATTTTCGTAACCGACGGGGGCAACGTATTCGCTGTATCTTCGATCTATCGGTCACAGTCAAGCTATTCGAGGAGCGTTCGATGAACACGCGATACGGTCGTTTAGAATATCGCAACGGAGTACCGAGCACTAAATTTCCAAGTCGACGAGACCCCGACGAACGTCCGTTCGCCGCGGTACGGAAGGTTTCGTATGTAGGTGAATGCTTACGTACCTTCCATCTTTTAAGTAGTCCACGAGCGGACGCTTCGATACCGATTACGGGAGAGCGGGTCGAAGTGCCCTCGCTAATTTCTAGGCTGGCCGACGCATTGCTGTTACACGTGCGCGAATATATACGTCGATATACACGTTGCAGCGCGCTGTTCCACAGGCCGCATTCCACGATCGTGATCGCGCAAAAACGGTGAAGTGTTCGTCCGCCTCACTTTTTATCGTGTTAACCGCGCGTGTACACGATACTGATGCGATCACGATGCGGATAAACGAGGCATGCGATGCTCATGGAAATGTACAACCGAGTCGCTCGGGACGCTTTACAAATTGCCTTCGAACGTTAACCAAAGAGTTGAAAGAGTCTACGAGCGTCGTGGTTAATTTAGCTTCCCTGTCCGACCATTTCGAGCGATTCGAATCGCCATCTGCGCTAAAGAAAAAAATAAATAAAAAGAAACGAGAGCGATCGACACGCCGGGGTTTACGACGTCCAGGTGTCGTCCGTTAATCGAATGGGTTACACGAGACACTCGACGAGATCCTTCATTACTCCCAACCGTGACGGCTATCGGAGTAACGCGCATAGAAGCCGACCAGAAAGGTGGATCCAGGTATCTTCGCGCTCGATCGTGGAACCCGCGATTCTCTAATCTTCGATCGCTGGATTTTTGCGCAAAAACTTGGAGGATCCATTGGCGCGAGTGGTCGCAACTGCAGACGGCGAACCGATCGCCGCTGTAATCGTTAATTAATCCGCATCGCGGTATTACAAGAACCGGCACGACTCCGGACGATCGTTATCCGTTATCCGCGAGACGCGACGCGACACCGCGACGGGAGCAAGAGTCGTTCGTTGATCAATATCCCGGTTTACGTCGCTGTTGGTTCTATCCGACACACCTGTGGCACCCGTCGTATCTTTGCGAACTGTGCACGCATCGGCGATCAAACGATTCTCTCTCTGTAAAAGAAAAACAAGCTTGTCCATTGCGAGCCACGGCTAGCGCGCATACTAATGTACACGGGCGTGAATTTCAGCCAGGCGAAAAGAATTCCGGCGCGACACGCGCGTGCAGCCACCAGCTGTGGCCTTTCAACGTTGACGTTAATTGTCAACGCGCGCTTGCAAATGCCGCGTAACACGTGTATCGGCTAACACGATCGCGCTCCGATCCGATATCTGTTAACCCCGCTGATTTACGGCGAGGCGACTAGATACGCGAAGGGGAACTTTCACTCGACAAATTAAATACCCGATCCCGCAGATGAAACGATCGAAACGCCGGGGGCGATCTGAATCTGCAACTGGCGCGAAGCGGATCGAACGAGCGGCCGCCGCCTCGGGGAGAGATTGATTTATGCAGCTTTATCGCGGAGCAACTAAAGTTACGCGGGTATCTGTCATCGAGGGTCGCGGATACGCTGGGTAAATTGAGATGCGGCGAGAGGGTGGCATTAGAGGACGGTGGTCATTTTGGAGAACGGTCGATTGGATATTGAATTTGCAAGCAACGCGGTCGTTGGTCGACGCGAGGCTTAATACCGCGAAGATGCGGAGAGGCAGGTAACCGGATTTACGCAATGCCTGCCGCTGTCACCTGGTTAGCGGCCAGTTTGCTCGCTAATTCCCGTGCAATCTTCTTACGCAGACTTAAGGAAACGCACTTGCATACGATAAGGATCTCGATTCGACGCAGAAACGCCCGGCATCTCGCCGCTTAGCTACGCACGTGCCCGTGAATAACTTAGTGCGCGCGGGTGACCCCGTGTATGTGTTCAATTTGTAATTGCAAAATCGGCTTGCCGAAGCCCGGCAGTTCAGCAAAGTCTGACGCCTCGTCGAGCGGCCAATTAACGATCGAATGAAAGGACGGTCATCGGGTCATCGAGTGAAAGTGGCGGCGCAAGCTCTTCCCTCCAGAAGCTGGCAACCAATATCGTGGAAAAAGCGAACGAGGAAGAAAGATCTCGAACACGCGGACAAGAATCGCTGACTGCTGGTATTCAAGAGTCGATACCTCGGCAACCGCTCGATGGACTCGAGGCGGCTCTCCACGACGGGGTTAACAGATTTTCGCGACAAATTTCTCGGAGCACCCGCGCCCTCAACCCTCGACCCGTTCTCCGACCCGGGGTATACGCACTGTGCGTATTCATCGGGGGAGCAACGATAAATTCCACTGAACGATCGCGCCGCACGCGTTGGCCACGATTCGTTCAGGCGTTGCGTGTTTCCCGAGAGAAACGAGCGTCACGGATATTCCATTTAAATTGTCAATGCAATCAGCGGACGATACAAGACGACGTGCTTTACGCACTGCGCTAGTACCGGAGGGTGTCCCTGGTAAATCCTCGTACCATGCGCAGTGCGCTGTACACGGTGCCCGACCGTGCCCGCGTGTAAAACGATCCGACCGCGGCCCGTGTGGTTAGCGTTAACGAATAGGCCTTTGCCCGATCGAAATCCCTTCGAGAACCTCTTCATTCTACTCGCGGACGCTGTTACCGGCACTGGAACGAAGCTGCCAGCGAACTGTAATAGAGTCCTCGAGTATCGTCGATTCGTTTTACCGAGAAGAGGTACCCGAGGTTGTATAGCTTTACGAGGAACGCTTAAGCAACGTGGAAGTTGATGGGTGGGCATCCAATTGCAAGACGAAGGTAATTACGCTGCAAGCGGAACGTTAGAAACATTTCGCGTTGCGGATGATAAGTAACAACTTTCGTCCCGACTATGCGTCTGATTTACGATTGTTCGTTATTCTATATTCCTGCTCGTACGATCGGGGCAATGCTGAAACTCGAGCGGGACAAGCTTGATAAGTAGATCCTCGTTGCGCGTGGGAGCGATAACGGAGCGACCCGGTCCTTCAAGTAATTATTCGTACGCCGGCAGCTAATTATTGTTCCCGTCGGGGTGTGCGTTCCATCTAGCTTTCCAGCCGATCGATTGAATCGGGAATTCGTTGCATCCCGACGGAGAGACAGGGCTGCGAGCGAGAACCAGTCGACCTCCTGGCGACGCGTTGCAACGGTGGGCGCGTGCATTAATTGCATTCCTAGAGAAGAAGCCCTGCGTCCGAGAAGTCGCGAAGCTAGGACCGCGAGTCACGACCACGACCAGGCAGCGAAGCCGATTGCCGAAGCGCGCAATTTTTTCCGCCTCGCCCTGCTTCCTCGATCCTTCGCGCGAACTCGCCGGACCCTTGCCGGACCTCTCCTTCGACTGGCGCGCGAATGGCAGATTTCATCGGACATTCGAAACACCCGACGTCCCGCAGTCAACTATCGTCCTGCCAGGCTCGGTCAAAGGGGATCGCTAATCGCTCGCGAACAGCTCTTGCCGTCCTTTGTGCCAGCGAGATAACGACTCTCCGCAGCGAAACGTGCGATCGTAAAGATTCTGCGAAGCGGGCGCTGGTTATCAATGGCGCGATGCAAAGAATGCACTTCGAATCGCAGCCGATTTTATCGCTGTGCAACTATAAAATATTGACACGACCCGCGAGAAAAATCGGATAAAAGCCTTCACGAGAACCTGCAGCCCCAGGCCTCTTGTACACAGGGGTATCGTGTGTCCCGTGTATCGCGAAGGATACACAAACACTCGGGGCACAGAAGGCGGCGTTTCTTTCAGACGGCCTGCCAAAACGTTCGTCAACGTCAGCCCACGCCGAGCTCGAGCTCTGCTCCGCGGATATAACCGATCGGAGTGCCGCGTACAATAGACCCGCGTACATACCCCGGATTCTCCGTCGTCTTGACAGACGCAGAAATAGCAGCGGAGAAAATAAGAAAGATCCTCGCGATGCCCGGGCACCGAATAAATTGGAGCTGCGCTCGGGATGGCAGTTTTCTGAACGCGGCGGAGAGGAAGGCGATATTTGCATGCGAAAACACAGGCCGCGCGATATTTACGGGCCCGTGTACCGCTTATCGAGTCTCTGTGCAATATCGATCGACCGCCCACGAGATACTCTCGGGGAAGAGATGGTATCCGCTCGACGGGCCATCGTGAAAGTTCCCCGCCACTGTGGACGATGAAAAAACATCGAATCGGAAAGAAGCCGAGGGGAAAGCTCGTGGTTTACGTTCTCTTTGTGAACCGAATCGTAAAGCATTGGCCGATCGTGGTACAATCTCGGAATATGTGGCCGGCGAGCAGCTCGGAGAGTGACCGAAGGCAATTACCGCATCTTGTACCGCAAGTCGGCGCAACCCCTTGGGAACCGATTACCGGGGTCCACGTCGGAATACGATTGAACCTTTCGCAGCGGAACACGGACCGGGACCTGTGCATGCATGCACGTCTTTATTCGTCGCGGTCCGCAAACGGTCGTCCGATGAATCGCGGACGGGAGCGCGATAATTGCAGCAACACACGGAGCCGGCTAATTAATCTGGAAAGTCGTGCGCGCGCGCTATTTCGTGGTCGCTTCTGCCTTCGTCGCGTTACATTCACTGGCTCGGTATGGACGCCCCGAGCGAGATTACAGCGAATGTTAATGAGACGGTGGGATGCTCGAGCCTGCCCCCGAAGAAAATAGTCCACGCAAAAATCCGGTTCCAAGATACGTCCTCCTCGTGGCCCTTGCCATCTCTCCGTCTCCGCGGAAGCGGACGCGGATGAATTCTCTAGATTCTAGATCGTTTCGTTCTTCCTGCGTGCGATTCACCTCTTCTGGCGCACGGTGCAGGGACGTCGAATAGCAACGCCGATGAAGCGTAATCGAGAATCTCCGCGCGGTCCCGTTCGGAAGGGAAAACTCGTAATAGAGACGTGTACACGATCGAGAGCAAAAGGTCGAACACGAGCTCGATCGCCGTTGGGGACAGGTTCGAGTTAACTTTATACCACGGGCGTGCGGGTTCGGTGTCTCGCCTTCGCAAAGGCGGTCCGGCGTTCAGTCACGACCGGAAGTGCATTATTCACGCTCGATTTTTCGCGACCGGGGCGAGCAAAGTGTATGCAAAAATGCAGAACGTGTGTGCGCCTCCTGCATAGACAGAGGAAACGCGACAAATGTCGCCGTGGAGCCGTCCGACCGAGAGATAAAACGTGACAGCGGGGTCGGGAATACGCCGCGTCCCTTCGCGATCTTGCAGATTTTTCCTGCATGCTGAATTCCTTTCCGAAAGAAGAGAAGGATCCCGTAGAAAAATTCACGGCGAGCATCCCGCCCGGTAAGAAATCGTTAAACGCCGAGTCCTATCGAGGAGGACGACGAGATTCCCCGAAGGATAGGCGAGGTACGCCACTGTGACATAAAATTTATGACCACGATCTCCCGGCCGGGCCATTCGTCAGGGACGATCGCGAATCTCAATCCCGGCGCACGGTCTTGACGGAGCGTGCCCGAGAAAAAGGGAAGATAGCCCACGGGGGCAGTTCGTATTACGAAGATCCGGTAAGAGCTTTGCGCTTTGTCAGTGGGCACGAAAAAAGCAGCCGAGATTCACGTTACTCTCCGAGGCAATTTGTCCCGCGTGTTTCTTCATTGCCCGTTCGACGGAAACGTCCGGCGATACCTGCGCGATACCTGCGCGATACGATCGGTCCACCTTCCTCGCCGCTGCCTCCGTTCGAAACGCCGCGACCGCGTCCCGCTGAAATACGAGTCGGGCATAGTATTAACATTTTACGGAGCATCGGAATCCCAATATTCTAATCAGAGTCCCAGGTACGCTCCGAGCGCGAAGCCAGGCTTCTAAATCTTCTTCGCTCGCTGGATCGATAACTCACAGTCGTTGGCTTTTATGTATCGCCAGTAAAAGGCTGACGTATCTATTCGCCTACCAGTAGCTGTGCACGTCGCGCGGGTTCACCTGTTCCGTTACAAATTATTTCGTGGCGTATCTCGATGCCGCTCGCGCCGGTGATATTTCTTTGCCTACGTAGCTCGTAATAGGGACAAGGCGAACCGACGCGATACAGCGCTGGCCCGAGCAACAGGATGCTGGGAGCAACACCGACCTTCCTTTACAATTATCGATCGGATAGGCGATCCGTGTGTCGTTGCTGCTTCCTCGACCTTTGATCTACGGGGAAACGATATCGCGATCACCGCACCCTATCCTTTGGTATCCTCTATCGATGGAAGACCGGGACCGGCAATGAGACAGATCGACGTTGGTCACAGGATCGTGGCGTTTCGTTCCGCTAGCCCATTGTCGTCGATCTCGTCCACCGTACTTAATCCGGCCTCGCGCGACCCCGCAGACACGATCGATTACGCACACGAGCAATTTGCTTTCTGGTCCGCGATCCCTGCCAGCAATTACAAGCATCCGATTAGAGGAGCGCGGGGCGTGACTGTTTCGTACCGCGGACCAGGTGCGCCTCGAAAACCGGCCACTCTAATCTGTATTCTTGCCGGTAATCGAACGTTCCGTTTCCACCACGATTTACGAGCTTTCCATCGCGCATTCCCGATACCAGAACGAAGAAGGCTAGGCGGTCGATTGAAATGCGATGTGGCCTTATCGCAGCTGCTGGCGAATTCCGGCTGCGTTGTCCGCCATGCAGCAATTAACGCTAACGAAACGGCGAGTTTTCCGCGATACCGCTTTCCAAATCGTTTCGATCTATGCATTATGTATAATCGTACGAATCCGCGTCCCAAATCCGTGTGGGCAACTGACGGCGCGACGAGGCTGAAAAAGGACGTTCGTCGTAAAAATAGCAACCGGGGGTAATTAATGTCGATTGAAGGAGTCGGTACAAGTGGCCCCGCTATACGGATAACCTCCTTCCGTCGAAAGAGACCAGCGAGCGGCCACTTTAAGCCGGCCAGTCGACCAGCCGGCTTAAGGTTAATTGAACTGAATTAAAACTAAAGCGACACCCGTCCGCGACGATCGCGTTGGTGTTAGGAGCGAACCGCGATTTTCATTCGAGCTAGCGAGCGCGCGCGCGGGAACGAGAACCGATCGAGCGGCGCGCGATTGGAGCTCGCGGAATAATAGCGATCCGTTCGCGCATTTTTCTTGCAGACAACGAACGTGGGCGGCGGCAGCGTGGTGGAAAAGCTGTCGTTCTACAACCACACGGAATGCGAGTGCCGGGAGAGAACCGAATACGAGACGAGCAACGAGAAACCCTCCGAGCAGAGAGTCTACAGGCACCAGCCGCCCTCTCCGCAACCTCAGAACATGAGAAGGGCGCAGCCGAGAAAGCCGTGAGTTCTCTCTACTGCGCCACGCGTTCTGTCTAGCCTATTCGAAACGAAACCCCTTTTATCCGACCACGTTTCTTCTCCGCCGGCGAATAATTGTGTCGTTCGTTGTTGCCTAGATGCCGATGTCCGTCGGAGTTCACGCCGAGGATCACGTCCGAGGGCGAGTGCTACTGCAGCTGCTACGAGAACCACCAGAACTGCATCAAGATCAGACGCGGCAAGGGATACTTTTCTCTCGCGGACAGACTGTGAGTATTCCTATTGCCACACGATCTACGCGCAGATCGTCTCAACGCTGATTGTCTCTTTGTAGATGCATTCAAAACGAAGAGTGCGCGACGCCCAGCTGCGAGTTCGGCGATTACATGAGGCGACAAGGGAAATGTCCGCGGAAAAAGGACAAGTTCGACGCGATCGCGAATTACCACACGAACCTGAACCACCGGTACAGAAGCTAGAGGAACGGGAGAGCCATTGGACCAAGTGCCAAGAGGATGAGAACGAGTCGAGGGCGCGACGGATAATAATAATCAACGGTGCCATTTTCTCTCCGAGTGCCTTTCACGAGAGACTCGATTCTTCTGCCCGCGTCATTGCAAGCAGTTACGTGTAACTGATAGTAGCCCCGATACTATCGGCGTCGATCTCGTCGCCATTATTCGCCGTTCCATCGTATCCACCAGCGTTAACGATCCGTAGAGGCTCGATCAGAGGACCACCGATACGTCGCGCACAGTGATAGAAATTATTTTTTTGTCGACGGGATCGACAGACAATCAACGTATCGACATTAATCGTCCCTCCGTTGATTCCTTTGGCCAACGAAATTTCGATAGCACGGTCGCTGAAGATGTTGCCGGTGCGATTCTTTGTAATAGCAATAACCTTGCGCGTAATAAATGCTAACTTTCATTTCCTGGTCGAGAATCGAGAAGAAACGGCGCTACGATCATTTCCTACACCCCTAATATACGATACCGCCAGCGATTCGCTGGATTTTCGTAGATCTGACAATGCGAGAGCCGCGGTTACTTCGAATTTATACTAATGGCGTCAATTTTATGCGATAGGGGACTCGGTTGTCGCGAGTCTAGTTCAATGAACTTTACACCTTACAGTCGCTCGTACGAAGTACGTCGGTGATCGTATACCAAAGCGAGAAGATAGTTGCGCGGAAATATAAAATGGATCCCTCACAAATCAGTGTACTCATAGGTTTCTACGTTTATAGCTCTATACAGGATACACGGGATCCGGAAAAAGTTGTGTACGATTTTATTTTGTATGAGCTTATGAAACGATAGGACGTAACGAAAGAAGGGAAACAAAGGTGCTACGAGCGTGTGCAAATAATACCTATTTACGTTGGACCAGTCGCTAACTTGTACAAACTACGAACGAACAAAGTATACGTGAAGGAAAAAATAATAAAATCAATGCGCGGCTAGCAGGGCGCATCGTTTCAGCCAGGAGTATTTCATATCGCCTCCTTTTTTCCCCGCTGCTCACATCATCATATGTTTTGTACGCTTTTATATATATGTTATTGTAGTACGCGCGTATATAAGTACGTAATTAATAATCGGGTCGATCGCGAGACCGATTGAATAGAGTTGTTCCAGCATTTATACGCCAATGAAGAGGGCGTGTATACGCAATCGTGTTTAGATCGTTCTTACTTCAATGTATGTAATTGCCTTTTAATTTGCACGGTCTCTTTAATTGTACTGAAACTGGTACTTCATTATTCAATGCCCGATCTACACACGAATGCACGCGGCAAATCGAAGGCGTCTACACGATTTTTCGTCTCGAATATTTCATCTTTAATCGCGGAAGCATACGGGACGCCTTTCGATATTCGGCTTGCTGTTGTACTCGCTAACAATTCTAGAGAGAGAACGAGAGAGAGGGAGAGAGAGAGAGAGAGAGAGAGAGAGTGAGATGAAAAGAAAGAGACATAGGCAACACACCAATCAGTAACATTGTGTAAAAAAAATCATGATTATCGTTTCAATAAAATCGCAACTTACATGCTTAAGCGGAGTTCATGGAGTTCCACCTTATAACGAAGCAGCACATAGTAACTCCAACATCCCGTTTGATAAATACAATCACATATACCAAAAGCGTATTTTTAAAGTTACATTTAAACACACTGATCATCCGCGGTTTTATTTGCTCGCGACGCGCAGTAAACACCAATAGGTGTTTAGAATATTCCATTAGCCTTTCATTTGTTACAAACAATGAAACAATTAAAATTGTAATTGCATAGAATTGCAGTCTCAAATGAAAGGGAAGAGAATAAGGTACACAGAACAAAATATCCCGTTGCTGTCACTATATCCAGTTGGCCGTAATAACAGTTTTAATTGTTCAATTGTTTATAACAAATTAACTTCACATGGAATAATGTTCACATGTATTGGAGATGGTAGCTTTTACTTGTAGCTTTAATTTCTGATCTTTGATCGTTGTCGCAACTCCCCTGCAAGTCGATATAATCGCATTTGTTTAAAATTTTTTTTAACAAATTCAATTATCTCGGCTTCTACTAGGCCGATTTTAATCAACGACGTCTCAAATTGAAGCTCTTGAGTCAAGCACCAATCTCCTTCAAGCTTAGAATAGCTGCCGTGAATACTTAACGTGGAATTCTCAAACAAAGATTTAAATTGTTTATAACAAATGAACCGGTCGTGGAATATTCTTCACACCTATTGCAGATTGTAGCTTAGGCTTCTAGCTGTAATTTATGTCCACTGGTCATGGACGTAGCTGGCCTGCAAGTCGATATAATCGCATTTGTTTATAATTTCTTTAAACAAATTCAATTATCTCGGCTTCTACTGGGCCGATTTTAATCAACGACGTCTCAAATTGAAGCTCTTGATTCAAGGAACAATGTCTTTCAAGCTTAGAATAGCTGCCGTGAATACTTAACGTGGAATTCTCAAACAAAGATTCAAATTGTTTATAACAAATGAATCGCCCATGGAATATTCTTCACACCTATTGCAGATTGTAGCTTAGGCTTCTAGCTGTAATTTATGTCCACTGGTCATGGACGTAGCTGGCCTGCAAGTCGATATAATCGCATTTGTTTATCATTTCTTTAAACAAATTCAATTATCTCGGCTTCTACTGGGCCGATTTTAATCAACGACGTCTCAAATTGAAGCTCTTGATTCAAGGAACAATGTCTTTCGAGCTTAGAATAGCTGCCGTGAATAGTTACCGTGTAATTTTCAAACAAAGATTTAAATTGTTTATAACAAATGAATCGCCCATGGAATATTCTTAACACCTATCGGAGGTTGTAGCTTATACTTCTAGCTTTAATTTATGTCTTCTGGTCATTGATGTAGCTGGCCTGCAAGTCGATATAATCGCATTTGTTTATAATTTCTTGAAACAAATTCAATTATCTCGGCTTCTACTGGGCCGATTTTAATCAACGACGTCCCAAATTGAAGCTCTTTAGTCAAGGAACAATCTCTTTCAAGCTTGGAATAGCTGCCGTGAATACTTAACGTGGAATTCTCAAACAAAGATTCAAATTGTTTATAACAAATGAATCGCCCATGGAATATTCTTAACACCTATTGGAGGTTGTAGCTTAGGCTTCTAGCTGTAATTTATGTCCACTGGTCATGGACGTAGCTGGCCTGCAAGTCGATATAATCGCATTTGTTTATCATTTCTTTAAACAAATTCAATTATCTCGGCTTCTACTGGGCCGATTTTAATCAACGACGTCTCAAATTGAAGCTCTTGATTCAAGGAACAATGTCTTTCCAGCTTAGAATAGCTGCCGTGAATACTTAACGTGGAATTCTCAAACAAAGATTCAAATTGTTTATAACAAATGAATCGCCCATGGAATATTCTTCACACCTATTGCAGATTGTAGCTTAGGCTTCTAGCTGTAATTTATGTCCACTGGTCATGGACGTAGCTGGCCTGCAAGTCGATATAATCGCATTTGTTTATAATTTCCTTAAACAAATTCAATTATCTCGGCTTCTACTGGGCCGATTTTAATCAACGACGTCTCAAATTGAAGCTCTTGATTCAAGGAACAATGTCTTTCAAGCTTAGAATAGCTGCCGTGAATACTTAACATGGAATTCTCAAACAAAGATTTAAATTGTTTATAACAAATGAATCGCCCATGGAATATTCTTAACACCTATTGGAGGTTGTAGCTTATACTTCTAGCTTTAATTTATGTCTTCTGGTCATTGATGTAGCTGGCCTGCAAGTCGATATAATCGCATTTGTTTATAATTTCTTTAAACAAATTCAATTATCTCGGCTTCTACTGGGCCGATTTTAATCAACGACGTCTCAAATTGAAGCTCTTGATTCAAGGAACAATCTCTTTCAAGCTTGGAATAGCTGCCATGAATACTTAACGTGGAATTCTCAAACAAAGATTCAAATTGTTTATAACAAATGAATCGCCCATGGAATATTCTTAACACCTATTGGAGGTTGTAGCTTAGGCTTCTAGCTGTAATTTATGTCCACTGGTCATGGACGTAGCTGGCCTGCAAGTCGATATAATCGCATTTGTTTATCATTGCTTTAAACAAATTCAATTATCTCGGCTTCTACTGGGCCGATTTTAATCAACGACGTCTCAAATTGAAGCTCTTGATTCAAGGAACAATGTCTTTCAAGCTTAGAATAGCTGCCGTGAATACTTAACGTGGAATTCTCAAACAAAGATTCAAATTGTTTATAACAAATGAATCGCCCATGGAATATTCTTAACACCTATTGGAGGTTGTAGCTTATACTTCTAGCTTTAATTTATGTCTTCTGGTCATTGATATAGCTGGCCTGCAAGTCGATATAATCGCATTTGTTTATAATTTCTTTAAACAAATTCAATTATCTCGGCTTCTACTGGGCCGATTTTAATCAACGACGTCTCAAATTGAAGCTCTTGATTCAAGGAACAATCTCTTTCAAGCTTGGAATAGCTGCCGTGAATACTTAACGTGGAATTATCAAACAAAGATTTAAATTGTTTATAACAAATGAACCGGTCGTGGAATATTCTTCGCACCTATTGGAGATTGTAGCTTGGGCTTCTAGCTTTAATTTATGTCCACTGGTCATAAATGTAGCTGGCCTGTCAGTTGGTTAAATTAAAGATGTAATCCAGACATTCGGTTTTGATGGAGCGGCAAACTGCGAAAAACGCCGTCAACGCGAGATGGCACCACATGTCCGGTTATCGACATATTGTTACCGATAAAATTTAAAAAAATTCTTACCTCGGCTCCTGGGTGTTGTTTTTAATTAATAGGGTGTCAAATGAAAGGGAAACAAATAAGCTACACGATGAAATATACCCCGTTGCTGTACATATATGCAGTTGGCCGTAATAACAATTTTAATTGTTTAATTGCTTATATCAAATGAACTTCACTTGGAATAATGTTCACATGTATTGGAGATGGTAGCTGATACTTGTAGGTTTAATTTATGTCCTTTGATCGTTTTCACAGCTCGCCTGCAAGTCGAAGTTATCGCATTTGCTTTTAATATCTATAAACAAATGCAATTATCTCGTGTTCTACTATACCAATTTTAATCAACGACGACTTAAATTAAAGGTCTCGATTCGAGGAACGATCTGTTCCTATTGTAGAACGACCTTCCACCTCTCGATCCACTCCTTTTCAAATAATCCTCTTTTCCTCTTTTGCTTCTTGGGCCTCCCTTCTTTCTTTTTCCTCTATATATCCCATGACATTTCTTCTCACTCCTGCTACATACTTACTTATATACTTTTTTGTGTTGCCAGGCAGTGTAAGGAACATTGACCGGCACTTCTCATCGTGTATAAAAGCAAGAAAGAAGAAAGAAGAACTCTTGCCACAGACTTTAGTTGTAGTCAATTATTTTATAAAAATAGTTTGTAATTATTAGCGCGTAAGATTAATTTAGAACAATGGTGTAACTAACTGTTATGTATATCTATTATATATTTTATTTTATATTCAGCATATTCAGTGGAACTTACATATATTTTAATTACTTTTACTACAAGTTCTACTGACTGTGCTGATGTGTCTTGTATCAATTACAACAATCGTGTAACTTGTGCATAACTAAGAATAAATAAAAGAATAGTTCCTAAGTATTAGCATGTTAATTTGAACTACAATGTTTCTGTAACTTGTATCTTCATTAATTGATTTAAATAAATCTTTAACGAAAGGAATTCTACCGCTCTTGTTATTTTCACCCGTTAAGTATCCTTGAAAAGACCTAATTCCAATTCCTTAAACAAGTACTACCGTGCAGGAACTTTAAATGCAAAGTTCACAAGCGGAGAGCTTGTAAAAATAGACCTGATTATTATTAAATTCGTCGCTAATTATCCAGGAATTAATACAATGTCTTGATGGGAGTCCCTGAGTTTTTGCGCTCGGAAATTCCTGGAACCGTGACGTCATTTCCAAGAATTGCTTCGATCGAATACCTCCTTGCACATCATATTCTCCTAATACAAAGTCCAGATTTCAGAGCGCTGAAATTTCTGAGTTTCTGGCAAAAATATCTGCTGAAAATCGTGGATTTGTATTAGGAGAATATGATATGCAAGGAGGTATCCGACGTCATTTCCAAGAATTGCCGGCGTCGGATACCTCCTTGCATATCATATTCTCCTAATACAAAGTCCAGATTTCCGAGCGCTGAAATTTCTGAGTTTCTGGCAAAAATATCTGCTGAAAATCGTGGATTTGTATTAGGAGAATATGATATGCAAGGAGGTATCCGTCGTCATTTCCAAGAATTGCCGGCGTCGTATACCTCCTTGCACATCATGTTCTCCTAATACAAAGTCCAGATTTCCGAGCGCTGAAATTTCCGAGTTTCTGGCAAAAATTTCGACTGAAAATCGTGGATTTGTATCAGGAGAATATGATATGCGAGGAGGTATTCGATCGAAGTAATTCTTGGAAATGACGTCACGGTTCCAGGAATTTCCGAGCGCAAAATTTCTGAGTTTCTGGCAAAAATTTCGACTGAAAATCGTGGATTTGTATCAGGAGAATATGATATGCGAGGAGGTATTCGATCGAAGTAATTCTTGGAAATGACGTCACGGTTCCAGGAATTTCCGAGCGCAAAATTTCTGAGTTTCTGGCAAAAATTTCGACTGAAAATCGTGGATTTGTATCAGGAGAATATGATATGCGAGGAGGTATTCGATCGAAGTAATTCTTGGAAATGACGTCACGGTTCCAGGAATTTCCGAGCGCAAAATTTCTGAGTTTCTGGCAAGAATAACTCGCTGAAAATCGTGGATTTGTATCAGGAGAATATGATATGCGAGGAGGTATTCGATCGAAGCAATTCTTGGAAATGACGTCACGGTTCCAGGAATTTCCGAGCACTTAAATTTTTAGATTCTCCCAACAAATTTTGCAAGAAATGAAGACTTTAAAAATGATGGAGAATTTCCTGCTGCCAAGTTTAGTAACGTATAGGGCAATTTTTACAAGTTTCTCGCTTCAGGACTTTGCATTTAAAGTTCGTCCACGGTACTTCTTGTATAAGGAATTGGAATTAGGTTCTTTCAAGGATTGGTAAGGTATGAAAATAAAAAGAGCAGTGGAATTCTTTTCATTTAACATTTATTTAAACTACTCAGTGAAGGTACAAGTTACAGAAATGTTGCAATTCAAATTTACAAGCTAATACTTACGTACTATTCTTTTATATCTATTTACAACATCCCTTACAACTAAATCTTAATCAATTTTAAAGTAACATTTATGTAATATGAAAAGTACAATAGACACAAACAAGATAAAAGTTATACTAAAAATTTACATAGCTTCTATGTAGAAGCTTTATTAATTTACTATCAGTAAAGGATAACTAAAGTACGCGGCAAAAGTTCTTCCATCTTCTTTCTTGCTCTTATGCACAATGAGAAGTGTCGGCCATGAGCACGCTCAAATCAGCGTGGGATTTCTGAGTCGCCCACGAAAGTCCATAAGGGGAATTGTCTATTCCTATATCTCGTCGGTGGCTCAGCCTCTAAAGTCGCGGGGCAGAGAGTTAAAAGTTGCGAGTCCCGGCTGTCGAAGAAATCGAGGCGTCGATCGTCGATTATAACAATTGTGTAACTTGTGCATACGTAAAGTATTTATTATATCTTGCATTGTATACTTAGCGCATTCAGTAGAACTTGTAGTAACAGTAATATTGCAGTTTATACAAGATCTACTGAATAAAGGGAATATAAAATAAAATA
This sequence comes from Nomada lathburiana, assembly GCA_963667235.1. Classification (NCBI taxonomy): domain Eukaryota; kingdom Metazoa; phylum Arthropoda; class Insecta; order Hymenoptera; family Apidae; genus Nomada; species Nomada lathburiana. Next base: position 11,641,506 of record OY763905.1, on the reverse strand, counting down.
TATACTAGGTACACATAACAGTTAATTACACAATTGTTATAAATTAAACTAACGGGCTAATAGTTACAAGCTATTTTTATAAACTAATTGACTATAACTAAAGTCTGTGGCAAGAGTTATTCTTTCTTCTTTCTTGCTTTTATGCACAATGAGAAGTGCCGGTCAATGTTCCTTACTCTTTGCCTGCGCACACAAAAAAGTATATTAGTAAGTATGTAGTAAGTGAGAAGAAATGTTATGGGATATATAGAGGAAAAAGAAAGAAGGGAGGGCCAAGAAGCAAAAGAGGAAAAGAGGTTTAATTGAAAAGGAGTAGATCGAAGGGTCGTTACGCGAATCTAGATCTTTAATTTAAGTCGTCGTTGATTAAAATTGGTCCAGAAGAATACGAGATAATTATTACTTCGACTTGCAGGCAAGCTGCGAAAACGATCAAAGGACATAAATTATAGCTACAAGTATCAGCTGCCATCTCCAATACATGTGAACATTACTGCATGTGAAGTTCATTTGTTATAAGCAATTAAACAATTAAAATTGTTATTACGGCCAACTACATATATTTACAGCAACGGGGTATTTATCACCATGTAGCTTATTTGTTTCCCTTTCATTTGACACCCTATTAATTAAAAACAACACCCAGGCACCGAGACAAGAATTTGTTTTACTTTTATCGGTAACGATATGTCGATAACCGGACATGTGGCGCCATCTCGCGTTTGCGGCCTTTTTCGCAGTTTTCCGCTCCATCAAAACCGAATTTCTGGATTATATCATTCATTTAACCAATTGGCAGGCCAGCTACATCAATGACCATTGGACATAAATTAAAGCTAGAAGCCCAAGCTACAATCTGCAGTGGGTGTGAAGAATATTCCACGACCGGTTCATTTGTTATAAACAATTTAAATCTTTGTTTGAGAATTACACGTTAACTATTCACGGCAGCTATTCTAAGCTTGAAGGAGATTGTTCCTTGACTCAAGAGCTTCAATTTGAAACGTCGTTGATTAAAATCGGCCCAGTAGAAGCCGAGATAATTGAATTTGTTTAAAGAAATGATAAACAAATGCGATTATATCGACTTGCAGGCCAGCTACATCCATGACCAGTGGACATAAATTAAAGCTAGAAGCCCAAGCTACAATCTGCAGTGGGTGTGAAGAATATTCCACGACCGGTTCATTTGTTATAAACAATTTAAATCTTTGTTTGAGAATTACTCGTTAACTATTCACGGCAGCTATTCTAAGCTTGAAAGAGATTGTTCCTTGAATCAAGAGCTTCAATTTGAGACGTCGTTGATTAACATCGGCCCAGTAGAAGCCGAGATAATTGAATTTGTTTAAGGAAATTATAAACAAATGCGATTATATCGACTTGCAGGCCAGCTACATCAATGACCAGAAGACATAAATTAAAGCTAGAAGTATAAGCTACAACCTCCAATAGGTGTTAAGAATATTCCATGGGCGATTCATTTGTTATAAACAATTTGAATCTTTGTTTGAGAATTCCACGTTAAGTATTCACGGCAGCTATTCTAAGCTTGAAAGAGATTGTTCCTTGACTAAAGAGCTTCAATTTGGGACGTCGTTGATTAAAATCTGCCGAGTAGAAGCCGAGATAATTGAATTTGTTTAAAGAAATAATAAACAAATGCGATTATATCGACTTGCAGGCCAGCTACATCCATGACCAGAAGACATAAATTAAAGCTAGAAGTATAAGCTACAACCTCCAATAGGTGTTAAGAATATTCCATGGGCGATTCATTTGTTATAAACAATTTGAATCTTTGTTTGAGAATTCCACGTTAAGTATTCACGGCAGCTATTCTAAGCTTGAAAGAGATTGTTCCTTGAATCAAGAGCTTCAATTTGAGACGTCGTTGATTAAAATCGGCCCAGTAGAAGCCGAGATAATTGAATTTGTTTAAGGAAATTATAAACAAATGCGATTATATCGACTTGCAGGCCAGCTACATCAATGACCAGAAGACATAAATTAAAGCTAGAAGTATAAGCTACAACCTCCAATAGGTGTTAAGAATATTCCATGGGCGATTCATTTGTTATAAACAATTTGAATCTTTGTTTGAGAATTCCACGTTAAGTATTCACGGCAGCTATTCTAAGCTTGAAAGAGATTGTTCCTTGAATCAAGAGCTTCAATTTGAGACGTCGTTGATTAAAATCGGCCCAGTAGAAGCCGAGATAATTGAATTTGTTTAAGGAAATTATAAACAAATGCGATTATATCGACTTGCAGGCCAGCTACATCAATGACCAGAAGACATAAATTAAAGCTAGAAGTATAAGCTACAACCTCCAATAGGTGTTAAGAATATTCCACGACCGGTTCATTTGTTATAAACAATTTAAATCTTTGTTTGAGAATTCCACGTTAAGTATTCACGGCAGCTATTCTAAGCTTGAAAGAGATTGTTCCTTGAATCAAGAGCTTCAATTTGAGACGTCGTTGATTAAAATCGGGCCAGTAGAAGCCGAGATAATTGAATTTGTTTAAGGAAATTATAAACAAATGCGATTATATCGACTTGCAGGCCAGCTACATCAATGACCAGAAGACATAAATTAAAGCTAGAAGTATAAGCTACAACCTCCAATAGGTGTTAAGAATATTCCATGGGCGATTCATTTGTTATAAACAATTTAAATCTTTGTTTGAAAATTACACGGTAACTATTCACGGCAGCTATTCTAAGCTCGAAAGACATTGTTCCTTGAATCAAGAGCTTCAATTTGAGACGTCGTTGATTAAAATCGGCCCAGTAGAAGCCGAGATAATTGAATTTGTTTAAAGAAATTATAAACAAATGCATTGCCATCTCTGCCATATCTACACTTGAGATAAACGGAGGTGCGTGTTTCAAGTAGTTCTGTTTTTATGGCGATACCATCCACAGCAGGCACTATTCACCTGGAATAGTCTGGTTGTTGTAATGATATGCAGTTGGCCGTAATAATAATGTGAATTGTTTATTTATTTAAATTAAATAAATCACACATGGATTATTGCACGCGTGAAGTTTTATCAGACATTGCGTAATTCCAGCATAATTGGAATGCCGCTTGTTTATTTGTTTTTTTATGTATACATTTCATTTATTAAATCATAAACGTCATGCAAATAAATATTTGCGGTACAATTTATTAATTATTATTCACGTCGCATATTGTTTAATTATGCTTAACAGGTATTACTGTATTTTATTACTTGACATTTAGTAACGCTGTTGGCAACCACGGGTGGAGATGTCGTAGACTTATCAGTGCTCATTCTGTAGTTTTGCGACTGTTCATATATGAACTAAAAAGTAATAATTAGTAAAATATCAAATATGAAAGTTTATACTTTCACTGCATAAATCTGTTTGTTGTATTTCTGTAAATGGTGCTAGTTTCTACCGATTGCGTGTAGTAGAAACGCACCGACAATGTGAAAATCATTTAAACATAAAATGAACCCTCTAAGAACTCAACGATACTTTTTATAAAAATGTATTGAATTCCATCGAGATTTATTATTCAACATTTTTAATATAAAAAGTTCTTAGGTAATTGCTATTATGGAAACAGCACAGACATTGTACTTTAACCTCTTCGGTGATGACAAGGCTCACGTTTTGAAAGAAGTAAGTGCAATAAGTATGTATTGTTATTAACAATTATATATATATATATATGTATGTATTTATTTTACAATAGGCATATGTTTTAATCAATAATACAATGCTCTTTAGTTGGTGCATGCTTGTGTGGACGAAATATGCGGCAGACCTGGTCCAACCTACCAGAAGTTTGTAAACACTATGGATTGGACTAAAGCAGAGTATGAAGAAACGTATAAATTAATAACAATGCTTCTAAGAAATCCAGCATCATTATACTTAACAGAGGAAAAGGTAGGATTAAAATTTTCGTAAAGGCAAATTGTTATTTAGGAGGCATTATTTACTTTTATAGATGCCGCATGAATATCATGAATTACCCGAAGAAATACAGCAGAATATATTGTCATGCTTGAAAGTAAGAAGAGAGCAATTAACAGATGCTTTATTGCGAGAATACTCTAAAGTACAGAATGAAACGGTGACTGATTTCGATTGGAGATTAAAGGTAAAGTACTATACAGTTTCTGTAAAAGTTATATGCTATTAATGTCATTATTATTGTAGCTTATAATGGGTTCCAGCAAATTGGCAACCTTAAGGGAACCCCTTCTTCAATTGGATCTGATGGTTGAAAGTAAAGAGTCAAAACGAATTTTGGGACTCGAATTAAACAAGGATGAATTAGATATGTTTATAAACGCTATGGAAAGCATAGTGCAATAATTTTAATACCAATGATGTTGACAGGAACATCACAACAATAATAATGATGATAATAGCAATAAAAATACTTTTGTAATCAACTGACGGTTGAAGCAAGTTTCAAAGATGAAATAAACAACACATGATTTTACACTTGTTTCACAGTTTATTATAGGTTATAGATAAATGTAGAATAGTTTAATTACTATTAGAACTGCTCATCGAAGATACTGAAGACTGTTGGTCTGTTGGCCTGAAGCGCCTTCGAGTAAAAAATGTCATTTATAATTTCGTATTCCCCGGTGCGCAAAATAAATAAACGAGGCTTTTCGTCGATTGCGCCTCAGAATTAATGAATGATAGTTGTACAGATCAGTCGGGTTCAAGGATTTTTGTATTTAAATAAAAAATGTTCGCCCTGGTCACCAAAAGTTGTCTCGAAAAAACGGTAAATTTCGTTGTAAAGATCATTACGGACAATATATTTAATGAAAGGTTTACTATACAACTTTTAATTTTACCTCTTTCTCCTTACTCAATCATATATCGTTTAAAAATCAATGCCGATCGCGGGCACAGTGAACGCTTGCTCCATTTTAACACTTACAAGTATTCTGAGATTTGGAGCATTTACATATATGCGCTTTTCTCGTTTAACATTACGATCTACGCTCTACGGTCTTGATAAAAAAAGCTTCCGTACGTAATTATTTACTCCTGGAGATCCGTAGAAACGAATCCGTTTTGGGTGGTAATTGTGCATGTTTCGTAGTTGTAATTAGGCAATATTTTTAATGATTATTATAAAATTACGAATAGGCTTCCCCGTAAGTATTCTCATATGGAGAAGTAGCATTTCGAACAAACGCCGAATTTACACAAACGCTTTTCTCTATGTCTAGATTATATATCACTTACACTGTTTCGACATACTGTATGTTTCCTTATCTCCTGTGTTGCATGATACGTATGTACGCATTCGCGTTTAATGTCCTTGCATGTGTGTAGTAGTTGTGTGTGTCGTATGCTCGGGCGCACCAAACTCATACGTAGAAGTGTAAAGTTCCTCGTTACAACCCAAAACCTCTCGATTGTACAATTATAAAGAAAAAAACAAGGACCGCCAAACAAATACGAGCGAAATAATCGACTGTCCTTGAAATTGCGATGCGTTGTGCCTCATTACTCGTGCACTTAGACATATCCTTCAATAAATTTTTTCCCGTTCTGCTTTCTACCGTCTTATCTTTCCGCCTTTCCTGTTCACGTTCCTCGCGCGAAGAGACCCCATTCCAATCGTTCATACCCACATATCTTTTCCAACTTGCTTCTTTTCTCGACACTCGCCACACATTCTCTCATCTTTTTCTCTTACGTCATTCACTCACGCTTTTCCACGCATTCCAACGTAAACGTACACGCACACCTTGCCCTGTCAGTCTCTGGATCTTTCTGTTTTTTTCTTGTTTCCTGTTACGGTCCTTCTTTCAATACCTTACACTCTCTCTCCCTCTCTCGATATAGCAATAAGTAGTTACGAGAGGACACGCCTCAATGAGTATTTTTTTTCAGAATGCGCGGCAATGTTTTATTTATTTTATTTTGTTTCGGCTCGAATTTCCTCTTTTCTTGTTTTATACGAATGCTCCTCCTTATCGCCAGTCCGCTGCGCAATCGTCACATAGCATGGCTAATATTGAGCAACATTCATAGTTATCCAATTTGTTTAAACAGCAGGGTCAATCGTAAACGACTTCGCGGGTGGGCACGGCCCACCGTTAAAAAGTTATTGTTTTTATTTGCGTCGAAAAAGAACAGTAAAAATCAACCGCTTCGAAGTGTAATTCACGAACGCGGCGTTTCACGTTTTCGAAATCAATAATTTTGTCTTTTCTTTCAGTTCTTTATTCTTTATTTGGCTCATCCTCGTAACGCCGCCACGCTTTCCCTTCGATGATACGACCGTAGCCTTTCATGAACATCTTTCGCCCTGCCATTCAAATGCCGTCTAATAATTATTAATAGGCCTACTATAAAATCTATACGCTCTCGTGATGTCGCGTTAACATCGTCGGCGTTCCATGTTCCTTATCTTTTTTTTCTTTTTCTGTTGCTCGTAACGAAAGAACGTTATTTTCTGTTTAGTTGCAGGAATGGTCCAAATATACATATCTATATAATATACTTTTTTGGTTTTAACGAGAGAAAAGAACTTTCTTCTTCCCAAAGTACAAATCGGTTGGTGATGTTTATTCGTTTATGTTGTTTTGGTAATGTGCATCCACGATAATTTCCTGCGAACAGCAAACAAACGACACATTCGATATTATAACAATTTCATAGAAACGATCGTGCGTGAAAATATGTTACTGTCACTTACGTTCGTATTATATAAGATGGTTGCCGACGCAGCAATCTTATCGTTTATGTCCATCTCTTCGATAGCCTTTAAATAAAAGCACAGTAATAATATTAATACTAACTGATCTATCACGCAACGGTAGGAAGTTGCAGGAAAAAAATTGAAACAATTAAAATTGTTAATCAGATGGCCCCTCGCACTCTCCTCTTCTGTGGGCATTAAACTGCGTTAATGGCCTCAGAACCGCTCACGCATATCGCGCGTGAACGATCATTTTGGCGATCATCATGTAACCGATCATTTGTTTGGTAAGTAAAGGGATCGGACAGGAACAACGGTACCTACCTTTGCTACCGAGGCAACATCTTCAGTAATGGCTGGAGCAGACGGTGGAGAGGCAGGTGTCTCGCTGGGGACGGCTGGAGGTGTAACCTTGGAAGTTTCATCCGAACTTTCTGTCGTACTGTCATGGGCCACATTATTTTCTACGGGGGTCTCATTTTCCGGAGTGCTCTGTAACGCATACGGCTTCTCGTTAGGAAAATGGATAACGAAAGTTGGACGGCCGCAGCAAGTCCAAATCCCAGCATGCTACGAGGACGAAAGACATAAAGGTCGATTCTGTCGAGACACTCAAAAACGAAGGCCAAAGGCGGGGCAAACCTTTTGCACGGACCGAGTGCAATAGATTGCATTCGAACGACTAAAGACGCGATCGAGTGGCAGGATAGAATCGTTCTTCGTGCTTTATTTTTCGGAGAGCGCAAAGAATTGGAAACCCTGTTTGGTAAACCCTCGGATAAGAAAACTCTGCATGCGCAATACAAGATGCTTACGACACAACAGATGCAATTACGGAAAGAGCATGATAGTATCGATGTCTAATAAGTTCTAAGAACGTCAGCTATTTACGTGTACAATAAATTAGTTTAAGAGTTTACGTCTATCAATGAGATCCACGCTAGAAATTCATCTAAGTCGAGCGGCTATGTTATATAATATTAGTGACAGCGTTCCGACGAAAAAAGAAATTTTCTACGGAAACTGGACTCGACCGGCGTAGCAATGTTTGTTGCTCGTTTATCTATGCGGCGAGCTACAATGCTCTACTTCAGCGCCTCGATTCGAATAATAAATCGTGTTAATATTGTCAAGAAAACCAAGAGGCAAACAACACAGGTGGTGACAGTAACTGGTTGTTTTTGGTAGTGGTTGGTGATGGAAGCGACACAGGAAATGTCAGCAACAGAGTAGAAGTTGTTAATCACGTTGTTCGGCAGAACGAAGGATGCATTCGGTGAGACCCATTTTTTTTTTTTTTTAAACGCTGGATCGTATGTTCGGATGGATCGGAAAAAATAGGAGGCGGACGAACATGTACCCAAGGGGGAATAAGGACAGGTTGCGACAAATTATTTTGCTTTAGATGATCTATTCCATATTATCGTGCATGGAGTAGTACGCGGAGATAATTTTATTCCATTTCTTTTCCTTTAGATGATATTCGTGCAAAAAGCCACAGACGTCGGTGTTGTGTCCGTCTCGGTCTCATTCGAATACCCTTCGTCGCGGGAACGGCCGTGAAGCGAAAAGGTAGTAGTCGTGATGTCGGAATGTCTGATAGATGGTTATTTGGGAAATTCGATGCGAAGGCTTGAGACGTTGGTAGCGCGTGTGCGTTGGGCGATAGAACATCTGGATGATAGAATGTATCGGGACATGGGACAAGAATGGGACGATCGATATTTTCAGACTGTTCACAGAGACGAGAGGTTTGTGCGGACCGTACGACGAGATACTTGGAACGAGGCGCCGTCAAAGGTATTTGGCTGCCTGAATTCATGCCAGGAGGTTGTGTTACATGTTAGTCACCTGATGGGTCTCCTGGACAGTAGTTGGCGACGTGGCGTTGTTCGACAACTGACACGAAACCGAGCTCTCTTCCTGCTTCTCAGTCTCTGCCAGAGACTCTGCTAACCTCTCCCTTAATTCAATGTCGGACTCATTGTACGAATTGAGGCTTATCGACACCGATTCCATCTTGAACTCTCGATTGCTCTGGTCGTCGTACAAGTGGGTTTGCGAGGAGTCTTTTGTGGATGTTGTCAGAGCAGAGGTGATACTGACATTGGACTGGGGACTAGGACTTCTAGGCGGTGTCAGAAGTGTCTCTGTTGGGGTTCTCAGGCTGGGCACGTTCTCGTCGGGAACTGGAACCTCGTTCTTCGTTTCAGATGCATTTAACGGGCAAGAGGGGTTTTCCGATGGCAAGGGACAATTCGAAGAGTCGATACGTTGAACCGTGTCTTCGGAGCCCGGGGGCAGATCGTCCGTAGGATCACGAGCGTGTTCTAACGTACACGAAGAGATACGCGACGGAAGTTCACTTTCGTGACACGACGAGCTATCTAATATTTGAGTCGACGGTTCATCTGCCGGGAGAGCGGTGGCATCCATGACAGGACATTCTTTTGGCGTTTCGATTTGCTGTCCTGACAGAGGAGGTTCGTCCACTTTGTTCGTATTTTCTACATCTATGAGCTGAGGTACCGCGTCTACGACGGGGGAAGGCACTGTGATCGAATCGTTTACGACGTTTGCGTTCTCGGAGTCAAATTTCTCCTGAAGGCTAGGCACGGGTGATTCTGGCAAGGGTGGCGGCATCGACTCTTCCTCGATCTCCGTCGCCTCCGGGGCGCCTTCTACTGTAATGCTTTTCGTAGTACACTCAGTTGTGACGTTCGAAACGGGAGAATCCTGTGCCTTTACTGGCTCCTCCGAAGCGGCGACTTCTTCCATCGGTTCGACAATGTTCGATTTTACTACCGTTTCCAATTCATCTTCGACTTTGGTATCTACCCTAGAAACATCTGCATCGGTATCGACTGTCTCCTCGTCCTCTGGAATGACGACGGCAGGCTTAGCCTCCACAAGCGTCTCGTCCGAAACCGGCATCGGGCCTTCTTCGGAATCGACGACCATCACGGTAGCTGAAGTTATCGGATCGATGACAGCCTCCTCCTCCACGCGTTCTACTTCTTCCGGTGTAACTTCATTCGGGTCGACGAGCTCTTGAACTTCTTTACCCGCGCACTCGGTCGACGCCTCTTTTACCGCGCCCTCTGACACCGCTGGGTCTGATCCTCCTCTGTTCTCGACCGGCGAGGAGCAAGAAGCATCGTGGATCGTATCCAAAGGTACCGAGGATCGTTCGACAAGATCTGCCGTTTGTGAAACTATATCAGAGAGAGGAGGCTCGATCATCTCATCGATCTTCTCATCGATCTTCATTTCAAGAGACATCACCACCAAATCGCCTTCCGCTGCACGCGGTACGTCCGTTACACGTTCCTGACCAGCGCTACTCTCGGACAAAGAAGATTCCGGCATGCACGGTACATCGAACGGGCTGCTTGCAGCGCATTCCGTGATTGGCAGACTGGAAGAAGCTTCGACGGTGTTTTTGCCGTCACCGCAGCTAAGCGACTCTAAGTTCTCCGTGATTGACGCGACTGGCGTACTAGACGATTCGGTGTCTATCGCCGAAGTAGGCCGAGTCTCTACACTCGAGGGGACAACAGTCGGTTCGGTTCGGGGTGTTTCGTCAGTGGAAGGACTGGGCTGTTTCTGGGGATTCGATTCGAGAGATACCGCGACCGGTGTTGACGGGTCGTCAAGTTCTGGACAGAGGGAAGATAAGGCTGGTTGTGTAATTAAGTCCTTGTCAGCAGCCTCGGCAGGCAGACTGAGCGCTTTCGCGAGCGCGGTCGCCGTCTCTGCGGCCTGCTGAGCCCGCTGCAAAGGCGAGGAATCTATCGGGGTTGGCGGGGGACTGGACGGAGGCAAGGAAGGAATATCCTCACTGGTTTTCCTCTCAATGATAGACGGCGTAGCGACTGTCTGGACTCGGAAAACGGAGACTTCTACCGGGTCCGGTACGAACTGACCACCATCTGGACTGACCTCGACTACTTTTTTCTCGGCCTGGACTTTTTCGGACTCCTCTTTCTTATCCTCGACAGGGACGGGAGTTGGAACAGAGGGAGCGGGTTCCTCTGTTTTTTCCACGGCAGGTTTACTAGGCGCCGATGCGGGACTTTCTTCCTTGACCTCGGTTGCTGCTGGTTCTGATGCTGGTGGTGTTTCTGTTGCCGGTGCTGACGATGCTGGGTCGGCTGGCGTTGATGCTGGCGCTGCTGCTGCTGCTGCTGCTGCTGCTGCTGCTACCGGGGCGGATTCAGTTTCCGCTGTTGGACTACTTGCTGTCGATTTTTCTTCGACCGGACTGCCTGCCGTAGTCGAACCATTTTCTGCTTCCTCTCCGCCCTGGAACATTTTCGTCGGAATCGATTAATTAAATGCAAATTGCGTCGAACGTTTTCGACGAATCGAGCGTTGGTTCTAAGTGGGAACTGGACACTTTCGAGCCCTTCCAGCCACCGCAAATTTCACGGGTATGACACATATATTGTTAGAAAAGGAGCACTGCTTAGTCGAGCACGATATTACTTTTTTCATTCGACACGGAGGGTGATCAACTTAACAGTTGTCGTCCACGCGCTCGAGTGGGGGGTACATTCCCCGTGCGATTCAAATAGAAAACAGGGTGAACAGCCTAGCGACTCGTAGACAAGAGGGGTTCACAGGAGGGTGGATATCCCCATAAGGTATACATGCGCTGGGGCACGAAAAAACCATAGGGTGCCGAGGTACGAACGTCACCCTTCCAGGGGTGGCCAATCGTGTCACTGTGTCAGCGAGTTCATTTGCACGCTTGGCTTAATTGATTCTGGGTTTATTGATAATATTCCTTCCTCTACCTATTTGCTCACTGCACAGAAGGTGCGCGTCTCGATTCCGGCCGCAGCTCGAAGAATAGTTCGAATTGAATAGCGATTCCCGATATTCGATCGACGAAGAGGTATCGGTGCCACAGTTCCGCGATGCTAGCCGATTCACGCAACTACAAGAAACACGAGTGGCGCGAAATCAATTCCTGAAACCGAAGAGGGAAACAAAAGCCGGACGTGCGGAACGCGGCGCGTGCTTTATCGCCCCCAGACCTCGTATCGATCGACTGGTTAAGTGAAACCCGTTCCCGCCGCTCCACCCATACATTTTCGTAAGGGGTAAAGCCTCTCGCTTAAAGAATTACAGCCCCTGAAGGGTACTACACAAGGGCCTTCCAGACCGGAGTGTTTTTTCTCAGACGTTTCTGGCTACCACCGTTTCATCGTCACCGTGTACACAATTTTTCACGCGACGATAATTTCCGGTCGGTACGAAGCTACGCGCTCCTTTCGCTCTTCTATTAGAGGGGACTTTTATGTTTCAGCTAGAAAAAGTGAGAGGCAGAGACGGACGATAGAACGAAATTCGATTTGCTCGCTCCGCCAGGGTTTCTCGACCTCTCGCGGTGAACGACTGACGAATCGAAAAGTCAAAGCGCACGCGGATTCGCGTTACAAATTTGGCCAAACTTCAGCGGAAGGCTAAAAGGACAACGCGGTGTTTGGCTACCATCCAGAATCGTTCGTCGGGCTATTGTCCGCGCTGTGGCACGACGAAAGAAACGAGTACCGCCGATGACAAATTTCCGATTACCGCCCGTTTTTTCTCGCGATCGAATCTATCCGACAAACGCGAGCTTTATCTGGCCCCTGTCTACGTATTGTTAACCCTAAACTAATTATACACAAGTTGCAAATAATTGTGACAAGCAGCAGTCCCCTCGCCAGTCACTTGGTCTCTCTGCTCCAAAATATATTCAAACGAGTATAACAAATTTCGACCACTTTGCTTGAGGCTCGTTCAAACGATTACGATCCTCGATTTTATCTCGCATAGGTGGAAAACTTCCCGTACGTGCTTCTAACAGGGACTAGAAATACGATGCCCACGCATTCCCAGTGAACTCGTGTCCCACCTGGAAGCGTTCCTACACGGCATTGAAATATCGCCCGACATAATAGTCATTGAACCGTGCGTATTATCCTACCTTGGCATCAGCCATAGCAGCTGGTACGCGGGTTACATTAGAACCGATACCAGAATCAATTTCCTGTCCCGAGGGAGAAAAAAAAAAATGTTAGCTAGGGTGACGCGTGGCACGTGTTGGTCATGCAACAAATGTCGCCCGTTCCTCGTAGCGAGATGGTATACGTCTATGGAAGATAACGATCTGAAATGCAACTTTTTAACCCCGACGGCAAACACGACATCGTGGGGTCATTGTGTGCATCGCTGCACGTTGCATCGTGTAAGTAATTGCTTCTTCCCCCGGTTTGCCATCAAATACGATAAATGTCAAAAGAATCGCACGGCCGCGCTCGATCGTCGAGCGCTTCAATAATTAATTAATCGAGTTGGCTGCATCGGGCGCAGGCACAATTCGATAGGCGAGATCTCGAAACGCGTTCGGCCACGGGGAATGCAAGAGGCGAATGAAAGTCTCGCCGAGTATGATCTTTTCGCGCTATTTTCGCCCGAGGTGGCGATGGTCGGGCGTTCTTCTTGAGGTTCGCGAGCCGAGTGAACATTTCGCGAGCTTTCACCGTTCCTCGACTTTTGGCGTCTGTCGCGACTATTTTAGCACGTTGCGCGCCGGCATCGCGTCGCCGCCGTCACCGGGTGTCGATTTACCTTTGTTCCCGCTAATACACTTAAACCCATCGAACAATGGACTATTACGTAAAAACAGTATCGACGTCTCTCTCGCTCGCTATCTCCACTACTAATCATTACATTCGTTGGATGGTCTCTGGCGCTGTCCAACGAACAATACGAAATTGGGAAACGATGACGAACGGACAGGATCGTGCATTAATTTCCGCCAGACCAGTCACCCGGGTTTGCTTAATATGGACCGGAAACGCGCACGTTTCTCGCCTAGGTATCGCGAATCGGAAATAGATCGGACGCAAGGGTAAACGGAAAGAAAGTTCGCTCTATTGCTGGAGCGAATCGAAAATACGACGGCGTTCAGTAATCACGCGAAAAGTATGCTGTATCGTACCACGGAAGACTTGGTGTCGTTGACTTCCGGCGGGACCGCAGCGACGCCCAAAAGTGGCACGTAAGACAAAACTCTTCTTGCTCCGCGAGCAAAAGCACCTGCCACTCGGTACATACCACTGCCCACACTACGCCCTGCCTTCGATATGGACTCCATCGTCGCGAAGATTCGTGTGCTTTCGCAAAAGAAGAACGGTCCTTTGAAAAATACCCGCGTGGATTGAAGCGAAATCTCGCACGAAATAACAGGCGGACGACCAAGGCGCGTGACGAAGGTTCGCGAAAGATTGCGTTACATATTAGATTGTAGGCCGATTTAATTTGGCCGCAATACATAAACGTGCTCCGTTATATCAGACTATATATAGTGCTCCGAAATGCGCCCCTTTAGCAGGCAAGCTACTTTACGATTATCTATTAATAGGCCAGAGTCATCGGTCGTGAGATTAGCGCTACGCGAAGAAGAGAAGAAAAAGAAGAAAAAAAAAATGGGAATGTGACTCATATAAACAGCATGGCAGATAAAAGTTATATCTTTGTCGAGCGAGACGTAAAATAATAATTCGTGTAACGCACTTTCTCGCGCAAGTTAACAATTTCTTTCGCGCAAAGTGCCGGAACACGCGTATGAAATATCCCGGGTTACCCCGATGAACTCTGCTCGGTCGTCTTCTTGGTCGTCCGCGAAAAATCTTTGATATACCTTCGCCACTCACACGTACACGAACGCGCTCGAGAGACGATCACGCGACAGGCACGACGGACGAACAGAGAGAAAGATCCGTACGAACTGTTCGCCGTTGGCGAACTACTCGGCCCAGCCACCGAGTTCTCCGTGGTTTATATAGAGTCCAACGGAGTATCGTCCCACGTCGCGGAGAGAGAGAGAGAGAGACAGAGAGAGAGAGAGAATAGTGCGTTACAGATGCACACGTGGACACTTGGGGATGAGACGAGGGAAATGTCCAGCGGGGCTAAGGAAAAGTACAGGAAGAAGACGGGCGATAAACGAATTTGACAGAAGGTTATATTGTGTTCCGGGCAAGATAGTCGGAAAATGTATTTGAAATCGTCCCTCTCCGGACGGCGGAATTGTGCAGCGAAAATCTTGCGGCGACGAGGAACGAGACGACTTCAGGAGAGCGAGCAGAGAATTGGAGCTGACTTTATGCCACCGGTTGAAATATACCTCGCGAAAATTCCAGCAAAGAGGATAAGAGGAAAGTTGACCCACGCTTCACAAGAGAGTAAGTATAAGCCCCCTTGACAGAGAGCAAGAAGGAGTAGAAGCTAAAGAGTTACAATGAAGCGCGAAAGGGGGGGAAAGAGAAACCCTGCTCTGCACCACCTACGCGAGAACGGCGAAGCAAGGAAGAAAAAGAATAAAAGAACAGCACAGCCGGAACGGAGAATTAAAGACAGGAAAAGGTGGTACGTCGCGCTTTACACGTTCGACGATCCTCTTTCGTTTCGTGTTATCTCCGCGAGAAAGTAAAGAGACGAACGAAAATGAGGAATATAGATCGTCTAGTGCGCGACCAGTAAAAAGAGATTAGCAAGGACAAGAACGATTGGCGTTAAAACAGCGCGCGTCTGGAAGTAAAAGCCACAAAACCATTGGCCATTTCTATTTTTGGATGATCGAAAGCGAGGGGTGTCGAGAGAAATGGAGAAGACGAGAACGGAAGAAGAGGGGGGGCAATTTTAAAAAAGGAGAGACATTAAGAGGCGATGAGCGCAGCCTTGTACAAAATAGCTCCTTGGTTATTTGGGGTAAATAGCGCAGAACATTTTTGAGTCGATTCCAGATTCGCGATAATCTCAAGACGTCGTCATTTAACGGAACGTGTCGCATCGCTTGCACTTAAATCGAGCTGCTGCTAAAGATCGACCGAAATAAATGATATGGAAAATTTGAGACCTCGCGTAATGTCCTGGATTTAGCGAGAGACTCGATAAGGAGAGAAAGCTTGCATAGTATATGGTGTATGATGCGACAATGCAAGTTCTATGGCCGATCGTTGGCGGCAGCATCGACCGTGAAGACGGGTTTAGATTATTCTTGGATCAGAGAACGAAGGCAGGTTACCAACGGAGATGAGTAGTCGAGAAGCATTGGTCGAATGCTCGTTACAGATGAAGACGGTTTCTCAACGAGGGCGGAGGGAAAGTCCTCGTTACGACCAACATATTAATCAATGTTAACGATCGAAATGACCGGTGCTAACGAAACTAGCTCTTCCGCAGTCCCCCCTGTTTCGAAACGAGCAACTGTTTCCCATTACTCCTGAAAAGCAGCGAAACGTAACACCGGCACAGCGTTAACGAGTATGACATGCAAAATGGTATTTTGAAAAGACATTTTTTTTGTCGATTTTCCGAGGAAAACCCCGTTGCTCGGAGCAACAGGAATGAAATGACGGGAACGGCGTGAACGACACGCACCGAAGAGCACGCACGCACTTTCGTATATTCACCCTCTCATCCGCTCTCTTTGCCCTGCGAAGAGGGTCGTGAAACGCAACACGAGGAGCGTCATGCATACAGAGAGGCGAATATCGATTTTATCATTCGTGGCACGGTGATTCAGCTGTACGGAAGCCGGGTAGTAGATGACAAGATCATCGAAAGATAACATTTTTCATTCATATTCCGCGGTAAATTTTAATTTTAATGGCTGCCTAATGTTTCGCTCCGGCGCATAAAACGTCAGAAAGGAATCGTAGGGGAACGCACCCTTTCGAGGGGACTGTGCTTTGAAAATTATCGATCGATCAAAACGGGGGTAAGAGTCTTTCAAGCCGTCGACACTCGACATGGCGATGGAGCCGGAATCTCAGCTGCGAGCAGCATCCCGGAAATGCCGCTGGTCCTGCATAATTGAGAACCGTTGCTACGTGGCTGGCAAATTTCTCGATGATAGCGTATCTACGGTAAACTACTTGGCCTCGGATAAATATTGAAACATCCACTCGTGCCCCGATCTTACCCCCGAGGGCGTTGCCTGGCTGGTCCGATCCGAAGAACACTTTTCCTCCTTTAATCCAATTGCTGGGGAATGAACTAATACGCCAACGAGAATTTTATCCATTCAAGGTGTTGCTAAACAGATTGCACTTCGTTTTAATAGCAGGGATGGTGCATACGTGGCGGTGGAGCAGTAGTTATCCGTTGCAATTCATTGGACGACAATGAAATCTGAAGTGGAGGTGAACATGCATTCACTTCGCAGCCATCGTAGACCATTATTGCATTTCCATGCGAATGCGTTTCCAATGTTTCGTGCATTATAAATTCTGTCACCAACATGGATGCTCCGAAGTTATTTAAGTTTGAAAATCCGTCCAATATCGATGCGCCACACAACCTCTAGTTCTGATTAGTACGAGAAAACGATAGCAGTGCAATTTTCATTTTTTCTACTTAAGCCATCTTTGTCGCGGACGAGAAATTATTTTCCGCGCAAAGCGGAGGAGGCTGCGCGTTAATTCGCGGGGGTGAAAACGAAAATTGGCCAGTCACGATGGAAGTGATAAAAAAAAAAAAGAGGTGCGAAGATAATAGATAGAAAAACTCGTTATCGAGTGTCTTCTCGTTGGAAAGTGTGCTGTCGCGTTCTGTGGTTACCAGGCTCGGCGGTAACCAACAACCGCAGACGGGAAATTCCACCTGGGAAATCACGCGATACCATTTGGCATATCCAATCTCAATTAAGAAATGAACTTTTTAACGAAATAAATCAAGCGCTCCACCCTCCAAGCCTATTTATCTTTCACGATTAGTAACAAATACATGTTAGATATAGTAGTCTATATATTTATGTCAAGATTATTAGGCTCGAGATTATAAAGCAACGACTGCAATGTTCCAAGGTTCTGGGGTAAGTGCCATGGGGTTCATCACAGTCCTCTTTCCCGAAAGGCATTGCCTTCCCCACTCCGTGGCCAGATCCTCCAGGAACAGAATCCCTATTCTTTAGCAATGTGACGTCAGGTCACTTGCCATACTTAAAGTCTCTATCTCTTGTATATATTAAACAATCCCTCGACACTCGATAGCTAAAAGACCCAGAGTGGTCGCCAGCCACCGCCTGCCGACAGGATGTTGATTCCCATTCATACACTTTCAAGACATGCAATAAAATAGTCAATCCTAGGACGTCCGATATCTGAATGGCGTCGGGCCACCAGCCATCGTCTGTCTCCTAGGTTGACAATTGCCAAAACACTCTTCGACCACCCGTAGGACTGCATCCCCATCATAAATTACACACAGGGTGCCTAGTACTTGACCACCCGATCCTCTTTCTTTCATTAAAAATACGCTAACGTTAACATACACGTTCGATTAAATAACGCTCGATTAAACATTTGTGCCGCACACGAAATTTGTATGTATCCATGGTCGTTCAAAGTTACTCCGATTAAATTTTCTGGTCGCATGGCACCAATTACGATTAGAAGAAACATAAGATACGGGGGATACGATTTTAATAAATTATGCATAATTCATTCTAATTAAAACGCGCGTTATTCGAACTCGGTGAAACCCTTCTTGTATGTGTGCGAAAACGGGACGACTCTTTACCAGCAAGTCTGCTGAATGCGAAAATCCCTGGTAGCCCGTCGGTCGGCATGGCAACAGCTCTGCGCGTCCCGGCGTCGAGACGCTCGATACTAGACGACGAAGACGAAGAGGAAGAGGAAGACGAAGACGAAGACGACAACGATGATAACAATAATGACGACAATGATGACGACGACGATGACGGCTCCCATAATGGATGGGTTTGGGCAAAAGAAAGTGACGTGCAAATTCCACCGAAATTTACAGTCGTCATCTACATACGTAATATCGATTTGTCCATAAAAATTCAACGCAAACCCCGAAAATGTAACCCTAGATACACGTACAAATGGGCTACGAAAATATATTCCAAGAATAGTTGGACTGGCAACAAGTCGCTGCGCGATATGCTTTTTTGATATACACGCTATCGAAGTCTGCTCGCTTATTGTTTAAAAGAAAGACCCAACGAATATAATACGCCTCGGGAGGAGTTAATCACTGGTTGTTCTTTTTTATTGCTCGTACGACGATGCTGTTTATTCTGGTCCGTACATTTGCAGTCATTTTTATCGGCTGCCCAATTCATATTTGACTGCGTTGAAAAGTGTGCCAGGTCCGATACCGGGCATCATAAATAAAGAAGAAGGAAGCGAACGTCGAAAGGACGTATTTGACGCTCATATTTTTAATACAATGGCATCCCGATGACGTCAAGTGCTAACGAGGTTAAGATCTGTACACCGAGGTCTTTCAACCCGCACACTTTGGCAACGGTAGTTGACACAACCGAATGGTATACAGTATTCGAGGGAAGAAGACAGAAACTCACGCATTGATAACCGCGGGCAACCGCGACGCATTTGTGAAATTAATTTTCTGTTAGGGGCGCGGGGGTGTCCAGCGTTTATTTCCTCGTTTTTTCCCCTTCGTGGCGTGTTGCCGAGTAATTGAAGCGGATAGAACGGGAGACGAACCGGAGCTTCTTCGTGAAAATACAAATGTTCTGCCCTGTACCGTGCAGCCTCGTGCACTCGTTTCGAGTTCCTCGACGACGCAAGTATCATCGCAATCAATTTGCTAACGCATCGAGTAATTGATTAATAAAGGACGCTTTTATGCCCAACTGTCCGAGTGAATTTGTCATTCAACTTAACCATCGTAGCAACTTCGCACCGCTATTGAACGTTGCACTCCGGACGAGAAGAAAACTGCGTGTTCCAATATTTACGCCGCGACTTAGCCTCGCGATTAACATAGGAGAAAGAACGGCGCCGCATAGGGCTAAGGTCCCTCCTTCGATCGATTAAAGCGATTTCAAGTGTATCGAGAGCGACGCAATATCCGAGGCGTTATATAACCGGGCTCGTCGAAAACAAGGGACCACATGTTCCTTTTATGCCGCATCTCCTGCGGCCCCGCCTCCCCTTTCTTTAAAACGGAACAAAGAACTAATCTGCAATGGAAGAGCCTTCGAAGCGATATCAATTTTAATCCGTTTAAGCCAACCAGCCTCCCGATGTCTGGTAGACGCGATCGAAGAGGGTATACGTTCAACAGTTCTGGCCATTCGCCAACAGTCTGCCCCGAGGTTGATTAGTTTGTAATTGCGCATTGTTTTCCCTGCCAAGCGAAATAAGACATCGTCGAGGAATAGACGAGAGCCGCATTCCTTCTGAGCACGAACTAGAAAATGAACACATTGCCTACGCGTGCTGGGAGTTCAATTTGAACGTGTAACGTCGTACGGACGTCGTTCAATTGGACAAGTGTATCTCAGATTCGCGCACAGGGATCAGGCAAACGAGAACTACAAGAAACTTCCCTCGCACTTCGTTGCGATAAAATTTCTTACGATACTCCTTTCGCGTCATTTCCATCGTTTTCTGATCAACGAAAGCCGCGGACAGGATCTGCGATTGTCGTATGAGAGCTTGCGGGCCTCGTCAACTCGCCATTCTCTCACGATTCGCCAGGGGACCCTTCGAATCCGATAACGAGCCTGCACGTTCACTATTCTACCTCATGTTGCTCCTATTGCTGCCCGTGCCGAAGAAGAAAGTCGGAGCTCGCACAATCCGCGCGCCAGGAAATTAAAAGTTCCGTTAGTAGTCGAGCGGCACTCGGCTGGCAACTTTCCTTTTCGATCTCCTCGAACAAGTGTAATGTTCTGGACGTGGCTCTCGAAAAGGTACACGGCTCCGATAGTTCTCAGTGCGGCGAACGGAAAAATCCGTCCCGTCGTATATTGATTTGCGACGACCGAGTATTTATACGCCGGTCGTCGAACCTTGGCGCGGAAGCTCGCGAAACACCGCGCGAGCAAGATCGCTGTTTCCTACTGGAGTTGCAAAGCTCTCTGTGCTTTTTGTTCGCGTTCCACCTGTCGCATTGCGTTCGAGCTAGCGCGACGGATGGACACATGGCGCGGGGTGAAATGCGATTGTCGAACAGGAGCGAACCGTCCTCCGTCACTCGATGTCGCGATGGAAAATAAAATAGAGAAGGAGCGGGTCGATCGAGTGCAAGATGGGAGAGGACAGGGGAAGCGAAAAATAGAACCGATAAACCTCGGTCAATGGCGGAAATGGATTTTCTGGTCGCAAATTGATAGAGGTGGTTTCGACGACGGTAAAAAAAATTGGTAGGCTCGACGGGTCTCCGGGGGAATTATACCGCGACAGAGGAAGCGATAAAAATTACGGCGAACGTGGTACGCAATTGTGCAGAAAGATGTGCAAGCGAGGACCGAACGATCGTGGGATGAATTTCATCGGGGCCATTAGGAATGAAATCGATGCCGGTAGAGACTACCGAGACGCCTTCCGCGGCAAATAAAACCGGTTTTTAACCGCCCGCTCGATCTTTTGCCACTGTTGCGCCGTATGCAGGGGCACATCAACGGAACGGCATGTCCATGTACCGTTGCATGTGCAACTGCATCTGTGACATATTTTAAAAGCACGACGAGAAACCTGCCATATCTCGTCACTTGTCGCATGAATTTGTACCTGTCCGGGCGCGTTACGACAGACCTCTACCCTTCAATCGAATCTACTCTCGGCTCGTCGAATTTCAAATGATCCTGCCTAAATACGCGCGATTCCCTGCAGCGAATCGATAAAAGGAAAACGCTGTCTCGCCGCGTTGTCCCTGTTCCGATCGCTCTTTATCCCTCTTGGCGGTGAACCACAGTTGGCCGCGTTCGTGGCCGTGAAACGGTTAGAACAAAGGGGTCGGAGAAAGTTTTCCTCGCCCCCTTAGCTCGGGACGCCTGTCCTTAACCCCTCTACGTACAGGTGTTTTCTTTTCGCCGGGGGTTGAGTCACGCGAGGCAAAGGTTCGCCGAGACTAACCTCCCTTCGAAGCTGTGCCAACCAAACCAACCCCCTCGCGCCTACTATGTTGTGCTAATTAATAGTACTACTTCGCGCGTGCCAACAGCGCGTCCCTCTCACGCCGGCTTTCTAACCCTTTACGGCGAAAGTCATACAACAGCCACGGGATATACGAACGCTTACCGCGCCCCGCTAGAGCGTGCAAGTTCCGAGTAAAAGGGACAAAGAAGGAGACGCGTGTTGCGACCACACCCTTTGCCCGTGGCGAGCCTCTCCAGCAGTGCTCTGCGCGAGGGTGGATGCTCGGAAACAATGTGACATTCGCGTAGGTGCGAGACCGGGTACACGGACGGCAGGGCAGACAGAAAAACTCTCGAGCGATCCTTCTGGCCCCTCTTTTCTCTTCGCCTAGTCCTCGCCGTGCTCGAACCTTCGGCCTCGTCGTCGCGAAACCCGCTCCCTCCGAGCTCGAGACTCTTCCTTGCCAATCGGCGGGGATTTTTCATCCGATCGTACGTCTTCGAGCGAGATCGCTCGGGCGCATATTCGATGTACCACCGAGCCAGAAACGTGTAACGGCAGATAAGATTGGAGGAAGAAGTTGTTAGAGGAGCGGCGAGTTTTCGCGTAAGCATGGGCAACGAAAGCTCAGGGAGACACAGGAACTGGACGCGGTAATAGAAACACGCTACCACCCTCCGGTCTACCGTACCCTCCTACACGCCCGCGGATCCTTTCTGTTACCGACTTGTTTACGATCGCATAAAACGTTTCGCGGAGAAGCGGGCGAACCGAGATCGGTATAGCTACGATACCGGAGAGCCGATTACGCGAATTTATGTCGTCGCGCAAATTACGTCCCCGGACGAATAATAAATATGCGAAGCTTGTTATTTTTAACGCCGAGGCCGTGCTTTTATCGCGGTGACATTGCAGCAGGGCTGAAGATAACGACGTGCACGGGGCCACGACCTAACAGGCCGCGGCAAACAAACGGATCGCGCGTGTGATGCTCCATGCGTCGAGATACAATTTGCCCTACTATCCTTCGGCCTCGATGCGGAATAAAAAAGGCCGATAGCGCGAAAGAGAGGAGCCTCTCTCGTCGCTTCTGAGCGGCAGCAACCGCACGAACTTCGAGCCGGCGAACGAAGAATGGCGAAACAGTTTGTCGATTCGGGCGTATCGAGGAGCGCACGATAACGCAAGTGCACGCGTCGAACCGAAGCAGCACTTTTCGCGACAAAATAACGCGACGCGTAGGTAAGCGTATCCGGGAAGTTTGGGCCATTGAACCGCGTTACTAGCGAGTACAATCAGCGACAGGAGCGTAGACACGACTGTCTGGCCGGCTCGTCCACAGCCACGTTACCGATTTCTCCGACAGATACGCACCTATCATTTCCCGGAGGAAATCGAGAGTCAATGTCTGCGCGCCCTCGACCACTTGCAATAATTGCCCTCTTCCTGTCAAAAACGAAAAAGAAACGATACTCGCGTAGCATCGACTTACCACGTGCACGCGCACTGAATCGATGCGTAATATGGTAACGAAAGTGTCGAAGCGTGCCGATACTCGAACGGAGCTTCGTCAACCTACTCAGATACGAACTGAATCCCGACGATTGCAGTACTTCGTTGGCAGTGTTCCGCGGAATTATGAACGCGCTCTCCCTACCCTGACCCTTTCCTTTCGTTCAACCATTCTCATTCCGTAACGTGGAGCTCCAGACCATGCCGCGCGTGATCATCCGCGTCTGCCAACAGGGAAAAAAATATCCGCACACGCAAATCCGAACGGCGGTGATGCACGCACGCTTCGTTCGTTCCAGTCTCCGTGGAACGAGCAAACGCTGGAGAGAAAACCCGTTTCACGATAACGCACCGCCTTCGACGACTCGACGTTTCAAAGGAATCCGAAGAAGCGCCGGAGATGGGAATCGGGGGGGGGGGCAGTGACAAGTATGTAGAGCTGGCCCCGTATAAAGTATGGGATAACAAGGCAGGGAGCAATAAGTCATTCCTTATATTGGTGTCATAACGCGCTGCACAATAACATCTACGCTATTACGAGGCTCGTTGCGTTACACACCACCACTTGCAGTTCCTTAATGACTCGGAATGCCGGCTATGCTCGAAGGGAGTGAAAGTCGCGGTTGAACGCGGCCCTCGCGATATCCCAACGAGGGATCCGTTGCCTCCAGGACGAGAGCTCGTTGCTGGCTGTTGGCGAGACGCGTCATTCTCCTGTGCCCACTGTGTCTAGGCCGAGACACGCGTCTTCGATCGTCTAACGAAGCCGATATACCCGCGAGAAACGGTCGTTCTCTGAATAGATGCCTGCAGAGTGGCGGGACGAGTCCATCGACACTCGTTAGGCGTACGTAAAATTGTTAATTGGGGATTCTACGAAGAAGAGACGTGACACTGGACGCGACCTCGACGACGACTTACTTCGGTGGAATCGGAGCCACGAAACGCAGAGGCGACGAGGAGAAACGATTACATGTTCCAGAAGGACGCGACGGGGCACAAGGTAGAACGGAACAGCCCTGCAGCGACGACAGAGAGAAGCGAGGGGGATAATTCAGTGACTCGAAGCCGGTTTTCCATGGCGGCCTATCACGAAACTCGCGAGCTACGATGAACAAGAAGGATGAGTCACTGCTGTGTTCCCCTTCCCGTTTTATCCATCCCGGTTTGCAAAAAGAGAAAAAGGAAACGTCGACCGACCGCAAGACGGACAGAGAACATTCCGACAAGATGAAGAAGGTGGTAAAGAAATGAGGAGATTAGCTCTGAGGATCTCGGGGCTACGATTCGCCTACACTCGGCTAGCTGAAAATGTTGAAGAAGCAGAAAAACGAGCGAGAACACGAGGCGAACTAACTTCGCCACCTATTGAGCAAGCTTGCCAGGGAGATGCATAGCAAGCGTTACCCCAAAATCTATTCCTATTTCATAGCCAGCAAAAAATTAGTAGACGATTTTCGATCGCCATCCATATGCGATACCAAATGTCCGGTCGAAGAAATGGAAACGCAATTCGATATTGTAATTAACTTTGCTCGCGTCGATCGTTCCACTACCCGTTTGGCAATCTTTTTTCTCACCGTGTTCCTTTTAAAATAAACCCACGATAATCACGAAAGACCCAAGATTTATTAGACATCTCGAAGCCAATTAAACACCGGTCGAGCTTTCGATCCGTGACGGTTATCGCGTGGTCGTTCTCCATTATACACCGCTATATCGATTGCTCGAAATCGAAGAGAGCACAAATCACGCTCGACTGAGCCCCGGTCTGCGTTACGCTAGTTTCACCGTCACTGCCAACTTCCATTATTCTTTCACACCAGCCTTACGAGTTGCGGCCTACCTACCGATCGATCGGTGGGAGTCAATTTTATAGGTTCACGAGTAGAGCATTAATAACACGCGCGATGAATCAACGAAACGTCGCGGTGAAGCAACAGTTAGATATACTACATTCCTTCCCCACGTTTGAACAGATTGCGCGCATAATACCGATGTGTCGTGCTCGATGCACTTCTTCCTAAATGATGGTAAGTTAGGAGAGGCAGTATCGATAGAGCTGAAATACGTAACGCGGCCGTGCTTTCCACGGAAGGCAAGATAATGCAATTAACGAAATCGGTCGTCGCTGCTGCCATTCACCCTTTTTTGCGCTGCGTCACCTCGACGACACAGCCACCGTAAGGAAAGCGTTCAGAAGTCCGATAAGGCAAGACTCTTTACTCACCTCAGCGAGAGGTTCCTCCTTGGTGACGTCTCCATTCTTGGGTGCTTCTTCGCGAGCAGGCTTGTTCTTGTCCTTCTTGCTGAAGCTGATCGACCTGAAGGACCACTTTTTCTTCATCTATGAACGAGGAAACGGCATCGATAATGATCGAAGAACTCATTACGCGCAACCACGTGTCGCATTTTTCTAAGCTGCGTGTACACGCAAAACTATCGACGAATCAATCCATCGGACTTTACAGAATGTTTCAAGCATTCTGTATATTGAGGACTGAAGCAAATCGAAGTCACAACCCCTCAATATGTACCGGTGTACGGTAAGCGATGCTTCCTCTGTCGTGTATCGTCAGTTGTTCGACTCGATTATGATCTCACCTTCTCCTTCTTTTTGGTTTCCTTGCTGTCTGGAGAGGTGGCAGTGTTGGGACTAGCGGGAGTGGCTTCTGTTGGTGTTGTGACCTCCGTCGTTTCCGCAGGAGATTCTACAGCCGGCTCTTGCTTCGTTTCCTCGGCCTTCACCTCTTCTGGCTGCAACGATGGAAAAAAAAAAACGGGTCAGGGAAAATCGAATATCGCTGCGCGATAATTTAAGTACAATCTGGAGGGCGATGTTTCAAGAAATGGAATGCTGATTGAATGAATAAACATCAGCCCGCGGTCGTTTCGGTTCTGCAAGAAACGATCGCGTATTAACACGATCATCCTGGCAGAAATTATGTCCAGGTGCGCGCGTAACCAGTGAAATTTATATCGATACGAATTGTCGGCGATGCGAGGATCTGGCGCACGCGACGGCAGGTGCGTCACGATTATAAAATCTGGTTGCAAAAGATTCCCTTGATAACGTCTCGCGCGTCGTCAACGTCGAACCCATTTGCTCCCAAATTCAATTTCATCATCGTGAAATACCTTGAGTACGGGTGTCATTTATGAAATGGCGATTTTTGGCGGTCGAATTTTCCGCGAGAACGTTCCATACACTAAAAGCGGGGCCAATGATAAGAAAGGTAAAGAACAAAACGATCCGTGCTTGCGCGTGCGAGTAGAGCAGCAAGAAACACTTGGCGAAGAACCGATCAAGGGGAACGAACTTGAGAGAAAAAACGAGAACACGTTTGCAGTAATAATTGCGAGACCTATTATGATGAGATAGCTGTGACTCGGACGACGTACGGGAAAATCTCAGATGAACGGTGATTAATATTTCCTGTCGGCAATTAATTCGTGACAGATAGAAGGAAACTACTGGAATTCGCGTTATCGTACCGAACACGAGCATCGAGTAAAAATTATTATAGCTTCTGTGCGTCATTCGTTTAATCGGATAGTGATTCTCGGAGTTTGATACGGTCGTCGATGTTTCCATCAGCCGCGGCAAACAACAATCGGGGCACGTTCAATATTGAATTACTTAATTTTATGAATCACTTTCCGCGAACGAATTCTAAGAAACAATTCCGCTTTGTCGTTTGCACGTTCCTCGCGCGAATACGACTTCACCTTGCCGACGATACTTCGCCGCCAATCGAGCCAACGCGAATGCTAGTCGTCTCTAGGTACGATGCTAGCGAACTTGCAGATTCTTCTCGCGTGTCGCTCGTTCGAAAACGAAGATAACATCCGTGCACGATAAACGCCATTTGCTGCGCCCGGATACCGATGAATCTTCCATCTCGTGGTACGCGCATTATATTA
The DNA here is from genome assembly GCA_963667235.1 of Nomada lathburiana. Classification (NCBI taxonomy): domain Eukaryota; kingdom Metazoa; phylum Arthropoda; class Insecta; order Hymenoptera; family Apidae; genus Nomada; species Nomada lathburiana. The sequence continues at coordinate 11,614,427 of OY763905.1, read as the reverse complement.
TGCAAATATCGAGTTATTTTTGTTCATGCCCACCCAGAGACAAGGAGGGCATGCGTCTTGAATATTCGCGGTATCGCGGCCGATACCAAGGAGAAGAGAAAGAAGACGGGGGTCGGTCAGTATGCTACGTGGCAGAAGCGACGAGAAGCAGAGGGACAACGATATTCGCAACGTAGGCGCGCAATGGCTACAATGGCATTACGCATATGCGCCGTCGAAGATCCAACAACCTGACTACGCATCGACGATCAACTCCAATCGGTCACTACTCTTCTCCTTCGTGGTATTTCGTGACCCGCGCACTCGCGTTCCTACACGCGACGATAAATTACAAACGATTTCAACGATCGTCCGTCCGTTCCCTCTGACCCCCCCGTTTTCTATTACGCTTATCTGGCATCCTCGATTAACCGGCGACCGAGAGGTCAATTTTTATAAATCTAATGTAGTGAAATCCGATTCCCCCGCCTTGCGACTTTTACATGCGCGCCTCCACGTATTATGAAATATTTATGAAACGCGCAGGGTGTGTGTGGTGTAAATGAAGGAATGAATCCCTGGCGGTTATCATTTATCTGCAAGTTGATATTCAAAGGGGTGCACGACCGACTACGCCTTGCCGCGGTCGATGAAAAAGTTGCGTTCGTCGATCGAACAGCGCAAGGCGTACGAAGAAATCGGCGATTCGAGGACACCAAGAAAGACGACGCGGAGACGCAGTTCTGCGACGACGAATTCCACGCGGTTGAATCAGCGCACAGGTAATAAAATTTTGCCGGCTCGCTTTCGAGCGGACGACTGTTTGACAGCAATCGGGAAACGTTGAAGAATAGCGACGACGTTACATAAACGTGCGGTCGCGGGGCAAGGAATTCGTCGGGGCGCCTATAGATCAGCGTCGAGAAAAAAGACGAAGGGGAACGTGACCGGGGACGAAGCACACCGGAATCTATGAATTTCGTTATCGCAAGAATATTCCGGCCTCGCGTAGGCCAGATTCTGTCGAACAGCGAACGGTTTGGCGCCGAAATTTCGCCGCTCGTCCAGAAAGCATTCGACGATGTTCGAGCGGCGTGTAGTTTTAGTTAATGGAAGCAAACAGATGAGTCGCGGTCTCGTGTTAATTATTAAACCGAGTTGGCCGGGGCGCTATACGCGATGATTCACGCAGAAAGCATTCCTCGGGATGGTTTACGCTACATAAGTCGCGTCTAAAACATCGCGTGTTCCCGACCGTTGGTCTATCCGACGAAATAAAACTATCAGCGTGGAATTCAGGTCACTCGGAAACGCGCAGGTTGGCGTTAGTAACTCGACCCCGATTCACCGTGATTGCGTTCGCGAGAACGGGCGAAAACTACGATCGAAAACCGTACGAAAATGGAAGAAAAATGTATGAAAAATGTATGAAAAATGAGAGAAAAGGAAAGAGTGGGCCACGAACACTCTTGAAGAAACAGCATTTTAATTGAAGCGCAGAAGCATGCGAAGCCGCGTACACGCGTGTATCGAGTCGTTAAATTACCTACACGGTCAAGGTTACGAAACTGAAGTCCAGCCTTTCCCCATTAGTCTGGCCGGCGTAGTCAGCTCGCAGATATATCTTGAATTATTCGCGAAACACTCGGCCGGCCGCATCGTAGATCCTTCGTCGAAGAGAAATAAAAGAACAGGGGGGGGGGGGGGGGCTGGATGGCCGGCATGGTCGAGGCGAAGTATCAAGGGCAGGTGTTCGATACGAGAAACGAGCAGACTATTTCGGAGCGGTCGTCGAGAAGCTCGCACACCTGCCCCGCGATTTTGCAAGATTGCAAGGAGATGCGCCGGCGATCGACGCGCGCCTCGAAGTGCGCCAGTCGTTTCTTAATATCGCTCAAGGCTTCGAGCAGTAAAACATCCAGAGGCGGTGAAACGCGCGAGCCAACGACAGGACGAAAGATTTATTCGTCTAGGACAGTTAGGTATGCACCGGTAAGAACGTTTGCGCGGACAGACGCGATTCACAGTTAGTCGCAAGAACGCGTTACCGGTACGCGTGCACCTGTACCAAGTCCGTCAGGCCACGGCAAAACGGTATTTCGATTCTTTTTTTTCTCTCTTTCTTTTTTTTTCACGCGAAAATTCAACGAACTCCGCGCGGCGGCAAGTTTCCGTGAATCTATCTAGAGCGGCGACTCCGCAATCTCGGTAAGTCGAGCGTTACGTAGACATCGCTATCTCCCGTGCATCCGTCCACAGATCGCAGGGTATATGTATACGCGTGATCGCGATTCGCTACGGGGGCCGATAATACGTTCACCGTGTACATATTAACGCGGTTTCTGTGGCTCGTGCGTGAAAGCAGGATGGAGAAACTGATATCGCTGATGCTACGTCCATCGGACGATAGCAAAAGATTTTCAGGCGATATCGCGGGAATACGCTTGACTCTAAAGGGAGGCCCCTCACTTTTGCTCCCCGCATCGAATCGAGTGGAACGATTTACTCTATTTTGCCATGAAACCTAGACGAACCCGTTACACCGCACTGAAAAGACGGCTATCCTGTTTTCGTTAAGTAGCACAATGGGGCGTTCTCTTCGTGTAAAAATACGCTCTTCTAAGAAATTAAATTCATACCTTCCTCGAGCGGGCTTTACACGCGAACTAGAAATGCACCGCGATCGATACGCGCGGATTTAGTATGCACGTATCCGCGGAAGGGCTGTGCGCCGAACGAGATACAAATCGTAGCCGATCGGACGAAAGGTACAAGACCAATGGTCCGTGACGGAAAAGTCTCTGGAATCGTTGGATCTTGTTGATGAGTGCCGGCAAGGAAATAAGAAGAGACTTGCTATTAAGCGGAAATGAAACGAGGAGGCAGAAGAACGATCTCTCCCTCTCTCTGTCACTCTACTTATTTCCCTCTCATTTACGCGCGTTACCGTATCCAGTCTACGACAGCTGTCCGGATTGCTCAATCGAGGAAATATCAGGTTTCGTCTAGCCGGGAGCATTTCACGATATACACCGACACGCTTATGCGATTCGACGAGAGTGACAGTCGAACTCTCGTCGTTACGTATGCATATATACGTGTGCACGCGTGTGTAGTAGCTCTCGCGATGTATCGTGAACGTGAAATCGGTGGAGCGCTAAAGTGTATACACTTGTTTCGAGTGTTGGAACAGTAATTTGAGACGTCCAGGGGGATCAATGGAGTTCGACGCTCGTTCATTTATATACAACGTAAACAATGAGCCGACATCTGTTTTAAGAAGGGATGCCGAAACCGTGCGAAGCTCCGAGCGACGCGACATCGAAACGTGGTGATTCATTAGCGCGGAACGATGCGATTCATTCACTTCGAGGAAACCTATTACTGCGGGCCCCTATGTAAATAAAAACAACCGCCCTGATTCATCGCGTGTGTCCCTTTCGCGCGTCTCTTTCGATACGTACTCCGTTCTACGAGATATGAATGGACTCTCGTCTCCGCGACAAAGAGAAACGAGAACGTATTATCAGAATACTCGACGGATCTCACCTTCTCCTTATCCTTCTCCTTTTCCGTAGCATCGTCCTTATCCTTGTCTTTATCTTCGGTCACGTCCGTATGAGGCGCTATGCCGTTGGTGGTAGGCTTCGTGTCGGCCTCCTCGATCCTTTCCAGCTTGCCATCACCAGGTGCAGTCGCATCGCCTCCTTCGGCAGGGATCCCCTCCTTCTTCGGCGTCGTCGTTATATCCACGGATCTTCTGCTTTGTCTCGCTCCCATTTTTCTATTTTTGCCTCTCTATCGCCTTCTGGCTCACCTGCTTCCTGTTCCTCGGGCTTTCCGGATGCTGTGGATCAGGCGTCGCGTGTCCAATGAAATTCACCTGCAACGAACCAAGGAAAGTGATTAGCGGATCGCGTGCAACAGGCTCGGCGCGTAGAAACGCGCGGAATGTATCCTTAATTCTATCGCGAACTGTGATAGAAACGATGACGCGGCCCGTCTGTCCTGAACCGTTTCTCCATTCGAAAGTGGACGTACTGATTTTTGTTGAAACGGGGAAAAATGAGCGACAGCCAGGTGTCGATCGCGCGAATTTCGCCAGACGCGATTCACGCGTGGTATCGGCAGCGGGACGCTGCACCGACGACAGCTTTATACCCGATATTGACTTTCGCGGGCGAATATTTCTCAATCCGCGTGCAGGTGCAACCGACGAGATTTCTCGCCGCTGAGGCCAACTTCGACAGCGACATATCCTTATGCAAAGTATTTTCGCTGCTCTTCTCGCCTCGTAAAACGAACCGCGAGACCCGCCGACGATGGTGCATAATATACGCGCGGCGTTTCTCGTATAGGACAAAGCAGGAGAGAGAAAAAAATATACGGAGCAGGGGCACGACGCGACGGACGAGAACGGAATTTCGTTGCAAATTAAATACCGAGGGCACCTGCATAAATAAGAAATCGCGCGAGATTTTCCTGCTCGCGCCATTCGCAAGTAATTTTTATTTTGCGGTCGCGCGAGCAAATGGCGTGTCGAAAGGAAGGTGTTGCGAACAGCGGGTAGAACAAACCCGAAGAAAGAGGCTCTTTCAAATATCTCGACTCTAATTATCGCCCGAGAAAATAGCATGGCAGCTGTTAAAAAAGGCGAAGACGTTAGTTAACGGTCCGGAGGTCAAAGCGAAGCTTCTCGCGAGGCGAAAGAGGAAACGATCCGTTGTTCGAGCAGTCGCTGCGAAAAAGTGGCACAACGACGGCGCGGCGAAGTCGAACACCACACAAGTCGAGACAAAGCGTATTCGTGTGTAAGATGCGTTTAAAGACCACGTGGAGCGGCCACGCGCCGCTGCCCACCTTGTAGCCGCGATGCGTAAACGCACCTGCGGGCCACGGGAGCCGCCGAGCGGCAGTTTCTTCTTCGCGATGGCCGAAGAAAAATGACTGGAACGATCGCGACGGACGGATATGTGCGTGCGTGCGACCGTACACATACGTTTCGCAAGATCAGCATTTTTAATAAACCGCCACTCTCGTTTGGGATGCGAGCCACAATCGTGAGGATCGAGCGTCGAGATACGTACGCAACTAGATTCTCGGCGACCCAAGCACTGAAAATGCAACAGGATGTTTCGTTTTCCGCACACCGTGTACGCGCCCCATCTCCGAGTCGTGGCGTTTTCATGAATGCGGAATTTCGATACGCGGAATGTAGGTAAATTAAATTAGCTTTCTAACGGCATGTGTTCGGCCATCGACAGACTCCTTTCTATTCCTTGTCGCGCGCCTTGAAACGCGCAAAAGCAAAATCATTAATCGACGGGCAAACATACCCGTAGAACTATCTGACCGAACGTCGCTAATGATGAACCGGGTTTCGAGCATTTCTACAAACAGAGACAGAAACGAGCGCGTATCACTGTCACTGGACAATAGCATTTGTCTCTGAAAGCCTATTCAAGGTGCATTGCACTTTCGAGTAACGATATGCATGTAGCTCACTACGCTTGCGCGTCGTAGACGGAGTTTATAAATAGGATCAGGATGACAAAGATCAAGAAGGCACGATTTCTTTTACGACGAGATACCCCAGAAACTGGAACCATGAAATACTGCGGCGAGAGGAAAACGATTCCATGGAAAAAGGGCACGCATAATCAGCCCTTCCTTCTCATTTGTATATCACGCGTCTGGAAGATACTTTACAAATATTTGTTACTTCGTTTCTACAGAGTGCAGGGAACATGCGCAACTAAGAGGGCGAACCTCGTTTGGTGGGACGGTAGAGAAACAGATCTGTAATGCCAGCAGCGAATTGAAAGTGCACTGGGTTGCGAGTGGTGCGTTGAAAACACGTGTCGAGCTACCGTCGTTGGCTGCCCGCATAGAATCATGCCGCAAACTAGATCGCAAGATAAAGGCAACAATTCCCATCTCGTTTCCATGGATCACAGTAGAAAAATTGCCAGTCGTCTATTATTTACCCTTTTTCAAAGCAGCGTTACCTCACGGACGCCACTACAAGGGTCAAAACGAACGTGTATTTCTCGAGATGTAAGGCTCGACGGAACCGAATAGACAGAAACGGAAGTCGGCCGTCACTGAAACCACTTAGTTCACCGATTCACATTACGGATACCGGTTCAACGACTCGCCACGGCAATGATTGTCTTTCAGGAAACAAGGCAAATAGCGTACAGAATCGTGTCATACCTCTGAGTCATGGAACGATCTAGCAGCTGATAGCACGGAATCCAGTCCTAACGTGACCCGTTCGCCGCACACCAATCGGATTCCCGAGATTATATTCTTATTTATGGAGCTGCCCGTAGAACCGTAGATTACGAAGAAAAAGCATAATTTTAGGCGTGGCGATGACGCAAGGGGCAGGCAGAACTTCGACTAATTATCTCTAATTCACTGCTGGCGAGCGAACAAACGAAACGTACACCGAGATTCCTTTCTGTAGATCCGCTCAATAGATTAATAAGCGCATTCAGAGGTCACTACCATCGAAGACTATTAAGGCCTTAACGGCGATGACACTACAAGATCGCTCCCAAGCGACCGCGACGTGTGGGAACTGAATTCCAATGATGTACTGTCGGAACGATGCTAATGAGAAAATGTCGCTCGCGTTTATGCGATTTCCAACGATATGGTTGCGCGGCGAGCGCGACAAGCACGAGCATGAACGCGTGCGAAATCGAACGATACCCGAGAAATGCCTGAAATCTTCGAAACACGCGAACGATAAGGTTCTAAAGCGTTTGCCGCGTGACTCAGAAAATTGCTCCAAGAGAGTACGGTTAATCGCTCGCTGAGCAAACGCACTTTCACGTTTCAAGGATCGTTAGGAGATATCCGCGTTAAGGTCGAGTACACAGGGAAAACGCAATCGACGAGCGATCTCGCGTTGGTCCCGATTAATAAGCTGGACAGCGTCAAGTCGAGGCCGCTGCACGAGATTGCGCACGGTTTTACAAAAGCGTTGGAATGTGGTATTCGTCGGGGAGATCGGCAGGGAAACGTGTATCCGTCGAGTGAAAAAATATTCCTTCTTCCCTCGAGCCGGAGCGTGCACGGGGCACGGTATACGGGGGCTCGATTCCCACGAAGCAGGGGTGCACTCTACGCCCAATCAATCGACCATTACTTTCACAGGGTTAACGCGACTAGTAGCTGGGGCACGGGGAGGAGGAGTTAGGTGTATAATCCGTTCTCGAGAGAAGACATCTGCTCGGGCCAGTGTTCTCGAAATTGAGAATTATGAGCGTACCGAGAGAATGAGGCGACGTCGCGTCGCCGACCCGTATTCAGGCGCGTGTCCCGCATGCGTGAACGGACCCGGCACGCCGGCACATGCGTGCGTACAAGAGCGATGAAAATCGTGGCCCCCGTGAGGATAATCGGGAACGCTCGTCCTGCGTGCGCGAGGGCGTAAAATCGAGGTAGAAGCCGGGATAGGGTGGCAACGCTTAGATCGCAGTGGCTTTAAAAGTAAATGCACATCCGGCATACATACTACGTGAATCTATTTTTGCTCCGGTTGTAAGTCCCGTGCGTGCCAACGTATATATACCCTTCGCTCGAGTAAACACCGAACGGGTGTTGGCCGTGGAAGGGTGGAAAAATCTCTGGCAGCCGAATCTGAAGGCTCGTGTAAACACCAAAAGGTGGGGAACGAGAATAGCGCGAAGGTAACGAGAGTAAACTTCCGTGACGTTTGAAAAGAATCACGTTCACTTAACGAACGATCGATACACCCGTGAACACCGGGAAAAGAAATTATCGAAGGGGCGAGAGCGAAGACGGGGTGATTAGGGCAGTTTTCTCGTGAAAAACCGGTCGAACGATGAATCCTTTTCAAAGGTACACGACTGCTGCGTATATGTATATACGCAACCGTCTAAACAGTCGGTACAGCTCTTTTCTTCGTTCTTGTAAACGAGAGAAAGGCAGATGTGGGTAAGTTAACGACCCGTTATCGTGTGGATTGCGTGGACTCGCCGTTCTTGAAACTGGTTGCTGTCGATTGCGGTGCAAGAGAAAAAGGCATCGACGGCGGCAGAGAGCAAGCGGCAATGCGTGGCGAACCGCGAAACATCGACAAAGTTTGTCGAACGCGTACGTTAACTAGCAATGGGAACGCAGGTGGTGTTCGCGTTCACGGATACCACCCAAATCGAGAAACACCGGAGCAGGTAGGAACTCGTCGAGGCGGCGGTAACAATAAGAAAATTGCGCATCGCAGAGAAGGCAAACCGAAACATCTACGAAACGCGAAGCAAAAGATCATGCTGCACCTTGGGCAGCATGATCTGGCCTGCTAGGCAGGTCAACATTTTCTCGGCCTTTCTCCACCGGCTGCCATTCTCCGAGCGACAACAATCGCTTCCGTGGAAGCCTTGACTGCGTTTTAAATGCACGGCAGGTAGAGGTCTGCTATGCAAAATCGGCACAAAGGTGAGAGAGAGAGAGAGAGAGAGAGAGAGAGAGAAAGAGCGAAAGAAACTGTAAGTAGGTAGGCAAGCAGGCAGGCGGACAAGCAGGCAGGCAGGCAAGCAGACACGTCGCCTCTGTTTAAGGCACCCGGCTTGGCAAGAACGTATCTCCTTTCTATCCCTCTCCGGTTCTTTTGCCATGGTAACAGTGAACGCTAAATCTGCGAGAGCGGTCGAAACCTTTCGCGAGTTTTCTTGTCGCGTCGGTCTTCGCGAGAACACGGGGCTACCTGCTTAAAACAAAAAAAAAAACTCCAGCTTTTGCAACGGTCCCTCTATCGATCGTCGTCCATGAGTCGGAATGTTGTGCACGGGGAAAGAAAAAGCAACGGAATACCACGAGGATGGCGATTGCGAAATTCCGATGGATCGTGCCCAGAGGGAAAGGTCATTGGTATTCTTGAAATCGTGCGTATGGTCGATCGTTCGAGGGTTAATACCGGCTAACTGGTGGGAGAAAGAGTCAAGATGGCGTAACCGGCCTCTGTTCTCCACGATCCTTCGATCCTAAATGCGGCCAGGATTTTCCTGTCCGGATTACCGAGCAACCATCGACAGAAACTGGGCCCTCGTAGACGGCCCGACACTACCGTTTCACTGGGAAACGGACAAATTCGTCGGAGCGGCCGAAATCGAAAGCCGGCTCCGCACAGTGCTCGCTATATCGATTGAAGCTGCCCATTTTCAAAATGGCGCGGGGGTACACGCTCGAAATCCCGCTCGGCCCACGATGCGGACCGTTCTTCGCGCGATATCCCATGAGAAAACGACCAACAAAAACGTTTCGTTTCGCAAATGTTCGGCAAAAGAATCGAGTCGGAGTAATCGAGTAGCACGAGGGAAAAAATGGAAGGGCGGCGCGTACCGCACACGCGAAGAACAAGGTGTGCACCCCACTGGGCGCGTTCGGCCCCGGCATAGCGAGCGAAAATCAGCGAAAGTTCGGGCACTCGGGGGGACTCTGGGTACTCACCACGGTAGTCGAGGGCGTTGCGAGTGGCAAGACGAAATTTTCTGCCGAAGAGCGTCCCTCTCGTCACTGCTCCGCACAAGAAACACACTCGATAATATTATTCCGAGAGAAAAAGGCGCGGCGACGTCGGCTGCGGGCGTTGTAGCACAATGCGTGGCGTCTAGACAGACACGAGTGCGAGAGGTGAAGCGGCTGAGGCACACGAGGATACTTGTTAAGCAGAAGCGAGAGGAAACGAAACACCGAAGTCACCCACAAGCCAGACAGGCAGCAGGCTTTTAGCGGCAGCGCGTTCCCGACTCATCCACTTGGCTCGGCAACGCACAACCGACTGGCGAGAAAAGCGGAGGGGAAGCGGCGTCCGTCTGTCCGTCCGACCGTCTTTCTGTCACCAGCGTACTGCTCGCTCGCTCGCTCGCTTTTTACCTCTTTCTTTCTCTCTTTTTCACACACACACACACAAACACACGCATTCACTCCTCCCTTTCTTTCTTTCTCTCTCCCTATCTCGCCCTCTCTTTTCTTCCTTCCAACCCTTCTCTATCGCGGCGAACGTACGCGCACATACACACCCTCGTTCACCCTTTTTACTTATGCATTTCTGCTCCGAGTCTCTCATCCGATTTATCCTCGCACCTCCTGCGTACAACACCACTTGATTAACTTCTAAGTCACAAGCAGGTATATACCCGGAGTACAACACCCGTCGTCGTCTTTCACCTTTGCCGATGTGATCGAGCAACCAGGAAATTAGCAGTGCCACCGGTGAACAACAAACGAGGAGACGCGAGAATAATCGCGATGCAAAACTCACCCCCGATGGGAGAGAAGCGCGACGACGGCCAACGGATAGGCACTGGACAATCACGAATACTCGGACTACCTACCGTGGAGGTAACGATCGATCGTTTCACGATTCCCTTCAGCTTCGATCTCTCGACGATCAGCACACGATCGACACCGGTACGGCAGTGCTTTTGTTCCCGCCGAACGGAGTTTCGGCTACGTACGCGTACCTCCTCTCTTTCTCTTTGTCCCGAGGAAGTCGAGCGTTGGTGAGGACCGAACCACCGCGCACAAACTGGTCAAAATCGTCGCTGATAAACACCGTTTAAGCTTTCCCAATTCCTCGATGATGACTTTTTCCACGCAACTCACTGCTTGTTCCCGTTCACTTTTCTGCGTGTTCGTTCGAACACTCGGTACCGCTCGCTCCGTTTTACGTACTACGTTCCGCACTGTTCGGCGGTTAGAGAAAGAATGAGCTCCGGGACAAACGGGAGGCAGGAACGTACCAACCGAGCCCGGCACCCCGGGACTTGGTTCCAATGGTGGCAGCCCTGCTTCGAGCTCGTCAAGAACATCGGGGTGTGGGGGTTCGGCGACTACAGGGCGGGGTCCTCTCACGTAGGGCTCCCTACCTCGAAAGCACGTCCAATGTACCGCTCGCTCTGATAAAACCAACTCATTTTCAGGGTCGCCTCTTTTTTCGAGGATCCGCGACGATCGAATTCGCCGATTTTCCGCTTCCGCTGGTCGACGCGGCATCGATTGATACGCGGTGTACGTAATTTGGCTGCTCCGTTAACGACCTATCGTAACGCTCACGGTAGAATCGAATAATAAATAGGGGAACGGGATCGATCCGCGATAGTTTCGAATCGAGACTTTACTCGGGCAACGAGAACAGTGACATCGTATTAGCGTATGCACATATTTTGGAGCGACTGCAGAGTCTCGAGATTATCCATCGGAGCTCCTAGTGCCCTGCAATCTACGGCGATTGCAGCACCGTGTTGTTCTCTACCTGGAAATCGTTCGGCTTTTAGACAACTACCGCGGTCGTTCGAGCGAAACAAAATACGCGTATATACCTGCCGATGACCGCTCGGCTGCAACTAGATTATTGTGAACATTACTACCGGAGCCGCCTTTCGCCTTTTGCCTTTCGTCGCGGTGACTAATGCGAAAAGCGGCAACGAGAGAACACTCGGCAGCGATAGCCCGACCCGTTCCAAGTTAGATAACAGTTCGGCATGTCTGGAATTTCGACTAAATACCGGCGACAAAATACGTCCAACTCTCCGTCCCTCTCCTCCAGAGACTTCGATGCGTCGCGTTCGCCTAGCTTTCCAATACTGACTCCGGGGCCAATCTCATTGTCTCCTCCCATATTCATTCAACGCTGCGTCGCATCGATTACGAAACGATGCGACCACCCGCACCGTCTGCTGATCTTCGAAATAACGCGCGAACATGTATCGATTTTCTTCGTGCCAGCTACGCGAAAACCGATCGCCCGCGGCCAAGAAAACTTAATACACACACACGCTCGATGTACGCAAGCTTCGACTGTCTCGATTCGCGACAATCGATGCCCGTGTATTTCGCTCACCGGAAATCAGCTATCGATAAGCATTCCGCGAGCCAGCGAACAAAGAAAAAGGACAAGCATCGTTTTCTCGGTATCGAGTTGTCGGACGCTTCCAACGGCGCTCATTGTCTTCGGTGTAGTCGGGTATTGTGTGCCGCGGGACGGCTTTGGATGCACGAAACCATAACGAGATAAAGATTTTCCGTCAAAGGGACCTACGAGACTCGACCTTGGAGATGCGACAGAATCGAAGAAAAAATCCTCCTAGGCTCCGAAGTTGGTTCGCCGACCGACATGAGTCGAGAGTTCGCAATAAAGAACGGGAACCGATAGAAATTGTTGAACGGTTCTAGCAGCCCGAAAGGTTTACTCGCTCGAAACGACAAAACTGTAACGCTACGAATTGTGTTCGTGTAACGATCCCACTTTAGCTGAAGCGTTGTTCCTGTTGCCGCGAGTTAATAGAGAGAAGCGATCGCACGATAGACAAGATAATATCATGCGGAAGGAATTCGCGCTGGAAACGGCTCCGAATGACATAACAGCGAGCAGGCGGGGAGACTGGAGTATAATAGCTTTTCACGAATTAATGGAAATCGAATTTAGCGTGCACAACGCTCCGGATGTGGTTTTCTATTAGAGCATAAACTAACGCGAACGGAGTACGCCGCGAAATATTTCAGATCCATCTTCCGCTGTTGAGAGTTCAACGGTTTCTTTTTTGTTAATGGAGTAACCGAGGGGTCACGGGTGCGTTATCGATTAGTAACGGATTGAAACTTTCTCTGAAGAGACTCGACGGTCTACCGGAAAGAACGAGCGAACAAGACGGTGCGCTAGAAAACCCGCGATACCCTTCGCGGTTGTCTAATTTATTAAATGAACTCTCTGCGTGAGTGTTCCCGTTCGATTGAAACGGAAACGAAATGAAAAAAAAATAAATAAAGGGTCGAGAAGTGCATTTCCGACCGAGATGCGAAAGGAACAATAGCCTTTGTGCCTTAATCCGGGCGACTATTGTACCCTGTAAATTAATAAAATGGGTAACGACTAAAGAGGATAAGATTTCTCGTAGCTCCTCGGCTGAACATTCTTCCTTTCTTGAACTTTTCCGGACAAGATAATGCCCTCGTTCTCGTTTCGGGGATGATTCACCCGTTGGTCAAGAAGGAAAAAACAAATTTGACATTGTACAGATATCTAATAAAGAATGTTTCAAAAACAGGGTATGCTCGAAATATGAGCGTATGAGTGGTTGCTCGATGACAGAAACAATATCCTTTCTGTCGGAAAGAGGCGACTTCCACAGCCGTGTAGGAATATAACGTAATAGACAGTGTCGGTGGTATTCGTATACGGCACGTTCATTGCCGGAAACGGAAGCTCCACCTTAGTCGTTGACTACGACAACGTTTATGTGAACGTACTCGAAGAATGTCGCGTACTGACGTACATACTTGAAAATCTGACCGTCTATCCAACAGAACCATCGATGGATAACGAATCACCCTCCTCGATTTCACTCCGGCTATTGACAATCGTCCCGTTACATTGGCAGTAATAGGATTTCTCGAAAGATAAAGATATTCGAGCAGGCTTTACCCGGGTCATTAGACGTAGACAAGAAGTCGTCGACGGCAAAAGTCGGGTCTCGAAATGGAGCAATTAAATCGAGTCGAAGCGTGCTATTCGAGGCGCCAATTAACGGAGATGTACGACGTGTATCTATGACACGGTGCCAAATAGCACAAGAACGTAAGGTACATCGAACACGTCCAGACTTTCTTAAACCAATGAATGAACGCCCACGCATTTCGATGCCGCTCGAGACGGTCAACGACCACATGGAATATCGTATATCTCGAATCGTAATTCGACGAAAATGCAATCGGGCACAAGGCCACGTGCCGTACCTCCGATTCGATGCCAGCGAGGCTACGTGTATACGTTCGTTCGTCGCCGTTATTAGATACAGAAAAGCTTTTTTAGCAGATTTGCTCGACACCGGGCAATTTGCTCGATACGCGCCAGTTTGTCGGCGTCAACGTTGGTGGGCGAACCCACGTGCATCTCCGACTTCCTTTTACCCGCGATTGTCGACGAATGAAATTACCTTCTGCGGGCCGTCGCCCTTTCCACCTATGCATTAACCAAATATTCCCCTCCAATCTTTCATTCAAATTCTGTGCGCTTAGAGCCGCGCGATGGGCGATTATCATCAATTGCGAAACGATTTCGTACACGACACAGTGACAAGAAGTTAAACGATACGGCGCGTTCTTAAACAATGATAACCGAGCAAATCGTTAGACCGTGGAACGCGATACATATCGTTGCGCGTTGCTTTCGAACTCTAGCGTACACACCGCGGGAACACACACACACACACCGGCTCGCAAACGAAACGTGTGTGCATCGTGTAACGAAGCTGTTAGAAATTCAACGAGTATTTTCTGCAGCTTCTCATCGGCCATTCCAAGTACAAATATTTACCTGCGCCACGGTAAACCGAACACGATACTATTTGTCCGGTCCATTTTATCGCATCACTTTATCGCGCCAAGCACGTCGACAGCGCAGCAGAAAAGGAATTTATACCGGCGCGGAACTGCCTATACCGTGGATCGACGAGCAAATTTTTACTTTCCATCGCAGACGCGGAGAACGGGTGACGAAAAAAATAATCCCCCCCCACGAGACGAGGTACACCGACACGGTCAGAAACGAAATCAACGACATAATTACTCATATCCCAACGATGGACGATCCAGAATCGTCCTATTGAATCGGCCCATAAATTACGAATCGCACCGAGCAAAGGACCTTCGTGACTTCAAAGCCCCAACGACCGCTAATATTATATTACCCGACGCCGGTTCCGGCGACCTTAAACGCACGGTCCACGCACTCACGAATCGTGCAGACATCGACTGCCGGGACCGGGCTGGGCTGTGACCTGCCATTTTAATACGGTTAAACCTCCACTTCCGAATAAAACTCCATCAGTCGTACGAATCCCTCGCATCCGTCGGAACTCTGGACGGACGGCGCCCGAAATTATTTTCACGTTCGTGGTATGGTAGCGCGCATATACGCAAAAATGTAGCTGAACCGGGACGGACGGACGTGCACGGTGCACACATTTCTGTTCGACGAAAACCGACGGTGCACATACGCGTGGAGATGCGTTCGTACAAATATCCGTGCGTGCTCGCGCACGACCACACATCATCCCCCTTACAGTGGCGCGCTCACTTGCCGTGAAACTTTTGTCTCGTTGGAACCGGCCATCGATATCTCCTTCCTTGCACGTGCAGCATATATCGTCGTGACAATGTGCCTACCATTTTCGCTATCGGCTGTCGTCACCAACCTCCCGACTATGCACACTTGCTTCACACCTTCGGCCCTCAACAATGCGGAATCTTATCTTCGGCTGCCTCCAGCGAAAGCAAATTTTTCCACCGACTCTCCTCGACGCGTTCGGCTCACGGATGAACATCGAACCGCAACGAGAATGAACTACTTTTCGCGCGTATCAGACCTCGGCACCTGTTACCTCTCCGCGGCGGTGCCAATTTGGCGCGAACTAACTCGATGCTCACCGTTTTGAATATCGCTCGAACAAACAATAAGAAGAACGAGGACAATCGTTTGCCCGGCCGCGAAGTGCTCGACGAATTCCTCGCGCGTACGGTCCAACTTTCTCCGGATCGAATGCGAAGTACGTGCAAGCAGCTTGCGATAGAATGCACGCGCCGCTTGTATCGATTTCCATCGAGTTCGGAAATTTCGTTTGCTTTCCGACCAATTTCGGCATTGACACTCCATTTCGCCAGGGGGCGCGACTTTAATCCACCGTTTCTGCGTTTGATACGGCGACGGTAAGAAGAACACGAAGCTTCGCTTAAAAGGCTAATGATACGCCCGTTGGCTCGATATTCCGACACCGGCGTTCGTCCAGCAGGACGGTAAATCACCGATGTCGGAGCAATTAAGTTCTAATTAAGCGTCACGAGACAACTTCTTGATCCTGATTTCATTCACTTTACACCGTGCGAACAGCCACGAGAACTGTACACGAGGAACGTGACCACGGGTTTCTATATAGGGTGCACCAGTTGACTGAGGAGCCGCAATCCACTCACGTACACTCGATCCACGAAACTCTCTATCCAAACGATTTGCGAACGAGACGAGGAAATGGTATGGCCAACCACTCGGGCGTATCGATGAACGAAAGGAGTTCGCTACAATCGTGGTATCATTAGATCCGGAAATATGCGGCGAGAAATAATCGATTTTAAATGCGTTTATGGGAACCTTAATCAAGTGTAATTGTCGTGACCCTAATTACGGCAAGCAAAGTTGGGCGAAAATCGTGACGAATTTGAAACGAACCTCAGCCAGCATTGTGCACGACAATTATAGAGGCGTGTCGCACGATGGGATATTTGGAAAAACCGGGGCACCTTTCCTTTTTGGCGCGGCGAATTTATTTCACGACACCCTTCTGAACGGTTTCGTGCGCCAAAACATCGCCGTCGAAATATTTCTCACTTAAGGGGGTATTGAACTTTGAAAAAATCGTTTCTTTTTTATTTGCGTTTTCTCGAAGTACGAAAATTCCCAAGAAGGTTTAAAAAAATTTCGTTAAAAACCCCTAAGAAAGGAAAAGTGGGAATGATAATCATTCGTCAGTATCCAGGGCTTTTCACTAACGCCAAATGTCTGGCGTCATTGATTCATAGGGCTGTTGAACGGTCGAGAGCGAGGGGCAGATGTAAACGCGTTCATTTAAATCAACGGTGTGCGGTGTTTTTTTTTCCAGCGTGGAACGTGGACGAACAAACGCGTCGAAAAAGCGCGTCCGTGGAAGGTCGTCGCGACAGATGCGAGTACGGTTTTAAATAACCGGGTGTCCATTGTTTCCGACGTGACGAGTAATAAAGAGGAAAGAATCGAGAGATTCCCGGTCGATAGGTCGATTCTGCGAATCGACGCCTCGGGTCGTCGAACCAGTGGGGACCACTTTATAAAAATCGGAGCACCACTTAAGTAATAGCATCGCGGCGCGGAGAAACGCAACGCTTCGTGTATTGGCTGTAAGTGAGACTGAATGGCTCTAAAAACTACGTTTTGTCAAGTCGTTTAATTCATTCGGCGCTATTCTTCGAACAATTAGTACGGCCGTACGAGTTAGTCGGCCGTGGCCAAATATGCAAAATGACAAAACGGCAAAACGTACCGTCACAAAGGAGACGAAAACAGGAAGATTGCAGGGTCGAAAAAGAACGTTCCATAGTTTTCTCCGCGGTGACTCGGGTCAAAGTACTGGAAGGCGCATCCCCGTAATTTCTCGTCAGGAAGAAAAATTCAATTTTCCACTGTGCTTGCTCGTTTAGAGCAGAGGAACAGAAGCTTCATATTTGCCATCGTGCTCGCTAAAAGGAATATACACTCGAGTGACTCATCGAAGACGCCTTTCGGAGCAACCCGGGGCAATAAAAATGGCGGAGATTCCGTGGGGAGGTTTACCTTATCCCACGGTATGGTGCAAAGCGCAATAAGCGACACAATCGTACGGACCTTCCTGTGACGAAAATCGTTTATCAATAGCGTGGAGGCTCCGAACGCTTTCGTTACTATTGGATAAAATTCGAGACCACCACGCCACGGTACTGCCTCGTACGTTTTATCTAATCTTGAGGTGAAAACTTAAGGCGTATACCGATTCAACTATAACGAGCGAGCCATTCCTTAACCGAACACTGCAAATATAAAACCTGGTACCAATTTTCTTGCTCTCCGAGCACCGAAACGACTTCACTTGGACTCGTCGTTTCGATACATTCTTCAAATATTTTAGACGGCCCAAGGACAAGCCGGAATAATTTCCAATGCCGCAAGTCATCTTCGAGGAAAGGGGAGACCGCCGGCGAGGGGCGATGCGATCGAAATAACGACCTGTTCCACGAAACGTGAAAATTCACCTAGACAGAAAATAGTGTAGCTCTACCCGTGGCTTCGCCACGATTGTTTCCCCATTCCCTGTATTTGCTTTTGCAGCACGAGAAGGTCCACCCCCTCTGACAAGCTGAGTCGTGGCGAGCTACGCATTTCCACCGCTTCAACCGTACGCTCCACGAGGGTTGGTGCTTTCGTATTGATTGTACGTCGGATGATTCATGGGGTTCTCTCTAACCGTAGCCACCCCCGCAATATTCTAAGCCGGCCCCGGCCAACCCCATGCCTCGAGGCTTATCCCTACGCAGAGAGACAGAGGGACACGGGGCCAGGAGTTTCCATATTTAAGGGGGGTTAGCTACAAGAAAGGCGAAGGACAGCGGATTCGGGCAGCGCTTGGTCGTAGCAATCACCGGCTGACTCATTAACGAATCGCATTATAGACACAATCGGTTTCCCTTATCGACGACAGTTCGCTGCCGGGTCCGAAGGGCTTTTTCGCGGCGCGAGAAAATTCAACGCGGCCGCGTTACGTTTATCTCTGTCGAACTTTTCTACCGTTTGTCAAATAGCGCGAGGTGTTCAGATACCAGCACAACAGGTTTTTGGGACCAATCTGAACGGGAATACACGCTCATGGTGCACGCGTGTATGCGCGTGTACGAACAACAGGGCTCTCGTGGCACATCTGTCCGCAGATTCAAGGCCGGACACTCAACTTTGTGTAGAAGAGGGACCTCTCTTCTCGACGTATGCGCCCAGTACATACGTGTATAATACGATCCTCGTATGATGTCCAAGGACAAACGCTTCCCCCGATGGCGTTATTTATAATCCTTTTATCGTACTGCAAGCCGAAGACACCTCGCGAACGAGTCATTGAGGGAAAAAACGTCGGGGGGGGGGGGGGGGGGGTGGAGTCGCAAATATCATGAGAGGTCGAGTCGAACGAAGCTGAATTGAAGTAGGTGAAAAAGCGTTAACAAATTCTCGCCAAAGGATACGATTTACGTCAAGCTGCCACCTAATTGTAAGTACGGATAACAGCCGGAAAGATTGCAATGTCGATTTTACGAGCACCCAGGCGGACGGAATAAATCGATCGATCCAAAAATTCCGGCTCTCCTGTTCCGCTCGCCTCTGGCTTCGGTATAACGTTACCGCAAAGGTGGTCAACGTGCCGGCAGCCCTGTTCACTTGCTATTTTACGTGTTTAACCGACCGAAACCGGCAGCAATACGTGCCTCGAACAGCGAGGAGAGATTGTACGTAATTCTGAGGCGCCTATCTATCCGCGAGGAAGGTATCCAAGGTGTCGAGACGAGCAAAGCCCGAAGCAAGATTGCGTTTCGAATTGTTCGTCTAGTTGGAAGACCAACGGATTCGTCGTTACCTAATCTTTCGGGGAAAAGCTCTCGGAATGAAGGGTGGCACAACGGAGAAGCGGAAGACGAGAGGAAGAGTGCGAGGGATTGCACGAAGTCGTACGAGCCGAATTGAACGCAATCAGCTTTCTAACGTTTGCCGAAACTTTGGCGGCAACTTTATTAATTAGCTTGCTACGTTCTAACGAAGTATATACGCGGCCAAGACCAAATGCTTGTGAAATTCCCATAATTAATGTTTGCATTAACGAATCACTTGCGAAAAATTCAATTCAATCGAATTAGACCGGCGCGAAATATATCGGCGCAGGACAAGGGAATCGAACCAGTTCGCCGATACCGATCTGCCAAGCTACTTGGCCAGAGCAAACGTATACCGTGCAATATAAACGCTACTATGAATATTTACCGCGAAAGAGTTGATGCTGCTCGAAGAACCGACGGTTTAGAAGTTTAACCGCTAGCGCCGACTTCCAGTCTGAGGCGAGATTTTCGATGCACAAGATAAATAAATTATTCAAGAAACGGAGCCGTTCTAACGTAAATTGCTCTATCGGTCGTACCAGGAAGCATGCGATTTCGACAATGATGCCGAAGGAGAAAGAGGACTCGCCTTCTTCCTACCTGCACACAGGATTACGCATATTTCTGGCCAAAAGGACCGTCAGGGCCAGCGAATCGGGCAACCTTGCGAGCAACCTCCAACAGGTATACACGAGCGAAACGCGCCGATGCCTGGATAACCGGTTTCCGCGATGTACGTTTGTCGAAACGCCTTAATTACCAGGACCTCTGCTCACTCTCTCTTTCTCTCTTTCCTCTTCTCGATCCTTCTAGCATCACAGAGAAGGTGTGCGATGTTGCCGAATGCCCGGGTTTCAACTGGGTCACGATAGATACAGGGAACATCTTTTAAAATCGAGTGGGCGCGGCGAAATGTATTATAGTCGATTCTGAAGGGGCATCTACTGGCTACCACCACCTTTGCCTTGTAAAAAGCTCACACCCCTCCGGTGTCACTTAAAGTTTCAGCCGAATTCTCGATCACCGATTATTCCACCGTTCGTGAACCGTGGCGACGAAAATTCTCTCCTCATTCTCGGCCCTCTGCCTGCATCTAAAATTCATTAGCAACTCGATGCGGCCCGTTTTGTCTGGCAAAAGTGCGGAGTGGGAAAGGCCGTGTCGCAAGCGTTGTGGAACCGAGCGACCTCGAGTTTCGATCGGGTCGCGTTGAACAAGTTCTCCGTCGTTACGGTGCGAAACAAAAAGACCGCGTTTATTTTGCGCATCGCTAAGCTAACAGATTCGAATGCACGCGACGTCAGTTAAAGATGGGGCACGTTGCGGCATGACCAGATGACTGGGGCAGGTCATGGAATTATACGGACATCGGTCGCACTGGCACCGCTATCGATGCAGTCTCGTCAACTGACATTATACTCGATGGATCATAGAAAAACGACTGTATCGCATTCTCGTCGCGTCTCACGGTTTACCGTTTTCTTACCGCAACTCCCGCTGTACCTGGCGATCTCGCTTGTTCCTCTCGATCTTACGTAGAAAACGTTACGACATCCCCCCCCCCCCACTCCCTATATTTTACACACTCCTGCTCCTTTTTCTTCCTTCGCTATCCGCTCTATTCAAGCACTTGTTCCGCGCGGACACCAGCAGCGATTGCTGCTCGTGCTTATGATTCACTCGAATGGTGAACAGCCCGTCGCGATAAATTCATTCGACTCACCGCCGACCAAATAGATATACAATCGCGCCCTCCGTGCCTGGTACGTGTATTTGCGAATCGACGCGTTATCGCAATTATTACACGACACCGACTCGAAGCGGAGTCCCTGAGAATTCCCCGGGCATCTGCGGGCCGAGGCTGAGAAAAATTCGGTACAGGTGTCGAAACAATTTTTCGCCTGTTTAAGTAACGGTACCGCGCGACACGCGCTCGTCTCTCGTCAATGTCGAGAATGTACCATCGTGTCGTGTACAAATCGTTGCACGGCACCGAGAGAGCTCGGAGGCGCAGAGATTCTACGATAGCCCATGTCCGTTCGAGATGTACCTTCTCCTCCGAGAACAACGTGTCTTAACGACGTAGGTCATGGAGATCAAAGGAACACCCCGTTGCCTCTCCTATCGCCATGAGGGAATTACATACATACTCTTGTGAACGACGCACGACATCCTCCCCAAGTACATCCTCGAACCGCACCACCACCCTCGTTGATCACAAAACGCTAATCGAATAGGATCGGGCGGATTCGTTTCAGGCTCGCGATAAAATTCGATGTAGGTTTATCGGCGAGATAACGATACCACGCTCCGTGGTCGCTCCGAACGGAGCGTCGTCGTTGTGCTTCGCGCGCTGGAACGATTAACGAGCAGCGCTAACACCGTAATGGCAAAAATATTGGAGAACGACGAGGTTCGTGGAAAAGTAAAACGAGCAGTCTAAGTTGTCCGGATCGGACGGCAGCGGCGAACGTCGCGTTGGGTAAACTGCGACATGCTCGACTCGCAAACTGCTGCGGCTGCAGTTGCGAAACATAGTGGCGTAAAATACGAGAATAACGTGGGGGGGAAAAAAAAAATGAAAAGCGCTCGCCAGCAAGAGTTTTAAACGCTGCGTGTTTACGAGCATGGAGGATACACATTAGGCGTGTCCCCCATGAACCCCGTAGTCAACCGAGCAGAGCGAAACCGGAACCTGAATATATCAACTCGGGCCCATTTGGCTTTCCATCTCGCTTTAGAAGCTAGTCGAAACGTAGCCACCATGAAATGGAAATCCGCCCGCGGGCCTCGAAGGAGTGCCGACCGATTTTTATCGAAGCCTTCTTATCTGTACAGCCTTTCCTATATCTCCGGATAAGGTCGAATTTCTTCCCCAAGAGCTTTGCGATACCCCGATCTTTCCTCCCCCGAATCCCGGCTCGGTTAATTGGCTTGGAACGAAGAGTAGGCGATGCTCGCGAATATTTTCGCGACTGTCGCGCCGGCGATAAAAGAAGACCGCGGGGGTTAAATAAAACTCGATTTCCGTTTCTTTCTATCTCCCGTGCGATACCCGTTCGTCTTCGCGTTGCCCTTGGTAGTCACACGGTACCGCGTGCACAGCCTTAACCTTAACCTCGAACACCGACTGCACACCATACCGCGCGCGAGTACTATTTTAAGGTCTCGTTCCAACCCGACTCCGAGAAACGGTGAAACACGTTGAATCGGTGTCCCTAAATACACGCATCTGCGAACCGGATCAAGGTACCGCTCTGCGTAACGTTTCATGAAAAATTTGTCAAGCTTGACGCGCGCTTTGCAGTCGGCCTACTTTCCTCCTCATCTCCGAAACACGTTTCGGAGTAAGCACGATTTTTGTTTGTTCGCTTCGCGATAACCGTATCCTCTGCTTCGCTCGGTCAAGAAATAACGAGACGTGTCACCCTGTGCATGTATAAACGTATGAGAGACAGAAAAAAAAAAATTGACAGGACACGCGTCCGACGTAGAACAATTCCGAAGGGTTGAAAGAAGAGACTGAAAGTAACCGCGAGTTCCATCGATCCCACGTATCGACGGAGTACACCCCCCGGTGGTGCTTCAATCCGTCAACGAGTCACCCTCTCGCGAACGAACGAAACTCTGACCTTCACCTTGAGCACACCCCTCATGCACAGAAACTATTTTAGGGCGGCGTTCAACCCCGAACGAGCGAAACGAGCATGAGCAACGCGGCCACGGTCTAATCTTAACACGTTTGACGAGGCAAGTTGATCGAGTTAAGGCGATCACAAAGAGACACGAAGACATCGCGATACAAGCGTGCCATTGTACTCGCGCTTAACCAGTCGGTCATTTATTCATTCGCAGGATCGTCGGGAAAAAAGTAACGACGTCCCACAGACGCGCGGGAATAAAGCGGCTGCATTAGCGTGGGTGTTTCGAGTGACTCACAGTCGATTAACGTGGCAGTTTATTAATACGTAAGCGCGACACGATACAATTGAGTCCATAGGTGCAACAGTTTTTGCGGACCTGAGCTAGGTGCATTCCGTACCTAAAGAGCTAGACGCGTCTCTGAAGTTTAATTCTGCTTCGTCCGTTGTCCTATCATGTTGGGAAGGTAACGAAGGTTCAACGGGGATCAGCACTGTGAACGTCTACCGTATTCAATCGTACTTGTTTGTACAGCTGCGAATAGTATGTACGAATATCGATCGTTTAACGAACGAAGAGTGCCTCCTCGACGTAT
The DNA here is from genome assembly GCA_963667235.1 of Nomada lathburiana. Taxonomy (NCBI): domain Eukaryota; kingdom Metazoa; phylum Arthropoda; class Insecta; order Hymenoptera; family Apidae; genus Nomada; species Nomada lathburiana. The sequence goes on along the minus strand of OY763905.1, from coordinate 11,590,981 downwards.
ATGGCAAGCGGTAGTTCCGAAAATAACGTTCATTTTTCTTGTTGCGACTTATTGTTCAATGGTGTCGTGATCGGCGTACGAATAACGATATTTATAAAAAAAATCGCGTGCTATGGAAGAGGAGGGAAGATGGGCGTAGCGGAGGACGAGATCGCGGATGGGAAAGAAAGTGGAATGGAGGCGAAATCGACGAGGCAAGTAATTAAACGAGAAGGTACACGAAATGATTTATAACCGGCCCGAGGATGCGTTAGTCACGGAATAAGCCGCGTGTCGAGGGCGGGAGCGATGCCGATATCTAGCAAGATTCGAAATTTACGGGACTATGGTACTTTCCATCAATGCTCGTGTCAGTTCTTTGATCGTCAAGATAGCCACTGGCAGTGAGGGATCAATCCGGCGATTTGTTCCGCCCACTTTTTCACCCGATCGATGTATTCGAATCGTAGTCTTTGTAGAGGCAAAGACTAGTGTATACGGAAAATTCGTGTAACGTACTTCTGTACAACCGTGGAAGGTACATTCCAGCGGTACAATGCTTAGCCCCTCCGAAAGGATTATTGGAAATTCGAAGCTGTAACTACATTTTCCTTCGTAATAGTATTGCATCCGACTCGTGAGAGACCATGCGCAATTGCAAGGCTACCGAAAACCTTCGATCGACATCGTTGAAATACGACACTGCGCGCTACGAGCGTTGCAATAAAAATCATCGTATTATCGTTAACTCATAGAACGCTGCAAAAGTAGTGTCCATATACACGATACGCGAGGCATAACGAACGACAGCGTAAGACGATCGCGTTAGCTACAGCAATTGACGTAATTGAATTGCAAGTAATTAGAGGCAAAGGCTACTCGTTATTGTGCCGCGGTCGGTTCATATTGTCCGCCCAAAAATTAAAGGGATCAATTGCACGATTCAGAGGATGTACCCTTTGTTCCCGGCTAGTTGGTCACCGAGCGAAAAATGGTTCATCTCTGCGTCACTTCTGATGGGTAAGTCACCGCCTAGTTATTTCTGGCTGCGTAAATATTTTTACCAACCCATCGTTCTTTTCCTACAGTTTTCAGCCAGATGATACACATCCACGGTCCCTGCTCCGAAACTTTGAGTTCAACACTCCCACCGTATCTCCTCTCTGTTACTTTCGTAATCGCTCTCGGTAAACGGATAATCGTTGAACAACAAATCGTCCTGACGAATAATTGCCAGATACTGATTTATTTTGAAGCGGTAGTGTGTTTTTCAATTGAGAAGTCTACGAAACGCTACAAAAGTCGAACCCCGACACCTTGCCAACCTTTTTTCTAACGCGTAACGCACACCGATTTGACCACTTTTTTTTCTCTCCCCACGCCTTCGTGTCGTTCCGTAGTACACGCTGAAATGAGCAGACGATTCGAGGGAAGAAAGAAAATGTTCTTCGTAACCATATTACCACGGATTTTCCTGTCGGTTCATGGCTCGTCAACGGGGACGTGGCTTAATCCATTATGTAGCTACTCTGTTGGCTCTTGAAGACGGCTTTTCAAGCGTCGCACACACAAAGACGTGCTCGCACACCCACTCCCGACCTCTTGCTCGCCTCTCGTTCAGGCAAACAGCAATATTACACGGCCAACAACGATAGCGGCCACCGACACGAACAGGCTGCCAAGTAACTTCGTTCCGCGTTTCGTCAGGATATTTCGCGTGCTACGGTTCACGAAGTCATAATGGCAGCCGAATAGAGGAGGCGTGCAAAGAAACGATACTTGCACCGGCGCTCTACCCGATAGCACGCAGGAACAACAGAATCCTTTCTCTGTAACTCTGGCCAGAAGTGAAGTCGAACTGGAAGGAGATACCCTTTGAATGGCGTCGGAACTTCGGAACATGTCTCTATCGTGTCACAGTCGATTTGCCCAATACGTTACAAAATTTCGCCGAAATTCGCTAAGGGATTGCCACCGTTGTGCTCGTATCCGACAGCAGAACCATCGTTAATCATCGAGAGCTTCGAAAGATACGCGGTAAAGTAAACTGTAACCTGTTGCCAGCCTGTCTCGTCGAGGCTGAGAACTCCGAAAAGATTTATATGCTCGCCCAAAGCAAATATATACGAACGTCGAAATGTTTCGACCGCGTGTCCGGGATTATGTAACAAACGTGACCATCCTCTTCAAGAATACGACGGCCAGGCGTTTACGCTTCGAGCTCCGTACTCCGATTACCTGTGCCGGCGATTCGCAATCACGAGGCACGGGTAACCTCTACGTAACACGTGTATATATGTGCGATACATGTAACAGCGTAATTGTACGTGACTCGAACGACTTCCTCCGAGATGAAAGCATCGGAAGAAAGTCTCGCTTTTATCAATCTTGAGAGGGAGAAAAAGCGTAGCGAGAACTGGAGAGGCAATACAGAAGCTACGAGCATTTGTATGATCAGCACCGAAGTATAGGAGGTGGAGGAAGGGCGAGGCTAAGCCAAACTAAGAATGCGGGGGAGAGAGCGGCGTCGAGAGTAGGGCACGGATGGTGAACAGCTGCCAGGTCCTATGGTGGCCGTTTTGTGTGAACGTGCCCCCATAACCCCCATATTCCCCCCCTTTTCCCGTTCCCTCTCGTGCTCGCTTGTTCGCTTTGCTCTTGCGGCCACTGTAAGCCCTCGTGTATACAGTGGTCCATCTATCCCTTGGGCTCCCTGCTTTGCAAAGAATAAAGGCGCGCTCGCGACTCACGTGCAAGCGTGTGCACGGTACTAATCTATGTGTCCGATCGAGCCGAAAATCTACCTGAAGAATGCTTCATCTGAACGAAGAATCGAACGGCCCACCGAACGTCACGGTGAGGCGTCGTTGACGATCAAAGAATCGGTCATTGTCACGGCTGTCGCGATCGAAAAAGAAAAAGGTTCTACCGAGCAGCTACGCCTGTTTCATAATATTGTACAGGCGGCAACGGACCACCGAATGAAGCGTGAACACGAACACGATGTACTCGTTGATAATCTGTGTCGAAAGAATTCGTCGGAGCAGCCGGTGGCTCTCGATGGAGAAGATTATTAGGTGCGCCATGTAATTAACGCAATCTGGTCTACGATACGCGTGTAACGCAAGATGGAACGTAACGAATGACGGCCGATCGCGTTGCGTGCTACGACAGACATGGGCTTCCAGCGTGGTAAATCAAAGCGCTTCTGTTCGATCCCCTTTTCCATTAAGCCTGTGAAACGAGCCGCGAACGGGGTATGTATTATCCGGAAGCGCTCGAAGAGAATCGATCGATTCCCAAGGTGCAACTGGTATGTACCAACTTTATGGAGACAGTTCTAGGCTTCCGGGGCTTGCAACTCGTTAACGAAAACTTATGCAAGACATCGCGCGGTTGTTAAGTAAAATTCCGTTGCTCGTGCTCGAGATAAAAACGCCGATGCCGGTGATGCAATCAATTATAACGCTATATCTCCGGCGGCATGGCAAGGCAGAATGTCGACGAACACGATGGGGGCACGCAAGAGGAAACATCGGAGCGCGTCGTTTTGTTCGGCAACGGTAACACATTGTTGTAACACGAGAAGATATTGTCCACTTGACAACGGAGCCACGGCATGGAAGAGAATCACACCGAGTGCACGTGATGCCCGACCGCCGCCGCACCGACCTGAGCTTTCTGGTTCTCCCTTTAGAAAGCACCCCCACAAGTCGTTCAATAAACTGTCGATACGCGCGAGACAAATTTGGGTACAATTTTACGGCGCTGCTCGGTCGAAATGTCGTTCAAGCCTGTCGTGCAACGAAAAGCAAAAATGGAGCGCGAAATACGGTTGAAAAGTATAATGGCGAACTTCTTTTTTTCTTTCGTTTAATGAAATGCCAACGCGATTCGAAATTGTTCGCCAGATATGCAGCTGGAGGAGGAAAGGGGGAAGAAGAAACAAAGGAAGCGAAAGAGGAGAACGAAACGAAGATGGAGAAGAAGCCGAGGAGCTTGAAGGGACAGAGAAAGAGTTTAGAAGAGTGGCGAAGGAACAGTAATATTAACAGTAACTGTAACAGTAACAGTAACAGTAACAGTAACAGTAAGAGTAAAAGTAAGAGGTGGACGTTTCGAGCGAGCAAAGGGAGGTTCCAGAAAAGACGGTCCCCGGTCCACGAAGTTCCTTGTACCCGACGTTTAATTTCAGGCAGTCCAAGGAGCTCGTAACATGTCTGGCATGTTTAACATCGAGAAGAGGGCCTTGGGAAGAGCATGCTCGCGATGAACCCAGAACCAGTTCTCGCGCCTTAAACGGGCGGTTCTCACGCATTTATAGCCCTTCATCGCGCTTTCCAATCGACCTAATTGTTGGGATCGAACGTCTCGTGAGAACCACTGTCCCGTACGCTGTTTTACAGAAACGTTGAATATGTACCTGCTGTTACACGTAGCCGTTCCGAAATCGAATTGTCGCGTCGTAACGTCGATTGGAAACGATTTCGCACGGAACATGGTAGCGCGATACGAGAACGGCATGTTGCTTAAGAATAAAGAAACTACGTGCCCGTTGCATTGTAGTAACCGCGGTAACTATTAGCAACGATACCGTGAAACAAAAGAAATCAGAATTGAATAGTGTTTATCGCGTAACAATGGCCGAGAATTACTGTTCGAGATACAATCATCCCGTGACCAATAATAGAACCGTATAGCCCCGGTGGTATAAAGGAACGTGATTTACTTAACTTGAATATGCTAACGAGTTATCGGGGAGAGATGTTTGACACGCATCAGATACTACTTAATTGCACGGCTCAAGCAAGCAGTGTTAACGTTTAACAAATTTACCATCCATGCGCGGGCAACAAATACCGCTTATAATACGGGGCCTCGGTTTCCTTTTTTTTTCATTTATCCTTGCATCTCCTCATCAGCTGTGAACGTTTCGAAACCCGTACCGGGAACCGAGGTTTATGCTAGCGGAACAAAGAAAGTCAATGCCGTGACGTATCCACGGACTTTTTTACAGTTTACTCTAAATCCCGTTACACGAGGTTTCGCCTCGGTACCTTTGAATAAATAAAAAGAAGAAAAAAAAGAGAGAAAAAAGGAACAACAGAGCGTGTCGGAGGAGTTCGATAATCAACGTTTGATACGCCGATTCCGAGAGAGGTGGAATGCCGCGCGCAAGAACCGCAAGAGTTCTCGGTAAAGCCATAATCTTTGGACAAATTCTGGTTCGTGGTAAAGTAACGAGAAAATAGCGACGATCGTTGCTCGACCGCTCCGAAATACCGAAGTTTAATTTCATCCTCTCTACACGGAGGCTCTCGAACGGGATTATTTTCGGGCAATTTAGGGGAACACAGTACTAATTATCAAGCACAAAGGGATATGCTAGACGACATAATTAATATTGCAATTCTTTCTTCAAGTTTCAGCATAATGCTTCGAACATCCACGAGGACAAGAAGAGAGAAAGGTACACACGAGGTGTATAGAGGATATACCACTCGAATAGGAACCGGAACTCGGAATCCGTGCTTGGAATTGACTAGACGATTGCACATGTACAGTCGTGCATATGAATCAGATGGAATCAGAGAACCATAGGGAATCGAAGGGGCGCGAAGCGCCGAGAGAGGTTATCGGCTCCGTCATTGATTTCTTCGTTGTACGAAAATAAATCTCCGTATCAGTGGAGACACAGAGGCAGACAGCAGACACAACGATGAACGGGGGCATTTGCTTTCGAACCGCAAAGGGGAATTAAAAATCGTCCAACAGGGGCATCACCCTGGAGATGATGATCGTCCTGCGAATGGACACAATTCACAATGGCCGAAAGGAAAAAATTAATAATAGATTTTTCCGTCTAGCATCGCAAGAGCGGCGCAACGCGAGTTTCTAATTTGCCGTACCGATGTCTACAAATTGGTACTTAAAAGGATTTGTCGAAGGAATACGGGACATAGTAAGAATGTCGGAACGTTGGAAGCGACGAAGATCTAATGAAAATATAATGTAATCTTCTAAAAAGGAGCAAGAAGGGGGAAGCAGAAATGATTTCACCGCTGGATTGCTTGTTGGTCAAAGAATGCTTATTCTTTTTGTACAAGAACGGCAGAGACCCGTAACTCTTTTTGACCCAGCTAACCTTGAATCCAGCAACTTCACGTCGCATATTGTATTAAGAATGCGAAATAAAAGTACAAACTCGAACCCCAATAAGAAATATGTCGGATCCTATTTGACGACGTTGCATCATGCTGCTTGGATTCTTTTATTTCGATGCGATTGTTTCGCGACGAATTTTCGAGAGAAATGCGTCGCATTTCGGAAGGTGGCCACAGAGAGCACCGAACGACTCGGAGAAAACCGACGCGATGCGCAAATTATAACGCAAAAGTCTGTTTCAGTTTAACATCCATCTTGGAAAGTCAATATCGACCCGATATCGGTTTGTATCTGTATTGTGGGTTTCCAATTACGAGGCTGTCTTAAAAAATTTGGTAATGCTAGATGACGCATAATTCGTGCAGAAACAGGCGGAAACTTGACGCCGCCTGTCAAAGGGAATAAAAAAATGTCCATACCGCGACGCACTGCACCGAGGAATCGCCTCGGGCACAGAATGCCGAAAATTCGCGGAGATATTAAGTTTTAAAAGCCGAAGGAAAAGATCCTTATGCGTTCGCCGAAAGATCGTTACAATCCACGTGCTACGAAATACGTTTTCACAGAACCGGCGTCACCCGGCGACACGCCGCCGATATCAAGTACTCGATTCAACGATGAAGTAACGAATATTAACAGTTCAAACTTAACTCAGCGGTGAATATAAAGCAATAAATGAAGTAAAAGTGTATGCACTCACCGATAACAGCGAAATATCCTGGAGAAATCTGTCGGAATACGGATCCGAAGCACTTGCAACAACACTTCACTCGAGTACGCCGATCACTGCGCTTGTGCGGTCAGATTCACCATTGTCGAGCGAAATACTGCTGCCATCTTACTTCTGGTGATATCAACGAAGTTACCCACAAATCCGTTCGCAGAGGCGGCGGTCGAATTACTGTTTTATAATTCTGATTTTCATGAAACCAAAAAAATCAATTTATTGTTAATTAATGACACAGAAAGAAAATGCAAAATAAATGTATAATTATAAAATATGTCAAACGATGCGCAATCTGGTCGGTTTGCAATTAAAATATGGGTTCATTCATAACCTTACGTTAACGACTTACGCGTTACGATGCGAGATGCTGGAATTTTTTTATTAACAATCATTGCCTCGATTCAAGCCATTTTTAGAACTGTTTTTACTTGTAAACTTATCAAATAAAATATCAAAACATACCGTAAGTTACGTGTGGAAAGAAATTAAACGCCATGACAAATATTTGGTTGTCATAGAGAACAAAGTAGAATCGGATCGATCCAACCAATTAATCGAATAAGTGGACACATATTATATGCATATGTACATATATAATATGTGTATGCTTATTAATATGTACATATACGAAAGCAAATCAGTGAATTATTTAACCGTTTATTACTTCAATGGCAATTACACCATGAAAACTACATCCATATTCTTTTTCCCATGTCCAAAATAAAGAAATCCGTGATGGGGCGTACTTATTTTATGAAAAAACGTCATACCAGGCCAAAATAGATTATGCAAAATTACTAAACGCTTACCAAGTAGAAGTTGTAGATTCCAACATCCTAAAAAACGATCGAATGTTATAGGAAAAGAGGAAACATTCTTTTCGACAGCGTTGTTATAATCCTTCTTCCTTTTCTACTTATTACTATTGTATACCTTGTGGCACATTTACATCGATGGTGTCTAAAAAGTCTATCGCGTAATTATAATCCGGCCTCGTAAGTAGATTAGTATTCCATTTTTGTTGCGGCGGTCGTGCGTGTAAATAAGACTTTAAATACGAAGCCTCCGCGCTATTAAGTCCTTCGAAACTCAAGTTTTCGATAATATCCCCGTTAGGACATTTGAACCACGCACCACGAGGTATTATGACAGCATCTTCTCTAATTAATTCTATCGTAGCTGCAAGCCTATCTTCCTCTTTCAATTCTTTTGGTATAGAACCCTAGCATACGCAAAGTATACTTGTTTCATAAATGCCTTTAAATAATAGAGGGAAAAAAGCAATCTTTAAGATAATTTTCAACTTACATCATAGTACTTTTTTGGATCTTCGTTTGGCGGGAAAGGAGGATTTACATTATAGACGTTGGTAACTATAGAAGGATCGCCTTCGAATTTGTTAATAGCAAGAGGTGTTAAAAATCGTGCACATTTATTTGCTTTCGGTAACAAGAGCCAATTCAATCCGTCCATACTAAAAAATTCGATCGTTTCGTATACGCATCGATACATTTTAATTATCTTGATGGTCTTACCTGTAATAATACACGTGATCGTACATGCAGTCTTTCCCAAACCCGTATGCAATATGGTAATCGTTTCGAACCCCATAGATTTTCCCCCAGTAATAACATCTTTGAAAGTGATTTTCCTGTTGCAATATTATAAGGGAATTTTGCAACAGCTGCGAATTTTCAGTTCCTACGCAAATACCGGCGTATCCAAGAGTGTCTACGGTTTCTAAAAGTTTCAGGCATTCCATCTTCCTTTTTATATGTTTTATCGCGATTATAAATGGTTTTAAAACAATCGAAAATTAGACATGACATCAGTTGAAAATGCACATTTCAGAAAATGTAACTACATTAAATTTATGCCGCAAATGGTACCACAATACTCCAGCAGATGGATGCCGCAATTGTATAGATAGGATTATAATTGTCAGGTTGACGTTCGAATGGCGTTTATTTGAATTCACGTAAAATAAAAATGTCATCGTCCGATGAAGAAAGTGATCAATTAACGGACTTAGAAGCGATTCGTGATCAAATGTTAAATCAACCACGTGGTGAACGCATGCAAGTTAGCGCTTGGGAGGATGACGATGACGGAGTAGAGATAGACCGGAATGCAAAAGGTTAGACTGATATTTAATGGGATATATTTTTCTCCGATTTTTTATAGCACTTTAATTTCTTTTGTAGAACCCGATGCGAAAGCAATTCTAAATGCAGCAGAGGATGGTCAGTTGGAGGAAGTAAAGAAATTGTTAGCTACAAATCCTCGTCTCTTAGACTGCGAAGACAAGGATGGTTATACTCCGTTGCATAGAGCATGTTATGGAAATCATGTGAAGATTGTAGAAGTATAGACATATTCCTTTTCCGTGTCACTTATCTTTCAACGATTCTACAGTGATGAATGAATGTCATTGTTGTTTCATTTCATTTATAGTATTTAGTTCAAGCAGGCGCAAAGATTGATGCTAAAACAATGGACGAATGGCAGCCTCTACACTGTGCCTGCTGTTGGAACAATGTTGATTGTGCAGCTGTTCTAATTGCAAATGGGGCCGACATAAATGCTAAAAGCAAAGGAGACCAAACACCTTTACATTTAGTATCTGCAAGCTCTCATAATTCTCCTGCGCTGCAATTACTATTAATGCATCCAGATTTGAATCCAAGATTGGTAAATTCAAGCGGAGATACCGCAGAACAGATTGCAAGGAGAACAGGGAAGTACTATCCAATGTTTGAAATCATTGAAGACTGCTTTAATGTTATTTGAGGTAAGTCAGGATTCTGTTTAATTCTTTCATATTTTTTTATTGGATATGCTTATGTACACATGTTGCAACATTATGAACATAGAATATTTACGAATCTATATGTTGATTGTAAGCGTATCATTGTACTATTGTTACAATTATAAATATATTAATAATAGAACCTGTACTTGTTATATAGGTACATTATATGTCTTAATACAATAGAGTATAAAAATATAGGCATTAATATATTACTAGATGCAGAAGGGGAAGTATTGTAATAAAGATTTCAATGAAATAATACTTCGGTGCATTGCTTTGTTGTCTAACAGCTATGAGCATAGTAAAATCTATGAAGAGTATTAAAAAAAGTATGCTTGATATGATTTTAGTTGTATAAAACAGTTGAAAATCTGATATTAGAGTCAGAATAGTATAAAACGTATTTTTTTTTATCCTATAAAATACTTCCTGATAAAATGGAAATAGTACCCAAAATAGCTTGTCCATGCACTCTGAAAGCTCCTTAATTTTGTTTATTTACATGTTAAAGTGATGTTAAATTAATGAATTTGGGTGTACCGTTGCTCAAACGTTTTGACCCTTCCCATATAAGAACGGTAAAATCTTCAGTCACAGCATATAAATGATGTTGGTCTAAAGACCAAGCTAGTGCAATTACTGCTCCACACCCTTTCACACCGTTTATTATTTCCCTCACTAATCTCAAGTCCCAACTGCTCCATAGTCTTATCACTGCATTATCTAATCCTGTTCCAATAACATTAACTGAAACTCCTTCAGGTGCATTGCTATAGCAAAGAGCTGTAATCCGCCTTCTGGATGAGACAGACCCGACTGCTCTTGCATTTATAGTAAATACTTTTAGTTCGGATTGACTGGAAGACGGATTTTCATTTGTCTTAGGAATGTCGTATGTCACCGCTATATCGCCCAGAGTTTCACTTATCGTTAATAAGCGGATAGGATAATTTTGATCACAAGATATTGACCTTATATATGTTAAGCTGCAACAAAAGAACAATAATTTTTTTCTAATCTATAAATTCACATTCGCATACTTTTAAGGGCTGGCTTACCTATTTAAATCCCAAATAGCGACAACACCACTTGCGTCACCTGTAACGGCTACGCTAAATGCTCGTGAAAGAGATATTGTTGTCACCCTACACCTGTGAGCTAACAGCACAGGTGCTGGTGTCGAACTAAAAACAATTTTACTTGCTACAACTGTATATGTGTGCACTGTTATTCTACCAGAGAAGTGGCCAGCCCATAGTTGGCCACAGTCTGGGGCTGATCCTAGTATAGTAATCTGAAAAAAGAAGAAACAAATGTATATGAAATATTACACGTTCGATCGCTTGAAAAAGTATCTCAAAATAGTAATCATGTTCTCACTGGGTCGATGCCCGAAGATTTCAGTAATGGCTTAGGAGGTTGTTCTTTTTTAGATTTCAGTCTTACAATTCCATCCGTACCATTCCATGATACTAGAGCAGCTCCCAATACGGATGTATTGCTGAGCATACTAGTGCCTAAACAGATTTCGTGACATACAGTTCCATGAATATAGTATTCGAAATGTGTAATACTTAACGTTAGGAGGGTGGTATTTGTGTTTTCAACTTTGAAGAAACTGATTTTTTTCTGCCCTTTCTTTCGGTTTGAGAAAATATATAAAGTAGTTAAAATATTAGCAACCATATGTGCAAAAGGCTAGTACAAAGCAATGTTCTGATTTTTAAAAAATTCGCCAAAAATGACGTTAAAAACACAAATACCCCCTTAATAGTATGTACCCTTTTCCTTTGTATAACTGAGTAGTAAAGTATTATAACTGGGTATTCCAAAAACATCGCCGATCATTAAAGGAACTAAGGATGATAGTGGTGCTCTGTGTTTATGTTTCCAACATAACATTGGCTCATTCCCTGGAGCACCAACATAATTCCCCCATTTTATACCTGCAGTTGAATAAAGAACAATTATCGCCATGTGACAGATTCGAAAGGAAATGTTATAATTACAGTCACCTACCATCTATACCTTCGATAACTTGTGGCACTGAACTGGTCATCACCGTACTTCCAAGTGTTTGAATCGGTAATGGATGTGCAGCTCTAAATAACTGGGCCGGTGTTTGGCCATAAGTTCGTACCATGGTTTCCCAAGCTTGACGCTCTAAAGGATCGGCTATTTGCTCAACATTAAAGCCATAGTAGGTCTACAAATGAAAATTCAGATGAATACGTATAATCATTTTTAAATATCATCGCATAAATGTTGAATCTAACATACCGCGGGGTGAAAAACGTTTATGGCATCTACGGCTGGTCTACCAGTTTGTCTAAATCCGAAAACCAGATCGACCCAATAGGGTAGAACCTCCCTAACAAGGTCCGCTTCTAATGCTGCTCTGTGAGCAAGAATAAAAAGTCGGGCGTCACCACTGCACCATTTGGGTAACTCGACATCTCCTACCCGATTACCATTTTGACGAACACCAAAATTAAATCCTTAAAAAAGAGAGCCATTATCAAGAGATAAATATTAATTCAAGTATGATGTATTATACATGTGGATACGTATTATATATTACCTTCGGAATTCAATAAAAATTCGGGTAAATAAAAAAATTCAGGTATTAATTCCTTCACGTCTGTAGTTGAATCGCAACTAGTTAATCTCCACGTAGTAGCCAGTGCATGAAATGTCCGATCGGGGATATCAAAATTGTCGTCTTTAAAAGTGCGGACAAATTAAATTAAACTAAAGTCTTATGAAGAGAGATGACGCAGGTATTGCACGAATTTTTTAATGATTGTTTGCTTCGTTAATTTCTACGTTTTGAATATGATGACTAAGTACAATCTAATTAAACGTAAGGGACGAACAAACAAACAGGCAATATAAGTAACGAGAAAAAAAAATGCATAGAATGCATAGAACGTGCAAAAGGTTCATTAAAAAATAGAGTGCAACTTTGGGTGTGCTCTTCGTCAGTACTAATAATGTACATATGTATATTTAAAAACAGAATATTTCATTTACCTTGATAACACAGAAACATGCTAGTGAATGGCGGTAGACGGACCAAAAAGTGAAGTACTGTGCCCGAATTACTGTAATGCGATCCATAATGGAATGGCTCTTGATTTAATGCAATTAAGTTTAATCCTTCCGATAGGGCTTGTTTAAGATACTATAAAAGATAATAAATATTTCTATAGGCAATATGCATATACAATAACAAATATTCCGCTTGTAAATCCACGACAGATCACTTACATTATAATTATTTATATAGTGTTGTTCGTTCTTCTTATCCTGCACAGCCATAGGACGTTTGAAGTTTCTAGATAGCATTTAATTTTTATTATTATTATACTTCAACTGTACCTTTATTCATTTTCCTTACACTTACCGATAAATTATTAGATTATTTAAATTAATTTTTTCGCTTGTATAATCCGCTAACACGAACGGAAATACAGGATACTGCATTAAATCATTGTACGAGCGACCGGCCAATTTATTTAGACAAGTGATGTATTCCCAATTTGTCAAAGCCCCGCTTCGCCACAGCGAGACAGCTTCGCTTAAATCATCGCCTGGCACTCGTCTTGGTAAATTACAAGCAGACAACTCTTTTACAAATTCATCCCTTTCCTACAAAATAAGCATACTAATTTGGTACCCATTGGGATCTAATCATCAATTTTTTGTTCTGTTTTTCTCGTGACTGGTGCATACCTTCGAAGAATTAAATGCCAATAAATAAGTTCTTCCCGTAATGAGAAATATTTCGATAGCTCTCTCTTGCAATTGATATCTTCTTCTGTGCAATTCTCGAATGTCTTCTAGCCGCCACGCTGTTCCACCTGCCATGGCTAAATCCAAACCACCCAAGGCTATCTGGAATTTTTGTGGGATTAATTAAATAAATAATTGTGTATTCACGTATTGATTGAAACTTAAAGAAAATGGAAATAATATCGTACGTCCGTGTGTAACGGTACATCAGGATTATCAGGAATAAAGTATAGACAAGTTTCACCGATAAGAACTTCGCCAGACAGTTCGGCTCTAGGTGTAACCACTTTGGCCTGGGACATTTTACGTATTCTTTCGCTAGTATGTAGTCGTTCGATTAACGCTGTAGCATTTGCATCTTGCCGGTCAGTTTTAAATAAGTAAGACAAAGGTGCGTCAACTCTCACTGCGTCTGTGTATCAGAAATTGAAATGAACATGATTAAGTGGAATGAAAATTAAGTGAATGTAGATCTTTAAAGAGTTCCCAATCGTACCTAATTTATCTTGATGTTCCGCCATGAAAAATCTTTTATCGATATTTAGATGACATCGTTGCAACCGTATTCGAACTCTAGCAGGGCCTTCCGTAGGATCCAGTTCCCAGCTTCTTGGATAACTCCGTGGGAAATGCCAGGGAGCTCTTTCGTGTGTTAAACGTCTCGCTAAATCTCTCCATTTGGCAATTGCTTGAGCCTCCAGTGCCCTTGAGTGTTTCAGTCTTTCCATTAATACTTTACGTTCCCGATTCTGTTCTTCGACAACAGTACGTGTTATGGTCATTGCACTTTCTGTCAATTGTTTTGCGAGCACATCGAATCTGCTGGAAATTCTAATAAAAAAGCATATTGCACGGTAAATGAATAGATAAGCATAGAAAAAGTAAGGACTAATTTTATTCTATGTACCTTTGAATTGCGGGAAGATTGCTATCGATCCATATATCTCGATCCCTCATCAATTCCCGTCTCAATAAAGCCAACTCTTCTGTCCATACACCAGGACTGGCTTGCTCTATTCCCTTTGCCAAATTCCATATATAGAGGGCTTCCTTTAATTCGGCACATAATCGAGCATCGGCGCTTGGCATCTCGTCTCGCCTTTGCAGGAGATCCCAAAAGAACACAATGAACTTTTGCTCTAACTGGTACAGAAGGAATACAAAATTATACACAAGAAAATGAAACGTAAACGAATGTTCACTAAAAGAGAAACTTACTTGCGGATGAACTTTTAAAAGAGATGATAAGATTTCACGAGTTTTCGGTTCTTCCATTAGTGATCTGACAGCAAAAATCCTTGTATTGTTACTCTGGTGCGGGCCAAGTAACCATACCATTATTTTAGCTGTGTATTTTCGTATGGCTTGCTTAGAATACAATCCACTAGTCCATTGATATTTCTTTTCAAATGAATTATAAGGATCGTGTAGAAGGATGGAGAATAATCTTCTAGCCAATTGTAATTCGTTTACAGAGGGTGATTCGTCCCCAGATGTTATAAATTCAACAGCTCGCGCCAAAATAATGCGGAATCGATCTAAAAATGCTCCTCTATATCGCGCGCGCAAGGGCGCAATAAAGGGTGCATGTAAACTGGTGTAACTGGATGAACGGGATCCATGATCGCTCTGATCACTGGATGTTGTGAAAACTGAAATATAACATTCTAGAGAAATTTGTGCCTTTTTTTTAAATGCACGTTGTACTCGCTACAGTTCTTACCTGATGTCATGTGCGATGTTGACGCTAAGTAGGACGCAGTACTTCGTAGACGAAAGCCGGACTGATTCGAGAGCCTTGCTGTGAACACATCGAGTTCTCCGTCAAAAAGTGCCACTTGGGCATCTCTTATGACTGTCACGCAACTCCTGTTCTTAGTGCAATTAGATCTTTCTCTCAATTCCATGTGGTCTAATATCAAATGTAAGTCGAGAACAGCTTGTATTTGGTGGTCTTCTGGGATTTGTAAAAGGTGTGCGGCAATAGCCACGAGCAGCACATGAATGTCTCGATGAAGGAATGTAGATCCACCCTTGTGAGCTCCGCCAACTAATGCTTGGGCCAACGATTCGATTAAACCTTGTTCTAAGAGCATTCTCAGTGCATTAGAAGAATTCTGAAATGAAACCAAAATATGTTAATGTTGTTTAATAAGTGATCCGTAATTTTAGCACCATACCTTTGCGATTATGTCTGTGATAAACGTCACTATTGGCCAAGCCACGTTTGGTTCAGTGGCTGCTGATTTCGCCATTATAGCCATTAGCGGAGGCATCGCGTCCAAAGTTGGCCCTCCTAAAGCTAAATTTTCTAAAGCAACGACCAATGTATGGTTTCCAGGATATAATGCTAGTTGATTTGCTAAATGAATGAAATATTTTTGTTTGATAAATTTATTTACATCTTCGTCGCTAGCGCGTTGTAAATACGTTTGAACGACCTGTAAAACAATCTGTATGATAATAGCACGAACATAACGATACTTTAAACCTTTGCATGTTTTACCATACCTTAACTAGCTCTGTTCGGACTCTAGTGTCGGGATTATTAGCTAGCACAAGCAGTAGCTCAGCTCTTAAAACGAGTTTCAATACCAAACCAACTTGGCTATCAGGTAAAACGCGAACAGCATCACGGAGTAGTAATAATAACCCCTCGCAAACTAAACCCTGGCAGGCTCTCCTTTCATCTGTCCATTGAGATTGTTTCTCCTAAATAACGTATCGAGAACTTCGGTCCTTTATTTAATCACAATTAATAAAAAAAAAATATGCTAATAGGAAAATTAATGTCACACTTACACTACTGAGAGGATTAGATCCATCGCTAGCCGCAATTCCCGAATCCTCACCAGCGCTGGTATCTTGAGGAGGCCCACTCCGACGTTCTTTTCTTTTAGACATTCTGTTTTTCTGACTCTATGAAAGTGATGTTAATTAATTGTCATTCCCCTTATCACTTCCCTGACAACTCATCCGCATAAATACTAACATGTGCATTCGTTATTCCTTTATTCAATTTGCTATTTTCTAAGGTTCCTATAGATTCGTCAGAGGAACTAGAAGTTACTGTGGACGTAATTTTCACAACTGACTTTTCTCCAATAGGAGGTAACAAAAAGTATATGTTGTGTCTCGAATGCGTAATGTACGTTTCAGATGCCTGATGAACCAAAACTAAATAATCGGTAATAGCTACTAAATGTACAAATTCTGGAGGCGCGCCCATAAGTGCCCTTATCAATTCAACTACTGCTGTTGCTGTTGGCGAGTCAAGCACAGCACCCAATTCTTCGTACATAAAATGTTCCTATAATAAAATAAGAAATGATTGTGTTAGTTTTACGAAAGGTGTGATTAAAAACATTACGGAATTTCCAAAGAATACAAGATTACCTTGCACAGCGTCAAAACTGTGTCAACGATTCCGACTCTATTTAATTGCGACGCATTGAACTCACGTTGTGAATGCTGGTCTCTTAACAACGATAACAACGCTTGCAACAGCAAGTTTAATGTATCGTGTTTCGCCCACGTTCTCCACGCAGTTAACGCACCTTTGATTAATTCAGCATCTGTGATAACAGCTTCGCAATTTTGTGAGACCATATGATTGCCGCTACCGATATCTTTTATTAGGATTGAACTATCACAAGCTGCGTCTAGCATTGCTTTCAGAATATGTCTACCTGCGTGACATCGTGGCGATTCTAAAATGCGTAGGACTAAAGATGTTCCACCTTCTGATCGATACTGATTTAAAAGTTCGGAATCGTTCCGTATTAAATGTAGAACTATTGAAAGAGCCAGCGCTTGCTCTTCCTCTATAGAGTTCAATTCGACTGTCTGCATGAAAGAAGTTTTGTTGTTTAATAACGGTGACGAAAGTTAATTGCCAGTGCTGAACCTTTCGGTATAAACGTGCTTACTCTTGCAAAAAGATATAAAAATATGGGTACACCGCCTACTAATGTAGCAGCAGGTACGAGCCCTCTATACTGCTGGCATTCTAACCGAGCGGATACTATCGGAGCAACCGACAAAGGTGGTTGCTGTGACACTCTGTGCTCCGGTGCAGAAACAACCTTAAAGCCTGGTTGACCCGGAAATAGATTTCTTACCACGGCTAAAAGTGAGTGCGTAATATTTATAGAAAAGAAAGTTGAAAGCAATCGAACTTGGATTATTGAAAAATTTCCAAGCACACGTAACTACCTGTAGAATTAGCGACAGCTTGAGGATACAAGTGGACGACATTGGGATTTTTCGCTTCGTAACTGAGAAGCAGATTATCCTGCAGTTCGCATAAGTGTGAATTCGTAGCGTCCATAACTGCGTCCCAATCAATTTTACTTTCGGATACTTTGGTTTCGACAGCGTGTCTTAGATACGTTCCACCGTACGATTTCCTTCGATTGGTATCGAACTTTCCGCCTTCTGTAGTTGTAAATGTAATTCGATAATCTGGAATAAAGGTAGCAGCTACATCCATTAATTTACTTACCAAATCGTACTTCTCGAACACCATCCAGAGCACCAGATGCAATAAGCGGCGCAAAATCTGGCTTTTCCATGTTCAAGACACATTCCGCCAGATTAGTGTAATTAGGCCCAAGACTTGCCAAATACAGTGCTTTCTCCTTCGTGAATACTGGACACCTGCGAATTGATTTTTAACGATAGACACACGTGACATAATAAGTAATTAGTAGTTTAACGTTATGTGACAATATCCTTTCTGACGAACCTAAATACCATCAAATTTCCAAGGTACCAAGCACCGATAGTGCTGGATCCAACTTGACCAAGTAAAACGCATGTAGTACCAGGCTTTCTGACTAATAGGCCGTCAAATGGTAATTGGGCGTTGATTTCTCTCCAACCGTCTATCCAAAGCACAACTTCAACAACGGCGCTGCGCTTATTTAGGACAGTGTCTTTGAAGTTTAATGCTAAATGGTGCCAGTGACCGGACGGAAGCATACCAGTTACCGCTGTTTCAGATATTGTTCGATTGGTTTTGCCATCGGGTCGAGTTAATCGTAAAATTAATTTATCTGAAACAGCAAAACATATATAGAACCGACTATACGTAATCACAAGATTTCAAAAATAAATATTAAAAATCTGTACACGATAGTTACCTGATCTAAGGTCCAACCATGTTTCGAGCACCAGGGACTCAAATCCGATAGATACCAAGTGAATAATCGATGCTGGCATAGGTGGACATGCTGAACCTGCTACGACTGATGTGCCCAACAAAAGATCAGACATCGATTGGTCTTTCCACGATAATTTGGCGAGCATGCGTTCAATAAAAGCATAACAAACTTTTTGCTACATTTGATACAGTAATAGTGCAAACTTGTGAGGGCTTTTTAAAACGGTACATTACAACTATTCGTTGGAGTTAATTTAAAGAAGAGTATCGAAACGAAACGACATTTGTTATTTCATAGTAAATGCCTCGTTACACACCTTCACGATTCCAATTGTCAGAGAGAATACCCCAATCCGATAAACTTTCGTTGTCCGAATCGAGTAATGGAGACGTGTTCATCGCGGTCCCTTTGCTATTAACAGACAATCCTCTCTCGATTCTCAACCACATGGAGACGGAGCAACCGTTTAGCCAAACTGGCCATGCCAGTTCTGGACCGATTGGTAAACACGCAGCGTGAACAGACCATGGACTGCATATCCCGGATGCAAAATGCCTTCTTCGAAAATTATTCACAAGGGACTCAACCTTCGTCGAGGTCTTGTATTCTTCGGATTGATTCTTCGTCACTATTTTCGTATCGGACAGTACAGGAAAAAATAGAATAAAGTTGGGCTGAGGGCGAGCGGCTAGAACGAGATGGAACAGTGGTTCCAGCAAAGATTTAAGTGGCGGAAAGTCGACTTTGAACAGGGACAAATATGTGACAAGTTCTGATGGCGAGATGGATTGTGTTGCTAGTAAGGTAAATACTTCCAGAACCGCGTGTTGCAAATCTGAAATATTGTCATTGCATAATTTAAAATCCATAAAACCGAGCAGGTCCTTCATATAAAAAGTACCTTGATATTGAGCATCCTTGCTGTTAAATATATTCTTAAAGCCATTTAATATTTTTGTGATTACTCCTGAGCCTGCTAGAGCGGAACAGCTCGAAGCACTTTCTCTGCAGGTGGCTGCAACCCTTCTCAAACCGGCTGTTATTATTGATCCTTTTTCAGTATCCAAACCTCTGCGAAATGAGATCATTTAGAACATTTCTCTTAGACCATCGTTACCCTATATGTAAAATTCATATACCCAAACACTGACTGTTCAGTGAAATGAATCAACAAATCGACTGCCAACGAACATAAAGCAGGATGCGCGTTCGCGTGTCCCCGAGGTTCAATTACAGGTCCCAAAGAATTGCTCCTCTTGGCGATATTACTGTGAGGACTTCGTCCTGGTATTTCTACGTCTGCTTCATAACCATCGTCGGCTGTCACGTATTCACCTGTACTACTGTCATCCGCAGCACAATCAGGCATTCCGTCCAACGTCATAGTTGGTAGCTGATAAGAAAAAAGTAATTTAAATGGTGGACAAAATCGTTCGATTCGATTAGATATGAAGGAAAAGAGGAACATGTAAACGATGCTTACTCTCGGACGTATACACTGTGGTATAGTTTCCTCTTGAGCTGGTTTCAACATAGAGACTTTCAATAAAGCTTCAACAATAATAGCCAATCCACGACCCAATTTCGCTCCTGCGTCCATC
The DNA here is from genome assembly GCA_963667235.1 of Nomada lathburiana. Classification (NCBI taxonomy): domain Eukaryota; kingdom Metazoa; phylum Arthropoda; class Insecta; order Hymenoptera; family Apidae; genus Nomada; species Nomada lathburiana. Next base: position 11,570,737 of record OY763905.1, on the reverse strand, counting down.
AGTGCTCTCCGCAACTCCATAATTGTGTCGCAACTACCTATATGGCATACGTTTTAAATGAAATGTGCGTGTGAAAAAAATATGATTCGATGAAGGGAAGACGTCACTGACAGAAGGTATTTTGAGATGTTTGCTGTCGTCGAGCATTCTATGAACTGTTTTCACGACGAATGATTTCGCGCAGCTTATTGGGAATGTAATCCGCAGCTGTCCGCAGCGGAAGAGTGCGTAGGACAGAAACATACTCCGAATACTTATGATTCACGTTTCGTTATATAAAAGTACTTACACAACGGTGACGTTAAACAACATGTGAGCAAAGACTCGAAGAGTCTGTGCGCTGATTTGTTCGTATCTAAAAGAAGAAATACATGCTGAATGCAAATTCAGATATTTTTATATCTACTACAATCTGTCCCGCTCATCTTTCTTAACATACCTGGAATGCTGGCCGTGGAGATACGTATGGCTAACGCTTTAAAGAGCTGCAGAGACTTCTGCGAGACAGGGTGCGACGACAATTGAGTGCGAAATTTTGGACTGCACAGAGCTACTCCAGCCGCAGCACGCCAAGCGGCACTTACTTGATACAGATTTAATTTCTTGTACGAATCAACGTTGTTGTCGGTTTCCACGAATGATGTAGAATTATCAAATATTTCTGGAAAGCACGAAATCGTATCGGTCGATCCCTCTTTATTCTCATCTTGCCGGCAATCGCTTTCCAACATTGTTTCGTCAGCATTTCGATCGGTCGATTCTGTGGAAAAACTTTCATTCGCTACTTGCTCGCTAGCAACGTACATTTCTGCCTCGGATATATCCGGAACAGTATGAAAGTGGTGCAGCAACTCGGTCGTTTCTCTTTCAAGAGAATCGAATAAAGATGCGAGCGCTGGTTGCTCCACATTTGCGGAATCGGATTCCACGAACCTCGTCTTCCATATTTCGATAATTACGGTAACTTCCAAGAGATCGTAAATGTTGCGTGTAAACACTGTGTTCGATAGCAAGGCCAGTACCTCTTCCAATCCATTGATCTCCACGAACCTCTCGCATAGCTCCGTGTTTACGATCAAGCAGGATATGGCAGATAAGCAAGATTGAATGAGAAATTTCACTGAAATGTTTTCTTTATCCACCGAGTAATGTGCCTTAGCTTTCAAGAATGTTGGATAAAAGACCTTCATTAGTAATTCTCGTCTGATGTGCAACTTTGAACACGGGCCAACTTTCAAGAGGTGAGCCATTACGGCGTAGCAAAGCTTTGGATTGTCCGGTAGCAATAAATCGGTATACATTTCCAAAAAGTCCCAAGAATGAGCGGAAGATTTGTCGCAGGTACTGCATGCTTCCGATTCCGAGTATGCGCCGAGTTCCTTGAAGAAGATGCGCTCTACGAATGCCACAGCTGGTGCGTAAATAACCGGATTTGGCCTTTTCAATAGAGTCACGATGCAGGACATTAGTGTTCTGGGTGGAAAGCAACAACAAGTGCCAGCCGCTGTAGAAACTTTCAGCAGTCGAAGTTGAAGTTCTGTTGCGAACGGATGGGAATCTTTCAGGAGATTAGCGAGAGTCATGAAGAGGGACGAAACGCAGCACAATTGCTTCGACGCGGTCCGGACGATCTGTTGAGAATAAGACGTCCCAAATACATCTGTGTGGTGGTGAATTTGAACGTTATTGTCGCAGGTCTTGTGTTTTGTCCTGTTGCAGAGAGCTGCATGCGAAATATCACGTCGGACGGACTTCAGGCCGCTCGTTAGCGCACCTATCATATCAATGATCTTTCTTGTACGAATTACTGACCTCGTCGGGTCGATGCACGGTAGGTCAATAATCGTAAAAATTGTCCTATTCAACAGTTTTCCATCTTGACTTTCCGTGAACAGCTGGAACAATTCCAAAAAGTCGGACAATTTTTCGATCGCAGCACCGTGCTGGTACAGCAGGCAGCAGAGGAAAGTTATGATTCCATAAATGGTGGCGAAGATGTACTCTTGTAGAAGCGAGCCTTCATCCGGCGTGCATGCGTTGACCGGCTTGCTGCATGCATCTTCGAGTAATCTCAGAGTCATAGGCAGTAGACCGTTATGAATGACAGCGGTAGTCGGTTCGTCGGCTCTCAATACGCGCTCCATTGCCGTGAGCATAAGCTTCGCAGCGGCAGCTTTTAGCGTAGCGCGTTCTGTGCCCGTCAAACCGGCACCGTCTATACCGAACTGAAGAGACCATAATGTGTCCAAAGCAAACTTTAGAATTTGCACAGCCGGCGTTTGCTCGATTGGAGTATCGTAATCTCGCAGTCCCTGGAGTAACTGGATAATCAAGAGGCTTGTCTCGAAGTTGCTAATCTCAGCATCCAGGACGCACTTGATTCTCTCGTCTATGTAATCCTTTGTCGTTTTCTTTGCCGGCCGGACAGGAAGCTCGTAAAGCGCTGCCTGCCAATTTTGCTCCTCGTCGCTTCTCACGATCGACGTGTAGTAGTCGAAATTCAGCATAGGGTTCAGAAAAATCTTCATTGTGAACGATCGCGGCTGATCTATTCCGTCTGTCAGCAATTCGGACTCGCTGCTCGCGCTTTCCGCCGTGTTGCGGCGCGACCCGAACATTCCAAGCGATTTTTGCTTTTGTTGGACCGGAACCTTGGTACCGATACTGTGTCTATGACTCGCTCTCTTTCTTGACGATGCATTGCCCTCGTACGGAACACCGTTTCGATTAGACTTTGCCGCTCTACGCTTCACGTGTGGCACGATATCTATTGTGTCGACGGTATCGTCGTTGCAGTACAATTGTACATAAGGATTTCGCGCCGCAGCAGGCGTCGATGAACACGTGGATCCAGTCGATGCAGAAGAATCGAGTTTATTGCTCGCTACATCGGCCTCGATTGTCTGAAGAGCAACGGGGTACAGGGCGACGAGCAAAGCCGCCAGTTCTCGTCCACAGGAAAGGCCGCGTACACCGAGTAGTTGTAAAACAGCAAGGCAACGCCAGCCCCGGTCTTGTGCCAAATATTTTCTCAGCCCGACTAGTTCACCGCCGTTGATCCTCCTCGCGCAAAGTTCATGAATATCCGAGAGTAGCTCGCAGGCTACGAGGGTAGATATACCACCACCGCCGACAGAACTGGAATGGAGATTTCCATGCTACTTCTTTTATATTCTTATCTTATCCATCGGGTCAGGTATTCTTATCGTTTTATTATCACTACGATACGACCACTGTCCGAACGATTTCTGCTGGTATGGAATATTATTTTCAGTGAAAGACGCGATATCTCCGTGAAACGTTATGAAAGTGGCATCAAATAGAATTTCAGCGATACAAACTGGAATATATTCATGAGAGAATAGATGAAACTTTTAGTTCCGACAAAGTGCAGCTTTCATTTTCACGATATATCGGTAGAAAAATCGATCGAAGCTCAAATATTCGTAGTGCATAAACGAACGTGCGAAAGTGATCGTGATGCAGTGGCATAAAAGATACGCAAAGACGTGAAAAAAATTGCGCTAGCATCGAAACCGCAAGTACGGGATCATATTTTCACGTTGCGGTCAATGATCGTTGGTAATGCATTAAAAAATCAACAGGGTATCGGTTTTTCATTTCGTTTCTCGAAAAACAGTATTCAAAGGTAATGGTTAAATATGTCTCGATAGTATGCCGAAAGGACTTATGTATTAGTATTTCATAGATGGTACGTAGTCTTACCAAAACGATAGAACATCCTTCACGTCTAGGCCATCTTTCACTTGAGCAAGAAGTTCAGCAAGAAATACGTCCAGCCAGGATGATTTCTAAGCAGAGAAACATTAAAAAGCTTATACGAGGACACGTGAAATAGCAATTTAGAAATTAAACGGAAGATTTACGAAGCTATAGCGGAAATGTCAATAGCAGTGACAAATGCTAATTAATTTAGTGAATCACATAGCTGTTCTCTTTTAACGATACAACAATACCAAAGATGATAGGGTAGCAAGAAAAACAACTCATTACGACAGAGATATGAACGTGACGGGGAAACTTGATTAAAAAAGAATGAGACAAAGATACTGCTTTCTGTGATTTTCGAAATACTGACTGATTATTGCAGCGTGTCAGTGCGTTCGCAACAAAATAATTGTTTCGATAGAAACCGTCGATCCAAATAAAAGAATTGAAATTTTTCGAAAGATTTCATCCCCTGCAACCGGTGATTTATATTGCAATTCAATTTTCTTCGACCACGTTGCATCGTATCGCATTTATTCAATGCGTAAATAGTAAATACATGATTCACAGCGTAAACAACCGTAAGTATTTTGCAAAGATTACAAAAATTTATCTATCTAGAGAGTGCCGATGCCCGAAAGATAAAAACTGATACAGTACTTAAAGATGCAGCTAAATAATATGATCGAAAATTTTTATCGTTTCAAACGCATTTGTGCATGCAATTAATAGGAGCATACGAACTTTGACATCGTATTTGTTTCATGGAAATTGCCTTCGATTATTTTTAAGCAAATACATACAAACAAATCGATAATGCCTATGACATTAGGTACACCGGGCAGAGGATCATGCTTTATTTCAATACTTGCGGCGAAGTATCGACAAGTTTACGCGTAACTTGTAAGTCATCCTAACACAGTCGTAAGGTGATATTTAACCGTGAGAGACACACGACTGGCAGTGATTACGAAATCTTCTACTAGTGGGGCACGGTAAAAGATAAGTTGGTGCAAGTGTATTTCAATACGGAATGATCACCGTTTATGCGTCTGCAGTAATAATGATATTCCAAAGAGAAGGGATAAAAGTCAAGGTAAAATTGATATCGTTGCAAGGTAGACTAACTACTTGGGACCTTCTATACTCTAACAAGTGTGTCGCTCGATTGAATAATCTTAAATTCTCGTCACTATATCAAATTAAAAAGTGGCTGAATTGTGGACCACGTAAGAATACGAAAGCAGAGAAAAAGGAGAGGGGATCGTCGGCAAGGAAATTCCTTGATACGGGGATCGTGTACCTCGTAACTCTGTGGTTCAGCGTGAATAAAATTATCCCAAAAAATTTGCAGCTTGTTAGTCGAAGCCGAAGACATTCCTACACGTTCCTCGTACTCTTCGTCGTCTTCTTCTCTGTCTTCGGTTCTCAATCTCGAATCGTCATCATAGCTCATGAGTTCGTCGAAGCTCAACCAAGGATAGAAAGGGTCCTCGGGTTGCTTTCGAGGATCACTTTTAGACCACGTAATCCGATCACCTGAAAGATCGAGACCTTATACAAGTCGACGTTATTGTCAAGCAAACACTATGTGCGCGCATTTGATTGTTAATCGCCGCGACTGGCGCGTTGCAATGCTCGTCACTGAATATCCTCTCGCCGGATCTCCGCAGCTTCGAGAACCTCGCATTTATAATACGTAGTGCGCTGCGGCTTCTCGTCGCATACACGCGCCAATGTAAACGATCTTTGTGTGTGTTTATGTCGATCAACTGCAGCTTACATAACATCCCCACAAGTCCGCGACAAACCAGTTTCTAGCCTTCCGCGGGAAGCCTGTAAGCTTCTCAACCTACGAAACACGGGCCCAAGGGAGAACTATTCAGTCTTGGTTCATAGAGTTCTGTATGCTACAATCTTTACTACCACCACGAACATCGTGGCTACTAGTACCACTGTAACGTGGTATCACAATTCCTCGCTAGCTTTTAGCACACCAGTTTCAGAGACTCGGTTTACGTATATCGGCTGTTTCTTTCCAGCCGACTTGCTCTTATACCACGCGACACTAACTCCTTATCGCTTATGCTCGACCGCGCAACGATTCGTACTTATATCTCGACGATCGATCGACAGCGTACATCTCTCCAATTGTTTTTTGGATTCCCGCAGCGCGTTTACCCCCGTTCTGTCCAATCAAATTGATACGCCGGAAATGAGACTACTGTCAATGCCCCAGATGTCTGTCCAGTTTAGAACAATCCCCGCCCCCCCCCCCTCAAAAAGAAAAAGAGGAAGAGAAAGAAAATAACAATCGAGACAACATTTAATGCATGCTAGATCACCGTTGATCTCATCACTACCGTTGGGGTTCACGACCTCTTTGGCTGATCAGCTATCATTCCAGTCAAGTAACAATGATTTACGAGTTCCTTCTGTTACAACTTTTTACCACAAGCAGGAGCAATGGCCATTGATCCTATGCGAATCAATGACATAAGAATGACTGAACACGTAGAGTAGCCCGAAATAAACGAATCGTGGGACGAGAAATATTGAATCACCTATCCCACTGGATAAATCATTGTTCCTCTTTTTCTCTCCTTTTGACAAAATTGTCTAATACTTTCTGGCCTCACTGAAACGGATAAATAACGGATAAACCTAACAACAATAAATGAAGAAAGCCGTGCGATACGCGTTAAATCTCTTCGAACGATGTCGCGCATCGTTCAATTAGAAATTAGATCGCCGGCAGAGAATTTTCACCCGGCGCGGCGATATGATCGAATGCGTTGACAAGTGACCAGAAGGCTACTCTGTCAACAGATCTCGATGAGTTTTCGCATCGAAAACCACGTAAGTACTAACTGTCCAGCACACGACATTAGGAAGGGGTAGACTAGCGACGAGCCTCCGTAGGTCAAAGGGGCCTCCAATCGGCTTCATTCTACGATGAAAACTTATGATTCATTCATTGTTAATACCCTCCCCTGTTCTTGAAGAAAAAACACAACGTGTATCCTCAAAAAGTTAGAGAGCTATAAGATGCATGACATACCCTTCTTGGCCATATTTGACTCAACGAACAATCCTCCAACTGAACAGGTATACCATTAGTCAGTGCGGTGGTAAACGTTGAACTCGTTGACTGGCACGTACTATTATCTCCCTAAGAAATGTAAGAAATGTAAGAAATGTAAATAATACTCTGGATATTGTATAATATTCTGATTTAACAGAAGTAACTAACAAGAAGAGACAATGTAACATTACAAAAATCATGCCATTATCATATTGAACATGCATACGCATCAGTACATACGTTGAAATCTGTACGTTTATACCATCGAACGGCTGGACAATATTATAATTATCGACTTGAAGCATGTTTCCACCCAGCCTAGTATTAGCAAGTAGGAGTACCAAGAGTGTCTGGCAAACAATGATAACTGCAAACATGTGCAAAAAAATTGAAAACAGATTGAATAGGGAACAGTCGTGCAGATTCATTATTGTGCTTCGTGATTATCTTAATGGAGTTCTACCCCACCGTTCTTTAATTAGCTTTGCCTCGACAGTGCGATAACAGTTTTCAGCCACGTCTTCTTCTTCTTCTTCGCGAAAAACCAATCGAGATTTGTCCAGTGCGTGGTGGTGAAAGAAAGAAGTAGACTATAACGCGATATTTAATATTTGTGATAACGATTACGCGAAAGTGTGCCTGCGTTGTTTTTTTCACAAGGTGCTTGCAAATTTTCGGGAGTTTATTACGGTGGTGCCTCGAAGTGTAACCAAGTTGCTAGAAGAACTTTAATCGTGTTACTTGATAGTTAGCGGTAATGTATCGTATTAGTCGTGTAACCTTATTATTTCGTGAACGTTCCATGGCTTACCAATTCAGATTAATTTTATATTATCCTGCCCTTAATATTTTTATTTATCTCATTATATATTCCTATATGGTGTTGGACTTTAACTTTGATCAATTAATCAATGTACCAAAAACGCCGAACCTGCGTTTCCAAATTTATCACGTTCTCCACTTAGCGCCCTTGATAACACTATTTATTTTCTGTAACATCATCACGAACCTTGTACACCAAACAACAAACAATAAACTTAGATAATAGTTGACATTTAATATTTCTTATGTAACATCGATTATTTCAAATACTCAGGCTTTTCTCCACAAACTTTTCCCCGCGGAAGTTTTATATTTTCCCGAGATTCCCGCCATGCGTCTACCCGTTCGAACTTTCATGCGCAAAGATTACAGCAAACGCCACACAACAGAGAATGTCGAGCACGTAAAGCAAGATGGCAATATCTTTTGGGACGATTATGAGAGATTTCAGCAATTGTTTACATAGTATTCATTACCTATGTTGTACAGAGTGAATGAAATTCCGTGCAAAAACTTGTCAACGATTGGTCACAATTTTTAGCTTATCGAACAACATCTGCACCACTATTATTATTTCGTACTGTATACGAAGCACGTACGACAACAACCGCTATTGAGCACTGGAAATGGGCACTGTTATTCTTACTTTCCTTATGATTTTTGCGCCATTTTCAAAGTACTGTCACAAGTACCATTTCATATCATATTTCATTTATAGTATAGGAATAGAAACGGAAACATTAAATATTTGGAATAGGCCTCACGTTCTCAACTGATTTTATACTGAAATAATTTGATCGATTGATTTAATCGAGCAATCAGCGAGAAGTTATAATCGATAGGGAACGATTAGTTTGCATCGAAACAGTGGTCCTATGTTCAGAGAAGATACAACTTGACAGTGGAAAAAAATCATAAATCTTTACTACTGTCTTAATTATATTTAATAATTAATAAGGTGCTGCCACTTGCCCTGACGCGCCACATTTTCAACAATCGTTTGATGAAAATTTTACATTAGTGCAGGGAACAGCGTATCGTGAAACGTTTCTAACCTGAGTTTACCTTGACGTTTACCGGTCAATTCTTCATGCAACTGTAAACGTATTTCTTCGTCGTATAACGATTACTAATAAAAAATGACTGTATGGGAGAGACTACGAAATCCCTGTGGTTGGAGGGTCGGTGCCAAACAAATTTCAGTCGATGCAATGATACCTATCTTTGCGGTGCCAACGTTGGCTGTAATAGCCGCACAAAGGGTGCTATGTACTATTATTATATTTGTTGCAACACCAATATTGGTCTATTACCTACATCACAATTTTCTGCGATTTCTACTCCGTACCAAATTTTTTTTAATGTGGACGATCACAAGTGTAGTTATGTTGATGCTGATCTTTGAAATGAGCGTTGTACCGTTATTAGAAATATTGCCAGAAGAGAATGTTGTGTTTATAATCTGTGTCGTGGCTGGTTTATGGTGCGGCTACATGACCAGACTAAATGCAGATTTCGTTACCCAGGAAAGTAACTTAAACCAGGGTTTAGAATTGGGAGAAGGAAGTGGCGAACTTTGTATTACTTGTAGAAGAAGAGCACCGCCAAAAGCCCATCATTGTCGGATGTGTCAGACATGCATCCTCAATAGAGAATATCATTGTAAATGGTATAACTCTTATTAAAGTTTTTTATTCAATTGTATTGATACGTTTAAAATCTGTATAATATTTTTTATTTTAGGTTGGACTGTTGCATAGGTTCAAGCAACTTGAAATGGTATTTAGGATGTTTATTCTTCTCAGCAATAGCATTCATCTATGGGTCTAATTTAACCATGACCAGTGTGTGCCACCCATTTATACTTATCGGCACCATCCTTTTACCAGATGATTGTAGTGATGTGTATCATCAGCTGGAGTACGTATCGCTTTAAATATACTGCGTGTTAAACGCAGCTAATTAATAGCATATAGACAATTACTTGAAGTTAATCATTAATAACCATTAATATAAAATTGTTCTCATTGTCAGTAGAAATACAATGCATTCCATTATTAAGGCAGAATACTAAAATGGAAATATACCAAAGATCTACTATGCAAACTTTAAGAATCATGAGTTACTGATAATTGTTGAGACTTGTGTTAATGTCGTAAATATTGTCATATCTCTTATTTGCTTTGCAACAATATAAAAGTTGAACAGATAGTGTGTCATGCAACTGTTTGCTTTGGATATTCAATCAATGTATAATAATGTACACATTGTTCCAGCATTGCCCTTTGCTTCATCTCGGCGCTCTACAGCTTGCTTGTTGGACTAGTAGTAGTTTCTTATTTAATATATCATCTTTGGTTGATATACCTTGGTACAACATCAAATGAGCGACGTTTACTCGAAGCTGGAAGCCCATATGATCATGGGATGTTAAAAAATGTATCTCGGTTATTTTGCTGTAAAACTTAGATGTTAAATATAAATTAGATAATTAAATATACTTTGTAGTGCTCAAAGGATATTTAAAATGCTCAAAAAAACGAGGCCGAAACATCAGGTGTAACTATGTCAGAGCAAAACATTTGCATTCATCTTACTTATATATGGCAATAATATATTTTGACGCTCATTTTTGTCCTCTTTCTTTTGACGATAACAAGATATTTAATATTCCTAAGCTACTGCTCGTGAGATTGAGCATAATGAAAAGAATTAATGGAAATCTGATTTTTATGTTATTCTGCACATCATTTGTATATTTATTGTAACTGTGATAAAGTGGCCACTGTATATTTAACACAAATTATCTTAATTATGTATAGTATACCTAAGCTCTAATCATAAATTAATTAAGTGTGATAAATGTTCACATGTTTTTATACAAAATATGTAAAATTAGTAACAGCTTTAGTGTTACATATATAAACTTAAACTTACTATCATAATACAGCCCTTTTATTTTCATGTTATCGTTATAGCCCAACTTTAATACTCCAAAATTACACCCCTCTCTTTAGGATTAAAGTCAGGAATCACTTTTTGAACTAATTGCCGCAATTGATCTTTTCTTCTTTCGCTGTCTTTAATATCGTCAGCGATAGCGACATACTTCTTCCATATGCCGAAGCATTTGTCTTTCAATTTATTTTTATAAGTACTATCGGCCAATTTTGCCTTCTCTTCGAATTCTTCTTTACTTTCCACGACTCTTACTATCCACAACTTAATGTATTTATCCATCAGTTTCATATCGTAAAAGTCAATTGCAACTTGATATTTCGAGTTTACTTCTTTGGTCAATTTCTTCCACTGCTCGAACATTTCTGTCATTAAATTTTTATTATAAAACGATGAGGCAATTCTAGATTTTCTGTTGATCTGAGTGTTCGCTTCTGCTTTCCATGTAGTAAACATTTTCTTCGACAGTTTTTCTCGATAATGGTGGTCCGCTATTTTTATATTAATCCTTTTTTGTTCAATGAGCCTGACGAATGGTTCCATTATGTAATGTCGTAGCAGAAATTTTCGATAGAAATCATCTGCTGTACTGTTTAATCTTTGAAATTTCTCTCTTTCCCGGCGGCGATTTTCTTCCTGCGCTTTTTGTAATTTTCTTGCCTCGGCCAAAGCCTATTAATACAGCACAAAAAAAATGCATCATACCATTATTTTACTGAGCTCTTTATCAAGTATAATTATGTAAAAATATTATACTGTCGAAAAGATAGCAAAGTTAGCGAGGTGCATCAATGCTTATGGCAATTGGTGTTAGTGCGACATTAATATACTTTGACCCCTCATATTATCAGACCTCTTGTTGTACTCTTCTCTTCTTCTGTTCTTCCTCTATTCTAGCAGCATCTTCGTTTTTTTTCTGTTCCTCGAGTTTTTGCCTCCGTAATTCTTCGACCATTTTTACTCTCTTTCGTCTAGCTTCTGCTCGAGCTTCCATCCTGTATAGAAATTTTGGTGGATCCGGTACACGTCTATGTACGATTAAGTTTTCATCCCTTTCGATAAATGTATATAGAAAATTATACGTATAAGTATTGGTGAGATTTAGAAAAAGCTTCGGAAATCCTCATTACCTGTAACCATTCTGATGCATTAATTGAATTAAAGTCCTCCTTGTTTTTTGCCCACAATGAGTGAGAGTTTCTTTGGCTACATCTATCGTCTCTTTACTCGCCCTAAATATTTCCTCTTGCATCTGTTTTAATTTTAATTCTTCAATGATCCTGTTCTGTTCAGCCAGTTTGGCTTTCTGTTTTTCTATTATCTTCTTTTGAGCACTTAATCGACATTGCGCTGGTGGCTCGACAATAACGCGTTTGGAACAAGTGATTTCCTTCTCCGCATTTGCGTTGTTGAATTCCTTCACTTTTTGTATATTTTCATCTCTGCTCTTTGATTTTTGACTTTTCATTAGTTGTCTTTGACGTTCCGTTATTGCTTTTATAAACAATTCGATTCTTCCCTCCTCCGAGATTTCTTCTGGCCGTTTCTTCGTTCGATCTTTGGCATCTTTCGTGCGCGTTCTCCAAATATCAAAGTACTTTCTCATTATCTTGGAGATCATGTTCACCTGAATCTTCATCTTTATTTCACGTAAACGTCGTTTTTCTACGGCATTTCGTTTTAAAATGTCTAGATAATTTTTTAAAATACGCAAACGTTCTTCGTCTGTGTCGATATTAGTTTTATCCTTAAATGTTACTTTTATACTTCCGACATATGGCACTTCGCATATAGTTGTTTTCAAACATTTCTCATCTTTCACTTTTAACAAACTGCTATCAGTTTCTGTTATTTCGCCCTTTCGGAAAGAGTCTCCGCATCTTTCGCGCAAACTACTTTGTATCTTTCTCTCGTCGACAATCGCCTGTGAAGAATCCCAATTGTTGCAATCACATCATGAAATAGTTCATGATTAGGTACCTAAAATTCATACCGACCTTGCTTTTAAGTTTCCTGGACGTTCTCCAAAAATCGTCATCATTCGACGGTGCTAAATTCCGTCTACTGCATGTGTACGATTTTAAGAATTTTGGTCGAGCTTTGCTTAATTCCATTTCAAACTTCTTCAATTCCCTTTCTAGAAACCGCTGCTGCTTCTTCATGTATAATTGTGTCGCTTCCTCCTGCGTCAACAATCTACGAAGATAGATATTGAAACTAACATTTAAAATTTTATACGTTCATTCTCTATTATTTTCAACTGAATCGTACTTTTTAGTACCCATACGAATGGAGCCATTCGTTGGGGTAGCGGTCAAATTTTCTCGGAATATTCGATGTCTCGTATCCATTATTATATTTGGATCAAGAAATTTCATTTCCGCGTCTTCTAACATCTGCAATTTTTCCGATGAATGGAGAATATCCATATTCATCATTTGATCCATCAGATTCGTCACCTGATCTATTTTCACCATGGTGATCCTACTGTGCACGTGTAAAATAATTCTGACACTGTCAAACCTATTGAACAATTTATCAAAAGGCCATACTAAACTCGTGTTGACGCGTTGTTATTTCGTTGTTAAGGAAATGTATGAACGATATCTATTGTGCACGCATAAAAACGCATGAACCCTATTCGTAAATCGAGGGGTAGAAATAAAGTGGGCACCCTTACGCCAAAACAATATCTGCATTATCTTACATTGCCAAAGAAAGATTTATATCATAGCCTTATATAAATAAAGATTGAACATTTTTCAATTTCAATCAAATCGAATTACAAGTAATATTACATTTAGTTAAAAACTAACATTGTTTCATTAAAATAGACAAAGATAACAATAATGATAATCGAAGATCTTAAAGTTAGTTCTTATATCAAATTTGTACAATGAACAATATGAATCTAAAATTACTTAAATTATCATTATAAATACATTATTTAAAAAATTATACATTATTGATTTTATTTGTCAGTTCAAAACTTTCCCGCCATCAAAGTGGTTCTCAGGCAGCATTATGAAACTGATAATGTCGATTGTTGACGAACCAGTGAGCTGCAGCAGGTGCATCACAAGGCAAAAAGTGCATCGACTTCAAAAAACTTATGTATCGAAGATGGTGAGTTTTCTTCTTTTCAACAAAATACAAATTTCGTAGCAACATATATTTACTCTTCGCGTGAGCTATCCAACCCGTAGAGTGATACCTAGTATCGTGCAAGTGCAATCATTTTACGGTTAAAAGAAATCGAATAACTTTAATTTTAGTTATCCTTTAATTACAGAGTTTATTGTAGTTATAAAGCATGGTTTTGGCAGGTTGCAGATGTAATATTCCCGAAACGCGACGAGAAATAAAATGGATGCAAGGGGCCCTCCTGAGGGGGCCCCTGCTAACTCCTTTGAGGTACCTAATATCGATAAAGTGTCTGATACTTCGGTAAATTGGTCCACCGATCACTCGTTTCCATCATCGATGTGTGAACAATCAAGAAAGATGAATAATAATAAATTGTTATTTTTAACTGTAAGTAAGTCAAAAAGAGTATGACATAGTAGATGCTTTACATTATATGTATGTTACCCAAAATCATTTTGTCATTAGGTGGAGTATGTGGAAGATCAGTCTAGAGAATATTCTCGTTTGTTTCCAACATACGAACAAGTTTCCTTCTTCCCAAGAGCATCATCTCCGCTTTCCGATTTTGAACATCGCGTTAGCCCGCTTGATCCCAATATGAGTTCAGCTGCCAGATATTCACCTACTCCGGTACAATTACCACCATCCCCATTTCATAATTCTGTAGTTGTACTACAAGGTCCTTCTTCGCCGTTAATATCCTCATCTGAATCAACCGAAAGAGAGAACGTTAACTACGTTTCTCAGTTGACCCATCCAATTGATACACAGAGCATACAACAATCGGACAATACTGCTGACTTTGTTGCCAACGAAAATGAACAATTAGTGTCTAGTGTCAGTAGCGAATTGATTTTGATGCAAGGTAATTGTGAGCAAATATCATGCAAAAATAATACAATAGATGTTAGACTTTAATTGTATTATATACCATAATATATGTTTATAGAACCTAATTCTGGATTAGAGTCAGCGACAGCTCCACTGATGCTGACAGGAATGCCGAGTACAGACTTTACGTTGGGTAGAGATTTTCTTGTCATGCAAGACGATCAAATAAATGTCATGAACGCATTCAAAGCACAAAACCTAGATGTCGATGATTCTAGACATCTTTCACCAACCATGGAAAATCCAAACAAAGAGAATAATACAGATCCTTTAGCTGCATCCAGTGAACAAAAAATTAGTGAAATACTAATGTCTGGAGAAGGAAAGAACGATTCTGAAAATCCAAATGTTAGACGTTCAAAACGCCGTATAAATGATAAAAAGAATTTTCGTATGTAGCTTTATTGATTTCTCCTTTAGTTAATGGTATATTGAGTCTGTATGTTTCTATAGGTTGTGATGAATGCGACGATGTGGGTACGGGCGATAATTACACATCGCACAATGTGTGTACAATAGCGGATCAACCAGTACCATCACGTGCTATAGCAACATTGCCAGGATCGTATCTATCCATAAGCAAATTACCTACCTCTGAAATTACAGCAGGTGACTCAGATTATGGGGTATTTGCAAAACGTTATATACAGAAACGCACACAATTTGGTCCCATTGAAGGTATCCTATATCCCTATGATGGAGCTCCGTTTAAAAATGAATTGCCATTGCTCTACGAAACAGAAAGCAAGGAATTTTTAAGGGTAGATGTTTCAAATGAAAGTAAGTGTTCACATTTTGGGGAACAGTGTCTTAATAATTTAAAGGTATTCGTGTTTAATAACACCTTGTCAAACAATATAGATTCTTCAAATTGGATGCGTTTTGTTAGACCTGCACTAGCATATAAAGAGCAAAACTTGGTAATTTGCCAACAGCGTGATGGAATTGTATTTTTGACTACAAGAAGCATTTTACCAAAGGAGGAATTGAAGGCTGGTCCTAGTACCGATTATGCGATTCGTAGAAATCTAACACCGCTTAAACCTATACAAGAAACAAAAAACGATAAAGGTATAGAAGATTTAAACATAATATTTTAAATTCCTTTATATTTTTATATAATTTCAAATTACAGAGCACAAAACGCAATCGTCAACATGGTCACGATTGGACGATAATCATTCGCGACGTATGAAAGTATTTCGTGGTAGAAATTTAAAGGAGAAAGAAAATTCAAGACAACACAATTCGAAGGAATGGAAATGTTCAGCTTGCGGTTTGATTTTTCGTAAACCGCTCTTGCTTAATTTGCACACACTTGTTCATACCCCAGATAAAGTAAAAACCAAAATTAAATCCACTGCTTGTCCACAATGTGGACTGCACTTTCAGAAACAAAAAGAACTGTTGAATCATATTTCACAACATGCAAGATTATCGTTGAAAACAACAAACAGATTGACTTCTTTGTCTACATATAAGTGTTCACTGTGCTATAAGCGTTTCGCAACAAAAGTGCGTTTACAACAGCACTGCTTAGTGCATGGTGCTGAAGACCAAAAACCACTGCCATGCAATATATGCTTTAAAAGATTCATGAATAACTCAGCACTCTCTTGTCATTTGAAAACACACAGAGGTAGATTGAATAAAATTAGATAATCATAATTTACACCAAGAAAAAATATTCAGTGCTACATTTACCTCTGTTTTTCTTGTTCAGAAAATAAACAGGTGTTTGAGTGTCCAATGTGTCGTCAGCTATTTAGTCAAAGCATGACACTTAAAGATCATATTGAAACTCATAAAAAGGAAGATGGTACATTCTGCTGCCCCTACTGCCAAAGAATATTTATCAAATATTCGGTTATTCGTAAACACATTAGAGCACACCACTGTGAAAGGAAACACAAATGCCAAATTTGTGCAAAACGATTTGCTACTGTTGACAAGTTACAAATGCATTTACTAAAACATTCTGACCATAGGTATACTATCATTTATATGTTATACAAAGCTATATTGTATGAATTATAACTGTGCCTCTTTATAGGGAATTTCATTGCGCAAATTGTGGGAAACAATTCAAAAGAAAAGATAAATTAAAGGAACATATGACTAAACTGCATAATTCGCAAACAGTCACTGAAGATCAAATGTCACAATTTACTCAAACTAAAAAATTTATACCGAAGGTATCCTTCTGTTAGTTTACGAACTGTTTAATGATAATAATTAGCGCTTGATAATGTACTAATTGCGTATTATTAACAGGTAAACCCTAACGATTACAATCGTTTCATTTATAAATGCCACCAATGTTTAGTGGGATTTAAAAGAAGGGGAATGCTCGTAAATCACTTGGCAAAGCGCCATCCAGATGTTGCACCAGAATCTGTGCCAGAATTAAATCTACCAATTTTACGCCAGACAAGAGATTATTACTGTCAATATTGCGATAAGGTGTGATATGATTCATTGGCAAAATAATTGAAAGTGCATACTAATCATATTTAAACCACATTATTCTTATATTGCTTCCTTTTAAAGGTCTATAAAAGTAGTAGCAAACGTAAAGCACATATCGTGAAGAATCATCCAGGAGCTGCTTTACCGCCGAGCAATAGACAGAAGGAATCTGATTATTCCGAATTACCAAACCCAACATTCAGTCAAACAGTTGGTAGTATAACAACTACACCTCAGAGTTGTCAGTGGTGTCATAAACAATACGCGAGTAAAGTAAGTTCTAAGTAACCCTTCAATTTAAGCCACCTAACAAATTAAAGACATTCAATTAACTCGTTTATTTGCTATAGGCGAAACTTTTACAACATCAACGAAAGAAACATTCTAGTTTAATGGAACCAGCTGATCAAGTGCCACGTTCGCGCAATCGACAACCACAAAATCAGAATCAACCACCCGTACTTATCGAAGATCATTTCGTATTGTCGGACTATATTCAAGCATGCGAAGCAAATACAGAATTTTTTAAACCAAGAATAATCAAAATATCTGACGACGTTGATCTAATAAGCAATGGATTAGAAATTGTTGGGCAACAATTTGTTCGTATGCGTGACATACGCTGAAGAGATCTATGGCAATCTCGTCGAGAGATTTTGTCCATTTAATGAGATATGAATCTCATAAGTTTGTGCGCAGTAAAGAAACACTGTGCTTTTTGCTGCCGTTCCCAGATAGGGGGCATTGATATCCAAGAGGAGTAATTGGTTCTCTGCTGGGAAATATTTGGAGCGCAGCTTGGTTGGCGTCAGTGCGAAACACTGAATGCTACTTTGTTGATTGTATGGTTAACAATGATGCCCTGACCGAAGCACGGTCGCATCTTTGAAAATTTGTTGAAA
The DNA here is from genome assembly GCA_963667235.1 of Nomada lathburiana. NCBI lineage: Eukaryota > Metazoa > Arthropoda > Insecta > Hymenoptera > Apidae > Nomada > Nomada lathburiana. The sequence continues at coordinate 11,552,734 of OY763905.1, read as the reverse complement.
CGGAGTACACACTATTTTACGAATACTTTGGGCCCCCCCGAGGCGAAATCAAGGATGAAGGTTTAAATGTAAGCACACAATGGAAAACACAAACATGGAGACTCAAGACTTAATCACAATGGGAAACATGTTAGTTATCAAGATCTTTCTCAAGGTATTACAAATACAGAGCAGAACAAGGTAGAACAAGTCCGTTTACTGTCTACATCGCAAATACTATCTCTAGTAGTTTCTTTTGAAATTTTGAAAAAGCTTCAATTCGATGTGATTCAATTATGGATGTTAGAATGATCAAAGAGCATCAAGTTTAAAGTGAAACTTAAACAAAACGTAAATTTGGAGGAGGAGTGAATCTTAGATCTGTGTAACTTCGTCTGTACGATGTGATTTTTTTTATAGACCAGACCGTAGTATATACATGTTACATCCAACTTTGATGATAAAACAGTTATCTGTAGATTACATAAAAAAAAACTCTCTGTCTCTCCCCCTTCATCTATCTATCTATTTATCTATCTGTATCTCTCTTTCCCTCTCGTAATTTACATCTTTCTGTCGCAAATGCTCATATCTATCTTTCTCGAATAGGGAAAGATATCCGTATCTTCAGTCATAGATTCTTGATCATTCGAATTCATTTTCGCACAAACATTTCAAAATGATTAGTTCTCTTCACATTTTAGGATGACTTTTGAATCCATCATACTCATCGAATTGAAATATCTGGTTGAAATTGAAGGTATTAATAGTTACCTAGACAGGAAAAGCTTTCGTCTTTGTAATCTTATGATGCATGTAAAATTATTAACAATGAAGTAACAAATACGTGTGTTACATTCTTAAATGTAATTTCGCATATCACAAATTGGCTGATCGTTTCAAAACTTGTTTTACATGCATTATATACACATAATATGGTAAATATTATGGTAAAGCGAAGACAGAAAATGCATGTTTGTTAATGTTGTTGAGTACATGGAGAACTGTATTGTAACGTGACTTAAATAAAGTTACCCGATGGCTGACTTACTGGTGATTTAGTGCATTGCCGAATTCAATCCAATAGTTTAATCATAATTTACCATACAAACTCGTTATAAGAATATTTCATTTGCTTTTCGTTTCATCTAACACTATTCAGTTATACCTACTACATATGATAGTTTCTTTTAGGAGGCAAATAAATTCATATTAATTATAAGAACCAGAGAAAAAATATTGAACTAATTACAATTTGTAAGTTCAAAACGTTTTATCTCTTTCTGGATATCTTGCTTCTAAATTTTTCGCTAACTATAGCTAAAGGGCCAACGGCTGTATTAGACATGGTCGGAGCCGGACTACCTCCCTTTTGTAACTGGGCCATTTCATGCAACTGTTTTTGCATAACAGTTAAAGAAACCTTGTTCGCTGAGAAAAAATCCTGCCTAGATATCATTTCGCCGGACATCCTTCTTGGCGTCTCGGAATTATCCAGTTTAATTGAATCTCTCATTGCTATCCTTGTCCCTCTTCTTTTTGAGAAATACACCGTAGATACAGAGGACTTTCTTCGCAGTAGATGCGGCGCAGCCATTTCTTGATTTCCGCATTGTATTTTTTGTATAATATAGTTCAACCCTTGTTTAATCGCAATCGAAGTCACGTTCAGCAAGGAATATGTGCAACAACAGCCGAGCAACAGAAATATGAAGTTGGCAAATCGGTACCTGTACACGAAGAAATTGAAGTATCAGTGATGCGGTGAATATTAAAAGGAGAAGATTCCACGGAACGTACCAATGAACGTAAGGATAATACGTTTTTTGTGTACTAACGAAGTCTCCGAAGCCAATAGTTGCAAAGCTAATGAAACAAAAGTAAAGGGCGTCGAAATATTCCCAATCCTCGAACGGAGCGTAAACCACAGCAGCGCAGCAAGCTATGGTACAACACGCTAAGGATAAAAAGAGCATGACCCAATATACGCTTGGCTTCCATTCATCCAGATCTAAATTGTCATCATCGTCTAGTATGTCTGGCAAACTGGCTTTGTCGTCTTTAGAAGATCTGAGGGAACGTCCAGATCCCGAAGATTTTTTCTGAATACGTCGTTTTAAACGTTGGACATGTATATTTCGTAGGATCCAAGCGAGACAAGTGATAATCCTTTCAAGGAACAAGTTGAAGAATAGAATTCCGCCTGTATTGATAAAATACTGATGAAGTTAGTAGTAGATAACTCCAAATAGGGATTTATCCTTAACAATTGTTATTACTATTACATTACCGGAACAACCAAGAAAGCCATATAAAACTGCAGCCACTTTACCCGCTACTGTTTGAGGTGCAGTATTTCCATATCCTGAAATGGATCAAGAATCAGTTTCATAATTCCTAGTAAGGATGAAACGAATATACACGTAGTACAAAATTCCAACTAAAACGCCCTGGAAAGGATAATTGCGAGACTAGGTCGCAAGATATTAACATTCTGGAATTCACTGGTACATTCTTACGCTTGCGGCGGCCGACGACCCTTACCCCTTTACTCAACACTATTATGACCATGTTTTACGCGATAATATAGTCGTCAATAAATGGACTTTTCAGCGAATGATTGGAAAATAACCAAACGTGTAAGATACCACGTATGTGGGACGAATGTTAGAAATAATTTCGCAATTATTCATGCAGCAGCGTACACAATTTTTTCCCCAAAAATATAGGAAGGAGAGGAAATGCATAACGGAGATAAAGTGCAGCTTGCATGTCTTATGCCCCACTAACCCACTATTCCAATTCACTTCCAGTGCAAGACAAAATACGTTCTGTTTCAAACAAGCTACGATATATAATGTTTTTCTTACCAATCGTGGAAACGATCGTACCCACGAAATGAAAGCTGCCAAGAAAATCCCACCTTCGACTCTTGTTGATAACACCAGAGGATGATGCGTTTCCATAAGCATATAAGAGCTCGTCTAGCCTTTGAAGAGCGGTCGGACCGCTTTGTAAGTGATGTCTTCGAAAAGTGTGGTAGACGCGCCAAAACTCTGCAGCCTACATGGTGAACGGAAACTCAGAATATACCTGTCTACTCTTTAATTAAACCCATGCTATTACTAACTTTTCTACACAATTTAATAGTACGTTCACATTTTAAATAAAAATAGTGATAAAGTAAAGCAGCAAGGAAGCAATTTTATAACTAATATGCCCAATGACAGTTGAAATAAAATATATACTTTGATACCTGTCGCATTTCAAGGTCACCTTCTAATCGCTGAAAGAGTGCAGCGCCGGCCAGCATATAGATCCCCAAGACAATGATAAGAAGGATGAACCTTGCGTTGTCCTCTCCGAGGCCGGTGCACACGCACATCACCGATGATTCTCATCTCTCTCTCTGGACATAAGTGACTGCATGTAATCCCCACTTTTACTTTCCCTCCGGGATGGCGCAAACTCGGCGATGAGCATCCGCGATCTACAGATGTATCGTCGATAATGTTTACGAAGACGCATCATTTAAAGGGTACCACAAATCTCGAATATGGATACGCGATCAACTTCTGAAGGTATACCTTTAATTAAAACACATAGCAACGTTTACTTCTTTGCTTAATTCTGCTCTTCTCTAATTTGCGATAAACACCTGGCAGCTTTCAAACTTTATTAATCAAAGAAATGTTAATTGTGTTGATTGAACGGTAAAACATGTGTACATTTTGTTTAATTTTAAATAAGGATTATAAGGCAAGCTACGGAAAATGTAGGACAGTAGTGAATACATTGAGGAAAAAAAGATTCTTTGATGCGCTAAAAATAGAAACCAAATCAGTACACAAAACGAGCCCCTTTTGTGAATAGGGATGTAGAGTAAACTCTGTGCATGATTATTTCCAAGGCACTTCTTTGGATCGAATACGCGGCTTGTTTTCCTACGTATGCATGATACGTAGAGGATAGGACTGATAGGATATGCAAAGTAAATTCTGTTGAATTTATAATAAAAATAAAGTTTGTTAACGGTTCATCTAGGTACTCTAACAGCACTGCGACATTTACATAAATACTGCAAAACTAGGCATCATTGACTCTTACAATTACATTGAGATACTTGTAGGTACATATGTATAAATCTATAAAATTCACAACATTCTCCTTAATTACTATAATACTATAAGGTACGCTACTCGGATAAACTGATTGCGTAATAACGTTTATCCTAAGTGTAGTCTGACGAATTGAGGATACGATTCGTTTATCAATGCCTCGCTTGTGGGCCTTCTTCCAACTTTCGCCATACAACCTGAAAAATATAAACCACATCGATAAACGCATTCGTCGGATTCTCTCCAATAAAAGATGCGCTTGCGTACGATATCTAACTTACATTGCACATTTCTCTGACCAAAGCTTTTTCTCCATCTTGGCCGCCTTCTCTTTCAAGCTGTTCTCTAACTTCGAGAACCTGAAGAGCTCGAACCACTGCTTCTGGCCGACCTCCCATATGAGGATTTTCACCAGGACTATTCTGGTTTTCCCAGATATCGCCAGGCTGCACATCCCATCCTTGGGCCCGTGCTTGTAGGACACTCTTATCTTCTTCAAGTTGCTTTACTCGTTGCTCTAAACTCCTCACATATTGCATAGTTTGATCTGTGAAACACGTTTGAATCTGATCGAAAATGTTCACAAGCAAGTCCATTTTTTGCGCAGAATTGCAGTAACAAGTACATTAACTTTACCATTAAATGTTGTCGTATGCCTAGGCCTCGGAGGTGCAGTGTCTTCAGCGTTCGTGCTTGAACTTGAACCATCCCCATCGTCCCTTTGCCCACCTCCTCTCTCTTCATCCAGATAAAGGCACAATTCTTTCAACTCTAGATTATCCTTGATCAGCTCTTGCTGTTTGTTGTCCAGTTGACGTAATTTATTCTGATAAGCGGAGACTTCCTGACGCATAACGCTCGCTGTGTATCGCCCAAATCTTTGCCATTCTCTCGCTAGCTTTCGACCCTTCTGACGATCGTCGTCCAAAAAACAACAGAGATCTCGCAACTCTTGATTATCGTCGCTTAATCTTTGGTTCGCTTCTTTTAATGCTCGCAGTTCGCTCAGCTAAAATCAATCATAGTCTTATACATTATGCATATTTTGGGAAATAACTATCAACTTCCCGGGGATAAAATAATGTTTAGAACTTTCCAAAATATTTATATATATATTAATTATTTTTCAGTACAAAGAATCCGATTTTTAATAGAGATCGTTCGCTCCGTTGGATTTACACGTGCCCGATTGAGCGAAATCACGATGCTGAGCCCGAACAGTGTGACCTAAAAGAGCCTGAAAAACTTCGGTGTGCCGTATTTAATATCCGTGATCGAGTGTTTTTTGAAAAATCAAATCATAAAATGGAAATATATCCTAACGTTGATTAAATAAAATACCGGGCCCACGATTTCTATTCCTCTTCAGAATAAAACAAGGAGAATGAGAGATAGGTCTTATTATATAAGATCATTCATTTTCTTAAAAAATAGATGCGAAAATAGTGCATGTGTAGAACTCACCAAGCTTTGTATTTGTCGATTTTGCTCGGCAGCAAGCCTCGCGATGTCGCTCTCGGTTTTGCGGACGAATTTAAGCATCTCCACGGGACCGAGTCTGAGAAACTCGTCGTCGGTGATCCTTTGTCGGAGCGGCGGTGTCTGTGCAGGGTTTATCGTTGGATATTGACCGTTAGGTGGCAAGTACTGCCCTTGGCCGACCTTGGCCTGAAGGTAACTATGCGGCTGCGTTTTCGAAACGGGCGCAGTTAAAGTGTTTCCACCTTGAGGATGATGTCGGTGTTCTATCCTGGGCGAATATTTACTTTGCGCATCCTTCGGTTGTGGTCCAGATCGCGATTGTGCTGGTTGATGATGATTCAAGGTCGCGACGGGACCTTGAACAGAGACAGGCACCGAGGTTGGCACAGAAGGGCCTGTATCAAAGTGAGGATGGTTCTTGAGGATACCGCTGGTCGGTTGCGGCGGTGGCTGGTATCGCGGTGGCACTTGCTCCACTGTCGACTTGATCACGTGCGAAGGATGCTGCTGATGCGGCTGGGACTTACTCTTATTGGACATCGCGGCTAATTTAGCTCCAGGCTGCGCTGTGTCCCATTTCAGAGAGTCCACCGTGACTTCTTCGTGCTGACTCGTCTCGTTCGACCCGCTATAATTTGGGTCAGTGTACGGTCTCTCTTTCTCTTGTTCTCCCGCTCTTTCTCAAGATCGGATATGCTACTTAAAAGCTGGCCCATGCGATAGGAGCGTTACCGCTGGCATGCTTTATCTCATCCTTCAGCGGTCAGTGGGCCCTCCGTTTCTGTGCCTTTAAATGTCTTTGTTCGAACTTTTCATACATTTCCTCTTTTCCTTTCTATTGCCATCGTCCTATTGTCTGGAAGCTCGATTGCCTGTCGCCTCCTGAGTATAAAATTTTACGCGCACACCGCTTTTCCGGTCCCTTTTGCGACGTCACATATGTCGATTCATCCACAGGATGCACTCGGGCAACGTTTGTAGTCAAAGATACAATAATAAATTTTGTGTCGTCAAATTATGTGAACACTCCAAACGAATGGCACGGTATGTTTAGGTCCCAGCTGTCAGCAGCCGGATTGGAGTATGGAAGCATACTTCCGCAAAAAAATAAGACACACGGCTAAATCACTGCTGCATGATCGACTACTTTCGTTACGAAATCTTGGGGATACTAATGCTGCTGCACTCCCAAGAGTTAATGCACCCAGTCAGGTCCCCGTTTTTCTCGCCGCGGGGCCGCCGCATTTCACAAGGTGCAGTGCCGTACAATCGAATGGGGCACTCCAATGAAACCTTGTCGCCCGTAGCCGTACCGTAACACGACAAATAGGATTTCAAACGATCATTTATATCTTTTAACTCATTTTGGCTTACTACAGCGTTCATGAGATCATTCTCTCACTCCTTCTCTCTATCACTTATTGAAATCTAGCATCCGGAAGGAAGTGAAACTATTCAATCGCTCAACATTAGGAGGCTGGTATGTTCCCGCACATCCGTTTCTCGCGATTACCAGGTTTCGAAAGCGTAACTGCATTGAATCACATGCGTAATCTCATCGTATATCTGTTATAGCGACACCTTATGCTGCTCACCGGTACCAGGAACTACGATCTTTAGCAAAAATCGCGAGAAAATCGGGCACCAGCAATATGGCGACGATCGGGGACCTTCGATCCGAGAAACGATTACCGACGACGCTGGGCCTTTAAGGTTGAGACGCAGGAACGCAAAGGCAACCGCTGATTGGACCAACTTCTTCCTTGAAGAGGGGAGTTGGCAAGAAGACTCGTGGCAAGTAGAAAGGAATTAAATCTTATAGTTCAAGGGATTCATTGTCAGTCAGATTTTCCTCGTATCGTTTTCAACCCTTTGAAAGTCAAACGAGAATTCGCGCTTCCTTGCCGGCCAAAAGTGCAATGAATTTAATGTTTCCATTTGCGCCTGCTTATATTTATCTTATTTATTTGCAATTGATCACATTTGAATCAGGATAAAATAGAAAAGAATATCATCTGTCTAATATGAAATATGTTTAAATCTTTTGGACAAGCTGCAACGGGCTTCAAAAATATTTTACCTGCAACGCTATAGATCCCCTTGCGTTGCATCCCTGGCTTCCGTGATGTCACATTATTCTTCTCAGAAAATGCTGGGCCAGGTACAAACCGAAAGAATTTCTTTCAAATCCTACGTCTAACAAATGCGCAAATTGTAGATCCTTCTCTAAACGATTGTGTGTATTTGGTGGATTACAGTGCGTGTTTGTGATGTACGGGGATGGTACTACGCGTGACAGTAGGTAACTTTTTTACCTGATATGGTATGTATACAATACGATTGTGCATACTCGTACCCTAATGTACACATGCGTGTCGGGTGCAACGTCAGAGTGTGTATTGAGAGTCAATGAGGCATGCAAGCCACGTAAGCATTGTTTACACTGCCATGTAACAATAAGTTATCAATATAATAGAACTTTATATCAAGTGAAAGTATTTAATAGTATTTACAACCAGTGAAATTTGAAGTACAATGTTTTGTGTGTAAAAATAAAAATTACTTGGTTTTTTATTCTGCTTGGTTATAATTACGTTAAGAATGGTATATCCGGTTTTGCTTGAAAGTGTGTAATGACGTATCAAAATTATATAATTTATACGTCTAATACGAACTTTTATCAAACTTATATTACATTAAAATAGTGCGCTTACTGCCGTTGGAAAGAGAGGTTAATTGCCTACGTGTCATACACCGAGGTACAACTTGCTTATATACCTAATATAATTTTTACTGACGAATTTTCTTTATATATATGTACATAAATACATCGTAATTTAAATAAATAAGATTTATATATATATTAATATGTATATATTTTTATTATTTTCGACTGAATCTTGTGTGATAGTTTAATGAACAAAAATTGTACCACTGTTAAATGTGTTTTTTGTAAATTGATTGTAAATACTTTAAGTAAATTATGAATTTTTATTTGTGAAACATTTACAAATCTCTACTACAGAATACTTCAATATTGTTGCTTTCTTTTATCTAACACTGCGTTCGCATGGTTTGGTCTGTGATATTTTCTGGTGTAGCAGTTTTGTTCTAATAAAGTAGAAAGAGAATAACTATAGAATATTACACTGAGATTAACAACTAAAACAGCACAGTGAGACAATGACCAACGGACCCTGGAGTATATTGGTGACGGGGGGTGCTGGGTACATTGGTTCTCATACAGTATTGGAACTCGTGCAAGCAGATTTTGAGGTGGTGGTAATAGACAACCTTAGTAATGCTTACAAAGGTGAGAAGTAACAAATCAGATTACAAGATATGGATATGTACTTATAAATTGTTATTATTAACACGTTGAATGCCACGCTGGTCATATATGACCGTAGAAAGTTTCTCCTGTGATGCCATGGTGGTCATTGGTTACAGGTGTGCTTGAACTGTTTATAATTGTACGAGTTGAATGAAAATTAAGAGTTAATGCATAGAAAAAAATATATACTTGTGGTGTCCTGAGCCAAACATGTAATTTCGCTGTGGCATTCAACGTGTTAAAGGATAACTAAACTTTCCTTCCATAAGTTGGCAGAAAAACTTATATTGTAAAATACTAATAATCGATATATAATTAATTAGTATTATATTGAGGTGGTGCATCTATACATATATACATATGCCTTTTGAATGTATAAATGGACTATGATAAAAAGAAATTACATATAATATTTTTCTGTATTTCATGTCCACAGGGGATAACAATGTAAAACCAAAATGTCTGCTGAGAGTTGAGAAACTTACAAATCAAAAAATTACCTTTATACAATGTGACATAACAAATTTCAATGAATTGAGGGATGTATTTAAGAAGGTACCAGTATATTGTCATTTATATATTATAGTACAACAAATGTCATAGTAATTGCAAAACTGAAATTGAAACCATTATGTTTTAGCATAAGTTTCATTCTGTCATACATTTTGCCGCACTGAAAGCAGTGGGTGAATCTTGCGAGAAACCTTTGGAATATTATAAAACAAATGTTTGTGGAACATTGAATTTATTAAAAGCTATGAGAGAATTCAATGTAAAATGTCTCATATATTCAAGTAGCGCTACAGTTTATGGCACCCCAGAAAAGCTGCCATTAGTTGAAAGTATGAAAACTGGAAATTGTACTAATCCTTATGGGAAAACGAAATATATGGTTGAAGAAATTTTAACAGATCTGTGCATAGCAGATAAGGTGTGAAATTCGGTCTATTTATATAGAAATTCAACTTAAAATCCGAATCAAATATTTATAGTTAGAAATTTTCAGACTTGGTCTGTTATATCTTTAAGATACTTTAATCCAGTTGGAGCTCACTCTTCTGGCGAAATCGGAGAGGATCCTAATGGAATACCAAATAATTTAATGCCTTTCATTGCCCAAGTGTCTGTTGGAAAAAGAGAAGTTTTGTATATTTACGGCAATGATTATGATACTCCTGATGGAACAGGTGTGTAAAAAATTTCAATTATTGTCCTAGGATTTGTATATTCGAAAGCAAATAAATTTGTCGTTAATTTGATTTATAGGTGTACGCGATTACATTCACATTGTGGATTTAGCAATTGGTCATGTAAAAGCAATGATACATCAAAAGGATCGTAAACCAACTGGATTTAAAGCAATTAATTTAGGTACAGGAAAGGGATATTCTGTACTCGAAGTCGTACATGCATTTGAAAAGGCATCTGGGCGACACATTCCATATAAAATAGTAGATCGTAGGCCGGGAGATGTATCTGCTAGTTATGCAGATGCGACTTTAGCTAAGAACGAATTGGATTGGCAGGCTACTAAAAACATTGATGACATGTGTAAGTTTCTATATTCTATAAAATAGAATAATTTATACGCTTCACAACGCAATGTGTTATTATAGGTAGAGATACTTGGAAATGGCAAGAAAATAATCCAAATGGTTACAAATGACAGTAGTAATGGCTGAAATATTTATTATTTCAAAATCTTAGATATTTGAACGTAAGCCATGGTGGTGTCCTGTTACCAAAGTTTAGACCAAAGTAACTACATCTACGTGTTTTATATCATACAAACAAAAAGTTGATTGTGAATGATTTACTGTAAAAAGTTAATACTTTTGTGTTTAATAATCATGGTTACTGTGCCATATAATATATGTTCCTACGATTGTACAAGTAACTTCATGCAAAATAAAGATATCGAAATGTTAAACTATAACCAATTTTCAGGATAGACAAACATCTTATGATACTTTTATGTCTCACATTTCATAATATCAATATTATTTTGATCGGGACACTACTTTTTCGTCGAGCTTAAAAAGTTGGTTTAGTTACATTTCTATTCATAAGATCAAGTTACAGCTTGAAAATTATATGGCTACATTTTTTATATTCTTCTTAGTATAATAAATGATCTAAGACTGTAGTTTGGGTACTAACTTTTATAAAGTGCCGGTAACGTTGACAGTGACATGGAAATGTAGCTGGGCTACAAGTCGATAAAATGGCATTTAATTATTATTCCTTTAAATAAATTCATTTATCTCGCGTTCTACTGGGCCGATTTTAATCAAAGACGTCTCAAATTAAAGGGCTCGATTCAAGGAAACATCTGTTCGTGTTTTAGAATGACCCTTATGTATAGTTACTGTGGAAGTCTCAAACGAATATTTAAATTGTAAAAACTGTAAAAAATGAATGAAGCAAGTTGCATTCATAACGCTCTAGAGATAATTCTTTAGGAAGATAATTCTTATATGTTTCTCCTTGAGAGTTGCATTTTCTTATTCCTCAAAGAGTCTTCTTTTTTATAAATGAAATGTCCATGTATATATTTTAATTCATAATTTAAAATATCTGTAAATATGTGCTTGAAACTGCGCGGTTCTCTGCCATATCTACAGTGCCTGCTATGGTCTCGCCATCTATACAGGACTCCTTGAAATTACTCCTGCTTCTTACTTACCTTAAGCGTAGATATAGCAGATGCTCGGGTAGTTTCATTCTAACCTGTATAGATGGCGATACTAATGACCAGTTTTCGTGTAGGTAAAACAGGGATACGTGTCTTACGTAAATTCAAGCATTTCTTTATAAATAGTGGTATGAATCGTTTCGTACTCTCCTTTACATATTAACAAACTGTTACAATCTATACATTGATATTAATATGTACGGTAACATTGTAAGTTCCACTATTCTTTTTATTCTACCCAACAATCAAGGTCTTTAGCAAAGGTAAATACATTTGTGAATATTTTTCCCTTTAGAGATATTTTCCACCTTGTAATAAATACATACTATTAATAGTCTTATTCTTTATTTCGGGTCTCGTTGCAATGAAAGTTAGGCTTAGCGAACATATAACCTATCTTTACAATATAATCTTAACTCTTGAACTCTCATCTTCTGTGCCGCTCTTCCTTTTCATACCTCCTCTATCTTTCGTAATACAATTTTCTTATCGCTTTATCGCACATCTATTATCATCTTTCCTTTTCCTCCAGGTTTTATTTAGAATTCTAGTCATTTTTATATCCTATTATCTTTATTTTCGTACATTCTGTTAACAGGTATTCTAGCGTTTCAAATTTTTGTCTGCACAGGTCACGTCTTTTATTCTTCTCGTTCTCCTAATATTTCTTCATCCTTTACTGCCTTCGCATCTGTCACCTGTACTATTAATTGCTGATTGTGCCATCTTTCATTCTTACTTAAGTACTTTAGTAATGTTGCTGTTCTCATATATATAAACGTTTCATTATATTTAGCTTATATTTTTCTGTCTCATTCCAGCTGTTGCATTTCCCAGTCTGTTCTTTTAAGGCTCTCCGTCAATTCCTTTACTTCTGCTCTCATCAAATTCATTCTTATGAGACTCATTCCATTCCTTGTTAAATAAACCTCTCTCTCTTTTACGCTTCTGGTTTGGTCTTCCCTTCTTTCTTTTTCCTTTAAATATCGCTTAATAACCTTTATCTCCCCTGCTACATATACTTACTAATATATTTTTTGTGTGTGCAGGTCTCGCTCCTAACCCAAATCCACATTACCCGGTTGCTAAATCTACCTTCTTCTGATCCTCCGTCTACACTGTGCAATTCCACTCGTTCATGCAGGCCATTGCTATTCATCTGCAGATCAGCCGTGTCCCAGGTGAATACTATTAATCTTTATTTCGGTCTCGCAGCACAGAAAATTGGGCTTAGCGTACATATAACCTATCTTCACAATACTATCTTAACTCTTGCACTCTCGTTTCCTGTTCCGCTCTTTCTTTTCATACCTTCTCTACCTTGTGCATGACACTCTTTGTTGCCTCTTTATAGCACATTTATAGCACTTTTCTTTCTTTCTTTCTTTTTCGCTTCTGGTTTGGTCTTCCCTTCTTTCTTTTTCCTTTAAATATCGCTTAATAACCTTTATCTCCCCTGCTACATATACTTACTCATATATTTTTTGTGTGTGCAGGTCTCGCAAGCAAAGAGTAAGAAGCTTGACCAACATTTCTCATTGGACATAAAGCAAGAAAGAAGAAAGAATAACCTTTGCCAAATACTTTAGTTATAGTAAATTGGTTTCTAAGAATAGTTTGTAACTATTAGCGCATAAGATTAATTTAGAACAATTGTGTAATTAACTGTTATGCATACCTAGTATATATTTTATTTTATATTCTCTTTATTCAGTAGATCTTGTATAAACTTTAATATTACTGTTACTACAAGTTCTACTGAATGCGCTAAATATAAAATGCAAGATACAATATATACTTTGGGCTTTACATATGCACAAGTTACATAATTGTTGTAATTTAAACTACGCTTCAGCACATAAAGTACGTAAATTTGAGTATAAGTTTTATTTGTAAGATATATTGTAAATTAACTTTAAAGAATAGTACATAAGTATTAGTTTGTAAATTTGAATTACCGCATTTTTGTACCTTGTATCTTCATTAATTAATTTGAATAAATCTTAAATGAAAAGAATTCTACGCCTCTCTTTATTTTAACGCCTTAACTATCCTTGAAAAGACCTAATTCCAATTCCTTAAACAAGTTCTTCCGTGCAGGAACTTTAAATGAAAGTTCACAAGCGGAGATCTTGTAAAAATAGACCTAAACATCATTAACTTTGCCGCTAGTTGTTAAGGAATTAATACGTCTTGATGGGAGCTCTTTACATTTAAGTTCTCGGAAATTCCTGGAACCGTGACGTCATTTCCAAGAATTGCTTCGATCGAATACCTCCTTGCACATCATATTCTCCTAATACAAAGTCCAGATTTCAGAGCGCTGAAATTTCTGAGTTTCTGGCAAAAATATCTGCTGAAAATCGTGGATTTGTATTAGGAGAATATGATATGCAAGGAGGTATCCGACGTCATTTCCAAGAATTGCCGGCGTCGGATACCTCCTTGCATATCATATTCTCCTAATACAAAGTCCAGATTTCCGAGCGCTGAAATTTCTGAGTTTCTGGCAAAAATATCTGCTGAAAATCGTGGATTTGTATTAGGAGAATATGATATGCAAGGAGGTATCCGTCGTCATTTCCAAGAATTGCCGGCGTCGTATACCTCCTTGCACATCATGTTCTCCTAATACAAAGTCCAGATTTCCGAGCGCTGAAATTTCCGAGTTTCTGGCAAAAATTTCGACTGAAAATCGTGGATTTGTATCAGGAGAATATGATATGCGAGGAGGTATTCGATCGAAGCAATTCTTGGAAATGACGTCACGGTTCCAGGAATTTCCGAGCGCTTAAATTTCTGAGTTTCTGGCAAAAATATCTCGCTGAAAATCGTGGATTTGTATCAGGAGAACATGATATGCGAGGAGGTATTCGATCGAAGCAATTCTTGGAAATGACGTCACGTTCCAGGAATTTCCGAGCGCTAAAATTTCTGAACATCTGCCAACCAATTTTCCAAGAAGTAAGACTTAGAAGAAGAAGACTTAGAATTCCTGCTGCCAAATTTAATAACGTATAGGGCCATTTTGACAAGGTTCTCGCTTTAGAACTTTCTATTTAAAGTTCGTCCACGGTACTTCTTGTATAAGGAATTGGACTTAGGTTCTTTCAAGGATTGTTAAGGTGTAAAAATAAAAAGAGCTGTGGAATTCTTTTAATTGAAAATTTATTTAAACTAATTAGTGAAGATACAAGTTACAAAAATGTTGTAATTCAAATTTACAAGCTAATACTTATAAACTATTCTTTTAAGTTAATTTACAATATATTTTACAGATAAAACTTGCACTAAAATTTACATACTCTACATGGTGAAGCTTATTTTAAATTAAAGCAATTGTGTAACTTGTGCATATGTATAGTCTTTATTATACCTTTCATTTTATATTTAGCACCTTCAGTAGAACTTGTAGTAAAAGTAATATTAAAGTTTATACAAGATCTACTGAATAAAGTGTATATAAAATAAGATATATACTAGGTATACATAACAGTTAGTTACACAATTGTTACAACATGTAATAGTGTATGTAATAGTTACAAACTATTCTTACAAACCAATTGACTATAACTAAAGTACATGGCAAGGGTTATTCTTTCTTCTTTCTTGCTCTTATGCCCAACGAGAAGTGCCCGTCAAGCTCTTTACTCTTTGCCTGCGAGACCTGCACACACAAAAAGTAAATTAGTAAGTATATGTAGCAGGACAGATAAAGATTATTAAGCGATATTTAAAGGAAAAAGAAAGAAGGAAAGACCAAAGCAGAAGCGAAAAAGAAAGAAAGAAAGAAAAGATGTATAATAAATGTGCTATAAAGAGGCAACAAAGAGTGTCATGCACAAGGTAGAAAAGGTATGAAAAGAAAGAGCGGAACAGGAAACGAGAGTGCAAGAGTTAAGATAGTATTGTGAGGATAGGTTATATGTATGCTAAGTCTAACTTTCAGTGCTACGAGACCAAAATAAAGATTAATATTATTCACCTACGACACGGCTGATGTGCAGATGAATAGCGATGCCCTGCATGAACGAGTGAAATTGCACAGTGTAGATGGGGGATCAAAAAAAGGCAGATTTAGCAACCGGGTAATGTGGATTTGGGTTAGGTGCGAGACCTGCCCACACAAAAAATATATTAGTAAGTATATGTAGCAGGAGAGATAAAGGTTATTATGCGATATTTAAAGGAAAAAGAAAGAAGGGATAACCAAACCAGAAGTGTAAAAGAAAGAAAGAAAGAAAAGATGTATAATAGATGTGCGACAAAGAGGCAACAAAGAGTGTGATGCACAAGGTAGAGAAGGTATGAAAAGAAAGAACGGAGCAGGAGACGAGAGTGCAAGAGTTAAGATAGTATTGTGAGGATAGGTTATATGTATGCTAAGTCTAACTTTCAGTGCTACGAGACCAAAATAAAGATTAATATTATTCACCTACGACACGGCTGATGTGCAGATGAATAGCGATGCCCTGCATGAACGAGTGAAATTGCACAGTGTAGACGGGGGATCAAAAAAAGGTATATTTAGCAACCGGGTAATGTGGATTTGGGTTAGGTGCGAGACCTGCCCACACAAAAAATATATTAGTAAGTATATGTAGCAGGGGAGATAAAGGTTCATAAGAATGAATTTGATGAGAGCAGAAGTAAAGGAATTAAATATTCACAAATGTATTTACCTTTGCTAAAGAGCTTGATTGTTGTGTAGAATAAAATGAATAGTGGAACTTACAATGTTACCGTACATATTAATATCAATGTATAGATTGTAACACTGTGTTTGCTAACACTTTGTTAATATGTAAAGGAGAGTACGAAACGATTCATACCACTATTTATAAAGAAATGCTTGAATTTACGTTAGACACGTATCCCTGTCTTACCTACACGCAAAGTGGTCATTAGTATCGCCATCTATACAGATTTGAATGAAACTACCCGAGTCTCTGCTATATCTACACTTAAGGTAAGTAAGAGGCAGGAGTAATTTCAAGGAGTCCTGTATAGATGGCGAGACCATAGCAAGCACTGTAGATATGGCAGAGAACCGCGTAGTTTCAAGCACATCTTTACAGATATTAATTAAATTATGAATTAAAATATATACATGGACATTTCATTTATAAAAAAGAAGACTCTTTGAGGAATAAGAAAATGCAACTCTCAAGGAGAAACATATATGAATTATCTTCCTAAAGAATTATCTCTAGAGCTTAATTAAAATATTTACATTTCTCGCGCTTATGCATGATGAGAAGTGCCGGCCAATACTCATTACTCTTTGTATGCGGGACCTGCACACACAAAAAATATATTAGTAAGCATGTAACAGGAGAGAGAAAAGATATTAAGGGATGTTTAGAGGAAAAAGCAATAGGGGAGGGCCACACTAGAAGCATAAGAGAAAGACAGAATTAAATAGGAATGAAATGAGTCTCGTAAGAGTGAATTTGATGGGAGCGGTAATGAAGGAATTGACGGAGAAACTTAAAAGAAGGGACTACGAAATGCAACAACAGAATCGAGACAGAAAAATAGAAGAGGCGAGATATAATGAAAGGTTGAAATATATTAGAAAAGAAGCACTACTAAAGCACCTAAGTAAAAACGGAAGACAATTAATCGGCAATTAATAGTGCAGCTGACAGATGCGAAAGCATTAAAGGAAGACCTACGCAGACAACAAATTTGAAACGTTAGGATACCTGTTAACAGAATATGCAGAAATAAAGATGATAGGATATAAAAATGACTTTAGAACTTTAAATGAAACCTGCGCTCGGTGGTATTCGCTATATTCGAAAACGTAACAGCATAGGCGGTACGCTTGTCGTAAGACACATCTTACTGGCAATTTCATCGCCCCGATGCATCGCGTCACCAGGCACCGTAGCTCAATTTTTCTACCGAAACGTTGCCCGAGAAATAGCTTTCCTGATCCCCCACAAAGCATTTACATATATTAACAC
Source organism: Nomada lathburiana (assembly GCA_963667235.1). Taxonomy (NCBI): domain Eukaryota; kingdom Metazoa; phylum Arthropoda; class Insecta; order Hymenoptera; family Apidae; genus Nomada; species Nomada lathburiana. Next base: position 11,535,154 of record OY763905.1, on the reverse strand, counting down.
TCGCATAAATCCTGTCCCCTGTAGAACTACTTCAGTAAATAATAGTTCTTCAAGTGATCACTGTTCATGTGCAGAGGACGCTCGAATCAGCGTGGTTTTTCTGAGTCGGTATGTTAGTTATGTTGGGCCATGAAAGTCCATAAGATGTCTTGTCTATTCCTATATCTCGTCTGTGGTATGAGATTCTCGGATTCCCGGATATTCGGGCCGAAAAAATACTCGTACTCGTGAGTACTAGATATATTATGTAGTTGCGTTTGCTTGCGTATGAATCCGCTCAAAAGTACAAATAAAAGTTGTACAACCAACGATTACAAGTTTTATGTATTATTAATTATATCACAGGTTTCACACTTTATATAATTTATGACAATTCCCTGTATTAAATTAGATGTTTACTAAATGGCTTTGATGTTTGTTAATAGCTTCAAAAAGTGCATCGTTTCGAGTTTATTACTTTGAACATTGATTATAGATTCAATATTGAAAGAATTTTAGGAAAAATTCTGAAAAATCAGTAATGTGTTAATTGCTGTGAAGGATTTGTCACTTTTAAAGTGAATCTGGAAAAACGACATGACATCGTCTGGCAAAAGTACCCGAGAGGTTCTATTATCTCTCATTGATGACATTGAGTTAATAGCTAAGTACGGTTTACATGATTTTTTAATCCTCAAAATTACGTTACTGCAAGTATCTTTTCCTCTATTTTTCTATTGTTTCTATTATCTTTCTAGAGAGATGATCGAGAATACAATAGCACAAAAACCGTTGAAATTGTCGAATGAAGACCATGTCCAATTGACTGAATTGTTGATAGCCAAAGACAATGAACTGAAAACAACTTTAAAGCGTGCAGCCGAGCAAGCAAAAATCAACCTAAAAATGGAAGCTTTGAGAGCCGAAGTTGAGAGACAAGACCAAGATATACAACAATTGCAACGGCAGCTAAAAGAAGCAGAACAGATATTAGCTACTGCAATTTATCAGGCTAAACAAAAGTTGCAATCTATTGCCCGCGCGAATAAAAGGCCAGTGCCATCAGAAGAATTAATTAAATATGCACATAGAATAAGTGCATCGAATGCTATATGTGCTCCACTGACATGGCAACAAGGAGACCCTAGAAGACCTTATCCAACTGGTAACTTTCTGTACTGGTACTTCTGTATAAGCCTCTTAAGTTTGGTCTTGTTATTACACGATTTATTGCAGATATTGAAATGAGATTGGGATACCTTGGGCGTTTAAGCGATCTTCCACTTAATGGACAAATGCCAGGCAGTCATCCAGGATTGTCATCAGATCTGCATAGAACTGGGCACCCGGTTGGCGGTATGTTTACACAACCTGTTCAAATGTGCATTCTTAACCATAGACTGTATAATTCTTGCAAATTCAACATCTTTTTTTGTTATGAAAATTGTTACAGAACCACCTGTATCACAGGCTAATCAGTTTGCATGGCATCCATCGGGTGAAATCCATATGTCTGTGAGCGGACAGGGCAGTGTTGCCATGAATACTCACAAACAAGAAACGGAAGATGTTGAAGTTATGTCAACCGATTCTTCGAGTAGCTCGTCTAGTGACTCCCAATGAATATTGCTTGTTTATGAAATTCAAGTATAGTGTGAATGAGGCGAATGTTTCTGCCGGATGGATCTAACACAGGTGTATATATAAATGTGTGAAATATGTATTCTATAATGGAATAGCAGACTCAGAGAGAGATAAAACAAAGTACAACTTTATTGATTGATTGTTGGTGGATTTGTTCGTCGGTGCATCTATTGATGAGAACATAACATCCAACTATTTTTGGGTATATTCCTGTGATCTCACTGTAAAGTCTCTTTGTTTCTTTCTCTTTTTTTTACTCTTTGTATTTTATTTATATTATTGTTATTGAGAATTTAGAAGAATGCCTGGTAAGAACGTATGCAAGGACTGTTCTGTGTAATACATTTCTGGATATGCCTGGAATAATACAACTATAATAGCAGATTGAACGCTGATAGTAATAAATATTCGCAGCCGTTTTTGTCTGCTCGTTATTAGAGATTTTCAATTGATATGCTGTTTAACTGACGTTATCCTTGATAAAATTATTTTATTTACCAATTGAATCTCATCCTTGAAATTTGCTTTTTGAAATAATATATTTGCATCCGTAAATATAAGGCCAAATAGCTGGCTATCTCCACGAACTTTATCTATATCTTTGTATAGTAAAATGTGTTGCAATTTAAGCCCTGGGAATGTAAAGATTTTACTATTGTATCCTGAACTCATAATCTTCAATGAGGTTCTGTAACATAATTATTAGCTGCACCCATAAATCATGGAACTTTGGGCGCGTGATACTTGTGTCGCGCAATACCTACCTTCTTATTTTTTGTATGTTGGTCATGGCTGCACAAGCCAGGATCGGCGAAAGTTGTGGAATTAAAGAGCAAACGCGTGCATAGTTTTTTAAATACCAAGCAAGCGATATTTTCATCGCTAGTTGTACGTCCGAGGATCGTCTACGATATAGAATGAAAGGGAACAACGTTCGATGATGTAGATATTAAATGGATATTACTAAATATTCCACTTTGTCCATTTAGTATATACCTTAAGTCTTTGGGTAGCCGTAATACTCTCGTTAAGGCGTCGGTATTACCCATATTTAAAAGGATATACAATGCTTCCATTTGTTCACGATCGTTGTACAAACTTAGATTTTCCATACATTTCTCAAGATCTTGTACGGGATTTCGTACGTTCTTAGTCTCGTCGTATAAGATTAGGAGTCGCGTTATGCATTCGGCCAGGTGTTGGTCATTGATTTTGGCATTAAACTCGTTAATATTACGTTCACATAATCTGCAATTGTTTATTCGCATCCATCATTTTGAACAATCCAGGTCATCGATACTGCACTGTAAAACGTGATCGTACCTTTGTGCAGAGTACACTAAAAATCGTGTTATTAGTTCGAACAGCTGGATACTCGTATGCGCGTCGATTCTTTGTATCGCAACATCTTGCCTTACGGCTCTCAATCGATCAAAGATGAAATCGTACACTACTATCCAATTTCGATCCGTTCTGGTGGCTATCCTAAAATGCGTTGTACATTGATCTAAATTAAAATAGCGATCTTAACCGCATACGTACTTGAAGAACAGATATCTAATAGTTGACAATAGCACCGGTGCAGGACGTAATTGACTTGGATCGGTCATATCTAATCCTGCCGCTGGTCGGCTAAAGCATTTAACGGTTTTTGTTGGATCTGCTTTTGGAAATTTTGCCCCTTTTGTCTTCACGTCGATTTCAAATTTGTGCAATAGACCCTCTTTCTCCCGGCTACAAATAGCATTGCGAACGTTATGAAAGTTAGGATATTATATCGTATGAGAATTCCCAATTATCTTATCTACTTAGACAGGATTCGCATTATTTGAACGTATGAATCGTACAGAAGACGTAATACCCTATCCCATTGAAAGAAAAGAAAACAGAAAAGACTAAACGCAGTGTTTGATTAGCAAAAGTAATTACATAGATCAACACCGAAAGGAAGTTTCGCATATTTACAGATGATAATGATATTCAAGATATCGCATTAAGCATTTAACTTGCGATTACTCAGATTGTAATGTCATTTGCAAAATAATTTCAATTGATATTTTCATCCCGCCACATGTTCGTGTTATTTAAAAATTATACACGAGGGCAACAAATCTAAGATTTTTTTATAACGACACTGACACAAGTAACTTACATCCAGCGTTCTTTCTCTGGACACATTGATAAGCACGTCCCCTGTATAAAGTGTGTCATTTTTTAATGAAACTTCTTTATGTTGACGCTTATCCCATTAAATTTTCTTGCTTAAGTAGGTTATGTCGATCGTCTATTGAATAATAGCACGTACACTTCGGCACTGCCGTGAGCGAGTATATACGTTCTGTAACGAAACGTGTATCTATATCTATATAACCATGTATGTAGTTTGGCGTAACTTTCATCACATGATAAATCGTCAAGAAAGATGATCCAATCCATAGGACATTGTATGGCATACATTAAAAACCGAGTATAGAATGTCTTTGAGATCGCATGCATATATGTAACGATTCGAAAGATATACTAAAACTTTCCCAAGATCGAGCGTTTGCAGCTAAATGGCTAAATAAGAAGTACTTTTCCTCGCGTGACGAAAAGTATCGATCAAGACTGGAACAAAAATGGAAATGCATCACGACTTGTCGAGGGGAATGGCTAGAGTCTAGTGTGTTCTGGTATATCATACACATACACTGTGCACCTGCGGTTACACAGTCTGTCAACACCACTGTTATTATGTGAAGGTCGACGTCCTTACGCAAACTTTCACCCTTCTTTCTTTATCTTGCGTTTTCGCCGGTCGTTACTCCTTCTTCCATTCTTATTTTCACTCCCCGTCGGATTACGCAATTTAATCAATAAATAGAAGTTCGTACCAGATGTAATTAACAAATGCGAATTATGCATTTTATGCTGACATGTCCGGTACTTGGAAAACATTTAATTGTACATTATGCGTAAGCGACTTCACCAGAAGGCAGCACATCAATGAAACATTTCTTTTTTCCTTGTATATCTTAGATTCAGGCGCGCAGGAAATCCCCCTTTTCTTTGACTAATCGAGACAGAAAATATGTACATACATATTGTAGCGTGAATCGTGTATTAATATTCGATAAAATTTGATTATTGTGCTATTTATGCATACCAGAGATTGACAATGTGATGAATTGTCACGTGTGGCTTTGTCGGGAAACCCGTGACTCTAATCGTTGGGCTCGATCTTCAGATTCTATGAAAAATCTATACATACTGACACTCGGAGATGCCTCCTAATACATACATGTTCTAAAAGTGAATATGGTAATCATCAAAAGCATCGGGCTCGGTTGGATTGATGCACGCTATATTCTGCGATTTAATTGTATGTCATAAAAATCTGAAATTTGCTTCGCGAAGGGCGATACGAGCACGATACGAGCCAATAATTGCGTATAAAAGAAGTTTATCTATCCTGACCATGAAGCAAAATCTTGTTTATCGCGCTTACAAATTATCAAACATGATTTCGAGTAAGATAAGAAGATCATTTTCAATTATAGGATTTCTTAAACTCCAGATTTCGCTACTCTTCTCTTACGTACATACATATGCATGTGTGTATATACCAGGAAAACTTTTAAAGCGAAAGCTGTCTTTTTCTTCTTCGTATTGCGAACGAGATAACAAGGTGAAACGTTTGCTAGTCGTTTTTGGTAAGATAACGCCACATACTTTCACATAAAGTTTAATTGTTCCTTAGTAAATAAAAACATAATTATGAAGTAGCGTATCACGTACCTATCTGAGAGAATTAGCTCGTCTTTCGTGGCAGTTGCGCATCCATTCGTGCCTGTATTTGACGTATGTATACATACATGGTATGTCGAAATTCTCTGACGTATATAAGTAAGGTGAGATGGAATCGTTACGGAACATTTCTTTCGTGTATACCGGTGGAAAATCCCGTGATACTCCTCTGGGGCGGGGAAGAACAACCACGGGAGGAAACAACAGAAAACCATTGACGTTCGTATGGTCCTGTGAGCACGTTAGCCGGATAAAGTAAGAGGGCCGTCAGCCACTCGTGGGGTACGCGTGACCTCCAGAGAATCACCGTACAGAGTATAGAGGAACGAATAGCGTTGCATTGGTCCAGTCTTTCTTAAAACTTTGTTCATTTTGCACGCCAGTCGTATATTAGAACAAGGTAACACCAATCCAAGATCGACATCGTTATACCGAAGATAGGAGCATTCAACGTATAAACCGGTTCCATCCTTCTTATCGTCAAACTTTCATTTCTTTCGCGAAAAACTGTAATGCGTGTGTATCGTACCTGCACGGGATTCGAGGAAGATGTGACTGCGATCATTTCACACTCGTAAAGCCAAATTATTGGTCCATTACCTTTAAACGTCTCGAAGAAACAGATCGGTGTAAATGTTCTGGTAGTAAGGGTGTATGGAGGATAGTCTGACAGCGAGGGCATCGACAGTGATCATATATTCAGAATACGTCTATTGATTTCACTATCAACCCCATGTAGATTCTTATACAAAAATGATCATCATACTAACATCGGCATTGTTCGTTCCTTGGCATTTAGCGGTTCGATGTTACGCGTACATTAACAAATAAATTATTATATCGTACATCCGAAGTTAAAATCTTCAACTATCGCGCGAACTTTCTTATGAAAGAACTCGATTAGATAAGGTGAAATGTCACATCTGTTCCTTTTATTTGCATACCGTGAATCTCATTGCCCAATGCATTGTCTACGCGATATCTGTACAATTTGCTTTTCATTACCGATAACGTGTAACAGCATTACCTAGACGCATCTTCTATCCACCAATGCATATCGCATTCGGCGGTCATGATATATCACAATTCTATACATTTGCAGATCCAAAGTCATGTGTTGGAAAACGATTCTATTTCTCATAGCGCAATCCCTGTTGCTCCACAATTGTATGGCTGGTGAGTAATATGAAAACAGAAAAAAAGTATAAAATACTAATTACTCGTATTGATGTTCGAGGAGCATAAAGTAGAAAATCATTTTTGCCTGTTTTAATATCGATAGAGCGAAACCAACCACTTAAGGTACATTCTTTGTAATATGATATTTTTTAATCACGTACAATTAGAAACTGTCATTAGCGCACATAATGACTTCGAATATGGAAGCATTGACCCAGAGGTAGCGGATGAGTTAAATTGGACGAAACATCCTTGTCGACGCAATTGTAAGGACGAAGCACAACCTATGGAATGTTACTACATCTTTAAAGTGGAGGGTTATCATACAATGAGCAAAGCGTGTTACAACTGCCCATTCAACATCACGGATTGCTTTCGCAAGCATTGTATTCCAGCAGATGGCATCGAAAGACCGATTCTGGTAGTTAATCGGCAAATGCCTGGACCACCTATCGAGGTACATATAATACGTACATAATTAATAATGAAGCAACGAACGAAAGACCGCGTTCGACGAATATGATACGCGCTACCAAGATTAACGATAATTTCTGCATTTTCTATCTATCTACATATTTGTCCACCCCCTCTAAATTTCGGGAGAAACTTTTGAAAGGTACATCTCTCATAGGGTACCACTTTTACTCCGCTTATTTTCGATCATTATGAAAACGGATAAATGCAATGATTATACGCCAAGGTCTTGTAACCGTTTAATGGTATCGTTCGCATGGAAATGATTTTATTTTACCTCGTGATTCATCAGCGTTTGTAGCGATATAAAGAAACGGACAATGCAATGAACATTATCTCTTGTCGCGGGTATATTATTAAAGTGATCCAACGTAATCGAGCGCACCTTGGGAAGCACATTACTGCAACCAGCTACCTGTTGATTAGCATGATCCATTGATTAGTATTAATTTTTTTATTCATTCTAGGTTTGTCAAGGTGACAGAGTAATAGTCGATGTAATTAATTTGTTGCATTCCGAAAGTACCACGATGCACTGGCATGGTCAACACCTTGTAAAAGCCCCGTACATGGACGGTGTTCCTTATGTATCTCAATGCCCGATTTTACCAGGTTCAACTTTTCGCTACGATTACATCGCTACAGAGGCCGGAACACACTTCTGGCATTCTCATATAGGTGCGAGTAGTTTTTTGTTGCGCTTTGTGTCGCGACGTTTTAAAAGACAATCTCAACTATTTTTTCTTTAGGCTTCCAACGAGGTGATGGAGTGTACGGAACATTAACTGTACGTGTGCCACCCAAGGTAAATTGGCACTACGACTTATACGATATCGACGAGCATACAATTCTGATCTCAGACTGGACCCACGAAATGGGAATCGACAAATTTCTGAGTCATCATCATGCAGGCGGTGACAATAAACCGGTTAATGTATTGATCAATGGTTTCGGTCGTTTCTCGGCTAATCGAGACGGGAATAATGTGCCTGATTTAATGCCCGTAGCAACGTTTACAGTTAAGAAGGTACGCACGGTAGAGAAACGGGGAAAACCACGTAATTACAAATGATTTCTAAAAAAGTTGTACAGTTAAAACAGGTTTTGCATAACCATATATCCTTTACATTTACAGGATACAAGATACAGATTTAGACTCATTAACGCTGAATTTCTTAACTGCCCAATCGAATTGTCCATAGACAATCATACTATGTATATAATTAGTTCGGATGGGCGCGACATTGAACCGGTCAAAGGTACGTGCCGTCCATTCGTTTATATTTAAGGTAGCGATAAAAAAATGAAAGTTAATGCGTTATCTAATTTCTAGCGGAATCGTTGGTAAGCTATGCTGGCGAAAGATACGATTTCGTTGTTGAAGCGAATCAACCTGTGGACAACTACTGGATCCGGTTTCGTGGTTTAATGGATTGCGACGAAAGATTCACGAAGGCGTACCAAGTAGCTGTATTGCGATATGAAGGTGCGATCTATGCCGATCCGATAGGTACAGCCAACTACGAACACAAGTCGAACGATCGCCTGGGACAGGTGTGTTCATGTTACGATGCTGAAATTGATCAGTTCCTTCGCAATGCCTTGATAATGAAATATGATAATAATAATAATACTTGTATTTTTGTGTCAATCGTTACATCCTTCCAGCGAGTAAACGCGTTAAACGAAGGCACAGAAACGAATCAGAGCATCAGCGTACCATTGTTCAATGCTATGGATGAGGACGACGGATCAAACACGATACATCCAGATTACCAATTTTATGTGTCCTATGATTTTTACAAGAGGGACAACCCTCATTTCCATCGTGGCAATTTTTACGGATTTCATCAAGGTAATATAAGTACACTATGTTGAAGTACAACATTCGAATCGAGGACACTCCATGTCCTCTTAGTTATTTGTATTCTTATTAGTGATCTATTTTCAGTGAAAGATTCGAAGCGAGTACTTACTCCGCAATTAAATCACATCTCAATGAAATTGCCATCCGTTCCTCTGATGTCTCAAAGAAATGCCATCGATCCAAATCAATTTTGTAATTCGAGTACTGTTCACGGTTGTGAGCAAGATTACTGTTCATGCACTCATGTGCTTCAAGTGAAACTTGGAAGCGTGGTCGAATTAATTTTAGTGGACGAAGGTTTGTCAATTATATTAGAATAACTTAGCTCGTACCTGTATAACATTGAACCGTTGAATTCCCGATATTTCACGTTTGATCGTTACTTGTGCCGCAGGTTTTGCTTACGATGCGAACCATCCGTTCCATCTTCACGGGTACCTCTTTCGTGTAATTGCAATGGAAAGGGTTGGGAAGAACGTTACAGTCGAAGCGGTAAAGGACCTGGATAAAAAGGGTGCGATACGCAGGAATCTTAAACGATCTCCACTTAAAGATACTGTAACGGTCCCAGATGGTGGATATACTGTTGTGCGATTTCATGCCAATAATCCAGGTACATTTTGCAAGCGTGTACAAATATGGAATATCTATCTCATTTCTATCATTATCCTTCAAATGTTACAAGTTTTATACTTATTCAGGCTACTGGCTGTTTCACTGTCACATCGAGTTTCACGCTGAAGTTGGAATGTCTTTGGTCTTTAAAGTTGGTGAGCACGAGGATATGGTCCCGGTACCACGAAACTTTCCTTCATGCGGTAATTGGCAACCCGAGGATACGCGACACGGACAATATGCTGCTGAAATTTTATCAGACGCTGTGACAAAACCGATGCAAGATATTTTTAACGCAACGGTGGATATTTCTGAGAATAGTGTACAACAGCTAGTTAAATTATTCCCACAAGTTCTACAAGCATTACGAATCTCATCTTCATCGTGCACCTTGACCACTTCGTATTTTCTACTTTCATTTTCTTATCTCGTTGTCATTTTTCCGAAATTTTTGTAAAAAAGGATATCAAACGTGTAAAGACTTATTAGTCGTTTTATTGCGGTCAACAAGGGGCATGATATTCGACGCGTGGAAAGCTTTATACCATTTCGTTTCTTTTTATGTGTCTAACATAACTATTAACAAGACGATAGCGTAGAATTTTCATAACGGACATTTTGAATACTCAATTTTTTGTTATTAGCGTATAAAGGAATAATATTTAAGATTTTTATAGTAAAATTCGAGAACGGGGGATGTAACAAGAAGTTTTTCATGAAAGGAATTGATTCATGACCTGACCGCATTCCGAATGTTGTAAGAATCTATTTATTATTTCCGGACTGTGATATAATTATTATAAGTACCTATATGCATATCTATTAAGTATTGAACGCCGTTTCGTACAACGAAGAAAGTGTTATTGCATATGTGCATGGTATAAATTTATAATAAACCCCATAAATCATTGATATTATAACAAGTAATTGTAAGGGTATACCTGCATATTTTTCATCGTTAATTTTTCAGTTTGTTCATGAGCGAATGGTTAATGAATGTTTCCATGTTGTTATACTATTTTACACACATAAGCTGGAAATCTTATATAAAACTTCCCATTATGCCGATTAGTCTTTATTACAGAACAATTGATTCCCACTTTATCCATATGCTGCTATAAAATAAGATTCATGCAAATCTCTTTACTATAGTATATTAAAAAATGCAGAATATAATATATCGATTATATATCGATTACTTAAAATGCTATATAATATTTGGAGTACAAAATATGTTAATATTTATCTTTATAAAATGTCAGGAATTGTATAGCATGCGTCTCTCTGGTGAGGCCGCAGTAAAGGATGACCCAATAGCTTGGCCATATTTTCGTGCAATTTTGCTGCGTTTCTTCCTGTTTCTAATATGTAGGAATCATTTTTTATATCCAATGCTGCCATTTTGGAATAAATTTCTTCGCTTGCATTCTCTGAGGAAGGAGGTTCGTGTACGTACAGCACATCGATGAAAAAGTATTTTTCTCTAACAGCATTCAGAAACTCTTTGCCTGTTTCAAATATTGGAATGCTATGAGAACGGGAATATATTAAAATTATTCGAACAATGAATGTTGGACGAATTGTGTTATGTATCTCTCCTACAGGTAAGGGCACTTTTTCCTGTATTGTGTCAAAAACATGACCAAAATCGTAAGAATTCTGATCGTCCTCAATTACATCTTCATTAAGGAGATCTAAATGATTAATAATGGTGTCGGTACGATTGGTAAAATCGCAAATCCATTGAACACCATCGGAGTTCAAAGTCATCAATGCATATTCGTGACTGTTTCGAATAACAGATTTGATGCATATAAAATTTTCTATAACTCGTTTTATCATAAAGAGGGGCATATAGCTGGCTCCTTTGGACAATTTAAATGGTGTACAATTTTGTTCTCTAGCCGTATCAATTACGAACAAAATTTTCTCAGGCAGGTTCATGTTTCCATAAGAAGGGTACGTAATAATGGTCAATCCTTACTAAGCCACAATGATTCGCAATTATCCAATCGCATAAAGCACACCATGTAACCAGTGCTACTCACTTCTCACTGCTCGAGGGTTATAACCTCAAAGGTTATTCGAATAAACCAATATTTTCAACACTTATTCTTCTTTACGTTTGTCAGGAGAAATTAGATGCGCATGTATATGTACGCAGACATCAATTTGATCTGGTTGTTATAATATTATGCAATTAACGCAGTCTATTTTGGTTATTTAACCCTTACGATACTGGCGGTCCAGTCGAACGTCTGGGTGCACTCAACCCGTAGTCCGTAGCCCCTTCTTTTGCCTTATATTTATGTATAAGAATTTTGAACTGAATTTCTATTATTGTATCATTCTTTTTTATTTCTAAGCAATGTTGTCGTAGCATTACAATTAAACAATATAAAAATTATAAGAGGTACCATTTCTTTCGCCAGTTTACAATTTAGGCAAAAAAATAATTATATTTAGTGCAACTGAATGTTCAGTGCATACATTTTTCTCGTACAGAATAGAAAATATCCCGCATTTTAGACTAAGATTAAGTAATAAATAAATTCTTTGGTAAAAATTATATTTGAAGTAGTAGGAGTATTTGCCACTAGAGGACTAAAATGGAGTTGATTTCCGTATGAGCGGAAGTTACACTGCTGCCACCATAGAATCTTTTCGGGCTGAGTTTCTGTGGCGAGCACGTTTTGATAACGGTAAGAGTGCAATATTATTAGAATTTGCACGATTTCAAAAGGTTTTATTACGTTAAATAGATTTGTGGCAATTTGTACATTGATTGTAAATGAAATGATTAATATTTCCCGATGAGATAATGTATAATCGAACGATTAAACAAAAGGTTTCAAAAACAATTGCGGTACGATACGTTGCTAGAATACACGTCTATAAACGAAACGCTGGTGTGAAATTTTCTAGTCACTTCTACACATTTTATTAAACTTAATAGTAAAAATCATAGATTCCAAAGATATTAGGATCGTGAAAAATTAATTGTCAAACTTCAACGATACCACCAAGTAAATTTATAACATTATTTGATATTACAGTTATACGTGAATGGTACAATGTTCTTTTTATGTTGCAAAATAGGTACGCCACAATGCAGATATTTGTGAAAACTTTGACGGGTAAAACCATTACCCTAGAAGTAGAAGCATCAGATACTATAGAAAATGTGAAAGCAAAAATTCAGGACAAGGAAGGTATTCCACCTGATCAACAGCGACTTATTTTTGCTGGAAAGCAATTGGAGGATGGACGTACTCTGTCAGATTACAACATTCAGAAAGGTATCCTAAACTTTTACAAAGAAACTATATTAAGTTATACTAGGTACATTTTTATATTAAAACAACAATTATTGTTTTTGTAACAGAATCAACTTTACATCTTGTTCTTCGACTTCGTGGTGGCGTTATTGAGCCAACATTGCGTATATTGGCACAGAAGTACAACTGTGATAAAATGATTTGCAGAAAATGTTATGCTCGCCTTCATCCACGTGCAACCAATTGTCGTAAAAAGAAGTGTGGTCACACAAATAATATCCGACCAAAAAAGAAGTTGAAGTAAACTATACATCTTGCTTATACTTGCTTATTTTGCAAGTTTATGTATCTCTTAAAAAATGGTTTTAATAAAACATAAGTGACTAAACTTAATTGTATACTTTATTAAAATAACAGTTGCAAAGATATTTACAAAAACAAAATACAAATTGTATTATACAATAGAAATTTAAATTTATAGCAAAATATATACATTCCGGTTGTTCTAATTTGTTTATATTAATTTGAATATATTGGTCTATTCAATAGTTGCTGGTCTCTTATGTAATTTTCATACAAATTAATATCTTTGGAATTTGGGAGTGAACCACCTACCTAAATATATACATAATTTGAAAACAGATCTATTATTCACACTCGTAATGTACACTTACCTTAGCTCTCTTAACATATTGTTGGTATATACTAATGCTAGATTTCTTCACATATGGTAGCATAGTTACAGTATTTGCTACATCGGGAAAGGATGCCTGTTGAATTAGCTTTGTACGTAGTTTCGTATGATCCGTGGAATATGTTGCACTTCGTCCAATTAGTACAAATCTAGAAAACAAATATTTTACGTTAGATTTGCATTCTAACATAATACCCTGGAAAGTAAGTTTACAATTATTTTTACTTTTTATATAGTATTATGTCGTTTCTTTTAGGATATTCGGGTTGAGTACCATACATTTTTTTCATAGATGGAAACAATGATTCAAAGGATGTAAATTCTGAGCTTTCTTTCGATATTGCTAATTGAGAATCATTAATGTGTTGATGACTTTCATCCTCATCTGAACTTGAATCATCGCTAGAGCTACAATATATTTGCACAGAATTAATATTTAAATAATTGCACACTAATTACTTGACCAGTCCTACCTTGCACTGGACGTTGTACTACTTGTACTACTTTGCCCAGTCATTGATGGGTTCTTCATATTTAAGTTTTTGTTACCAGTTTCTTCCCTTCTTCTCCCTGGTCTTATACGTACTGCAAATGGACTAAAACTCGGTGTAAAGTGCGGCATAAAATCTCTAACAGAGTGACTAATTTTATACGCGTAAACTTCGGAGAGTAACGACAATTCGTAGGGTCTGAAAAAAAAGAAAAATAGTTAACCAGAATATATGCAAATTAGATCGATCGCAATTTCATAATGAAGTTTTGTTCGTACCTATGATAATCGTAATAAACATCAATCATTTCTACCATTGAATTTTGTACTTGTATTATTTCCGCGCAACTTTTTGTTATTTCATTCAACGCACGTGGAAGATATTTTAATACAGTACTATCCCACCATTGTGTTAGAACCTTTGTTCTGCGGGAATAATGACAAGATGGTTTATGGTGAAGGTAATAGTCTGTTAAAAGCTCCCAAATAGGAGGTTTTCCTTCATCGGGTATAAATAAACCTATAAAAAATAATTATAGTTAATAATACCGCGCTTATGGTATTTAATCGCACATACATTTACCTAGGAATAGATTAATTGTATGTTGTTTTTCTTGGTCACTAAAAGTGTTACTATAGTACCTACTCAGGGTCTGCATAATATCATTACCCTGGCTAGTCCATGGCGCCGTTTTCCTGAGTTATGGTAAAATAATTATTTTTAATAACAAAAAATTGTATAACTTTAGGTTTACAGTCTTACCTGTAGGTTTTTATTCTATGCACTAATTGAGAACCACCATACTGTAGTGCTAATGTATCGCCATGGTCCTCGTATAATTCTTCTAACATTCTCACACAATCAGAATCAAATTCTAATTTTGGTGACTCTAGTACCCCTAAAGCGCATAATTGAAATCCCAAAGCACATTTCCCTATTGCAAATTGCGCGGTATTTGTACGATCTAAACAATCCACACAATTTGTTCTAATTATTCCAGTTTGTAATGTTCCCTCTTTACCGAAACACTGTCTAACTTTATTCTGAATATAATTTAATTCGCGATGGTCCTTTTCTTCAGTGTGCTTGGAATCAGTACTAGCGACAATAGACAACTTTCTATTGTCTTCTATTGTATAATTTGTAGAATGTTTCGTATTAGATGCATACTGTGAAAAAGTTGTGTTTGAATTTATTTTATGAGGTCTTTTTGTATGATTGAGTTGCGAAGGAAATAAGTTCCTTTGACTATAATATGGATTTTGCGACTGAAAGATACCCGTCTTCAGAACTGCATTATACGCTATATTGCCTAAGCGTGTCATCACATTAACTTTTTTTCTAAAAAAAATTCATGTTATCATTATTTACTTTTCATTCACCACTCACTACATAAAGTTATTGTAGTACGTACCTTTTATTCATTCTGGCCATATCGAAACTGATATACTGAATGTGGTTTTCTGGAGGCAAGAACTGGTTTAAATACTTAACAGCCATGCATAATTCCTCACTCAATGTACTTTCATGTTTCTTTTTTTCGCGTTTCTTAACAAGATTAAGAATTATAATGGGTGAACCATATCTTTTTAGAAGTTGATTGAAATGTGCGCCTGAAATTTTTCATATGAGAAGAATAAAATTCTAGTTCTACAATATATATACGAAAATTATTCTCGTACTTTTTAGCTTTATTACCTGCTGTTTCTACAAACGGATCAGCCAAATCACAAGTGATAGTTGGTTTAGGAACCATTTTACTAACATCTTGACTCCAGTGTCCAGGAACTGATCCACGCATTTGAACAAAAGAACTAAAACGCCCTTTAGTTAAAGAACTTACGCCAGAATCATGTACAATTTGTTCCGTTTCTACTTCATTTGCGACATCTCCCTTAAGTTAGAAATTCATTTCTCAATGCTACATAATTATAATAGGAATGCATTCGAATTATTTAATTATACATACATCAAAATTTGCTCCACGTTTCAAGAACCTGGTACCTGCATATTTGTTACTTCTCCTTGCTATAATAGTTACATACATAGATCGTCCAAATATACTAACATTTGATTGACCAATAAAACCATGTATGATATATAAAATCCAATCACGATGCAAGTCCTTTTCAACTGGTTTTAGTAAATGAGTGTTCCACACAAATCGACGATGCGAATTACTTCGTATACCATAATCGATATACTTTTCCGTGCATCTGAAAATATGAGTACCTATAGAAAAATACGTATTTATTGTAACTATTATCTAATTATTACAACAAACCTATAATTTTGATGATTTTTCTTAAAAGACCACATATTAAAAAAATCTGCCGCATTTTCAGTATCATTGTTTTCCGTCTGACTTGCCCCCTCATTATCTGCACCAAAAATATCTGGTTTGATATAGCTCGGCGGTGTCATATTATTTTGTAAAGTGTGTGTTAAATCATATGAATAACTGAAATAGAAGTTACTACTAAGATCTATACTTTGAAACATTTTTACGTATCTTTGTTCATCGACATGGAAAACACGGACAGTCTCATTTGGAATGTAAATCATTGAAGTATCCTCTACTTTGTATATTGTGTGATGACCAATTACAGCCACTCTACGTCGTTTTGTAACCAGGATTATGTAGTATCCTTCCAAAAAACGTATAAAACCTATTGCAATACATCAAAATTATTAGGTACATTCTATATTTCATTAGAATAATAATACTTAATGAATAATATTTATCGCAACATTTAACACATGGTGCATATGGCATGCTTAATTCTAGAATTACAATTATTATGGCATGCGAATGTAATTTTATTTTATACCATGCTAATACTACACATATGCGGTATTATGTAATGCATGATATACTAATATTGGTATAATACTTTATATTAATTTTTATGAAATACAAATTTCTGGAAATAATTGTTTTCAAGAAAGATGGCACAGAGAATGACCATTACCTTATTATAAATATACCTCTTACTTTTTCATTGTAACATTTTTAAATGTAGATTTATAAATATTTAACTGTGCATCATTTACATAAGTTGTCGTTAGATACCCTGTTAAAATTGTTTCAAGCATATGAAGTTTGAGTCCGAATATTAAACTTAATGGTCCTTACCGAGAAGACCAAAAGCTGGTACTAGCCGAGGAAATGTATCTCTCTGCCACATGGTTTTCCAGGTGAATTTAGTTTGAGTTGGTTTGTGTAATGGTTTTTGACATTCTTGGTGTTCAGAATCTTCTGACACACCATTATCAGATCTGGTTTCTTTGTACATACTACCTTTGTTAGCAAGCAAATATAAGGAAACTATATAATGACTCGGCAATTATTTTATTTTAGTGTCATTTCATATACAAGTTTTTTAATGTCTGATATTAAAATGTGCTACCAAAATGTGAAACGTGCAAGAGTCAAAAGCATAAGCTATATTCCTGATATTATAATGTAGTTATATGCTAATGAAAAAACCGGTTATCGATATATATATAAAACTGTATCACAATTATTTAAATGACCTATAAACTATATAATTGTACAACATTCATAATTACTGCAGTGAGAACGTGAGAATATTTCTTATGTTGTAGAAGCATAAACATGCGATGCTCAAGTATTATGTGAGCAATAAATGATACATCCAAATTGCTCACCAACAATTCCAAAAGCTGAGACAACTCGTGCAACTCCACCAATATTATTGCGTTGCCCGGTACGTGTACGATTACCCATGTCAATCATATTAACCAGATCCTTGATTTCATCTTGAGTATATTCCCTTTTGTCATCTACAACAACTAATTCTTTCGGTTCCATTCGATCTATCTTCAACACTCGAAAACGTGTTAAAGTATTATTGGATCCCATTAAGTAAAATCTCTAAAATGTAAGTTATCGTGTTGTGTTTTATATCATTCAGATTTAAATCACTTTTAATTGAAATAGTAGTCTTACAGATTTCGTTTCATAAAGGGCAATCTTTTGTATTGAAGAAATAATCGGGTGAAACACAACAATTGGTGTTATATTTCCGTTCATTGTAAGATAGCCTCTGTTGAAATATAAAATTGTAATACTTTCTTGCCAATGTTCGTAGCTTCTATAATTGGTGTATCATTCAAGTTGACATTTCGTATGTTTGGCTAAAATGTGAAATGCTGCCATCTATATGCGCTCGTAGTACCATAATTGAACCACTTGTCACCACATCATAAAATATCAAGAGTGGAATCAGTAGAAAAAAAAGATTTGTAGACAGAAGAAATCTAGGTAGCGGGTAGATTTAATCATTTATTTATAATAGCGACTTCAAAATATTGTTTTGAAGATACAATATGTTTGGTACAATGATTATTTCTAAATGCGTCTATATTACAGATTTTTATGTTTTGATATATAAGTTAATATTTCTTTCTTAACTCCACAAGGGAAATCATGTTACCCAGAAAACCCAGTGCAATTAATGTTGCAGTTGCGCCAAACAGAATTTTATCCGTCTTGCCACGTAAAAGAAAGGTAGGTTTCGATAGGTCAGACTGTAAAATGTATGACATTTCATTAGGATACCATTATTATTATTATTATTACTTATTGTATGTATATGCTTGCCTGAAATTTTTGCATTGTTTTTGCTAACTTTGGATCCAATGTAGAATAGCTCTTGTTCTGTGTATTAGCCGTACTGACCACCTTAGTTTTAATGGAATCGAACATCATTTTTGGTGGATCTACTTTGTGCAATGGATGTGGTTGCTATATACAAATATATCATTTAAACAGAAAAAGTTATATAACATATGCAAGATAATTGGTTTGATATTCTTTGTTTAAATATCTCCTATGTTGCATGTTACAGGTATATGTATTTCTTTCATTGAACTATTCTGTATTCTGGACTGATATTACATGTTACATAAACATGCACAGACTTATTTTTAACATATTTAACAGTACTAAAATTTAACAGTAGATATCATTCGAAAAATAAGTGAACGTCGAATCTTAACTTTAGTTTAATGTGAATTAAAATTGACAAATGATACTATACTTTGGAGAAATAGTAAGAAGGGTTGCAAAAAGTAGTATGTAATCCGAATTAGTTAAACGTGTAAATCTTATTGACGGTCATGACAAAAAGTCTAGACCAGCAGATTAACTATACACTTTTTTAAATTTCCGTCCTTATCTACTTACTAAGGGATAAAGGGCTTCTGATTGTGTGGACTGTTTCAAACGACCAGTAAATGCATTGAATTGTTGAAACGACATTTTCCCCAATTGCTACGAAACCTACCTTCCGTTATGAAGACCGTACTCGTAGTGATTTTCAGTAGCTCTGAAAACAAGCCCAAACGTATACTTACATGTAGTGGGCAGACACTTGAGTCTATGTGTTAGTAGGTTGGTAAAGCGCAGCTGACTATTTCCGCCAAAAATTTAAAAAATCGGTATTTCCAAGTATTTTAGTAAACCAAAAAAATTAAATAAATATTAATTACGGGCAACAGGATAGATGCGTACAAAAGAGGGTGCAATGGAGCAAACTGGATTGCAAGGGAGTAAAAGTGAATGCAGAGGAGCAAGTTAATTCCCAAGCTGCAGTCTTAGATCATTTATTATACTAAGAAGTATATAAAAAATGTAGGTATATGATTTTCAGACAGTATTAATTTGATTGTATAAATAAAAATGTAAATAAACGAATTTTTTAAGCTTGACGAAAGAGTTGTGTCTCATAATCAAAATAAGTAAGAAGGCTACAAAAGATATGCATGACTCCTGTCCTCAAACTACTTCAGTAAATACTAGCGCTTCAACTGATCACTGTTCATGAGCAGAGGACGCTCATATCAGTGTCGGATTTCTGAGTCGGTATGGCAGTCACGTTGGGCCACGAAAGTGCATAAGGTGATTTGTCTATTCCTATATCTCGTCTGTGCAAACAGCAAAACATATTATGGCTGAATATGGTGGATTTCTGATTAAAAAAGTCTCGAGTCCTGAGTTGTTTTAGTACGTTGTATGATACAAAATAGATATACGACAAGCATAATTCATACTCAAACCAAGTGTCACAATTGTGAATAAATTGTGAATAGGGCATTCAGAGCCCACAGTGCTGTATTATATTCATTGTTTGTCATGAAAAAGTGTATGATAAATGGTGTAGGGGACATGATATTACTTTGTCATTAGAAGTAATAATGTTTCACTATCTTTGAACATATTGAATTAGATAATTATGTTACTACTGTAATTGATATCGAAACTCTAACATTATTTATGAATTCTCAAGTGTCAATCTGATGCTTATGAATTGTATCTATAGGATACTTTGAACACTGTGACACATAATAAGTTTAATCTCATGCCAAAGCTACGAAAAAACATAAGACTTGAAACTAGGTGGGGTGTCAAATATCATATGGCAGTGAAAAATGCTGTTTTTATAACAGAGACACCTTACGTGCCCATAGAACCACCTTCCTTTATGAAGGAGTATGTTCCAGAATGTGAAACTTTATATATGTGCACGCAGTGCAAAGACTGGTAAGTTTACTACCATGTTTTAAATTATTATCATTTTTTTAATATAATAAGTATAACATATTCAATCATATTCGCATATTATTGTTAACAAGGCATATTATTGTAAACTTAAATATAATACAGAAATTTCTGTTCTATATCAGCTTTCATTTCCGAAGCAGTTTGGAAGATCATGTTGCAAGAAAAAGTTGGATATTAGGATATTGGTGTCAGCAATGCTTTGCGACTGTATGTAAACACAGCTCCAATGAAGATTCTTTATGCTCAACATGTATGGAAACCGATAGAGAAAAACGTCTATATTTGCGAAGCAGAGGTCTACGCAAGGGTCAAAAGTTTGGAGCTGTAAGGGTTTTTTACAATCAGTGTCAGTTTCTTGCACATTTAAAAACCCATAATGCGAAAGTAGTACACATGGGCGACTTAATGTTAATGCCTTTACCAACATATCTAAATCACAGTTGGAGCTCTGAAGTTGATATTGCATGCGAAGCTTTAATGGAGCATACATTTATAATAAAAGTTCATATAATGGATTGGTTAAAAATGAAAGGTGTCGATAAAACCTGGTGGCAGCTAGCTGCTGGCGAATCAGACGAAAGCAAGAAACCCATTGCCCTTATTCTTAAGGGTTATAAGGGTCAATTTTATTTTAAGCCATTAGAAATACCAGTAGCCGAACAGTTTACTGTTTTTAAGACTTCCTACTCTACATCTAAGAATGGCAGCATGTATTCTGATATTGATATTCCTGATGCTCTAGGAAATCTTGATAAGAGAACCAGTTCATCCACTATAGATACCATCAATTCTGTTTCCGATGACAGTGTGATGGAAAATGAAGACAGCCCTTGTACCATCAATGATATTGCCTTTGTGGACTGTGGGTCTACAGCAAAATATTTTGAACCTGAAATTCCGTTCAGCAGTAATAGGGAGCAACAAAAGTCAGTGCATGATTCTACCATTACAACACAATCTTCCAATATACATAATAATAAGTTGAAAAAGAATGGATCTACAAATTTAAATTGCATTCCAACGGATATAGTTATGTCGTATGGTAATACTATGATCACACCCAAACATGGTATCAATGAAATTGCCAAGGGTTCTACTGAAACAAAATTATGGAGACACAAAATGCATAGATCAAGCAAAAGTACAACACCGATTAAATTAGTTACAGAAAGCAATATCCTAAATGTAGATTCTGAGAAGAAACTGAGTAAAACTGGCATTAATAACTTATTAATCATAGAACCATTGTCTAAAGTTCAATCTGATACATCTTGTGCAACTAAAGTGGATACATGTAAAAATAAGTTAGAAAAATTAAAACGAAATGTGCACACCTTAACAGTCAATTCTGGGCAGAAGGTTGTCACATTTCAAAGCACAAAGCATGTTGATATTAATACAATTATTAACCAGCTACCACCTCACATCATCAATAAGAAAAAAATTGTGTTTGTCGGACAGACATCTGATCCTGTAACTTTTCGTAGTAAAGAAGAATCACCCAAAAAGGTAGTTCAGTTAGTACCCGATGAAAAGGAGAAAGTCTGCGAAATGAAAAAGAATTTAGAAAATGAGAAGATATCGCAAATTACAAAAGATACCAAGGGAACCATTTCAAAAAATCAAACGGACACCATAAAAAATAAGGCTCGTTCGGTCTCTAGTAAAGTGGTGTATAAAAATGGAAGGAGGTACATTATTAAACTATCATCAGGCTCTGCTAAAAGTTCAAAATGCAAGTCAAAAGAAGCAATTCCGACAAAGGATAAGCAAGGAACAGTGCAATCGAAATCTACGAATGGTCTTCCAGCATTGATTCCCTTAAATGCGACTGAAATAGAGAATATATCGATTCCAGAAAGAATAAATTCGTTCCATGGCGATGTATCTCCATTAACGCCATCGCCATCTCCGTCAGAATTATCAAGCAGTTCTAGCTGTGACGCTCAGTCAAAGCAGTTTTCTTCCTTGATAAAGAGTTCTCAGAAATCTGAGGTATCTTATTCAACAGGTACCGAACAGAGAGATAATGGCGTTAACATGCAAAGTATGAATAATTTAGATGAAAGTTTGTCGTTTCATAAAGGCGAAGATCAAAACTTGTATCTCGATGTCAAGTTCCTTAGTCAGAAACCAATCTATACTATCGTCGATACCCCGACAATGGTAACAAAATGTAGGGAGCAGATGTTAAATGAATTTTTTCATCTTTCGTATGCCGAGTTGAAGAAACGATACGAGCACTTGCAGCAAACTGGCGAAGAAATATCGAGGGTAATGGACTTCGTCACCGATAATGTAATTAATGAAAATTTAAAGGCCGTGAATATCTTACAGACTGTATTGAAACACTGTATCGATAAATGTACCGAAGGAATGGCCGAAATGAACGAAGAGGGACCGGACGAACAAGACGTGCAATTGAACGAATGGGAATCTGAACTAAAGCAAGTGGACAAAAAGTCCGTTTGCAAAGCGTGCAATAAAATTACGAAGCCCAAGTATTATATTCCGGGATTCTCGAAGCCTACGAAAAATGATATTTACTGCTCCTGTTACAGACACGTGTGTCACAAGTGTGACACGTATCAGGGCAATTCTACTCGTTTCGTAGCACATCAGACTTTTCACGACAAAGAAAAGCCGTATCTATGCCCGGACTGCTATCGTAAATTCACAGCATTCAAAACGTTAGAAGTTCACACGTGGACCACTTGTTTTCACACGTTGAAAAAGCGTGTGCTTGGGTGCAAAATTTGCGAGATAGACGGCTTTCCGGACATGGAATCCGTCTCTATGCACTTTGCCATCATGCATAGTCACAAAAAGATAGCATGCGATAAATGCTATGTCGTTTTACCCTCGTATTCCGATTATAGGAAACACCACAAAGAACGGCATCCGCATACGGATGATCAGCACCCTATAAGGCTTGCTCTATGCAAACTTGGACGGTGCATTGTACGCTGCGAAGATTATATGTTGCACATGGAAAAACATTCGGTCGTTCAAAGGTTGATATGGTTTAAATGTCCATTTTGTTCATTTATTCATGTGGAGGCGAAACGAATAATGACTCATCTGC
The DNA here is from genome assembly GCA_963667235.1 of Nomada lathburiana. Lineage (NCBI taxonomy): Eukaryota > Metazoa > Arthropoda > Insecta > Hymenoptera > Apidae > Nomada > Nomada lathburiana. Next base: position 11,511,473 of record OY763905.1, on the reverse strand, counting down.
AAAATGGGCATGTGACCCGTCTGAAGGAGCTTATAAGTTCCGAAGTACTTTTTAATGTCTTGCAGGTAGAAAATGCTGCCAAATTATTGAAGAGTAATTCACAGCTAAGAAAATTTACAAATGCACAGGCAGCCTCCTACGAGGATGGCACTGTTATTCCCAAAATTATAAGTGCCAGGACTATCACGTCTGAGGTATTTGAACGTGGAGCACAGGTGACTGATGATTACCTAATACGTGACGATACTCCCGAATATTCGAGAATACTTGACGTTCAATCAGGATCATCTTCGAAGACAAATAATACGACACCGAAGATACTTGACGTCAGATCCATGGCTAACCTGACGCTGAATGATTCGAAATGTGTAAAGAATGAAGTAACAGGGCAAATCACAAAGACGACAGAGAAGGCGGAAGAAAAAGGTAGTATAGTAGTGGAAGAAGCTGCAGTCGTGGCGAAAATAAAGTCGGAGGATTGGGATAAGAAGGCGGTGAAACTCGAGCCCGGCACGCAAAGCGTGCAATCAGACTCTGCTTTAACAATCAAAGATGAGCAGGCGGAAAGCGATACTTCGAAGAAGCTGATGTCTTTTGAAGAGAAAAAAATGGGAACAGTGAAAACGGAGCAAGCAACTGATGATTCGGATAGTACGCAAAACCGGATGCACACCGAAGGTGCAAAACGTGCGTCGATCTCGAAACCTCCGCCTCTTGCTAGGATTCCTCGATACACGCTCGACTCGTATAGGTTGAAGAAAGTTGGACAACCGATGAAAACAGCAAAGTCACCACAACCGTCGAGCGATCAAAAAATAAATCGCGACTTGCCTCAACGAATTGCTCTAAACGGCCCAACTGGTTCGCACATGGTCCTAAACTTTTCATGTCATTTGTGCGGAGAACTAATAAATACGTCTGCGTCGGTCTTAAGCAATCACTTCGAGCGCAATCATTCGCAAGACTGCAAACTGTCGACAGTCAGAACAAACTTGCAACGACTATCGTCGGAATTCATTAACGGTGGATACAAGGAGTTGTTGGGCAATAAGAAACGGAAGCCAGACAATAACATGTCCAGTTCAAAAAGAAGACGACGATGGACACCTAAGAAATACACTGATGGAAAGAACGCAAGCTATACGGGTCTCGGATTGTGCGTGGAACAAGAAACTGCTGAAGATAGCGAGGGTAACTTTAGGTGTAAAAAATGCGGTCAGAGGTGTTCGGATATGGTAAACTTGAGGGAACATATTGCCTCGTATCATAGGATCAGAGGCCGATACTTGGTGTGCTTGGAGTGTGGAGACAATTTTGTCGTTGCACCTAGTTTGCAAATGCATTTGAAAGCGTTTCACGGGATAGAAGATCCGATCACCTACATGGCGCAAAACACATCCTATGCTCCTGACAATGTTGAAGATCTCGAGACAGGTGGGAAGTCCATCGAAGCGAATCAATGTCACGTTTGCATGGCTGTGTTCGAGGACAAGGCAGCGGTAGACAAGCACCTGAGAGTCCACGGAATGGCATTTCTTAACCGAAAGAGGATAGAAGCGCAAAATGCTTTAAAAAGTCCAGAGAAGAAAAGTGACGACGCGGAGGAAGAGAAATCAACACCAAGTCCAACAAGACCAAAGGAATCCGCTCGAAAAGATAAACCAGCAGAAACTATACTGGAGAAAATCAGTGTAAGTTTACCTACGAAAGTTTATTTCACATTTTCATCACGTATTCATTTCTATTGTTTATCGTTTCAGGCAACCATATAGCTAACGGAGGCGCGGCTGTCATTGTCACGGTCAATTGAAAAATAGTATATACTTATTGTTAGTAATTTCTATTTCTGATTATGATCGCAAATCTGTGATTTTTATGTTTTGTTTAAGCGATTAAGAAGCGTTTCCTCACTTCGTAGTGAAAGGTTGTTATCTACTTTATAGCATCGGAAGGAAGTGAAACGATTATTTTATCATCGGTAATTAAACGAACTCATTGTCAGTGTGCTCAACCCAACATACCATTTAACACTTTACGCCTCGTTATAAATTTGTTATTTATGCTCTTGGGCCTTTCACACGGAATGGGCACAGATTAATTTCTTTTCCTTCGTTGTAACTTGTTGTATAGAGCTTGTGAGCTGTACGCAGTGTGTTAAGTTCCCTTAGATAACGCGAAAATGCAGCACCTTTGTAAATACATGCGTATACATAATCGTAGCAAAATGTATAATGTACTTTCCTAGAATTGATCACGTATTCTAAGAATTGTGTTATTTTACTTGATGCATCGTTAACATTGTTTCTTTAATCTAACGTATCTTGTAGCCTAAAGATTATTAAAAGTTTTATGTTTAATCATAGATTACTGTATTTATGGTGTCGTTTGCATCTTGCGAAATTCCACAATTTAGATTGCAATATAATGTAAATAATTGCTCTGTTTTAAAAATATATAACTTTTTGTACTCTACTAATTCGTATGCAGCCGTTGTACCTAATAACAAACAGAAATAAAATATTCTGATTTAATTTCAACCTATTTGCGCACTACTGACAGAGTATAAATGATTTCATTTACGATAATTAGGTAGAATATATAATATATATATCTTTATTATACCATTTTTAATTGCATAAAGATTATTGCTTAGTAGTTCATAATTCAATGATTGACACATCGAGATTCTCGAGGTATGAGATGGGGAACGTTTCCATTTGCTCCCTGTTACCTAACGTCTTCATACATGTAGTATTATTTTTATGCTTATTGCCCTTAAAATATCGGTACATCACACTTGAAGATTTACAGAAGAGACCGACAATTTTATTCTCATGGTTCTGTATGGCGAAGAGATACGTTTTTATTACATCGAGTGCAGGTACTTGGGGGAAGGGTTCGGGGCACTGAACACTTTAACTTTGGACCTGTAAGAGTACTCTCAGCTTGCTTGCTACAATTGTACACAGTTTCAACGGTTTAATCGCACGAAACCATAGCGAAGCAATCGATAAGTAACATTCGTGTACTCGAAAACGCGACGTTTAGTCGGAAATAATTTCGAACAACGAAGAGAAAGACTATTATTATACTTTGGTCCCTCCGTGATCCATCAACTTGAACATCTATATATTTTTACGGGTACCACAGTTTTGATCTTTGGCACGATTACTAAGGATACACACGATCAGATTTGAACAGCAAGTGAACAGCAGTGAACTTTCGTACGATCAGATTAAAACTTTCGTAGACACGGTTGCTGAACATTGTCGCATGCACTATTAATTGCGTTCCTTGCAGGATCATCTCCTATAGTTTAGAAAAAAAAAAACAACAACAGAAAATACACATGTACACATATACGAAAGAAAGTAGAAGGGAGAAAAACAGATCGCACATTTTTAGCGGAGTGTTTCTTTGGAACTTAGCCTGCGGTCTTTCATCTTTTATCGTTCACAGATGATTCTGCATCGGGGGTAATTTTTGCTACTCGTGTAACAGCATATGCGTTAGGGTTTCTCTAGAAAAGGAGGGGAGAACATTGCAGCAGGGTATCTTCTTCTAGGCTTATTGTTTTTCTTTTACTCTACGCGACAGTTGATCGTCCGCTTTGCAACGATACATCTGTACAATTATTCGTTTCCTCAGGAGTGTCCGAATTTGCCACATGCACAATCGGACTGGAGGATCGCGAACACTCTGGTTCCCGAGCAAAGTTTCTATCAGCATTTGGCCGGGTAGATTGCGAATTGAATTCGTTCCGTGTGGTCGACGTATCGTTGGCGGCACTCGATGTTCCAATCTTGGTCTGCGACGGCGACGACGCCGACGATGACGAGGAGGAGGATGAAGTGCATCGAGTGATTTTCAGTTCCGACTCGACAACACTATCGTGTTCACCCTTCTCGTTTTCTTTACGCTGTTCGTTCAAATTGTTGCCGAGCTTCGCGTCATCCGAATTTATACTCGATTCCAACGCAATAGCTAAGGCGAGCGGTTCCGGATTTAGTTTGCCCCGAGCACTGCTCCCTAATTCGCTTAATGGAATTCCCATTTCGCGAGTGGTCCACACGTCGCAGGAAGGGCTGCAGGTAGAACCGCGAGGTAGCTGCGTGACTTTGCTTTTCCTCGCGTCCTCCATAGAGTGCCACCGATGTGACGCCAAGATCGAAGTCCCCGGAGCGATCGTGTTTAAACTGTTGGCAGGTACAATCCGATGTGGAAACCGCGGAGAACCCCGTATCTTTTCTCGCGAAGATGTTTGACTGGTACTCGCTTCTGTAATAAAAGAGGCTCGCTTGTAATTTCGTCGGGATTTACCAGCGCCCCGTAATCGACGTATTCCAAGTGATAAGATATATTTTATCCCGAGGTAATTGTCGGAAATGAACAGTTCGAGTGCACTTACTGGGCGGTAGGCTGAAATTGACTCTGGGCTCGCTGTTCTCTTTACGACATAGCCCCAGGCTCAATCTGCGATCCTCTTCGCTAGTAATACTAATTATTGGTCCTGAGCCACATCGAGGATGAGGAGAACGAGTGCCTTGGGCATTAACCTGACAGGTAGACGCGGCCTTCGTGCCCGGTACCAATCCGGCGATGTAACCCATATGAACTCGTAGTGCCGATGCTACTCCTGTAGGGTTGCAACGCGATTAATAGCTGCAGAGTCATATATCACTTCGTATCTGCTTATTATCATTCAGGTACATTATATGCTTACCCGTAAACGAGGCGGTCGATGTCTTTCTGCTGGCAGGACGGCTGCCGAAAAGACTGAGGAGTCGCTGAAAAACGCCCAAACGATTCGGCCCCTCTGTTTCCCTTCGTTGATGTAGCTTGTAAATATCCGCGAGACTTTTCCTGTTGCTGTCTGGCTCCAAGTCCGGCTGACTGCTAAACGCTACGGTACCGCGGCGTATCCCTAATTTAAAGGGAATCGGTCGAAGACTTTTGTGAATACTCGTCGACGTTCCCGCCGACAAGGCGAATCGAATCGAAACGCATCGCAGGAAGCGAAAGCAGGCGCTAAATTATGATAGAAGAGGAAGGAGGAGAACCGCGAGCTTTCCTCGATGGAACGCTACCTCGATGGTTCGCGAACTTCTATCCTTCGTATTTACACGCGTGTAGCGGCTTGTTCATTTTTCACGTAACTCGTGTGACTGCCGTGCTCGATCGACAAACTCCAGGCTTCCTCTGAATTTTCCCGAAAAAATTGGTAAAATCCTGCGTTCAAGTTTTGTCCACGCCTGAATCGTCCGATCGTCGAGTTTGCCCATCGATTCTACTTACAAATAGATGAACGCCATTGCATTCCGGAACATTGGATGGGACGTGCGATCTAGCGTGCAGAGCGGTCTATGTGCACGAGCATACGTACTCCTGTCAGAGACTTGTCCGTGGTTGTCAAGGGGTTTGGCACTCGTACTACATGGAACTACCAGTACAAGCTGGTGTCTCGAAAGGGTCTTGATATTTATCAGGATATTGTAAACTGTGCTACGAGGTCGTTGCAGAGTTACATGCGATCTTTGCCGAAAAGCGGTGCAACCTACTTCGAACGTAGCTCGTATGGATAGCGAAAAGTTTCGAGACACCGCGAACGGGGTAGCAAATATCTCGAAAACGCAGGACCTTTCTATTCTAATTCTGGCTATCGTTTCAATGAAATCCCCAAGTATCGACGCAGGCATGTGAACGTTAAAATTGTTCCAGTAAAACGGCGTGCAGTAAACGGAATTCGGTCACCTTTCTCGAACGTCTGTACGATGGAAGTATGACGAAGCGGGAAGAACATTAATTATGTATCGTTCCTTCTTTCTCTCCTCGGCAGAAATGTTTATTCATCGTGCAAATGCCAACCGGAAGGATTTCGTTCCGATACCGTTAAATATTCGCGCCGGGTCGGTTGGAAATTCATGAGAGCGCAAAGAAAACGTAAACCGAGTGACCCGGGCGGAAGGTCTTCGATTGTGTGTCGGACGAGTTTATTTGCACAAAGAATCTTGAGGCACGCGACGGGGTGTTTTACTCACCGGACGAATCCGCGGACGGCCAACTAGCCCTGGGGATGACCGGTGGGAGGACGCTGAGCAATAACAAAGGCAGACCACCCCCGATGCTGGGATTACGCTGTGGTATCGATGCGCTTGACGAAGCGTGCGATGGTTCGACCGGTTCCTGTGCCAATTGTTTCTCCAATCTGGCCAATTCTAGCTCCAGCTGCGCCATTTCACGACGATACACACGATTCTGCACTTCCACGCGGTATTGAAGTTCTCTATTGCGGTGTGAAATTTCACTTTGGTTAAATTCGTGAAAAAGTTGCAGCCTGCGTAGCGTTATAACTGTCCGGTTTGCGCGTCTCGTTACCACTGCCCGCGAAAGAGATGCGCCCTCTAAAGCATTATACTTTTATCGCGGACTCGGAGTCTCGATCGTAACGCGATCTCGCTCCCTTCTCGAACGCGATAGGGAGTAAATGTTTGGGGGAAGGGAAATGTAATTAATTTTTCTCAGTGGCTATCGTTCGAACGAAAACGAGATGCGATGAATCCGTGACCTGCTTCGTGTCGCACTTCTCCTTTGTACATAATTTCTTTGGCCGCGGGTACGTAACGCGAAGAGCTCGGAACACCGGGCTCTGATACAGGGATATTGTCTCCAGCTAGATCCGTTCAAACGATTAGTTACCAGGTTAAAAAACTGTTATCGTCATTGTGTCCAACGGCATTGTGCTTACCCTCTTTCTCTACTCCTGTTTCCCTGTCGATTTTCCTTTTTCCTTTCAACCCGCTTCCCTTATCGTTCGAGCAATCGCGGTAGAAGTGGCGTTTACTTACGTTCTATCGTCGGTCACAAATCTCCTTGTATTGCACTCGATCTTCAAGCCGAGACTTTGCACAACAGGGTCTGCCCTCTCACCGGCCAGAATGTTTGCTAGCTGAGGGAGGAACAACAACGCTAGCGTCGCGGTCGTAGATGCCAAGATTAGGGCGGTAATCGTAACGAAGGCCAAGGTTGCACGATCGGACATCAAGTTTGCCAACACCACCACTATCCCCGACGTGATCACCACAAAATAAACGCTCATGCCGATATACTGTGAATCGTTTAACGCCGGTATTTTTACGTGCCTGCAATTATACATAATGGGAAAACATAAAATGGTAACAGATAATGCGTAAGCCTATTGTTATTAGTCCGTTGGGTATTTTTCTCGCAACTAATTAACTAAAATGTTCCGTTCGTTTTACAACGGGCGAATCGATAGTTTACATTAGGATAATTGATATCGATAGTTCAATGACAATTCTTAGATTGTCGGGAGCCAGTTCTTTTTTTTTTAAGTAAAATGCGATAGTACATCGAATGCTCGAACGAGCTTAATACTGTAACAAAATACGTGACACCGTAATTAGATAGAATGGAAACCACGGAAAGTTTCGAGCTGACCCAATATTTTACCTTGTTTCCCAGGCCATGTATATACCGACGACAAGCAGTAGGCCTTTGTAAACGTAAAGGGCGCCCAACCAGCTGTTTGTGTGTTGAGATCGGCACACCTCTACCTGAGTCGAAAACCGACGATGCGAGTTAATTAATAAGATATCGATATCTTAAAGGAGCCCTCTACGAAGATAGTTTAAGGGGTGAGGATGGAATTGTTTACGGCGCCATGTCGATTTTTAATACCTGAGGTTGATAGACAACGCCTCTGTCCTGCGGGCTAATTTCCAGCGTTAAGTTTCGCATGTGTCGTTGCATAGGGTCCAATGTGACCCACAGGGTCGCGACGAGACCGTCTATCAGCAGAAGGACGCAGATTAAGCTTATAAGCTGGGTATCCTGTAGTAGCTGCAAGTAGCAGGACTATACTGGCGCCATTCGTGCGCGTGAAACGTGAGCTTTAATTTTTATGTTCGTGCAATATAGTGTCGACTGTCGAAAATGCTAAGTGTTAACCATGTTTTTCGATCATACATAGTGTACCTTGTTCTTGACAACGCCGCTTCGGCTTCTTGTGAAAATCCGATGAACTCGATAGGTTTTAGTGAACATCGATCCGAAAGCCAAAGAGAAGCCAGCAGACAATAAACAGACTCTCGCCTAAAATGACAGAAGCAACGATTTGCTCAGTAAAGTATGCGCTGTAATATAGAATCGTTTGTCGTCCTACACCCAGATGTTAACTGATCGCAAAATTAAGGATTGCTCGTAGTGAGAAAATTGATACTCACAGTGCAGACCGTGGGGTAGTAATCATTGCTATCCGGAAGTGTCGCATGATCAAGGCCCAGTAGTATGACCGCGCCGTATACCAGACCGCAGCCCACAGCAGCCATATTATTTAGCCTAGGACTCGAGAGTTTTATGTTCCTATCGGGCACGAAACATAAAATATCTTGAACACTTCACAAATGACTGGACCACAGCGGGAACACGCGAAAGTATCGTTGAACTTACTTGTGTTTACGAAAATGCAAATTAAATGCCAGGAACGCGAGGGCCAACGTGACGCCAACGCTGGCGAGGCAAGTAACCACTAGAAAAGCCGCAGGTGCCACGGTCACCACTCTTAGCCTGGAAGGAAAAAAAGATAGCTATCCCTTTTTTTTATTCCTACGACGATGCTGAATAGTAATAAACTTGTAATGGGGTCGTAAAGAATCGTGCCAGTGGGGAGAAAAGTCGGAAATTGTAATTTTTTGCTGCGCCATAATGCGCATAACAAACGTCTTGAATTTTCATGGTGCTCCCGTGGATATTGTTGCCAGGGCTGTTAAAATAATCAAGTTCTATTGAAGCGGCTGAGATCAGTGGTTTTTACGATTACCATTGGCATTCATACTTTACAGCATTTTTATGCGTATATTCCGACTAATCATATTTCACGTGGTATGCAAACGCTATTAAAACTGATCAATTTTCATCAACTCTGAGATTATAAACGTGTCGTATCAACATTCGTCGCACGAATAATATCGTTATTAGTATACATATAGAGCTGATGAACGACGATCACAAATGATTATGCGATCAGATACCGTCCATTTGGCATAGCGAATCGAAACATCCACGATCATTCAATTAATATTAATCGAGCACGTAAGGCATGGTTCGATTATTTTATGCTCAATTGTACGTATAATGCTCGATGCATCGACGTTTCAATTTGAGATAGATCGGTCTTCAAATGATCTTTATAATTTGTCGAATTTGGATGAAAATTTGGACGAGAATTGGACGAAACAGTGCATACCGGAACACTCTCCGTGCTGCAGGGGGATGTTCACCAGGCCATCTCGTCGTTGAACATCCGGGGCAATTCATTATTAGCTTTCCATCTTCTGGGTTGAAGATCGCAATCCGTCTAATAACATGGCCTGCAAATTGCACTCTTTAAGATTTTCCTCGTTTCAGCAGAAGCGAGATATTGCTTGACAGATTACACAATCATTCAAGAGGCCATAATTTTAATCGAAATTCAAAGGTTCCGACGATCCTTTAAACAGTTCTAATAAATTAAATTGCAGAGGACTCGAATTCGACAGGACAGGTGCGTTTTAATTGTTTCAACTTCACGTTTTTCGTTGGACATCCGTTTCATGTCAGGGATACGACGAATTGAATCCCTGGGGGCTTACGACACAGCAATAACAAGTTTTGCCTAATGCGAACAGTATTGATCTATCGAAAAGGTGGACCGATCAAGTCGAAACTTTCATTGCTATCCTTAATTCCCCTCTCATCCATTGAAAATCCGTGTCCTGTAAAATACCCATTCCCAGTCGTACTCCATCGATTGCTGACCGTGGTCGATCGAGTCGAGAATCGCTTCGCAGCCTCGCAAAGGGGGAACGAACCGGGAGCATAAAATTCCCATTTGCGTCGGCATAATCAGATTTAAGCGGCGAACCTGTAGGAGAATTAGGATCGAACATATGCTCTATGATCCGAAGTGCGAGATAAACTTTTGAGATCCTCTCGATTTTCTTCACAAACTAATCGAACGTGTCGCCGGATATTTTTTTCGTGTTTTAAAGCAATAGCGAGAAATATTGCCGACGTCTGTTTTAAAAAGTGTTGCATACAACTGTCGTCCTCGTACAATTTACAGAAGTGATAATATTGGGATTTTTCTCATCAGCTTAATGACAGCTGCCGGAAAATAACACTCATTTCGCTCTATCCTCGGCCTCCGCACGCCGACTTGCGGTTACTTCTGAGATTCGTAGACAAAGAAGCTCGACCGATCGTTTTTCCATAGTGTACATTTGCGGAAGTGCCCACGTGTATCTGTTTCGCGAATCGTCAAGCAAACTCCCTTAGACACGTTTCGCCTTGCCAGTTATAAAAGTTCTTTCCTCGAATTGAGTTACTTTTTTTCTGGAATTGTGTGCGAACTCGTAGTAGTTTCCTAACGTCGCGAGACATTCGTAACGAATTTTCTAAAATAGGCGATATTTGTAAAAATAGATTCGTCGATTTATAGATGAAACTTTGTACACGTAAATATCAAAGGAAACGGTGATCCCATTTCTCTCGCAGTGGACCAGGATATTTTCAATCCAGCATTTCTCGATCGTTGCGATCGTCCAAGTTCGCCAACCGCTATTATTCCACTTCTTTGCATTGGACAATCCGAGTACAGCCGGAGAAAAACAATTAGCGAAGAAGATTGTTCCCGGCTCGAAGGAATGGAATTATCGGGGCACTGCAGTCGGATTTATCTCCGTGACTGCAACTAGAATATTTACGACGGTTCGTAAAACGACGAGATAAAACAGTGGGTTCCAGCCATTATTTTTATGAATCTCTTTTCTTCTCATCGCGCGCGTGGCCGATAAACGTGGAATAAACGTGCCTTTTAATTTCTCGTAATTTTCCCGGCCTGCAGCCGCCCCGATTAAAGAAATCAATAGAAGATATGGAGCAGTTGGTTTGCGTGCAATTATAATTGGGCTGACCATCGACGCTTCTTCGTAAACACTGTTGCCCGCCGCGGGCGTAGATTCGTGCCAGTTCGTTGACTTTATCAGAAATCGATGGTTGAATCGTGGTTCAGAACAGGGGTGGTCGCATCTTCGAAGGCTCGACGAGGTTAACGAACTGAGGAAACAATCGCTAAATCGGCAGCGATCGTGTAGGTGTTGAAATCGCGTGAAAATCCGTGAAAATCCGTGGAAAACTGGAACAGCGCCGCGAGTTTCTCGGAGCAGACATCCCGCAGAACACTCTAACCGGCGTGTCACGCATTAATGTTTCACGGAAGGACAGCAATCTTGGGATCACTTCGATCTCGAAAGTTCAGAGTGCAAAAATCAGAGGGCTAAAGCCAAGTTCGATGCTACCTCAGGGAACTCACTCGCGGAAACAGCGAAGAAAATACAGGATTTGGGGATTACTCGGGTGCTTCGACGGTCAATGTACAGGTACGGTAAAAGCGTAAAAATCTGGGAAACATTTTCTATCGAAGCTTCTGGCGGACCGCTTAAATCGAAATGCAAGAAAGCAGCAGAGGACAGATTAGCGGGGAAGTCGAATGAAACCAGGTCTCGACATCGCGGCACGTACTTGCAAAAGGGTGAACGTTTAGCTTTCTGGCCGAGCGGTCGGTGATTATGGCGTGGGGACAGTTAAAGAAATTAAAATTGATATGAAAGAAATAGCTTCTGCTGAAAGTGTCGTTACAGACGAATGGTGCATCGGGGTCACACGGCCCGAAAGAAGGCTTCATTCCGCGAACACCTGCGTGTCGAATCGCGAGAACGACGACACGGGGCCACTAAAGCGACGCGCTTGCGTCGTTACCTAGGCGAGTGCAGTTCTTTCAAAACGTGGTTCTTTTAAACACGCTGGGAAAAACATTCGGCAATTTACACGGCATTTGCCGATGCGAAGCTTTTCGGGGGAAAAAATTGAACACGAATACCCATTGGTCGTGTTCGGTGTTGCGAACACTCGAGGTTACCCGTTTGTCGTAATGACGCTTGATACAGACAAGATGCGATACATTCCAGCTTCCCTTGTTTTCTGTCTTCGCTTTTTCTCTTCTCCTGAGCACGCTCACCCTTTTGCTGCCGATTCCTGAGGGTTCCCTCTCATTAATTATTCATCGACTTCTTAGCAAGAAGTTCTTACCCACATCCGGCGGGTAGAATGGCAAAAAACATCTTTGGCCGTGTTCGCACGAAGCTAATGCCGATCTCGTTCCGCGATTTGGTACTGAATTCGAGTAGCCATAGCCCTTATATTTAATACTTTCGAACTTCTGCACGCTTAATCTGCGTGGCTGCCGCGGGATCGCAATGGAGGATTAACTCATTTCAATGTATAATAAGTGTTTCAGCGCAACACGATTACAATCGGACCGACTTGTTTGCGTTCGGCGTAGTATTATTTTACACTTCAGAATGGTGGAGCTTTGTTTGCCGAGCGGTTCGCACTCTGTTTCTCGATGGAACGTTAATTGCACAGGGTCGGCTTAATTGTCTCATGTTTGAACAGTGCCTGTACAATGTACCATGGCCGGACTGTGCCGAGTTGGATCGAGTTGTTGGCCGAAATGTTAAATTATCGCGATGGTCAGTAACGTTTCGTTAGGGCTAAGGGCACCAGAACCATCGAATTCCATCGTGCGGTTCCCATAGATCCGTTTAACCGTACAATCTATATCCGGAAACACGTCCTTCCACTACTCGTAAAGAGAAGATTCCTGTCCGTTTCCACATTTTCCATTCTCGCATTGTGCTCGTCTGCTCGTTTCTATACCCGTTAAGGAGAAAACATTAAACTAGGGCGTCGAAGTGGAGCTACGAGTCAATGAGTATGTGGCACGTTCGCATGGACACTCTGCACCGTGAACTTGCCATTTCGTCTGAGATTTATTTCGCGGCTCACGCAGCGTATACTTGGCTGGAGAAGAACACCGCGGCGAACGATCAGTTCGAATGAAATACACGATCCGCAATTTTCAGCACGCTTAGTGCAACGTGCACGTCGAATTTCTGATACGAAGGTTGAATGAGAGGCGAACGCGAGAGGAACTGCGCGTGTTTTGCTTCCTGAATTTAATTGGCGACTTCCTGCGCCGCGCCAGCGTCCCTTTGATAAGGCGAAAAGCGCAAATATAATAGAAACAGAATTGCAATGCCATAGAATTCGGACGATCGGATACTTAACCCGTTAAACAATGAAACACATCGCGGGGCACGTATTGCTGTTGCCCCAACCGAAATCATATCGCCGGTTGGACATTCAACAAAGGGAATTCTGTAAATGGACTCATCCTATTGTTTGAATGTGCCAGCTAATTGCAATGCAAATGCACACCATGTACGGCGTCGTTAGGAACGTACAATGTCAGCGTTTTCCCGTTCGCTTTTCTGATTTGGCCTATCACGCCTCGCCCCTTGCTCGCAACTCATTACATCTATTACAGAAACTTTACTTACCGTGCATCTGATAGAATGCAGTGATACCCACACGATCGGCTCGATCGAACGAGACCGGCCCCTGGAACAAGCGTCGAGATTCGACTTTAATTAACAACACCGTGCGCCCACTACTTAATCATCACGCCAGACATCGGCATTCGTAGGGAGCACGCGTTTCATAGCGATAGTATCAAATACTCTTAATAATACCACGGTTCAATAGTTCGGTCGATGCAAAGTATAGAAATCGTACAATCAACTATTGTGGCTTTCATAAATAATCGATGAGAAAATCCGAGACCAGAGGGGGAACGATGGTCGGTTGAAAAATTGTCCCTCTCCCAGCGTACGAGTGCACGTGTACGATTATTTGCAAAGATATTGAATTAGACGTCTCAATATTCTATGAATAATCAATCTCCCGGGTTCCCGTGTTGGCATTTCTGTACGGTCGAGCATCTCTTACGCACCGATACCCCGATGAAACGAAGTAGTTTCAGCTGATCCAACAGTTGCATCGCTATGTCCTTTCTGGAGTGCGTATATTGGGCCAGGCTTGTGTTGTCCATATTCAAGAGGTCTTCGGTCCTTTCCAAAGCTAGCGCCATTGCCCAGACGGCGTCGTACGTTTGTCCGGCATATTTCGAGTGGGTCACTCCTCTCCTTGCCAATTCGGAGGTAAACTTGCTGCTGGTCTGTGTGAAAACGAAAGAGAACACTGAGAATCGTATTGCAAGGGATGGAACTATCGATCCATATGTTTAATAATTGGACACTTTTCATTTCTTGTTACTATGGGCAATAGTAGTTAGAACGGTGTTCGCGCAATCCCTCGAACAGATGTGCGAGATTTTCCCGAGTTATCCCAGCTTGACAAAGAGTTTATAGCGAAGATTAGATAAAAAGAAAAGCCGCAATCTCAGATTAGTTGGCGGCGCTCAACGTTGGAGATTTTCCCTTCGATACTTTATTTTCCGTGGCGCAAATAAATCTCGTTCACCTTTGAAGTATCGTTATCCGTCGCCGGAGAGAAAATTGTCGCCACAAGTAACACTTTCGGCACGTATTGCCGAGAAAATAACAGCCTTCCCGGGGTAACGAAGGTATTTTCAGCGATCGGATTATTCGAGCGAAAAATCAATTTCATTTTGTACGGTGCTGCAAAACGCGTACTGAATGGAACAGGAATTATCAACAAATTGGACGATTAAATAACGGAGTATGTAAATACAAAGAAACGCGGATAGAATAATTTCGATAGATTTGCAATTGTTTCGCTTTGAATGTAACATTGTGTAGATTATTACAGGTATGACACAGTTGCAGGTAAAATTTTAGTTTACGTTGCATATTTAGTGCTCAATCTATTAGTGCTTGCGTTATTCGCAGCGAAATGGTTGCGGTTCCCATTTACGCAAATTCCAATTCAACAAGGTGGCGTATCACTTTTCCAGTGCAAAAATGCGAATTGTGTCGACAAAGGTTGCCTCCTGTAATGCAGAAAACTCGGCTCTTCTTATCCGGGTGTTTCTTAGAACATGCAAATCAGACGAGCGACATACGTTGTCTCGCGTCTACGTTCGCGGTTTCGATATCATGGAAAGATCACGAGGCCACGAATTTCTAATTTCATACGTACAAGCGCAAATATTCCATGAACTTGTTATGAGTTTGTCGTTAACTTCGAACAAATAAAAGAGTTAGTAGAAAACCGCTGCGAAAGAGTGGAAAAATTTGAACCGTTGGGAAGTTCGCTGGGTCGAAACGAGGTTACCAGCTTTGGAAAACATTTCGTTCGAGTTCCAAACGGATTGTTTCCCCGTGACACGTAATTAGCAACACGTGAGATCGTCATTAGCCCGGTTGGTAGAAACGCGGAAACTTCGATACGTGGAAGCTGATGAAGCCATTATCGTCCTTCTTCTGTGCTGTTCTGCTCGTGCTACTTTAATGGTCACGAGAAGAACCCTAACGGTAATTCCTGTACCTAAGAATATACGGTGTGACGTCTAAGGTTTCTAATCGCAGGAGAACGATCCCAGTCGGAGGGCCGCGATAGCTGCGAATTCCAATGCGAAATCGAAATTTTATTACGAACCGCGGGTAGGTGATCGGAGAAATACTCACCAGACCCGACAAACTCAATTCGTTCCCCAAGGCGATGCCATGACTCTTGACGATGATCAAGCCGTCCAGAGTCTGCGACAGCTGCGAGGGTGTACACTCCTCGGGTCGTGAGTGCCACCAATTACTCGCCATTCCCGACAGGTCGATTGTGTCACCTGGTAGTATCCACGCGTAGTCGCCGCCGTGCATACCCAACTTCCAGGCCTAATTGGGGACACAAAGGGAAAGGAACCCATAAAAAGAGTGATTAACGAAGGCCCCGGATATTCAGCAAGTATGTTCGCCCAGTCCTCGCTACCATAGCCAAGCTCGAGAAGTACGGCGAGGGCGAGCTTTAAAACTGTCTCTTACTAAAAGCTCCGCGCTTTTATGTTTCCTCGTTTATATGGGTTACTCGGATAAGTCGTTTATCTTTGGAACGAAGCAGCCAAGTTCATCACGGAACGATGTTCCGCAGTTCTATAAAAATTCTCCCTTCCTCGGCATATAGCACGAAATTAGCGCTATTCTCGCCGTGTTGCGATACAGCCGACTTCGAGGTTCGATCCTCGGGCGCACTTGTCGGGAGGGGAAAAAAAACTTAATGGGATTGCAGGCAACGGCAATGCAAAGAATCTTCGGGAATGCAATTCGCATTTAGACGTTCCTATGCCGGTCGCGGCGCAACCTGACGGCATATAAGAAATATTTACGACGATTTCATTGGAGGTCCAGACATTCAAAGTAATGAGAAATGATTGCAGGAGGCATGCTGTCGGACCCTCCGTGATATCCTTGGAAAATATATCCCATTCCGCGTATCGTACATTTTCTCACTCACTTCCCTTGCTTCTATCTCAATTTTCTCTGCTTATCCTGGCGTGGCGATTTATTTTGCCTAGTGCACAACCTTTTCCGTTAGGTATTTCGATCGCAGCATCATTTGTCAGTCGTAGCGACAAGAGGCGTACCTTCATTAAGAGATCTTATCGAGCAACTATCACGGATGATGCATCGTCACTTCGACGCGCCATACATTTTACGAGGAACTAGCAAAAACTTTTACTGCCGTTCCCCCGTAATCAATTTCCCTTGCATTTTCCAGGACCAATCCGTCGCCGATACACCGCGAGCCGTGTGAACGAACGAAATCGTCGTGTTGCTCGACAAATGAAGCGTCGTTGTCGGCGAAGCTGGAAAAATTGTAATATCGCATTCCTTCTATTCGAACGTTTTCACCGCTTTTAGTGCCAAGGAAGAAGATCGACGGTCGTTATCGAAAATCGAGAAACAGTCGAGTTAAAAACTGGGGTCGCGTTTCGATGGCCAGCATTAGTCGTTCGCGGATACATAAAAAAATTCGTAACTGTCGCCGTGGAGGGTAAATGACGAATATGGGACATATTTTTAATAGTGTAAAAAGGGCAGGGAGAGCGTGCATATACGGTTTTGTAATATCGAACGAGGGTGTTAACATAAAACGGACCCCAAGGTTCCTACCGCTCGCAGCAGGACGCAGCTAGGGCAGTAAAAGTGGTAATAAAATGATATAGGGTATAGAGCGTCGTGTATCGTGGATTATTTCGAATTCGTTCCGCGCGAAACGCATTTCCTTGGAATTTGTAATTTTGCAGGTAACATTGGCCGCAATTAAGCGTCGATTGAACGGTTTGGCGATAAATTTTGTTTAAACGTGCCACGGAACAAAGGATTTATCCGCTATTTATAAACGATACCGTTCGAAACCAAGAGCATCTGCGCAGGTGTTATCTGTATTTTCGGTTGATTTATGGCAGAAACGTTTCCGCGTTCTTTGTTACGATGTGTACGCACGACGAAAGGGAAAAATCTTGCCGGTGTACATCGGCGTAATGAACGATCGATCCCGACCGGCGAAATATTGAGCATCGGGAAAGTGGCGCGCGGCGCAATCGTTTGAGTGGGAACGATATGAATATCGTCGAGCTAATGGTCGAGAACGTCTATGTACGCTTTATTGCCCGCCATTAATCATTATTTTCTAACTGGCAATAATCTAGACGGTTATGGTGTCGGGCATGTGCCTCGATGAAGAATCGTGTTTGCAAAATGGGGCGCGCACATTCGGCACCTCGGGAAATGAAAAATTTTGTTGAATAATAATCTCCCGGCGACGTATCCGCGGCGTGTGTGGGGGAAGAAAAAACTGAAAAACGAGGGAAAAGGTAGATAATTTACATATTTATTCTCGACCTCTTTCGTGCTCCTCTCGAGACTAGAGAGGACTAGAGGAACCGGGAGCACTCGGTGCCATATAAATATTGCACGGGTGTAAAATTTTACGACAGGGATTTTCGGATAACAATCGGCCGGGAAGCTGCAACTTTTAAGTGATGCAATTTAAAAAGTATGATTCGAAGGCCGAACGCGAATGCATTGGCACGTCGGGATAGGTGGTTAACGTCGCGGATCGCCTACCGGGGCAATTTTATCTCGCAGTGTTTGTGGAAATCATTGTGCGTACGAGATAGATATACTGTGCCAGGTACACAGGTGAAAATTAGAGGCTCGAGGTTCGCGTTGATACTGTGACGACACCGAGGGTGTCGACAATTCTGAGTGACATGAATCTTCCGTTTGCTTTCTAATTGTCTTCTGGCGATCAGGTTTACGCGCACGACAACTTACGTGGCTTGTGAATGTTTCATGAATAATTTCAATGAAACTTGTTTCTGGTAAATAAACTACCGAGGGACTTTTCCAAATACATAGATCCCCACCGTTTGAAATATAAAGCCAACGAGATAATAGTAGAGATGAGGCATGTGTTTACATGAGCATGATGGAGTGACATAGATTGTGTCCTACTTCGACGCAATGTTCATTACGAGCTTAGCGGGGGGACAGGCCGTGACCATGTGTTTGCCATTCATCGATGTTCCGCTGGAAATCGAAGCGCAAAGTCCTTCGCGGTGGGCAAAATCTGAATTGATCGATCCGGGAGGAAAACGCTATCGTCGTGGAGCTTCATATTGGAAAATAATTCCTGTAACTTATTTCAACGTTACAGTCTTAACACGAAGTGGTGCTCGAAAATTACTTTTTTCGCTTTGCACCAATTGGAAGTTATTTAACTGGTATACCACATTGTTGCCGAGAGTTTAAGATTCAATTTGAGGCCTAACTTATTGGACAATTCTGTGCGGAATCTGAGAAAATTGCATTTACTTGCAATCCAATATTAACCAGTAGTTCCATCTTTCCACCTGTTTATGGTTATAGTGTTTCGTGGTCCATAAATCGAACAACTTTTCAAAAGTAAAAAAGATGAACTCGGAGAAATAAAGTATGTACTTTCACGATTGTCTCTTCTTATTTCGGCCCCATGCTTTCCTCCCATATCAAATTTTTATGGTACCTTTTTCAGTATAAACAATTTTCCCGTTATGTGCATCGATTGATCTGTCATCAGCGTTCAGCTTCGTGCAGGTAAACGAAATATTGGGCGGAGTCTGTGGAATGTTGCACATGCATTCGAGTATGTGCGCTATCGTGCAGCAATTTTTAACCGTGTCACGCCAAAATGATCTCGGATGAAATAGTGTTGCAAACGAGACAGTTCTGTCCCTCGATTGATCCGGATGGCCGAAAATATAATTCCGGATTGCTTTTCCCAGTGAAATTCATTAAAAGATAAAACATTTTAAACAGATTCTATATTGAATTTATACAAATCCGTCACGTATAATCAGATATCCAGAACTTTATTTCTGCGCGCTATTTTGGTTTCGAAACTAATGCGACAGTGAAGCCGTCCACCGTTTTGGACAATACCGCGGGTTTATAGTTTGACTATTATTATTTTTCTGGGATTGAAAATTGTTGAAAACTACGTCAACCGCGTTGAGCAGAAACAATCTGGGAACTGAAGGTTGATTGAACTTCTGTTGAGTGCTCACCTCGCAGAAAATTCGTGGCGCCAGTCTCGGTGAAAAACTTCCTATGATGATCCTCGTGTCCAATTCCTGCAAGCGAATAAAATTGCGTTTCCGCAAGGTCGATCTTTTATCTCTCGTGTGTGCAGAAAGTCTTCCCGTGCAATTTTATCGTGTTAGTGCGGACAAGCAATTAGTTATGAACCGTAATTAAGGATGTACAGAGAATCACGATTAATTGAATCCTCACCGCGCGACGTCCCGCAATGAGCTCTAATGCACGACAAATACTTTTCTGGAGAACAGTTTTTTTTTCCGAGCATCGGATTGTTGTAAATTAATTTTCAAGTAATCAGCGAAAAATATATTAAGCCGTTGGTCTAACGCGTTGGAGTTCCGTGTTTGAGATCCGTGCTTGTACGTGTCTCGTATACCAAGCGGTAAGTTAAGGGTGGAAAGTAAACGTAGCTTGGCGAGAGAGATTTTTAAAGGAAAAGGATGAAATCGTGCGACTAAACGTAGGTATGTACCACGACGCCACAAATTTCTAGCAAGCTCGTTGGAAAAAAATTCAATGAAACTTAAGTCTAGGCGTTCTTTACTTTTAAAGTTCGCAGTTGCTCCTTGTAATCGTTCTCCGCGAACGTGATGGTGGCCGTGCACGTGATATTCGCTTGTTCTAACTCCGTGACTAGATCGTTCACAGCCTGAAAGGAGAAAGATGCCAGATGGATGTATTAAATTGCATGTAACGAAAAGAGATTTTATTTCTAGAATTTTAGCGTCACGTATTTAACCGCGAATCTTCTGATTCTTAACGATTAATATGTGACGAATCCGAGTGTTACAAAATATTTGTACGCAGAATGAAAACATGTGCTTGATATTTATTCTTTTTCTTTTTTCTTTTTTGGTACCGTCATAGCAATATATTTTATTAAACTGCGTAGACCCGCACTTCAGGGCGAAGTACAACCTTTATCTTTGATTAAACTTCTCGCTGTTTGCTACTTTAAATCGCGCACTTACCAGAGAATACATGTCGCCAGTTTGCGAGAGAGCGGTGACGGTGTCCCATCCAAAATGCTTGATCAATGCTATTCTGGCGGAATTGTGGCTCGAATCCGGCGCCACCGTTCTCAGGAAAAGCGGAAACTCGGTGGAATCAGAGAGAGCAGGTGCCGTTGATCCAAATGAGACTTGGATCATGTTCCAGTAGGGTACGATTTTGGCTAAGGTTTCCGTGACCTCGGAGCAAGCGGTGCCCAGTAGCAGAGGTATTAGATCGGTTTTCTTTGCCGAGTAGAGAGCGTGGAAGAACCTGTCCACCGCCACACCAGGATCGCACTACAAAGTAACGTTGAAAGGACTTCATAACAGACCCCTGTGCTTTCTTCACGCGAACGTCACGCCGTTAAATAAATCGAGAAATGCAATTTATGAAAGGTCGTCACAGCGTTTGGCGCTGCAGGGACTTTCGTCCCTTAAAATGAGACGACATGAATCGCGGTACGATTTATTACGCTTAGTTACAGCAGTTAAAAGAGCGAGAATTTGTCGATAAAAATTTAGCGACTCTTTAATTTCACCGAGCGTATTAAACTCGCAGCGAGTTTAAATCGTCGCTGGAGATCCTTTGCCTTTAAATGCACATAGAACGTCCTGTCATAGCGATTGCACGTTCAGATAGGAGTTCTATCGGGCCGTGCATACCCCTTACAAATGCGGTTGCAAAGAATGCTTCAAAGGGAAATGGTACAGAGATTAAAATTACAGATTCCACGCTGGCCACGCTTCAAGACACAACTTTCCTTCAGGAATTTACAAAGGTGTTCGAGCATCGCATCATAGGTCACAAGCTAGCATACTTCTGCCTTGGACTCGTGTACATGTACGAGCAGGAACGCCGCGAAACTTTCATAATGAAATCCGGAACAGGGAACGATTCGTTTAATACGAATGAATTAAATCGTTCGCATTTTTAACCCAAAATCGATTGATTGTCGATCGGGTCGACGGGAATTTTTAATGCTGGTCTTTCATTTTCTTGCTGCGATAATGGTGAACGTGTCCGGGCTTTTCTGGAATTCACGGTCCTAGAGAATTTGTAGAATTCCCTATCTGTGCATGGTTGACGATCTTTAAAACGACTTTTCAACGCGGAAATCTGTGCCGAATGAACGAAAATTTCGATTATATCGGTACCGTCGACTGGATCGAGTTCCGATATTTTTCTATGCCTCTATGTTTAATCACGGCTTTGCAATGCTTTTGTGTCTATCAACCATCATGCGCGAAACACGTGTATAGGTGTAGACGGTTGGGATACATGTTTCAGGTTTTGGTTTTCTCCCGTTAAAACTTGCAACGAAACATACTTTTCACAAAGAGGGAACGCAAATATAAATTCCAGATAATTGCTTCTCCCATGCGCGATGTAATAGAGATTTAGTTATAAAAAAAAAAAAGAATTTGTTGGAAGAAAGGTAAATTGCCCGAATGAATTTACGGCTTGTTGGTTAGTTAGGCATTACACAGTATTTCCATGCGAAACGTATGATCTATCTTATTGTTATCCCGAAAGGGGATAGCGGCACAAAAGTGGGACAGCGATACGCCGTGGAAAGGCGACAGAGAAAAATGATAAGCAATTTCTTTTCGCCCAATGATTTCGCGAGAATGGGAATTCCAAGAAAAATTGCAAGTCGGTGAAATGAAAGCGTAAACTTCCGTAGAATGTTTCGCTATACAAGGCTTATTTAAAGGACAGCAACTGTCATCTGTTTCCTACTGGCGAATGGTTAACACAAAATAGATGGCATTGCCTGTTGAAAGGAAGAAACGGCAGTAATATCGGTATCGAACGATGAAAAGGATGTTTCACCAGTGGAGTTTCATTGTTTATCGAAGCACAGCTTCCAAGGAATATTGTACAGTGTCTTTTATAGTCCAAATAGCATGTCTTTCAAGCGTGAAACGCTCAGGCTTCCGAATCTATGGTACTAAGAACTTCGCGTCTGGCCATAATCGGGCGTAACTACTTACGGCGAACTCTACTCACGCCTAGGCGCGCCTGTTGTCTCCAATGCTCGCGGCTCGTCCAACTCCACTCCTCCCAGGATGTATCAATTTAAAGAAAATTAGAGTCAACGAGAGTCGCTTTTCCGTCACGAGCATATTCGACCAAACGTTCCGACGGGGCGCCTGTCTTTATTAAATTTTCGGGGATTTTCCCCACATTGCGATGCGGATGTATGGCGCAGCATGTATACGTCGTGCAAGTTTTGACAGTGTAATCTTGAATGGACTAAGTTCATAGGAAGGTAAACGTTTCCGCGAGATACCGTGCAACTTTGTTCAGCTTGCGGGATTGTACTATATTGACACAACTTTGCGTTTGTCTGCCATTTCGGGTACTATGCAACCGTGTCTCGTAAGTTATTTTTTTACATTTCTTGAGCTGGAATTTGTCGAGTCGCTACCTCGGCACGCCCTATTATATTTCAAGCATTCCGAAACGAAAGTTTCAATGGCAGTTTCACAATTAAAAGAATCTTCCTAAAAAAAAGTGCAGCGACGCCCTCATTAAACCTTTGTTCACGTAGGCGTGCCAAGATCTTCTGGCGGATACTTTAATACGAGGAATGTCGGATTTCATTTCCTAAAGGATTACCTTAGCGCAATGCTACCATGTGAATCTATCGAACTATATTCTGCTGGGAAATCATATTCCTTCCGCTCCAATTTTTTTCACCGATTTTGAAATCAATCCCAAATCAGTTTCCATCCGCATCCTACACGAGTTTGGACTTATATTTTAACGGATGGTCTCAGTTGTATTTCTGGTTAAACCAACGAGGTATACCTGATACATTGTATTACAAGACCGGCCCAACAGATACTCTTGATCACGTTTGCAAATTTTTATCGATATTCCAGCCCGCGACGAATTTGATTCTGTTTGGTTAACTAACCGTGACAAACCAATTACTGTGTACGTGGTTAATCATCATGTATTCACGTAATTCCCGAATCGTTTCCGTATTCGCATTCCATTCCGTCCCCCTGCTATTACATTCTCTTAATAAAAATTGAACAACGTGTCGATCGTTAAAAATTCGTCAGAACTTGTCGATTTATTTGTCCCAAAATGTGTCTGCTTTTTACAATGGGGCGGTGTACCGTAAAGAGTCTCTCATTTGTCACCATCGCGGGATCGATAGGCCGTGCGAATGGTACATATATAATGGTAGGTAGCAGCGCCGAGTATATCGCGACGTTAGCAATAGCAATAGATCCGATGGAAAAAGAATGCTCGCAGGGATGGCGATAGCATACAGTGTCGTGGTCGTTCGTCAAGTGTCAAAGGCGACCGAGAGGCTGACTCTCAAGAACCCAACTTTTTCATCCCTTTTTTGTTATCCACAGGCAAGAAACAGAGAAGCTTCGGATCGATAAACGTCGAATTGCTTATTCTAACCAATTCCTCTTTTGTTAATTCACGTCACCTGTCATTCATGATTGACGTTGAGTGATACGTGGTTGATCAAAGTATCGAGGCATGAAAGTTTTTTCTTTACTTGCGAAATTTCTTCCTGCCCTATTTACTGGAACAATGGACATTAAAACATACTCTTCTGTGAGCGAGCACAGAGATTTCATGCTCGACAAAAATATACAATAAAAGTACGGAAAAAGCCAGATGTACGAGACAGTGTCCACGGTGCTAGTTCTGGTCTGTTGATTATTTGACAAGTGTCTATCCGATCACTGACCTTCCTCTTCCACTTGTACGTACAACGAATTTCCCCCCAATGCTAGCGAGGATATTTCAAGATAGCCACTTTTATTGCCCCGAGATTCCCCACCAGCAACTGATATTTCAATAGCACCCTACTTCCCTTCGTATATGTATGTGCACCGTGTTTCACGCCCTTTGCGGACTAGGGTCGAAATGAGGGAAACGTCAGACATAAATAGGTATCGCGAAAGATCATTTTTCGTCTTGACGATTACTAAGGGGGAAAAGTAATCTGACATGCGGTAAACGTCTTATGAAATAAGATATCTCGTTTGGACGATATTTAAGGTTCTCGTATCTGGTTTACTGAAAGGAATGCCTGAAAGGAATTTCTAGTTGAATCCTAAATGAAACAAAGTATACTTTACGATTACCCACCATTCAATTCGAGGATGCCCGCGGCGCACAAGGAAAGAAATCGGCGTACAGAAATCATATTCACCGCATTACCGTCGCTAATTGGCACGGCAAGAAATTAGCGATAGGACAATTGCAGCACGCTCTGTTATCGCATTACACGGCATGAAAATGATCCATAGGCGGAAACGAATTGGGGAGGAGCATGCGGGGCTCGGCGTGAGATCGTTCCGTAGACAAGCATTTCTTTAATGCATACGATTAAGAGCGGCAGAGATAGAAAAATGGGAATGCGGCGTAGAAAATAATTCGCGGGGAAAAATTTGGGTTTCGTCGAGTTCTCGTAGGGGGCGAGAACCTCTGAGAATTTTAGTCAGCGAAGGGATTGGTTAAATTACGAACAGCCCGCGGCCATTCCTCGTTCCCGATTCCATTTTCATCGAGGCACTCGTATTCATACGCACACAGCAAACAGAGAGCGCGTAATAACGTATGCGATTCTGTTCCTCCCTTTCGTCTCATTAAAAAAAATAATTCTCACCTTGGTATCGTTGTAAATCAGACGCAGTTGAAACTTGGATAGGACGTTCATTTCGTTCACCCGTGCGACAGCTAATCTAGCCGCTTGCAGTTCACTGGGCCCCTCGGGCCTTGGTTCGGAACCCCGGGTCATCTCGAATAGGCCCAAAATCGTTATGCTTATCTTGTCAAACAATTTCACGTCCGACACTGTAACACCGTTCCCTTCGTCCTCTCCCCCTTCTTGTTCGAAACTCGATCCGTCCGTCGAATCCTCCTCGGTGGTCCCGGTCGACATCGGCGTCGGTAAAGTTGCGGACAAAGACGTCGATGATGACGGGGACGTGGAAACGTGCTTGTCTTCTGGGGGAGATTTTCCGCCGGCCAGATTGGAGGATCGCCTACCAGAAGATGCGCCGGGCAGCCAGTACCCATCCGCGGTGTCGTTCGACTTCTCATTTGCGTCGATCGCTTCTTGCCTTCGTTCTTCCTCTGTGTTTTCGTCGACTTTGCGATGCCTATGGAGAACATCTCGGCCAGGGCTTTTCGGAAGATCCGGCGACATCGTTTGCGGATAAGTCGCGAGCGTAGTCTCCGGCGTGTCCATCTTAGGCGGGCCAAAGTGCCTTCTGTCAAACTTCGCGATTTGAGGTGCTACCGGTGGCTTGTACGTGACTTTTATTGGGAATTTCTGTGACCCCTCGAAGCCGGTGAAGGGCTCCTCCCTGCTTTCATTCGAAACTGGTGACAGATTGCCATTTACTTCCGGCGAATGAACTGGATCCTCGGTCTCATTGTTTCCCCTCGCGTCAGGATTATCCGCCACTTTATCAGATCTATTTTTTCTGTCAGCTCTC
The DNA here is from genome assembly GCA_963667235.1 of Nomada lathburiana. Classification (NCBI taxonomy): domain Eukaryota; kingdom Metazoa; phylum Arthropoda; class Insecta; order Hymenoptera; family Apidae; genus Nomada; species Nomada lathburiana. The sequence goes on along the minus strand of OY763905.1, from coordinate 11,485,477 downwards.
GGGACGCCGTCATCCGCGAGCTCTTCGCCACAATCTTTACAATTGGAGAACGAATGTTCCAATTCGAGGGGACCCGAGCCCGCTTTTCCTTCCAATTTGAGCTTCTTCTCCGAGCTTCTTTTCGACTTTAATTCGATATAGTTGTTGTCGCGATTGTCCGCGCGGCTGTACGAAATCGTGTCAACGATTCGGCCATCCGTGTCGAATCGCATATCGTCGTCTCGGGGAAACTTTTGCTTCCCCTGTCGCGTGCGGGATTCGTCGAAGTAGCCCGGCAAAATTTCGGGCGCGTCGCCGGCAAAATTTGCACGGCTATCCCAGGTGGACGATTCCATTTGCTTGTTCGCCACGCGATTAAATTGTTTCAGCGCGTCCGTTTCCTTCCGCGAGACGAGATTATCGGCGGCTCTGCTGCCGTCCGGTTGATCCGTCGACTTTGAGATTCCGTGCGCGCTGAAATCATGCTGCATCCAATCTCGAGAATCGTCGCAGTCACTTCGGGAATATGTCCTCTCCACGGTGGCAGCGAGGTAGGGAAATGTTGCGGGGTCATGAGTTTGGGGCGGCCTCGTCCTTTCGCTGCACGACAGGACACTGTGGACAGAGACGAGGCCAAGGAGGAGAATGATGAGGTTGCGAGGGAAATGGAAGGTCTCAAAGGATGAGAATGGCAGGAGGAGACGAGAGAGATCGCGGCGTGTACGGACACGCGTCATAATCAGACGCCGTCGCTGTTTCGACGACTCAGGGCGTCCTGCTTGATCCTCCTCATCTGTAAACGAACATAACGCTCAATAAATATCTATACACCTGTCTATTTCGTGTACTTTTTTTCGCGGCGAGTAACCATCTACAAAACTAAAACGGTAACAAAGCGTGCCATAGACGAGGAGTATCACACCGGAACGTAGTTCTCGTTTCACGAGTAAAAAGACCGAGCCTGCGAATTTGCTTACATTTAGCTTAGTGTTGCGCTGCAAGGATGGGAGAACGCGTGCACGAAATCGCTAGTGCTGCGTTAACGAGCTCGACTATCTTTTTATCGTGTCGTTGAAGAAAGTTTTGCCCTTGCTCGAACGAACCGAGTGCGCGTAAACGATGGGTACCGATTAAACAATAGGATTCGGTTTATTTGCCTCCCCTGGCATTGCGCAAGCTTCTGCTCGCGAATGTACTGCCTACTGGTACACGCGAGTACCGAGTGGTTCGTCGACAAATTCTTACGAGTGGATATATCAGTCGTGCATGACAAGTTGTACGCGTGCGCTACCGTTATATACACACGCGAAGGGTTTCCTGTAATTCTAACGATATCCAGGTATCTCCTGTAACACGTTTGACAGGATGACGCGCGCATTTCGCTCGAATTTCTTGAAAGGAAGAACGTATTACAGTAGTTTCCCTCATCATGTTTTTTCGCGTCCTCGATGGGTTTATGGATTTGATGTAGGACTCTTTTTTCTTGGGGAACGAGTAAAGGTGTAGCAGCATTTGCCGTGTACGCACGGTTCCAAAAAATTTCATAATATCAATTGCAAGTATTCGTATCAAATGGCGATATTTTCTCGCAGAATAGGACGTGAATCGGGACTCGAGACAGCGGCCAATTTTGGCCGAGCTATATCCTTGGGCGTTTTCGTTCGCGCCAAATACAACTTGACACGTTCCGCAGGTATCGGTTTCGGTACAATCTTCTTTGCCGTTTTATTTCGGGCTCCTCGAGCCTAGCAGAGAGTGGAACAGTACATAGAGCGTGACACTTCTGATAGGCATTCGGTTGACAGAGAAGTAGAAGCTTCGATGTCTCGTGTAGGGGTGCGCCTTTCGACCCCTTGACCTACCACACCACGTATACTCCAGATTCTATGTGCTGCGTGTGTTACCTACGACGAACGTCACGGCAGAAGAAGGGCAGATACTAATGGTATCGCCATGATGAGACAGAAAGAGCAACGGAGAAATAGAGAGCGGATGATATCCACGAAGCCGTAGAGAGTGAATCCAGTTCCATTTGGCCACATAAGCAATTGCTCCGGCTACATACGATATCGATTACTAAATCGTATACCATTCTACGGGACATCGTAGCTGAATTTTTCAGGGAGGTAAAAATATTTCATGAAAGCTGCTTTGGGGCTAGAGATTCTTTTATATAAACAATCAGCATGTTTGGAGAAGCGATCCGATAAAGGGGACGTTTAAGATTATCGAGCAATAGGAGGATGTGCCTTCTCTAGCATTTTACCGGAGAACAAGTCTGTGTCGTTGGCAGGTGCATTTTGCTTCCGCGTATCTTGAAACAGAATATTCCGTTTCCTCCGGGTATCGAAGGAGGGGTTACTGCTTTCGAATTCATGCGTTTCGTTCGTTTATCCGCTGTACGTTTATACGGCGATACCGTGGATCGCGTATGAAAGAAACAACGTTTGCGGGAACAAAATAGTAGAGGTGCCGCGCGTGTCTAAAATTGTTTCGTGGTCAACGTCGAGAGGCACAGCGTGTTTTTTATTACGAATGCTCCAAAGGAATTGCGTCGTAACAGTCAGACTCTAGTAATGGTCCCGTTTTGCATGTAGAGATGAATGTAACCCGGTTCCAGAATGACACGACTTGATTTCCAAATTTCCCCGAGCTTTACGCGTCACACGCTGTGAACAGTAAAGCAAAGAAGAGAGCGAACAAGGAGAAATAAAGAGGTTCCCGTTGGAGAAAGCAATCCGTTCTTCTCCTGTTGGAGAAAAAGAATCTCGCCGAGAATTTCTTAAGGTTGGGCGGTTTGCATCGAACTTTCCTCGCAATCGGGTTTGATTTCATAAAAGAGCGATCACGACTTTCGATCTGTATAACGTTTCACGGTGGAGGAAAAAAATTTGCAACAGAGACCTGTCGATTATGGATTCACGAGATGGCTAAAATAGTCAGCGTACCAAGCGCTGCAATTAAAGCGCGGAATTTCACTTTTGCCGAGGAATTTCCATTAATCTTGCCACGTACTTTTGAAACTTGTTAAAGCGTCCCCCGAAGACAGTTCACGGGTGACAACGGGTGCGGGTTCGTTTGAACACTCGCGAAACCGGGCGACGGATTGTAGGATATTTCAGAATATCTGCTTGTTTAGGAAAGTCGGAATGCTAGTTGGAACACAGAGTCGTGGATTAACCCAGCATTCTCGGTAAATATTTCACGTGAATTTCTGCTGTCGAAAAATCAAAGTGACACTGCGCTAACGAATTTGATTACCCTTGCCGGCCGTGTTTGAAAATTCCATTGTGCCCAGCCGCTGCGAACGCAAGGGAAGCATTGTAATTTGTGAGTCACATCCAACTTAGTCGATTGCATTTATTAGAATTAATAGGAAACACCGAGGGTCGTTGCGGCCTTAAACGCTTCGTTTTGCGGACCTTGCTGCTTTGCCTATTTCTTTGTTTACCGATGTTCCGTGTACACGTTAATAATGGTTCTATGGTCGTTGAAACGCAATTAAAACAAGTAAAAAGGATTCAAGAGGTTCGTTTTAAGTGCGAAGGGAATCAAGGCTTTTTAGTTATATCCCGGATTGTAATATAAAAAGATTAATAATCGGGGTGCCCGTGAGACTTTAACCAAGGCGATATTTCTTTCACAACTAAAAGTGATTTAGAAGAAATCGCAGAATCTTTGACAGCGACGGTTAACCGGGCGTTGCAAAGTTCGCGCAATGTTTCTTAAATTTGCCCGCGATATCGCAGACTCTTTGTGGCCTTTATAAATACTCCTTTGTAAAACTTGCCAAGCAACGGGCCGTGAAGTTTGGATATTTTCTTAAAAAGATGAACGGGACAATGGACGCTGGAATGGAGAAACTTTCTACAATCGATGTGGTGTGTTTTAAAGCTCGCAACGCACAGTCCCCGCTTTTATTTATTTTTTTTTTAAATAATGAGGTCTCGTTATTTTACTAGAATTTAACATAACAGATTGGGGAGGCCTGTGCGGTACTCGAGAAATTAATTATGAACTTTCGTTGCTCGCAAAAAAAAATGTCACAGGTTGTTAAGCAGATGCTTGTGCGATATTCACGACAGATAAAGGGGACAAAAAGGGCATGAATTACCGTAAAATCGTGTAATATTGCTTCAAGCGTCGCATTTTTCTTGAGCACAATCCCGAAAGAACGGGATGTCGAGGATCTCTTCCAATAACTCCGCGTATGACGTTTTTCCCCTTATCCTTTCAACGTTCCAAGCCGTATAACTCTTCTTTGGCGAACGCGTCACTTTTTAAACGATAATTGCAGAAATCGATAATCGTTCTGCACGGTTTCTGTATAGACACCCGCGTTGATTCGTCCTTTTTCCACGCAGCTTTCAACTCGGATCGTAGTCCTTGGTATTTTCTAATTCTCGAGCATCTGTATACCGTTTTTCATCTTCGAGCGAGCAATAGAAATGCGTCGCGTTGTTGCGCTCTTGTATTTCGCAGCGTTAATGTGCCTCGTAAATGGGTTTTACGCCCCTTTCACGGGTTTATTAATACTGCACCTCGAAACAATGATGTCTCGTGATTGCATTTTAATGATTCCAAATGTTCGCCAGCAGCGGGCTCCAGATAATCTCGTTACTCCTCGTATTTCCCGGGAAAGAGGGATCGTTTCCCGCTTGGATTGTTCGTGTACCTGCTATACTTCTGCTGTAAATCGTAGAAATATGCGGAGAGGGTGTTATCGAAGTTACCACGACGCAGAAATAGTTGGGATGGACAAACAATTAGATTCAAGCATAACACGGGCCCTTCAGTGTGTTCTTTTCTTTCGCACGCTTTGCTCGTGCTGCCCTTTTTACGTTGCTCGTCCTGCGATGCTTTTGGAATTTCTTCGAAAAAGAGTTAAAAGCACAGGGTTTGCGAGATGTGACCAGACAGACGTGAATGCGGACATGTATTTTGTAGATTTGCGGGAGAATTGTGACAACGATAAACGTAGGAACAGCCGCGTCGGAGCAACCGCGTCGCGTGCTGGCGGTCCGCGCACTGTTCGCTCCGTAGAATTCTCCGAGTCTCGTTTCCTACAGGAGTTCTCGTGACAGGCTCTGTCCTAGTAATGCGCAGCCGCCCGTTTCTCTTGCATTTTCCCTCGAACAGAGACCTTTAGTGTGCGTCGTCCATCAAACGACTATCTACCCGTCGCTTCTTTTCACTACTGTTCAGATATACGCTTTACAATCAAACCGTTTCGACAACTTTTTTCCTTTCTGCTCGAGGGAGGGATTCCCCAAGCAAGAGCAAAGGATCGCGCCGCTGGAATTTACAAGGGGAGCGGAGGAAATGCTCAAATATCCTTGGCAAACGGAACATTTTTTTTACCCGTTTCGCGAACATCCTTCAACCTCTTCCATATTCGCGGGAACGAATCTGTTCGAGAACATTTCGCGGAAGATCCTCGATTATTACGACCACGCTGAAAGCTTCACCCTTCAATCTCGCAGTGCAGAAATTTCAACTGCAACTGAGTTGCGAGTATGTTCGTCGCGTTCGCGGTTCACATTCGCGCAATGAATCAGCTGGCAGTTTTACGTCTATGGAAGGCCTCTTCTTTTGTCTTTCGTTTCGCAAACGCGATCGTTTCCCTCGAGCACGAAGCCGCGGTCGTTTTTGTTAACAAGCTTGCGGGGAAATTATTATGCGCAAGCCTACGCGTAACTAGAAAGTTTGGAAATGGCTGTTCGCTGTTGTTTTTGGTTGACGTATCGATGCGTATTTATATGCAAATGAACGAGCATCGGTTGCACCGAGGGGTAGTTGCTTGAATAAGTTGCGGCGCGCAGAACCGCAAACAATTTCCACGTGTTTCGTTCGCAATCTAAGATAAAAATTGCTTACGATTCGTTTTTTCATTTATTGCCGCAAAGTGCTATGGAACGAAGGTACGTTTCGCGTCATCTATATTCATACTTGTCGGATTTCATTCACGCACCTTATCCAATAAATTGATCGATCACTTTCACGTGAACCTTATACCGTCAGTTTCGGAACACGTCACCCTGCTGCATAACAGATCGTTGTAATTATTATTGGTGCTGGTAAGTCATAAACGCCCGAAGGTTACGCGCGAAGGGAGTGCATCTCAGGAAATTTCCGGCAAATCGCTTTCGACAGAGTTTACCTATTACAACGAAGCAGCTCCTTTGGGAACTAATGTTCTGCGATCTTGTCCGATGTCACGAACCATCGATCCAGCGAGCATTGCCGTTTTACTTCCGTCGGCTATGCGAAACGATCGCTTCGGATTCTGCCGAGGGTAGCTGGAATACAAGGCAGGATGTTGGGTCACTAGAGAGGGCGGCCTTTGTGTTTGGCACCAGCTACGAACTCGCAACAGTTCCAATTTGCTTCGCCAGTTTGTACACGTCATCTATCCACGGGAGAGACGCCCGATGCTCACCGTTATTAGATTACCACGGCGCTACGAATGGAAGATGCGAGTACGAAATGACGCTGTGTGGTAACGAGATCCGAGCATCTATCCAACTTTCTACCGCATAAACACGTTCTCGCATCACCCCGACGAATATTGTGCGCCGGTTGCCTTCTTTGAAACATGGATCAAAAAGGGCAGCGGGGAACAAAGTTCGCGAGATTTATGGTGTAATGCGTGTTCTACTGGAAGCACAAGTATTGCAGGAACACGGTTTCTCGCTTTGTTCTTTCAGCAAGGATGCTTCATCGATCGTTTATCGGCCCGCGAAACCGAAAGGATCGACGGAAACTGTTCAACAGTAGCGAGTGCTTCCATCCAATACGTTTTGTAGCTTTCCGCGATACGTGACTGAGTCTGTTACACACGACACGCACGCAGAGAACGTAGAAAATTTCTTCCATTTCGTTTGGTTTAAAGGACCCTGTACGGTACTAAAATCGATCCTGTTTGGGAGAATACGTGGAACATTATCCTGGAGAATTTCAACGATTTTTTTTTTACCCTGCACGCTTGCCCGGGTCGGCTGATGATAATTCTAGGACGAGAGCATCACGTTGAAAGAAAGTAATTATAAATATCGCGAGCGTGGCAATTAATGGAGCTTTAGTTTTCTCTGCGCGCATCCTGCTTACTTTAATCCCTATTATTTTAATTTCGCGCCGGTATAATCGAAAGCTTTGCGCGTATCAACGTTTCTTTAACAAATGATTCGCAAGCGAAGGAACCGGTAATCTTCCTGATGAGTAAAGGTTGAAACAACGATATGCATTATAAATTGGCGTGAACGCAATGGGTCGCGAAATTAAATAACGTTTATATCTAATGCGGGAAATAAATCTTAGCGATGGAACGTTGTTATGAAAGGGGAATGCACCGCGTTCAATTAAGTTCCTTTCCGACGTAAATCTCGTTTGGCCGTCGAGGCAATTCTCGCCGGACTCATTTGCGATGATCGAGCAGAAGCAACACTCCGGAAAGAGGTTGCCCAAGGTTCTCCCTTGATTTCAGAAACGAGTGACCGAGGATCTATTTATGCATAAAATATATCTGCACTTTCAGATTGCAGAGTAACCGCAACGGTTCCGAAATGTTGCAACAATTCTAGACGGACTTTGGATTTCGGGATGCATTTTTATGCCGTTCTGGGAAAAAGCAATTTTTGCGTTTAAATATAGCTTCACCTCTGAAATGTTACGAATAATGTTTGTATTTTAAATTAAACATTTTTCAATCAATTCATTCTGACGGCGAATCAATTTTGGAATAAATACTGCAACGTACAATTCTGTCCCCTTCTCTTTGCCATTTGCAATGTTCCATCCGTTATACCGATTCACTGCGTAGCGACAGATCCAATTTCTCCCGACGTGTGACTTCCGTGTAAACCGAAAGTTGAGTAGAAAAGATCCAGCAGAGAATTGGAAGACCTTAAGTGTCGCGCGCCGGCGCAATCTTGGAGCACTTACGGGTTTGTCGATAGATCATTAATCACCGTGCCAGCGTAACACTCTTTGCTCACCCTTCGAAATTACACCCGCGGCTACGAGACATCAAGCCAGTGAAATCTAACGTGGCATCGAGTAATACGCTCGATTGGTCCACTTGCTATTTAAACACGATGGTCTCATGCGAATCGCTCCCTATTTCTACCCCCTTCAGCGTTTCTCGAGCAACGTTCATACTTTATCGAGTTCTCTTCTACACCTTCCTCGAGCGGAATTCATTTTCCTCGCAAAATAAAATGATTCTTATCATTTCCTCTTTTGTTTTTCAACACGCTGATCACTATTCCTTCCACTGTCGTTATTATTAATCCAGCATAACAGGGGTAGTAACGTGACGGGAAATTCTCAAGACACGAAACGAATAGAAATTGCCTGATATGCTCTGGTTAAATACATATTTATAGCTGTTACATCGCTCGACGGATTCAAGGTTCGAACGTATAAAAGTATCATCGAAGTGAATGAAATAATTGAACAATGAAAAATATTAGGGGCTGAAGAGGATCTCTATATCTTGCACGCTCACGGGTGATCATTAAACTTGTTGCACGCGTTCCCGGTTTCGTCGAAAATGGAGGGTGTAATTTATTGCTTATCAAACGTAGCGTGAATTAGAGCATGCTAAATGCAGATAGTACCAGACGGCGGTGCATGTATTGCTCGCGGTTAATACTGAAACGGCATTGTAATAGTAACAATGCCGTCTGTGAAGCAACGCAAGGATTCTTGATAACGAAAGCCGCCCTCTGAGAATGCATGTATTCACTCTACATTTCCAGATAACTCAGTAGCAAGAACGAAGAAATATTGGTCCCTCTGCGCTACCTGTGCAGGTAGTACCCTTTGGAAAATCTGGATTCGCGAGCTAAGCGTTCCCCTTTAATTTATTTGATTATACGAGTTTGCTGTTTAACTCTGCTCTCTGAAGATAAAGAAAATGCAGTCACCTGCGTAGACGACAAATTATTTATCCGCTATCATCGCAATAATTACAAATTTGACTACGACTTCCTCGGGATACTAAACGTGACGCCGTTGTTTTGATAAATTTATCTCCGTCAAAGGTATCGTTTAACGATCCATGGAAAACTTGAATGGTTCGCAGGTTTCTCGCGGCGGACGGCTCGATGACCTACCGAACGTGAAGATCCAAGCTACTGAAAAGAAAGAAAATAGGTGAAGAACAGAATGAAGGGCACACCTAGATGACGGCTGACGCTACATAGGAAAAGGAAAAGATAGAGAATGAAGGCTGGCTGGAGATGCAAGAAAGAACGGACACTCGAGCTTTGGCTGACGTCGCTTTACGTGCCGACATAATGGCCCTTGTCTTCACCACAGTTCCGAGTTCTATTCAAGCTTGAGGCGACTCATCAACCACTGTGCAACAGTGACGTGATACTTAAATCTACTTAACAAGCCTAGTTTCTTTTCTACCAGCTCCCATTTTACAGATCCGCGCCTCCTGTTTCCTCGCCATGCTGATTGCTACGCGAGATCCCAAATCCTCGATCTTCCAAGTCCCCGGTGCGTGCTTCCGAGAGTAATAGCAACGCAGAATCCCATGTTTTCCGTGACGAGATTTAATCGAATTTATCGCTGATGTTACACGCATCAAGGATGCAGGCAAAGAAAGATTAATGGAGGTGAACATGCAGCGTTCAAGTATTCGCGCCTAGATCGCTTTGTTCTACTAACTACCTTGTTTGTGCTTGTTAAACCGATTTGCGAGTTCGCAAGTAAACAATGGGGAATCGCTTTATGGTTCCTACAATACGATGCAAATATGAAATTACAACGTCATTCTTGGTCGATTATTAAATTTGAGCGCGCGTTAAATGTTTAATGTTACAGAACATCGTCGCCACTTGTTTCACGTAGTCCACATCGTTTCGAGACAAAAATCAAATTTATTCTCAGCTCGTTCGATCTTTCCACCCTAATAAGATGTTTGGACTAGCGGGGGATGTTAAATCGAAATTTTCGATAGACGGGGGTAGCCAATTTCCCTTACTGCTGGTAACGTCAATGGTCTGAAAAATGAATGACACAGCACGCGAAAGCGCAGCGACGTTTCCGTTCGTTCCAGTACAGAAAGATGGGAAACTTCTAGTTGTATACGTAGGAAGAACTCGATAAACAGAAGGTCTCATATAGACGTTGTTCTCGGTGTTACGTTCACGGCCATAGATTATTTACGAGGGCAACGCTGCCCGACTCGGGTACCGTTCTATCGATACGATCTTAGACGAAAAGTCGCCTTCCATTATTCAAGAACAGTGACCCGTTCCATCCGAAACGATCGTGTTTTCCATCGACCTCGTGGAAGGCGAGATAATTGAATTTGTTTTAAAGAAATTATAAACAAATGCGATTACTGCCACTTCCCGGCGAGCTACATTAATGACCAAAGGAAATAAATTAAAGCTAGAATTATAAGCTACCATCTTCAATAGGTGTGATAATCATTCCATGTGCATTTCATTTGTTATAAACAATTAAACAATTAAAATTGTTAGTACGGCCAACTGCATACAGTCACAGCAACGGGGTATTTTTTTCTGTGTAGCTTATCCTCTTCCCTTTCATTTGACATACCATTGATTAAAAACCAATGACCAGGAGCCGAGATAATAATTTTTAAATCTTTTTTTCGGGAGTGAGATGTCGATAATCGTGTATGTGGCGCCATCTCGCGTTTGCGGCCTTTTTCGCAGTTTGCCGCAGCTTCAAAACCGAATTCCTGGATTACATCGTTTATTTAAACAATTGCGTTTTTCTCGGCTTCTACTGCGTATTTCTTAACCGGACTTGTCTTAAATGAAAGCTATGAACCATAGCTATCTGTTCCCAAAGTTGCAACAATATGGCATTTGTGGTTCCAATGTTATTAACAATTGAAAAATGGGCAAAAATGCACTCCGGGTCACTGCAATTATCTCGGCTTCTAGAGCAGCTAGAATAATGATCGAGTGCTTAAAATAAAGGTAAAGGGCGCTTCTACACGACAATAAACGATTTACAAATGCTGTATGCGTTGTTTAATTTTTATAAACAATTTAATAATTCATTTGAGAATTATCATCGAACATATACATGAAGCCGTTTTCAAAAGTGAATCAGATTGATCCTTGAACCGAGAACTTCAATTTGAGATGTCGTTGATTAAACTCGGCCCAGCGGAAGCCGAGATAATTGAATTTGTTTAACGAAATTATAAACAAATATCATTATTTCGGCTTGTAGGCGAGATACATCAATGACCACTAGACATAAAGTAAAGATACGAGCATCAGCTACAATCTCCAATAGGCGGGAACATTATTCCATGTGCAGTTCACTTTTTATAAACAATTAAACAATTGAAATTGTTATTACGGCCAATTGCATACAGTGGCAGCAACGGGGTATTTTTTAGGGTGTAGCTTATTCGATTCTCTTTCTTTTGAGACGTCTTTGATTAAAATCGGCCCGGCAGAAGCCGAGGTAATAATTTTTCAACATTTTTTCGGTAACAATATGTCGAAAACGGTACAAGTGGCGCCATCTCGCGTTTGCGGCCTTTTTCGCAGTTTTCCGCACCGCCAAAACCGAATCCCAGGATTACATCGTTAATTTAAACAATTGCGTTTTTCTCGGCTTCTAGGGCGTATTTCATAACCGGACCGGTCTTAAATTAAAGATACGAACGATAGCTATATCCTCCAACAGGTGCAACAATATGGCATTTGTGGTTTAAAAGTTATTAACAATTGAACAATCGGAAGAAATGCACTTCGGGTCACGGGAATTATCTCGGCTTCTGGATGTGCTAGAACAATGATCGAGTGCTCAAATTAAAGGTAGAAGATGCCGGTAAACGACAATAAACGATTTACGAATGCTGCATGCGCGGTTTATTTTTTATAAACCATTTATACAATTAGTTTGAGAATTGCACCGAAGCTATACACGAGGGCCGATCTAATGGTGAATAAGATTGTTCCTTGAACCGAGAGCTTCAATTTGAGATGTCGCTGATTAAAATCGGCCTAGCAGAAGCCGAGATACTTGAATTTGTTTATAGAAATTATAAACAAATGCGATTATTTCGGCCTGGGGGCTAGCTACATCAATGACCAGAGGACATAAATTAAAGGTAGCCGCATCAGCTACCATCTGCAATAGGTGGGAGTATTATTCCATGTGCAGTTCATTTGTTATAAACAATTAAACAATGAAAATTGTTATTACAGGCAACTTCATAGAGTTACAGCAACTGGGTATTTTTTATCGTGTAGCTTATTCATTTCCCTTTCTTTTGAGACGTCGTTGATTAAAATCGGCAGGGCAAAAGCCGAGATAATAATTTTTTTTAATTTTGTCGGTAACGATAAGTCGATAACGGTACAAGTGGCGCCATCTCGCGTTTGCGGCCTTTTTCGCATTTTTCCGCACCGCCAAAACCGAATCCTAGGATTACATCGTTAATTTAAAGAATTGCGTTTTTCTCGGCTTCTAGGTCGTATTTCTTAACCGGGGCAGTCTTAAATTAAAGGTACGAACCATAGCTACCTCCTACAACAGTTGCAACAATATGGCCTTTGTGGTTTAAAAGTTATTAACAATTGAATAATCGACAGAAATGCACTCCGGGTCACTGCAATTATCTCGGCTTCTGCTCGGCCGATTTTAATCAACGATATCTCAAAAGAAAGGGAAACGAATAAGCTACATGGTAAAACATACCCCGTTGCTGTAACTGTATGTAGTTGGCCGTAATAACAATTTCAATTGTTTAATTGATTATAACAAATGAACTGCACATGGAATAATACTTCCACCTATTGTAGATGGTAGCTGATGCGCCTACCTTTAATTTATGTCCTGTGGTCATTGATGTATCTCGCCTGCAAGCCGAAAAAATGGTATTTGTTTATAATTTCGTTAAACAATTTCAATTTTCTCGGCTTCTGCTCGGCCGATTTTAATCAAAGATATCTCAAATTGAAGTTCTTGGTTCAAGGATCAATCTGATTCACTTTTCAAAAGGGCTTCATGTATAGTTTCGATGTAATACTCAAATGAATTATTAAATTGTTTATCAAAAATAAACAACGCATGTAGCATTTGTAAATCGTTTATTGTCGTGTAGCAGCATCTTCAAGCTTTATTTTAAGCACTCGATCATTAATCTACCGCATCCAGAAGCCGAGATAATTCCAGTGACCCGGAGTGCATTTTTGCCGATTCTTCAATTGTTAATAACTTTTAAACCACAAATGCCATATTGTTGCAACTGTTGGAGGCGATAGCTATGGTTCGTACCTTTAATTTAAAACCGGTCCGGTTATGAAATACGTCCCAGAAGCCGAGAAAAACGCAATTCTTTAAATTAACGATGTAATCCTGTGATTCGGTTTTGGCGGTGCGGAAAACTGCGAAAAAGGCCGCAAACGCGAGATGGCGCCACTTGTACCGTTTTCGACATATAATTACCGACAAAATTAAAAAAAATTATTATCTCTGCTTCTGCTGGGCCGATTTTAATCAACTAGGTCTCAAAAGAAAGGGAAACGAATAAGCTAGACGATAAAAATTACCCCGTTGCTGTAGCTGTATGCAGTTGGCCGTAATAACAATTTTAATTGTTTAATTGTTTATAACTAATGAACCGCACGTGGAATAATGTTCACACCTGTTGGAGATGTTAGCTGATCCTCGTAGCTTTAATTTATGTCCACTGGTCATTGACGTAGCTAGCCTGCAAGTCGAAATAATGGCATTTGTTTATAATTTCGCTAAACAATTTCAATTTTCTCGGCTTCTGCTCGGCCGATTTTAATCAACGACATCTCAAACTGAAGTTCTCGGTTCAAGGATCAATCTGATTCACTTTTGAAAATGGCTTCATGTATATTTTCGATGATAATTCTCAAATGAATTATTAAATTGTTTATCAAAAATAAACAACGCATGCAGCATTTGTAAATCGTTTATTGTCGTGTAGCAGCATCTTCAAGCTTTATTTTAAGCACTCGATCATTAATCTAGCGCATTCAGAAGCCGAGATAATTCGAGTGACCCGGAGTGTATTTTTGCCGATTCTTCAATTGTTAATAACTTTTAAACCACAAATGCCATATTGTTGCACCTGTTGGAGGAGATAGCTATCGTTCGTACCTTTAATTTAAGACCGGTCCGGTTATGAAATACGCTCCAGAAGCCGAGAAAAACGCAATTCTTTAAATTAACGATGTAATCCTGGGTTTCGGTTTTGGCGGTGCGGAAAACTGCGAAAAAGGCCGCAAACGCGAGATGGCGCCACTTGAACCGTTTTCGACATGTCCTTACCGACAAAATTTTAAAAAATTATTATCTCTGCTTCTGCTGGGCCGATTTAAATCAACGACTTCTCAAAAGAAAGGGAAATGAATAAGCTACACGATAAAAAATACGCCGTGGCTGTAACTGTATGCAGTTGGCCGTAATAACAATTTCAATTGTTTAATTGTTTATAACAAATTGTTTATAAAAAATATACATCGTCCAGAGCATTTGTAAATCGTTTGTTATTGTGTAGTAGAATGCAGTTTCTTTAAACAAATTCAATTATTTCGCATTCTACTGGGCCGACTTTGTTCATCGACGTCTTAGATGTAATTAATTTATGTATTAAAGTGCATTCTTTCCGATTTTTAAATTGTTAATATGATTTATGCTGCAATTGCCATACTGTTGAAACCTATTGGGAACGATAGCTATAGTTGGTAGCTTCAATTTTAGGCCAGTTCGGATAAAAGATACCAATTGCTAAAACCATATCATGCAAATTCATGCAATTAAGTTTACTGCTTCCATCTCTGGTTGTTGGCAGCAACCACTTCGGTCTGACTGTCAGTAGTAAAATCGATCGCGGTCAGACGCAAGTAGATTGTGCTGGTCCACGGTCGGACACTTATCGCGTGCATTCTCACGTTCTGGCTGCAGTGTAAATTTGACGCCATCGGCTACAGTTGTAGTTGGATTCCAGAGTTAAATCTGTTTTTTTTTTTGTTAAACAGGACAAATACTTTCCTGAGGTGGTCAGATGGAATTTGCTGCGCACGGTTACGCTCCTCCCGGTTATTGCGATTTCTTAAAATGCGGGGAAGCTGGAGCCCTTATTGGGCCATCAGCAGGTTTATAAGATTCGGGTCATCAAATTGGAAAGACTTAGCAAGCAAGCAAGCAAGGAAGCACAGACAATTCTGGTTGCCAGGGGCGTGTTCATTCCCATCGACGCATCGCATCTATACAACTGCGATATACTTTTTCAGTCGAGGTATCGTATGCCTCGTTGATTTTCGGTATCAAAGCCTCCCTGCCATTATTTCAACTCCTTTGTACTTTTTCCCTCTGACCATCGTTGCTTGCGATGCACAATCGAGCGAGAGTACCGTCGGTGTTAGTACACTATCCTCGTTTTAGGCGACCGACTTAGTCATCGGAGTTCGCGCAAGCGTCTTCCGGTCCAGCTCGTAGAAGCGTTCGGGGGTCGCCGGGGCAAAGGGTTGCCTCGGCAAATCAATACCCATATGTCCGCCAGTAACCAACCAGTTGGGGCTCATCCTTCGCGATAAACGCATCGAAATCTTGAACGGCGATTAAAATTCATCTAGATAGTTTGTTTATCGGGTTTCCAGCCGTTGCGTCCCCGACCGGTTCATTCTCGCCGTTCCATAAAGAGGGGTGCGAGCAACGCTGAGCTACCTGGTGAATGTGAAGCAACGAAAACGGCCCAAGGTGCAAGGTGCAAGGTGCCAGCTCTCAGAGGTAACTGACCCTGTGCAACAGCGCGAACGTTCAGGCTGAATCAATCAACCGCACCAAGAGACCGGTGACCTCGGCACTAAGACCGATCGTTAGCTTCACGTTCAAGAAATCTAGCTTTCACGTTGCTCGAGGAACATTGTCGCAGTGATCTTCGAGAAAGGACTAAGTCACTCGAGGCACGTAAAACCGGAGAGTTTCGAAACGCTGAGCAAACTTGGAACGGCCGCGACGCAGCAAAGGTAAACGCGGACGGTAACGCAAGGCCATCGGTTTCCGAGCACCAATCGACCGCTTTCAACTTGACTCGAAAGACGTCGGGTCCGATTCGTGTGCCACGATCGAGTTACCGGGCTCTCGCAAAGCCGTCAGGCTATTAGAACGTTTGGTGGGAGCGCGTGATTGCTCGTTCCGCACGGATTTCCCGAAACACCCCCAAAACGGCAACCCGTCGTCGCCGTGGTGCTGCCGGGGCCCCGCCGTTAGCCGCGAGAGATCGCGAGAAGGGAGCTTGGCAGAATCGGTCGGGCGATCGCCCAGAGGATCGGCCTCCTCGTGCGCGACCGGCTCCACCAGCACCACCTACGCCGCTTACTGGCGGCCCAGTGAAATGGAGGAAAAGTCCTCGGCTCGGTTCTCCGAGTATCTGTTCGCCAAGATGGATGGCCAGGACGTGTCGGCCTCTCAGGGTCCCCGTAAGGTGACCGCCGACACCAGGAAGTTCATGCGGGAGAATCTTCTCCTCGTGGTCACCCTATCCGGTGTGCTGTTCGGCGTGATACTTGGTAAGTAGCGAGATATAGAAAAGACGATCGCGCCTCGTGATTAATGATCCATGATACCGAACATCCGGAGGATAATATTAGTTTCACGCGTTGACCTGATTCGTCGCGCGAGGCGCCACGTTTCTCTACCGGGCGAGCGTATCACCGATATGCCATGTAAATGTCAGTCGATTGCGTATCGAATTTGAAAAGAGACCGAGCATCGTCCCAGTCTTCGGTTACTGGCACGATAAAATTGCGAACACTTCGCGGGCGTTTCAATTCTGAGTGAAACGTTGACGCGTTCAGAAATTGTATGGACGGAGTGCAGGTGCATTAGGCACTTCGGATAATGGCAGAATCGTGCCAAAAGTACCCTACATTTTCGTCCATTACGTAGAACCGTGCCAAGGTCGAGTTCATCCGATACCGACCGATCTTTTTTCCCCCCAACGATCGATGACGGTCCTTAGATAGATAGCAGTCCCTCCGTTCCTTTTTGCGACTCGGCCAGAATTTTTTTCCTTCAACGGACCATCCTCGCGCGCCAGCTTCGCGAATGTCGCGTCGCGTTAATCACAGCTGGTTATGCATGTTACTTAACGATTGGGGCTTCATAATCGTTGAATCTCTGTCTCCCGGTGACGTGCTCCCTATCTCTATCTGCTATTAACGTAAGGCGATTAATTTCGTAAGGAAACGTTATAGCTGTCGCGAACTCGAGTCGACAGTCGGAAATGTATAGATCGAATTGGTTTTGAGCCCGTCCAACGTGAACGCCCCACGTTAAAATTAACGCCCGTTACATAAAACGTAACTATGTGATCTCGTTAAATAGGTGCCAAACATCGGCGTGGGGTTTCCTTGAAAAGTCACATATCAATTAACTTGCTGCATTGGTTTCGAAAGGGGAACCTTGAACGAATGTTTCATCCGCGAGGGCTAACCTTCTCATTCTCTTTTACAGATGCACCGAAAACGATTTACTCGCAACGAAACGACAGTTATCGACGCGCGTACATTTACGCCTCGAGGTTCTTTCCGCGAATTTCTTTCCGATAAATGCTGTGCACGTTTTGTTAGCAATAATATTAGCTACGTCGGACGAAAGATTTAAAATTTTTCCAATGAAATTTTCCAATAAAATTGACCAATGAAAGACCGACGATTATTTACTTGCATTTTGCGTTACTGGAAAGGGACTTTGGTAATTGATTTGAAAGCGCGGTCACCGTTTATTGCAGCTTCGAATTTTCATAGCAGCACAATTTGCTTTTTACGTGCAGCTATTTCACAAGGTCCGACATGGTTTCAGTGCGCTACGTGATTTCGTCGTATTTACATTGTGTAGCCTTCAGCCCTCGAGAAGTTGCTGTCATAGTTGTAATCTCGTTATCTCTTTTAGGGTTCGGTTTGCGACCCTTGGGCCTCGGCGATGACGCAGTTATGTTAATCAGTTATCCTGGAGAGCTCTTCATGAGGTTGTTGAAGTTAATGATCTTACCGCTAGTGATTGCCAGCCTTATATCGGGTAAGTATGCGCTGCTTCAGCTATCGCGAGAAGATGAAAGCTAACAAAAAATTGAAGGATAAAATTAATAAAAAATAAAAAAACCAAAAGAAAGCAAGCAAGACACGAAATTAAGGTGGTATATTAATACGAGTACTTTCGTCAACTTTCAGGCTCGGCAAGTTTGAACGCAAGAATGAACGGGATGATCGCCGTCCGAACTTTGGTGTACTTCATACTTTCGTCATTGCTGAACGCTGTCCTTGGCGTTGTCCTGGTTTTACTCATCCATCCGGGTAATCCTGGAATTAGAAAATCGATCGCGACCTCGCACAGCGGGAGAGCCGTTAACATCTTGGACAGCCTTCTCGATTTGGGAAGGTAGTATTCCTATCTTCTTTGTTCGTGTGTTCCTACTTCTCGTTAGATATCGACCACATTCGTTATTTTTGTACTTCTGCGTCGTCACGTAAGGGCGACAGCGTCCCGGAATTTCCCCACGATAAAAGTAGAATCGTTTACCTGAACGTCGGAGTAACGCTTGACTCGATCTACTGTCGTTCCCATGTCAATGCAGGGATATCGCCGCGACGTTCGTCGCGGGTATTGCGCGATATCAGATTATTTTCATCGATTGTACTTGGCCACCTTATCTGAACGCGATAATAAAGCCAAAGGCCAGCGACCATATCGTCCAACACATTTCTTGGCTTGGGTCAACGTTACGCGGAACGGTTCATCGATCAGCTGCGTGTAATAACGTTTCTCCTCATTTATGCATAGGGATAAATTATAGGGAACGACACGAACGCCCCGGCTAGAAATAAAGTCGCGCGATTTCACGACCGGTGAACCTTTCGAGACAATCGCGAGTGATATTCACGGGGACGAAAATAATAGCGTATCGATCGTGTGTGCCTTATTTGCACGAGCTAAAGAAGACCGCTTAATGTACAATATATGCACGTACGTTCGCGGTTCATGACGTCGACTAATGGAATTATACGCAGTATCGCCGATGAACGCAAGCTATCGATTAACCACTTATAAAAAATGCGACGCATCCGAGACGAACATTCTTTCGCCTGTTTCAGGAACATGTTTCCGGATAATATTTTCCAAGCAGCCTTTCAACAGGTACACTCTTCACCGTTCGAACGATATGTTGCGCTTGCATGCATATTCAGTTTCATTATATCGAATCTGTCCCGGCAGGCTCACACCGTGTACGTTCCGAAAACGCCGCCCGTTCGGAATCTCAGCGACTCGTCGTCCTCGGAGGTTCTCGGGGAGGAGGAATTGATGAGGGTGACCCAATACAGAAGCGGCACGAACACCCTGGGCATTGTGTTCTTCTGTCTGGTGTTCGGCACATTCCTGGGCACCCTCGGCGAAAAGGGGCAAATCGTGATCGACTTCTTCAAGGCTGTGTTCGAAGTGATCATGCGAATGGTATCGACCGTGATGTGGTACGTATGGAAATATACGTCGCCAGCTGTTGTTCGTACTATCGACGAATGAAACGTGTTACGTAAACTTTGGAACGATTGCTCGCAGGATGACGCCGGTGGGGATCACTTCCGTGATCGCCGGGAAAATACTCGGTGTCGCCGATCTGGCGCTGGTGATGTCGCAGCTCGCCTGGTTCATCGTCACGATCGTGATCGGTGTGTTTTTCTATCAGCTGGTGATCATGCAGCTGATCTATCTGGCCTTCGTGAGAAAGAACCCCTTTAAATTCTACGCCGGCCTCGCCCAGGGTACACTCACCGCCTTCGCCATGGCATCAACGTGAGTCGTCGATCTTCGAACTCAGCCCGACCTTCAGAGTACCCATATCGCCTACCTCACATGGCCTCGGTCGTCATCGTCGTTTAGTTTCTGACTCTTTTGCTCGGTCGATCCCGCGATTCACGCTCGGCTCTCTTGCTCCGTACATGTCGGCGTGTCGTTTATGTTCCTTTTACTCCGTGTCGTATACGGCCGTCAAACGTTTCAAGAAACTGCAAGGCGATCGAGACTCGGAAAACGGGTCGACTTATGATCTGAATCGATTGATAGAGACAGTATGTTTCAGCCAGCCGAGGGGAGGCATTGCGAGGCTTTAGTCCATGCATACCCTTCCAGACTGATCCATTTCGTGCAGCGTTTCACAACGCAACGATTTCGATGGGCGTTGTCGAACGCTGACGGCTCCTTCTATCCATATACCACTCGAGTCCTTCTCAAAACTCTTATATTTCTATAATGTTTCCACGTTGCTCGCGGGGAAACTCTTCGTGACCAATGCGAAAGAGAGAAAGAGAGATAGAGAGAGAGAGAGAGAGAGAGAGAGAGAGGGCGAGAAAGGGAGAGAGGTATGCAGTTCTGGGTGGCACTTAGGATGCGGATACTCCCGGTTAGTAGAAACCATCCGCGAACTTTCGGTAGTGAATACTCGGTGATGGCATACCGATTTGAGTAACGAATCGCGCGAACCGAAATTTCGATGGCGAACAATTATTATGGGGACGACTTGGAAATGGATGAAGATCGGGAGGCACGTTGGATTGCGCAAGCGCACGGAAATACTTATCCTCGACATCCGTGTCTAGTTGGCCGGAAATCAGCTGACTCCGTGTCACCTGGACTGATCCTTGGCGTGGAAGCCTTCAGGGGCTTCCATTATCCGAATCTTCTGTCCCTCTGTCGTAAGTGGAAAGACAGAAGAAGACGAAATCGCTAGAAAGGCTTCGTGCCAATTATGCTATCTATTTAAAGTATTTTCCAAGAACAAGAGGAAAGCTGAAAAAAATATTTGTTGCTCGTGTCGGGCCCGCTTTTCCAGGTTTGCCGGCGCCGTCCATCACTGGCCAGAACTCCTCGACTACGATCATTCTCTTTCTTCGTCTATTCATTATCGCTGATCACGCGATGCAACGATCATTTTTTCAGTTTATCCATCAGCATTCATCAAATATATCGAAATTTCACGCGATCCGTTCTCCCTTCCCGTATTGTGTCCCCGTCCGTTCCCGTCCACGCCCGTGTCCGTCGCAATCCCCTTTCGTCTTTTCTCGATGCATCGTGGGGCAGAGAAGCATTCGTACCTCCTGCAACCTGTACGCAATAGTTCGATGCTTTGTCCGATAACGTGCATCGAACCTTTTTCCGTCCCATCATTGCGGCGCTCAAGATCGTATACGCCCCGCAACGGCAATATCTAATTCAACTTGTTTTCTATGTGGATTAACTTTTTCCAGAAGAGATCGTACACAACTGTGCGTACACTGTGACTGAGAGAAACAGCTCTTAGTGTATCTGAACAGAGACTGTATGAATATCATGATGATGTATTAGAACACGCGCTGCACGCGGCCTTTTGCAGGTGGTTCAGAGACCGAGGGTGGCCTTGGTAAGTAATCGATGGCCGCAACATGAAGCTACATGCGATTGTCTGTTACAGGAGTTCGTACCACACTGCGGGACGCGATAGACGAATCGACTTCTGCACGGCGACGGCATTAACCCTGGTTGTTTTTCAGTTCGTCTTGCGGTCATTCTGGTTATTAGCCTCTCGAAACCTTTCCGTCCACGTAAATCGTACCCGCCGATCGCTCTGTCAACCAACCTTAGCGCGCAACCTATATCCCACCGAGAACCATCTATTCGCCTCGTTCGATTCGTGTTCATTCGGCTCATTGCGTTGTCACTCGAAAGCGACCAATATCGAGACAGTTCTCTTAGATTTTTGCGAAACACGATTTTACCACGCCAGAATGACCCCTCCTCGATGGACGCCGGCAACGCAGCATGCAGAAATGATCTTTCTTTCTTGTTCGACGGCCTCCTTGTTCGATCATTTTTAACACCGATTTGTACAGGGCCGCCGCACTACCGGTCACGTTTCGCCTGATGACGGACAAACTGAGAGTCGATCCCCGAGTCACCAGGTTCGTTCTGCCGATCGGCTGCAACATTAACATGGACGGGACGGCGCTGTTTGTCGCCGTTGCCAGCATATTCATCGCTCAGATGCACGGCATCGTTCTCGGCTTCGGCGAGATTATAACGGTGATGTAAGCAGGACTGTTCATAACCGGATTCGTTCAAATACGGTTATCCCGATGTCCAAATACTAACGCCATTTGCATCCAAAAGCTTGACTTCCACCGCTGCGTCCGTGTCGTCGGCGTCAGTTCCAAGCGCCGCCCTGGTCCTGCTGCTCGTCGTCTTGAGCGCCATCGACGCTCCGGTTTACAACGTGTCCCTCTTGTTCACCATCGATTGGTTCGTGTGAGTATCCGTATCTCCGAAAGCGCAACGGCATTCGGTTGCGTTCGTATGAAAAGCAATATGTTCCTTCGACTATTCAGTGACCGGATTCGAACCACAAACAATATGCTGGGCGATTGTTACGCCGCCGCGGTGGTCGAGCAGCTGTCCAAGAAGGAATTGATGGCTCTGGACGCAGCGGCTTATCAGGTGCGACTGTCGAATAGTGGTGTAGAATTCAGGGTAATCAGAGAGGAAGGTAATTTGGCAATAACATTTTCAGTCGGAAACGGTTCTGCCCACGACGATCGCCAATGGATGCATATCCGCGAACAGGGTACCGGATCCCGACACCATCGTCGTCGAGATGCAAGACGACAGAAGGATAGCCGGCGTCGCCAAGTAAACAAGCTTGTTGGTAGGGCTAGGCTATCACTTTGTACGATCGAAACGATCGCGTGTATTTTCGTTACTTCTTCTATTCTGCTTCGCAACCGCGAGAGACTCGTACGAACCGTTGACATTTACAAATTATTCATTCGAGGCTTTTCTCATGGTACGTACGTTTTACATTTCCTCGTTTTCCTTGCATCTTACTCGATCGAACATTCGTCCGGCTCGAGGCCCATTCGAGGCCCCGCGAAATTCCAATGGATCGCGTCAGTTGTATCGATCGTTTGTTCGGCTACCGGTAAAGTGTACGAAATTGTTTCGCGGCGATTGCCAATCATGCCCGCCAACGGTGGCTCCTTTTTCTATAACTTGCTCGCGATTGTTAGACGTATCGGAAATTCGCAACGAAGATCGAGTTGGTATCGTATAGAGGACGCAGATCATTGTACCGCATTACGCCACATAAATAACCAATCGATCGCAAACGTAGCGTGCCGTGGAGTGATTCATGCAGAATACAGGGTGAACTTTTATACCGGTATTGTGTAAATTGTTACGAAAACTTCTGAGAGGTGCACGATGGAAAAAAAATCGAGCGCCACGCCAGGGCAGAAGCGTTTGAAAATTAATGTCGTCGTACTATATTGTCGTTTGCTTACGCGCTGCGAGACGGTGGACGAGGCAACGTCTATGAAAGGCGGACCATGGTTTCCCTTGACCACCTCGTAAACCGGTATCGCAGCAATTAATTACAATGGATTTGGACTTGTCAATTTGTAAGTGGAAATAAACCAAGAGAAATTCTCGTGAACCACATTCCATGTTGAAGAATCATTCGAACATTTATGAGTCCTTCCACGGACGTCGGTCACCATACGTCGCTGACAGCATTGATTCATTCTTCCATACGATCGTCATCCTCGAAACGCATCGACAGTATTGCATCCTGCTTGTTAAAGTGTTGCTTCGAAACCGATGGCAGTGCATGGGGGCGTCCTTCAACATTTCTTGTCTCGTTTCAGCATCAGCGTGTTGCAGATACCGAGGAGCGTGACAGAAGAGACGGTCTGACCTGTGCTTCGCCCCGATACTTAGTTTAGCTTTAAATATCGTCGAGTGCGATGCGTTCAACGGGGATCAAAGAAACAATACACCGGCAACACGGGCGCCACCCTTATATCGCGCTATGTTTTCTACCACCGCAGATTGTGCCGCAGGGGAGTTACATGTGCGGGCGCAAACTGCAAATGATATCAAACACAAAGTCAATATCAGGGGGTGTCACTGCGCGATCACCGTTCCGTAGAGCTATGGGTTCGTAGCGATGACCAGATCGTTTCGAAGCTTCTTGTAGCGGCTTTTTTTCGGGAAATCTGAACATCGCGGGATCACCGATTCGATTGCATTTCGAAATACAAGTATTAACGAACGCGTGAACAGCGTCGAATGTGGTGCCTTATTTTTATGCGGCATTGCAAACGGCCGTTTCGAAAGTAGAGAGAGTTGTATTGATTTTATGAGCATAGGACAGCGTTTACTCATTGCCTGGTAAAGATACTTTTCATTATCGGCCCATCGTCGTACTGCCACAAAATCTTTTCTACGGTAAGAATTTTGCAGAACCGCGGGATAATTTTACGGGACCTTCGGCTACCCAAGAACGATTCTTGATTATCAGACAGTGAGGGAAACGTTGCACGGCGTCACAACGATCTTGTGACGCTCGAACGACATCGCTTCATGAATCGGATCTTGACCGACCATTGAAAGCTACGTGAACGCGTACCAGAACGTAAATAGCGATTTTCCGCTGGCACACCGTGGCAGCGTTAGGAGCGTTGTGATACGAATCGATTAACCCGAGTCACAATAGTAATTACATCGTATCGAGTCATTGGTTGGCATTCGATAGATATAACGCTGTTGAACACTACCAAACCGTAGATGAACATTTTGAAACAAAAATGTAGGTTCCTTTAGCCTGTAATATACTGAATTTAACGTTTGGACCATCGACAAATGTAGTTTGGTGCACAGATATCTCTGCCCACAAGAGTACTGTCTAGAATCGAAAGAATTTTTAGGACACCTGTGGAGGGGGGGGGGGGGGGGGGTACTGTATCTACAATTCTGCCTCTGTGTTTTCGATCAACCCTTAGAATAATTTGTAACTCGACTTACAGTTGTTGTCTTTGTAACGCATCCTCAGAAGGAAACAAAAAAAAAAAACAAAATACCAAACAAAAGAAGACACGAAGAAAAAAAGAAGAAGAAAAAAAAAAGGAAAATAGAACGGAAAATGGGAAGATCAATATTGCGCTCATCAACGAGCAGTTTCAAGACTGGATATGCCATTATAAATTACTACGTACATATATCGTTATAGAGGAACTCTGTAAAGGGTTCACTAATTTTAGGCACTAGAAACGTAGGTCGATACGTGTTCTCTCGTAGAGACTGTTTAAATGTACAAATTAACTGGATAAATAGTGTTTTGTAGTCAGTTTGTCGCTTGTGAAACATAAACGGTTTCATTGAGATGTTTCAAATAATTTCCGCAGTCTCGCCGCTTCTTTCGTTGAACGACATTGCCTTCTTAGGTTTACAGATTATTGCTCTCCAACAGAACCATTCACCTGCAAAACCTTTTGCTGGTACAGATACACATATACCGGCCGTTTACTTTATTTTACGTTCGAGTCGCGTGATCAAGAGACAGCTTTGTTTGTAGCATACTAATCCAGAGAGAAGAATAGAGGAAGAATTTATCAAAATACTTGAAAGACTAAATGTGAATATACTTGTAAGGTTCAACGTGTTGTATAACAAGATGCAGGTTTATACAAGATCGTTCGATTCTTTCTTTTCCTCGGACATTGCTTCCCCTCGTTCCTACGAATTACGTTACTTTCAGGGGTTCAGGGATCGTGAGACAAACGGCGATTTCCTAAAAAAATTCATTTATTTAGGATTCACCGACAAGCGAATCCTTGGCTCACAGAAGAGTCTTTGTACAAAGAGTGTTCATTTTTCTTTTTTTTTTTACACAAAATACGACATGTCTATTTTCTAATTTTTGTCCTTACGTACGTCGCTGAAACGTTATCTTTCGTTACATCGAGATTCATTTCGAAAGACGAACGCAGAGTGATAATGAAATGAGATAGATTAAAGGGCTTGTGCGGGACTGTCCGGCTACGAATATTGGAATGATCGGTTCGTTCGTAGCGGCACACTTTTTCTCCCACGATATCGTCACGCCCGCGGAACCATTTGTTCGCACGTCTAATCGATTCGCCACGATCCCTAACGAAACTAGATCACTGTACACTCGCGCGTTTCAACGTGCATGGCATAAACGTCGAATGAAGGCAGTCTATCTTTTGATTATAAGGCGCCACCGTTACATCGTTCCGTTTTCGTCGCAAGACTATTATTTACACGATTACTTAATTCCTACGTTCTCGTCCCGGCCTCTCCTATTTACAAAACGTTCGAGTATTTTGTTCGACTATCGACCGTACGGCGATCGAATCGGCAAGTAATAATATCCGTATCGTACAAAGGGGATGAATACAAAAAATAATATCGCTGTAAGGAATGTATCGCGCAAACGCCTCTTTTCCGCTGGTCGTGCACGTGTACACGTACGCATACGTACGTTCTACGCGACAGGGATTCTTGCGTTAGCACGAGAAAACGAGATTATCTACAGGCGATCGCATCGATTGTTCTACATCTGAGTGAGCGCGTTAAAGAGGCGTTTGTCTATCACGTGGAGAGCACAAAATTTTCACCATGGCACCCTCGAGAATCCCGTCGAAGGTCAGTCAACTTAGAGTCTCTATTTTGTACACGCTAAACACTGGAATCACACGAAATCGTAGTCTACCCTGAACACACTATCCTCGCAATGAACTTTAATCAACGCGGTCCCCCAAAATGTCGCACGCAACTTTTTAAATAGTCGTCCGCCAAAATATGCGCGACACTGGATTCGTATGGTCGGGAAGCCAACGCTAATACCTGGCGGGGCGCGATGAAAATCACCTGGCGTTTAGTCTCAAATCCTCAGTTCGGCGTCGGTAAGTGGAATGCCCCTATTGGCGCTTTGACTGGACCTCTGCGTGGCAGGTGGCACCAAAGGGCTGATACTAGGACTTCTAGTGGCGAGGGGAGACAGGGATGGCGAAAAGCTCGGGCTAAGGGCTGCCGATGGGAACGTGGAGGCGTCATGACTGATCGGAGATCTCGGAAGGATGCCCCTGGCCAATGCGGGGGCCGCCAACGATCTGGGGGCAACCGATGTGAGCAACGGGGGCGGCGGTGCTTTATGTACAGACTTGGTTTTACCGCTGCTTCCCGAGTTGCCGCTTTGCACGCTAGCTGCGTCGTCCTTCAGCCTGGCAATTTCGCTGAACACGTGTGCTAAGGGTTGATAGTGTGGTCCCCAGTCGAGCAGGTAATCCCAGTTGTACGATCCCGTGAGCTCCTCCTCGCTGTGAACGATGGAGCTGAGGGAACCGTTCATGGATGGACCTCCTGGTACCTCCAGGCCCGACATTGGCCTCCCGGGTTCGCCGATTTTTCCGTAAATCAAAGTAGCTATGTCTGCCTCGGGGGCGGCTTCGTCCTCGAACAGATGCAGATTGTCGAGCGGCAGAGCTTCGGGCGGTCGCCTCGGCGTACCGGCCGGTGGATCGACGATGCCTAGCCTGGCCAAATATTCCTGAGTGTTATGAACCGACAGATCGCTGGCCGAATCGCCGGGCTGCTGTCCTTCGTTGATCATTCTGATCTCTTCGTCCTCGCCGTCGTCCTCGGCCGATCCTCTGCCAGACGATCCCGACTGATCGCTGCCGGACAACTCGGAAGTAGCCTGCTGCTGTCCGGATTGCCCAGAGGTTCCGTAGGGCGGTATCTCGTCGTACTTCGGCGGCGCGAATTGACAGGATGCACCGCCGCCCCCGCCGTTACCGTTTCCGGAACCTCCGTTCCCTGCCGCGCCCACTCCTCCCACGCTTCTGATTGGAATGGTATCGAAGACGCTTGGGTCCACGTAACTGTTGGACGCTGTGGCGTTGCCTTCGCCGTTCAGGCCCGGCTTAGTACCAGGTTTCTTGTGCCTTCGATTCCGAAGGTGAAGGTAGAGAAAAATTGCCCCGAACGCGACGACCAAGAGGAGCAGAGCGATCAACAGGCCCAGGGCCCAATCGGCCAGGCCTCCGGTCGCCGCGACGGTCATGTTGGAGCCAATGTCCGTGGGGGTGGCTAACGCAGTGGCGCCCCTTGCCTCGTTCACGTCACTGTCGTCCGTCAGAGTGATCTCTACCACTGTCTTGTTCGACAACGAGCCCTGTCTACCGGAACTGGCACCGACTACCAACCGCGACGGCTCCTCCACGTCCATGTCGACGTGCACCAACTTCTGTTTCACGATCAGTGCGCCGGTGGTGCGATTCAATTTGAAGTAAGGATGCGGGGAGGTTAACTGATACACCACGCGTCCGTCGGGTCCCTTGTCACGATCCGTTGCCGTTACATGACCGATCACCGTTCCGGGGAGCACCTGAGTGCCGCTTCTGATACCAAATCGATACATTCTCTCGGTGAACTGCGGATAAAATTCGTCCCTGGACTCAATTTCCACCCTGACCCTGACGGCGGCCGTTCGACCGCCGGTGTCCGTCGCGCGCAACGTGAACGCGTATCTGTTGCGAAGCTCGTAATCGAAAACTGCCCGGGTCATGACCGTGCCGGACTTTCCGTCCACCGCGAACAATTTCCAGCTGTCGTCGATGTCGGAGAAGCCGGTGGCCGCCGCGGACACGATGGAGTAGTTCAAGGATCCGAAGATGCCCCGGTCCAAATCCGTGGCACGCGCGGAGAAGACGGTCGTCCCGATCGGCTCGTTCTCGCCGACGAATTCCAGGTATTCCGATACCGGAAATTTCGGCGAGTTGTCGTTCACGTCTTCCAAACGAATCCGAAGTCTCGTCAGGGCGCACAGAGGGCCAATTGGATCGGTGTCGCACGCCATGACCACAAGGTTGTGTACGTCCGGCTCGAGATCGCAGTCCAACGTTGCGTTCACCAATACGGCGCCGGTGGTTCTCTCTACACGGAAGAGGCCACCGTCATTTCCGGAAGTAATCTCGTACACCAAGTTCGCGGCCGGACTTCCGGCCAGGTCGTCGTCCTTTGCTCGCAGTGTCGCAACGGTGCTACCGAGGGCTGCGTTCTCTTTAATCGAGACATGATTAAGCTCATCTACGAAGCGCGGATAATTGTCATTCACGTCTTCGACAACGACGATCACCGTAACAGGCTCGTCCCCTGTCAGCGATCCGGCTGTCGTGTTCTCGTTCTTGGACCTCAGTCGTAACACGTATCTGAAAAATGTGCGGCCACGATTAATATCGGATCGATGTCGCTGCGAGAAGGCTCGCGAAATGATTTATACTCACTTGTCCTTCGTTTCTCTGTCGAGCACCTTGGACAGGATCAATTTGCTCCTCGATATTTCGAACGTTCCACCGTCGTCGCCATCCACGATGACACCATCCAGCAGGTCAACGTCGGCCAGTCTCATCAGGGCAGTTCCCTTCAACGCGTTCTCCTTCACGTTGAACTTGTACTCCTTGCCTGGCTGGACACTTTTCATGCTACTCAGACGCACGACGACCGAACACACGGCCGATGCCGGTGGTTTGCCATAATCTTCCGCAACGATGGTCAATTCCACCTCTTTGGGCAATGGTCTCGGTATCGCGGTACGATTGACCGTCAAAACACCGGTCACAGGATGCACAGAGAAACCCTTGGTAGCCTTCAGCACGTAATATCGCAATCGGCTGTTGTCTTCCGTCAGATCGTCGTCGGTCGCGTTTACCGTCAAAACTTCCTGCAGGTCTCCTCGTCCCTCTGCAGAAGAAAAGGCACGCAATGAACGTAAGAAATTTAACGGGCCGCAAGTGTCTCTATTTCGGGTGCCCTTAAACGGGAATATGCACGAGAAGGAGCAAACACATGTATGGGCCTTCTCGTGTGCCAGTGGATCGATTGCCCGTTCGTAGAAAGTGAGAGAGAGGGCGTGCTTGAAAAAGGTTCGGACAAAGATCGGGGTATCATGGGCGCGAGGTCAAGTACCCTCTACCTCTTTTTGTCGGTGGTACGTCCTCGAACAGCACCACCGCCACCACCGGCAGTTCTTTCTTTTCTCGGTAAAGGAGGAGGATAAGCCGTCCTGACATCGGACTGAACGGAAGTATGAAATAATAACCAGTTATATAAATCGCGCAGCCGAGCCGTGGGGCCAGCACGACGGAGCCAGCTCCGTGGCTACAAAAATCATTTCGATGCGTTTCAAATCGTCGGATAACTCGGCATTAATGTGCCAAGCACCGACCTAAAGCGAAGCAGGAAGACAAGGAGGGTGCCTGCGACGGAGCGAGACGCGAAGCAAGAAAGGCGGGGAGGTGGAGAAGCTGGAATAAAACTTGGCGAACGCGCAGCCCTTTGGGGATGTCCGCGGCCCGGTGGTAGGACGACCTCGGAGGAAAAGGGGGGGGGGAATCTTAACCGAGAAGTGACAGGTACTCTATAATTATTGCGAGGTGCGTATGACCGTGGAGTATGCGTGTTCGCATCACGACGTCTTTACAGTGCAGTGGGACGAATTCTTATTACCGCTCCCTTCGTTTCATTAATCCCTCCTTCTTTCCAGAATATATCCCGCCTCGCCCGGACAATTTAATACGATTTTGATAATCACCAGATTTACCCGTCTTCCTTGTTCTTTTATCGCGACACAAACGGTCCGCCGTTTTTATCGAGGCAGAAATTGTGGGGAGCAGCGTCGCGGAGAAATTGGTCCCCTGTCGGAAATTCGCCGGCAATTCTATGCTGGAACCCGGCGATGTCGATTAAACTCTCCCGGCAGAATTTTCTCCCGAATCCCGCCTCGTTTCTCACCCCGGCCACGAATCGACCCGGCGAGGGCCGGGTAGAAACGAAAAGAAAGAGATGCAAATTCGCGGGGCAGCCGCCGTGGGAGCTCCCCCCGTTCAACTCTCGCCACGTCCACCTCCTGCCAATCCAGCCGCCCCGTCATCCCCCTGCCGCCCACCCAAATGCACCATTAGGCGCGGGCCTATGTATTTTTAATAAGTTTCGAGAGTCTTCGAAACTGGCGATCTCTGCCGGCGGTTGCGGCGAAGGCGGCTTTCTGGCTGCCTCGCAAACGGTGTCCTCGCGCTTATTTATGTACGAAGAGCCCGCGATTCTCCGCGTCTCCGTTCCATTCCGTTCCCCCGCCGTCGTTCGCCCTCGCCGCGTTTGCCATTCCGTTTCATTCGACCACCGTCCCCTCTCTACTATTCTTTCGCCACTCCGTTCGGCACCCGAGCAGCCAGCCTTCCGTCGATTCGATCGCCCTCGATGCCCACCCCTTTTAGCCGTTAACCCCATTCTTTTCGCGTCGCTCTGTTCCCTTTCATTTCATTTATCTGTTCCTCCCGCTTTGCTATCACGGCGCGGTGTCGAGTCGAGTTTGGAACACGGCCAACAAGACGACGCGCGTCTACCAAAAACCAGTTTTTAAACTGGCGTTTATTTCCCGCCGAGATCGGCCCCAGCCCCTTCGCCCCGATCTTTTCGCGCTTCTCCACGGAACATCGATCCGTTCGAACGTCGCACGATCGATCCACGTGCTCCCGACTAAAGTATCAATACGGAAATTGCTTACCAGGCAGCGTGGCGATGTAAGCGGATTGCTGGAACCGCGGTGCGTTGTCGTTGAGATCCGCGACACGAACGATCAGGTCCGTCGTCGCCTCGTGTATTCCATCGCTGGCGATCACTTGCAGGCTATATTCGGAACGGGTTTCTGCGTCGAGACGTCTTCGAAGTACGACCTTGCCCCCGTATCTATCGATGCTGAATGGTCCAGGGCTGGTCACGTTGCCGAACCGATAGATCAGATCCGGGGAACTGTCCACGTCGTTCGCCGTAACGGTCGTTAACACGGTGCCAACCGTGGTACCTGTGAATGGAACGAGCCGCGCATTAAACGAATGAAACGTTACGGGAAACAGGGGCGAAAGATTGTCCGCGAGGGAACGCGGCATCGGACAGCACCTCGTCCCATCGACGACAAAATGCCAAACACCGTTGCCACTGATGAACGACGTCGTTATACGAACCGGCCGTTCCTCCGGCTCCTTTTATTCTGGAGCAAGGAGCCACTTTGTCACAGGTAGACGATCATTCGCGACACATGCACGCATAGGTGCACGTGTGCACGCGCATGTACACGGAACGGCGTTGCTACCTCGTGAGCGAGGCGAGCCCTTCCGCGAACCTAAAGACACTTCGAGGGAGTCGCGTTTAAAATGCATTGGATCCCTACTATCGGCTCGTTTTATCTCGCTCGCGCTAAGAAGAAGGTCGGGACGAAGATTCGGACGACGTATCGTAGGCGATAATCTCGAGCGTGCCCTGGGCGAATTGCGGGAGACGCATTTGTCCGCGGCGACCGAATATTGAAAATCGGAACGTCATTCGTCGTCCCGGTTCGCCGTTCTTCGTCGTAGCGATAGAAAACGGTGTCGGAAATAAATAATTTCGTGGGACGAATACCGCTTGATAGGAGGGCGAGCGGAGCAACACCTGCGCTAATAAGAGAATTATTCCGTGAACGGCGCGATGCAACCGAATGGCTCGGGGACTAGCTGGCACGCGTGAACGTCCGCTCGTAAATTTCACGGGTGATCGTTAAAGTCGTGTAAATCGGTTTCGAGAGCGGCCGCGACCCTGAATGAACGCGTGGCTCCCCGGCACTCTTGCGATCCTCGGGGACTGGTAGTGCTCGTCCTGTTCCTAGGAAGCCGAGATAAAACGCGCACTCCGTGCACTGTGGGATCGTGTTCATCTTTTCGTTTACCCGTTTCCTGTTGTCCTAATCCGATATTTCATGGAACCGCTCGAACGAGTCAGACACCGACGACGTGCCGGGACGTTGCTCGCGGTACGTAATAAATTCCTATCGGGTTCCACTCGATCTTCGTAAGTTATATAGCGGTAATTCTGATTACCGGGGGTCCTGAGTATTCGCCGATCGGCTGCGTAAATACGAGCACGAAGTCAGCGGTGTGCTCCTTGTACGGGAAATGCGTTCGTCGGTGGTCTACCATTGTTTCGATTTCTCATGTCAGTGCCACTTTCGGAACCGATTCGATCGATGCTGTCGATTAAATCCTCTTTTGGATGCGCGTGTTCGTGAGCTGCCGCGTGTATGCATTTCTCGGCTTAGCGACCGCGGCAGGCCCTTCAGGAACAAAGGCGTGGTCTATCAAACATCGGGGGACCGCACCTCTCGTTTTAGGCCGAACAATAATTATATACGCCACGCTCGCCATGATAATTAAAAACAATTACCGTGCGCCACGCTGAAATATGAACGGTCCCCGGTTTGAAATCATTCTTTCGTCCCGTGTAACTGAACGTTATGACTGAGTGCTAGTTACACGGGCCGTGCATGTTGCGACGAGATCGTCTTTTCGGCAGTTCTCTCGTCGAATCGTGAGCAGATCGACGCGTCGCGTCGGCTCGTGGAAGAGGCCACGATCGAAGCTATCCACGACTTTCAAAAGAATAACTGCTGGCGGATCCCTGAAAAGGTTTGCGCCTTTCCTAGACTCCTGCCTCGGCATTAAATAAATTCTATCGAACGCTGTACCGCGAATAGAAGTGGTAGCAGCCTCGTTTGCACCGAGCTCAAGTTTTATGGTAATACAAATTAGATAGCGATCTCGCGTTACTCTGTTGCCGCGAAGTATGCGGTCTTTCGCGTGGAATCTTCTTGCAAGCTTCCAATAAGAACCCGCGGAGGACCCGATGGGGCAAGAACGGAGGGGGAAAAGAAGAAGAAGAGGAGGAAAAGATGAAGGGTGGCAAGATAATGGGGACAGTAAAATGAAACTCGCGATGCGAATTAAATGAAGTGCGCTTGAATCTCAATAACCGAAGACAAGATCAAGCGTGAAGAAAAGTAGCATCCCGCTTCGTAAAGTAATCGCTATCAAAATTACACCTATTTTGCATATTTCGTTCCACTTTCTATTATCCCCTGCCACGCATCTTTTAACGTCTCCATTGTTGCTGGAACAAAAAGGTGGTGGCGTTCGAAGGGGCCGGGGCAGAATAAGGCCGGCGCTTCCTCGTCAAACTCGAGGCCACCTTTCCTGGGTACCGTTCCATTGAATCGTATCTGTCAATGGTGAACAATATGGAACCGGGGAGGATAAAGGACGAAGAACAACGGGGAGAAAAGGGACGGTGAGCAATCTGAACGGGCGCTCGCAGCCTCGCCTAAGTTATGCAGATTGTCCCGAACAGTTGGACTTTAATGCTAACATAAATCCTTTGCCACTTAACTTTATACTTGGAGAGTAGTATGCACTCCCACCTCGGTTACCCGCGTCCGTCCCTTTTTTTTCCCTCCGTTGCTCTCGCTTTCGCCCTTTCTTTCTTTTCTCCGCCGTTCGCCTCGGTTGGCAGCCGTTTGCGTCTCGCCTCGCTACGCGCGAACGACTCATTTTGCCCTTACAGTGGTCGATTTTTGGATCAAACAATGCTTGATATTTGCCGGTGGGGAGCAAGATACAGCGAACCTTTTCTGTCCGAAGCAAATTGGAAAATTTGCTCCGCGATTGGCAAGAAATCAGCGTTGCTTTCGATTTCCTTGATAATTCGATCGAAGACAGGATCCGTTCATCGAATGCAAGGTTGATTGCGATGGAGCTAATTGTACCGCGAGCAGATCAACTTAATAATCGCCGGGCAGTCCTCGCTTCGAGTTTGTATACGTTCCGTAGAATAAGTATTATAATTTAACCGTGAACCTTTTAATAAAGTCCCCCCCGTTCCTGATTCAACGTAGCGGACAATAATTAATGCGGCTTACCTTCGGACACCGAGATGATATTGTGCTCCGGAAAAGTCGGCTGATTGTCGTTGATGTCGATGACCCGAATGCTGAGGGCTGCAGTGCCGGTTAATTGTGGATTCCCCTGATCCGTCGCAATTATCGTCAGCCTATATTTCTCGCGAATCTCGCGATCGAGAACTATGTTCGTTCGAACTATGCCGCTGTACGGTGGACTTATCGTGAACGCATTGTCCGGATTACCATCGACGATGTGATACAAGATCCTGCTGTTCATTCCTTGATCGGCGTCGCTGGCTGAAAGCTGCGCAAACGAAAATTCTATATTCGCGCACCTGGGGCTGCCGTGAAAAGCGCCATTTATACATGGAGTATGGATATCGTGTACTGTACCTTGACTACGAAGTCGCCTTTGACGTTGCCCTCCAAAACTGTGGCCGCGTACTGTGTCTGAGTGAAAACAGGCGGATTATCGTTCACGTCGGACACCTTGACCACAACCTTCACGTAAGCCTCCAATGGATCGGGCCCGCTGGTCTTGGCTGCCACGGTGAGCACGTGCCTCGAGCTCTCCCTGGGCTCCTCCTTGGACTGCTGTCCTTCCAATGATCTTCCCCACGAATTCGTGCGGCCATCGTCATTTTGTTCCTCCGTAGGTTTCACTCTCAAATCGGTCCACAATTCCGCGTCCAGCCTCGATGGGTCGTTCACGCGCAACAAACCCGTGTCCTCGTCTATGACGAACGTGCGATAGTCGTTGCCCGACTCGAGGGAATACGAGACGTGCTGCCTTCTGCCATCGGACCGAACCGCCGACACTTGAGTCACTTCGGTGCCAGCCGCAGAGTTTTCCTGCACGACAACCTCGTACGTCTCGTTTTGAAATTTCAGTACTGGCGCCAAGTCCGCGAGATCTCCCACTTGCAGTTCGATCAGTCCACGGGTACTTTTCGGCGGATTTCCCTTGTCCCTGGCCAGCACTTCCAAGTGATACGTTTTACCATTGTCTTGCGACAAGGTTAGCGCGGCCGTGACCGCGCCGGTGGTCGGGTGTATCCTGAATTTAGGCTTCTCCTGCTCGTGCAGAAACGAGTAAACGATTTCTCCATTGGGACCGTCGTCGGCGTCGTGCGCCACTACGCGGAGGATGCTCTTCTCCGGATGAGTGCCGATCGAGACGCGGGCACGAAAGGGATGCTGCTCGAAAACCGGGGCATTGTCGTTGACGTCGTTCAATCGAATCTCGATGGGGATCGTGGTGTTCCTGGCGTCGTACTTGCCGCTGTCCGTGGCAACGACGACGAAGCTGTACGTGCTCTGTCGTTCCCGGTCCAGAGGCCTGCAGCAGAGTATGGATCGTCAAGGGATATTCGATGGATTGATCGTGTCGCCGCGAATGAAACAATCATCAACGAAAGATGAAGAAACATTTACTTGGATGGTGTGGGAGCATTGAAGGGGACAGTACCGTACATTAACGGCGGACGAAAATCGCTTTCAGTTCGGCGGCTGTTACCGCGCGCATTCAGATGCATCTTTAATTCTGATTTACTAGTCAATAGACGATTGTTCGAATCGGAAGAACGGGCCAGATTTAAGCGGCGCAACGCGACGGCTTGTTTGTGTGACGGAAGCCTTAATCGCGGCCGGCGATCTTGTGTAATCCACGTCCACCATTACCATAACTCTGCGGATCCTCCGCGGCGCAGCGGCTACCTGGCTACCTCTGTTTCGTGCTTTAAATCGCACGAAAGCCGGGAGGAGGTTCGCTGCTTTTTCGCCGTTACCACCGAGCGAATTTAGCGTTCCCGTCGTCGTGAGCTATAGGCCTCGTGAAATCGCTATATCGACTTGGCGCGTTGGTTATTCTCCACCTTTTCCGTACCTCTACGCCTCGTTCGGCTAAGATAGCTTCAGCGCGCTCTTAAACTCATTTTACCCTTTAACAAGCTCTTGTCGGCATTCGCCGCGTGCTCGTCGTATCGCCCGACCGTTCTAAACGGTGTTAAACGGTGTTACGTCTTTATCGCGTGAGCTAATTCTAATCTAATCATACGAGAGATCAAACGTAAGTTTGTCTTTGAATTTTTCAGGTAAAAGTACTTGATGAAAAGTCGATTTTTATTCTAACGGAAGGGACTTGTCATTCAAACTTCGAGAAATTAAAAAAAAAAATGATGTGACTAAAAAATTTTCGTTTCTATCTTTTCTGGTTACGAATAACGATTATGAATGAGTAGAATTTCGTTGGTTATAACCATTATTAATGATCAAAATTGTTTTCGATTATTAATAAGTGTTATTGGGAGGCAGAAATGTTTTTGATTGCGAATAACCATTACAGATGACGGAATTTTTGTTTGCTTTCGAGTTCGATTCCCGTAGTTTCGTTTTGGTTACGTCAGATCTAAAATTTTAGCTTCGCGTATTTATTTGTTTCCGAAATATTGATAAAAAGACTTGCGGTGCTACACATTGAAAGCTGCGTAGCCAGATATTACTAACACAACCGTCTTCGCCGTGGTAGCCGTCGACGTCGCGTGTCGAGAGAAATTTAGTTTGTAAACATCGATTACGAGTATGAACGAGACAGAGTCCTGTTACACGATCCCTATTTACCCGATGCATAATGCTGTCGGAAACATGTTTTAATCATCAATGTACATTATGAAGAAGGTTCAATGAAACACAGTCGTTGTCGAAGTGTGATTCGCGATCCATCTTTTCATTCTGCTACCAGACGTTTGCAGACGCAGTTGGGGATCAGGGTGGCCAACGCAACTATGTCCCGAAAATCAGAGTATAGGAACAGTGTTGCGCGTCATTAGTATGCACTGAATAGACACGATTGATCGCTCTCCCTTGATTGGTAACTTTAAGAGAAGACATGTTGGATTGGTGACGTTGTTGGTCAGGTGGACCAATGAGTGAATCGCTTTTTAAAATTGAGAAGAAAGGGCGCCGATGAAGAAGCAGTAGCTGGTTGCAAGTGACGTCGATCGAAGTTCTATTAACGTGACAACGAAGCTATTGATTTTAATGGGTATTTATCGCAATCTGGCCATTCTTAAATACTTCGGGTTGCAAGTCAACATGGTCGCGACGGTTTTCTTGTGTTCGGAAGCTTGAACGGTACATGCGAAACGGAATACGACCGAAAGTAGAACGGGCTTTCCGTTTTCCGGAAAGAACGGGCCGGACGCCATGATGTACGTTGTACGCAGTAGCCCTTTGTCTTTCTGTGCGTGAGTGTCGTTCCATATTCACCGCTGATTTTTCAGTCGTGTCGCGAGTGACTGTGTAAAGTGCCCTGGATACCTCATAATGGATACGCGAAATGGATACGTCATATTGGATACTTCATAATGGATATACCATGGATACCTCATAATGGATATACCACGGATACCTAATCATGGATGCTGTTGAACGCAAAATCTACACGGATTGCAGTCGGTCCTCCATCTTGGCGAGGCGGCTTCTTGGTGTTCAACGTCAGCGATCGGTGAGTCCTAATATCCATCGTCGAAATATTTTTATACTATTATCGCACACACAAGGGAATGTCGTCCGAAAAAACAAATTCGATACGCGAAATAATTAACCGTCATACGAAATCGGTATTATTAACTATTAACGTTCGAAACAATTTGCAAGCGCGTTTTACATCGCGATATTCATAATATCATTAATACGAATATTTAGTTAGTAAAATGATCGAGTTATTTATGTATTTCGCAATTTATTTCTCGCGATCGAGATTCTTAGGTTAGAAAACGCACGGTATCGTACAAAATTACATTCTCCGCGTTCTCGTTCACATTTTTATTCGGTCTGCGTACTCTCGCCTCTCATTGCAATGTACAATCATTGCCGGGAACCCTGTGTTGTGCACGCGTA
Source organism: Nomada lathburiana (assembly GCA_963667235.1). Taxonomy (NCBI): domain Eukaryota; kingdom Metazoa; phylum Arthropoda; class Insecta; order Hymenoptera; family Apidae; genus Nomada; species Nomada lathburiana. The sequence goes on along the minus strand of OY763905.1, from coordinate 11,446,959 downwards.
CCGAACTGAGCATCAGCGGAATACACGCGTATTGTCGATTGCATCCGCCAACAGGTGCACTAATCACGGAGCCCGCTGTCTTTTAAGATTGTTAAAATCGCTAAAGTTTCAAAGTTCTCAAAGGGTTAATTACTCTACAGGATACTTATGGCTGAGTTGCTCTCTTTCCTCGTTTGCCAGGGAGACAGAGGTAAATAAAGAAGGAGCACGCGGGCAGATAAGAGGTACATAGACCGCGAACTATCCGCGGAAAGAGCCTTTCTCTTCGTGTGTCATTATCAGGTCTTGTAGATAGATTGGTCAAACGATAATTGATTTCCTACGTCGCGTTGCGTCGAATAATTATGCAGCTTTGCGGAAAAAATTAATAACACGTGATTTATATATGTAGACATTCCTCTAACCCTGATTTCAATTTACTCGAGTCAGATTATTTTTATTTCCTGCAAACGAGTTGCTTTTGTGAAAAATCACTTGATCGCCATTTTAAATAGAGAGGGTGGTCTGCAACTGATGCAACCCTGTAAAGCTTTGCAAAAATTAGACAAAATTTTCTAATAATTTAGGTTCCCAGTTTCAATAGCATTGTTTAATAACGACGCAAGCCACATTAGCAGCATCCACAAAATTTAGCTAAAAATGAGTAAATCACGGTTGAACTTCGCAAGGCTTAATATTAATACCTCTTACTAGGAAACGGATTTTGCCAAGTCGAAACGGTTGTTGTCATGAAAAGATTGTAATTTTCTCTCAAAATACCTATTGGAATCTATGCAAATAGATATTGTACTTATTCAACTTGATGCTGTACACTATAATTGTTGACAAGAGTTTTCAATTGTATACTACAATTTCCATCCACCATTATATTCTACAATGTATTTTTCAATAAGTTGATCTTTTTCCTGGCCCGTTAGGATCTTTTCGTAACTCATGTATTGAATTTACAAGAAGAGGTTCCTACTATTTACTCCTTCTGGGTAATGAGTTTTCGTCGGATGTGAAATACTACCCTACTGAAATTCATTATATTGGGTGCCTATAGTTATTTGTTTAAATTAAATTATTCACGTAGTAGACGGTTTACATTAAATTAGTTTACACTAAGAATTAGAGCCATGCGTTAATTCCTGTATGATAAAGAAGTTTGCAAATAGGATCTGCTGTTTAACGAGTAAAGTGCTTGCTTTTTAAAACGAGCTGTACATTTTGTGCCCGGGTTCGCTTCATACTAACGCGACAATCTTTTTATTTTAACATGGACTGCCAATTATTATATACGATTTGCAACAGTCAATCCTACTGTAATTGCGCAAAGCTTTTTTCGATACATTACGCTCGCACGCAAAGAAAGGTTCGCGCAAAGGAAACTGACGATTGCACGTGGTAATTATAATAATGACAAGTTCTGGTAATTGCGTGCGAATTAAAAAGAAATTGATATGCTAAAACATGTGCTTGAACACAATACATGTGTGTAGCGCGCTGGAAAACAAGCACTCTGCTCGTGTTTCTGCATGTTTCAATCTTCGTCTGCATGTTTCAATCTTTCTCTGCATGTTTCAATCTTTCCCTGCAGTCCCCTATTGGCAGCTATTTTATCATTTGGAAATTAATGAACCGTTCATTCGTACGACGAAACTTTAGAACTGCAACTTATTTCAGTAAAAAATATCATGCAAATTACCAATAATCGTAGACACCCAAAACATATGTCGGTAAATTTAGTACGACGGTATTTACCACTCTACAAAAGCTCATTACACGAAGGGAGAAATTGGTAGGATTCCTTTTTTCCTTGTGCTTTTCTTGAATCATGTGATCGAGTCAAACTCTATTTGTTAATAGAACAGCTCTTCGTTTCTTTACGATTTCTTTACGATTTCTTATTATTATTTTCTGATAGAACCGATTTTCTCTACCGTTTGAAATGTTGTCGCTTTAAATAAAACTCTCGGTATCTCCACTGACCAGCAAATTTTGTTATTAATATTTCTTATTGTACGTCACTTATTGTTAGTTCACTAGACAGTGCGGGCTATTGGTACAGGGGAAACATATTTATATTGGTTGCCTATGACTATAAATTTGAATTAAATTATTTAGGTAATAGAACGTTCACGTTAAATTAGTTTGCATTAAAAATCAGCGAGGAAACGAGCTGTTGTTTAACGAGGAAAGTGGTTACGACATGTACATTTTGTGCCCAGGTTCGCTTCGTACCAGCCGTAGCATGCCAATTTTTTTATTTGTACGAGGACTTCCAATTGTATACCTCATGCAATTGTCAAGCCTATTGTAATTGCGCAGTTTTTTTCGACAAATTACGCTCGCACGCGAAGAAAGGTTTGCGCAAGGAAACTTGACGATTGCAGGTGGTAATGATAATAATTGCAAGTTCTTGCATTTTGGCGTGAATGAAAAAAAATTGACACGTTATAAAGCATACTTGACCACAATACATATGTACAGTCCGCTTGCAAACAAGCACTATGCTGATGTTAATCTTTGTCTGCATTCCCCTATAGGCAACTATTTTATAATATGGAAATTAATGAACCGTTCATTAGCTCGACGAAGGTTTAGAACTATAAATTGTTTTGGTACAAAGTGCGTAAATTAGTAACAGTCATGGACACCCAAAATCTATATCAGTTTTAGTGAGGCTCTTCGCAAAAGCTCATCAGACCTTTTAATTAAGGGCAAAAGGAAATTATCAGGGACCTTTTATACCTAGTGCTTCTTCTGTTTAATCGTGTGACAGAATCCAACTCTATGTTTGAGAAATACAAATTTTCCCGACTACAACCTTTCGATGTTCTTCTATTATTTTGCGTTAGATGCGAATATCCTGAATAAAATGCAATTGAAATTGCAGTCGTACAACGATCGAATGCTATTTCACAGCAGTTATCTGTTTTTCATTCAGAAAGCCAAAGTATCTCATAAAGCGTATATGCGCACGGTGCCAAGTTCCTCGTTTGAAAAATAAAAACCAAAATTAAAACGCCAAGAATAGCTATGACTAGAATGGTGCGTAACGCCTTACTAAATGAAGCGCACTGGTTAAATTTTTGTTCAATACATATTTCGTTAAATATTTGAATGCTCGTCGAGTGCATTCGAAAGTGGTGCTCAGACTCGGTACGCTACGATTCTCAACGATATTTTGAACTGTTATATGCATGCATTATCTGTTATCGCGTATACATATATTTCATGCATCCATTGTCTTTTATCACTTGTATATTTCATGCAATATTTCATATATGTACCTATATGTATTATCATACGGACCGTGTGAAAAGGTAGGTGACGAACAGATACTATATTTTTTTTTTTGCGAGGGAATCATAGGATCAATTAACCAACGACAGCGTCCAGTATTACGATCTAGCAATTATTACCTACCCTGCGAAAACTATTTTCAATTAGTTACAATACACTCGTGATTCGTGCGAAAAGATATTCCAAACGCGTAAGATGATTCGATGGAAGAACTTAAACTTCGTGGCACCCCAACTATTTTCCTGTTTGCCTTCCCCCTCGGTTATTACATACCAGCAACAATAATTATTTTGGGTGGGCTCAAACTGAAGTATCATCGCGAATCTGCATACGCAGCTTTGAATTTGTAGCACCGAAAGTCTTTTTATAATTATCCTAGAAACTAATAGATACGCGAACCTAAACCTTTAGATCTGAGGTAACCAAAACGAAACTCCGGGCCTCGATATTGGTTACTCGTAACCAAAGGAGAATTCCTGCCATTGGTAATGGTTATCCCCAACAGAAAAAAATTTCCGTCGTCTAAAATGACTATTCGCGACCACGAAAAATGTTTGTCCTCAGTTATGATTCTTCCAAAATAACCAAAATCATTTCAATTAAGATATTGTTTGTTACATCGTAACTTTCTTAACTCTCGTTACAACAGCTACGGTGTCTGAATTATACCGTCGATGCGAATTTTTTCGCTCGGCCCCCCCGACTCGAACGCATAATTTGTTCTCATTGAGAAACGAGTAACATTCAATTGCCGCGTATTCTTTTCTAGCATTTCGGCGAGATAGGATCGATAACACGGCCGGCGGTAATTTATTGCTCCGGCGAACTTTGTCTTTATTAGCCGCTTCGAGTAGTCACGCGAGAACAGCGAATTCGCGAGTCACCGATAAGTGCCGGCCGCAGCCCGATAATGTCTCCGGCGTGTATGCACGTATATGCATACTTATGCATGTGCACGTGATTACCTTTAACGAGCGTGGAATAATAATCGAGCGGCGGCTGCGCGGGAAAAACGGCGGAGTTATTTACGATTTAACCGAATCCGGCTCGTTCCAGACGGCCCGCTTGATTAAACGGGTTCCGGCATTTTTGTTTACGCGGAAACGGATCACTGCTTCGTCGTGATGTCGAATCGTCGCAGGCATTGAAGCCTAGTTATCGGGTCGATCTCGCGAGATCTGGGGCTGGTTGGAGCCGCAGGTTCGAGCTGTATCTTCCGGGTGGTCCTGGGAACGAGCAAGGGCAGGGAACGTTGCTACACCTACCGGTGGTGGAGCGGCGACAAACACGGTCGAATCGCGGCCCTAACAGCAATATATGTGGCAACAATAACTGGAACAACGCGACAACCAAAACGATCGGGAAGGGAAACGAAGGAGCAACGGCTACCGCGGCGGCCGCGGCGAAGAGAAGGAACGGAGGAAGAAAATTCGGTGCAACAGGATGCGGGTAGGCGGGGAAAAGGGACGGCGAAACGGACGAAGGAAGAGACGAAGGACACAGATCACGAAAGAGTAGCCCGATCGGGATCTGGTTTTGCATATCAGGCTTTTTGCCGGCTGAAATAATGCATTGAAATGCCACACGGTGTCCCGCTGAAATGACACACGGCTGTCTCGCGGCAAAAGTACGTTCCTGCGTGCCTCCTTCCAGCTACCGACACCCTCCACCCTATAGATCACCCTATTTCTCGGCACGCTGTGCTCGTTCTCTCCCATCCCGCTTTCCATTTCTTCGTTCGTTCGTTCGTCTCTATCGAAAATGGAACCGGCACAAGCATCGCCGTCCGGCAAACGGGTTAATAAAGGTTTAAACAATTTGCACGCCGACCCCAGTGCACACGCGCAAACGGGGAATGCGAAAAAGCGGACACTCGCTCGTCGCGGGCAATTACGCCGGGGAGCATCGTATCGAGAACGATCGGCTTAACGATCAGCGATGCGCCTCGACGGGGTTAAAGTTCCTGAGACTCTCCGCGAAATTATCTATTAATTAACAAAGTTCGACCTTGACGGGACGGAAGGGGTAAGACTTTAACGACGCCCCGCGATACGGGTTTACTGCGCGTGTAATCGTGAGGGACACAACGATGGGGCACATGCAGAGAGAGGCGGCAGAGGAAGGGAGACGAGCGAAGGAAGAACACGTTGATCCGTGCGGACGGGTTATGCATATGGAATCAACTAATCGACCACAGTGCATCGTTCGCGATGCACAACGACTGCCTTTATAATTTTATGACGTTCCTAGACCCTCCGCCGCCTTTCACCTCCTCCACCTCCTCGTCCGACCGTTTTTTTTTCTTCATTTCTGTATCTTTACCCGCTCCTCCCATGCGCCTACTTCTCGTTTTATGACGCCGTAGTACCGGCGTAATATCCGACCGGCGATCCTAATCGGGCGCGCAATAAAGGTCGCGCGGTAATTAACGCCAGAATGAAATTAGTTTGCCTGGCATAGCTCGCGTAAAGAAACAGCACACTGTGTGAGAAGGGAACAGTCGTAAAGGGAAAGGGGCGATGCCAGAGGAGTCTAGTGAGAAAATATCGTCCAGGTGGAGGACTGCCGGTGAGCGAAGGGAAAAAAAAAAAGGAAAACGCGATCCACCCCGGATAATTGAAAAGAGATGACGTCGACTACTTACCCGGCTGTCGTTATAACGCCCGTCAGGTTGTCCACTCTGAACAGCCAGCTCGTCTCGTCGGCAATGGTGTACGTGATTTTTCCGTTCACCCCTTGATCTGGATCTGTCGCTCTCACGGACATCACGCTGGAGTCTGGCGCCATGTCCTCGGAAATTGTAGCCACGTATTTACTCGGATGATAGTTCGCCGGATAGTTGGAGGACCCGTACGGGAAGCTGCTGGGCAAGCCGAACCCGGGATAGTCCGTGCTCGGGACGGCGCTACGCGGTCGCATTTCGGTGTACTGATTTTGCACGAACGTGGGAGCGTTGTCGTTTACGTCCAGAACGATCACTGTCAAGTTGCAGCGGGTCTCCAAGCTGGGCCGACCTTTGTCCTTGGCCGACACGACCAGAACGTACTCGGAAACCGTCTCGCGATCCAGATTCGACATCGACAGCGCTCCGGTTACGGGGTCCAGGGCGAACTTTGCGCCGACATTCCCACCTGAAACGAATGGAGACGATGACAACCGATGCCACTCCGTTTGGAAGCGCGTCGACGATTCGACGAAACGTTGGAAGATCGCTCACCTACGATGCTGTAATTAACTTCTCCGTTCTTTCCCTCGTCGAGGTCGGTCGCCGCGATCGTGTGAATCACCGCGGTGCCCTGGTTTTCCGGCAGCGCGAGCGTGTAACACGAACCAGGACGAAACTCGGGCCCGTTGTCGTTTTCGTCCAGGACCTGAACCTCGAGCGTGCTGATGTCCAAGAGTTTGCTGGACCGTGCCAGAATCGGGACGGAGTAGCGGGAGGTTTCCTCCCGATTCAGAGGTGCGCGCAGAGTCACCAGGCCGGTCGGCGCGATAGAGAATTTATCCGAGGCCGCGTTGCTCGGGACGCTGAAGCTGACGTTGCCTGAACAAAATCGCGCCGAACAATCCTCGTCAGTACTCTCGTGAATGCGGCCAAATATATCGGGCGGGGGGCCGATTTTTAGTTCGCGATAATTCGATGGTTCGCAGCCGAGAGTCCGCACGCTCGGGCTCTCGCGTGTATACCTCGCTCGTAGACGCGGGGAAACGGTAGTTACGACGGCGACACGCACACGCTCGTGCTGAGCGTACGAGGGTGTCGGTGTTGGTTGGTACCGGTGATTTGCCTATGCGTACCGCGGCAGGCTGGCGGCACGATGATATACGCGGCCATTGTTTCGTTTCGTCTCATCCCTTTTCGTTCCACCTTTTCGTTCGCCATCCCGCTGCGATGCGGTGGCTCGCACGCGGTTCCGGACCTGCTAGGGGCCAGCCGGAGCCCTCGTTCTTCGGTGTATCGCGTAGAGACGCGCGGAGCCCTTTGCCGGTTTTACGGGGCGCGCTAATGCGCTCGTCTGATACACGGCCGCCGGTCTAGATAAGCGCAAAACGAGCGATATACTGCGCCGTGCAGCACGCTTTGCCGCGAGACCGTGAACGCCGGACCTTCCGCGCGCGCGCTTTCAGTAATCATCGTTGTCGCGTCCGGCACCGTGTGTTTCACGGCGCGCACCGCGCGCACTGGGGCACTCGTGGCCCCGCGTTCGAGGTCGATCGTTTCGCTAGGAACCACGACGAAAGCGCTTCCGCTTCGATTCAGACAGTTTATCGTTATCGCGCCGGCGAAAATAATGGTCGAAGAGTATCCGCGGCGCGCGGCGACGAACCTATCTACGACGGCGGAATTTTCTCGTTCCTGGGATTCTTGCGAGAAGCTTTTAGAGCTGCGCGACTAAGCAACCGCGTTCGGCATGGCCGTGGGACAAGGGGGGAAGGTTGAGACAGCGTCGATTCGCAGACGGGGTACGCCGCGAAACCTTGTGCAAGGATGAAACTCGCTCTCGGCTCGGCGAAAGACGGGGAGAGCGCCGGACAGCGAGTCATTTCGTTGAATTTACTATAATGCCCTGTATCGACCGGATTCGAGGCAATTATTCGAGGTATTCTCATAGCAGAGCTTTCCTATTAGCCGGGCTCGGGTATGCGCCGCGGCTCGACTCGGATATATACGCCTCGGCCGCGGTCGGCCGGTCGGCGTAGGTGACACGTATCTCGGCGCATCTACAAGCAAAGTCGAAATTCCGCGTGAAGGAGACGCGAGGGACGGAAGCGCGGAACGGGAAAGGGGCACGGAAATGGGTAGGACAATCGGGACAAGATAGCGGAGGGTAATTTAAGCATCTCGTCGCGAAGCGCGCGCTAAATTGACAGCCCCTCCTGCACCGTGGCACTTTATGCGGCGATGCACCACCGAAACAATAAGGACGCGAGCGGGGCACCTGAAAGGGTAGCCGCGGGAGACCCATTTTTGGTCCTCCGCTGCTGCTCCTTGTCGTGGTCCGGCCGTTGTATGCGTGCACGCGGAGGAGATCGATAAGTTCCGAGCGAGCCGGGGTCCGCTTTGTCCCCACCGCATTATCCTTCGAAGCGTTAACCGAATATACGCGGCTCTATCTGGCCTCTATCTTTTGCGAGTGATATACGAGCGGCGACGGATATTTATCAATAAACTGACCGGTTGTAAATCCAACCGCGAGTTTTATCTCGCGCGTTTAGCGGGAATAAAATGGAATCGGGAATCGCGATCTTGACGATCCGTGGGGCTCGACCGCGCGCGATAACCCTTTGAGAGAGATCGCTGCACGCTTACCCTGATCAGCGATGATAGGACCGGCGACGTTTAGAACCGGCGCTCCAACCTGGAGGTCTTCTGAAATTCTAGCAACAGGATTTGCCAGCAATAGCCGAGGTTGTCCGTTGGTTTGTCCAGAAGCCAAGGTCAGAGTCAGCTTCAGAGTGGACCTTCGCGGTGGGGATCCGTGATCGTTCGCCGTAATCTCGAGTACCGTATTCCTCGCCATCGGCCTCTCTAGGCTCACTATGCCGGACTCGTAACCCACCGAGAATCTCGCCTGCTCGTTCGCCGATGTAATCACGTACGAGACACGGCCATTGTCACCTGCGTCCGTGTCCACGGCGACCACTCTCACGAGCGTCGAGCCTGAAACGATGCCAATTTACGATAATAATGAGACTTTCTAATTGAATTGCCGTCCCCGCGTTGATGTTCCTCGTTCGGATCATGACGCGGTTAGAAGTACGATTAGATCCGCCTGGCGGTTATCTCGAGTCTCGTCCGCGGCGATTCGCTTACCTGGTGGAAGATCCGGCGTTACCATCACTTTGGCGGGTTCCGGGGCAACGAAAACTGGATCGTTGTCGTTCTGATCCAGGACGATGATCCTCGCGGTCACGGTCGAGGCCAAACGTTCCCCGGGTGGAGCGCGATCGGACGCCCTCAAGACTAAAGTGTACTCCGCCCTTTCCTCCCTGTCGAGCGGCTTGGCCAAGGTGAGCGCGCCGGTCAGGGAATCGACCGCGAAGCTGCCCACCGATGGAAATTCGGCCACCAGGCTGTACCGAAGATCGCCGTTCAAGCCGCTGTCCAAGTCGGTGGCCGTCAAATTGTAAATGGTAGAGCCGATCATCGCCCTCTCGGAAACGCGTACGGTTATCGGATCCTGGGGCCACAGCGGCGGATTGTCGTTCGCGTCCTCGATGACGATCTTCACCGAGACCGCTATGCTTTGAGGATTGCCGATCGACGTGGTGTCCAGCGCGCGAATCTCTAGGTGGTATTCGCTAACGTTCTCTCGGTCCAAGGAATGGGCGACCACCAGCTGGCCGGAGCTGCGATCTACGTCGAACGCTGGAAACTCGCTGATGGGCGTCAGAGAATCCAGGGTGAAGGCCACCCGTCCCGCGGGACCCGCCCCCGATACAGAGCCCACCGCTTGTCCAATGTCGGCGTCCTCGCGTACCTGAACGAATCGTGTTGCGTGACTTTTTTTTTTTTCTTCTTTTCATTCCGCCGATTAGCGGGGGTCGTAAAAGCCGGCGTCATAGTTTGATTTCGATTTGAAGTACTCCGTTAAAATTCATCCCGTTCACCCGTAATTAAGTTTTTGCTGCCGTCGCCGTGGACGATTCAGCGCTCGAACGTGCCCGAACGCGCGGCGGGTATATCCCGGGGGTTGCATTATCAAAGAGGATGCTTGTAAATCGTGCGAAAAGTTTGAACGAATTGACGGGGGAACGAAAGTGGCGTAGTGTCGAGGTCGATGGTACTCACGTTAAAGGTAAGGCTGCTGCTGCTGAAGGTCGGCCGGTTATCCGCGAGCGCCAGAACCTCTACTCTTAACGCGCGGATGCTGTGCCGGGGTGGCCGGCCGGCGTCCGTCGCCTTTACGGACACCCGGTACACGTTTCTCTCCTCGTGATCGAGCACCGCCTTCGTCCTGATCATGCCAGTGATCGGGTCAACGGTGAAAACATTGTAGCCGTCCGAGTCTCGGTCTGCGAAGAACGAGATTGATCGTAAGCGCGTGACAATCGATGCGGTAAAAACAAATCATGCGCCCGCGCTAATGGAAAACGACGAACACGCGGGGGGTGTTTTTGTTAATGAAATCAGGGTACACCTGACTGTACGTTAGAACTGGGGTTCGTCGTCAACGTAGAATTACCTTTCAGTATGGTGTAGGTTACGGACGCGTTTTCCCCGAGATCGCTGTCCAGTGCTCTGATCCTCGCCACTTCCGTTCCCGGTGGTTGTTCCTCCCTGACGCTGACAACGTCCCCCTGCGGGTCCACGATTTCGGGCGAGTTGTCGTTCACGTCCAGCACGGTGACCTTCAGAGGCACCCTGGCCGCCCTCGACGGCGTTCCTTGATCTCGCGCTTCGAGCACCAGCTCGTGCACCCGTTTAGTTTCACGATCGAGTGGTTCTCTGGTGGTGATCTCACCTGAAAGTCACGAACGAAAGGTAATGAACCGTGTTCCTCGTCATCTTTTTGCCAACACCCGTTCTTATATAGCCGATGCTTCCTGCATCAGCGAAACTCTTAACGATCCATTAGCGATCCCTCTCTGCTCCACTTCGCGGGTCCCCCCCCCTTCGCTTCGTCGTTTACGTCTCGCATTTATTTCGTTTTATCGAGCCGATCGGTCCGAGGCTGTATCCTTTAACGAATACGTATTTTCCGATCGAAGGAAAACGCTACGCGGGAATGCCTGAAAAAGAAACGAGAGGACGTGCAAGTCGAGCCGAATTGCCGCATAACTTGTCTCGTATAAAATTCACGCGCGCCACGGCGAGGGGGGGAGGCAGGGATGGACGGTCGGTCGGCACGGGGTGAGTAGACCGACCTCATCAATTTCCCTGGACGGGTACGGTTAATTGGATAATCGCTGTTCGTACGCACCAAGGAACGTCCGTTCGAACGTTGAAATTCCTTGCTCGCGCCTCGACACCGGCAATCGTATTTCGTTTCCGTCCTCTTCTCGCGTATTATAATCGTACCGTGGACGCGTATACGGTCGCGCGTGTAACGAGCCCAGCTGTAATTACGTATCGTGCCGAACAGACGGTGGGCAAAAGTCGCGACGAGTAAAACAGCAGTGAGGGGGGGGGGGGGGGGGGAGTGGAAGAGTGGTCGAGGGGAAAGGGGTGGCGGTGAAACGAAAGGAGGATGCAGCGAAAGAAAAGGGAAGGGGCAGGTCGAGCTGTCTTCTGGACCAGTCCGGCGCATTAACGGATAATTAAGCAAGCGCCTAGCCGACCGACCGAGCAGAACTATTCCAAGATCTGGAAAGGGTACGGGATAATAATTCGTGCACGGGGTCCGGAGAGCGGCATCGGCGTTCGGTTGGACACACGAGTCACCCGCGTGCCTTCACGAATTCTCGACGTACCTAGTCCAGTCCGGCGCGTCCACCGCGTCCACCGAGTCCACCAGCGCCGGCAGAACCCGTCGACGCGGCCGTGCTCGTCGCCGAGAAGACAAACGATCGACGAGGAACATGCAAACGCGCCGGCATCGAGGGATACCATCGCGGAACAATAAGAAGTATATCGTAGGACGCGTGCTAATGCGTTTCTCGTGTTAACCGTGGGACCGTGCGGCGTTCTTCTTCGTCCCCTCCAGGGACCGGCTCCCTCGCCGGTACCCGTGCGTCTCTTCCAATATTTGGAAATCCATGCTCGTCCGTGGCTGCGTTCAGGGGTGCCGGTGCCGCGCGGCTCCGACGAATAGAAGGCTTCTCGGAAAGCGGCGAAACGTATATACGCTGGAACGCGGACACGATTCACCTTCGACATTCGCGACCCTTTCTCAATATCTCATCTGGATCCGACTTTCCTGTATGTTTGCGGACCGTCGATGGAACGGCGGCGTAGAAAACCTTCCCCAGGCCGAAGATTAATATAGACGGGGCGGTTGGTACTTCCGACAGGGACAGGCCACACTTTTATTTCCCCGCGCCGAAGATTCGCGTCGAGATGAGTGGAGAAGTCTCACCTCTGCAAACAGGCAGCCCGACGAGGCTTCTCGGATACGAGAGGCAAGACCGGCCCGGTCTCGGGGCAGCGTGTACACAAATACTCCCGTGTCGCATGCCAATCAAAGCAAGTATGCGCGTAGAATACGGGGGGGCAGCGTGCCCGCTCGTTTCGCGGTGTGCGCAGAACCCGGGCCCTTTCTGGTGATTCGTTACACGCCGGCAAGGTGAAAGCACCACTCTTACGGGATTATACTTTGATAACCACGAAGCAGGGGAGATGTTACAAAAACGAAATAATCACGCAACTGTCCGTATCCTCGATATTGCGTTTGTATGGTCCTCCAATTAAAGGCATTCGTATCAAAAATAAATTTACGCCCGTCCGTTTCTTTTTCTTCCATCGACCGCTATAAATCTCGCGCGTACGCCGGTACAGAAACGTGCGCCCACCGGACCGTACGACAGAGCATTATCAGCACCGTGGAAGCCGATTTCATGAAACATTTTCGGTGCTTCCGCGAAACGTATAAAGAAGATCTACAGCGAGCTCGTCGGGCGTAAAAGTCTTGCGCAAATCGACCGCGTCGATTACCGTGGATCGTTCAATTCGCGCAATGCATTGTTTTATTTTTGCTCTGTTCTGGAAGCGGTGCAAAGAAACGGCGCACGGTAAATCGTGAACGCGTGTACCAGCCGCGTTCAATATACATAGTGGCGTGTTAATTTCGTCAAGATCGAAGCGGCGGAGAGGGTTTCGCTAATATTTTTCTGGTCGCTCGAGTCGCGTGGGATCCCCTTCGTTGGCTCCTCGAGCCCCGATGTGTCAGACAGCTTTTATAAACACTCGAGCGTCGTTTCGACGAGAAACACGTACGCCTGCTGTCCAGTTGATGCCGGTTATGGCAAACAAAATAAGAAAGTCCGCGAGGAGGTGGAAAAAAAATGAAAAAGGAGCGCGCCGGCTTCTTACCTGTATCGGGGTCCACCGTGAAACTGCTGTTGGCCTGGACCACCGCGTACCTGACCAGGGCGTTCTTCCCGAGATCGGAATCGGTGGCGCTCACACATCCGACCAGCGTACCCGAGGGCAGGTTCTCCAGCAGCTCGAACCCGTAGAAGTCCTTCTCGAATCGAGGATCGTTGTCGTTGTCGTCCATCACCGTGACCAGCACGGAGGTGCTCGCGGTCGCGGCCGGCGAACCATTGTCGGTCGCGAGGATCGTCAGCGCGTGCCGATCCAGGGTCTCGCGATCGAGGCTCCGCGCCAAGTAGATCCAGCCGGTGTTCGGGCTGATCCGGAAGGCCGTGGAACCGTGCAAACGGTAACTCAATCTCGCGTTGTTCCCCGTGTCAAGATCCACCGCGGTCACTTGAAGAATCTGCGTTTACGGAAACGGAGAGGTGCATTACGAGAATGTTTCTGTGCAAATCCGCTTACGCGCGAAACGAAGTCAGCGGATACCCCGGCGTATCGAACGGCCGCGCGGAAAGTTTGTTCGCCTGAATCGGGCCTAAATGCGTTCGGACGGGTCGATGTTTTCCCAACGCGGGTGGAACGTGAATTACGGTGGTCGAAGAGGAAGAGGAAGAGGAACAGGAGCAAGAAGAAGAAGAAAACGACGAAGCGAAGAAGGGGGAGCGTAGGATAGGGGGTATGTACGTTCGTATCCCGTGCACGAAGCTGCGGCACACGGGCAATGATGGATGGCGAACGAAGGAAGGGACCGCGACGAGCGCGAAGAAGAACGGGGCGAGGACGGGGATAAAGGCGATCGGTCGTCGTCGTTGCCGCGAAGGAAGAGGGACGAAACGATTGCGGCGCGGTGGGTGGGAGGGTTGGAGAGGGAGGGGTTGAGATCGGGCACCATTAGAAGAAGAATCTGACGTGGAAGCGGGCAGTAATGTGTCTAACTGTACGTTATTAGTTCGCGGCGGGTGAAGGGTTACGCTCACTGTAGCCAGGTTACTACTCTTGCTAGCAGCTACTTCCCCGTGGCCTCCCCGTTTCTTTCCCTCCTTGTTTCTCTAGCTGCCGCGGCTAAGATATTGTCCGGATACCACCGACAGCTCACAGATCTGTTTCGCCGATAGATACCACCGATATATACGTGTACACCGGGAGAAAGATGGGACGAAAGATCGAGCGGCGTAGGAAGAAAGAAGGAGGAAGAGGGGAACACGTGGTTCTCGTCGTCTCCGTTCTATCGCATCCTTCTGCATCCGTTGTATTAAAAATTTGACGTCATTTAACGGGCCTATCTCGAGACAACGATCTCTCGGCCATTCGTCATCGGTATCCTCGTATTCGGGATTGCGTCCACCGGTGGCTACCGCCGCGAGGAATCGCTGTTCGACGCTCGTTCCACGACGGACGTGTCCTCGTGCGCGCAACGGCTAATTACTTTCTCTCGGTTTCATTTGGCACGGTTTCCGTAACGAACGACGAAAGATGTTCCTCCTTCATCGTTCGGACGGACGGTATGTAATCTATATATTCACTTCGACTAATATTTCGCGCGCTGCGGCATCCAGGTGATTCGTTTCTGTTCTCCGCTGGCAGGATGAACTCGATGAGTCAACGTCTTCTTCTTCTTCTTCAAGCCTATTCGCGGTTTCTAATCGAATTGGGAGTACAATGGTGACAGGGCGGGAGTGGTAAATTGTCATTCGATCCGAGTGGGAGCAAAGGTTCAACGGGAATGGTTTCCCTGTGGATCAGGGACGCGGATGAGCACCGAAGGAAGGTGGTTAAATACCCTTGCCCTCGTGCACACACGCACGCATACCCACGCGCATCGTTCTATTCTATCTCCGTTCCGCGCATTTCCATTCATACCCCCCGGTCTCCCTCGTTTCCATTCGCGAAAGGGCACACCACCGACCGCCTCCTCGACAAACAAATGACCGCGTGACGGGCGTGTAATGAAGATTTTTCTCACTTGAGAATCGAGCTTGGCGCCTTCGGGAACCTCCACGTGATATTCGTTCCTCTCGAACACTGGGGGGTTGTCATTCACGTCCTGCACCTCCACGCTCAAGCTGAGGTTCGCGGAGAGACCACCGCCGTCCAACGCCCTTATCAGAAGACCGTGCCGTTGCTGGGTCTCGTAGTCCAATCTCCTCGCCAAGTAGAGCTCGCCCGAGCGAGCATCTATACCGAAGAGATCGTTGCTGTTTTGGTCAAGGACGTAGCGTATCGGATGAGACGGAACGAGATCGGGATCGGTAGCATGGGCCACGTAAAGCGCCGTGTGAAGTGGATGTGACTCCGGCACGGAGATCCGGGCGCTCATCGTTGGAAACGTTGGCGTGTTGTCGTTCACGTCCTCCACGTTCAATTCCACCTGCAACAAGAATCGACGCAACGTGATCCTGAGCCGCGAGCACTTTTTATGCCGGAGCATCATTGTTTCCTATTGACACCCACCTGACAGTAACCCACAGAAATTCCGTTGCGCGCCTCGACGCTAAGGATGTACTTGTCCCGCGTTTCCCGATCCAACGGGAGACGTACTCGAATCATTCCGGTGTTGGGTTCCATCGTCAGGTCCGGCTCTTCCTTTGTCAAATAGAATCTGGTTGGCCGTTCACCTGCGAACACGATTATCGTTACGAAATTGCCGCCAAGTGCTGCGCATTGTTCTGCGCGCTTCTTTTCTTTCGCGCGAGCGAAGATCGTTTCGAAAACGAGCGTTGGAAGTTTGAATCTCCGGTGGAGTTGAAAGGGTTGCGATAGGCGATGGAAACATCGTATTAATTTTGTCCCCCCCCCCCCCCCCCCCGACCTTAGCGCACGAAGAGTTCATTCGTTTCTTCTAAAGGGAACGCGAGAAAAAAAAGGGCGGAAACGAAGGGGGAAGACTGAAAGCGCAAAAATGACGAAAAGGTATATTCGGATACTATAAGCAGGGCCGCTCGTTAATTATAACTTCAGCTTGTTCTCACGTGGGCATTTTGCTCTTTTCCCTGCTCACGGTGCAAATTGCACGAAAATCCCCGCGATCGCCTCTGGCGATCGATGCGGCATTTCCAACGGCGTGATCGATTGATTGAATCGAATGGCCACGATTTCGTTAAACATCGTTCCGCGCAAACGCATCCCGCGTACATACACGGCACGCATCGTCCTTAATGATCCTACCAATTACCGGGCGCACGCATACCTGCTCGAAAAATATCGATAGCTCCGCAGCACCGCGGCTAACTTCCACGGGAGTGGAAGCGGACAAATGCAAGTAGAAAAGGTCGAATGATCGATGGCCTGTAGTTATACGGAGGGTCGGACACGTTTCAGCGCTGACCGATATATTCACGCGGACAGCGTTGAACGAAGAATGCGCCAGCAGTGCTGCATGAAATCAATTAATAGGCAAATCGAGCGATCATTACCGCCGGCAGAAGCAATCGTATGATGAACGATTGGACGGCAGAGCAGGGCATGTTTCCTGCATAACGAGTGCCGTTCCCTGTCCGCCCACGTTCGACGCGCCAACGTACCACAGCGATGTTCCGCCGCCACGCGGAATCCCACGTGGCATTGTTCTTGCGTGTAGACTTCTAGATCGTCTTCGCTTTTGCCCGGCTATTGAACGCTCGACCGAACCGTTATCGCTTTGTCTCGTGGCCGCCCCGCGGATATCTTCGTGACATTTCGCCGTGCTCGATCCACGGGTCGATCCGCCCGCAAGCGGACACAAAAATATAGCCGTCCGTCCCGGGGGCCATTTAGTAACAGAGAAACGAGGCTCGAGGGTCGTGTAACGCGCGGACGTTCTAGCGTCCCATTGAACTGTAATTTCCGTCAACTCTTCCGCCGCGACACCGTTCCTATCAAAGGAACCCTCGACAAGACCTAGAAAAGAAAATGTATTCGCGATTGCTCGGCCTCGTCTGATAGAGTGCGCGCACGTTTCTTCCATGAGATACTTGTCGATAATTGCTCCGAACGATCGATCGTTCGCGCATCGATCCAAAACGGGAGCGCGTACATATCCAGGAGTCCGATCCATCCCCTCTAGAGACGGTTTCGACAAACGCTTCGGATCTACCGCGTCGCGATCGTGTATCCCATGGAACCGATCGAGTTTTTCCTCGGCGACTAGAGGAAAAACCTGGTTGACAGGGATGCGGAGTAGGCACCGCCTCCGTCGCGAGTTTACGTGGAAGGTAGTCGCGAGCGAATCCATTTCCACGACATCCGGTAACAGCAGGTACGTCGCGATCGTCGTCGTATCGACTCGACTAGAACCGAGGGACGAGGCTGACGATGCTGAACGACATAGGCAGTTCGTACCCTGACTTAAAGACGATACTCGGTCGCGTACGTGGATGGCATCGTTTATGAGCCTCTATTCATACCCTCTACGCTACACCTCCCTCCAATAGATATGCATATACGTATGCGACGCGTAATATATGCGTATATCCCTCTAACCTCACGGCGAGCACGCGAAATTTGCGGGGATACCGTTTTGCGCGAAACCCGCGTGCGACGGTGCAGCAGATCGAAACTTATGCTTACCGGCACTCGATGCCGTGTTATTAAAATTACTGCGATCTCGTCTGCGCGTATGCAAATTCGGCCGGCATACGTGCAGGCCGCTTCGAGGAATATGGGTGCGGGCACGGACGCGTAAATGTAAGCAAGTTTGTACGAAATTGTGTATCGTAAAGTGTAATTGTAAAATGGCGTACGGGCGAGAGGGAAACGCGTGCAAACAGACGATGAAGACCGGGATCGGTGCTGGTAGCCGGGGAGACGTGTACGCGTATCGACACGCTGTGCCTACATCCATCGGCATTCGGTGCCCGTGTTATTAAACGTCCGCGTGATCTTTTTCCATCGACTCTCGCCGCGAGAGGAGGATCCACCGATCCCGTACTACTCTTCGTATATAATTACGATTTACTTCGCATCCCAATACGGCAAAATCGTCCGGGTATCCGAAGGGATCTTTGAACGCCGTTTCGCACGATGTCCGAACCACTCGTATAATCGCCAGGGCGTTTTAAACGGCAATATAAACAAACGTGATCGTTTCATTCGCGTCCATTTATTTATCGATAATTGTTCACTTAAAGTCGTAAAGCTACACCCGGAGAATTGGTCGAAAGTGAACCGATAAGGGGGGGGGGGGGCGCACTATCGCCGACTTTAGGAGTCCTCGGAAGTTACTGCCAACCGGAGTGGAAACCACGCGAAAACGAAAAGATCCCCGACCCACCCCCCGTCCCTGTCCGTCGTTTATCGGAGGAATAAATTGCAATCGGAGTGCGTGGTGAACGCAGTTGGTGAACGAGTTTTTCACCCGCGGTGCCGACCCGAGAGGACTTCGTCACCCCGGTTACGCAGGCGTCCCTCCAGGGTGCCCACGTGGGTGTAACGAAGACAAATCGCTCGTGTATTTGATTAATTCGCGAAGATCGCTGGTCCAGCCCGGTTCCACCGTGCTCTCGTGGCCCACGTCCTCCTGCTTCTTCCCCCTTCCTCTTCGACGCTGCTCTCCTTCTCTTTCATCCCTTCCATCTTCATCCCTTTTTCTTGTCTCGGGCTGTCCTTGTCGTTCCCGGTGCCCTTCGTGCATTCGTCCCCGGAGCATCGTGGATCGAATCGGGAGCGAGTTTTTGCCACGGTACCCGAGCCAACCAAGAAACCCGTAACGTACTCATTACTGATTCTCGCCCTTTCGCGTCCTTCCGACCAGTCGCCCGGCACAGGGAAACCAGTCTGGTCCCGTTTCGTTACGTCTCGCGAAATTTGTCCCGTGAAAATGCGCGTGATACGCAACCTGTAGAATGCTTTTGGGCGGGGAGGGTGAATCGCCGGCGATCTAAAGAGGAATGCGAGTGATGCGTACCGTTGGTAAGCTTAATAGAACGATCTCGTCGGGCGTCGCGTTTCCTATCCGATCGTGTTGCATCCGTTTCGCGAACGGAGATCTTTCGGAGACTCGGGGTATCGTGTTAACGATACGTATCTGATCGGTCCCAGCAATATTTAATAGAAAAGCAGACGCAAACATTAAGCCTCTCCTAATCTCTCAATCTGCGCAGTCGTAAAGTTTTATCGGCATTGCGAATGTTCACGTTGGTTGTGGTGTCGCCGCGGTTCGATATTAAGCGTTTCTTCGCAGAAACGGTATCCTCCTTAATGGACGACACGTGAAACACGAAATGCCGCGTCGCCTGTAAAACGAAGAATAGACGCAATAAAAATTTCCACCGTTCGTAACGAGCATTCAAGACGAGCGCCCCGATCGCTTCGCGTCCAGAGGTCCAGTCAATGGCTACGCTAATCGTTACGCGGCGTACCACGGTGTACACACGTGTGCGTACCACACACGCGCGCGTGTACGCACGAGATATATCCCTGTAACACCTCGTATCACAACGTGCCCTTTAGCGTACCGACAATGCGAGCCAGCAGAAACTCGTCCGGAGACCCTCGATTCAGAATAGTCCTGCGCGTTCACCACGGTTCCCGCTCTTTTATTTACTGTACAATCCACCCGCGCCTCTCTCCCTCTCTCTCTCTCTCTCTCTCTCTCTTCCTCTTTCTCTGCCACGAGTTCCGTTTATCCGGCATCCCCTGTTCTATCCGGTGCTCTCGGTTTCTCTTGCTCTCACCCTCGGTCTTCTTGCCTCTCTCTGGCTTCGGTCTACCACGAGGTAAGGTAACCCTCTCGACGCCGTGTTCCTCGCGACCGACGTCGTGCCAGCCCTTTTTATCCTGTCCAGCCGCTCTTTCTCTCTCTCTTTCTCTCTCCTTCCCCCCCCCCTGGTTCCTCGGTTCTCGGCTCGCTCGTTCTCTCTCAATCGCACAAATGGAATTCATTTCTAGTTCCTTGACTCCCGTTCCCGTGCTCCTTTTCTTGTTTCCTTCGCTCTCTGTCCGCCTTTCCCGCGCGACGATAGCTCGTCCTGCTTCCGTTCGGCTCGTTCTCACGTGCAACACGAGCCGCGCTCCGCTCGGCTCCGGAGCGGAGAACGCGACGAGGACGAAAGTTTCCGAGGTCGAACGTCGCGCTGGGATCGCGCGATCGGAGGCGATTTATTTTTCGTCGAACGCTGCTCGCCGCGGGTGATGCGTGCGCGCCACCCTCGTATAAACGAGCCGCCGATACGACCGTGGATTCGTGGCAAAAACCGTCTAATTGATGTCGAGCGTTCACGGTTCGGACCGAGCCGCTTAGCCGTACGGCATTCCCGGCCTAGAAGAAAAGCCAGCGGGTGAACGTTAAGTTCGCGTTAATAAACAGCGACGTTACGGTACGCGGGCCGGGAAACTTTTCATCGGGGTGCGGGCTTCGGTCATCGCGTGCGGACGAATAGTACGGCAAAGTATGAAACGTTTGAAGCCTGCTGGCAATACTGCGTGGTCTCTAGCAGTTATCTCGCCGATCGCTCCATCTCTCCCCGTGTCGGCCAATTTTGCCGCGGTTGTAGGTTCGCGCGCGGCCACGAAACCACGATGCGCGAGCTTTTCTGTACAATGCATCGTCCGACGCGTGTACTTACCGCCGGGATATAATTTTCAAAGAGCTCGCGGGAAACCGCGAGACACGAGCTCGCCCCGTTCGATTAATACGAAACGGCAATTATCCGTGGAATGCGTTCGCCTTCGTTCGTCGTGTTTAACTCGATCGAGGATAGATCGTACCATTTTCGACGGGACCTTTGCAAGAAATCGGGCACCTATAACGCACGGAATATATTCGTCTCTAAGCAACGCGTTTAATTGCTCTCCGATCGGTCGGAGAAGGAGGAAAAGAAGGGGAGAAAAAGCCGGTGTACCGAGTTTCACGAGGAGAAACATTCCGGGTTAAGAAAACTCGCGATAAATTACAGACTGACGATTCGATCACGCCGTATAAGGAGGCACGAGTTCTCTTGCCTACGCTGCTGCTACGAGGCTGTATACCTCACAGAGAGTTTCTCTTATTTTGCTAATTAGCTCGTAACGGGCTATCCCACTCGAGGTCGGTCGGCGGCTGGTTCGCCGCTCGGTCCTCTTCAGGGGCGGCACCGTTGGCCGCGGTAGCCCCAGAGCGTGTAAATGTGGCGCGCGCCTTTACGAGCGGCGAGGAAAGCTTGTAATCGCCCCCGGTGAATACTTTGTCACCTCGTTCCTTCTTTTCGCAGCCTCCGGAACGGTTACGCGACCGGCCGACCGGTTTGTCTACCACCGAATTACCAGCTATTTCGCTTCAAATAGGACCCCTCGCCCGGGGCGGAGGCCCTCCGGTTTCGCGTTTGCGATTTTCGACGCGGCGCGTACCGCGATCGATTTCGGCGGGGCCCGAGTCAGGCCCGGCAGCCAATAAAAGCCGGACCGTTTGCATAAATTCGTGGCTTTTTAATTGGACGGAGTAGGCCCGGTAATAGGGACAATCGAGATAGGCACGGTCGGGTTTAGCACCAAGCGGGAACGAGCGAATCCGACGTTCGTTAATTAGGGAACGGTGTGCGACCGAATTTGAGAAATACGTTTGGGAGAGCGATGCTAAACGCGTCGAAATAGAGTGGAAACGCTTGCTACTGTTTTTATAGGCGCCTCCCTCCTTTGCCCCCGTCGTGTCAGTTCATCATCGCCGTTTAACGACAATTCCAGAGCAGCGGCCGTAAAAACCGGCTACGGAGAGTGTTCAATCCTCCGGCCCGATGCTACGATACGTGCCGGGAATTTCTATCGTAAAGCAACCCCTAAATTAAGATTTGCGAAATTCGTCGGCGAAACGGGCCTCGACGTTCGACCCGCGCGTTCTCCGCGGGCACTCAGGCGCTCTGTGTCGCGCAACGAAAAACGACCCCGTAATTAAATAATGATGATTAGCCGTGAGTCGCGGTAGCGTCGGGCGACGCGACGAATGCGATGAAGAAGCGATACAGTGGTAAAGGTATGCTGTCGTTGATGGGGGTCCCGCTTCTTCCTCGCCCCACCGTAACAATCGTTCCCTCGTTTCATCTTCGTTCGCCCCGAGCGTATCCACGCTTCTCTTTAACGCATCAACGCCGTTCCTCCTGCGCTTCCAACCACCACGTTCTATACTGCACCAGCGCAGCTATATCGGCACGCCATGCTGCACGTTCGTGGCAATGCTCGCCGCTCGCCCCTTTCCACGTTTCCGTGCCAAGACCTCGATATTTATTCATCGTCGATCGCGCAGGCTTCGAACTTCGGTATTATGCGGCGGAGCTTTCTTTGAATCGGGCAAACCGCTAATGCTCCAGTACTCGACCTCGGGTATTCGGGCTGGTACGCGGCGAGCAGAGCGTGTACCAGGCGCACAATAGCGCAAGAAATGCAAGCAACGAGACCGGTAAACAAACGAATAGAGCATCGTAACGCGTAAAATGTCTCGGTGCACAGATGCGGCTAAACGGTCTGGCATGGTCGACGGGTGTACCTTGCACAGGGTGAAGAAGAAGAGAGGCTTAGAAGCGGCGAGCGACAAGAACGACAAGACAATGGACGGCGACAATGAGGCCGCGTGGCCTGCAACCGAAGCGAAAATAAAGTGATGCTCGACATTAGCTACCGTTGTCTAGTATCGTGGCTGGTGTTCAGATTGCACTTCTCGAGAAATAGAAAATATGTACTGTGAATTGCTACATTGTGACAAAATATTGCAGTAATGTATATTTCTGGCATAACGTAGGATCAGTTGAAGGTGGTTCGGAAGTCGTAGGCTCCGCCAAAAGTTGGCCAGAAAATCACCCTTCGCATAGCCGCCACCTGTGCAAGTTTTAGGTGGCGGGAGAAGAAGATACATTGTATGTACGAGAGGAGCACGTGTATACAAGTACGAAGATCGCGTAGAAAAGCTGAAAGAGGGCGAGAGGGACCCATCGCTCTCTGGACTCCGGACTGTGAGATGGCAAATGGCGATAACGAGACGCAAGATAAGAGTCGAGGAGGTGCATCATAGTCTTAACGCGGGCCTAGAATGGGGAACGTTCGTACCATCGCGGAGTCTCCGCGGGCCGATCGCGCCTCTATCTGTGTATCTGTGTGCTCGCACGCACGCTCGCTCGATCAGCTGCACGCCTAGGCGAGCGCGAGGAAGCGTTTACACGCGGACCTGTCCGCGGTTACGGTTAGATTTCTGCAACGCTCGTCGACTTTTCCGAAGGCGGCTGAGCTCGAGTCGATTGAAAACGACTGCGCCTTCCACTGGCCGTAGACCGTACACCGGTGCATAGACGAACGGAGATGATGGACTTTTCCTGCCTCTGACACTCTGGGCATTCGGAACGATTTATATCGCACAGTTTCCTTCGTAGATCGTTCAAGATCGTTCAACACGCCGCCGTCTGGCAACGCCAGATTTCGCGACGCAAGTTAACAAGCAACAAAGAATTTGTTTCGGCGTCGGAGAGGAAACTGATTCTCACGGAGGGCAGAACAATAAGCGAGCCGTCGCACCTGTGGGTTATTAAACCGTCTCCCCGAGCGGCCATTACGAACCGCGGTAAAGTCTCTGTGCCAGACTCGCATCGAACTTTCTCATGATTCTTTGAAACGAATCGACGCGACGAAACGCCGCCGGCGACGTGTCTTCGCCCCGCTGGACGTACTCGTGGTGCATCTCGGTGACGAACGCGTCCGTTCGGCACAGTGGCACGAAGTCTCAGGACGATTTGCATCTGACAATAAACAGCCGCTGTCGAAAATGATGTAAACGGATGCTGGGGCAGCTGAGATTATCATGCGCGATCCAAACAGACGGTCATCCGCCTCACTCGGAGCAGATCGGACCCTCTGCATTCTTTTCTGCCTTGATTCGCCCGCTCGACCCTTCGCCGCCTTCTTCACCGGCGGGATGCTAATACGCGTCTCTTAATTCGACGCTGCTCGTTCGAATACCTGGCGGATGGGTCATCGAGATCCGAACGGACGATCGTCGAGAATAGCCATCGCGGCCGTGCGAACATCGCTTCTTAATTAAGAGAATTAGACGTGTTCCGGAGCAAATTTGTTTCGGGCGCATTAGTTGTATCCCCATTAGTTGTTGATGCATCGAGAGAACGAAACTATTGGCCGCCGCGCCGGAACGATTTCGTTATCTGGAAGTCAGCTGGACGTTTTCCTTTCCGAATAAGAGAACAGAGCGCGGCCAAGGAGGGTGGAGGTGAAATTCCGGGAACCGAATTACGCAAATCAGACTGCGAGCATTCGTCCTGCCGTTGCGGAGAACGTCCTCCCTATCTTCCTCCACGGATCTCGCAGCTTGGTTTAGGTTGGGTCGCTGGCCCATCCTCTCGGGATGCAAAGCCGCAGCGCGATGCCGGGGACCCGCAGAAGAGGCGATGCCCGCTTGAAATTTGCAAGTCCGGTGAAAGCACGATGCTCGCGCGAGGCAGCACGTTCTCCAGGGTAGACCCGAGGTGGAAGGGAAGATCCAAAGATCGAGAAAACGAAAGAAACAAAAGGCTCGACCGAAGAAGACGCGGAGGAGAGACAGCTGTGGCGAGCTGCGGACCTATCGACCGCCACGAGGAATACTTCATCCTCGCGAATGAAAGAAAACCCGCATTTTTATAAACTCCGCGTTTCAACCGACAACCCGTGCGTCTCCTTGGTCAGGTCCTCGAATACTTTTCGTTCCGCCGCGAAGGCGTCGACGACTAATTATCTGCCTTCAATTCGACCATCGGCGAAGATGGTCGCAACGTGGACGGTCCTTTGCGAAATTTCGGCCGAGGTCGTTACGGCCAAATCGGGCACCGAGTCATATCTCCCGCGTATCTTTATAGACACTCTCGAACGATGCCCCACCACTTGGCGATTTTTATATATATATATAGTGTCGTCGTTAAATTCGTTAAAGACTAACGATGTGCCAGCCGGATAAGATAAGGCTCGACCCTTTCCAAATCTCCCTCGACATCGTTTTCTCTAGACCAACAGGATCGCGCAGAAATGATATCGGCTCTCTACACTGATACTTATTCGATCTACAAAATTCTCTGGACCCCCTCTATTGCCGGCAATTTCGTCGAGTTCGACACGCGGTCGGTATCGCTCGGGTGCAAAGAATCGGGCCGCGCGATCGACGAGAATGATGCAGGACAACGTGAAGAGCTTCGGTTTCGGCCTCCTTTCGACGTCGCCCGTCTTCTGTACCCGACTTTCGTCCCCGGTACCGTCGAAAAGGATTACAGAAGAGGGAAAGACGTGGTGCTGGGAGCCTTCAAAGCGAGCAGAGCGGTGATATTTAAAGCGTATGCAAAGAGTGCAGCTCCGTAGCAGCAGCTCCGAGGGAAGAAAGAGGAAGGAGGGGCAAAAAGTCTTGGACAATGGCTGCCCGGTATCCGACTCGCGACGATTTATGCGACCTCGACGGCGACGACGACGACGACGACGACGAAGACGACGACGGTCCACCTCCACCATTCTCTCTCCCCGTTCCTTTCTTCGCCTCATCCTTCTATTTCTCATCCCGCTCTGTTGTCTCGCAAGAACTCGCATTCTCCTTTCCTCTTCTATCGACCGACCGGTACTCTTACAATCGGTGCATTCTCCCGACAAGAATCCCAGGGCACGAAAAACACTTGATCAGGAAGTCCCAGACATTAGGTCGCGGACGCATACCCGCGTAATTCATTTATCGCATGGATAACGTAATTTCCTCTAAGATAAATTCCACGTTCCCGGTATCCACGATCGATCCGCACAGTTAACGTCCGTGCAAACGAAAGTCCACGGGGATTATGTTCTAGGGACGGACGACCTCTGGACCGCTCGATCGAGCATCCCCGAAACTCTCCGATTTTTATTCCCGACCGTGGCAGTCACGACTCGAACGAGAGGGGATCGTTGAACGACACCTTTCTACAAGAACGATCGAAAAGCCGAGAAAACTTGGGAGCGGCCGCTCGTTCGGCGGATAAGATAAGGACGGTCGTCTCTAGTCGACGCGACCATGGGCCGATGATTCTCTGCCAGGTACCATAAACTCGGCCGTAAAATGAAGCGCGTTCCTCACTTTGTCGCCAGGTTTTATGGAAGTCCGTTCGTTCGCGGCCAAACCCCGCTCAATAAGGAGTTCGTCTACGTTGTTTTTAACGACCGTTGCTTCTTCGCCGATCATGCGCCCCTATAACGACCGCACGGTTTTTCGTATTTCCAGAAAGAACGCAGAAAGAGCGTCCTTATCAAAACAGGTGCTCGTAAAGCGGCAATAACATCTTCGGGCCGCTGCCTTTCGTCGCCGATCTGATAACGCGATTCGATGTTCCGCAATAAATAAGAAATTAATGAATTCCGCGTTAATGTCTGCGGGATGATCGGCAAATAATTATGCAAACGTTCCCCTGGGGTACGGGCTTGGCGAAAAGGGAGCGACAAGTCCGGTGCTCTCTGATCCCGGGCGGAGGACTCCCTGCGTGGTTTGCGAGGTGTCATCCGTATTGAAACAGGTGTCGTGGAACAGCAACGAAAAGTTGCCGGAAGAAGCGAGGAAGCGAGACCGGGGGATCGCGCGTGGAGCTCCCTTACAAAGTGAATCGCATCTGTGCCAACGATCACCGCGTCGGCTCGTCCGACTTTAATCTGATAATCTGATTGGCTGCCGTGTGTCAAATATTGTGGGCCCGAGTGCCAGACCTCGATCTCTCACGCGAACAGGTTCTCGTCGGGACGCGTGGCCGATTGAAAGCCGCTTTCCGAAATCGTTGGACCGATCGAACCGTGATGCAGGAAGTGCTGGAATCGGTGCTCGATCCTATTTCCGGACTTTTGTCCGCAAAGAGAAGAAGAAGAAGAAGGAGAGAGTGAGAGAGAGAGGGAGAAAAATTCACCCTAGTCGTTGACGCGATAATTAGGATTTATGCGTTTCTCCGTTCGGATCGAGGAAGACGGGGTGCGCGCGCCGGGGAAGAAGTGGACGAAAGTCAAGACTCTATCGGTCCTAGCGGCTCCGTGAAAGAAGAGATCCGTCTCCGACGCGACGAAGAGCCGGGAGAACGCGAGAGAATGGAAGCGAAGGAGAACGGACGGAAGAAAGAGGGCGAAGCTGCGACGTCCCTCGGCGAAGGAGTAACACACTCGAGGTCCGCGCATTGATATGCAACAGGCTGCATATGCGGGCCATGGCGGGCGAACAATACGACCACCGGTAAGGCACCATCGCGTAAACTATCCACCATGCTCGAGCCTATAACGTAGCGAACCGTGCCGGTCGATACGCCACGAGACACTTTACACGGTGCATCGGGTATATGGTGCGGTGAGCGCAGGTCGTGACGCGCCGTATCTTGCATCGGATGTACCACCAGTGTGGAAACACGGATACGTACCCTCCTCCCCCGCCTTCGCCTTTCTCCTCCATCCTCGTGCTCTTAACCCTTCGAGAATAGCGTCCACGCCGCGCCAACCCACCTATCCGTCCGCGACCTTACCCTCCTTCGAATCCTCTCCTCCTATTCATCCTTATCCGCGACTCCCTCGGCGTTTCTCGAATTCCGTTTCCTCGTCTCGCTCGCCACCTGTTTCGCGCCTCTACGCGCTCGCGCGAAACGAGGAATCGCGCTGCGACTGCCGCACGCGGAGAAGGGGGTTGCGAGCTCGCACGAAAGCTCGCGCCCCGGTCGAAACGGTTACCCCGCGTTACTCGTTGGTATCGCGCACAATAGACTCCCCCGTATGATTTACATGCCGCCGCGTCGGTTCTCCCGCGGACAGAAGAAGCAACGATACAGGATACTCGGCTCGCGTTCTACCTTTTCTCATACGATCGCGCCGGCCACGGCTCCCCACGTACCACCCCACGTACCACCCCACGTACCACCCCACGTACTTACACCGACACACGATCGCGCGCTACGTCGTCGCGGTCGCTGCCGTTTTCTCGTGACGCGACTATGCTAACGCGGTAACGCCGCGCGTGGAATACGTTTTCGATGCATTCACCGGCTAACCGAGCAACGATCCTGCCTCGCGTTTCGAACTCCGCCGATTGAGCCAGGTATGCGACAAGCTTTGCGCGACCCTCCCCCGCCGGAAGTCGATAAGACCGACACAACGCGGAAGACATACAAACGTTCGATGGAGACGAGTGATGCAGCGAACTATCGAACCTACCTGGCAACGAAGAGGACGGAGCGCCATTACCCACACCGCCGACGATGCCGTTCTGAGGAACGGTCTCTTTAACGGTGACGGTGTAACGCGGCTTCTCGCAGCTGGCGATCCTATGCCCGGGGGAGGACACACTGATCCGGACCTCGGCGTCGAACGCGCTCTTCAGGCCGGCCGGGTCCGTTGCCGTTACGTTCAACTGATGCAGCAACGACCTGGACAGCAAGCTCGGCCTTGCCACTTGGAGTTCCCCGGTGTTGCGATCGATGTGAAACACCCCGGCCTCGTTTCCATTTGTGATTCGATACGCGACCTGACCCGCGTCCAAGTCCGTGGCCGCCAGCCGCAAGATTGGCCCCTGAATCAGGCCGTCGGTCTTCAGTGTCACGTTGTACTTCCTCGGCTCGAAGATGGGCCTGTTGTCGTTCACGTCCGTCACTTGAACGCTCACGATGGCCACGGTGCTGAGACCACCTGCAACAACGCGAATAGCAAAGATTAATTGTTCAGCAATCCCGTTTGCGCCGCAGTTTACACATGCTACGGGTAAATGGTGATCGGGTGGGCATCGTGGGGCAGGGTGGGAAAAATTGGGACGCGCTGTACGCAGACCTCGTCGTCCACCGGACAGAAGTGGGAACCCGAGCAATTATGTACACTGTACTTCGCACTCCGGTGAAATCCTCTTATCGAGCCAAAGAATGTCGAGGTATTAGCCGGCGTAGAGAACGAAACTACGGGGACTCTTGAAGCCGGTCGGCATAAATCACCGTCGCGGCGCGGCGTCCCGTACCATTGCCTTTTTTCGGAGCCAATCAACCTCCTACCCTCCTCCCTTTACCAGCATCTCTCTTTCTCTACCTCTTCTTCCGATCTTTTTCCCTAGCTCGCTTTAAACTCCATTTCTTCCGTTCTTCTCGTTCGCTTTCTCCTCTGCGTTCGTAAGAGCGAGCGGCCGCGCGTGTCAGCTGGCGCGTCTCTTACCCCGGGTGCAGGGTAATGCGTTCACGGCAATATTTCAAACGAGTGGAATTTCTCGGGATACCCGAACGGCCCTAGCGTCCTAGCAGTGTCTCGGCCAGTTCACCGTTTCTCTTTTCCGTTCGCGTTGCTTGTCGAGCAATTATACGGACGAATCGATCGATCAATATGCCGTGAGTGCGCGAGGTGCACGAGGTGGTGCACGTTCCCCCGGTCGGAGTCGCGACCGCTTTGTTGTTCGTCGTCGAAGCAGATTAAAAAGAATGGAAAGAAAGTCGCTTGCGAGCTGATAATTCGTTTGCCCGTTAAAGTATCGCCTCCCTCCGTATAAGAGTGATATACGGTCTGACGGGAAGTAATAACGCTCCCTCGATCGCTATCCGTAAATCACCTTGTTCGTCGAAGCCTAATCGCGCATCGCCATCCCTCTTTCTTTCGTCGACCCGGCGACGACCGCGACAGCGCGCGGTACCAGGGGTTAATTAATCGAGCGTGGCACGAGGACGAAGGGGCGCGAACGCGATAACGCGAGCTCCCGGTCGGTCGGAGGCTGATTTAGGCGAACCCCGATGCAAGTGTTAATATTAAAGACAGTATGTAAAACGGGTAATCCGATGTTTAAACGGTTTACACCCGTAACTCATAGTAATATATGGACTCGGCCGCGCGGAGCTCCGAGCGCGACGAGATTTATAGGTACGAGTGTCATTGGAGTCATGCGTCAAGGGCCAGCCTCCCCTCGGTTCTCTGTGCTTCCCTCTCCGTCGTCCCGCGCCTCGTCCTCCTTTCACTCCGTGTTCCCTTCCCGTTTCGTCTCGTTCCGTTTGTCCTCCTCCTTCGTCGGCGAGCGACGGGTCGCTACGACCGAAAGGAACGACGATACCTTCGACCGTCCCTCGACACCGCGGCACCTTCCGTACGAGCCGGCGGTATCGCGATGCCGATCGTCGGATTCTGGGTTCGCCACGCGTATTTCTCCCGAAGAAACGCACCCCTAATTTCTCTATCGACCGACACCTTTTCTCCCCAGCCGCCACGCTTCGAACGTTACCGCCGCGTTTCTCGCGCACTCGCGCCTGCACGATCGATCAGAGCACGAGATCGAATAAATGAGTAACGTCGCCGCGCATCTCCCCTTCCTGGACACAGGTCAACGACATTCTAACGCGTATTTCGATACCCCGTGTCCGGCAGACCGACCCTTTTAATTTCACGCGGTCCATTGTGGGACGTGAGTCCTTTTCGAGGTTCGCGCGGCGTAGGATACGAAGCCTCCGAAAGATTTATGCGGTTGCTGGTTGCCAGAGGTGCTCATCCCGCCTGGGCCGATAATCAACTCGAACGTGTAGCACGATAGCGCAGAGAGAAATGGTAAATCGGCGTCCGTACGCGAGCAGCGGAACCCGGACGCTGTCGAGTCTTTAAGGCTCGCGCCCTCCCCGTCAGGCCCCGAATCTCATGAATGCGCGCAGAAGGAAACGCTAGAGTAGAGAAACGTTGAGGACAATGGGTTCGCCGGTGGGAGTTAAGAGGCAAAGATTTATGACGGCGGTGTCAATAAAGTCACCGCCGGTGTCGTTCCGGCTTTCAGGAAGGTTCCGCAACCGTGGCCGCGCCTTTCTTTGCATTTCTGCCCGTTGATCGTAGGACGTGCATCAAGATGCGCAGACCAGATTCGCATGTACACCACGTAATGCACAATTTCCAGAAATCAGATACCATCAAGCCCGGTCTCTCTTTCGTCAAGATCGTGACGCTTGGAACCCAAATCTCCAGATGTTATCCGACCCTTCGTCGCATTGTTCAGCGATGAACGCGCGCGTCCTGGCTCGTTTTCAACAATTTCATCCGCAGCATTCGCGAGGAATATTTTTGGCAACAATCGCAAAGAAAGTATCGTCCAACGATGGCACCGCGTTCTTCCTTTCATTAGCCGTGCGCTTTTATCCTTATTGTCTGATGTCTGGCAGCCGCGTGAGCGGCTTCTTTTACGTCGGTCCAAGTGACTCGCACCAGGAAGTATTATCGTCGCCCTCTCTATTATCGTCGCAGATTCCTATACTCGAACGCGTTCTTCGCTGAAGAACGTCCACGCGATTAGTCGTCCCGCAACGGAACCATTGGGTGGTTGTAGTCCTGGCGAAGTGTCCGGGTCGCAAATCGTTTCAGAACCGCGAGCGGATCTTTGCGCGTTGCTCGCGCGTTCGGGGGATGGTTATCTGGGCTAGACTCCTCGGCGTTGATTTCGTGTCCGGTAAACGCGTATCTTGAAAAGCAGCAAGGTCGAAACGCGTCGGCCGGGGCTGGTTCGCGGTTCCCAGCTGGAGTACACCGAGTCGTCAGCAGGTGGTATAAATCACGCGTAAGCTGGCTCTGGCGCGGTGCATCGCGGCTCGTGGTTGGCGGTTGGTCCACGGTCTGCTCGCCCGTCATATCCGAGCGGTGCCTACTATTGTGTCGATGGTGTCGGTGACTCTGGTAGCACGGTGAACAATCGTATCGATAACGAGCGACAATTATGGACGGGAGTTCGCCTGTTTGCAAAACGATATGCAGACAACAATAGGGCTCCTCTCCGCTTCCATTCCGTTCATCCTCCCTGTCTTTCCTCTTCGACTGCCAGCGTTGGTGTTCTTCCTGTTCTTCAGTCTCCCACGTGCCCTCTAATTTCCCTATCGATTCTACTTTCCCCCCCCCCCCCCCCCCGGTTACCACCGCAGTCATTGCTCCGCGTTACCTCGTCCACCTACTTGAACGCGGTTCCAAGCAAATCGCCGAGGAACCTGCTAACCCGTTGCAAGGTCAATGCCGGCGTTCCTGACGGATCAATGGACTTCAGTCATTGTCCTCGCTCGTAAGAGCAGCCTCGACGGAGGCTGTTGAAAATGGGCACACCGTACACCGGCGACATAAATCATACACCCCATTACAGGGCTGCTAGATCCCGGCACGGCGATAGCCTGCTCTTCCCTCGTTCCACCAGCGCAGCGCGCGGCTTCCGTGGACGCTTCTTTTCCTCCCGGTACCACGTTTCCACCGTGTGTCGCCCAACCGTTCGGCTTTCTTCTACGTTCCTGGCTCCCGCGTCGCACCTATTCCACGACGCCGCGATAAGACCGAGGAAAAGCATTGTTCGCGCGGTTCTTCATTGCGAACTCCCGTTTTGGTCGCGGAAGATTCGCTGAGGAACGAGACCGGTAAGCGATCAACGTATCGGGTGAAAGTTACGAGGAGTCCCGACAAAAAAGCTTACGGACGAGTATAGCGCGCAACGTGCACTCTCTCCACGGTGCAAAGTAATTGTTCGTCGGATAATTTCCACGGAACCCGGCACCGGTTACACGTACCTCTGTCGGTGGCGATGACAGGAATCTCCAGATAGGGCGCGGTTTCTCTGTCCAACGGTGTTCTGACGCAAATGTCTCCGGTATCGCTTCGCACCATCAGCTGTTCGCTCTCCATTCTTCCCGCGGCGAACGTGTAATTCACCATGGCGTTCACGCCGCAATCCGGATCGGTTGCCTGCACCTGAAACGATAGACGAATTCGAATTAATTGCGCGCCGGCGAGAAGACAGACTGAATTCTGTTCGCTTATGTATGCCTGAAAAGGGGTCACTTCCGAGGCCGTCAAAGGCGAAGCACCTTACGCAATCCGGAAACCTGCTGACTAATTTTCTGCATGACCCCTTTATCTATTCAACCAAGAGGTTGCGGAGACGCGACGCGGAGGCGGTGATGAACGCCTGCGTGCCTCCAGTGCTTGTTATTTATGCGGCGACATACCGCCACCTTTCACCCTCGGCGGTTCATAAGTTACAACGGTTCGTAGTCGCCGCTTATGAAAATGTCCAAATATATATTTTTCGCCGTGCTGGCGATGCTTCGTTTTCTAAACGAACGGATGCGCTCTCCTCGCCCCGATGAACCGAGGACGCCACCGCGGGTCGCACTAATTGTCAGCTACCCATACGCGTCGATACGAAGTCGATACGAAGGCGAGACTCGAATTCTTCATTGAGCCGTAGCGTACGCGTCGCAGGCTCGGGGTTTCGGCCGCTTCGAAAAAGTACGAGCACAAATTCGAGGTGAAACGCAGAGCAGGCGATTTTCGTTTCTTACGGTCGGGATCGCGCGGGGACCTTCGACAGACGGGCGGTAATTGGCACCGCGAACGATTGGACGCACAGGCTAACGTTACTAGAGGAGAGGCGAGACTCGTAAATTTATCAACGCGGAACGTAATTTGCAGGATAGTAGTCGTGGTGTGTGCCAATCGTCGGTAACACCGGGCGGAAAAAACCGGGGACGCGAAACCCCGGACGGTAATGAACCCTTTAACCCGGCCTGAGCAGCTTTAATGACAGTTTAAAGTTTCTTCTCGCGTTCGTGGTACGTACATACACGTATGTACCGCGTCGGCCATCTAGCCGTGATCCGAGTGTTCACCGGTCGAACCGTTCTGACCATGTTCGACGAGAACGTGGAATCCAGAGATCCGATTGCGATTGGGTACCCGGATGATCGATTACTTTGTTACGTACTCGATCGAGATGTCGGTATCGAATCGCTGTTGAAAATTTTTCAATGATAATTGCTAGAAGGATCGTGATAATGTTCGGTGTGCAACAGTATCGTCCAAGAAAGTTATTCACGCATTTTCCAACAACCTCCGCCGCAATCGAGGTGAGCGTTCGCCAAGATAAGTGCAGGAAGATTCCGCGGTAGTGAAGGGGGGGAAGGAGGGGCGAGCTCCCATCGAGATAGGCCAAGAAAGATAAAACGAGAGCAAGAAAGTCTAGAGCGAATGGAAGAGAGACAGTGGATAATAAAGCAGGAGTCCACGAAGAATGATTTACTGGCAGCCGGTCTAATACCTTTACCGCCAACACTGTTGCCATCTTGAAGGAGCATCGCATGGTTTCTATGGCTTGTCGAACAGGTAAAACGGCAACGAGAAAGTTCAGAATTGAAGGGGAAAAATTGTTAATCCATTCCACAACGTTTCTCTCCGTGTCGGGAACCTTTCTCATCGAGGGAAAAAATTAAAGGGAGGAAGAGAATAATGGGGTGAACAGCGGGCTTCATTTTTGTTTCAACGGTTATGCTAATGAGCTGCTGCGAAGCATCGTCGAAAATTAATAGAACCGTCTAATTCCCCGAGGCAATTTTCGATCTCCCCTCCTGTTCTATGATTTCCCGCCGGGAACCGTGCGTTCTCGTCGATCTTGCGTATTAGTTACCGTTTAATTCCCCGTCGACGTCATCTGTTCGGTAGACAACCAGTTACGATTCATAAACGACGCTATCGAAAGCGGTTCCGTTCACTGAATTATTAAAGGCGACCGCGCGACACGTTGAAACAGGTATCCTGTTACAACTATGATGTCCACCGATTTTCCCTACTAATCGAATAATTCGCGATCGCGCACGACGATAATTTCACTTTCTATCGACAGATTAATTCGCCGTTCGTTCATTTTACGCCGCGCCGGTTTCTCGCCCGCCCCACTGCCGCGATCGTGACACATCTGCATAATTTTCCAATTTAGATTTGCATTTCTAAATTGCATCCTCGCGCGTCCTATCTCCAGATACGTATCGGATAATCCGGACTCGTCGCGGAATTATTCTTTTGTTCGCGCGACCATCCCCCGTCCACGCGGCGAACACAATTTCGTTTCGAAAGTTACGCGAGCCGGGTCGACCCGCGTCGCTCGCCCTCACCGTTAATTACGCGCAACCCTAGCACACGGCCAGACGGAAAACAGTGACCGGGGGGGGGGGGGAAGGAAGGAGGAAAGAGCTGTATTAAATCGCGAGCAGTTTTACCTGTTATTCCCGTGCTCGGCGAATAGCATACCAGCCGATGCATTGTTCGGTTGGTTTTGTTGCGCGCCGACCTTGCCGGGAATATCGATTTCAATCGGGGTGTATACGGAATACAATCCGCCGTGGATTTCCTTCAAAGAGGCCGTGCAACCTGCATAGCTGCTCGAGTACCACAGCGCGCAACGAACGAATACCTTGCACCCCTTGGAAGGAATCGAGTTCTTGTATGTACATATGTATTTTGAAAAACCTCTCTCACCGCACAAAGGCGTCCAAAAATGGAAAGGGGTGGGCCCCGGCGAATTTCCAATGCATTTCTCGGCATAGATCTGCACGCTGATTTTCCGCGTTCCACATTTTCGGTGCCGAAAAGAATCGTTCCCGATAGCTTGTATCGCGAAACAGAACGCGCAAGGCTCATCCTCGAGCGGCAGAAGCTATCCGAATCGAGGATGACGAAGATCGATATACGAGCTCGAGCGTCGCGGTGGCCGAGAATGGCCCGGCCACGGCGCGCGGCGCGGCGGTCGGTGAGGTCCCACGTTCCCTGGACCACGAAGCACGAGTGCAAGTCTTTCGCTACGTGGTACGTACAAGCATCGCGACAGAGGTAGAGAACCGTCTGTACGTGCGGTGGCTGTCTACACCGGTTATAAAATACGGTGCCTCGGAAGGTTCTCAGCATGCTCGCGCCTATGCCATCGAGGACGGGGCTCGGCTCTCTTTTGGTCCTTTCTTCCGTCGCTCTCCACCACCTCCGCCCGACGAAATACCATTCGCCACCTTCGTTTTCTCTCTCCCCGGGCCGAACGTCGAGAAGCGTTCGAGGGCGACACCGGCGTGTCAGGGCGACGACGCTGTGACACGACCCGCGGCAAGAACTCGCCCGTTACAGGTACAAATTGTCCGGCTGCTAAAGTTATCACCGTAAATCGCGGATGACTCGGCGTACCGCATCTGGTATGTCGAGTTTTATGTGCCGTGCCAGCGATGACGGCGATACCTGGACGCCGACCGTCCAACGATAGATGGCCTCGCAGCTAAACATTCTTTTAGACGGGGCTGCGTTCTAGACGCGTGGCGGTAATTGCGCGTACGTACCCTCCTCGTCGTTGCGAGTGCACGCGTGGTAGGGCGCAAGTATAGAGCCGAGTCGAAGGAAAGGTCTAGCTGCTTCGGTAGACATTTGCGTGCACGGGGCAATCAGTGCGGGGAATTATGAAGCCTCGTCCGTACAGATTCGTACGGCTTCGGCGAATAAAAAGAATCTATTGCGCTGCTGCGATCGATCCCCTGCGTAATTGCTAGACCGGTTTCGAACGTTCAAGATTACGTGCCGCGGCTAAGTACGCATAGTTCCTTGTAAATTTAGCGCTCTCCGTTTCGCGGGGCGTTTAATAGCGTGCGTTTCGTTTAATCGTTCTCGTGTTTCTGCAGATTAATCGCGGCACCAGTATCGCCACGCCTCGATCGTCGCACGCATAGATTCGAGCCAGACCTTCGGTGGTGCGAGAGTAGTTGGCGTGTTCTGTTCGAAGTTACATTTCATCGAGGCGACTAGCCGCAGGTTTCGGCGTTCCGCGAACAAGAATTCTCGATCGGGCATAAAATTCCACGGCAATGTATCGTTCAACGAAGGACCGCGCATTCTCGGTGGTGAGCGGGGCCGCGCGCCAGACACCCTCGTCCGCGACGCGCTCGTTGCAAGCGCAACGATATTTCATACGATTATCCTTGCGCCTCGTTGAGTTACTAAATCATCCCCGGGGGCAGCGGTATTTTCCTTCGAACGGTCGCGTAATCCTTCACGGCGAAACGAACTAGAGCGATCGCCCCCCCCCCAAGTGCGCGGCATTCCGGCTTCCTTTTTCGAGCTGCCCACGATCTTTCCGCGATTAATTTCGTCCCTCGCGCGAACGTTTCATTAGCGAGCGTGCCCCTCTCCCTGACTAATTAATGTAGATCCTATCCGGCGGGGCAAGTTCCACAGTGGTCGGTCGATCAGCCGTTTAGCGTTGGCCGCGCGTTATTAGCCGGTGTCGGTGAAATTCCAGCGCCGCGTTCCGACGCATATTTCTTTTCCTCGCGTCGAGATTTATCGGGAATGAGAAAGCGAAGGGTCGCGGTTTCCTCCGTTCTCGAACTCAAATAAATTCGAAACTCGGATCGAGATAAACGCGCGGAGTCTCGGTCGTTCTTCCTCATCCTTGGTTCCTACTACCACCTTTCTGGATACGAGAGAGGGAGAGAGAGGGGGGGAGAGAGAGGGGGGGTGAGAGAGTGTACCCGAGGGTTTTTCTCCGTTGGTCGAGTCCTAGCCCCCCGCCGTTCCCGGGTGCTTTCCGTTGGTCGTGCGTGCGACCACGCGGGCCGCCGCTTTTTGCCCGCTCGCGCTCGACAGATAGAGCTGTTCGTCGAGTAAGCTGAGAAGCCATCCTCGGTATTCCCGGCTCGCCGGCTCTCTGATGGACTGACAATCGTCCACCACTGGCCACGGGTATTCCTCGCGATCCTTTCGCTCTTCCTTCTTATCTACGCGTTCTTTTCGATCACGAGACAAGCCGCGTTTCTTTCATCGCGAGCGAACGAGCAGCTCGGCCCGAATTCGGCGCGCCTTGCCACCCCGAGAGACGAAGGCCAGGGCGAGGCGGCGATGGTCGACGTGGCGCGACGGTGGTCGAGGCCGCGGTCCGCTCGCAGCGAAAAATCCGTCGAGCGGATTCCAGGAAACACTCGTTCGCTCGTTACACGCGCCCTTTTTATCGGGCGTAGACGCATTTTAAATTCCTGTCGTTCGCGCATAAGGGCGCCTAATTGCGCGACCACGCGATTCGAGGGACCGCGAGCACGCGAGCCGACCCGGCTATCTACGAGGGGGGCAGAGCGTACTCGGGACGCGGACCGGAAGTTTCGTGGGTGGACGACGGCTGCGCGCCACGATCCTTTGTCACGCGAATTGACATGCGGGAACGATGCCCGGGTAGCTGTTACGTGAATCACCGCGGGTGTGCGAACGCACAATTAGCCGGATCCGTATTCCGTTTGCATAAATAAATATGCGCGTGTTTGCCGCCTGTCCTTGCAGACTCATCCCTCTCTCTCTCTGTTTCTGTTCCTCCCGCGGGGCCGCTCGGCTTGCTCGTTTCTCCGGTCTCTTGTCGTTTTTCCGCCGGCCCGGCCGCGGCGTTTCCTTCCACGGGGCTCGATCTCCTCGGCGGACGTATATGCGTGCGCGTGTCCACGCGTAGGCCGCAAATAGACGGTGAAAAATCGTTTGGTCGGCGAGCAGCGAGACGCGAAGGGGACGCGAGAAGAAAAACGAGGGGGTCGGGCGCAAGAAGGAGCGCGAGGGGCGATAATAAGACCGGAGTGAAACCGAGCGAACTTCGTTTTGTATCGCTCCGAATAGAGACTCGCTCCACGGCGGCTAATTGGAGTCGAAAATTTTTCTTCGCCGCGCAATAACCATTCCGGAGTGTTGCGTGCCATCCGTGGAATTCGTGGTTTTATCTGGTCGCCACCATTTTCGTTCGAATCGCGCCCCGCTAACGGAGCGCGGAGAATCTCAACGGAGCGCGGGGAATCTTGTTGAAATTGCCGGGCGGCGCACTGCGGCTATTACCGCGGGTGAAATTAAACGGCAATAGGTAATCGCAGGTAGACGCACGGACGCGTCGCGCTGGGAAAAAACGGGGGATCGACGCAATCGACGGACGCATCGCGGCGTCGCTCCGAAACGGTCCGGACGTAGCAATGATCGCGCACGGTGTCCGAGGATATCGGATCTCGTCTCGGGGCGCAGTTACAGCCGGCGTACACGACGGACGGTACTAAACGTCGCAAGCGGTACCGAGGCCTGTACGACGCTTTACATATGAGCTCGCGAGTGCGCCGCGACAAAAGTGACCGTGACGGGGCAAAGGGGCGGAGGGGAAATCCGCACAATGCTACCAACCCGACGAACTCTATAGAGCTGTCACTCACTGCTGCCCGAAGAGTCGGTTGCGAGAGGCGACTTGTCTTTCTCATTCTCTCCCCCCCTTTCCCTTCGTCATCCATCTTCGCCGATTGCTGCTCCCTCCAACCCCATTCTCGTTCTTTCTCTCTTTCCCCCCGTCCCGCCTTCCTGGTTTCTGCCACGCGTGGACGTGCAACGGGTTCATCGACGTTGATTTTCTATGGGAGAGTTGGATAAGGAATATCGAAATGTCACGGATATCACTCGGGCTTGTACACGCTGTCGATGATCGCGGGGCGACGAGCGTCGGGCCGGCCGATCATCGACGAATCGTGCGAATCCCTCGCGTTTCACGATTCGATCGACCCGTCTTGTCGCGTCGCGTTGAATCGCGTTGAATCGCGGCGAACACCGAAAGAGGCGAGTTTCCGCGACCAGTCACCGATCGTGTGCATACGCGAGCGAGACGACACGACACCCGACGCGCGTTCCCCCCCTCGAAGAAGTTGTACGAGAGCTTCTCTTAACCTTTGCTCCCGAGATGTGTGTTTTTCCCTCGGAACGGCAAGCCGAGAGGCGAGTCGAAAGGGGCTCCCGGCGGGTCGGTGCCCGGTAATTGCGATGAGATATGGTGGCCACTTCTCATTAAAATAGTTTAATATATATTTGTCAAGCTATCGCCGCGACGCACGTCCCGTCATTTGTTACTGCCTCCCCTTCCACGGTGTCATCCCTTAGACGCCGGCCGGGTCACCGCAGGGCCGGCCTTTATTTTTCGTAAATTCGGCATTCGGCTAATAGCGGCAGTTTGTCTCGTTGTCACCGGCCGGGATCTCTCACTGAAATTCAGTCGCGAGCGCAAACTCTGCAACTGCGCTCGTTCGCGGCCTCTCGTTTATTTCACCGCAGAGTTGCTATCGTGCTTTAAGAACAGTGTCGGGGGAGACGTCGATTAGGAGCATCGGTGCGCGCGGCGCCACTGCATTCCACGAAGTTTTCCCTCGTTTTTCCCTTAATTTTCCGCTTATCGCTCTTACCTGCCCTCATAACCATTCGCATAGGATTCGCAGATGGTGCAGAGGAGCTCGTTAGTAATCTGCCTTTACAATCGCCCGGTATATACGAGCCGTGGGCGGATGTCGACAGTTAAATCTGTAGTTTAAACGCGCGGCTCGTCGCGCGACTACGCGTACTCGGACGTTTTTACGCGCCTTAACCGAGTCAAAACTGGCGTACCGGGTTGCGGTAATTGGAGTCCCCTGCGTCACAGAGGTGCAACGCGACCTTGGCTAACGCGCGAAAGGTTTATTCTCGCCATGCCGGGCAGAAACTATCGTCCGCGTCCGTTGCCCGCGTCGCGTCGCGTTACGAGCGGTTTCGTTGGTCTCGCGGCTCTTGACCGGCAATTAACGTTCCACCGGCGGCTTTATACAATCGCTGATCGGCCGCAGGAATTTTCCCCGACATCTACCTGCGCGGCGGCGCGAACGTTTTAATTTCGTGGGTGAGGCAGCAGGAGGACAGAGAGGGCCGACGAGCGTTCCCGGCGGCCCGCCGCGGCGGGAACTTATCGACGAAAGCCCCGCGAATAATTCAGAGTTTTACGAGAGTCTCGAAAGCGAGATTTCCAGCGGGCCGGCAAGAAAGTGGAGAATATAA
The DNA here is from genome assembly GCA_963667235.1 of Nomada lathburiana. NCBI lineage: Eukaryota > Metazoa > Arthropoda > Insecta > Hymenoptera > Apidae > Nomada > Nomada lathburiana. The sequence continues at coordinate 11,406,158 of OY763905.1, read as the reverse complement.
ATACTCGGAGACAAAGAGGAGCGGAGGACTACGCGGCTCGAAAGACCAGTTTATTATTATTCGGCAACCGCCCACGCGCGTAGCTCGTTCCCTCCCCGCGACTCGACCAGGCCCGCTCGTTCCCTCGTGGCCGAATCTTGGCCTCGGATTCCGCGTTCCATCGTTCGGTCCCTTGTTCTTCCTCCTCCGGCTGTTGCCCGTTCTCCGTCGTCCACGCTGGCCCTTCCTCGAAGGCGACACTTGGAAACGCGACTGTCCGCCGAGGGTACCGCGCAACCATCGGCGGATATAAAGGAAAGGTGAATTAAGATAGCTGTCCGGTATTCACGGCGCACCGTCCGCGATCCTTCACCGCGCTGGCCTTCCCTTCTTACTTTCTTCCGCCTTTCGACACGACCAGCGTGTGGATTGTCTCGCGATGGAGTACACGATCCCCGTGGGCCGGTCCAACGAGACGCCCTGGCCCGTTCCTTCGGCCCTTCTGTCACATTCCTCCCTGCTCGATCGGCGAACGATAGCCCTGCGATTTCGCGAATTCGCCGGGCAACCGTCCCAACAAAACCTATTAACGGAGGAGCACGCTCGACCGTCCGGCGGACGAGATGTCGCCGGTCTCGAACGATAGATGCCCAATTGGATTTCCAGGCACTCGGAGTAATTGCGCGGGCAAGTGCCCCGCGAGCAATCCGTGATCGTGGAAGGCAGCGAGCGGCTGACAGAGTGGCCGGTAGAATGGCTGGCAAAAGAAGAGCCGGATAAACGAGATCGCAATAATCGATACACCTATCCTCGCATTAAAGGATCCCCTTGCGCCTTGTAAGTCCGTCCGCGATATTATTGATCCTGCGCACGCAATCGGCCGTATCCCATTGCGATTTAATCGATCGCGCCGATTAATAATCGCGTCTCTGAATAAGCCGGCCTTTTCTCTCCTTGCCTCCCCGCGACCCGTCCCCCCCCCCGGCCCCGAATCCCTGAAAAATCTCCTCCGCCATACGTTTTCCGCGCGCGGCTCGAACGTCCCTGCCGCGAACTTGCCACCTAATATAGCGAGACGAATTTATTACGGTCGGCCGGCCGTCGCGTCGTTCGTATCTTCTCGCGGTCGCACGCGTCGCGGTCTCGTAGGGGTCGCCGCGTGTTCCCGTCCGTCGGTGCTTATCCACCTGGACGACCCTTGCGCGTAGCGGCCGGCCGCTCGTAATCGATACATATATCGAATTTGTCGCCGCAGCAACGGTGGGACGGGCGCGGGACGACGGCCACGAAACGGGCATATCAAGGACTCGGTGGGCCGCGGCTTCGCACGCCTCGACTTCGTGGAATCGCGAGAACTTTGAAGATTAATGGGACCGAGGGGAGTCCGGCTCGCGTTTTTGTTCCCCGGACTCGATCAGTCCTGTTACCTGACAGCGGTTGGCCGTGCCGCGAATCACGTTTCCGCTCGTACGATCGGTTGCATTTTAATAAACGAAAAACCATCCTTCGCTCGCCCGCCGCCGCGTAGCGCATCCCCCGCGCCCCGTTTACGCCTGCCGCGAATATCCGTCCGCGCGAACTTTCGGAGCGACTTTCCGCGCGGTTCGGCTACGAGCGACGGAATGTACAATTTGGCCGGTGGAGTTTTCTTTTTTTTTTTTTGTTTTTTTCGTGCGACGTTCGTTCGAAGGAAATTCAACGGGGGCACGCGAGATCGCGTACGTGGAAGCGACGCGTTCGAGACGACCGGGAATATCCAAGATTAATGGGAGCGCGGCAAACCTGATTCGCATTTTTGTTGCCTCTCCTCCCGACCGGGCGAGCCTCGGCCTTTCCGCGAGTACCGCTCTTTCCTTGCCTCTATCCTTGGCTTTAGCCGTGATAAAACCGAGAAACGCGTTCGTGGAACTTCTTTCGACGAGAGAAAAATCGGTAACGATCGATCCACCTTGCCCGTACTCTCTGCTGCCCGTTAAATTTATTCCAAGGTAGCCTGATTTTTTCCGTCTGCGGGAACAGGTCCGTGATCGTCGTTAAAGACCCGGACGGGGATAAAGATACGGAATTCTTTATTGTTGCCAGAAACGAATTAATGGAAGGTGTCTCTACTTGTCTCTGTAATTAATTGATTCCGCGCATGATCGAGCGAACGTTCCACGCGCCCCGTCCAATCTGTTGCCGGCGAGCAGCGGGACGGCATGGCGGTCGTTCCTCGGGGGAATCAAGCTCGCTTTTCATCGGCGTATAATCTAAACGATTGGCCCATCGAGGTGGCGAACGCCGGCCCCGATAGCGGTCGAAACTTGCCGCATTACGTCCACCCACGTGCACCGATTCCCGCCCGATCAGCTCTGACCTACGAGATCTCGATAAATAAGGAGGAGGATATATTTAGGGGCGATTTCGATCGGCGAGAAATTCTTCTTTCGCAGAGGAACACGCTGCCTGCACCGTGAGAACGTCCAATCGGGCGGCTCCCTATAAAATTCTTTTATCGATAACTACGAGGCTGGGGCGCGTCTAGCGGACGAACGTATTCACCGGGGAACGTTTAGGACGTCAACTATCGACGGAACTTACGACTCCGATCGACGCATAACTTTGCACAGATCGGTAATGCCCTCGGACCGGGGATTCGAGCGGGCAGGTGCGAAAAGGAAAAAGGCGGAATGAGAGAAGCAGGTGAGACGATGTAAAGCGCACAGCTTATCTTAATAGATTACCGAGCCATTCGACGTAATTTGCCGACTCCTATTACCGGCGCGTCTGCGAACGGCGGTTACCCGCCACGATAATATTCTCTTAATTCGGACCCGTAGGCGTTAATGGCGTTAATCTTGTCGAACAGCGGAACGGTGATTAACGGTGCTACTCGACGAGATCCGTTCGTCGGATAAAATCGTCGCCCTCGATGCGACCGCGGCCGAGAATCAGCCGGCGCGTACTCTTTTTTTCGCCTTTGGACCACTCCGTTCCGGTGGATGCAACAAATCGCCCTAACGAGCGAATCGGCGCTTTTCAACGCTCGCGCGACTTTTCCCCGGAGCCGGGCCGACCCGTGGATCCCGTCACGATGATTCAACGTTCGCGTACTCGTGGAGAACGGTCGGACGCGAACGCCGAGACAGCGCGGAGTGAACGTTGACGCGCGCGTACCCTCGTACAGCCCTACGAGCCTACACGCTGTACGTACGAATGACCGCCTCTTTGGATGCATTACGATGTATGTATTAGCATAATTATTGGTTGTTCGCTATCAGTGCCGGCGGGCTGGCGTTCACCAATTTATGATTTCATCGCCGGTCGCGCCGTGTGCCACGGCGCCGCTAAACCAGTGCATCGAGGATGCAGGGACCAAGTTCGAGCACGAGCCGAGGATCGCCCATTGTTGCTCCTTTTGCCGCCGCGCCATAGACGCGCATCGAGAAACGAACGAAGGAGGCGAGTACGTAGGCTGTTTACGACCGCACGCATTTATCTTCGACGATCGATCGACATTTCCGTCGTCAGATTTTTCCTCCTTTTTTCTTTTGTTCTCTTCGCAAAAGAGAACGTCGCGCGACCCGGCAACGACAGAAGGGGTGCGACGCGCGATTTCTTTCTGCTCCGGCTGCTCGACAATACGATAGAGCCCGATAGAGATCGTGGTATCGTACGATACTCGTGGATATCGTCGGAGCTAGTGGACCCCTTTCCCTTTCCCTTTTCTCTTCCGTTTCCCTTTCTCTTCACCCTTCTCGAACTTTCTGCCTACCCTCTCATTCCCGCCGAGCAGTCCGGTCCTTAAGTGGCAGGTGCTTAAGATTCTCTGCGATCGCGCGAGGAGAACCAGTCGTGCTGCATTTGGATCTCATTCGAATCGTTCGCCTCTCTTTCTCCCCTTTCGCGGGCCAAGTCACTCCGTTCTCTTCTCTATCGGTTTTGAGCAGCCCGCGTATACAAGTATGTACACTCGGACGTGTTCGATCGTTCGGTCTCGTCGTCTCGTTCCTTCCCGGTTTCTGCCTCCCTTCTTCGGCTCGACGGTGCAGATGTGTGTGAAATATAGGTTGATATCGCGATAAATAATGAGGTGCCCTTCGTGGTGATGCCCGGGGCTGCCGCTACTGTACTTCCACGACGCGCTCCCTCCTGCCTGCCCGGCGAAACGTGTACTTGCTGCTCGGATGTATGTAGTCCGGTTGTGCACCGGCCCACGTAGAACCGCAGCGCCTACGTAAGGTATCGCTAGGCCGAAGCGGCGAGGTTAATATCATGGGTCGGCTTGGCCACCTTGGCCGATCTCTACGCTCCGACCGACTGGATCGATCTTATTTTTCACGCCGCCAGAGTCATACCTCGATCGCGCCTCCAAATTTCCTTGCAAATTATGTACAGCGTGGGATGCCACTGCTGCGTTTCACACGGCCACGGCTACGTACCCGCGCCCCTCGCGTCCGACTAGCCGCGAGAGCGATATCCAGCTACCATCGACGAAACATCGGCCGGAGAGAATGAAAGATTCGCTGGGGCGATGGCAGAAGACTGTCTCGATTTTACCTGGAGGTGATTGCGTTCGCTACGTGCCGCGGCCGAAAGCGCAATAAAATATCGGATTCGAACCTGCCCGCTCGCATTCATTATGCATACGGAGTCTCTTCTTTATCTTTATCTCTTACGATTCGCTCGACAATTTTCTCCGATCGAGCAATTTTAATAAAACGTATGGCCGCGTCTTATTTATACCCGCGAACGGTATGGTTAAGTCAATTTGCTCTTCCGGCTTCCCACTCTTCTTGCCCGCAGACAAGCTCGCGTGCATCAAATTCCACGGTGCACCGGTGCCACGAATATTTTCCCTGCCCCTCCTCCTCCTCCTCCCCCCCCCCCCCACCCTTTCCCGTCCACAATCGGCCGCTCCGTTGCGCCTCGGGATTCGAGACATCGCGCTGCAAAATATCCTAGCCGACGGAGCGCAATGAACAGGGACGAATCGAGAAATTTCAGGCGCAACGCGCACGATCGGTCGGCCGCATTAGGACTGGCGCATTGCCGGCGTTATTAACGCGTCGATCATACGGGGCATTTACAAAGGTACACGAGCTCGCCCCGTGTGCCGCGAACACTTCTCGTCCCGGTGAATGGGACGCCGCCTTCCTCCTCGGCCGCCTAGTCGCCCGGTTAACGATCATCCTCGTAATCTTAATAGCGTTTAATTATACGTCCGCGTTAAAACGATCGAACCGACGATCTTCTCTATCCGCATGGCGAGCGTAGCGAAACACGCGAAACCCGAACGCCAGATCGAACGATTCATCCGGCCGGCGATTAATATCGCGTGGCGAGACACTGAAACACCATTCGATCCTTAATGACACGGTTACGAGGGGGGGAAAAAAGCCACGAATTCAGAGGGGTGGTGCGCGAGAAACGTAATAAAGAGATGCGTAAGGAGCGCTTTTCACCGCGACGAGCAACGATCATCATCGACGTTTTGCTCCTCCGCTTATTACTTATCCCGCGCCGTTCACCACGCTCCATCTCCTCCCTCCAGCGAGGATGAGTGTCAGAAATTGAATTTAATCCTTCGAGGCGGCTAAGCTGCGCCGGCCGATTCGCTTCGCGCGGTGGGTCACGAATCTTCGTTGCTCGTGTATTATATGTATACGCGTACGCGAGTCGCTCTCTCGGGACTATGCATTCGGCCGCGAGTAGGAGAGGGTCGGGTCGTGAGTTACACCGTCGAATCGCGCGTCTTTACACGCGTGTACCAGCCTGGATCACGCGGACCGTACCTAATTACCGGCAGGCGGTCGAGGGTGGACTTCGCCGCGCGCGATGCACCGTAATGGACCGGGACGATCTATTTGTAGGAGGGAGCAGCGTGTCGAGAGATCGTGATCTATGCACGGTCCCCGGGATACCTGTATCCCCGCGAATCGAATATTCGTCGCTGGCCGTTTCTCGGCAACCGTTCACGGACCATTAACCGTTTCCGTGTCATTTTTAATTCGCACGATGAGCTCTTTGCCCCGCAGCCAACGCGGCCGTGCCGACCACCGAGTGGGAGTAGCGACCGCCGCCTGTTCGTCGTACGCGCGTGCCTTGCTGTTTTTCCACGAGCCGAGTCTCGAGCGATTAAATCTGTGCCTCTGCCGCGAGAAGACAGGTGAAAACACAGGTGAAGTCTCTCGTGAGTGGCGCGGCGATGCGCGACTGAATTTATCGTTTCCGGGGTGCAAGGAAAACGTCGCGAGCGTAATTACATCGAACGGGAGTAATCGCGAATAATTTGGGGAATTCGCGGGGAGGCGCTAGGCGGAATCTCGCCTCGGTTAATCGCGGGAATATTTGATTATCTGCGAGGGCGATAATAGCCGTCGCGAATATCCGCGAACGAGATCGTCCTTCGGCTAAATACCTTTCGTTGGTCGGTGATATTACCACGCTCTCGTTCGATTCCGAGAATTTATCGCCACGGCGCGGGGCAATTATCGACGTTTCAAGAGGTAACAGCGCGCAGGTTGCCGAGGCAGCGCGGGTCGGACTACTTCCACGCTAACGCTGAATTCCAAGGCTGTTGCGCGCTGTCGCGGACACGCTAATGCATCCGATCGGAATTTATAGTTTCGCTCGGTCCCTTATCGGCCCCCTCGGCACGAGCGATTAGATTCATGCGTTTCGCGCGATTCCAATTAACACGTCGACCCTTGCGATCGGTGCCTTACACCTATACCTCGCTTCTCTTTCCCCCCTCGCGTTCCACGCTCTCTAGATTCGAGGATTTTCTTGGAATCGTCCTGACAAATATAGCGGAGACAGCGGGGATAGCGGGGCAAACAATGAGAACGGTAGGAGCGCTTCGGATCGAATCTATTCGTTTCGATTGCACACGGTTTTTTGACGACGTCTTTTCCACCGGAAGAAAACAGAAAGGACGGACAGTTACCGCGACGGACACGGCGCGGGCACGATTAAAGCGAGCCGTGAGAGAAATGCGGGGGACCGAAATTCCTCCGACGTCCATATATCCCGCAGCTGTTTAATCACCGTGAACCACGGGACCGTTCGAAATCGGGAACAGAGTAGGGCGTAACGGGGGCGACCGAACGAAGAGCCCGGTGAAAAAGTACTATGTGGAATGTTAGTCTCAATCTTTCACGTTCTGGACATCCTGGACTCTCTAGGCATTAAAACACTTCCACCGAGGCGAGCAACGCCCAAAGCGCGGACGCCGTTGACCGGTTCATTTGGATCTCCCGTCTCGTTCCATCCCGTTCACCGCGTTCTCCGCTATCTTGGTTCCCTCTTGTTCGTTATTGATGCCACCATTTGTGTATCGGAGGGGCTAAGTGAAATGACTAATGTTGCTATTAGCGCCGCCCGAAAACTTTACGTCTCAATGCATCACGGTCCTCGTTACACCTACGCTTCGCTCTTTCGTTTCCCAGTTCAATGGCAATGTTCGCCGACATCGATCCAGGTAGGCCAGACTCGCGTCCAGATTTGTGGAAAGTTCGTCGCGCGGCGCGCGTTTAGAGCCGCAAGGAATTCAGATGTCGATCGAGAACGCGGCCTCTCTCTCTCTCTCTCTCTCTCTCTCTGCGAGACATTAGCATTCACGAGCATTTCATTACGCCGAAACGACCGATGCGAAACATCGTCGGGTTTCGGCTTGACGCAATATTACGATAAATTCGGCCGAATTAATTACTGGCCGTGCGTTTAACTAAATTCGGGGAACGTATTTTGTTGGCACGCCTGCAATACTCGTGTAGAAAAAGAGGGTTGAACGGCGGCGGCGGCGGCTACGGCGGCGGAGGGGAAAGGCGAAGATGGCTGGACCTCCGTATCGAAAGTCGTCGGCACGCAGGGGAGTAAAGGGAGCAGGACAGAGATGAGCGAAGAAAAAGTGAATGAAGAAGCGAAACCGAGAAAGGAGCAGGGAAGAAGGAAGAGGGAGAAAGATATTGCCAGGAGTTACGAACGCATTACCGCGAGGCGGCGAGGTGTCGAGCATGTTTATGCCCTGGTTCACCGGACTCCCGATAGTCCCTAATGGGCCACGACCACGCTGCCTTCTTCCACTTCGTCCCCGTTCCACTGCCCAGCCCTCCACGGAAAAGTCCTCGTCAACGCTGCCCTTTGTCGTCCCTGCCTCCACCCTTCTCTTCTATCTGCCTACATATTTCGTACCCTCGCGGGCAACATCGTAACCTTAATTGGAAATGGCACCGGACTTGCATTCCCTTGCGGACCGAAACCTTAATTAGGGATTATATAAGACGACTCTAATAGACCCGATTACTTGCTGGCTGGTGGCCAAAATCGATGCGCATTGCTCTGCGTACGTATGCATGGCCGCCGTGGAATGGTCACTTTACGCGAACCTCGAAATAACTTATCCATCGAGCGATTTCCGCGGCACGCCGATTCGCCCGTGTATTTGCATAAACGGTACCCGGCGCACCGTAGGAAGATAACGTTTTCCCGGCTCGCCGTTTGACCCACTGCTAGAGGCGTGTTCTCTGGTCTCGCTTGATTCGCCTACTTGCCGGGGAAACGATAAGGCAGGCAACGAAGCGAGGTGTGCGAGAAATTTGGCGCAACTTGGAAACGAACGGCGAAACAGCGAAAGATGAAGCAAAAGGAAGAGGAAGAGGAGCATTTAAGAATGGAAAGGGAATGAAACGACCGAGGGGACGAAAAGAGAGAAAAAGGGGTAACGGTTATCGGCGGGTAAGTGGCCTCCTGTGTCGAGATAAAGCCGACACCAGGGGCGACAACATCATCCACACCGGCGAATCGTACAAACGTAATCCTCGGCGCGTCACTAGGTAACGACCGGTGGGTAGGTAGGTGGGTAAGTAGGTAGGCAGATAGGTAGGCAGATTTTTCATTCTCCCCGTCCTCTTTTCGTCTTCGGTGCCCCGTCTCTCCCGTGCTCGTGCGTATACGCGCCTCGTCGAAGAGTAGATCGCGAAAGGGACTCGCTGAAAGCGAACGGGGCGAAGGGGGAAGCGGAACGAATTGACACGTCATTCCTCTTGGATAGGGAGCACCTGAGCGTCGACCAAAGGGAACAAGACTCTGGGCCCGATCTCAGCGACACGCGCTCACGACCTTTGTGAACGAAAAGGAACAGAGGAGTCCACGAACAAGGCCGAACACGACGTTCCATCCTCGTCTGCGTTGAACGGGTCCGATCGTTTACCCCGCTTTTCGAATTCGCTGCCAAGGCTTTCGACTTTTCGACCGACTGTTTTCTACACCGTGCGAAGAAACGCGAACGGACCGAATCACGCCTTGGCCGCGCTATTTTGGCCCACCCCGTACGAAGAATTGTTCGCACCGTCTGCCTCCGACAGGCAAGATTGATCGACTCACCGAGATCGCGGCGATAGGTAACTGTGTATTGGTTCGGTCTAGTTTAAACCGGCGGGCTAGTTTCGTCCGCTTATACCTGCAAGAAGCGCTTGGCGAAAAAGGATCGAGAGGTTTTCGATCCGCGTCAACGCGCGGCGCTCCGCGTCCAATCTTCTTGCGAGTCTAGTCGTCAACGCCCAAGAGATGCGCGAGGCTGTGTGCACGGCCAGGCGAATAATGTACACACACACACACACACACATTGGCCCGTAGATTTCGGAGCTTCGAGGGCTAGGTGTGTGCGTCGAGAGGATCGCAAACTTGCATCCACCACGGGCTCCTATCGAGCAGAGCCATCGCTTTCTGTTCGCGCCGGGCCTTGTCCCGTGTCGGTCATTATCGGGCCTCATTATATTGGAACCGATCAATCACCTCACGTCCGAACCACCGTCGACAACCCCGCGGAATCGCAGAGTATCCGGACCCACGTGAACGTTCCCGGACACGCCCGTGCCACGAAGATAACCGACTGGGAAACATCCAAACTCGCCTGATCAATTGCACTCGAATCGAACGTTCGAACGTGGCCAACGCGGCCGACCGGCATCGTTTCGTCGACGTCCGTTGCACCCGGCCACGATATTGTTTCTGCCGCGACGTCCACCGCGACTACTGTCCCGATCAAGAAGAGAAGAAAAAACACCTAGCGTCTCTATCCTTTTCCATTATGCTTCCCTGCACGGACAGGTAACGACCGATAACGGAATACCGTGCGCCCGGTGCTTCTGCGATTCAGCGTGACTGCACGTCGCTTTATGTTAATGGGAAAACAGCGAGGAAACGTCGTGCCCGCTGTACAGGAGAAAATTTATAGCTGACATTTCGTCGGCGCTCGCGACCCGGCGGAGGAGATATCGAGGACTGATCCGCTCGTTAATGCGGTAGTGGATTCGGTCTCGCGGTTTTCGCCGCGGATCGATAAAAAGAACCACGAGAAGCCCAAAATGTCATCCAAGGGTGCACGCAGGTCGCGCGAGATGTCATGCGTCGTTGACAAAAGAAGCGAGACACCCGGGCCAACGCGGGACTAAATCAAATAAAGATTAATGAATCAATAAATTTTAATGGACCGTTCAAATTAAACTGGGCAATCAGATGCTGTAATAGGCGGACAAAAATGCTGGACGCGAAGGAGAAGAGGAAGGAGAGGCAGATGAAGAGGAAGAGGAAGAGGAAGACGGGAGTGGTACGAGAACGGATATCTAGGCTGGCGAGCGAAGGGAGCGCTGGCCGTACGAAGCGCCGATGTTTAACGAGTCCCGGCCTGCCCCCGATGGCCGACCGATTGATTAGCAATTTTAAAAGCAATAAAAACGATTCATAATTCGTTCGGGAGAAGAAGCGGCGGCGCTAATGAGAAACTGCCTGCCTGCGTATGGGTTGTGTACGTGTGTGCACGGGAACGTACCACCACGATCCCGTGGACGGCTACCTGCGCGTTATGGGATATCGACGCTCTCGGACCTACTCTGCCTGTTACGCCTGAGATCCTGCGAAAAATGCCTGATCGACGGAAGAATACCGTGACCCGTCAGACTGTAACATGATAATATAATCGGCAAGAACGATCGACCAGAATAGCGAAACGAACCGGTGGCTCGCGTTTCACGAAACGTCCGCCTGCCTTCGGACTGATCGCCATCGATTTGACAAACAAGCGTCGGACGCGTTGACGGGTTAAACGAAAAGCAAATGTAACCGCTGTCAGCCGGCAGATCGAAACACACCGAGCCAACCGCGCGGACCGCGCGCTTTCCTGAGTGCTACTTTGTCCCTGGAAGTAACCGCGACATCGTCCGTCGCGTTCTTTTTGCAACGGTTAACAGCAACTTTTGCATCGCCGTGAACGTTAAAGCACACGAATGGTCCGTGGAGGCAGCGAGGAGTGCCCGCGGAAGGTCCAAAGAGGGATATCGAAAAAGAACGAAAAGGGTTGAGAGAGGTAGGCGAAAAGAGCACGACCGGGCCCCCATATCTGGATGCCCACCCTCCTTTTCTGCGCTCCGACGTTATCTGCATAATTAGTTACTTCGAGGATATATGTATACGCAGCGAACAGGAGCGACTCAATTCGTACTGTCCTCTCTCTCTCTCTCTCTCTCCCTCCGTCTTCCTCTGTCTTTCCTATCATCCGACCATCGTCACCGTTCTCCGCCGTCCTCTCGAACGGCCACGGAAGTTATCTCGGCTGATATAAAGTGGCAAAAAGGAAATTCCGAGCGCAAAGAATCGTCGTGTCACCTCTCTAAACATTTTCTTGCCAGATATTGCACTTTGCTCGAACAATATTTTTATCCAGCTTAACGCTCGACGGGGTAAAGAACGTTCGAGTGCCAGCGGTCTTCGATTTTCGCGAAACTTATCGTCGCGACGGCCGAATCGACCGATACACGGCCAATCTGGCTCTCGTGCCCGATTTAATTGGGCCGACTCGACCTGTCCACACGGAAGCTTAATTATTTATACATAATTGAGGGATCGTAGCGGGGCGATAGATCGTGCCGATTGCGCGTTTCGTCATCAATGAAGCCTCCCGGTATCGCTTCTCATCTGCGTGAACGTACCGGGGGCTCTGCCTCCTTTCTTTCCTTCTCTTTCGCTCCGTTTTCGCGTGCAAGCAAGTTTACGCCGACCTCTTGCCATCTCTGTCGGCCGGTCGGCGCTTCGCGTCGCGTCGGGTCGGCACGTCCGCCTATGGACCCATCGAATTCCGGCTCCACCGCGTGTATTATCCGCGCGCGTATACACGACGCGCCGAGCCGGGCCTACGCTCGGACGAGCGCGGCCGGCAAGTCGCATTAATATCACCGAATGATGAATTATGCCCCCTGCAACGTTGATTTATTTTTATTCTCCCGCGAAACTGATACTCTCGCCGAGAAGTCGAATATGTATGCAGCTTGTCGCGGGCTTATCGCGCGTAAGTACGTATTGCATCAAACGATGGGGCGACCGCCTCGGACGGCTGGTGACGGATGAACGGTGTACGACGGCGAAAACACGACCGGGCCAATGATCGAAATTTCGTCGCTTCCGTTGCTGAACATTGCCTTCGTTATCGATACGCCCACTATCTCGCCAATTCGACCCCGTTCGTTCTGCTCGTTTCTCTTTCACTTGCCGGGGAAATCGCGCGCGATGTACCGCACTGTGCAACGACCACGGTGTATCCGCGATGCTTGCATTCCAACGGATTGTTTTACGCGAGATACTCGCTAATATCGACCGGTTAGGCGATTTCAGGTTTCGATAGAGCGACCGAGTGAGCGCGCTCGCGAGAGAGCAAGGGAGGCGAGCGATCAGCAAGCGCAGACCGCCGCAAATTTGTATTCCTCTCGGAGCGAGTAACTCTGCGTAAAAGATCTCTCCGCGAGAGGTTCGGCCCGTTCTGACATTTACGGTGTACGTGTACATATTCACATACACGTTTAAGGCCGTTTAACATTTCAACGCCATGTTCGATTCCCTTTATTTATGTTGCACACCCGAGGAGTTCTTGGCAGATTTGTTAGGCGGGATCCGTTGCCATATACGCGATATTAGTAGATGCTAGATGCACCGGTGGAATTGGTCAATCTTGTAGCAGCTGGATCCCGAGAGCCGGTTGCCTAAGGCGAAGCGCAGGCATCGTTGCGTTTCGATTGCTTCGCCTCTTTACTCTTTATTCCCCCGCCAATCGTTGATTCCCCCGGCCAAAGTTCACCGCCGTCCACCTAGCACCGGTGCACCCTAACCGCCGGATCGCATAGTTCTCTTCGATTTCCCTCGCCGCGTGTACGCGCGTCGACATTCCTCGACACGGGATCACAATCGATCCGTTTAGTGTCTAGATTCGCGATGCAATTACAGTCCGGCACGAAAGCAATTAATATTTTGCGGAACCGGAGAAGCTCCGGAAGCTTTGCTCGGCTGCTGCTGAACGCTGTTGTTCACAAATTACGAAACACCTGGCGCTTCGCGATGTAATGTCGGGGACACGCGACAGAGCGCCCCAGCAGCACTGGCCGAACGTTCCTAAAGGATCTAACCGTGCGTCGATGCAGCGAGAAAAGTAAATTGCAAGATATTAATTAGGAAGCTTTTTAGGAACAAGATGTCGAGGAGCAAAGCGTATGCGCACACTGAGATCTCCCTCGTCTCCTGGAAAACGAGAGGGAATCGCGCGGTAGCATCGATCTTCGTCGTTCGTTGCAGCGGTCGAGCTGCGTTATCGGGCGCCGAGGGCTGCCGACAGATTCGTTCTTAATTAAGCCGTCGTTCGTTGTAGCAACGTCACCGTTTCGCGGCATGCATCCGTTCCCTCTGCCGGGGTGCGAACACCATCCTCCTTCGGCAAAAGAAAGTGGAATCGAAGGGAAGCAACGGCCCGGCCGGAGGAATAAAAGCAACGGGAGTGCTCGAAGACGGAGCGGAATCGAGGGAGGGGCAAAGAGGTTCCGGGCACGAAATGGCGAGAAAGGAAGGTGGTGTTCCCTGACGGAGAGCCACGGAAAGAGGACCTAATCAGCGCGCTAATGCACCGATCCGTCATGTCGCGAACAGACAGTGCCAGATAAAGCTTCGTCAGTCGTTTACACGCGCCTCGCTTCCAGGATCCAAGGAGGGCCGGATCGGCGGGAGACGAGACCGGTACGGGAGGTGTCCGATACCTTTCGCGACAGGTGCTCGACAGGAGTGGCTCGTTCTCGCGCGAACTCACCGCCGCGCATCGCGATTTCGCCGGTCCCTCGTTCTATCCAATTACACTTGCGCGAGCACCAACATTCCCGAAAGACTTCACGGCCCCCGCGAGCCTTCAGTAAGCGTGGTTCGTTAAAATACAAAGACCCGCGCGACAGAGAATTTTCATTCGTCTGCTTCCTGCCCGGGCACCTTCCGGAGACAACAGGTGTTGGACGATAGCGTTTCCCTCGCGCGACCTCTCGCGAGGGGCGAGCATTCCTGTCGGTGGCGCAGGGTACAGGCTCCGCAGCTCCGGGCATTCGTTAAAATTTTAATCAACTTTTGTAGCTTTCTCTCGGCCCGGCGATCTATCGCGAACGAGCGCTGTACACCGGTGTCCTAGTTTTCGATGTTGGCGAGGTTACGTTGCAGGTTCGAATTTCAAGAGACAGCAGGGATAGCGGAAATTTGTGTGCCGCAACCGGTTTGCCACGGACACGATAATTGCGACACAAGTTGTACAGATGCTTCGCTGGTCGGGGGGAGATTACGTGAAGCCACCGCGGCTCCGGCTCTGCCGTGAAAAGCGGGAATGGGAAATGTCCGTGGGCAGGAACGGCAAGGAGAGAAAACTCGATGCACAGGCTGGACTCTCTTCTTCCTCTTTAGTATTCCCGCCCGCAACGAATGCCGCGTAGACGTTTTACACGAGCACGGGGAGCAGCCCATTTCGTGTTAACTCGTGTCCACGGTTAAAAAAAAAACCCTGCCGTCCCTGTGCAACGCGAGGCTTGAAACCTTTAACCGTGAACCGGCGTCGTGACGCGGCGCGTATTAGTAAGGAAGGCAAGAAAATATTACGCTATAGAGTGCAAAATTGTCTTCCACCGCGTAACGACCTTTTAAACGTTCGGCGAACCTCGCGCGGCCGCTTCGGGACCACTTTGCGGCAACAATTGTCCGCGCGTTTGTTCGCGCTAATTCTGCCGTATAAATTTCAATCCAACCCAGACGCTGATATCCTCAGCGCCATTAAGATCTCGTATTCGTACGCGGCTAACTATCTCGAAGATTAATGCCAGACCTTCGCGGCGATACTCTCGACGGCGCGGCGTATCGGTGTTGCAAGAATACTCGCGTTCTCGCAATAATCAACCGAAGCCGACGACTCCTCGGCCGGCTCGCGGCGTAATTTCACCCAATAAAGGATATTGTTCGCAGCGAGCGAACCACGAACCAGCGTCGACGCGTTCCTAATTAAGAAACGTACGATTATATCACGACTCTTGCTCATCGGCATTCGATCCGTCGTTGTTCCCCGCGCGAGCCCGCAACTCGAAATTCGCAAGAAACGAGAGTCGTATAGTTTCGTGGAGAAGAAAAAAAGAACGAAGGAAAGAGAAGAGAAGAGAGAGAGAGAGAGAGAGAGAGAGAGAGAGAGAGAGGGGCGAAGAGGAGAAGAAAGAGATTTTGCTGTCGGTAGCGAAGTGCATCAGGCCAGACTAGGATAAGACCGGCTTAGAGATTGCCGCGTTTACGGCCAATAAAGTCGGTTTCTTGTTGCCCGTTAACATGTCAGCCCCAGTTTTTCATCGATGCAGCGTATTTACTGCTTCTTTCCCTCCCCGCGGCCCTTCCCCCCTGTCGGGGCATTTCCTTCTTTCCCATTTCTGGCCGGTAGTGCAACGCGTGCCAATCGGCTCCAGCCGATGCTCCGAAAAGAGCCGGCGAGACGAGCGCGGGGCGAACGGGAGAATAGGCGAAAAAAGGGGCGAAAAAATAGCATCCGAAACGACGCCGCGGAACGAAAGAGGCGCGGCTCGGTAGGATCCGTGAGGGATCGTAATCGGGAGGCACGGGATTCCCTAATAATTGAAACGGACGGCAAGAAACGAGAGCGCAGGAAACGAGGTGTAAACGAAAGAAGAAACAGATAGAATGTAATTTCGCGGGTAATAGCGCAAGCAAGTAATTCGTTCTCTTCCATCGGTTCGCTCGCTCTCGCGATTCGCTGAACGTTCTTGCGGCCGGCAAAATCGATCCGCTCTGAAATCGCACCAAGACGAATCCGTGTACAGAACCAGACGCTACGATCGGGCGGTCCCTCCTCTCGTTACGGATGCGGCCCGATGCTTGTCGAGCGAAATAATTGCCGAACGCGGGAGGAAGGCAGAGCCGAACCCTTCCCGCGTACAGAGCTAAGACGATAAATTCGACGGGATAGACCGGGTTAGGGGAGGATCAATCGATCCGGTTACGTCGCGGCGATTTCGCCGGAAAAAGTGGGATGAAAAGCCCTGAAACAGGATGCGCGGCCGCTTCCGTGTACGTGCAGCATCGTACGTGGGTGGGCGTGCACCGGTGACCGTGTGCGTTTTGACGTTTCGACTTTACGATCCGGCACGGCCACGACAACCTGCGGAATTAAGGATGTAGATCGCTATCGTCGTCGTGCCGCTCGAAGGCTCGTGAATCGTCGCCGCGATGCGTCCTGAATCCCGTATTCGCGAATTCTCTCACGAAATTACGCGGGGATCGGAACTCCGGATCGGCATCGAATTTGATAATTAATCACCCCGATGATTTATCGCGTCGCGACCCCTGAGATATTGCGCCGGCTTCGCACGGCTCGCCGCGGCCGACGATGTTCGCAAAATTACGAGCACCCGGTCGAAACGAGGCGCTGCCTGTGCATTTCAGCGCGCTTCTAACGCTTCGAGGGTTGCAAGGAAGAACAGCTTCGCGCCCCGACGGCGTTCTAAATGTCCAGCCGTGGGGACCACGAGCAGGGAGTCGAATGAACTATCCTGCTCCCCGTACACGCGGATCGTTTCTAAATACGGCGAACTTATGTATTCCGTTCTAACCGAATCGACCGCTAGAGTATAATTCCCGATCGGGTAACAAGGCTGTCCGTGTAGGAGGAGGATTACGCAATGTTCAGTTATGCGCGGTTAAAAGTGCCCGGCTTTAATTAACGGTCGTTACGGCGCACTACAGGTAAATGCAATTCCTGCAAGAATTTACAGCGCGCCCGTGGAATATCCAAGGATGTTTCTTGCCTCCCGCGAGAAGAAGGGAGAGACGCCAGTGGTAAAGAGAGACAGGGGGCAAAATGGAGATTGGCGAAGGCGAAGAGTCGACGAGAGAACGTTACGTGGCCTTAGAGCTCTATCGGGGGCCGGCTACGCACGAGGCGGGTCCCATCAGAGAGGCTTAGGTTAGTTTCGAAGTCTCATCTTACTCTCACGTGGGGCGACGTAATGAAGCAACATGACTTGCGGTTCGCGGCCCCGTGTTCTTGCCTTATTGAAAGCAGTGTCGCTCATCCGCCCACTTCGGAATGCGCCTATCTATCGCATCGTTCTCCCTAGAAAGATTAGACACGCCGGACGACGGACGCGAGTTCACCGGCCGATCGCAGCCCTCCTAGTCCGTGTTCGTTCGGTCCTCCGGTCTTCCGGTCCGTCCTTGGACGCCTTCGGTCGTTCCACGCTTTATCGACGGGCCGCGCGCCTTGGCTACGCGATCCGCGTACCAGCCGGGATAACTTTCTCTCTCGGTCGAACGCTTTCTGCGAACTGGTCCTCCACCGGTGGACGCGGAGTCGCAGACCGAATGGATGGGGTCGGCACCCAGGGCGCCATGAATTATGCAGCGATGCCCGACATACCGGTAAATTTCGCCGTAAATCGCTTTGGAAAGTTTCTTTCGCGCCACACGAACGGACAAGTTATTAGATCTGTATTTGCGGAGACTATATTTTTCGGCCGTGGCTTCGGCGCCCTTTTTTATCCGAGGGTAATGCGAGAATCCTCGGATCCGACGTATTTATCGCGCGCCGCGATTCGCGGCAAAGGGGATATATTGTGCCGGGAATCCGACTCGTATTTCTCCGACGACGCGTCAGCGATCGCGACGCTTTGCCTGCAATTAAGGGAACGGGGAACGTCTGTTTTAAGGGCGAGCTTTCTTTTACGTAACCATACGTAACCATTACGTGTCCGCGTTCCGTTCGGTCGCTTTACAGTTTTCCCCTTTCGGTTGAAGGAAGAGACGACCGCGGGGGAGCGAAAAAGTACCGCGACAGGCGCGGGTTCTGGATTCCAGGGTGTCGAGTGTCCTTGAGATTGTACGCGATGGAACGTCGTCCGACAGGAACCTTCGATTCCACCGGTCGATCATGACTTCGAGTCGTTCCGGATTATATCTCGCCTGCCGAGAAACTTCGCGCGACCGTACTTTTCGCCCCTGCGTTAGATAAATCGGTGTACGTGACCGAGCTTAATTTTCGAGCCGCCGTCGATGCCGAACGGGAACGTCGACAGCACCGGGGAGTGCTTAATCTCGATTCGTCGATGCAACCGGCGCATCCGGTATTCGAAGATGCGCCCGCAGGTTTCCCTCCACGTAGTCGCACAGCTTTACAGGTGCACGCGGGATCGATTCGACTCGCTGGTCCCCGGCGCGGATCGGTATTACGGCCATTCCGGGGCGAACTCGAATCGGAAGGGCATTAAAGATACTTTACGGCCTCCCGTGGCGCGCAGGATCAGTGGACGCGCCGGTACGCGCGACCGCGCCCGCGCGTTCGTCCGTCGAGTCGCCTTCGGCCGCGGTTAATTATCGCGGCAAATAATATTAATGCCCGCTTTCGTCGGGCCGAGTCGCGACGGTATCGAATCGGCGGCGAACAATTTCGCCGGAAAGCGTACGCCGCGGCGACGATCGATTGCGTTCACCGTTCAAACTAATGGCCCGACCTTTCCACTCCGTGAACGAAGGACGAGAACGGTGACTGGGCGGGGAATATCGAGCTCGCTCGCGTCGAGCTCGTCTACTCTTGTTTTTCCCCGGTCGCTGTTTCTATTAGTGCGAGCCGCTCGAAAGGGCCTGTATAAATTAATTAGTAGATACGTCCCGATACGTGGCCTCCCACCGTACGACGTGCCGCTATCTCGTTCTCTATCGAACGTCGACCGCCGTGGGTAACGCATTACGATCTCGGCCGCGTTGCGTGCGTATCCCTTTCTCTGTCAGTCCTGCCCGGTCGGTCCGCCGCGCCGAGCCGCGGCGATCGGCTCCCTGTCCGTTCGCGCATGTAAGTACACCGGCATGTTGACCACCGTGTGCCGAGCCGTGTATATCGAGCGCGTACACGAAGGTGTCGGTGGAACGGAGACCTCTGGCAAAGGGCCACCGAGGAATACTAACGGTCCGGTGGCCGACACCGGTAACCGCCGCACCGACAATAAGAGCAAGGGTGTAATTGGCCCCGGGCAATAAAACACCGCCGCGCCGTCGATAACCTCCGGTTGGACGGGTCTATGATACTTTTTCGCCGCGATTCGCGGCGGTATCGAGCGGACCCGCGAGGACGAGAAGGGGGCGCGATGCGCGAGAGGGACCGCACGGGAGATGCGCGCTCCACCGAGATACGATCGACGAGCCTGCCGATCTTTTGACACTGATGGACGTTAATCATCCGGCGATAAAGGGATCGCGAGTCGAACGGTTCGGCAAGCCGGCGAACGAACCGGCTCGCCTTACGCCGCGCGGCGACGCGTGAGGTCTAGCAACGGTACGTCGGCTCGTAAAACGCTAAACGAGCTCGGTCGCGATTCGCCGTGAACGCGGATCGACCCGGCCCGATGCACGCTCCTCTGCTTTTCGCGCGGGTACCTCGAAAAACCGTGCGCGACGCGACTGCGGCGAGCCGCCGACGAGTTGGCCGGAAATGCGATGCCGCGAGAGACGATCGACCGTGGAAGAGAGCGAGCACAAAGGGGAACGACGGCGGAGAGAGCGGCAGCCGTTGGCGGAGGAAGAGAAAGGTGGTCCAGAGCGGTCGAAACATTCCCAGCTCAGGGCGTGCATTAAATATGATATATGCTTATTGAATTTGTAAGTAAAACGGCCGACGGTAGAACTGCAGCACCTCGCGGTAGAACGGGATACGCGGTTCGAACGAACGGGAAGAGGGAGGCTCCTGCTCTCTTCGTTTCACCGAGCCGTTCGTTCCCGTCGCACTCGCGGCTCTCCGCTCCTCTCTCGTTTCCTCCTGTTTCGCTCCTTTTCATCGTGCTCGCACACCGGCCCCTCGCGCTACCCGATCGGCCATTCCACGGCCTGGTAGCCATGGTGGTAAAGCGTGCATAATTAGGAGGAATTCAACGGGGATTACCCTCGTACGGATCCCATCCAGTCATCCTGCTGCTGCCCTTCTTTGTCGAGCAACTAATTTATTTAATCATTCCAGCGTCGTCCACGAGGCGGCGTCTTTGCTCGCCCGCGGTCCCTAAGTTGTTTAATCGTCCAAAGAGGCTGTTTCTCTTCTCCCCGAGCTTCGTCTCTCGGGCCGTCTCCTGCCCGTCGGTGATGCTGCTCGACGCGAATCTCCTCGTCCTCGTCCTCGTTCTCGCGCACGTACCCGGAGTGCCGTTGTTTAAAATTTCGAGGGGCACGAATAGCCGGGGCCCCGACCTCCTTCGTCCTCTTCCCTAGACGAGTCCCCCGGGCAACGTTATTGGCCGAGTTTCGTCCCAGACGGATTCCTCGCGATTCCTCGCGGTCCTTCCAGTCGACGAGGAACGAAAACGCGCGTACACGTGATCGCTATGCCGTACCGGTCGCCGCTTTCGACACGGAACTCAGGAGGGATCGTGTCGCGGTCGCGCGGCGTGAAGTCGTCATCGAATATTCATTGGCCTCGCTCGATCGTGTCGGCTAATTCGGTGAAGTATTACCGCGCGCGGAGCGGTCCGCGAACGGGAGGAAAGGATTCGGAGGGGGGAAAAAAAGGGTAGAGAGAAACGGGGGATGCGCGCAGAGGCGAGCTTGATAATCGGGCGAGCGTGCCGGTTACCTGGGCGGGTGCCCGGTTGCCTGTGTTTTGCCCCGTCGCGCGTACATCGAAACGGAATCCGGTTCGTGGAACAAAACCGCGCATCCTCGTTGACAAATTGAGTCCCGAGGAGAGGAGTACGCGTTCGCGCGTACACACGCGCCCTCGACGACCGCCTCCTCCGCCTTGGTCCGGCCGCGTCGCGGGTCCCGGAGCAACGCGACACGGTCGTGACGACTCGCAGCCGAGCGAGATTCATTTTTGAGAACGTCCCCGCACCTCCGGTTCGGTTTCGAGCCGCGTTCTCGTTGAATCGGCGATCGAGGATCCGCGCGATGGGACTTCGACGCATGATCGATAGACCCGAAGCTTTGGCCGCCTGAAAAAGAACGTCGAAGGGGAAGACAACCGCAGGAACTCTTTCTCCGCGTGTACGCCCCTCGCCGCCCATCGAGCCGAACCGAGGGAAATTAATCAAAATGCACGCCGCGGTAACGTAGAATCCGTCAGGGCGTACGAGTCATTGATCCAGCGACGAACGACACCTTTTCGAATGGGACGAGATGTAAAGAGGAAGAAGAAGAAAAGGAAAGGAGGAGAGCGCCTGGGAAGGGAGGCGGAAGGAGGAGCAGAGAAGCAAAAGAAGGATGATGCGGCAAGGGAAGCAAGGGGCGATGAAACTTGGGGATGAGAAGAAGGAGGCGGAGGGACACTAGCGGAATAAGAAGAAGAGGAATAGAGGGAGCCGTGCTTGAATCGAACGAGTATAATTTTAAGCGGAGTTCTTTCAGCTCGAAAGTTAACCGGTCTGGTATTCTCCTGCCTGAATTATCGTTGACCTCCAACACGGTCTTACAAGGCACTCTCCTCGAATACAGGGTTTCTCCGTGTGGCCCGTCCCCGTACCCCCCGGCAGCAGGAACAGGACCAAGCGCGTTCCGACAATGTTGCACCGCATAAATTGATACCCGGGTCCAGGAGTTCCTGCGTTACCGCCGAGCATCGACATGCGCATGCACCGTGCCGATGCGATGCACCGAAATGCCGGCGTTACCGGCCGGACACTGGATACTCCTCCTGTCACCGAAAACTAAAAACCCGCGGCGAAAACGGCGCGGCAATAAAACTCGGCCCACTTTCACGTTCGTTTATCTTTCACGGCTGATCTGTACTCGAAGGCCCCGGTGATACGTATTAATTACCTCTTTCCCGAGTAACTCATCCACCCGGTCCTTGTCGCTCGCGCGACAATCGTCGCGACGCGCGTTCGCCGTGGAAAGAAAAAGAAACTAGGCGACCGTGGAATGTCGCCGCGGAGCGTCTCGAGGCAGCGCTAGGAACCCTTAGAACCCTAGAGAGCTCCGATTTCGATCTCGACGACCGGGTCGCGACGTCCCCCCCCGGGCTGAGATCGGGGTCCGGAGGGAAGTCGAGCTCGACGGCGCTCGGACGAGGAAGCACCAGCCGGGCACCGGACTTTTCCCGTAGCGCGGCTGGACGAGCGACGGGGGTTGCATCGTGTGCCGCGTGTAACGTGCTCAGGTGTGTACACGTAGGTGTGCACGACAGCGAGGAGTACGCGCTCGTGTACCGTGCCGGTAATTTGGTGCGAGAGTCGAAGGCGCAACTCTCGACGAGCGCGGCGCGGTGCTCGTCGCGTCGCGTCGTGTCCCATGCCGCTAATCGATTTTACCGGGCAAAAGCGTGCCTCCGCGCTACGTCTAATTGGTAATTAAGCTTAGCTTTACGGCACTCGAAAGCCAGGCTACCGTCACCGACCGGCAAACGGGGTTCGGCGCAAGGGGGGGAAAGGAGAAGGAAAGCAACGGACAAAGGTGAAAGAAGAGAACGAACCGGAGCGGCGAGAAAAACGAGCAAACGGCGAGAGAATGAAAGAAGGGGAGAGATTCCTTGGCTCGGGCCTCGGTCAGCCAGTCGATGCCACAAAAACGAGGTGTCTCCCGCGACGTTCGAGATAGCCGGCGGGATAACGCGAATCCGCTTAATCGCGACGCGTCTCGGTGGAAATTTCAGCGGTCGCGATAACAGCGGCGACGACCACGATTCCCGGCGCGCAACCGTATCGAACAGCTGTGGTGCCCAGATGTTCGCCCCGGGGGTACCGAAATCTCCGAATCGTGCGCTCGCGGCAGCCTAATCCCTAGTAGACGAGCTCCCGTAATCGGCTCATCTCGTTTTCACCCGATTCGTTCGATCAAAACAGACCGGATCTCTCTGGCACGGCCCGGTACGCGGCACGGAGGCGGAAGTCGTTCGCCGATCAGCACTCCTGTCGTCCACTTTTAATCCCCGACGCGAGGACAGCTGACAAGAAGGAATGCGCGGACCGATCGACGATCTTTAATCGCTCCTTTCCAGTCTATCCCCCTTCTAGTCTACCTAAAATGCGCATGGCTACGGTGCCGGAGGCGCCCGCGAAAACGCAAGAAATCGCGGTTCGCCTCTCGGCCCTTTAAGAACTCGGTAGGAAAGAAAGGACGCTGGCGGTTGCGGTAAGGCTCGTCAAGCTCGCGAAGCCACGAGCCATCTCGATTACACCGAACCTGTCTTCTCCCGGTTCCTCCTTCTTCGTTTTTCTCGCTTGTCCATCTTGGATCCCCCGACCAAGATGGAAGGAAAAAGGGCACCGAGTCCCGGTCCCGGTATCGCTAGGACGATCGCCCGAAGAATTCCCAGAAATAATACGAAAATCCCCGCGGTCGTTTCCTACGGCGTTCTCCCTTTTCGGTGGGCAGCTCGAGAGGGAACTGTACCACCGCGTTGCCCTTTATCTGCCGTACGCTGCGCTGACCCGCTACGTATATAATACGTACGTAGCTACGTGTTTCCCCGTGGCCAGAGGACAAGACTCACTGGCGTAGTTACCTCTTCTCCGTCTTGCCTGCCGGCTCGCTGATATATAGCGCGCATAAGAGATGTAGTCAGATCACGGTCCCCTTCATGACGCTGCTTCTACACCGGCGAACACGTTCTTTCCTACGATAAATCCTCCGCGGAATGTAAAACCTCCGGACACAGGCGCACTACGGGTCTGAAGGGTGCAGTCACCGGCGGAGGCGGGTACCCCACCCGGTCCTTCTTCCCTTTTTGTTGCGCCTATTCGCCCTTTCTATTTCTCTCGTCTCCGGATCCCATCCTTCCACGACGTCGACCTCGCGAGAAGTCGACTACTCCGTTTGTGTCCTGTGCGCGTCGCGCCGATTCTTCCTGCATCGGAAGGTTCGTCGCGTTCCCCGTCGCTCCGTCGCCGGTAAATCAGCACGGAAAACCGGGCCCCGTTTCGTTCCCGAGCGGCGAACATTTCCGCAAATCGATCCGCGAGTTCCCACAGAGAACCGACGCTCGCTGCCGCGCTGCTTTCTCCTATTTTCGTTCGAGCAAGACCGCTGAATCGGCGAGGAGACCGATGGAAATCGTAGCTTTCTCTGCGTCACTGTATGCAAATCTAGATCGGGAATATTTTACGGAATCTTCGACCGAATCGTGCATCTCGCGAATCTGGTCGGGTCGCTCGAAAAATCGGGCGACAAAGTTCCTCGCGATCGAAGGGGGAAGACGCGTCGTGTCGCAGACACCGTCTTCTCCCTTTCCCGTGTCACCGCGGGAATCTTTGTTCTCTTTCAAGAAGACGATTCGGTTCCCAGCCACTTTGTTTCATTTTCGGGAAATATTTGTTTAAATCGGACCACTGCTTTGTATTACCCGCTTGCGCATATGGTTGCCAACATTTCAACTGCGCTCGGGTCAAAATAAATCCTATAAAAACATGTCATGGCGCATACAGTCTCGAAGACATGCACTTTAGGAAAATGCAAATAGATGTTCTCGAAGTTCAAAACACGGATAGCCCTTTAACCCCGCTCGATCGACCGATTAAGCCGGTGCGATTCTTTAAACACGAAGTTGCCCGGCGAACGGTAGAAATTCGCCTCGATAATTAATTTATGCGGCTAGCGTCTCACGATGGTCAACCACACGAAGATCCGGCGTGTCGATACACCGTTCCACGAAATAATTCCCCAGTCTTTTCCTTCCAGTTGCGCTCCTTCCATCTTTTGCCCCCCTTTCGCCGTGGCGGCCACCGGGAGCACCGCCGCGTTTCGAGCGAGCCAAGAGCTCGCCGAATTAACGGAACAACGAGTCACGTTAATTACGAGCGAAAGCCGCGAGAAACCGCGCCGCGACGACTACCCGCTGCGGTCGCGACGCGTACACCAGGTAACACGCGCGGATTCGTATCGTTTCGGGAATCGCGAGCAATGCGATCCAAATGTCAGGGGAAGGTCTGGTGCGGCAGTTTCGTTTCGACGTTTAATTACCTTCGAGACGAGGGGAAACCTCGATCACGGTATCTGCTGTATCGTCGACCGCTCGAAATCGTGCCCGATCGCTTTGAACGCTCCAGCCCGATTCGACGTCTCGACGAGGTGGGATGCTTTACATTTCGATTCCAAACGAATCCGCGATTAATCGACGACGGTGGAGGGAGAACAATGGGGGTGCTGAGATGCGTGCATCGTTGATTTCGCGCGACGACTATAGATCGTATGATTGACACGCGACAAGCGAGAGGTCATGTGGATCGATTAACAGTCGAGGAACACACGGTGCAGCGCCGCGGCTGCATGACGAAGCCGCGTCGATACTTTTCATCGTCGTCAGACTGCGCGCACTGAATGACGATTAACGGATAGGCCGGGCACAAAGGGAACCCAGCAAAATGCGTTTAATGAATCCCTTACGATTAAGATCCTTTCTCCGGGTCGTGAGGCGTCTACGGGACGTGCGGCCGAGTGCGCGCGTCAAAGCGATTCGCGCGGAAAAATCACGCGCGTTAGCGGATGAAAGTTCCCGCGCCTGCTGGCCCCTGTGGGATGAATCTTTGGCGCGCGAAATAGAGACAAGTTTTCGTCCGACTTGCCGCGGATCCAGCGAACCCTTTATTCGATAGCTATAGCAAATTTCGATCTTCGGCCTACCGAAATCCACCAGCTCGGATCGAACTCGCCCTCGGTTTCCATCTTTCCGTCACCGAAGAGTGGGCTCCGCGAAAACGAAATGGGGCGGCTCCCTCTCGCAAGCAACGCCGAAGAAGGATCGCGGTGTTTCGTGCAAGGTCGGATCGTCTGGCAAATTTATTTCACCGGAAACGCCTTCCTACTCTTCCCGCTAACGACCAAGCGAGCCGACGAAATGAACTCCTGCGAATTCGCCTCCCGATCGTTGCGATCGAAACACGCAACGCTCGCCGCGGAGAATGGAATGAACACGCGGCGGAGCCGAATCGAGAGAGACTCGATCTCCGTCGTTTCAGCGGTATCGTTCCATAATCCGGCACCGTAGGCGGTATACACGCATACACGTACACGATCGGGAGCGTAAGATCCACCGGATCGCGGAACGACGAGGTGCAATGCACCTGTTTGCGCATGCGAATCCTTCGCCCCCGTGGTTCTCGATCTTGCATCTGGACGACTCGCATGCCCGTTCCTCTTCGTCCGCCGGACGGTTTAATTAATTCGTGAAACGACCGGGCGTGTCACGATAGTCCGGAAAACGGCCAACGGGCTGACACGTTCCC